>JBBELK010000161.1:0-1237038 GCA_037783545.1 Henricia sp. BOLD:AAB3569 | reverse complement strand
AACCGGAATGGGACCTGAACGGAGTGGCGAGTTTGTCTAGTTTACAAGTGCCGCTTTTCATTGCCGCCGCGGATACTGCGTCTGTCACGAGTTCCAATACGGCCGACGGGGACGACGAAAACGACGATTTTGAGGACGCGGAAGAGGAGGTGAAAATGGATGCAACGTACGTTCTGAAAAAAGACAATTTGACTGAGGAACAAGTGGTAAGTAAATTTACAAATATTTTACAAATATTTTACAAATATTTTACAAATATTTTACAAATATTTTACAAATATTACATTTTATTTTACAGTTTCAAAAAATATTAAAAATAAAGTTTGCAGTAGGGCCTTTGAACAGGCGGACATGACAGGGAACAGTCATATTGTCACCGTGCATCATTGATCTATTGTCAAATCATTCAAATATTGTTTCATTTTCTCTCTGATTTAGGTCAAACCTGGAAAATCCAAGCCAAGAAAAAAGAAAGGAAAAGTAGGTTAAATATTTCGGTAATTTATTTTTAAAGATGGAGGAATATTTTTAATAAAGGAATGTGTTCATTGTTTTTTTCGGAAAATATATTTCGTTCTTACCTAACAGTTATATAAAATGCCTCCCCACAAAACTATCCATGGGAAGAAAACAGGACATTTGTAATCCTCAATTTGGATGTGGAAGCAAAAAAGGTTGGTGTGATCACTGCATTGCTCGTAACCGGGACGGACACTCAGTTACGAGCATATATTGGAAATTTGTACACAGGGTTTTTAGAAAGGCATGTTGTCACACTATTCGTAACCCTTGTTGGGCGTAAGTTATCTTTTCAGAACAACTGAAACTTATTTCTTTTATTTTGAGACCAGACAAAGGTATTTTCTGGAAAATATGGTCTGTGTTGCCAAAATGCCCCCCTTTACCGTGGAAAGACTCAAGAAGCCTTTTCTAGTTAAATTTTGAAATTTCAAATTCAAAATTTTAAAGTTCTTTTCCATCCCCCTCCCCTTACCCCTTTTTTTCCCACAGGATAAAACATCCATGCAAATTGAATACAAGTTCACTGACGCGTCCCAACGTCAAATGTTATCCTCAGAGCATGTTGAAGGTGTCGAATACGCAGGGTTAGTAAAAATTAGTGGGTTACAATGAGAGATGGACGAGTCAGCCAGCATGCAGGAGAGTCCATTGTTTGGACTCCTGGGTTACAGAGAGCCTGAAGGCCCAGGCAATGCCCAGGCCAGGCTGGGCTTTTCACTGACAGGGCCTCACCAGATCTATTGGACTGGTGCCTTAGGTGACCGTGCTGTCTGTCAAGTCAGTGTTAACAATGAGAGATGGATGAGTCAGCTAGCATGCAGGAGAGCCCATTGTTTGGACTCCTGGGTTACAAAGAGCCTGAAGGCCCGGGCAATGCCCAGCCAGGCTGGGCTTTTCACTAGCTGGGCCTCACCAGATCTATTGGACTGGTGCCTTAGGTGACCATGCTGTCTGTCAAGTCAGTGTTAACAATGAGAGATGGATGAGTCATCCAGCATGCAGGAGAGTCCATTGTTTGGACTCCTGGGTTACAAAGAGCCTGAAGGCCCAGGCAATGCCCAGGCCAGGCTGGGTTTTTACCGACAGGGCCTCACCAGATCTATTGGACTAGTGCCTCAGGTGACCATGCTGTCTGTCAAGTCATTGTTAACAATGAGAGATGGATGAGTCAGCCAGCATGCAAGAGAGTCCATTGTTTGGACTCCTGGGTTACAAAGAGCCTGAAGGCCCAGGCAATGCCCAGGCCAGGCTGGGCTTTTCACTGGCAGGGCCTCACCATATTTTTTGGGTGACTAAAAGTTCTAATACAGCATTTGCAGTTGACAAGAAAAAAACAAAACAAAAAAAAAAATTTTAAATTCAAATTGTACATTTGTGGGAGAAATTGCCAAGTACAGTGCTTTTAGAAAAAATAAAATTGTCTGCAGACAATTTGTTTTTACCCTTCATTCAACACCAAAACATGCATGTATTACTGCATCTATGTGGCTGAAATTTCTACAAGGCAGTTTATCAACATTATTCTTTAGTTATGTAATGCTGTGGTTCCTGTTTTAAAAAAAAAGTTTTCCAATCATGTCTTCAATCTTACGAGTTTTTCTTTTTTTAAAATTATTTTAGAGCTCGGTCGTACCCCATGGTGGATCTGGACACCCCGTTCTCGGTACCAACGCATCTTCTAGGAGCCATCGACGAATTTTCCCGAGAATTTAAGCTCTCCGTGGAAGCGCCCGAACAACCCTTCGTCTACAACTCTTCTGAAGAGGAAAAAAGTCAAATAGCAGCGCTGCACATGTAAGCATCGATTATAAACTCCCCCCAGGCCCAAAAATATTTCGTAAACTCAAATTTGACTGACAATTTCTCTCTTGTTACTAAATAATTTTACATGAATTTGGTATCATTGGAAAGCCCTGTTATTCCTCTTTACAATGATGTGTCATTTGTTCTGATTAAGCAAAATGAATGTCACAAAATGAAAGTGTATTAACACATTCACATCCACGAAATACGCAGCTCAATAGCACAGGCATGGAGCTGCGTATTTCGTGGCACGAATTTGGCGCGCGCGCATTGCTGATGAGCCTGAGCCTTTAATGTTCAAAGGATCGTGTCCAGATCACATTTTTGAGCGCCCCAATTTTTCCCATTGGTGTCAAGAATTTGATACTGTGTATTATCATTTGTCATATTTTTCTCATCATTCTGAATGTCCATATATTTTCAAGGATATCATCAAAATGTTTTGTAAACTAATTTATCTGTTCCATAAAACAGTGCAGTGATTACACCAACCTTTTTGCTTCCACATCCGAATTGGAGATTGCAAATTTCCTGTTTTCTTCCCATGGATAGTATTTTGGGGAGGTATTTTTATACGATTGTTGGGTTACAGTAAAATATATTTTCTGGAAAAATCTGAACAAGCTGCTTCAATAACTTTCACCAATGATTTGTATTCTCCAACAGGCATTTTGAAGAAGTTTTACAGCGCCTCGGTCCGATGTCCATTGCAGACAGCCGCCTCGGCGACGAACTGCAACAACTACCCCAGGATTTACAGTCCGTTATCGACCTTCGTGGGGGTCTGAAGAAATTCCTGCTTCAAAGCGAAACGTTCCTAATGATTGAGGATCACATCTGCGTCGTCACAGACCAACTAAAATGCCAAGACATGGTCGCTAAAACAAGAAGTCAAAAGTCAGGTCTTGGGTTTAAGAGAAAGAAACACGACTGGGATAATTCCCGCGCCAATCTCGCCCCTGAACACTTCCCGAATATTAGCGAGGCTTTGGCGGGCGATTCTTTCCAGCAGAAGCGCCAACAGAACGCAGCATCAACAGATTCGACCGCCGCTCCGCCACAAGCGCACAGCTCGAAGCTCGACACGCTCGAAGAAATCTTCGTCGACACTATAGAGGCGCGAGACCAGCGCATGCAAGAAATTCTCAGCGATCTCGGAGAACGAGGCATTTACAAAGACGCCAAGAACTTAGATTTCGCCGACAGGGATAAAGTTCTCCGTGTCTACAAAGCGAACCCGGGCATGTACGAAAGAGTCAAGATGCTCGAGCAAATGAAGTACTACTCAGATCGCGAGGATGCCTTAGTAGCCGCCCACAAAAAACAGGAAGAAGAAGACAAAGAAAGACTCAAGGCGGAGAAAAGAAAGGAAATCGAGGAAAGAGTGAAACAATTTCAGAAACGACACGAGGAGAAAATATCTGAGAAAGTACAGCTTGAAAACAAATGGCAGCTGGAAAAAGAATGGCTTGAAAAAGAACAGCAACTTGAAAAAGAACGGCAACTTGAAAAAAAGCGCAGCGAACAAACTGAAGCAAATTCTGAAGAGAAACCACAAGAAATTGAGAGCCTAACCGATAATCAGGCAACCGGAGAAGGTCCTGAAACGGACCAACAACAAGAAGACGCAGAGCGTTGGCTTGAGGGACTCGAAGACATCGACAGCGACAGCGAATCCGAACACTCATCCCAAGATGAACCTAGCAGCATGAAAACTCTGTTCTCATCCGGCAAAAGCATCCTGAACTCGATTTTTTTCCCGCATAGGGAAGCCAAAAGTCTGCCTCTGCCGGGCGAGAAAAAGTCACCGGAAGCCGCTCGAAAGATCAATTCTATGCCTTCTAGTATAACTTGGCCTGAAGGGATTCCTGCGGTAGACAAGTCCTGTCTGCCTGATCTTTCAACCGAAGTTGGCGGCGCTTCAAGTTTTTCAGTGTATGCGAAACCCTTCATAACTCATTCCAACGAACCCGAAACTAAATCCGAGTTTAATATAAAAGATTACATCGTCGAAAAACCTGGGAATCTTTCCGAAGAAACTGACCTTGCAAGCGACAAAATGAAACAATTTTTAGACCCTAATCAGGCGAACGTTGGAAAACCACTCGGGTTTGATAATTCCGAAAGCGGATTTTATTCGACCAGTTCGAGTGCGGAATCCAGTGGAAGCTCTATTAAATCTGGGGAATCTGCAAATGAAATTACTCAAAACATTTACGGGTTGACTTTCGGGGATTTCGTACGTTCAAATTCACCCCAGCAACAAATCGTCGGGGAGACACCCACGTCAGCGGATTACACAAATCACGCCGATTCTACGCTGTCTGAACAACCCCCCGCCAACCAACTTGACCAAGACACACCCTCCGACCCAACTTCCGCGACTTCAGACACCATTGTCGCAGATGAAATCAACACCAACACGAAAATGGCGTCTTCTACTCAATCAGACGACCCCAATCCAAATCCAGCCACTTTGGACGCAAACCCTAAACCACAAACCAACAGCGTCACTCCGGAAATGTACCAAAATCTGTGGAAGAAATACAAGATGCTCTTCGAAGCTTGCAAAGTCTACTCGGACCGCAGAATAAATATGAAGAGTAGTTGGACTCAGTATTCCAAGACGCCTGTCAAGACTCGCGGGATCAACACGGGACCCGATAAAATCCTCGAAGACTCGAAGGCCAATGAACTACGTTTAACCGTAAGTTTTACAACTAATAATATTTGGAAGCAACCAAACTTGGGATGAGAGAAAAATCGTAAGGGCCTTATCAGGATTTAAACCCGAGACTTCTTACTCACCGGGCGGACGCTCTACCATCTGAGCTATGAGGCACAGTGGTATACTCCCTCAGGTTTTCCCCCAAGACCTCCGACTCACCAGGCAGATGCTCTACCAGCTGAGCTATGAGGCACAGTGGTATACTCCTACAGGTTTTGCATATGAACCAAATTTTTCACTTGGAAAGATCAACAAAAAACATTGTTTCCCCCCCCCCCCCCCCCCCCCCCCGCCCCTTCACGCAGCCCCGCCCCCTTACGCAGCACCACCCCTTAGTTGGGGATTTGGTGATATTTTTCATGCCTCAGGGTGGGGTATTTCATTGCACCCATTCAACAAAATGTATTTCCTGATGTGAACGCACACTTCCCCATACGACGAAGATTCGAATCGCTTCATCTGGTGAAGCAAATAGCTTAATTCGTCAAAGAGATCGCTTAATTCGACGAAGCAAAATTGTAATTTGTATGCTCCCTTCGTTCGACGAAGCGATTTGACACGTAACAAGATTAGGGCATTGCACAGCTTCATTTGATCTTTGTTAGTGGTTGTCTAATGTGAACAGTAAACGCTCTTTTTTCAATCTTCATTCAATCTTCATCCAATCTTCGTTAAGTGAGATGTGAACGCACGCCTTATTAACTAATGATGATTAACTAATCTTCGTCGAATAAAGCGTTTTTATTATTTTATTTAAACAACTTAGGCCCGCTTCAAACGTCGCGCTTATGCCGTGTTGAATTAAATTAAACTTGATTTTTCAAATTCGACACGGCACAAGCACGACGTTTGAAACCATTTGGCTCGGCAAAATGAGTTCGACACGGCAGAAGATTTTAGCTCGACAGGGTCTGCCGGGCTAACTCAATTTAGTGCGGCACAAGTACAGCTCGGCTTCAAACGTCGTGCTTCTGCCGTGTCAAATTTAATTCCAGTTCGAAGTTGGTCCGCAATTTTGTTCACAATTAGGAATGCGCATGCTCGCAGCGCGTATGTGAGTAAAGAAA
Source organism: Henricia sp. BOLD:AAB3569 (assembly GCA_037783545.1). Classification (NCBI taxonomy): domain Eukaryota; kingdom Metazoa; phylum Echinodermata; class Asteroidea; order Spinulosida; family Echinasteridae; genus Henricia; species Henricia sp. BOLD:AAB3569. Next base: position 1,230,918 of record JBBELK010000161.1, on the reverse strand, counting down.
TAACCAACAAACAAGTGCATCAAAATAATAAAATGGCGACGTACAATGGACAGAATGGAAAACGCACGTGCACAACGTCCATGACGTGCACAATACTCATCCGCCACGTTGGATGTATTTAAGCTCGACTGGGAGTTTGCAATTAAGTTCGACGTTTGAAGCCACTGCTGTGCTAACGTCGTACCAAAGTCGTGCCAAATTGAATTTATTTCGACACGGCATAAGCGCGACGTTTGAAGCGGGCCTAAGATGTCAAAAACTCTGATTCTCTGTGTGCTGAAAGTGTGAAAAGTCCTATAAATATAGCTATTTTTGCAAAGTCCCAAGTATTATGAATTCTAATAGTTGATGATTTTTGTCTTATCTTTCGTGCCAGATGAACCTCAAAGATACCGGTGAAAAGTACTCGCGTCTGAAAGAACGCTACGACATCGAAACCGCTCGACTAAGGGATGACGTGAAGCGACTCGGCGTTGCAAATAACGTAAGTAGATATTGAAAGAGCTTGTTCAGATTTTTCCAGCAAATGGGTTTCGTTCTAACCTAACAATCATATAAAATACCTCCCCAAAATACTATCCATGGGAAGAAAACAGGCGATCTCCAATTTGGATGTGGAAGCAAAAAATTTGGTGTGGTCAATGCACTGCTTTATGGAACGGATAACTTAGTTAACCATCAGTGGTTTTTGACGATATCCTTGAAAATATACGGATTGAGAGCGCAGAATTTCAGAATGGTAATGAGAAAAATGACAAATGATATGGCATCAAAATCTTAACACCCATGCGAAAAATGGAGGTGCTCAAAATTGGGATCTCCTTTTAATAAGATTTATACTTCCCAGGGGCCGTCCAAAGTTGTCAACATTTTTAAATTCTACGAAGCGTAGGAAGGGGGTCGTGGGCCGTGTAGGACTTTACATGCACTGTAAAATGTTGACATTTCATGGTACAGACAAAAGAATGTTGATAAATAGTATTTCGGGGGGAGGGAGGGGGTCTTGAAAAATGCTACGCTCTGTAGAACTGTGAGAATGTTGACAACTTTGGACGACCCCTTAGTAATCTTGGGGCTTCAGCAAAATTTTTTACCTTCACAAAATGTAGAAATACGAAGCTGAGCAGTCGCGTTTCGGCCGACAACTCCAAGAGAGTAAGAAAGCCCTTGATGTGGAAAGATCCCACTTCAATGAAGAACTGTTTACCAAGGACACACAAATCCAGAATCTGGACGCCAGGATTACAAGGTAAGTGTCTAGGGACTTGTTTGTTTCGTCGCAAATCTGAATTCAGTCATTTTGTCTATACCCAGCACGATATGTGGCAGAGGGACTCTCCCCTAACGCCCCTATACCTCAACACACTCTTCTCTTTTGTTAACGCACCAATCCCTCCTAAAAACTGAAAAGAATTCCTTGGAAATTCCTTGGATGTTTGAGACACAATGGGGGAATAATGGAAGGGGGGAGTCCGTTTGCCACATATCGTGCTGCATATGATTTTGTCTGGAGCAGGGATTTAGTCGAGTCCCTCACAAGTCCTCACAAGCCTTCACAAGTCCACCACAAGTCCCTGGGTCTTTATTCAAGTCACAAGCTATTCAAATGAACTCCAACAAAGGCATTCTTTTGTTTGCGTGTTCATCCTTTGCTTCTTGTTACTGGACTTGTGATAGACTACTACCCAGCAGCCGATTTCACGAAACATTGCGCAATTTGCGCCATGACGTCAGACGTACGCCATAACTTTATGGCGTAGCCGCGCAATAAACCCAAGATCGATTTCACGAAACTCTCCTTAGCTGCGCAACGTTCATTTTTTCACTTTAGCACTTGTAACTTCTAGGACGAGGATAATTTCCAGTTTATCAACGACTATTTGATGTTTGCACTTGAAAAAATAGTCCTACATAAAACATACGTCGCTGTTTTTCACAAATTTTGCACGGTCATCATGGCTACCATATCGCTCATGTCGCTCGCTCATCATGCATCGCGTCTCAGAATTCACTGATGATAAAGGCCGTTTTCTAACGGAAGGCCGGGGTTCAGTTCGTTGACGATGCGGTAAGTAAGCACGTGCATTATCGCCATTTTCCACTGTTCTACGACACATTTTTCCAACTTACGCCCCCAAAAACCATTGCGCAAAATACACCACATTTTATGGCGTAAGTCGGCGAGTTGCGCCATATCCAAATGTGGCGCAACTTTCGTGAAACGCGTCGCAACTTATTGCGCAATAATTTATGGCGTAAGTGGACTTGCGCAATTGCGTAAAGTTTTGTGAAATCGGCTGCTGGTGTGAAGTGCCATGGCAGAGCGGTCTAGTGGATCGTATTAAAAACCAGAGTTAGCTCCAAAGGTAGTGGGTTCGAATCCCGGTCCGGTCCATCCATGGTGCGTGTGCCCTTGAGCAAGGTACTTTGACATGCATTGCCTCTCTCCACCCAGGAGCAAAATGGGTACCTGAGTAGCGAATGTTGATGTGTTTGATTAGCCATTGAGTGCCTGATAGGCAGTCGGGGCTGTATACTCCCCAGGGAGCTGAGATGGTATATGGAGTATTCTTTAGGGTTTGTTTTTCCCTTGACTAGCACTGTATACTCAGTGCTTTCCCGAGACACTATCAGAAAAACTTCATAGCATGCTCGGGTGGGACTCGAACCCACGACCTCCTGCGTACTAGGCAGACGTCTTAACCACTCGACCACCGACGAACTGAACGGTGTTGAGTAGCCGGTGTTGAGTAGCGGGTACTGCAACTGACGGAAGATTTGGCTTGCGTCATTTATTTCGTCCATTTTCTAAATTTTTGAACAAAATTGTAACCCATCACATCAAAATGCTCACTTTCTATTATTTTTTAAAATCTCTTTTTAATATCTTTTTAATCTCTTTTTAATCTCTTTTTAATCTCTTTTTAATCTCTTTTTAATCTCTTTTTAATCCTTTTTGAATCCTTCAGCCTTTCTGAACAGTTGAGGTCTACGAAAGAATCGCTCGATCGAACATTGGAAGACAAGCATTCGCAAAGGTATGTTGTCTGTTTAGTTATACTGATATTTCTGACACATTCAAGGGCCAATTTGGGATTTCTGGAGATTTGTTTTTAATTTTTTGGGATTTCTAGGATATCTTGCAATTTCTTGAAATTTACTGGGATTTTTTGGGATTTCTCCCCAAGGGAAAATATACATTTTTGGGGAAATTTCTTGGGATTTGGGAGTTTTTTGGAATTTTCTGAGTTTTTTGAGGATTTCTTGGAATTTTCTGAGTTTTTTTGAGGATTTCTTAGAATTTTATGGGGATTTCTTGGGATTACTAAGCAGTTTTCTGAACACAGTTTTGCCATTTTTAAAATGTTTTCAGGGATTTTTGGATGGCAGAAAAGGTGAAACTCGAGGAAGCTTCGGCCATTTTAGAACGGAGCCAACAAGCATTGCAGAAACGCTGCCAAGATGCAGAGGTAACAACATCCCTATAAGTGAAGCATTTCAGGCAGAGTGACACACCCAGAGGCTTGGTGCACTCGGCCTTGCCACACGATGTGTTTATAAAAAGTGCTCTCAATAATAATTGCGCTCTCAATCTGAATTAATTAAACCTACATATGGGTCTTTCCACAGTAAAGGGGGCATTTTGACAACACAGACCATATTTTCGAGGAAATACCTTTGTCTGGTCTCAAAATAAAAGAAATAAGTTTAAGTTGTTCTGAAGAGATAACTTAGGCCCAAAAAGGGTTACAAATAGTGTGACAACAAGCCTTTCTAAAAACCCTGTGTACAAATTTCCAATATACGCTCGTAACCAGAACGGACACTTGTTACATTTTAGGCCGTCCGGGTTACGAGCGTATATTGGACATTTGTACACAGGATTTTTAGAAAGCCACGTCACACTATGTGTAACCCTTTTTGGGCCCAAGTTACCTTTTCAGAACAACTTAAACTTATCTCTTTTATTTTGAGACCAGACAAAGGTTTTTTTCTGAAAAATGTGGTCTGTGCTGCCAAAATGCCCCCTTTATCGTGGAAAGACTCCTCTCTCAATCCGTATATTTTCAAGGATATTGTAAAACAAAAAACATTTTTTGTAAACTAATTTATCCGATTCCATAAAGCAGTGCAGTGATTACACCAACATTTTTGCTTCCACATCAAAATTGGAGATTGCAAATTTCCCGTTTTTTTCCCCATGGATAGTATTTTGGGGAGGTATTTTATATGATTGTTAGGTTAGAACAAAATCCATTTTTCTGAACATGCTCTTTTAATTTTAATTTTTTAAAAACCGTATTTTACCAAGTTTGTTTTATTTCTTGTGCCCGAACAGTTAAGCATTTTGCAACTACGGTGTGGGAAAGATGTCGCCCCTTTGGAGGGCACAATCCGAGATTGCAAGTTCCATATCGACAGTGTCCAAAAGGCAATGCAAAGGTATGTGTTGTCGATGTCGGGGTTGATGTCGAGTCCATCACAAGTCCACCACAAGTCCCTGAGTCTTAATTCAAGTCGCAATCTATTCAAATGAACTCCAACAAAAGCATTCTTTTGTGCGTGTTCATCCTTTGCTTCTTGTTACTAGACTTGTCACGGACTTGTGATTTTATCGGCTCTGGACTTGTGATAGACTCGACTACAACCCTGGTGGGCGACCATTTTTTGCATGGGGTACTGTGGCCGAGTGGTTAGGGCCATTGACTCGGAATCATGGGTGAAAACTTGGGGTTGCGGGTTCGAATCCGGCTGCGGTACCTGTGCCCTCGGGCAAGGCACTCAACCACACTTGCTCCATCATTTGGAAGGGATGTAAAGCCGTTAATCCAGTGTGTTAGGTAATGGTAACGCACTCTAAAGATCCCAGAGCATTCTTTCGTGAAGAGCAAGGGGATTCACCGGTGTCTCTGGCCATTTCTAATTCTTCATGGGTTTCCTCACGCTTGCGAGTGACAGTGCAATGAGCACTATTTAGGAATCCTTGGTATGAATACCAGAAAGAAATAATAATAATAATAATGTTTTAAATCCTACAAAATTTTTAAAAAAATAACATTCGATTTTTTGTCTCTTTTTAGAACCCCGTCTCTCGCTGAAAATTGGCGTGAAATTTCTCTCGCCTGGCAGAAATGTCTGAAGGAAAACCAGAGCTTGCTAGCTTTTCAACAGGTTTGCGTTTATGTTCTTTTTTCCCTAAAAATATCCCTTATTTGACACAAAACTCCTAAATTTCAAATTTAGATTCTGGCCTAAAGTATGGGTTACAAAATCCCTGACTGCCATGGTATAAAACCCGTGGTTTTTTTTTGTGCAGTGTAGCCAAGGAACCAGACTAAATAGGACGCTGGCTTTCCACATTTTCTTGAAAACATAAACACAGTTTTTCATTGTTTTCTCGGAACGTAGATGAGGTACTGAGCTGACTTAAGCCGGCCACACACGAGAGCTATGTGCTGAGGCAAAATTCATTCGTGGCCAATGGCGTAAGGAGATAGCTCTCGTGTGCGGGCAACTTTCGTGAGCATTTGGTAATTCGTGCCACTTGAGGCAAATATCCAACGTGTTTGATAATTTTGGCCTCGCGTGCCAAAAGTCTCACCGTGTGCGCTGAAACGAAAGGCAAGTGCTTACGACTCATAGACTGGATTCACGGTTCACAACGTTTAACCCACTGGTAAAACCACTCTAACACACGTCAAAATAATTGTGCGGAGTGCCAACCAGTCTTTTTGTAGTTGGTAAAGAATGCATGCGCGGTGTCCTGACACTGCAAAATGGATGCGCACAGTGAGTTGGTGACACGGACGTGGTTGGTGAACGATGCGCGCGACTTTGGAAGATCAATTGGTCGATTTATGGACACCGCGCATGCATTATTTACCATCTACAAAAAGACTGGTTGGCACTCCGCACAATTATTTTGACATGTGTTAGAGTGGTTTTACCAGTGGGTTAAACGTTGTGAACCGTGAATCCAGTCTATGAGTCGTAAGCACTTGCCTTTCGTTTCAGCGCACACGGTAAGACTTTTGGCATGCGAGCCCAAAATTATCAAACACGTTAGATATTTGCCTCAAGTGGCACGAGTGACCAAATGCTCACGAAAGTTGCCTGCACACGAGAGCTATCTCCTTACGCCATCAGCCACGAATGAATTTTGGCTCAGCACATAGCTCTCGTGTGCGGCGGGCTTTATACGCCGGTTGGTTTTTATCATACACATACTCAATTACACATGGAGATAACGCCATTTGTAAGATTTCTTAAATTTTTCCTAATTTCTTGGGTTTTTCTAGGGACAATATGAAGAATTGGGACATCGCGTCAAGTCGGGAATTCCCCTTAATCAACTTGAAGTTCCAAAACCAGTCCGACCGACAATATACGCGGGAAAGGTGAGTTTTTGCAGAGTTCTTGGGGAAAACCTGAGGGAATATACCACTGTGCCACATAGCTCGGTGGAGTATCTTCCCTGTGTGTCGGAGGTCTTGGTGAAAACCCAAGGGAGTATACCACTGTGACTCATAGCTCAGCTGGTAGAGCATCTGCCTGGTGAGTCAGAGGTCTTGGGGGAACCTGAGGGAGTATACCACTGTGCCTCATAGCTCAGCTGGTAGAGCATCTGCCTGGTGAGTCAGAGGTCTTGGGGGAACCTGAGGGAGTATACCACTGTGCCTCATAGCTCAGCTGGTAGAGCATCTGCCCGTTGTGTCAGAGGTCTTGGGGACAACCTGAGGGAGTATACCACTGTGACTCATAGCTCAGCTGGTAGAGCATCTGCCCGGTGTGTCAGAGGTCTTGGGGAAAACCTGAGGGAGTATACCACTGTGACTCATAGCTCAGCTGGTAGAGCATCTGCCTGGTGAGTCAGAGGTCTTGGGGGAACCTGAGGGAGTATACCACTGTGCCTCATAGCTCAGCTGGTAGAGCATCTGCCTGGTAAGTCAGAGGTCTCAGATTCGAATCCTGCTAAAACCCACATGATTTATTTCTCATCCCTAGATTTTTTATATAAAGTTACTGAACAAAATATAAGGCAAGCATACACTACTCACGATAAGTATGAAGAGTACGCAGATATTTTATTGAGGGTATGCATTCCGCTTGAATGATTGTGTATAGGATTAGACAATTGTATCTCCATGACAGACACACCTTGTCACAGGAATAGGTGAAAACAGTCATTGAAAAACAAAATCCAAAAACACAACATACCAATATCCCTAACTTATTGTAATTACTGTAATTTCCTGGACGTCATTAAACCGTTTTATTTCAATTTTTTTAACACACAGCAACCGCCGCAAATTCCACCTAATTTACAGCTGCGAGGCGCGCCTGGGGTTGGATTGCCGTTTGGACCTCGCCTAAACGCGCCCGGAGTTGCGCCACCGAGCGGCCTAAACCAACAAATGCAAGCGCCCCCCCTGCAAAATCAACCGACCTTAAAAACGGTGGCAGCAGTGGGATCGGGAAACCAAATGGATTCGCAAATCCCCGTTCAGCAAAATCTACCGCAACCGGAAATCCGGGCCATGGAACGCGAACGTGTACCCACGCCGCCGTCTGTGATCCCGGTATCAATGGCTGCACCCGGACTTGTCCCGGCTGCGGTGAGGTCCAAAGAAACTTTCCCAACTCAAAATCAGCGTCGGGAAGTCCAGAATGGCGTTTCGGTGCCAGGAAACGAACCGAGACAGGCCGTATCGCGAGCACAACTTCAAGTTGGTAGCCAACAGCCACCTTCAACCACGACGGTCGGAATGCAAGGCGTTTCGTTCCAACTATATCAAGGATTTCCGCAAACGCAAGCCCAGGCCGTTCGACAACCGCAAGCCCCGGCTGATCGAGAACACCGGACAGCGGTAACATCGGTTACGAACAGCGGTAAGATTTCTTAAGCCCAATTTACACGATCATACATCTCTTGTAAGACACCAGCCAACAAACGTATGACAATGTTTACGCTTGTTCAAGGTTAGTAGACTACATGTAGAAGTCCCAGTGTTTACACCATAGAGCTTTGTTCATGATTGTTCATGCCATTGCGCAAGATTGTTCATGCTATTTTGGTGGATTGTCATGTGACCAGAAATACCATGTGACCCAAAATACCCAAATCTGTAATCTGATTGGTTGAACATTGTCCAACATTTGTTCAAATTAATGTGCATGCTCGGACATTGTCCAACATTTGTTCGAATTAATGTGCATGCTCGGACATTGTCCAACATGTTCTACAGGGAATCGGATGCCAGTTTTCCGGCTATAGCCGGAATTCCGGCTTTTTCTTATTTTGGAAAAAGAAATCCAGCAAAGCCTTTTTTCCAGGCCGGAAAAGTAAACGGCCGGAAATATAAGAAGAATATATTTTCAACTCTTCAAGTCTAAAAAAACGTGGAAAATGTTCTCACTTACTGATCAACGATGTCCGAATATGACATGTATGTCATGTATGTACAGCCAATGTACATGTATGTACACACACGTAGCACGTTTTTCCACTGATTTGCACATGCAGTATGTCTGTATCCCGGCCGTAATCATTCACGGCTAAAGTATCGCGAAACCAGACTATCGATCAGAAGTATATAGAGGGCGCTGTATCCATACAGCAGTGGTTATATCACATACATTGCATTGCACTCATACTGTCAATGTACGTGGGGTGTTATGGCCGAGCGGTCTAGTGCTTAAGTTTCTGTGCTAGTACTAGAATGTAGGTTCGATTCCGGGCCGCGACGGGTTGTGGCACCCGTGCCCTTGAGCAAGGCACTCATCCACACTTGCTCCCATTCCTGTAATTGGCGGTTCTCCGCTGTTGGATGCGATAAATAAATAAATAAATAAATAAATAAATAAACATACTGTACAGTATACTGTGCTGGCGAGTCCATGTGCACACATACATGCAGTTATGATAGTGGATTTTTTTCCGGCCCTGAAGGTAAGAGCCACTGGGATCCCTGGTTCGAGCTTGTTCGCAGATGTTCAAATTCCAATTCACACGGTAGAACATTTCCCCCTAAACATCGTCATACAAATATTGGATAAAGTTCTTGAACAAAAGTATGATCGTGTAAAAATAAAAATTCTCACTGTGAAATTTATGATCGTATGTTCCAAGTCTTTTTCAAAGGCTAAATCCTGTAACAGTTTTCCAATCTGTAATATATTTATTTATTCACCACATCCAACAGCGGAAGGACCGCTAACTACAGGAATGGGATCAATTAACATAGATATTTGAATAACTATTAACTTCTAAGTTGAATTAGTAACGGCCAGAGACACCGGGGAATCCCTCCCCTTGCTCTTCACGAAAGAATGCATGGGATCTCTATTAAAGTGCGTTACCGAAACCTGACACACTGGACCAACGGCTTTACATCCCTTCCGAAGGACGGAACAAGTGTGATTAAGTTCCTTGCTCAAGAGCACAAGTGCCACAACCCGTCGCGGCCCGGAATCGAACCCACATTCTAGTACTGGCACAGGAACTTGAGTTCGACGCACTAGACCGCTCGGCCATAACACCCAACATAACACCCTTTAAATCCTTTTCAGGACTTCCGCAAGTGTCTGCCGTGCCGTTCCAGAACGTCCTGTTATCTCGCACTCAGACTACCTTTACTCCGTCGGCATCGATTTCGCACGCAGCGGTCGCGCCCGAGCCCGTTCCGACACCTTCAGTGCCCCAACCGAAAACCAACTTTGAGAAGATTATTTTCCCGCTGCAAAACATGTTCCCCAAAATGAACAAGTGAGTACAACTATCTCTATTAATTTTTTTTCATTTTAAAGTTTTTTAGAAATATTAGCAAACCGTCATTTTTGTAAATTACAGTATACCAATAAAGGTAATCTAGTGGAAAGAGCGTCAGACTTTCGGTCGAGAAGTCCGTGGTTTGAAGCCTGTTCATTGCACTGCGTTGTGTCCTTGGACAAGACACTTCACTCCACGTTGTCTCTCTCCACCCAGGTGTATAAATGGGTACCAGCAAATACGGTTGGGGAAACCCAACTAAACTCCTCAAACAAAGTTCGGAAAGTCAAGTTTGACTGACGATTTCTCTCTTGTTGCAAAATAATTCTCCTTGAATTTTATATCATTGGAAAGCCCTGTTATTCCTCTTTGCGATGATGTGTCATTTGTTATGATTAAGCAATTGGGGGATGTGCAATATAGTGGAATACAGGGCGGGTGTAAAGTGAAATGTCACAAAATGCATTGCTATTGTCAAAAAGTGCATTGACACATTCCCATCCTCCAAGCAAAAGGGGAATGCACTGCATGACAATAGCAGTGAATTTTGTGACATTTCACTTTCCACCCACCCCTGTATTCCGCTATACTGCACATCCCCCAATTGATTAATCATAACAAATGACACATCACTGTAAAGAGGAATAACAGGGCTTTCTAATGATACCAAATTCAAGGGAAATGATTTAGTAACAAGAGAGAAATCGTCAGTCAAACTTGACTTTCCGAACTTTTTTGAGAAGTTTAGTTGCTAGGGGTAGACCTGCGATGGACTGGCATCCCACCCAGGAGGAGTAACAATGCTCCTAGTCACTCCATGCCATAGAAACTGGGGATGAGTACCGGCTGTGTGATCCAGTATGGGCTCTTAAATGACTTAACCTACCAACATGTTCAGTAATTAGAATTACCCTCCAAACAATTTCTGAATTATTATCTAAAAGCTTACTTGTTATCAAGATGGTAATGGTAGTAATCATCCTGTGGAATTATTTCATCTGAATTGCCCCCATTGATGAGAAAAATGACAAAACTATTTGAATCTCCAAAAATCGCCTGAAGGCGAAAAAAAAAACATGCTTGGATTGTTCAGGTTTTCTGAAGTATTACTGCATCTATGTGGCTGAAATTTCTACAAGGCAGTTTTCTCGACATGGGCTTTCAATTACCAGTGGAAATACGCCGTTTTTAACAGTTTACCAATCATGTATACTACCTTTTAAAAAAATGCGGATCACAGCCGTTCTCTTGAACGAGAAGTTGTGGGTTCGAGCCTCACTTGTGTCCAAGCCTTATTTGTGTCCATGGGCAAGACACTTAATCTTAATTGCCTTGTCAACCTTGAGCAGATCCTGGCTCAATAAAAAATTTAAAAAATTGAACATTCTGAACCCGGAATTATATTTTCGTATTTTCATGAACCTGGATCCGCAAAAACTCGACCCAGGCTGTACGAGAAGCGATTCTTTTTTGTAAAGTGCGTCGCATTTTAAAACCGTTTTCAGGGTGCAACTGACTACCGTTATCAAAGAGGTTCGAGCGGCCAATAAGGGTTCTCTCTCCGGCCTGTCCATCGAAGATATCATCCACCGTGCCGCGGAAGTCATTCTAAGCCGAAATCCACAAGCGGGAAAGTCGCAGGTAACATATACAGTCAAAAATATAACGCTTTTCAGAACATGTAAATTGGTTTCATCCGAAACACGAACTCATATTGTTGAAGGGTAATTCTAAAAATTCAAATTTCTTTGAGGGCTTGTAATGCTTCACGTATTCAAGTTGTTTGATTTCAACCACTTCGCGACAGCTAGGCATTTTCCAATTTATTCCCCTGGAGCGGCAGACTGCACTAGCAGTTTTGGTTATGCAGTATACATGTATGTCTCTGGGGCTAGAGATTTGATGACTAGCAGTGTTCTCCAACATGTAGAACAAGCTTGGTGGCCCGCCATCCTTTCCGCGGCGCCCGCCATGCTTTAGAAGTCGCCGCCAAGCTTTAAAACCATGCCGCCAAGCTTTAAAATTGTTGACTTTACAAGACTTTACCCAAAGCAGACATAACTCAGAAACAATGAGTGCTTGATTTTCAAAGCTCATAAAATTAACCTTTTGCCTACCTTACCTACGCGGTACGGTGTAACCAGTAACGTATGTAAGGCCGGTGCAGCAGCGCTAGCCATCTAGCTACATAAAGCTAGCAGAATCTAGAATGGAAGGGCGCCCTCTTTAGGCCGAGGTTCAACAATTTAGTTTTTAACCGGGGTTTTTACGAAATAGAAAGCTGAATAAGTAAAATCCACCGCACTGCTATTTTTATTCAAATGTATAGGTAACATAAAAATATAAAAAAATAACTTATAAAAATGTTGAATAAAACTAAAAGAATCGCGCATTTAAAATAGCCAGTCGCAAAGCGCAGCATGGACTCGTGCAAGTCTAGTCGCCCAGCCATGTGACATGCAGCCATGCACAATCTAGCTTACCTGCTTACCGTGTCATGTCTTGTGCGTGACGGTCCGGCGATCGCAAAGCTCCGTTGATCGTGAAGCCGTGGAAAACATGTTATTTGTTGGCTCGTCTTCGTTTCCGATGATCATGTTTGATATTCTTTAATTATCCACATTCATAATAAGGTACATACAGTGTAGGCCTACTTACCAGGTATTAAAAATTAAACTGTATTTTAGTCAAAACTAAATTTGACCGCCGGCAGTTTGCCGAGATAAAAAAAAAAGTTTTTCCTACCCCATTTTTGGGATACTTTTCCTTCCACATGCACGTGCATACACGTTTTCATGTATGTATGAACATGTATATACCGTAATTTTCGGAATATAAGCCGCGGCTTATACGTTGATTTTGCCAAAAAAAAGGTTCCCGGCGGCTTATAAACCAGGCGGCTTATACGCCGAGCTCTAAAGATAAAAATCGTGATATGCTCATATACATTATGTAATGTAGTTCCTGAAATAATTCTATCAATATTTTATGGGAATTTGTTATTGTAAAAAAACGATGTTGAAGGCCGTCGCACGCGCAAGAAAAGGTGTGCAATTTTTCCAGGTGCAGAGTGTACCGATTTTCGTTGGTGACCCATACATCGATGTGACACTGCACAAGCGCAGGCAACCAGTTCGCCATCGGACCATGCCATCGGTCGTGAGTACTCGTCCAACGCCAAACAAATCGTTTGGTGCGTCTGTTCCTTCCGTGTTTTCTTCAATTCTTTACTTTTAGTTGGCGTTGTTTTAAAATCCAAAGAGTTATGTGTTTGTCATTGTCTGTGGAAATGTGTGTTTTAGATGGAAAATCATTACAAGTAATTTTAATTAACGATGTTTTTCCAACGATGTACAGTCACTTTGCCCAACTTGAGCCCCTTCGCCCAAAAACCATTTCGCCCAAGCGGCATATACGTGTACGTACGTCCGCAGGCTAGGCAGGCAAACGGTCCCCTATTTTAATATTATCGGTATCTCGCGAGCGGTGGCGAGGTCAAAGGTAAATTCGGAACACGACGCCGCCATAGTTCATTCACCGCCATTGATACAATGGGGGTGAATTAACTATAGCGGCGTCGTGCACAAAAATATGGGGCAAATGCGAGAAATCATCGGGAATACCGGTATACCAAGCAAAAGACGATAGACTGATCTATGTAGCATTGTTTTTCCGCTGATTTACAAATATTAATACATATGTATCAATCACCCAATCCCCATGAAGCCCCTTTATGTCAGTTGCAATCTTCTTTTCAAGTAATTTTGAATGATGTATAGTGAATCAACATAGAATGATCTATTGAGATAACCGAATTCGGAAAAAAAGAAGGCATAGCGTTTGCACCGCTCAAGACGCCCATTGATGACCATCGGCTTCAGGTTTTTTGCCGCTGGCCGTGCAGGCAAGAACCACCGTGAAGCTGGTTTTCTTTTTGCAAAAATGGAGAGGCCCCATGAACCGTCCAATATAAGTTTTTAGTTTAATCGTGATGGACCCAAACGCATGACAAATGCAATGTAGTGGCAGTACAATACGGAAGCAATCAAACATAAAACGTATGGCATATTTATTTTGGCCGGTAAGATTAAAATCGCCAAGTCACCATGTGCATTGAAAATAGCCAATCGCGGTGCGCGTAATGGAGAGACTCGGCCGGCTATTATCGTACATGCATAGCATATGCGTCGGGCCCGGGCGAAAGCAGTGTACAATTTGTACACGTGGGCTGCGTTCCACTCATGCGAACGTTGCAAACGTTTAACAATGTGCGTGTATTTGGAACGAAGCCCTGCTTTCACTTACCGTGTTTGTGCATGGCCTACCGGCCTGGTGCATGCACTGTCGTGCGGCCGCCGTCGGAGAATCCAGCGAATATCTTGATGGCTTGCGGCCTTGATCGTCATCGTTGTCTTCTACTCTCCTTTATTTTTTGGAGATTTCTTATTATGCACATTCCAAGGCATTTTAAAAATATGTCAAGTTACATGTACCTTATCTATTTACAAAACAAACTGAAACAAGATTAGCCTACTTTGAGTGCATTGCACCTTGCTATAACTTATTATAAACATGTAACGCCTTTTCCGATAAAGCCACTTCTTGATTTCAATAAAGTTTTCTCTTGAGTGTGCTGTCATCAAAACAACCTGGACCACAAAGCTCTCTTTGAGGCGACATGCCGCGCCGACAGAGAGTGTGACAACTGCAGTGCGTGGTCGCGCGCACGTGGCCCGCGGTGCCGGCACTTACGGCGGCAGTTCTTTGTGATCGATCTGTGGCCGACAAAATGGTGCGGCTAATAAGCCGGGCGGCTTATACGCCGACGGTGAATCTTGTTTTTGGAATTTTCGGGCGTCGCGGCTTATACCCCAGGCGGCTTATATTCCGAAAATTACGGTACATGTATTTTCATATATATTTACATGTGTATATACATGTGTATATACATGTGCATACATGTACATATACATGTGCATACATGTACAATCATGTTCGGTACCCTGCCGCCATGCTTTAAATTTTAGAGTTGGAGAACACTGGACTAGTTTTTATTTCAAGTCGTAAATCAATCTTATTTCCCAAGTCCAGTCACAAGTCTTTTTTTTTTCCAGAGTCAAGTCACAGGTCAAAAACCAAAAACTGACTTGACCCCAAGCCAACAAGATAAGAGGTGCTCTGCCCTGGTCTGCCCTGCCCCCAAGACACTCGCACTTAGAACTGCATATGCTGTTCCCTGTCGCGAAGTGGTTAAACAAATGTTCTTCAAGCATTCTTGTTGGGCGCGTAATTCCTGAAAAACTGAATGTAATGCCATTCTTAGTTAGCGTGGTACATCCAAAATATTTTGGTGAAAACAAGATTATTTTGGACTTAGCACGCTTTTTGAGAATGGTTTTATGATCAGTTTTTCAGGAATTACACTTCCATCAATGATGCTTGAAGAACATGTTTAAAATCAAACAACTTTAAAGGCACAGGCTCTTTAGCAATGCGTGCCCGCCAAATTTGTACCACGAAATACGCATGGAGCTGCGTATTTCGTGGCACGAATTTGGCGCGCGCGCATTGCTGACGAGCCTCTGTCTTTAATACATGAAGCATTACAAGCCCTTGGATTCGCTGAAATTTAAACTTGAAATTCTATAATTGTCCAGAACTACCAACAAAGTATCGAGTTGAATCTAATAGACAACTAAGGTGTTGCCATGGTAACTGGCTCTAAACATTCACTGGTAAACTGAAACGTCCATTGCTAAAGCACAGGGAAAACAGTTCACTGGTTTTAGTGTATACCCAGTAACCCTAGCAACACACAAAGGGTGACATTTTCACAGTTCTACAGAGCGTAGTATTTTTCAAGATCTCCCTCCCCCCGAAATACTACTTAACAACATTTTTTTTTCACTACCGTGAAATGTCAACATTTGTGACCGACTCTGGCAAAACCCGACGCTTCTCGGCATTTCCCATTACGTGATATGGGCCCACAACCTCAACAAATGGCCTCTGGGACCAACTTGAAAATTTGGCAGAATCAACATCAGGATACATTCAAGATTTGTTTTGTTGTTTAAACTGTCTCAAAATTCCTCATATTATTGACAACAAATTAAATAATCAACTAGTTTGTCGAACTTTAAAGACCAATAGCTCCATTTCACTTTTTCTGATCTGTCATACTTTAATTGGTCATAACTTCGCAAAAAATTATCAGAATTTCCTCAAACATGTTTTAAAAGATACCTTTTTGTATGCACACTAAGCTGATACCAAAACTTAAATTTTGAATTTTCATCACAAGTGTTGGGTTTTGCTGGAGCCGGTCACATTTTACAGTGCATGTAAAGTCCTACGCGGCCCTCGACTCCCCCTCCCCTTCCTACGCTTTGTAGAACCGTGAAAATGTCGACAACTTTAGCCGGACCCCTAAGTACTCTATAGCCATATTCATGGTTTTTATTTAAGGGACACGCACAGGCAGGCTGGCCAGCCGCAGCCGGAAGCCAGCAGCCACAACTTCGGCCGGTAACCAGCAGCAGAGCCCCTTCAGAACCAGCATGGAAACCAATGAAATCGCAGCCTGTTGCGAGTTGGGGCGCAGCTCCGTCCGAAGGCCCCGATTTAGATAGCGAAGAAGATCCATGCGTTATTTGTCACGAAGAAATGATTACTGACACGGTCACTCTGCACTGCGGACACAAATTCCACCCCGCGGTAAGTAAAATAACTTTTTAAAACCCCAAAAATGTTACTTCACAAGTTGACAAGAAAAACTCGACCAAAAGCTGGTAGAGCGTACAACGGCACCTTTGTGAGAGAAATTGCCAACTAAAGGTGTCTTTTTTTTTTTCTTCTTTTTTTTGTGTAAATGTCTGCACCCTTATGCGAACAAAACTAGGTCCCTGACTTCTGCAGCGTTATGGCTGCCTTCTGTGTAGTATAGCAAGGGAACCAGCCTAAATAGGACAGTCGCTTTGCACAATTTCTCGAAAGCATGGACACAGTTTTTCATTGTTTTCTCGGAACGTAGATGAGGTACTGAGCTGACTTATACACAGGTTGGTTTTTTATCATACACATCCTCAATCACACATGGAGATAACTCCGTTTGTAACAGTTGAGTCCATCACAAGTCCTCACAAGCCTTCACAAGTCCACCACAAGTCCCTGGGTCTTAATTCAAGTCACAAGCTATTCAAATGAACTCCAACAAAGGCATTCTTTGATGCGTGTTCATCCTTTGCTTCTTGTTACTGGACTTGTGACGGACTTGTGCGGGACTTGTCACGGACTTGTGATTTTATCGGCTCTGGACTTGTGATGGACTTGTGATGGACTCGACTAGAACCCTGTTTTCCAATCCCGAACAAGCGGGGTCCGGCCCCTTAAACTGCAAGGGAAACGGCCGGCCTTGCGGGACCCATTTAGACAGGGTGCTGTGTGTCTGGGGGATCCTCCATACCCTGCCTCCCATGGGATTCTCCTGGAAAACTGCCCAGAATCACTCTACCGTAATACTTCTATACAATGGTTCTTCAATCCTTTTGAAATGTCTCTTATTCTTTCCCAACGTGATAATTATTTCTTCTGACTCCAAATTTTTACTTACTCCACAATTCATATGATTATTGTTGATTACTACCTATTGTTTTATATATTTAAATATTCCCGCCGTGAATATGGCCACTGATGCCGGCACGACGCTAAACCCAAAACTCACTCACTCCAATCCCGAACAAGCATTAAGAAAATCTAATTTTTTTTCTCCCGATTCAGTGCATAAAACTGTGGCTCCAGGAACAACATACGTGCCCCACGTGTCGCAACTACACTCTGCTTTCAGAGGAGTATCCAGCGCCCAAGTGACGGTAATATACCAAAAAAAAAAAAAATAGGGTAAGAATTTAAAGTAAGAGTAAAAATTTAGAAAAATCAACAACAACAAAATAGAAAGGCTTAAATGATGAGCTCCTAAATTTGAGGGGTTAAAGTTTCGGGTATGAAGGGTAATTTTTTTTTAAATCTAAAGGCTATTTCACACTATGAAAAAACTCTGGGTTGTACACGGGTCCGACACGCGTTAGCTTTTCACACTACATTTCAACACGGCACTGATCCGTGTAGAGCGCTCTACCCGTGTTGAAACTAACCCACGTCGGTTGGAGAGCTCTCGACCCGTGTAGAGAAGATCGACACGTGTTGAAAACCACAGTCTCAATGCCTCTGGGTTAAGTTTGGACCCGTGTAGATTTGGGAGCACGGCAGCATCTCGCTGTAATGTGGAGGATTTTTTGGTTTTGACCCGTGTTGATAGCTGGCCGTGTGTGTAGTGTGAAACGATAGCACGATACACGGGTCGAAAAATATTACACGTGTAGAAAAAATGCCGGTGTTGCGTTTAGTAGTGTTAAAAGGTAGCCGATTTGACCTATGTTGAAATTTTTAAAAGTCTACACGGGGTGGAACCGTGTAGATTTCGACACGGGTCGGACGTTCATAGGGTGAAAAGGCGTTTAAAAATAGAAATGCTTAAACAAACTCCTGAATTTATGAAGGGGTAAACATTTAGAAAATCTAAAAAACAGAAAGGCTTAAATGAGTTTCTGAAATTATGAGTTCTTTTGGCTAATTCTTTGAAATAAACTCCTCAAAAAAAGTTCAGAAAGTCAAGTTTGACTGACGATTTCTCTCTTGTTGCAAAATAATTTTGCTTGAATTTTATATCATTGAAAAACCCTGTTATTCCTCTTTAAGATGTGTCATTTGTTATGATTAAGCAATTGGGGGATGTGCAGCACAGCTGAATACGGGGGCGGGTGTAAAGTGAAATGTCACAAAATGCATTGCTATTGTCAAAAAGTGCATTGACACATTCCCATCCTCCGAGCAAAAGGGGATTGCACTGCATGACAATGAATTTTGTGACATTTCACTTTCCACCCACCCCTGTATTCCGCTATACTGCACATCCCCCAATTGATTAATCATACATAACAAATGACACATCACTGTAAAGAGAAATAACAGGGCTTTCCAATGATACCAAATTCAAGGGAAATGATTTAGTAACAAGAGAGAAATCGTCAGTCAAACTTGACTTTCCGAACTTTTTTTGAGGAGTTTAGATGCAGGATTATTAAAATAAAAATATACTGCAAGTGTTAATCGTTTTGGTTTAAAATGGAAACACTTTTAAATTGTTGTCAAGAGAGGGCGCTGTTTGTATGATGTCATTTTAGGCACCATCAGTAAAAAGTAAAGAAAAAGCAGAATTTCAAGTAAAAATCAAGTTCACAAAAAAATTCCAAAACAAACTAGAAAACGGGATATTTGTGCACAAACCAATGGGAGATTTTTTTCTGAATGGTAAATGCGACATCAATTTGCTCATGAATATTAAAATTATATTTGCATAAATGTCACTGCACCTTCAAAACGGGTTGCAAATTTATTTTTTTATGAGTGTAACTGGGAAAAATTGTTAACTAGCAGGATTGAAAGGATAAATACCCTGTAAATGTCCTATATTTCAAGTTTTGGTGGTAACTGCGAAATTAGCAACTTAGAAATATAATTTTTGTTCAAATGTACAAAGATATCGCATGATTTACATGTTAATTTGTGACATATTTCATTTGATTACGGGTTACTAACTTTAAATAATGTTGTCTTTGTTGAGTCGTAAAATTTTGCCATATAATCGTGTTACTTACTGTAACTTAACAATTTTAATTCGCTGCGGTGGTATTTCCGAATGCAGTGTTATTTTTAGTATGGTAATGATTTATACATGTATATACGCATGGAAGACTAAAAGAAAATTGTTTATTGGAAAACCTGAGGGAGTATACCACTGTGCTTCATAGCTCAGCTGGAAGAGCATCTGCCCAGTGTGTCAGAGGTCTTGGGGAAACCTGAGGGAGTGTTCCACTGTGCCTCATAGCTCAGCTGGTAGAGCATCTGTCCGGTGTGCCAGAGGTCTCGGAGAAAACTTGAAGGAGTATACCACTGTGGCTCATAGCTCAGCTGGTAGAGCATCTGTACGGTGTGTCAGAGGTCCTGGGGGAACCTGAGCGAGTATACCACTGTCTCATAGCTCAGCTGGTAGAGCATCTGCCCGGTGTGTCAGAGGTCTTGTGGGAAACCTGAGGGAGTATACCACTGTGCCTCATAGCTCAGCTGGTAGAGCATCTGCCTGGTGTGTCAGAGGTCTTGGGGGAACCCGAGGGAGTGTACCACTGCCTCATAGCCCAGCTGGTAGAGCATCTGCCCGGTGAGTCGGAGGTCGTGGGGAAACCTAAGGGAGTATACCACTGTCTCATAACTCAGCTGGTAGAACATCTGCCCGGTGTGTCGGAGGTCTTGGGGGAACCTGAGGGGGTATAGTACCACTGTGCCTCATAACTCAGCCGGTAGAGCATCTGCCTGGTGTGTCAGAGGTCTTGGGGGAACCTGAGGGAGTATACCACTGTGCGTCATAGCTCAGCTGGTAGAGCATCTGCCTGGTGTGTCAGAGGTCTTAGTGAAAACCTGAGGGAGTATACCACTGTGCCTCATAGCTCAGCTGGTAGAGCATCTGCCTGGTGTGTCAGAGATCTTGGTGAAACCTGAGGGAGTATACCACTGTGCCTCATAACTCGGCTGGTAGAGCATCTGCCTGGTGTGTCAGAGGTCTTGGGGAAACCTGAGGGAGTATACCACTGTGTCTCATAGCTCAGCTAGTAGAGCATCTGCCCGGTGTGTCAGAGGTCTTGGGGAAAACCTGAGGAGTATACCACTGTGCCTCGTAGCTCAACTGGTAGAGCATCTGCCTGGTGTGTCAGAGGTCTTGGGGAAAACCTGAGGGAGTATACCACTGTCTCATAGCTCAGCTGGTAGAGCATCTGCCCGGTCAGTCGGAGGTCTTGGTGAAACCTGAGGGAGTATACCACTGTGCCTCATAGCTCAGCTGGAAGAGCATCTGCCCGGTGTGTCAGAGGTCTTAGGGAAAACCTGAGGGAGTATACTACTGTGTCTCATAGCTCAGCTGGTAGAGCATCTGCCCGGTGTGTCAGAGGTCTTGTGGGAAACCTGAGGGAGTATACCACTGTGCCTCATAGCTCAGCTGGTAGAGCATCTGCCTGGTGTGTCAGAGGTCTTGGGGGAACCCGAGGGAGTGTACCACTGCCTCATAGCCCAGCTGGTAGAGCATCTGCCCGGTGAGTCGGAGGTCGTGGGGAAACCTAAGGGAGTATACCACTGTCTCATAACTCAGCTGGTAGAACATCTGCCCGGTGTGTCGGAGGTCTTGGGGGAACCTGAGGGGGTATAGTACCACTGTGCCTCATAACTCAGCCGGTAGAGCATCTGCCTGGTGTGTCAGAGGTCTTGGGGGAACCTGAGGGAGTATACCACTGTGCGTCATAGCTCAGCTGGTAGAGCATCTGCCTGGTGTGTCAGAGGTCTTGGGGGAAACCCGAGAGAGTATACCACTGTGCCTTGTAGCTCAGCTGGTAGAGCATCTGCCCGGTGTGTCAGCGGTCTTGGGGGAACCTGAGGGAGATACCACTGTGTCTCATAGCTCAGCTGGTAGCGCATCTGCCTGGTGTGTCGGAGGTCTTTGGGAAACCTGAGGGAGTATACCACTGTGCGTCATAGCTCGGCTGGTAGAGCATCTGCCTGGTGTCAGAGGTCTCGGGTTCAAGTCCGGAAGAGGATAATATGATTTTTCTTTCAAGTGCAAAATTTAGTATTAACATTTTTTAAAAACTTATATTCATTTCTTTTTTTTTAGTTTTTGGAAAGTTGCACTAATAAGAAACAAGACATTTGATTTTTTTTTTAGATAATTTTCCGTAAAAGTTAAATGGATATGTTTACATTTGAAGAAATCTTCAAATTCTAACTTTCATGCTTGCAGTTTGTGAAATTAAAAGATGGATTTCTGAATTAAAAATCACATAAAAACAAATCTGTTTCTCGTATTAAATTTGTTTTATTTACACTGCATTTCATTGGACGGATATAACATGGAATTTCAACTGATTATAAAAAATTCAAGGAAGATTTTTAAAACTGTAGAATTATGCGGAAATACAATTAAAATATGTACATATAAACGGTAGGAACAAATTGAATTGTGAATAAGTTGATTTTTATAAATTGTTTTTAAAGTTGCACTGTCCGATTTTAGCGTCAATTTTGTTTAAAGTTAAATTGCTATTTTTCTAAAATAGAAAAAAGTTCAGCTTTCATTTGGTACCAAGAACGTAAAAATCCATCAAGGATTAATGCCAGTCGATTAAAAACAAGAAATAATAAAAGACAGGCCCCGTCTTTTATTTGACAGGGTTATGACGTATGTACACTATGTACATACGCGCACATGTACAACATGTAAAGCCCGTTTCAAGAAAAAGGCTTGTATCTCCAGTTCCCGACGTCAGAAATTTAGGTTTTTTATATTTGTTTTACAGAGACACGTAAGCTTTCTGAATTCGTTCGCTTGTGTGAATTAATCCTTTCACCCAAACACGGACAGTGCAACTTTAATGGAAACTGTACTGCATTTTAATATGGAAAAACCATTCATGGACGGATTTTTAAAAGGACATCTATTTAGACGTATAGCATTGTGCTCTAAAAAATTGCCACTCCAAAACTGACATTACTTGGAAAAACTATGTTTGTATTAGAAGGCAATTTGTGTCGCGCAGGCTAGGTCACGTTTTTGCGACCATAAGAAGAAATATGCGGCAAATCCACGCTCATTAAAATACAAAAACACAATGGAAATTCCTGGCGGTGCCCAGATACCGCCTGGAATGTCCGTTGTGTTTTTGTATTTTAATGAGCGTGGATCTGCTGTGCGACTTACGCTACCTTTTTCCAGGGCTGCACAGCTTTTGAAAATGGCGTAACTTGCGTGAAATTGTCGCAAGATTATGGTATGGTCTACGCAATACGTATTGGAAATATATGTTTGGGATGGCGCATACCACAATACGTATTGTTGTTTCGACATTTTTTGCTTAATTCAATTATTTAAATTAGGATTTCTTAGTTTTGCCCGAGTTATTTTTTCGTAAAATTCTGTGAAAACAACACTTAATTGAAATACAAAAGCATTTGTGCAGTCAAAAGAAATTTTTCCGTCCGTTTTTACCATGAGCGAAAAAAAATTGTAACTCTGAACTGAACATTGCCGGATTAAATTTAGATTTTTAAAATGAGTAGTTCTAGTTTACAAAATTACAGGTTGACCTTTCAAACTTTGGCAGCCAACTCTGTTCCCGTTTAGTTTTTGGGAACGGAGCAAGTCACACTTCTGGCCCCATGAAATAACCTGCCCTTAGGAGACATAACGTGAAACGTCCAGGAAATATTTTACTGGTAAAGAGCAACTGCGGGAGCTTGTATTCGCCTCTCGACCTCCTTGCAATATTTCTCTGGAACACCAGCATTTCTGTTGGGAAAAAAAAATTATAATAAATGTAAATTTTGGGCTGGACTGGTTTTCCCTATTGATTGCTTTCCGTGACGTAAAACATCCGGGAATGTTTGGTGGTCAACGGTCACGCGCATGCGCCAATAGACGCACATGAACAAGAAATAATCACCAGCACATTTTCATTCAAAGATGCCGCACGCGCGCGCTGCGATACGTTCAAATGATTGAGCATGCACTCGGCTTGTAAAAACGAAAGTGCTTCTACTTGATCGCGATTTTTAGTCTGAAGAAATACGTTTTTATCTTTATCGATACAACAGCCATGGCGCAACAACATAAGGCAAGGTTAAGCAACGGAGGTAAGTGCAACCAATGCGCTTTTCTTGCTCTTTTTGCTGGTTATCACTCGGGCCACGTGGGTCATGAAAATGACAACCAAAATCAATAGGTGCATTTTCGCAGTTCTACAAAGAGTAGTATTTTTGAAGACCTCCCCTCCCTCGAAATACTACCTGTCAAGTCCACGCGGCCCCCAAACCCCTTAACCCCACCCCCTTTATACGCTTTGTAGAACCGTGAAAGTGTCGACAACTTTGGACGGCTCTAACTACGGCAAAAATGGCGCAGTACGAAAACACATTGTGCGAGACGTGTTTAACGTTAGAAAATTTTTTTCCCCTAACCTGAGTTCGTCCAGTTTTTTCTTCTTGATCAGATCCAACTTATTCCGTCGGGTCATCGCCTCGTCGTTAATTCGGACGCCTTCCTCGAAGAACGCATGCCGCTCGGCGACCTTCATCTGTTCTTTTTGCCGGATCTGTTTGCGCACTTCCTCGGCGTGGTGCAGATGTTTCCCCTGATGTTCCTTTTCTTCTGCTTCCTCCCTCTGCATGGCTTCATTCTGCGCTCTAAACGAGTCAAGAAATGAACAAATTTAAATATGGATGACTTTCTAAAAATTTATTTCATGGGTTTATTGCGCTTCAGTTAACAGCCCGTACGCTGATTTGCATGAAGCTTACAAGTATCGTCCACCTAAACATCGAGATACATAGGTGGGTGGTGCCATTGGCAGCCGACAGCCAGAGACAACGGGGAATCCCGTAACTCTTCACGAAAGAGTGCTCCGGAATCTTAAGTGTGTCACACAACACACTGGACCAATGGCTTTGCATCCCCTCCGAAGGATGGAGCAAGTGCCTTGCTCAAGGGCACAGGTACTACAGCCGGGTATCGAACCCGCAACTCCAAGTTTTCGCCCGCATGTTGCGAGTCGGTGACCCAGCTACTCTTGTTTCAAATGTTAAATATTTGTTCGAAATACGCCGCAGCCGATGCGCGTCACAAAAAATTACGTTAAAGAATCACGTGGGGATTTGTAGGAACTGACGTCATTTGAGAGAGAAATATAGAGAAAACTTACTTGAGTACGCGTTCAAACTCGTGGCGTTCTCGCTTCGCCTGCACGGCCAGAAAATGCTCTTTATTCTGCACCTGTTCCTCGCGCGCGATCTTCAACATCTGTTCGGTTTCCGCTTTTTTAATGCCTTCCTCGCGTTCTTTCTTTCGCCATTCCCGTTCTCGTTCCTCCTGGTTGCGCTTGGCTCGCAACGCGTCCTTCTCAGCCATGTAATCCTTGGCTCTTTCCTGTTCACACGGACAATGACTGGTGTTAAATGCTGGATTTGATCTAGGGTAAACTAACCTTGGGTAAACCTTAAAATTAAGTTCAGATTTTTATTTCCAATTCATTTCAGACTTGTTTATGATAACTCAGGCTTTTTCTTGTTCACACGAACAAAGACCAGATTTGACCTGGGGTAAACCCAATTTTTATCAATTCCAAGTCCTCTAAACTCATTTATGATAGCACAGGGTCTTTTCCTATTCACATGGACAAATGCTGCTATTAAAGGTATTTTAACTCTTTTCACACTTGCATTTTTGATCCAGATTAAACTTAGCTCGGGTAAATCGCAAAATCAAGTTTAAATTCTTATCAAATCCAAGTCGTTTCCGACTTGTTCGCAATAAGCCAGGCTCTTATAATTTAGCAACTTTTTCAATAATTTTGGGTCAATTTTCCTAACCTGCATGGCCCGAAGCCTAGCGATCTCTTTTTCCTTCTCCACCCGAATCCGTTCTTGTTCGGCCTCAAACTCGGCCTCCCGCGCTGCTTTCTTCTTGGTGTACTCTACCACCTTCAGGTCCGCGAGTTTCTCTTGTTCCTGTCTGCGTTTCCGTTGCTCTTCTGACTCCTCATTGGCTCTCGTGATCTCCTTCTGCGCTTCTAGCGTCATCTTATGTTTGCGTTCCAACTCCTATTTTGAAACGAACGTCAAAGTATCATTAAAGGCAGTATACATCATTGGTAACCTCGAAAATCAGAAATGTTCACAGATTTACGCCTAACTTACACAATATAAACATGATGACCGTAGAAAACTTCCCCTTAAAATGGTTTTGTCTAAAGTGCTATAGTCTTTGAGAAATGAGTAAAACAATTAGTTTTCGTCTCATGAGACGAAAATTTAATTCGTCCCAAAACCATTTCGCCCCCAAACGACTTCGCCCGAGTGCCATTTCGCCCCAAATCACTTTGTCCAAACACTACCTCGCCCAAAACCACTTCGTGCACAGGCCGTGGTTCAGGGCGAAATGGTTCAGGGCGAAGTGGTTTTGGGGCGAAATGACTGCCAACCCTTTTTTGACTGTTTTCTCAAAAGTTAGACGAACTACGGAGCTGGTTTTTGCTAAGGTTGGTTTAAATCATGCATATCTTCAATCACACAGGGAGATAAAACTATTTGTAACAGTTTACCAATCATGTATACTATCTTTAAATGTGCATAATTTGTCACCTTTTTTTTTTTTAAATGAAAAAAAAAAATTGGTCATATTTTGGGAGCTGAAGAGTCCAAATTTTATTTTTGAAAGTGTTAAATTGTTTACATGAATTCTTGAGTGATGCAAAGTGACAAATACCAATATTGGGCTGGTATTGTCATTACATTCATGTTCACTTTCGCGCCAAGTATGAACCGATCTTTGCGCATTACAAGGTAGCACCCCCTGCCGAGAACCGACAAACATTGTTGGTACTGTACTGCGAACTCGGAAAGAATTGAGAATTAGATCATGGCTTCAGACCTTGTGTACAAAACATATGAGACAGGCTGAAAAATATCTAAGTGTTTCCTCACAAAATCTTCTCACTACTAAATTTGTTGTTTTTTTTCATCAAATTTGCACTTACCGATGCTTGATGAGTTATATTAAAGAAAGTGTGTAGGGTCCCCAAAACCCTCGGTTTCGGACGTACTCCGAAACCGAGATATTTTTGGATGTACCACGCATATTGAGAATGGCATTGCAATCAGTTTTTCAGGAATTACACTTCCATCAATGATGCTTGAAGAACATGTGTTTAAAATCAAACAACTTGAATATGTGAAGCATTACAAGCCCTCAAAGTCTCTGAAGTGTAAATCTGAATTTCCGGAATTGCTCAGCTATTCGAATGAACTCCAACAAAGGCATTCTTTTGTGCGTGTTAATCCTTTGCTTCTTGTTACTGGACTTGTGATTTTATCGGCTCTGGAGTTGTGATGGATTCGACTACAACCCCATCCTGAGATATCAGGGAATATCCACTCTGCAAAGCGACGTAACAATACCCTGAAGAAACGCACGCAAATCTGTGGAGTGAGACGGCTGTTGTCTTGAGCCAACTCAGGCCCGAGTCATTTTGATGTAATTTAATCAATGCATAGTTCCGAGATTGCCCAGTTAACCCCGCCCCTTAGATATTGTTGCTATGTGCTCACAAGCCATCGCAAAAAATGGCGACATTAACGTACAAAGCAACGGGACTCGGCATGGAAAGCACAGATTAATTGGAGAAAACTCAAAAGTATTTATGTTTTGGGGTCGACAGGTACCGTAGCACACACTGAGCGAAGGGTATAGTAATGCAGGGATGACATATATTTAATAAAAATGCGTTTTCCTACCTTTGAACAGCGAATCGCCCGACATTGAAACCAAAATTCACCCGGTCACTGGCGCGTACAACATACAAACTGTATGGGCAGAAAATCGCGTGATTTGTGTGATGATTGCATCACTTTGACCTATGTGGGCGCCGTCTGCTAGCTCTGTTGTGATTGGTCGCGGGTTCGGCTTGATTGACAGGTCGGAACTATGCATTCGGTCATGTTATGCCGAAAAGAAACGAATTATATACTTTCCAGAAATTGTATTGGGTTCCGTTCCTTCTAACTGTCCCCTTTCTACCAAACTTTCAAACGACGATCTTAATTTACTCCGCAGTTTTTCAAATTAATAACAGGGATGCTTTAAATAGCAGCCAATCGCCGACGCGGACAACAGCCAGCATTACCGAGTACATGTATCACATGCATGCACGGTGTTTACAATCTGCACGCGTACATTTGAATGCCTGCAATCATGCTGCAATGCACTGTCAAGCGTCCTGATTGGTCCAGCAGAGGCGACAAGATTTCTGTCGCTAGTCCCACCGCCAAATGGGGCCTTTTTCAACAGGGCCACTGTACGCAGGAGTTAGGGAGTGCGTTAAAGGGGCACTGTTGCAAGAGGATGCTACAACCCTGGCTTAATTGTACCTTGAGGTCTTCAACTTGTAACTTCTCAAGATATTTCAACATCTGATTGGCCTCCTGGTCTCGACGTTCCTGGTCCAATAATCGTTCTTCCTCCCTCTGAGAAATCTGAGTTAAGACCTGTGACGCACCCCTAAGGAATGAACACGCGACAGATTTTTAGACGGCGCACACATCTACATTTACGTACAGAGGCGATAAAGGTACATTATATTATCAAATTCGGCAATTATTTTTTTGAAACAAATTTTAATAAACCAAAATGCCAATATTATATACCGTATCAAATACATGCAATCTTGTAGGGCAGTTTCTTTGTACCTCGAGTTCATGCATGGTGCTTGCATTGTCGACCAATTTAAGTGACAAAAGTTGCCCTACAAGATGGCAGCTATTTGATACGGTCTATAGAGCAAAAGTTGTTGAACATTTTCAGACTTCTCCCTGTCCATAACTTCTTCATTGGAACTTGGGATTTGACTGAAAAGATCTGTTTAACTTTCATCTTAATTAAATTTTGATGATAATTTTATGATGTAAATACAATTATTTATGACTTCTGAAAAAAAAACACAGTGAATGTATTAGCTTTATCTTTTCCTATTTTTTTCCAGGAATTGATTGCTTTCGATGACGTAGAACATCCGGGAATGTGTGGTGGGCAACAGTCACGTGCGTACACGCGCGCGTCAATAGACGCATATGAACACGCGTAAATACTCACCAGCATATTTTCATTCGAAGATGCCGCACGCGGGCGTTGTGATACGTTTAAATTATTGAGCATGCACTCAGCTTGTAAAAACGAAAGTGCTTTTAGTTGATCGCGATTTTTAGCCTGAAGAAATGTGCGTTTATTTTTCTTGATACAACAGCCATGGCGCAACAACATAAAGCAAGGTCAAGCAACAGAGGTAAATGCAACCAATGCGCTTTTCTTGCTGGTTTTTACTCGAGCCACGTGGGTCATGAAAAATGCCCCCCAAAATTGTGGATGGAAGGGGTGACGTCACCGGAAAGCAATCAATACCTAGTTTACATCGTGTATATGGGATCGGGACCTGCTCTGCAAGACTTGGGAATCGAATTGAGTCTTGCTACCCCAGATTTAGGACTGGAATTAAGTTTCAGAGACTTGAAGCTTGAATTAAGACTTGTTCTTAACAACTTGGGACCTGCTCTCCAAGACTTGGGAATCGAATTGAGTCTTGCTACCCCAGATTTAGGACTGGAATTAAGTTTCAGAGACTTAAAGCTTGAATTAAGACTTGTTCTTAACAACTTGGGACTTGCTTTCCAAGACTTGGGACTCAAATCAAGACGTGCAAACGAAGACTCACTCATATCTTTCCTCCCTTTTCTTAGCTTCTATTTCTTCCTGAAGTTCCAGCCCTTGTTTCCGTTCAACTTCCATCATCACATCCAAGCGTTTCTCCTCTTCATGCATTTCGTCTTTAATCTGATGTTTCTCCAGCATTTGGGCGTCGCGGATCGCGTGACATTTTGCATTTAAGATAAGCTGTGGAACCATTAGATTCAACCGAAGTTTTAGTACAACCAAAATTGGGCTATTTTGGGCTCGAAATGGACCAATACAACATTCTAAAAGTCTTTCAGAAATAAACTAAATAGATCCTAAAAATAAACCATCAAATTTGGCCGTTTTTGAGCAGTTGTCAAAGAAACCAAGGTCATGTGATTTTCTAATACCAGATTTCGGTTCCAGGTAAAGCGTATAGCCCATTATGGGCCTCTTTTGTTAATTTTAACAATTGTTACTTACTTACGTGACATTTTGATTATTTTTTGTCACAACGACCATCGAAAAATTATTGTCAGTGATGCTAAATCACTAAATCATGTAAACGGTAGGCCGGTGTGTACCTTTAACTACACCGCGGCCATGAAATAGCCTCAACGTTAGCACACCTTTTCTGCTACAGTAAGCACACCTTTTCAGCTAGCGCCTAAGCAGCGCCATGAAATTGGCCCCTGGTGCCGATTTCACTAACGCTTTGCGATGATCGCTAATGCCCAAATCAATCGCTAAACTCAAAATCCATCGCAACTTTTCGATCAACTTCGAAGAGCGATTTCACAAAAACTTAGCGATGGTGTTGGCCATCGCTAGTTGTTATTTAGCGATGAATATTTAGCGACGACTAATTTGTCATCGTAAATGGAAACATTCATCGCTAAAATACAATTTCGCGCCATTTGTTTAGTATTTTGAAGGTTTGGTGATTTTCAGTGTGTCTCGAAATGGCGTTTCAGTTTTTGTACATAAACAATGCAAGAGCATTACAGAGAGAGAGAGGGTTTTCAGGGACAGGACAAATCCTCTGGATTCATATACAATGACAAAAAGATGCACAAATATTATTGGTTTACGCGGAATGGTGTCATGAGAATTATTGACATTTTAGAGCCACATCTCGGCCCTTCAACTCTTCGGAGCCACGCAATAGATGCAACCGTTCAAGTATTAAGCTCTCAGGATGCTTCTATTCCACAACATCCGAGCATCATGGCATAGGCCTATCTGTCGCTATAGTGTCTGCGCTGCAGAATCGTGCATCAAGTCACTGAATTTCTGGTTGTTTACGCGTTACTAAGCGATCGTCCTCGTCCAATACATTTATTTATAATTAATACTCATCGCTATTGCGACGGCTTTAGTGAAATGCAAAATCCATCGCCATCGCAATAACGATGGATTTGAATTTAGCGATCATTCTAACGATGATCGCAAAATATTGTGTTAGTGAAATCGGCCCCTGGGCCCAATTTCATAGAGGTGTTTAAGCACAAAAATTTGCTTAAGCACAAAAAACACTTGCCTAGTAGAGAACGTTACCAGTGAAATCCTCATGTAATAGAAGTAGCATATGACCAGTGTTAGAGGACTGTTTCGTTACCATGACAATCTCATGAAATTTTTGCCGGTAACCTCATTTTATCAAGCAAAGTTTTTCATGCTTAAGCAATTTTTCATGCTTAAGCAGCTCTATGAAATTGGCCCCTGGTCTTAACTTTTGGCCAATCTCATTTGCCTTTTAAAAAATTGTTATTTTTTGCCAAAAATAACCCTGGTGTTAACCGGTTAACCAACCTCATTGAGATGTTTGATTTCGTCCACTTGCTCTTCTTGTTGTTCGTTCGCCTTCTGAAGGAGGTGCTCCGCTTTCTGTCTTGCCTCTTCGTCAAGATCGTTCAGTTTTTCATTCTTCTGTCGAGCGCGGTCCAGCGCTTGCATCTGCAGTTTACGCTCGTTACTCGCTTCCTGTTTAAGATGAAAGTTTAGGTTTTTGTCATTTTATAAGGGGCCATCCAAAGTTGTAAACATTTTCACGGTTCTACAAAGTGTAGGAAGGGGGAGGGAGGTCGAGGGCTGCGTACGACTTTTTACTTTGACCAGTTGCGTTTCCGATGTCAAGTTTCCCACTACAACGGGATACAATTTTTGTTTCTCATTTTTCTGTACCTGAGCTGCTTCTTTGCCTCTTTGCTTCCTTTCTTCTTGGGCGTTGCGTTCCTCTTGCGTCAAGATGCGCGCCGAGTCAATAATGCGTTGGAACTCCCTGCGAGACAACACGACGGACTGGCCGGACGGATCCTCACATGGCACGCTGTGTAAATGAAAAAAAAGTTACTTTGCTCAGTTGCACACTCATGCAACACCGAGAGTATACCACTGTGCTTTATAGCTCAGCTGGTAGAGCATCGCCCGGTGTGTCAGAGGTCTTGAGGGAAAACCTGAGGAAGTATACCATTGTAGCTCAGCTGGTAGAGCATCTGCCTGGTGTGTCAGAGGTATTGGGGGAAACCTGAGGAAGTATACCACTGTGCCTTATAGCTCAGCTGGTAGAGCATATAGTCTGCCCAGTGTGTCAGAGGTCTTGGGGAAACCTGAAGGAGTATACCACTGTGCCTCATAGCTCAGCTGGTAGAGCATCTGCCCGGTGTGTCAGAGGTCTTGGGGGAGGGGAAACCTGAGGCAGTATACCACTTTGCCTCATAGCTCAGCTGGTGGAACAATCTGCCTGGTATGTCAGAGGTCTTAGGGGAAAACCTGAGGGAGTATACCACTGTGCTTTATAGCTCAGCTGGTAGAGCATCTGCCCTGTGTGTCAGAGGTCTTTGGGGAAACCTGAGGGAGTATACCACTGTGCCTCATAGCTCAGCTGGTTGAGCATCTACCTGGTGTGTCGGAGGACTTGGGGGAAAACAAGCGAGTATACCACTGTGCCTTATAGCTCAACTGGTAGAGCATCGCCCGGTGTGTCAGAGGTCTTGGGGAAAAACCCGAGGGAGTATACCACTGTGCCTTGTAGCTTAGCTGGTGGAGCATCTGCCTGGTGTGTCAGAGGTCTTAGAGAAAACCTGAGAGTTTACCGTACATCACAACACGTCTAACTTGACTGAATAAATATTAAAGTTTTAGTTCTTAAAATAAAATTTTTAGAGCCCTCTGGCAATGAAAGACCCTTCATTTTAAAGATTTTTCTAGCCTTTTATCATGAAATAGAAAGTAATGTTAAATAAAAAGTAATTTTGAAGACATTTTGAAGAAATCAACCCAACTCACACCAAGTTACGGATCAAATCTTTCGTGATGACTTGAACAACGTCCTTTTTTCCCGGCGTCTTTTTCCTTCGCGTCTTGGAAGAATCTGTCTGAAGCATGGGCTCTGCTGATTTCGTTCCACTCTTCGCCACGGCATTCCGCTCGCCGAACAGCGACTCGTCCACTGAAGAGTTCTTGCCGACCGCGACGTAACGTCGCGTGTTAGCATGACGGGACCCGCTACTGCCCGCTGACTGTGTGCTTTGAACACTACGAGGCTAAAAAACAATAACTAACAGTTTAGTCAATAGGCCTAGCTTTCAAAACGGGGGGGGGGGGGGGGGGTGGGGGGGGGGGGGGGGGGGGGGGAAATACCATACCATACCATACCATACACTATAAAGCAACAAGAAACTAATCTAGGCCCTAATTTCAGGGTGTGGGTGAAAAACGGACCCTCCGGATCCTTCCGGATCTTTTTAAAAAATGGCTAGCCTATTTAATGAACAGAAAGTGCCTAGTTTAACTTCTTAATACGCTTCCATACCTTTTACCGCCATGTACAGGCCTTATTTTTAATGACCTGGCGTGGAAAATAAACAATTTCTTTTTTGTCCTGCACTTCCATGACTTCCTACGCCTATCTCTTCGAAAATTTCACTTTGTGGATAGTCGATGTGGTGTATGATTACAAATTGGTGCAATGCATGGTGGTAAAAGGTGTAAGCGTATTTAGAAGTCAAACTAGGTACTTTCTGTTCGTTAAATATCAATTTTTAACAAAGATCCGGAGGGTCCGACTTTCACAAACTGCCCATTGGCCTAAAAATAAAATCACATTTCCTGACCAAAGTTACACTTTCTATATGGCATTATCATGTCATATTATTGTTATTAGGCCTTGGCCTACTTAGAAAGAATTAGCGATCAACGTGCATGGTATTTGTAAGAAAAATATATTAATCATGACTTCGTTCAACATCATGTTCATACGGCAGTCTGTGAAAGTCGGACCCTCCGGATCTTCCAGATCTTTGTTAAAAATGGATATTTAACGAACAGAAAGTACCTAGTTTGACTTCTAAATACGCTTACATACCTTTTATTACCATGTATTGCACTAATTTGTAATCATACACCACATCGACTATCCACAAAGTGAAATTTTCGAAGAAATAGGCGTAGGAAGTGCAGGACACTAAGAGTAAGAAAAAAGAAATTGGTTTTTTTCCACGCCGGATCTTTAAAAATAAGGACTGTACATGGCGGTAAAAGGTATGAAAGCGTATTAAGAAGTCAAACTAAGCACTTTCTGTTTATTAAATAGCCATTTTTGAAAAAGATCCGGAAGATCCGGAAGATCTGGAAGGATCCGGAGGGTCCGTTTTTCACCCACACCCTGTTCATACATAGCAAGTTGGTCAGCATGTGTTGGTCACTGCAGTGTAGGCCGTACTGTTGGTGGTGAAAATTTGTCTGAACATCGCAAAGATTGGAATGGATGTTTGTTTCTTCCTGAACTTACCATTTTCTCTTCGCCTACGGAAATGAGCTTATTTTCTTGAAGACGATTTTGGTTGGAAGAACTGCATAGGCCTATATCCTGCGCGATCAGAACACAATTTCAATGCTGAATTCTGCTGCAGATTCTGTTTACAAAATGAAGTACATCGCGTGCGCGCATGCATAAACTGATATTTACACGGCCGTTGCTGTAGCAACGATGCCAAATAACGGAATATCTCGCGTGATTCCCCGGGATATTATCAAATAGACTGGTTTCCAGTCCACCTATTCAACTTACAAACACAACATTCGTGTTCATAATGAGGATTATGAGCTCTGGGAACCAGTCTAAGCGGTGGAAATTGGACTCGCCCATTTTGTGTATAGGGTGTACCATTTCTGGAATTAAAGGAGCGTATTCAGATTTTTCCAGAAATGGATTTCGTTTTAACCTAAAGAAAACCTCCCCAAAACAGTCCCTCGGGGCCCATAGACGTGCACTAGTGACCTAATTGCCAGTCCATATGTGTTTTATAACACGCCTCAGGCAAAAATA
Organism: Henricia sp. BOLD:AAB3569; assembly: GCA_037783545.1. Lineage (NCBI taxonomy): Eukaryota > Metazoa > Echinodermata > Asteroidea > Spinulosida > Echinasteridae > Henricia > Henricia sp. BOLD:AAB3569. Next base: position 1,196,445 of record JBBELK010000161.1, on the reverse strand, counting down.
CACACGTACAGATGAAATTCAATTTAATACATTAACAAGCAACCTCCAGAGGGCGTAGTAACCGGTCACTAGTTTTTGAGACTAGTGACCGGTCAGGAACACTAGCAGGGAATCACGCGCGCGTGAAGTCTTAACGCTCGCGCCTGAAACTTCATACGCGCGTCTAGTTCACGCTGGCGCAAATTTCATGCATGTAGCCTAGATTATATACCTCATACATTGATTCTCGTTCACTGATTGGTTAAACGCAGATCACGCGACATGGATTAGTTCAACTATTTCAGTGGGCAACTACAGTGGGCAAGTACTATTGTTTGACCTATTGCGAATATGTCAAAGGATAGTACTTTCTAAAAGTACTATTTCATAGCGCGTACGCAATCACGCGAGCGTGTGCCATATGCGCCAGCGCGCGGGAGACGCGTTCGCGTGCGTGAAGCAACTAGCAGTGGTGTTCGCGTTCACGCGGATAATGTGCACTTTGGCTTGGCTCTCTGAAAACTGAATTTTGTCCTGAAAATACCAATCATTTGACACAAAAAAATCAATGTATGAGGTATATAAAACAAATATTGACTGCTTTTATTCGGGTGATGATGCAAACATCTTGAAACGGCAGTCCTGCTATTTTCCCTCGGCCTGCGGCCTCGGGAAAATAGCAGGACTGTCGAATCACCCGAATAAAAGCAGTCAATATTTGTTTTATATACCTCAGACATTGATTTTTTTGTGTCAAATGATTGGTATTTTCAGGACAAAATTCAGTTTTCAGAGAGCCAAGCCAAAGTACACATTGTCCGCGTGAACGCAAACACCATTGCTAGTTGCTTCACGCGAACGCGTCTCCCGCGCGCTGGCACACGCTCGCGCGATTGCGTACGCGCTATGAAATAGTACTTTTATAAAGTACTATCCTTTGACATATTGCGCAATAGGTCAAACAATAGTACTTTTTTCCGTTGCCCACTGAAATAGTTGAACTAATCTATGTCGCGTGATCTGCGTTTAACCAATCAGTGAACGAGAATTAATGTATGAGGTATATAATTTGCACCACCACCCTCATGAGCAGTCAATATTTGTATATTAGTGAACCTGCAACTGAAAAAAGTACTATTGTTTGACCTATTGCGCAATAGGTCAAAAGATAGTACTTTCTAAAGGCGCGTTCACACTATCGCGGAAAATCACACTGTTCCATTGGTTTGTACACAAACTGGTTTGCCGCTTGTGCGCGGCCTATCGCGATGCGCAAAACGCTTTCAGCTGGGTCAAAGTTCAAATTTGTTGAACTTTGACCGCGGTGCGCTGACCTTTCCAACGCGCAGCCAGTGAGGTATCAGAGAAGCCCCAAGTTACCAGAGTGGAATTTTCTATTTTGGAATAATCGGCGATTAGGAACTCATGCAATGCGGTGAGCGCAGCGCGAAAGTGTGAATTTTCCGCGATAGTGTGAACGCCCCTTAAGGGCGTGTTTGTTTCGGACGAATCCGCCGATCCCGATCTGCGCAGATGGTTCAGCGCTATGCATAGTTGAATCTAGCTGAACCATCTGCGCAGATCTCGGGATCAGCGGATTCGTCCGAAACAAACACGCCCTAGAAAAACTATTTCATAGCGCGTACGCAATCGCGCGAGCGTGTGCCATGCGCCAGCGCGCGGGAGACGCGTTCGCGTGCGTGAAGCAACTAGCAGTGGTGTTCGCGTTCACGCGGATAATGTGTACTTTGGCTTGGCTCTCTGAAAACTGAATTTTGTCATGAAAATACCAATCATTTGACACCAAAAAAAATCAATGTATGAGGTATATAAAAAACAAATATTGACTAGTACTAGTTTGCACCATCACCCTCATAATCAGTCAATATTTGTATAGGCCTACTGTACTCTGAGGTTTCTGTCGCCGTGGTTTTCCTTCATGATATAAAGTGTAAATAACTAGGATGTTCTCAAGCCTGCAATAAAACTAGTTTGGAAATTAATCCTGTGCCACTTTTCGCTGTTCCTCCGTCTCCGGACTTTGTGTGTCTCGTTCGCGTCCCTGGTTTTAGTCTGCTAGTTTGTTTGCTCGACGCTCTGCGGTCCGCGTTTGTCCCCAGCCGGACTTCGATGCTCGCCCTCTTGTCGTGAGAGGGCCGGACTCACCTTCCCCGTCCCCCCTAATCATTACATTACGAGAACCGTGGCAAATCGATGGACGAAAACAACAAATATTCTCGGGTTCGTAGCATTTATTGTGCTTGTCTGTTTACGTCTTTGATTACAGTTCTGGGGGACAACGGTCGTAATATGACAGCTTTCCTGAATGATTTGTGGGAGCTCTTAAGGCGCGTTCACACTATCGCGGAAAAATCACACTGTTCCGGCCATTGGTTTGTACACAAACTGGTTTGCCGCTTGTGCGCGGCCTATCGCGATGCGCAAAACGTTTTCAGCTGGGTCAAAGTTCAAATTTGTTGAACTTTGACCGCGGTGCGCTGACCATTCCAACGCGCAGCCAGTGAGGTATCAGAGAAGCCCCAAGTTACCAGAGTGGAATTTTCTTTTTTGGAATAATCGGCGATTAGGAACTCATGCAATGCGGTGAGCGCAGCGCGAAAGTGTGAATTTTCCGCGATAGTGTGAACGCCCCTTAATCGCCGATTATAAGCCAGTTCGGAATCTCGCGCGCGCAATGAACGTCTATGGGATTGTGTCAAGGTCATTTGAGATAAACACAGGTCATTTGAGATAAACACAATGCATACCGCTTTGTTTATCTCAAACCAAAGTCGGGAGACGCATGCGCAGTCGAGACTCCGAACTGGCTTATTCCAAAATAGAAAATTCCACTCTGGTAACTTGGGGCTTCTCTGATACCTCACTGGCTGCGCGTTGGAAAGGTCAGCGCACCGCGGTCAAAGTTCAACAAATTTGAACTTTGACCCAGCTGAAAACGTTTTGCGCGTCGCGATAGGCCGCGCACAAGCGGCAAACCAGTTTGTGTACAAACCAATGGAACAGTGTGATTTTTCCGCGATAGTGTGAACGCGCCTTTATACTGCCTCGGATAGCTCCATGGATGAACCATGGGCCTGGGATGGAGCAAGTGTGGTTGAGTGCCTTGCCCATTCGCGGTTGGTTTCTCTTCTTGTTGGAAAATAAGGTATTTTTTTCATTGAACACGGATTTGGGTAAATTTATATGTTGGAATCGATAGCTTATTCAATTATAAGATATACTTCCCACTGACACTTCCGTCATGTCCGTCGCAAACTGAAGGCAATTTTTGAGGAAGAAAACGTGATTTTTCTACAGAAAAGCAACATTTGCGACAAAAGTGCAAGTGGGAAGTATATCTTAAAATTACATTATGTGTTGATTTCATAGGGTAATTTCCTTAAAATCTTTGTTCAATGTATACGAAAAAAATACCGAAAATTTGTACACAACATATTTCATAAGAAATAGATTAGAAAGGGTTTCTGGGTGTTGATATGGACGAGAGAATCTATCAGATTTTCGTGTCTTCGCTTCGCGTTCGCGGCGATAAATAATATCCGAAGAAAAAACAGTATAGGCCTCATACAAGGTGTGATGAGTCAGGGAAAACAAGGAATCGAGGTTAAACACGTGTCGACCCATATCGAACGCCACCTTTATTCACAAACACATACATCGCCCAACATTTGTCTCTTTTGTTAATTGTAAATTAACATTTCTAGTTAATTACGTGACATTTTGATATTTTTATTTCCACAACGACCATCAAAATATTATTGTCAAGGATGCTAGATTGCTACATTATGTAAACAGTAAGCTGGCCTGTGTCCCTTTTTAAGTGTGACCAGTCTACCTTTGGGTCACCTGATCCCTATACCCATGGCTATTTTTAATTGCAGCTTATATCTCCAGAGAATACATTGGAATGCACTATACCCAGTCAATACATTCATCCAGGTCAACATTTCATTGTATTTAAACTTGTACTGCATTCCAGCCTTTTGTTATATTGCTTTTTGTTGAAGTAGAACTTTCTAGGCTCTCATCATGAACCCACTTTTAGGGTGCAAGAACTTTTTTATCAATAGACCCAATTGGGCATAGCCTAACTTTTTTATTCACATATTGACCCTCACCTTTAAAATGACCTGGGGCGGATTGCAATATGCGGTCTAAGACCGGTCTATAGGCTTAGCCGGCTAACGCGGCGTCCACTAAGACCGGTCTATAATTTTAGCCTGCTTGCAATATCGTTGTCTTAAAGTTAGACCAGTCTTAAAATTTAAGCCCGCGACGAGCAGGCTATAATTTTTGGAGACTGCGCTACATCTTGTAATTTTGCATGAAAAAAGACAAACAAAACGCACATTGTGCCCATTAGAGCCTTTATAGTGCTATTTGATAACTTTCGCGGTCAGTTTCTTTGCAAAAACTGCACCACACACGCGCCATCAAGTGGCTTCGTGAGGACGTTTGTTTGGCTTGGAATACGCATGTATAGCCGGCTGCGTCACTTTCCATTGAGTTATGTGTGTTTTTCGGCTGGCGCAGCCGTACTTCAGTTAGACTGGTTTATTGCAATGGGCTAAACCAGCGACTAAGCCGAGACTGGCTAAGTTGGATAGCTGGCTATAAAAGACCGGTCTTAGACCAGTGGCTAAGTCGATTTTATTGCAATCCGCCCCAGGATGAATGTATTGATAAGCTGCAATTAAAAATAGCCCTGGGCATGCTGGGTAGGAATTGTAAATAGAAAGAAAAGGCAACTGCAAAGCTGGAAGGAAAAGTTTGTGTGGAGGTCAGGGGAGGAGAAAAAGTTTGCAAGGTCAGGGATCAGGTAACCCAAGGTAGACTGGTCACAGAAGGTAACTCAAAGTACACAGTTCAGGAACTTATAAGAACGACGCCCCTGGCCCTATGCATTGCAATCAGACAATGGAGTCCGCATGCGCACTGTCACTGTTAATTGTTTGCACTAACAATATAGCTGCGTCATCAACACGCCCACATTCTGGTGATAAGCGAGCGCCATTTTGTTGCCTGCCCTTACACTGCTTGGTTGATAATTTCGACAGATAGATCTAACTTACGGAATCCGATCGAAACTAGACACAAGGTAAGATTGGCAGCGACCTAAACATAGGCGGTGTGAAACTTCTTAATTTTAAAATGGGGATATCTGAATTCAACGGAACAATGCCAATTAACACAACATTACTTTACCTCTTTTACTTTATTGACGTAAATTCGATTTGGATAATCGTCATTTTGTTCATTTCAGAAATGGCTTCCGAAAAACCCATAAGCTCTGTTCTTGAGAGTATCAGCACAAGTCATTGCGAGTGTGGGATTTGTGCAAATAGGTACAAGGATCCTAAGATCCTTGACTGTCTACACTCCTTCTGCCTCCAATGTCTCAATGATTACATCACCAAGACCTACCCGAGATCCCGCAGCGTGCCATGTCCTCTCTGCAGGAGTGAGACGACAATTCCGGAGACTGGAGCGGGCGGTCTGAAAACAAATTTCTTTATGGTTTCACTTATGGAAGAGGTCGCTCGCCAACAGAAAAAATTTATCCGTTTTTACAGTGAGCCTAAAAAGATGCCACCAGAAGATCTAAAATGTCCCAAGCACAAGGGCGAAGCCATGCGATTCTTTTGTACAACATGTGAAGTCTTGATATGTCGAGATTGCACAGTAGTGGCTCATTCTAGACCGGAACACGTCTATATTGAAGCACATCAAGCCGCAATGAAATACAAGGAATCACTGACAGAGCTCCTCTTCCCGCTAGAAGACAAACTCGAAGAAATAGAAAAAAGGGGTCTCATGAAAACATATTTCCGCATGGTTTCACCTAAGGAGGACTTCGCTGGCCATCAGGAAAAATGGACCCGCTCCGACAGCAAGACTGAAAAGACGATGACACAAGAAGTTCCAAAATGTCCCAGACACGAGGTGGGAGCCTTGCGGTTCTTTTGCTTAACATGTGAAATCTTGATATGTCGAGATTGCACAGTAGTAGATCACCCTAAACCGGAACACGTCTATATTGAAGCACATCAAGCCGCAATGAAATACAGGAAATCAATGACAGAGCTCCTCTTCCCGCTAGAAGACAAACTCGAAGAAATAGAAAAAAGGGATCTCATGAAAACATATTTCCGCATGGTTTCACCTAAGGAGGACTTCGCTGGCCATCAGAAAAAATGGACCCGCTCCGACAGTGAGACTGAAAAGACGATGACACAAGAAGATCCAAAATGTCCCAGACACGAGGTGGGAGCCTTGCGGTTCTTTTGCTTAACATGTGAAATCTTGATATGTCGAGATTGCACAGTAGTAGATCACCCTAAACCGGAACACGTCTATATTGAAGCAGATCAAGCCGCAATGAAATACAGGAAATCAATGACAGAGCTCCTCTCCCCGCTAGAAGGCAAACTCAAAGATATCAAACAACGTCTAGCGACCATCTCCCAAACAAAACATGAACTCTCGGCCTCAAAGCACAGAATCACGGCAGAAGTGAAAAAGAAAGCAGAGGAGCTGAAACAAGAGATAATGAAACAAGCAATGAGCATCATTGAAGGAACAGAGAGAGTCGAGATAACCAGAGACCTGACAAACGTTGCACCGGACAGCAATTTCCTCTCGCTATATCTCATGATTAACAAAGACGTAAAACTGCTGAGAGATCAAAATACTCCCGAGGTGGACAGCTGCCGGATAGGCCTGAGGTTCAAGCAGGGGCAAGGGGTTGATGACATCAATCTTGGCGAGCTGGAGATAGTGGCACCTCGCAGATGGGAGCTGTGTCGGGAGTTTGGCAAAAAAGGAAGCGGCTCGGGAGAGTTCAATATCGCTCGAGACATTGCTGCTCGACATCATGACGAGATAGCTGTGGCAGACGTTCTCAACAACCGAGTTCAAATCTTGGGTGTGGATGGAACGTACAAGTGCCAAATTCCTCTGAAAGAACGTAAGTTTAAACACTAGCTCTACTATGTATACGTACGTGTAAAGTACAAACTGTCCACTACAGCTGTTAAAGTTCATAACCAAAGTACAACCACCAGTTCACGTTGTACAGTTCGGTATAACGAAATAAAAACGCTTTATATACACGTATGATTGCTTTCTGGTGACGTAACGCGCCTTCCATCCACCATTTTGGTTTCCATTTTTCATGACGCACGTGGATTGAGTTATTACCGGCCAAAAAAAGCAAGAAAGGCGCATTGGTTTGCACTTACCTGTGTTACTTAACCTTGCTTTATGTTGTTGCATCATGGCTGTTTTTACAAGCTGCAGTGCATGCTCAATAATTTGAATGTATTGCAAGGCGCGCGTGTGGCATCTTCGAATGAAGGTACGCCGGTGATTATTTTTTACGCGTGTTCATGTGCGTCTATTGGCGCGCGCGTGCACGCACGTGACTGTTGACCACCAAACATTATTGGATGTTCTACGTCACGGAAAGCAATCAATCGGCTGTGGCGTGCTGGGGTATGTACGTTATGCATTATGTTCACACCCAAACAGCCCCAATCGGGCTAGGTGTCACGTGTGTCAGCTTTTTTATGGCTAAAGGCTTCTGTGCCTATATGAACTCCCACAATGGGGAGTAACAATTGCAGTAAAGTGCCTTGCTCAGGGAGCATGATTCCCAACCGTATTCCAACTACTCGGCATAACTTTGGGTACCAGACCACTGGACCAAATACCTCGTTGTAAAACAATACACGCATTCGAATCACTCTAAAAATCTTGTCAGAAATACCGGTAGGTCAAAATTGCACTCAACTGACCCTGAATACAATTATTGGATAAATTATCGATAAGATTCTGGTCATCCTGAATGGAAAATCTAGTCATAGTGACATGGTCATATTTGACGTTTTTCCAAAGAGATCCCTTTACTGTACGGAAGCTTGAATTGCCATTGTGGTGTAGCGTGCCCAAGTGGTTTAGGTCCGACTCGTTGACACGCAATACTCGGGTGAAAACTCGGGGTTGCAGGTTCGATACCCGGCCATGGTACCTGTGCCTTTGAGCAAGGCATCTAATCACAATTGCTCCATCCTTCGGAAGGGATGTAAAGCCGTTTGTCCAGTGAGTGTGTTGAGTAACGCACTTTAAAGATCCCAGAGGCACTCTTTCGTGAAGAGTAAAAGGGGATTCCCCGGTGTCTCTGGCCGTCGGCTGCCAATGGCGCCACCCACCTATGTATCTCGATGTTTAGGTCAAGATACTTGTAAGCTTCTGTAAACTCATAATAATGTACAGCGCATGTGAACATGCTCATATGGAATGTGCGCTATAGAAATGTAATAATAAATAAATAAATATTACTGAGATAATTTGATCTCGGTTAACTCGCATTTCAGCGAGAATTCAACGATAATTATTCTGGTATAACACAGGATTCAATGATATTTCTTTTTTCTGTAAAACGGAATTCCACGACAAATTATCCCAGTAACACAAATTAAGTTAGCTTGTGGAATTCCCTGAAACATGTAAATCCTCCCGGTAATATGGAAATAGACCGTTTAAGCTGCCCTCGAGAACATGCAGCACTACGCGAGACTCGTCGACTTCCGGAGACCTCGTATGAGAGCTTAAAGGGCCTGTGACATCCTAAACAACTTTGTGCCTATTGTTCGTTTGGATGTAAAATCAATAAAAGGTGGCATTTTTCAACTTTGAAGATTTCATTGCAATAAATCACAGACAGAGGGCGCTGTTTTGAGTGCATCACATAAGGAAGACAGAAGGGAAAAGTTAAGAAAAAACATAAGACTTCAATTTGGACTTGTGGCAAATTGCTGCAGTTTCTACCCCCAGTTTTGTCATGGCTTACAGCAGGCAGCATGTAAAACAAACTCCATCTTTTGTGCACAGTTGAATGTGATTTTCTATGTACTAGAAAAAAAATAATCGAAAATATTTATGTGTTACCAAGATATATAATCGTTGAATTCCGTGTTATTGTCACTGAAATCCGGGTTAAAAGCCGAGATAGAATTATCTCAATAGCACAGTATAACTTGGATGGCAAATTAGGCTTCCCGTTATGGTAGTTATCGAATAACGTGCGTTACAAACGATGGTGATTCGTTTACACTTTAGACATTACTGCACTGACTTATTCCTATCTTCAACAGGTCCGTGGGCTGTAGCACTCGCAAAACAAAGCAATCGCTTGATTGTAGTTTGCAAGACCCAAGTCAAGGTGTTCAACCAGGACAACTCGCTGGCGTTTCAAATCTCAACAGTTCCGCCAGATGAGGCTGGAAAGACTTCAGTGTTCCTCTCCAGAGCAGCGATCAAGAAGGATGGCAACATCCTGGTCGGTGATGTACATCGCAAGGTGGTGACCGAGCACAGCCCCACTGACGGTGCGCTATTACGCACCATACCAGTGGGGATTGAGCCTACGTTCATTGCTGTTGGCAGCAATAACAAGCTAATCATTAGTAGCTGGCACGGGTCAGTAGTCCATGTTACTGATGGTGATGGCACTACACTATTCAGCATCAGGCCAACCATCGGAGGTCAGCCAGTGGACCATTGCGCGGGCGTGTGGTCGGACCGTTCCGGTCTCTACATCGCAGTGAGTAATGAAGGGGCAGGAACTGATGGTCATATCCATCACTACGATGCTCAAGGTGCCTTCCTCACCTGTATCGCCCGGGGTCTGTACCACCCACAAGGAATCACAATGACACCAGCCGGGCAGATAGCAGTGGCAGATTGGTACACGGTTAAAATCTACCACTATAGCAGTAAGCTTTGAGCAAAATGTGTAGACCGTATTGAATAGCCGCCACTTCGTGGGACAGTTTCTTTGTTCGTTGAGGACATGCATGGTTGCACATATTGTGCTTCCATTGTTGAACGGTTTAAGTAACAAAAGGTGCCCCACAAAATGGCGGCTATTCGATACGGTCTATAGTCTTCTTTGAATCATGAGCATTTATACTGCATACATACAAGTATACGTACAACAAAATATAATAAATAAAAAGATCTCCCCCACAAGAGCTGTCAGAATTGTCGGCTACGATTTTTAAATTGATTTCTCAAGTTAACCAAAACTCGGGCCAACGGAAAGGTCAAATTATTACTATCATATGATTACGTCTCATTTTGAAATTCTGGAGTAATAGATATCGATAGGTCCACTACTTAAAGAAATCTAATTCACAAACACAAGTTTTTGAAAATGTGACATGAATATTTATAGAACCCCGTATCTTGATCAATCGGATCTCTACGTCCAATTCTGGTAGCAAACTCCATATAAGCTCTATAAGTGTCGGACTAGCACCAATATCATCAATTCAGGATATCTGTTTTTTCTTTGTCCAGATGAAAACAAGGACCGAAAAGCCAGTAAAATCCAAGATGACTCCGTCGTCGTAAAACCTGACAAATCTATGACCGAAGCATTGTATACTGCACAAGACGATGCGAGTCCACTGCCCACGGTACAGAAATAATGAATGTTTGGTCAGGGTTTCTTGCAAGATTTGACGAGACATATCCTGACAGTTTTCTTCAATTAATTAAGATGACTTAAAAAACAAAATTTCATTTGCTTTATTTTATTTAGGCCTATATGTATAGGCTACTACTATTTTTTATTTACATAGTTGATATTTAAAAGGTTGTCCAAAGTTGTCAACATTTTCATGAATCTACAGAGCGTAGTATTTTTCAAAACCCCCTCCCTGGCTCTACACCCCCCCCCCCCCCCTCCCCCCACCCCCGAAATACTACTTATCAACTCCTCCCCCTTCCTATGTTTTGTATTTCCGTGAAAATGTTGAAGACTTTAAACGGCCCCTAATATTTAATGTTTTTATTTCCTCAGTCTTGACATTAAGTACATACATGTATCAGCGGCAACAGCAAAAAGGTTGATCCTTGTTACCATTTTTTGTGCTTTCATATGTTTTTTGAAGCTAGAATAGAATTTTAAATTCAGTTTAGGTGGAATTTCACCCTTTACATATACAGATCGCAATTATAATTTGCAGTATCTCAAACTGTCATTTCAGATCAGAGGAACAAATTCCTGCCCAAAGACTCATCTCCAGTTGTTGTTAGATGAATTCAACAATCAAACGGCTGACATGAGTGAGAGCGACCGATGGGAAACATGTCTCCAGCTGCCGTACATTGCCCTTGGTTACTTTGATCATAAAGGAGGGAATCTTGATCTTAAGGAGTATGGCGTCCACCTCACCATTCCACAAGGCGCATTACCCCAAGGCCACGATCCTCAGATAGTGTACATCTACGTTGATCCCGCAGCACCACCACTCGATAAAATGACACCACCAGAGGTGCCACTTGCGCCTGTGGTTCAGTGCGGGCATCAGGGCTTGCAGTTTGAAAAAAACGTAATTCTGTCATTCCCACACATTCCCACTAGCGGAAAAGATGACCAGATCAATCCACGCATGTGCCATGACGACCCCACAGAGGCTGAATGGGAGGAATTTGATGGCAAAGCTATGTTTGTAACGGATGATAGAGTCATTTTTCTGGTTGACCATTTTACCAAATTTACTGTAAGCAATTCACTCTCTGATGGAACTGCTAAGCTCCTGACCTTGGCTCCCTTTGGGCCTGTCCTCGACCCAACATCTGGACGATATAGATTTCGTGTTCATGGTTGGAACCACGATGACAAGGCAACAGAAACGGTAAAGTCCCACATCAGTTCATTTATAAAAGTCACTTGGCTTGTTACCAGTAGTAAAAGAATCGGGTTTAACAATGGGCAATGCATAGTTCCGACCTGTCAATCAACCGAACCCGCCGACCAATCACAACAGAGCTAGCAGACATTACCCACATAGGTCAAAGTGCACTGTCTCACAACAACATCACGCGATGTTCTGCCGGTCGTTTCGTTGTTCAAAGGTACGAAAGCACGTATGTCATGATATGTCATCCCTGTATTATACTGGCCCTTTACTCTGTGTCTTCTACTTCTTCTTTCGTATGATCCCCTGGGATCTGGTTGCTGAGATTAGCCGACTCAAGTCATTGCCCTGTATAGCCACCTAGGAGGTTCTTCAGCTTGGCCACGAAGTGCGAGAGAACAGAAAGAAATTCTCAGTTTTAGAGGTGGGAGAAAAACCCCACACACCAACGTGTGGGGAAACCCACGGAATCAAGCAGGGACTGAGAATCCAATCCACATACTGACCCTGACGGGATTCGAACCTGGACGGGATTCGAAACCAGGGCCACATTGGTGGAAGGCGAGGAAAGAGCCGCTACGCCAACCTGACTCCCCGGTGTGTTCTAAGATAACTGTCGACCCTGAAACATAAATACCTTTGGGTTTTCTCCAATGAATCTGTGCTTTCGGTTGAAAGTCCCATTGCTTTGTGCGTTGTGTGTCGCCATTTTGACGATAGCGTGTCAGGGCTCGAATTTCATTTAAAAATCTGCTAGACCACAGGGTTAGTAGCTTAAATCATTTACTGGACCGACGCTATGTTTACAAGACCAAAGCCACAAGGAACGTGGATTTACTGTTCGTTAGTTTAAAAATGCACTGGACCACTGCTCTAGTACGGTAGAGAAAGCACTAGACCGAGGCTTAAATTACTGGCCTCGGTCCACCGGTCCAGTGGGTATTTCGAGCCCTGCGTGTGAGCCATAGCAACAATATCCAAGGGGGAGGGGCTAACTAGGCAAACTCGGAACTATGCATTGGTCCACACACTTGTCCTCCTATTTGTGCACTGTAAACTATTTATAAAAAAAACTCAACAGCTTGGATGATCTGAGTCTTCAAAATAAAGGCAGTAAACATAAGCAGTGTTGTCGATGAAATAATCGGTAAAAACAAGTCAGGAAAACGCCAAATAGTTCTTTGCAATGAGAATAATAAAGTGTAAGATAAAGATGCTTCTCGTCAGTCTAATCTTTGGTGCTCATACACTCACGACGATGTGTGAAGAACATTAATTAATCTTTTTTGTTTCTTTAACGAAAGAATGTGAAAGGACTAGAAGAGGAGATGTCTTCAGAAATGTTGGACGTCTTCAGGAGTCTTGTGTTTTCCTTGCATCAAGGAGACTTGGTTATCGAAGTGACTGATTTAATTGAAGGCTGGACTAGTGGATCGAGTCGGGAGGTCAGTGTTGTGATGTTTTATCTTGTGTTAAGACTAACATTTTAAAGGTTTTTTACGGCACTATCCGGCAGAAATGTGTAATTTTGCTATTTAACTTGAAAATGCATTTGGGGGTGGGGGAGGGGGGGGTGGTGGTGTAGAGCCAGGGGGGGGGGGGGGGGGGGTTTGAAAAATACTACGCTCTGTAGATTCATGAAAATGTTGACAACTTTGGACAACCTTTTAAATATCAACTATGTAAATAAAAAATAGTAGTAGCCTATACATATAGGCCTAAATAAAATAAAGCAAATGAAATTTTGTTTTTTAAGTCATCTTAATTAATTGAAGAAAACTGTCAGGATATGTCTCGTCAAATCTTGCAAGAAACCCTGACCAAACATTCAGATAACTAGTGAAAATGGCATAGCAAGTAACCTAAATTTCTGATAATTGTAGAATATCGCCAATGAGAAAATTCGACACATTCCATCAAACTCGGTGACCTTTGACCTGACACAGCAGCAGCAGGCCGCAGCATCCAGTGCAAGTGATCCAGATATCTCCTGGAATGTGTTGAGTTACCAGAAATCGGCAGATGAGCACACACGCTCCTGGAACAATGTCCGGTTTACCATTCGCCCGCAACTGGTGAGTAAAAATTAACAGTATGCAACAAAAAATGAAACGAGAAGACGAAACAGTATACAAAACATCACATAAAGTGAGCATTTCCTCTTTCGTTATTATATTGTCATGATACAACGATTTCCCACGGGAAACCCTGATCAAGGCGCTGACATTATTACTACTCCTGAGCATAGGGCTCCATTACATCACCCTATATACCATCTCGGCTCCCTGGGGAGTACACAGCCCCGGCTGCCTATCAGGCACTAAATCATGGCCAATTGAATTATACAAACATTACACTTCTCCAAAAACATCTTGTATACAGAATGGACACAGGGGACGTCCGAGGTGTGAGAACCAGCCAAGCCGCTGTACCTGCGATAAGGTAAGTGCAGTCGAACAATAACAGCCTTCCTTCTTAATAAGAGGTCCTTATCTTTGCAAGAAGTCCATCATCTTCCCAATGAGCAGTTTGTATTATGGAGAACTGGGCTGTTTAGCAGAAAAATATTGCTTAATCCTAATTGTTTTGCTTTATTATAAAAATGGGTTTATGGTAAAAATTGTTGGTCAACGTGTGTTCTTATAGCAAGAAGAGCAGAACACCAGACAAATGAATACACATCACATAGGATTTTGATTTTTTTTCTAAACCATTTTTATAAACTAAACAAATTTTGCATTAAGCTTTTTTTCTGCTAAACAGCTTTATAAAATTAGCCTCTGATCAGGAGACACAATTACAAATTGCTTTCGTCTGAATAAGGTTGATACTCTTCACAACCGTGACCATTAGTATGCATAGGTGTGCGAAGACTATATTTTTCAGAATGCCGGGTCAAGTTCTGTATCGAATCTTTGCAGCTTATGCAAAGTACGAATTTTCCACAAAATTTAATACGACAGTTTCTGCAGTCTTAGAATTCCTTATTGTTCCTTATTGTTTTTGTATCAAAATCAGTTTATTCCTCGAGGAGTTCGATCAGACGCATTTTTCACAAAAGTTGAATCATTTATCAATTTATGACTTTCTGTCACACAGGAGCAATTCTGTCTGGGGCTTTTCAGAAAACATCACGGCAAAACCAGACCAGAGAAATTTGGTGGCTTGCTAGAAACGGTCGTAATGGAACTCTGCAATCATCTTGATGAGGATGACGCCGATAAACATCCCAGATGGAAACGATTTGCCGACAATCTCGGTGTCTGGGGTAAATTAACCGAGAATTGCAGGACGTATGCCTTTCTAGAAATATATTTTGAAGTGCGTCGAGCAAGTGGGAAGGACAATGAGCAGTCAGTAAAGTTTCTAGTCGCAGACCTTCGTGAAGTACATTACTATAGGGCGGTTCAGATTATAGAAGAGGGGATGGTGAATCGGGTGCCGGAGGTGGCCCAGAAGGCAGAGCCTGTCCCAGGTCTGGTCTTAAATGGTACCGAACGCCAACAGTGTGTCTCCTAAGACATTAAATTCGCGTTTTCACGAAGTGGCGAATCGCGATTTGCCACTCATTGAAAACATGGTATGTGCACGAATTGCGTTTTCACGAAGTGGCGAATAATGTTATTCGCCACTTCGTAAAAACGCCACGCGCAGGGCGACATTGTGCAGTACGCGCGTATAGTGAACATACAGACAGGGGCGAATTCTGTGGCGAAACACGTATGGTCTGCATTTTGCGTTTGTACGAAGTGGCGAAGTTTTAAGCCAAAGTGTCCTTTAATTAAACAATCAGTACAATAAAAAAAAGTATACTTTTAAGTCAATTAAACTTATACTAAACAGTGCAGTATCACCTTAAAATACTGACGACTTTTGATGAAACAACCGGCAAATTTTGAGTTTTAAAAAGTGGCCAACTTCAAAAGCGATTTTCTCAAAACAAAGTTTTACTACTGCGTTCGCGGATTTGCCGACGAATTACTTATCATAAAATCAATACAATGTTCTCTCCAGGACAATGGGCGACGTTATTTTTATGCGCGCCGCCTGCAGGATTAATAGACCGATCCAGTAAGCCCCGTCCACGTAGAAACGGGTCTAGCAACATCAAAGTGCGCAGAATCATTCGATCGTTTGGATCACCAACAGACCACGTTATATACAGCTTTGTCAAATATTGCTCGTGGATTCTCAAACTTGTATCCTAAATTTTAATTTGTTTTTCATGCAGGATTGTTCCCTTATAGATTGTAGTTATAGCAATTTACGTGTCTGTATTTGAACATGAATGTGTGAGTATGTATACGTTTGCAATGATAAATATTGCTTGTCTTCCTATTAAACGACCATTAAAAGCTGTTTCATCAATAAATATTACTTATCTTATAAATTAAATACTCTTTTTTTATGCAGGATCCTTCCCATTTTGATTATAGTGATCAATTGTGTATTTATTTTGTGAACATTGGAAAATTTGAACTTGAACTATGTAATGTATGGATGCTACGTAGAATACGATATCAAGCCTTGAAAACAATAGCTCGTATATTTTCCTTTAAGCAAAAAAAAAAATGTTTATCCGAAATACATGTATATACTGGTTCTTTTTTATTCATAGTCTTCCATTTTAATCAATGTGTATTTTCATGTATATCTGATAATTTTTAACCAGCATGTGTAAGGCCTACCAGTATATAATGTTTGCTATCTGTTATGTAGGTGGTCACCTCTCAACAACATCGGCTATAGACCATATTCACGCGTTTGAACGGTTCAGTCGTGTTTTATATACCTCATGCGTAGATTCCTGTCATCTGATTGGTTAAAAGTGGGGGCATTGAATCAGCTAGACCCGGCGCGTGAAGAAATCTGACCATGCCAACAGGCATATAGTCTTTGCTAATGCCCGTGGGCATAGTCATTTAGTGGGTTTCGGACGCGCGCATAACATTTGTTAGCAAACATTCAGCAGGACGGTAATGGCGGCTGGGAATCTCGACGAAGTCGTTTTGTCGTCTGTCGTAGATGAAGTCCCCGAAGTAAGAGAAGTGGCCTACATAGATTGGTTCCCGATCCCTATAGATTGGTTCGCTTATTGTGAAAATATAGGGATCGGTAAAGGGCAGCCATGACGGGCAGAATTCTGCCCGTCACGTGGTTATAATTATAGTAAGTGCGCAGATTTTGCATCGTCATTTGTAACTTGGCCGTGCGTGTCGAACATATCCAATTATGTAAATAAAGTACATTGCCTAAAGCAAAGGGCTTGGCCAATTTTTAAATATAAAAAACAATGCGCACGCGCAAAGACGACCAATTACAGATCAAGATGAAGCGCCCTTTACCTGTCCTTATATTCTCCTGTGTTGAATATGTGGACGGGAACCAGTCTATGGCCTACAGTGAAAACTGTGTCAGGTGAAATGTGCTACTAAAGTGCCAGGTGATTATGCTACAATTTGTTGCTGTAAATATACAACTTGTTTGCCGTAGACCAGCTTCCGAAACTCGAAGGATCATTGTCATGACTGTGACTGTGTATCATTACTTTTAACCAACCAGATGACAAAAATCTACACATTCGGTATATAAAACAAATATTGACTGCTGTTTATTCGGGTCATGGTTAAGATTATAGGCCCTCGGTGATCTCGAAGCCATGACTATGCCCCTCGGCTTCTGCCTCGGGGCATAGTCATGGCTTCGAGATCACCGAGGGCCTATAATCTTAACCATGCCCCTCATTGCAGTCAATATTTGTATACTATAGAATGCAAACTGCTGGTTGGGAAGGTGCCAGACTACTTATGCGTTCCAAGCCTCGTGTTCAGATCGAGGTATGAAACGCATACGTAACTGCATGGTACCTTTCCAATCGACAGTTTGTACTCCATGGAACTGATTCAAGGGACACGACTGAACCGTTCAATTGCGTGAATGTGGTCTATTTTAGAGACCTTCCATATTCCATGTACAGTCCAATCTCGATAATACGAGCACTGTTAATACGACATTTCCGTAGGCGTAGGAGAAAGGGGAGCAAGGAGAGCTGGTGCACCCCCCACTTTCAAAATATGTCAATATTCCCTCATGTCATTCCCTTTTGTTACTTAGATCGTTCATCAATGGAAGCACAGTACGTGCATGATGCATATAATATATGGGGTACTTCCAACGGCAAACTCATTCTGAGATACCCGGCAGTTTTTAAATACCTTACAGTGCAGTACATATGTAGGCATAATGGTACATTTTGGGCCAAACAAAATCATTTTAGAATTGCCGTTTTGGGGTAAAATCACGTTTTTTGAGATTTTCCTTATAAAAAGAGTTTTCAGGCTTAAATGCAAAATCTAAAAACTGGATATCGTGGGCAGTGGATGCGTTGACTGTTAAAGTTGTTTGTTTCATCTTTTTCTCAGTCATGTCAATAGTTAATTGTCATCGCAACAGCCGTTTTGGGGCAAACCAACCCCCTCCCCAGTCTTTTAAAAATCTAAAAAAATATTGTGACCAGTGTAACATTTGTTTTTGTCCTTTTTCTAAATGGCTTGTTTCATCTTTTGTCTTTATAATGGTTGCCATTTTTGGTAATAAAACTTTAAGAATTCATATCACAGGATTTATTTGGAATATTGGGGTACTCTCAATGGCAAACCCATTCTGGGATACCCAGGCAGTTTTTAGGTAATACATGTAGGCAGAATTGTACATTTTGGGACATTTTGGGGGAAAATGGCCACGGAGGAATATACCAGTCCAGGAGCGTTTAAGCCCCGCCCCAAACATTTCTGAAGTACAATGGTGATCTACATGTTACTTAGACTTGGTTCCAAGTCCGAGATCCTGTTTTGTTTTCCGTTTCCGATTTTTGAAATGTATGGACAGGGAACTAGTCTATTTTGGTTCAGAATCTCGAGATTCTGAAC
Source organism: Henricia sp. BOLD:AAB3569 (assembly GCA_037783545.1). Classification (NCBI taxonomy): domain Eukaryota; kingdom Metazoa; phylum Echinodermata; class Asteroidea; order Spinulosida; family Echinasteridae; genus Henricia; species Henricia sp. BOLD:AAB3569. The sequence continues at coordinate 1,177,808 of JBBELK010000161.1, read as the reverse complement.
CAAAATAGACTAGTTCCCTGTCCATACATTTCAAAAATCGGAAACGGAAAACAAAACAGGATCTCGGACTTGGAACCAAGTCTACATGTTACTTGGTGTCCAAACAATCTAATGATTAATATGCGCACTTCGATGTACACTCCTTTAGCAGTGCTTTGCGCGCGCCACTTTAGTTTGCCCGCTCCAACCACTGCTAAACTTCGCCGCAAATCCTGCGAAGCGCGTGGGTGTGACGTCACCCAAGACCGAGCCTGGATAACACTTGCCATGATTGGCTAGATTCTGTCACCTGACGTTGGTTCTGTCACATGACCTGCATCTGACACAGTAAAGATGGCTGCGCCCAGGTACGTCAACACTAACGTTGCTTTGCCCACTGTCGCGTCGACTTTTTTTGTCATTATTTCGTCCTGGTTGTTAGTGTGGTTTTACACAGTAAGTATTTGTTTCACGGACATCACTAATCCTTCATCGTGATCATGTACATCCCTATAGAAAGGTGGGGAAATCACATTTTTCAAGCTCTTTTACCGCGAAATCATGTGTGTATGATTAGGGTAGCGCTGGAGATGAAGAATGGGTATTTTTTTCATATACATTGAACACGGATTTGGGTAAATTTATATGTTGGAATCGATAGCTTATTCAATTCTAAGATATACTTCCCACTGACACTTCCGTCGCAAATGTTGCATTTCTGAGATAAATAAATGTACTGCATGAAGTAATGCACAAAATGACGTGGCGAGCGGTCTGTGCGTAAGCGCGACAACAGAGCGCGCTGTGCGCGCGCGTGAATGGTTATCTTGTGCACTAACTGAAGGCAATTTGAGGAAGAAAACGTGATTTTTCTACAGAAAAGCAACAGTGCGACAAAAGTGCAAGTGGGAAGTATATCTTAAAATTACATTATGTGTTGATTCCAGGAGGTAATTTCCTTAAAATCTTTGTTCAATGTATACGAAAAAAATACCGAAGAATGCGGTGCAGTATGAAGCGCCCCCACAGAGATATATTGCGCCAAGCCAGCGAATAATTCCTCAACTTCAAGTCTGATCAGTCTTAGTTCAACACGCTGTCTCGTTTTCTGCTAAACTATAAGCTTTGTCACAAAAGCCTAAATGCAGCAGGAGTACGTTGTCGTAGCACACGTGGGGGCACGCAACGTCGTTGTCAATGTAATAGCACACATTTACGCCTGGAATGAAAACTACGCACTCGACGAAGCTCACGAAGAGGAACTGATAATCATTTTTGTGTGCTAAAACAAACAAAGGGCATGTTTTTTACACTGAAATTTTGCACAAACACAGACAACAATCTCCCCAAACTGTCGCTGGTTTCACAAGTCTGTTTCGCAACACAAACTACCCTGTTTGGACCAGAAATCTCACCGTCAAATTTAAATATTTAAAAAAAATTGTTTTAAAAATAAATATCGTCAGAGAGTATTCTTTATTTTCAGTATCTATTCAAAAAGTTGGAATTGAACAATGCTGTTAAGGAGTTTAATTAATAATATTTCTTCATGATGTACTCTCTGCAACAGCAAAACCTTTTAATTGATGTGACTATTTATTCAGCAGATGGTTTTGCATGTACAGTGTATTATGGGTTACATTTTTGGCAATATTTACGTTTTTGAAATCCACCATGTCATATTTATCAGTTGTGTAGTGACTGTGTAAAGTTGTGTGACGGTGAATAAATAAAGAAAACCGTTAACAGTCTATCATTTTATGTCATGATGTGTTTCTGTGTCACAAAAACAAGACCATAATATATATTTTTCCCAAAGTGAGTCGGGCTGTTTATTTACATTTATTTGGGCAGATGTAAACATAGAGCAAGGAAACAGAAGATTGGGAAATAGAGTAGCTGACCTTTACTTAAATCTTGTGTACAACAAAGTAAAATCTTCAGATTTAAATTTGAACTTGCAAATCCTTGCTGAGTGATTTTAAGTAAAAACTTATCAAAACTTGATTAAATGCACGCCTGGCTTATTGGCTATGCTTTGAGTTTTAATAGCTTATTGGTTTTGATTTAGTGGGCCTTAATAATACTGTTCAAAGAAGAGAAATATAGATATTTAAAAAAATAAGGTATGCGTACTTGAATTCGGGGCGATTCAATAAAGCTCTTTGCGTACAACTTAACCAACGCAAAATAGGTGGACCGTAAAGCAGTCTAATCTGGAACGAGCAATGACGTCATCGTTAGCCAATCAGACTACGGGAAACCAAACGGCGCCACGGCGGTAATTTTTGATTTCTGTTTTTTCGGAATGCCGTTAGATTTCGTTGGATCCCGACTGGACTAGACAAATGTACGTAGAATTTTCATTATTTATGGGTAGAATATTACATATTCTTTGTGTAGAAGGGAAACATGGACTGTTTTGGGTATTAGCAGTGGGAAATATTTGCCGATTTTTGGGGTGTGTTTCATCGTCTTTTTTTGCAAGCGTATATTTCACTTCTCGCGCTGCGGACCGGCTGTATATATGCATATGCATGAACGTTAGGAGGCGCGGCGCGATACCCGATTGTGATTGGCTATCGTGCAACAATCCTAACGATTTTGTAAGCGGTGTGCTGATTGGCTTCGCAGGATTTGCGGCGAAGTTTAGCAGTGGTTGGAGCGGGGAAACTAAAGTGGCGCGCGCAAAGCACTGCTAAAGGAGTGTAACTTCGATGTTGCTAGACGCATTTTTATTCTACGTGGGCGGTGCTTACTGGATCGGTCCATTGGCCGAGGGGTAAGGTTGCTTGAACTGAAGACCTCGGTATTTCAAAGGATACTGGGTTAGCGACCTGCCCGCATATGATGTGTGTAAGCCTGTGAAGAAGATGTTTGATAATTAACCGTTGTGTGCACACCATGCAACCGGTTTACGCGGATTGATTTAAAGTGATAAAAATGACCAGTATACAGTGCGCAAGTCACCGTTATAAAAACGGCAATTCTAAAATGTTTTGCCCCAAAATGTACCATTCCGCCTCCATGTACGGTAAATAAAAAGTGCCCGGGTATCTCAGAATGAGTTTGCCATTGGAAGTAGACTGGTTCCCGCTCCACATATTCCACATACAACGACTGAATATGAGGACCGGCTACTGTCGTGTTTAAAATGCATTTATTTTAGGAGCACATAACCGTTAATTTTCAAAGCGCGCTGCGCGCTATATATATATATGGCATGAGTGTACAACAATTTGAAAGGGGTTATTCCTTATTTGACCAATACAAATTTAATATATTAACCTTAAAATATTAAATATGCCCATTTTAATATACATGTAGGCTAGCATCAAAAAGAAAATTCAAACCTTGTCTGCATCACCCAGTGAGCTCACACGGTTACCGTAACTATAGCCACTGCGTAGTTTTAAATCCGTGGCATCACCATAAATACACACGCAGCAGCACGCGCGCGTACGTACGTGCACGCGACGTCAATTCAAATTCTTGAAACAATGCGAATTGCGACGATTAACGGTAACGTCCGGACAACCGGACGTGGATTCGGGTAACTTCGGGAACCTTCGGAAAAAGGAGGAATTCCTCCTGTTTCAAAATGGCGGAATTGGCGGCTGCCGGACCTTAAATTCAATCTAGTCTGAATTTTTGGTCCGGGTACCAGACTACATTGGAAGTACCCCCATTCCCCAGTATTCCATATGAATCCTGTGATATTAGTTTTTTAAAAGTTTTATTACCAAAAATGGGGTTTTTTTCTTCCCAAAACGGCTGTTGCCATGGCAACCATTGGGAAAAAGATGAAACAAACCACTTTAAAAGTCAACGCATCCACTGCCCACGATATCCAGTATAAATTTTTCATTTAACTCTTTTTATAAGAAAAATCTCAAAAACGTGATTTTACCCCAAAACGGCAATTCTAAAATGATGTTTTTGGCCCAAAATATACCATTCGCCTACATGTACTGTACTCTAAGGTACATAAAAACTACCTGGGTATCTCAGAATGAGTTTGCCGTTGGAAGTATCCGAATATTCCATATAAATTCTGTAATATGAATGTTTAAAGATAGTATACATGATTGGTAAACTGTTACAAATAGTTTTGTCCCCCTGTGTGATTGAAGATATGCATGATTAAAACCAACCTGAGCAAAAACCAGCTCCGTACTTCGTCTAACTTTTGAGAAAACAGTCAAAAAAGGGTTTGCAGTCATTTCGCCCCACAACCACTTCGCCCTGAACCATTTCTCCTTGAACCACGGCCTGTGCATGAAGTGGTTTTGGGGCGAAGTGACATTTGGGCGATGTAGTGTTTGAACAAAGTAATTTGGGGCGAAATGGCACTCGGGCGAAGTGGTTTGGGGCGAAATGGCACTTGGGCGAAATGGTTTTGGGGCGAATTGAATTTTCGTCTCATGAGACGAAAACTAATTGTTTTACTCATTTCTCAAAGACTATAGCACTTCAGACAAAACCATTTCAGTGGAAGTTTTCTACGGTCATCATGTTTATATTGTGTAAGTTAATAGGCGTCTAAATCTGTGAACATTTCTGATTTTCGAGATTACCAATGATGTATATACTGCCTTTAAAGGTTTATTACAAAAAAAATTGTTTTTTGCCCCAAAACGGCTGTTGCCATGGCAACCATTGAGAAAAAGATGAAACAAACCTTTTTTAAAAAAAATCAACGCTTCCACTGCTGACAATATCTATTTTTTTGATTTTTAATTTTAAGATAGTATACATGATTGGTAAACTGTTACAAATAGTTTTACCCCCCTGTGTGATTGAAGATATGCATGATTAAAACCAACCTGAGCAAAAACCAGCTCCGTACTTCGTCTAACTTTTGAGAAAACAGTCAAAAAAGGGTTTGCAGTCATTTCGCCCCAAAACCACTTCGCCCTGAACCATTTCGCCCTGAACCACGGTCTGTGCACGAAGTGGTTTTGGGGCGAAGTTGCATTTGGGCGATGTAGTGTTTGGACGAAATAATTTGCGGCGAAATGGCACTCGGGCGAAGTGGTTTTGGGCGAATTGAATTTTCGTCTCATGAGACGAAAACTAATTGTTTTACTCATTTCTCAAAGACTATAGCACTTCAGACAAAACCATTTCAGTGGAAGTTTTCTACGGTCATCATGTTTATATTGTGTAAGTTAATAGGCGTAAATCTGTGAACATTTCTGATTTTCGAGATTAACAATGATGTATATACTGCCTTTAAAGATGGGGTTTAAATCGAATGTAGGCAGCGATTGTATTTGAATGACTGTGCACGAAGTGGTTTTGGGGCAAAGTGGCATTTGGGCGATGTAGTGTTTGGACGAAGTAGTTTGAGGCGAAATGGCTATCGGGCGAATTAAGTGGTTTGGGGCGGCGAATTAATTTTCGTCTCATGAGACGAAAACTAATTGTTTTACTCATTTCTCAAAGACTATACCACTTCAGACAAAACCATTTCAGGGAAAGTTTTCTACGGTTATCATGTTTATATTGTGTAAGTTAGGCGTAGATCTGTGAACATTTCTGATTTTCGAGATTACCAATGATGTATACTGCCTTTAAGCCTGCAAACTCTTTTTATAAGGAAAATCTCACAAAACGTGATTTTACCCCAAAACGGCAATTCTAAAATGATGTTTTTGGCCCAAAATGTACCATTATGCTCCTACATGTACTGTACTCTAAGGTACCTAAAAACTGCCTGATGGGTATCTCAGAATGAGTTTGCTGTTTGAAGTACCCCAAAATTCCATATGCATCCTGCAATATGAATTGTTAAAGTTTTAGTACCAAAAATGGTGTTTTTGCCCCAAAACGGCTGTTGCCATGGCAACTACATGTATTGAGAAAAAGATAAAACAAACCATTTAAAAAAATCAACGCATCCACTGCTCAAAAAATATCAATTTTTTTTATTTTTCATTTAAGCCTGCAAACTTTTTTTATAAGGAAAATATTTAAAAACGTGATTTTGTCCCCAAAACCATGTTGGTATAAAACCAAAATGGTATAAAACTACCACTTGAGAATGTCCATCATACCAAAAAATGTGCCCAAAAATGAGGTGGTCATCTTTCAAAAAAATATGATGAGCTTTTGTCCCCCAAAATGGTACCGACAAGTGTCTTGGCCCATGGACTAAAGGTTAAGCAACAGAGGTAAGTGCAACCGATGCGTTTTTCTTGCTCTTTTTGCCGGTTATCACTCGAGCCACGTGCGTCATAAAAAAAAATGGTGGATGGAAGGCGTGACGTCACCGGAAAGCAATCATTAGGGACCATTAAAGGGGCGTTCACACTATCGCGGAAAAATCACACTGTTCCATTGGTTTGTACACAAACTGGTTCGCCGCTTGTGCGCAGCCTATCGCGACGCGCAAAACGTTTTGAGCTGGGTCAAAGTTCAAAATTGTTGAACTTTGACCGCGGTGCGCTGACCTTTCCAACGCGCAGCCAATGAGGTATCAGAGAAGCCCAAAGATACCAGAGTGGAATTTTCTATTTTGGAATAATCGGCGATTGGGGGCTCATGCAATGCGGTGAGCGCAGCGCGAAAGTATGATTTTTCCGCGATAGTGTGAACGCCCCTTAAGCCAGGTTCATATTTCTCCGCCGAACTCACTCGCCGCACACTCGCCGAGTGTAGTCGCCGCAGAGTTTTCACGCGATCATAAAAATCCGCTTTGCGCATAGTAGTCGCCGAGGTATAAACGGGCTCTGCAGCGCACTTTGTATGCGCGTTTTAAATTCAGAGCGCGCGCATAGAAACGGGTGGAAACGACCTGTCCGCTCAGCTGCGGACTGTTGAACTTGTTTGATCCGCATGCAGGTCGCCGAGCGAGTATGAATTGGGCTTAGGTCGCCGAGCGAGTATGAATTGGGCTTAAGCCCAATTCATACTCGCTCGGCGACCTGCATGCGGAACGGATATTTTGTCCGCCGCAGTTGCGCGGTCAGTTCGCATCTGAGCGGACGGGTCGTTTCCACCCATTTCTATGCGCGCGCTCTGAATTAAAACGCGCATACAAAGTGCACCGCAGAGCCTGTTTATACCTCGGCGACTACTATGCGCAAAGCGGATTTGTATGATCGCGTGAAAACTCTGCGGCGACTACACTCGGCGAGTATGCGGCGAGTGAGTTCGGCGGAGAAGTATGAACCTAGCTTTAGAAATGGTACGCGTACGGGAAACGTATGCGGCTGGGGAAAACTTGATGGTTGAACCAACAGTTTGCGCGGTTATTTTGTCTGCACAGCATAGGTAATGTGACTTTGTACATCAATATAACCATGTACACATCCGCACATTTCTTGAACAGCCACGCAAAATTGTGATAGGCCTATAACAACCCAGATTTTTCAAGCCGCACACGTTTCCCGTATACGCGTACCATTTATAATGGTCCCTTATATAGACCGGGCTGCGTTCCACATACGCAAACGTTGCCAACGTTCGCCACTGGTTACAATGCTTTTGTGCACTCGTGTATGTGGAAAGCCGGGTACCGGTTGTTGGCGAACGATGCAAACGTGTTTGGAACCCAAACACGCAAACGTTTGCAAACGTTGGCAATGTTGGCCGCAAATTCGGGTGGAACGAATTGTTCGCCACTAACGTTCAGCAACGTTGGACAACGAACGTTTGGATTGTTCGCAATGTTCGCGAGTCATTTCAAAATGGAGTGCGCGACATCATCATCATCAAGTCGACTCTCGTCGGACTGCAACAAAAGCACGCCACACATCACGATCTCCCATGGCTGTCCTGATCTCAGCTGCAGAGGTTAGCTCAGTATCACGACGCAACTGGTCCACGTAGGTTAGCGTCTGCCCACCTCGAGAGGCTACTCCATGCGTGGGTTCCCAGAGAATGAGTTGGCTTGCAGCTAAATCTGGATGTCGAACACAGTGACCAGCCAATCGCAGACGCCTAAGCCTGATAGTTGTAGAGATCTTTGGCAGGTTGCCGTAGAGCACCTCGTTGCTGACTTTGTCTCTCCAACTCACGTCTAGAGCCATCCTCAGCATGCGAGTGTAACAGCCATCAAGTCGAGCCTCTAGCTTTGTAGTATAGGGTCCATGCCTCAGAGCCGTAGAGTAGTATGGACTCCACGGATGCACGGAATAGAGCTCGTTTGAGTTTATCTGGCATCATAGACCTCCAGATCTTCTTGAGGTTTTGGCATGCCTTCCAAGCCTGTGCTTTCCTTACTCGGATGTCCTTGTCTGTTGAGCTGATGTGAGAGCCCAGGTATATGAAGTCCTCTCTCACAGCAAGGGTAGTGCCGTCCTTGGTGTTGATTTTCACATCTCCAGTGTCGATGTTAAAGCACATTACTTTCGTCTTCTTGGCATTGATCTGCAGGCCAATCTTTTTGCACTCGCTTTCCACACTGTGGAGCAGGGCTTGTGCCTTTTGCACCGAATCCGAGACTAGAGCGATGTCATCTGCAAAGTCGAAGTCGGTCTCTACGACAGCACTCACCCGTCTGCTTCGCCTTGGTGAGAGAGTGAAACCCAGCAGCTCCTCCCTACCCATGATTGCTCGTCTCAGAGCGTAGTCTAGGGCTATGACAAATAAATAGGGCGCAAGTGTATCACCCTGCAGCACACCAGCCTTGATCTCGAAGATGTCCGTCTCGCCATCTGAAGTCAGCACCCTGGCAGAAGTGCTAGCATACACATCACTGATTGCCTGAACTATGCGTGCTGGGATTCCGTAGGCTTGCAGAATTTCCATGAGCTTCCCTCGGTGGATCGAGTCGAACGCCTTCGCGAAGTCGATAAAGGTCATCACAGCTGGGAGATGCTTCCTATTAACCCCTTCGATGATCCTTCTCAGAGCCAATATCTGTGAGACTGTGGACCTCTTCTCTCTGAAGCCGTTCTGGTTTTTGCGCAGCAGAGGATCGAGAACTGGGCGGATTCTATTCAGAATCATCCGGTTGTAGACCTTGGCAACCACAGAGCTGAGGCTGATTCCTCTATAATTATCAGCCTTTGTAAGATCGCCCGTCTTAGGGATAGGAATTATGTTGAGCACTGTCCAATGCCTTGGTAACTCTCGGTCTATGAAGGCCTTGTTGGAGATGTTTAGCACCAGGTCGTCTATGGGCACCCATTTCAGCACCTCAGGCAATATCCCATCTTCCCCGCAACTTTTCCCCGGTTTGAGTGAGCTTTTTGCAGATTGGTACTCTTTGATGGTGAATGGTCCATCGTTGATTGGCAAGTCCTGGAAGACAGGTTGTGTTTCCTCATCCTCTTTCTCCACTACTGGGGGGCTACCGAGGAGGTTTTTGAAGTGACTGTACCACGAGCTGATTCGATCTTCTACAGTTTCTCCAGCGATCTGGTTTGGTTGAGAAGAGGAACCCTTCCCAGTAACTTCTTTGACAAGGGCCCAGCCTTTGGAGCTTTGGTTGACATGAAAAATGACGGTTTGCGGTTTGGAAAATAACAAATAAATTGCACCTTTCGAATTCGTCTACCTTATCGCTGGCGATACACAATCAATATAGCAACGTGTCACATTTCCTTAAAAAAATGGAATGCAGCGGAAAGCCACATTACAACGCGAACGTCGGTACGAGTGCTGTGGCTGTGGCCCATGCTGTGGCCGGGCCGCGATATTTTTTTCCGTACCGTTGTTTAGCGAACATTGCTTCTGATTGGTTTAACCCCTATGCATATGTTGCATACTGATGTGTTTTGTCGATAACTACCTCAACATAACCCCACACCATACCACAATCTTTCCTCAATTAATAGTAAAAAAAAGTTTAATACGAGATTCGATAGGAGATTCGAACCTGGAATCTCTCGATTGATAGCACTACGTCTTAACCACTAGGCTACCAAACGACTCGACAAACTTTTCAATTTTCTTTCTTATATCCTTTTATTTAATAACTCTTGGAGGCGCTATATAGAAAATATGAATATTCATTTACAATGCACCAATCGATGAAGCCCCATAGCGAATATGTGGTACGGAAAAAAATATCGCGGCCGGCGAGCCGCCATCTTGACAATGTATTTTGGCAAACAACCCATTCCACATTCAGCAAACGTTGGCGCCAACGTTAACAAACCGTTCGCGTGTTTGGAACGCAGCTCAGTTTCGTTTGTTTCTGCGCGGTAAAACAACTCGGGATCTGGATTCGGATCTGTCATGAAACAAAGGCCTGAGTGGGTTGAAAACTATCGCACAGTCTTGTGAAATAGCGCCATCGCACGTTGGAAGTGCGGCAATAACTACGTCATGCATTATTCAACGTCACGTGATCTCCAGTAGCGTCATGCATATGCTGAACACGAACAAAGACATTGCGTATGCACAAAATCGCCGCTCAGCTAGCTCTGCTCATTTACATGGGGTACTAATTTTGGTCGGCCAGCTTCGGAACTGTCATTTTGCAAGCCTTTGGCCTTGACAAAATCAAAGAATAAGTCTTGAAAATTACCACAGGCACTTAGCTTGCGACTCTATTTTTATTTTGGTAGCCATTTCTGATTCTTAGACGGAGCAAAAGGTGAGAAAATTGGAGTTGTTTTTGCTCATTATTTTCCGGAATGAGTCGGGACTTGTCTGACGGAGCACGCGGTACAGGCCAGGCACAACGCAACGTCCGTGAAGTTTTAATATTCAAAATGGGCGAACCATCCACGGCTCTTGCGAAACAACAGGGAGAACAGCAAGGTATGAAATGGTTTTACATATTCATATTTTGCAATTTAACATAATTCATAACAATTAATCCGGATGTCATCAGAAAGTTTAGGATTTGCATGCCATAAACCCTATTGTTGATCGGTTGTGCTGATGCATGCTGGGTAAAGAAAGGGAGCATATCGCGCGCGTACGCCACAGTACGGTATGCTGTTGCTCCCTTTGTCTACCCATAATGCTCTGCGCTATTTACGTATCGCGATCGATCAGCAATAGGGTCTATGCTCGCGGCAGTTTGGTGTGAGTTTTGTGTTTTTAGAAGGTGTAAAAAGAGGGTGTAAATTGGAGTTTTCGACGAATGTCAGCAGACGGGCATGACAGGGGACCTCAGTCGTACCGCGCTGCCGGCATGCCGGGGCTGCACCTGCCCCCGCGGCCGGTCACCCACAATGGACAACTTAGTTTGACAAGACACAAGTGGCCGAGTTAGAGTTTTTGACAGCATTGACTCATGCCAGCGCCATGGGATTAGGCTTATAAAAAGTGTAAAACTAAAACGCATGCGAAACTTTTAACAATAACATTAGGCCTAGGCCTATGCCTATATGGTAAGGCCATGAGAATGAAAGTTATAGATTTGCGTCCGGGCATTTTTGAAATGACATGAGGCTTTTTTTCATTATTCATTATTCATTATTTTCTCGTACTAGCTTCTTCAACGATGTAATTGCAATATGTATGTAGTTATTAATGCTAGTGATGCGTAATACCATGTGTACTGCATGCTTATACATACCCCTAGTTCGTGGAGACGATAGCGGAACGAACCTCTCATAGTTCTAGGAGTAGCTTATACATATCTATTTTGCTTGTGAAGGAAACACCAGAAACTACTGAAAGAGTTTTTCATTGAAAACGTCATAAAACTTTAATAAAACATGCTCCAAAGTCTACATCATTTTAGAGTCAAGATCAGAGAAAAAGTCCCGTTAACATGAATGATCAGGCTGTTCCATTTTGTTTGTGAAGGTAACACAATAAACTACTAAAATGGTTGTTCTTTGCAATATGAAAACTTATTAAATCATGCAGGGATTCATGACCCAATGTCTGCATGAATTTGTCCGTTCAATAAATGTAGCGCCTGGACAAAATCGTCGAGCGCGCGCCCGAGCAACAGAATCACGACGTACATGTACACATGCACGCGCACAAGCCACAGTTTCAATGCGCTATTGACCCCTTTCGAACACGTGCGAATATGCCATTTTGGGAGTCAAATAATGCTGAGTCATTGTGGAAGCAATGTGCATGCGCGTTGTGTGTGTCTCTGGTGGGCGTAACGCGGTTTAGTTCACCAATGGGAGCCTCATCATAGCGTGTTTACTCCCAAATTACGTCATTGGCACGAGCTCAATAGGGCTAGGGCTGCTTTCGAGCGCGGCACCAGGGGATCCCTAGTGTTCCCTGGTGCGCGTTCGAAAGGCACAAACTGCATGTGTGTGACGTAACGTTACCAGCGCCTGGGAGCTGGTGGGAGCACCAGGGACGAGCGCTCGAAAGCAGCCCAACAAGTCGATCTTTTTGTATAAATAGTGTGCAGCGACTGGTACCCAGAAGTCGGCTATTTCGTAACGGCATTTCGCATGCATTTTTCTGTGTCGCAGGGCATCCTGACTACATTTTTAGTCGATGAACGGGACCTTGTCTACTAGTAAAATGCGTGAATATAACCTTTTACCATTGTTTGATGATTTGAAACTTGAAAATTCGTGATGCAGAGTCTTTTTTGTAAAAATAATGAAAAATTTTGAAAATAATGAAATTTTTCGGCGGTAGCTTTCAGAGCATGCGGGCGGTGGACGCAAATCTATCATTTTCATTCTCATGGCCTAATAAGAATATAATTTGCCAAACGAAAATATAAGTTTCCAAAATTGCATATTGCACCTCTATTTAATATGTTTTACAGTAAAACCAACTTTTTGCAGCAAATTTATCATTTTCACTATTTCAGGTAGGCCTCCCCCTCCCCCACTCCCCTCCCCTACACCCGCTACCCGCACCCCCCCCCCCCCCCACCCCCAAGCCCCCCCCCCCACCCCCCACCCCCAAGCGCCCCCTCCCCCCCCACCCCCAAGCCCCCCCACCCCCAAGCCCACCCCCAAGCACCCCCCTGCTCCCTCCTTACTCCCCCTGCTCCCTCCCCCTACCCCTGCTCCCTCCCCCTACCCCCGCAAACGGTGTTGTAAGTACAGTGAAACTTGTCCATAGTGGCCACCCTCAGGACCGTAAAAAACTGGCCACTATAAAGAGGTGGCCTCTTTATAGAGGTTTCTTAAGCATTATACACATGGCATTTGGGACCAAAGGTGGGTGGCCAATATGCTGTTGCAGGTGGCCTCTTTATCAAGGTGGCCTTAATAGCAGGTTTCATTGTATTCCTTTTAATTTTTTCTAATCATGGACATCTAAAACCACGGACACCAAACCAGCTGGGAATTTTTGTGTGTGATTCCAATTTCGAGGCAAAATGAGAAACAGCCACTACAGTATATGACGAGGTTGTGTTCTGTCCCTACGGTAACCCGTAGGGACAGAATCATTCTGTCTAGTGGCTGATATTAGTGATAAGCTGTAATAAAGGAAATATTATGACAGGCATAACGTAAGATCTTATCACTTTTTTAACCAGAAAATTAGCAAATTTAATGGCAAATTTTTCAAAAGTGAAATACGGATATTTTTTTCTCCGTAATTTTGTGTTCTTATCACCAAACTAACACTTGAATATGGATTATCATTACAATACAATTCTAAAAACATGTAGGACAGTGGCTTTGCAAAATTTCTTCACAACTTTTATTGTTTTCTCGGAACATAAATGAGATACAGCTAGACTTTACACAGGTTGGTTTTATCACACACATCCTTAATCACACATGGAGATAAATTAAACTTGTGAAAACCTTGCCACTATTAAAAAGGTTGCATTAGAATTGGGTTTTTTCACAGTAAAGGGGGAATTTTGGCAACACAGACCATATTTTTGAGGTAATACCTTTGTCTGGTCTCAAAATATAAGAAATAAGTTTAAGTTGTTCTGAAGAGATAACTTACCGTAGGCCAAAAAAGGGTTACAAATAGTGTGACAACATGCCTTTCTAAAAACCCTGTGTACAAATTTCCAATATACGCTCGTAACCGGGACGGACACTTGTGTTACATTTTAGGCCGTCCTGGTTACGAGCGTCTATTGGAAATTTGTACACAGGGTTTTTAGAAAGGCATGTTACACTATTTGTAACCTTTTTGGGGTTTTAGTTATCTCTTCAGAACAACTGAAACTTATTTCTTTTATTTTGAGACCAGACAAAGGTATTTTCTGGAAAATATGGTCTGTGTTGCCAAAATGCCCCCTTTACCGTGGAAAGACTCATTTACACACACATGGCATTTGGGACCAAAAATGGTTGGCCACTCTGAACAGGTGGCCACTTCATAAAGGTTGCATTAGCATTATACACATGGTATTTGGTACGAAGGATGGGTGGCCACTATAAACAGGTGGCCTCTTTGTCAAGGTTAATAGCAGGGGCCAATTTCATAGAGCTGCTTGAGCAATTTTTCTTGATAAAATTAGGTTACCAGCAAAAATTTCATGAGATTGTCATGGAGCAAGTTCGGGCGGGCGACTATAGTTAACTAGACTAACCAACCCCCGGGGCTTGGTTCCTCTAGTCAGACTAGCTAGTCAAACCACGCAGCGTTCGGGTGACATAGAGCAAGTTCGGGCGGGTGACTATAGTTAACTAGACTAACCAACCCCCGGGGCTTGGTTCCTCTAGTCAGACTAGCTAGTCAAACCACGCAGCGTTCGGGTGACATAGAGCAAGTTCGGGCAGGTGACTATAGTTAACTAGACTAACCATAGTCGATCAAGGTGTCGCTGCGTGGTTTGACTATCTAGTCTGACTAGAGGAACCAAGCCCTGGGGGCAGGTTAGTCTAGTTAACTATAGTCGCCCGCGTGAACTTGCTCCAGGCCATATCGACTATGGTTAAGTCTAGTCGCCCCACCCGAACTTGCTCATGGTAATGAAACAGTCCTCTAACACTGGTTATACACTACTTCTATCACATGAGGATTTCACTGGTAACATTCCCTACTAAGCAAGAGTTTTTTGTGCTTTAGCAAATACATGTATTTGTGCTTAAACACCTCTATGAAATCGTCCCCAGGTTTGACTAATAATTTTTGCACGTTTCGCAATCTTGTAATCTTTAAGCACGGTTTAACATTTAGAATTCCAAAATGGTGCACTTTTATTTCAAGAATTAGATAATACAGTCCATTTATAACACAAGAACACTCCATACCGCGCACAAGCCAAGAAAACTACTCCATGAATATACAAAGTGTACCGCCAGCGCAGGCCGAGAATAAATTGGTTATCTCGCCAAGCGAGCCAAATTTGCATTCTCTATTGAAAGCCTGCCGTTATGCATTATTCATGAAAGCGAGCGGATGCGGCGCTGCATTTATTGTTGTACCCAGACTCTCACAACTCTCAAAATTGCCGCAGTATTTAAAAATTCACCGCACAGAGCTCTACATGTCCAAACGAAAAAGGGAGAGGCGTTAGTTTTTATTTGAAAAAGACTTAAGTTCAACAACGGATTTGGTAAGCTCAAACTTATCGTTATTCTAAGATTTATTTTACTTAATTGAATCCAACTCTCTGATTGGCTTATTCGTGGCTTTGTGTTTACCTTTATGCAAATTACAGTGAAATTTTATATTTTTTTTTAGAAATCAAGAGTTAAAATTTGTGTTAGGACGAAGTTTTCAAGATTTTTTGATGAAAAGCACCACACACTTAAAATCGTTTTAAAAAATCTTGTTATTTAAAACAAAATACGCCCTTTGTATCAATAAAATATATTTACTGTTAATACATTTTACCATGCTTATATATTCAAGAATCTGCTTAACTTGGAATCTGAGCTTATTTTTTCAAGGTTGACTTGGCGAAAGTTTGCTGCAAGTACTCAAAAGTAATTGTTTTCCCCACCCCCCACTTCTGCACTGCCCCACCCCTTAAGTGGGGAATTTGCCAGGTTTATCATGTAACTCATGCCCCTTGGTGGGACTTTGTCTCAAAAATAAATTTTCAGTTGCGCCTGGTAGCTAAGAGTAAGAAGGCATATTAGTACCCCTAGTTGGGGATTTTGTCACCTAAATTTTGCCCCATGGGTTGAAACCACGTAGCCCTACCCCCTCCGCTAATCACCCCCACCCCCACCCCTAAAAAAAAAGGGGAGGGGAGGGGAAACAATTAATGTATGAGGTGATAAGAAACACTCCTTTAATGGTCAGAATAATTAGCCAGTTGACATAATCTTTTTATTAAAAATAAAATTCACCTCTGAACTTTAAAAGTTAAACGTACAAAAAAGTCATTTATTGATGCAAAATCGACTAAATTCTGGACTGCTGTCGGGTAATGCAATGTATAATCTTTTGAATATTAAAGTTGACTGTCCGTGTTTGGGTGAAAGGATTAACAAAATTAATTCACACAAGCGAACGAATTTAGAAAGCTTACGTGTCTCTGTAACAAAAAATATAAAAAACTAAGATTTCCGATGTCAGGAATTGGAGATACAAGCCTTTTTCTTGAAACGGGCTTCACATGTTGTACATGTGCGCGTACGCTCATATGTACATAGTATGTGTACACATATATACGTCATAACCCTGTCGAATAAAAGACAGGGCCTATCTTTTATTATTTCTTGTTTTTAATCAACTGGCATTAATCCTTCACGAAATTTTACGTTCTTGGTACCAAATGAAAGCTGATAACTTTTTCTATTCTAGAAAAATTACAATTTAGCTTTAATTAAAAAATTTGACGCTCAAATCGGCCTAAAATCGTACAGTGCAACTTTAATACTGGAATTTTAACCGAATTTTATTTGTGTCAATTTTGTAGTTGGACTTAGTAAAAGTATCCAACAAATAATGTATTTGTAGTGATACAAATTATGTTTTTAAATTAATTATTTTTAAAGTTCAAAACCTTAGTTTTCTTAAGCTCTTTTGTGTGAACTACACTATACATGTAACTAGCAACAGTACACAAAGGCAAGCCTCATGCATTATGCAAAAAGCAAATCTCTATCTCGTATGCACGCGCATACATGCATCTAGCGTCTATGCATAATGCATGCCATCGTGTATGCATACATAGACGCACTTTAGTCGAAGTGCTGACAGTTGGCCGGCCAATGGAGAGCTCATTAGCATATCAGCACCGCTTGCGAGTTTTATGCATGAGCATGTGTGCAGGTTTGCCTCGCATAATTATCACGCATAAATTTAAGTGTTTTGGGGAGATATTGGCTATGCATAATGTATAGTGGCAGATTGTATGTGTATATTTGAAAAGAGCTTTGTGGTATGGCTGTATAATTTAAAGTAATTTTAAGAATTTTTTTTTTTAATATTCTAATTAAAAAATCCATCAAATATCAAATATTCACGTGGACTAACTCAATCTAATATTTTTGTTGTGACCCTGATTTGCCATATTTTAAACAAAGTCGTGGTATGGCTGTTTAAAATCCAGTAATACACTATTCAAATATTCTTATCTAATATTCTATCAAATAATGAATATTTGTTAAAGGCAGTAGACATCATTTGTAATCTCGAAATTCAGAAATGTTCACAGATTTACGCCTAACTTACACAATATAAACATGACGACCGTAGAAAACCTCCCCTGAAATGGTTTTGTCTGAAGTGCTGTAGTCTTTGAGAAATGAGTAAACAATTAGTTTTCGTCTCGGGGGACGAAAATTCAATTCGCCCCAAAACCATTTCGCCCAAGTGCCATTTCGCCCCCCAAACCACTACGCCCGAGTGCCATTTCGCCCCAAATAACTTCGTCCAAACACTACATCGCCCAAATGCCACTTCGCCTCAAAACCACTTCGTGCACAAGCCGTGGTTCAGGGCGAAAAAGTGATTTTGGGGCGAAATGAATGCAAACCCTTTTTTGACTTTTCTCAAAAGTTAAACGAAGTACGGAGCTGGTTTTTGGTCATGTTGGTTTTAATCATGCATATCTTCAATTACACGGGGGGGGGGGTAAAACTATTTGTAACAGTTTACCAATCATGTATACTATCTTTAAGACTTGTCAAAATTCAAGTAGTTGTAATTCACTTTTCAAATATTCTTAATAAATATTGGATCAAATGTTGAATATCCGTTAAGACCGACTTAGTCAAGAAGTTTTGTGTTAAAGGAGTGTGACCAGATCACATTTTTGGACCCCCATTTTTCCCCCTCTATTTTCCTATGGGCATTGAGATTTTGATACCATATCATTTGCCATATTTTTCTCATTACCATTCTGTACATTTTCAAAGATATCATCCACAAACCACTGACATTTAGTAAACTAATTTATCTGGTTTTATAAAGCAGTGCAGTGATTACGCCAAACTTGGAGATTGCAAATTTACAGTTTTCTTCCCATGGATAGTATTTTTGGGGAGGTACATGTACATAAGCCTAGCCGTACATCGACATTGCATTGCAACTGGAAGCAACTCAACTGATCAGTTGCTGTCAATGTGTGCGTAGCGCGCTCATCGACAGCAACTGATAATTTGCGCAACTAGCGGCAACTGAAAGCATCCAGCCATGTCTGCATTTCCAGAGCGCGCACATCAACACGGCAACTCGGTTAAGCGTAGAGTACATTGACCTTGCAACTCGAAGCAACTGTTGCTTGTAG
This sequence comes from Henricia sp. BOLD:AAB3569, assembly GCA_037783545.1. Classification (NCBI taxonomy): domain Eukaryota; kingdom Metazoa; phylum Echinodermata; class Asteroidea; order Spinulosida; family Echinasteridae; genus Henricia; species Henricia sp. BOLD:AAB3569. The sequence goes on along the minus strand of JBBELK010000161.1, from coordinate 1,159,327 downwards.
TTGCTGTCGATGTGTCCACACGTGATCAGATGCACGCGAGCAACTGACAGCAACCAGTGGCAAGTACGCGTATATCGACACAACCGGGTACAACTACATGTAGTTGCCAGAAAGTAGAACATAAGCAACTCGCGGGAACTGGGATTTTTCCAGTTGCCAGTAGTTGCAAGTGCGCGTACATCAACCTTTTTAATGCAACTTGCTTCCAGTTGCTCCTAGTTGCCGGAAACACCAGTTGCCACTAGTTGATTCCAGTTGCAATGTCCATGTACTGTATAGTAGGCTGTAGGTTACAACATGGAGGTACCCGTACAGTGTACCGGTAGGTTACATGTACAACAAAATATATTTTCTATGAAAAATCTGGACAAGCGTTTTTATCCCTTGCATAGCTAAAAGGTGGCCAATTCATAAGCTCTTGTGGCATGTGCATAGCCTGTACATGTATAAACATGAGGTCCCTTTCTGTGCAAACTCAATAGGCCCTGTGTTCGCTCCCCCTGAATGGGGCCTCTGCATACCAAAGCCATGACCCTTTGTCTGTGAGCAACTTTCTTGCTTGTAATACAATGCCTGCAAAATGAGCAGTATTTAAATAAAGTGAACAGGTGCCTTGAATATTTTGCACTTGTTGAATAAAATACTGTGCCTGAACAGTTTTTAAAGACAAATTACATGATTGGAAAACTTTTAAGAATAGCAAAACTTTTAAGAACAGCTGAACAACACTTAAACCAAGAATTGATTCCCATGTCTTAAAATCTTGTGAATTTGCGATTTTTGTAACTAAAAACCCTACGTGCGAAAATCAGAAATTTATAGCCTACAGAATTACGGACGAAACTCGAAAAACACTTCTCAGGTCGATATCCCCTTGACTTAGTTTTCCCAGACAAGTACTTGTGGTAACCGTACTTTAATTCTTGTGCCACGAGTGCTTAAAAAAACATTCTCAACTCGCGAATTGAATGCAGGGTTACATCTCAAAATTGCTTGAACAAATACCTTTGCCTTGACAACTAAGAAATGAACAATTTTCAAACAAGTGGGAGAAAAAAAGCGAAGTTGTATTTCAAAAAAAAAATGTTGGGGTGTCGGGTGAGCATTAGTTGTAATTTAATTCACGTTGTGTTCTTAAGTAGTCCGTATACTGAAATAATTTTGTAGTTTGTATAGATAAATTTCAGGATTTTGTTAATATATGCAAATTTTATGCATACTTTAAAATAACGAGAAATTTAGAGAAAAAAACACCTAAATTGCATTCTGAAGTATCCACAGTCTTAAGCTTTATATAAATTTGTACAAGTTTTTTTTATCAGTTTTAAAAATGTCTAAAACGTAAAACTTACTCTCGCAAAATAAATCCACTAGTATTTTGCAAACTTGCCAAGAAATTGCTCCTCAAAGATACATGATTGGAAAACTTTTAAAAACAGTAACAACAGCATCACATAACTTAAAGATAGTATACATGATTGGTAAACTGTTACAAATAGTTTTATCCCCCTGTGTGATTGAAGATGCATGATTAAAACCAACCTGAGCAAAAACCAGCTCCGTACTTTGTCTAACTTTTGAGAAAACAGTCCAAAAAAAGGGTTGGCAGTCATTATTTCGCCCCAAAACCACTTCGCCCTGAACCATTTCACCCTGAACCACGGCCTGTGCACGAAGTGGTTTTGGGGCGAAGTGGCATTTGGGCGATGTAGTGTTTGGACGAAGTAGTTTGGGGCGAAATGGCACTCGGGCGATTTAAGTGGTTTGGGGCGGCGAATTGAATTTTCGTCTCATGAGACGAAAACTAATTGTTTTACTAATTTCTCAAAGACTGTAGCACTTCAGACAAAACCATTTCAGGGGAAGTTTTCTATGGTCATCATGTTTATATTGTGTAAGTTAGGCGTAAATCTGTGAACATTTACCAATGATGTATACTGCCTTAAAGAATAACGTTGATAAACTGTCTTGTAGAAATTTCAGCCACATAGATGCAGTAATACTTCAGAAAACCTGAAAAATCCATGCATGGTTTTCGTGTTGAATAACTGCTAAAAAATAATATGCAAACGATTTAATTAAAAAAAGCACCTTCAGTTGGCAATTTCTCCCACGGTACAATTTTACACCAAAAAAAAATAATGTGGTGTTTGTTACCATTGCTATCAACACTTTGAGTCAGATTTTTCTTGTCAACTTGTAAAGTATATTTTTGCAAATGATGTGGGCTTTAAAATGTGCCACCACTGTCCACAAGATTTACAAAGATTGAGAAAAGATTTACTGATGTCAAACAGAAGGTTGTTATACATACACATAAGATAAGCAGCGTATATTTCATGATTTTTATGTTTATTCAGACGTGAACAGTCGGCTTGTGTGCATACTACAATAACTAGTTGCGTTCTTTTTTGTCCAGACCTTTTATTGGCCTCATGCATAGAAATGCAGTCTGCCCTGCATATTGACTATTCACGAATGAATGCTGTTCACAGACATGCCAGCCTGTTTATTATGCAGAAGTCCGGTATGCAGTTTATGCACATATTAAACAGGGCTGCTTCGCTCAAGGGGGTACACAAAGTCCATGCATTTGTACAAATAATGAATCATGCATGATGGGAGATTAGGGCCAGGTGAATAAATGGTCTTGTTTGTTGTGTGGAGGTTGCAGTGAAATGAGATATGATTGTGGTTTTTTTTAATGATTTGGGGTGAGGCATTTGCTAAACTTTATTGGCACAGAGTACAGTCGGACCTTGCTATTAAGGCCACCTTGATAAAGAGGCCACCTGTTTATAGTGGCCACCATCTTTGGTCCAAAATGCCATGTGTATAATGCTAATGCAACCTTTATAAAGTGGCCACCGGTTTATAGTGGCCACCTGTCTTTGGTCCCAAATGCCATATGTATAATGCTTATGCAACCTTTATAAAGAGGCCACCTGTTTATAGCGGCCACCCATCTTTGGTCCAAAATGCCATGTGTATAATGCTAATGCAACCTTTATAAAGAGGCCACCTGTTTATAGTGGCCACATGTCTTTGGTCCCAAATGCCATGTGTATAATGCTAATGCAACCTTTATAAAGTGGCCACCTGTTTATAGTGGCCAGTTTGTTTTATATGGTCCCGAGGGTGGCCACTATATACATGTTTCACTGTACTATTAAGCCAGCGTACATCGACTTTGCAACTGGAAGCAACTAGTGGCAACTGGCGTTTCTGGCAACTAGAAATCAACTCGCCGCAACTGGGAGCAACTGATCAGATGCTTAAAAAGGTAGATGTACGCGCACTTGCAACTACTGGCAACTGGAAAAAAAAACAGTTGCTGCGAGTTGCTCATGTTCTACTTTCTGGCAACTACATGTACATGTAGTTGTAGTCAGTTGCGTCGATGTACGTGTACTTGCAACTGGCTCAATCGGTTGCATGCGTGCATCTGATTATGTGCGCGCACATCGACAGCAACTTCAAGCAACAGTTGCTTCTGCCAGTTGCGAGGTCAATGTACTCTAGGCTTTACCGAGTTGCCGTGTCGATGAGCCAGCGTTCGAATTAGCACTGGTCCGTTGGCCAAATGACAGTTGAAATCGTCTCGGGCCAGCTAGAAAGCCTCCCCAAATGGTCCGGCTGTCCAGTTGAATTAAAACAGACCCATGCTGTACATGTGAAATTTCCGCATTTCCGCGGATTTCCACATTTTTTGTTGAGACTCTCACAGTGGGTTGTAAGATTGCAGCTTATTGACTCCCAGAAGTTGAAAATGTAACGAAAAATCATCATACATGTACCATGGAGCTATAGCTCCATGCATGCGAATAAATGTTGACAAATATTATAATATTAGGATTTTTTTTAGTCTGCCTCCACAAAGTTTTTGCATAGGGTTTCAAATTTATGCTTGCTGCCCAAGTTTTAAAAATATTTCAATGTGCACAAAAACATGCATCCGTGAGAGTTTGTAACAAAAGAGCCCTTTTTAAGACTCGATAATAGCTCAAAAATTCACCACACATTTTTCAAACTTGTACTGGGGAGAACCTTTTTTTTTATTACTATCAAATTTTCCTAGTTTATTCACTCAAATGTGTTTATTGCAAACACTAAAGGTCGACTGTGTGTAAAATGAACAACCAGAAGTGAAATTTGAACCGGGCCACTTGAAACGCCAACGGGCCAGTCAAAACTTAAGCCAACTGGTCCTGGTGGCCAGCTGTGAGCGCGCTCTTGGAATGTAGACATGGCTTATTGTTCCCAGTTGCATGCAATGTCGATGCACGCGCGCCAAATTCGTGCTAAGAAATACCCAGCTCCATAGCAAAGGCATGGAGCTGCATATGGCGCGTGCGCATTGCTGACGAAGCTGTGCTTTTTAGAAGAAAAAAAAGAAACAGACATTTTTAAAACTGCCAATATTTTGAAAAATAGCCACCACGGAGCAGCGAAATTTCACACCATTCATGTGAAGCATTGTTAATTTCATCTGCACCAATTGTCTAGGCTTTGTGACCTTGTTGGGTCTTCGGGACATAGTTTACATAACTTTTACGAAAATGATTTGAAATTGGCTAATGACACGTAGATATGTATGCTTTTTTTGGAGCACGTACGGTATGCATGGTTCTAGTTGGCAAAATTTTAATTTCAATTTGTTGGTATATTTTTTTAGCAGATATTCAAAGCACTATGAGTTCGGACAGCGGCACTACAGGAGTGGTCAGCACTGCCACAGGTAGTAGGCCTAATAAGATATTGCGTTTACCGTATCAAGTATTCTAAAAGACATTTCTAAGCACTAACATGACTAACAACAAATATTTTTCTTATTTTATTTTTGTATGAATATTTTTTATATGGGTTTAGGGAACTTCAATTTGTAGCCCGTAGGCTAAATTTCATGAAGCTTACCCGTACATGTACAGTTAAATTAAGTCAGAAGTATAAATACATGTACACCGCTACCATCATCACCCCAAAATGGTAAACAGGACTACCTGAACCATTGCAAGGTGTGCAAGCTATGTTTTAAGTACTGCATGCACGTGAGGAATTCCACAAAATCAAGACTTTAGTAAAGACTGTTACAAAAATGGTGTAAGCACACCTGTTTTAACACTTGATTGCATACAGGTGTATTATACTTCTGACTTCAACTGTACCGGTATGTCTCTTACAATACATGATTGGTATCTCGACGAATCAGAAATGTTCACAGATTTACACATCACCTACACGATATAAACATGATGACAGTACTAAACTTCCCCTAAAATGATTTTGTCTGAAGTTCTATAGTGTTTGAGAAATGAGCAAAACAATAATTGTTTGTCTCGCGAGACGTAAATTTAATTCGCCCCAAAACCATTTCGCCCTAGACCACTTCGCCCTGAACCACTTTGTCCAAACACTACTTCGCCCAAAAGCCACTTCACTCCAAACGAATATAACTGTATTTGACAGTTATGTGGATGCATCAATAACTGCACCTTTGTTTATGCCTTTAGGCAGTTTTTGTCAACCAAATTTCACAAATCTGTTTAGCAGAAAAATTTACTTAATCCAAAATACCGGTATTTGTAAAACTGCGTTAGCAGTCAAAATTATATGTAAACTTGTGTTCTTAGCAAGAATAGCAGAACACCAGTCAACGATTTTGACTGCGAAGACATTTTTACAAAGCAAATAAATTTTGGATTCAAGCAAATTTAAAAAGGTTCAAAAGAATTGACCCCAGTTTGAAATGTATCCGGTTTTCAATGTAAAGTTTAAAATCACCCAATAGAACCTCGCATTTTCCCCCCTTACTAGTTTTGTTTGGTTGTTTACAGTTACAGCCACATCGTCTACACCTGCCGCACCCATGGTTACCATCGTCAAATCGCAGGCGGGCGCGACGGCAGCGACAGCCACACTCCCGCAAACCGTCACGCCGGTCTCCATTTCTGCTACGCCGATGTCTCTGCCCATGCTCCAAGCGCAGCTCGCCAACTCGCAGGCCCAGCAGATCGCTCAGTTTCAGGCGCAGGCCCAGCCGCAGTTCATCGTCAATGTAATTATCAGTTTTTTTATCAATTTATTTGTAAAGGATTGATTACCAAGCATTAGCCAATTGATACCTTAGGATGTGTAAACACATTCTAATAATAATAATAATAATAATAATAATTTTAGCAACGCTGAATGCCGCAATAGGGCGACATTTCGGCAAGACTCTCACCGGAGACCACCGAAATTTCGGCAAGAGTCACTCAAAATGACACCTTATTTTTTTACCCGAAGCTTCCAAAAATGGTCGCAGACCAAAGAGAAACAGCTCCAATCCCAATAAAAATGGTTCTCGACCTAAACAAAATGGTTTTTGACCTAACAAAATTAATTTTAAACTCAAAAATATTAGGGCGACACCAAAATGTCGCCCTATTGAGCACGTCGCCCTAATATACCTTTTTTACACACGATTTGTCGCCCTAACCTACAATTCATAGTTTTTTAAGCATTTATATAGCCTTCTTACACGTGGTATCACAACGCTTAAAGTGGGATGGCAAGCTTGGAGCTATTTGGCGAGGAAGAAAGTTATTTTATAAAACAGATGTTATTTAATAAAGTTGCGTTTTTCTTATCTTCATTGCTGACTTTATGTTAGAGAGAAAAATGAAAAACTAGACCGTGTTCGTCAACCGGCAACAGGCCAAAATGAAAACGGGGTGATGACGTCATAATGATATGCATTGACCCCGCCACGTCATACGTATGAGACAGTCACGAGTTGCAAAGCAAGTTGCATGCTTTCTGCATGCACAAACACACTCATAGTCGTTTTCTTTTCACAAGTTTTCGGTGTATTTTCTCAGTGGTTGTTACACTGAATTCATTTTGGATATCAATAAAATGCTAGCTTCGTGCCTTGTTGGTGGTAGCACTGCGAAAATCTGCGATCTCCAAAGAAAGAATGTGCGATATGTCTTTTCGGTCAACAACACCCGAGCGGAATTTTTGCTCAGCAAAACTTACCAAATTTCTTCGGCACACTTCACCCAGGACTTCACCCAAGACTCCATCAACGATAGAGAGAAACTGAAGAGGGATCCCACGTTTACAGAAAGGTTTAAGGGGAAAGCAAGGTCCGTGACAGCACCTAGCGAGTGCACGAAAACGGGATTCCAAAAAGTCCGGGAATTGCCCACATGCAGCCGTCATCATGTCCGCTTCGCGGGCTGTGCGTGCTGTCCATGCGGCCTACACTGAACCGTGCTTCCGCTACTACCAACCGCTACCAGCGACGTTTTGGAGATTCATTATTTTCTTAAAAGCGAACGTGTTAGAGTAAGAAAAACACTAAATTTTAGAGGTTAATCTATTTCATATATTTTGGTGGAGATAGAGTAGCAAGTAGTTCAAATGGTGTTTGGGCAGAACGTGAGATTTCATTTTTTTTTTCACAGTTTGGAAAGCCAAACAGAACTCGTACCCGCTACGGACAACTCGTCCTCCTAGTCATTTGACTTCCCCTCTTGGGAAAGAACTGAATAATTGACCATGTCTTCAGACCGTGTGTGCAAAACACACGATGAAGGGTTAAAAAGTTGATCATATTTGTTTTCTTTCAAATGACTCATCATGAAGCATCGGTTAGTGCATTATTTGACGAGAAAACCTAAAATTAGGAGAGAGACCAAGTAAGTGAGGAATATGTGAAAACAAAATTCAGTCTGTCTGTATATTTTGTACACAAGGAAAGAAGCCATGACCAATAAGTGTTTTCTAATATTTTTGAAGGAACTATGATTATTACAATTATATTCCATTGGCAAAAAGTCTGTTCGTGTACAGTAAGTCTGGGTTTTGAGTCGAGCCGAACCCTGGCTGACTTGGACCAAGTCAGGTTATTGCCACTTTTTAAAATTTAGGATTTTTAAAAATGTTCATTATTAAAGTTACTGTAAAAAATAAAATTCATTTGTAAAATTCATTTATTCGGATAACAAAATAACTCGGTCATGCATAGGTCCTACTCGGTCTTGGTCCGACTTAGTCTGGTTCTGAGTCAGTCCGAATCAAGAACAGCGGCGACCATGAAGACTTGAGGAAACAAACTTGAATCGAACCCTGGACCCCAAACTAACTGCAGCAGTGATACCGGCCAAACTGTAAGACCATGTAGGGGCAATCCATAAAGTGTGTATGCACGGAGGGGCAGAGGGGGGTCATATATAGCCAATGCGTACACCAAACATTAAAGTATATATGGGCGACGTTACTAATTTTGCGTACGGGAGGGCGCAGGGGGATGTCTACAAAGTTGGCTTTTTTATGATCATTCATGCGTATGTACTTTATGGACGACCCCTTACCAGCGACAAGGAAAATAAACATGTTTCTGTACAAGTAGGGTGTTATGGCCGAGCGGTCTAGTGCGTCGAACTTAAGTTCCTGTGCTAGTACTAGAATGTAGGTTCGATTCCTGGCCGTGACGGGTTGTGGCACCTGTGCCCTTGAGCAAGGCACTCAACCACACTTGCTCCCATTCCTGTAATTGGCGGTCCCTCCGCTGTTGGATGTGGTGAATAAATAAATAAAAATAAATAAAGTACTTCAAAATCACCAGTCTCGTTGTAACAAAACTCAAGTTAGGACACGGACTTTATCAAACGATGCAAATATGATACTTGAAAGGAGCTTACTGCAAGAAATCAAGTAAATTGTATAGCTTTAGTCAATTCGCCCTATTAGTACCACTTCGCCCCACCGCCACTTCAATGAGGGTGATTTTGGCCACTTCGAATCTGGCCAATCGTAGCAAGTGTCATCCAGGCTTGGTGTTGAGTGATGTCACACAGGCGCTTCGCAGGAAAGGTCACAATCTTTAGCAGTGGTTGAGCCGAGCAATTAAGCTAAAGCGGTTGCGTAAAGCACTGCTAAATGTAGGGACTGCAACCCATTTTTAAAAATGTTTGTTTTGCTACTTGTTTTAATCTATTGCTGTAGAGGACATAATTCTTATTAATAATCTGTTTGATTCATTAAATTCGGTGGTACGGTGGCCAAGTTATTGACATTTTAAGAATTTTGATACCATCGATTATCGTCTTTATTTTCCTATTGCTTCTATGGTTCCAAGAGGGCGATTCTTTTGTTGCTTACACATGTAAACAAATCCGTAAACAAATGCAAATGCCTGTATTTTAAATACTTTTTATCCCATGTTTATGAAATTTGGGGATGTTGTTCCAAAATGTTTTTCAATAACTTTGTAAAATTGTTTTAATTGTTTTGTTTACGACTTAATTAACCGTTGCCATGGTAACGAAGGATAAACAAATTTTATTGATTTAGTGGACACAAAATAATAAATAAAGGGAATAAAAGTAGTTAAGGGCTCCCAACACTGTTACTAATCACACAAGTCAAGAAATCAAACTTTCGTTCACTTTGTTTGTCAACAAAGCACTCTTTCATTTGTTTACTAATTTTTCTTTAATGTAAACAAAGTAGTAAACAAAATTGATCGAGTGTAACACTAAAATTAAATAAGCTAAAGACACCATTTTTTTTTAAATAACAGCAATTCCACTCAATTCTTTGATAGTTAATGTCACAAGTTGGACATGTCTCCCGGAGGGTGTACAGCTGTATTATGTGCTTGTTTTTGGGAGCATGCGGAAGATTAACAGAAGTGCATGTGCCATTCTTGAGGGATCGAAGAAACTCGTTACTGAAGAGTGGGGTGGTCTCAGCAACTGGGGGTCCGGGGTTCAACTCAACATCGCCAGATAGATTGATGCTAGAGAGTTGTCCAGAGAAATGCAGATAACATAAGGAAGACAAGATGACTATTGCAAAGTATGTGCGCAGACCTGGACCAGCAGAAAAGCTAGATGTCGTGAAGTTTGCAGTATTTTCAGCAACTTGATGGTTTGAACGAGGTCTTGTTTGATGGCAACCAATCCTTTGCCTCCAAACTTCAAGGGAAACACCCATGTTTGGATGTAATAATACCTGGGGGGAAAAACATTAAATGTGTCAATATTTTTGATTATTTCATCCATAATCCAATTTAAAAAAAAATAAATTAATATTAGGGGTTATTTGTTTAGATACAGAAACAAAACAATCTATTTTGTGCAAAAAAGACGAAAGAAAATCTTAAACTTTAAAAAAAAATTAAAAGAATCTCGAACTGAAAGTCAAATCAAAAACCAGTGGGAGTAAGTGTAATAAAAAGAACAGCCAACATTCACCATTCTGTCAGAACTTATTTAACTACACGCTGTTCTGCTCCTTACATTTACTCCCTCTGGAACTACCAAATCTAAGTGCCTAAATCTGTGCAAGTTTCTTGCTTAAAAATGGGATTTTTATCGCTCAAACATCGGCTAACAAGGCTCCAAGAAACCACTCATAAAATAGTTTTTGAGATACATCGAGACGGGAACTAACTTTTTGTGATGGGTGTATAATGCACATGGGTCCGGAAGCACAGTAGGAAAACAATATGCATAAACTGGTACCCATCTCTATAGGCATTGTAGGCAGGATACCAGTTTCATAATTTTTTTTTTCCTACTAGCTGTCCGGACACTGTTGCGTCGCGTTCACTGCAGCATGGAGAAAGAAATGACTGCATTGCAGTTTAATAGTGTTTAAAAGTCGCCATCGCGCAAATTCGCGCAACACGACCCCATTAAAATTACATCGTTTTTACCCTATTTCGAAGTCTGTCTTTCCATTTCTGCCTTTCTTTTTTAAATCCAAGGCCCCCTTGTTAAACATTTTCAAGTTTAAAAACTTACTTACCTTTCAAATCCTTGTAGAACTGGCAAAGATTGGACGATTTTTGTGATTTTTTCGGCAGTCAGTCGGATGTTATCTCAGCAACAAAATGGCTATCACGTAAATAATGCTATCCCTTCATGTTCCGCGCTAGCCGAACGAAACCGATTCATGACGCGGGGACGGAATTTTGTACACAATAATTTTCCAGCATTGTAATGCGCAGAAGCGATGCGCAGTAGCTCGTATGCGGTCCCTACTAAATGAGTGTACGTACATGTACGCATGTAATTTCCTAAAATTTTTAATTAAAGAAATGCTTGCTTTATTGCATTTTTTAATTTGTCCAAATCAGGAACTTAAAACCAGAATATAGTTCTCATCAGTGTCCAGATTGATGTTTCCCTCACTTTCCTGATGATGTATAAGGGACACGGTTGTGCATGCTTTCCCAAGAAGTCCCAAGATCTCATGACTTGTCGTTACGAAACTTGGTGTTATTTCCTGCATGTGAGAAAAAAACATGTATTTTTTTATGATCAGATCATCAGAGCTTAAACTTGTGCACAATCTTGCAAATGGTGGCAAAACTGAACACAATTGCCTGGTTAGGGCTTGGCACAGCTGGGGACGAGTGGGCAGGGGACGAGTGAGCAGGGGACGAGTGAGCAGGGGACAAGTGGGCAGGCGCTGCTGGCAAATCCGCCCGGTTCTCAGACATGCATGTGAAACAAAGTGCATGGACTTGAGGCTCGAGGCTTTTCAAAAAATACTCTTAACACATTGCAACAACCACCGAAAACACGGAAACTTTTGAGAGTTTCTTACCAGTCGATAATTACAAACGGCTTCGGTGAACTGTACGTGTTCATTGTCTTTCCTTCCTCCATGGTTGAAGCTACACGTATAAATGGACCCGGTGCAAAGTCATTTTTATCGGCATGATCGATCTCATCGCATCGCCCACACGCCCCACGGCTAGGCTGCGACCAGCAGCATGGAAAGCGGCTCAAAAGGTGACAGTTCGGCACCGCGGAAAATTTGTTCCCCTCAACAGGACGTTCACTTGGGTTCTCTGCATCTTCCAATTACAAATTTGAGTCGCTAAGCCGGCTGATTCTACGCTAAAAAATCGTCCCAAAACCCGATCAAATCGGCCACGTCAACACGGAAGTTCGGTGCATGTACTGTATAGCGCATACAACGTGTACGTGTTTGTTGCGAGAAGCAAGGTACACGATCATAGTCAGTTAAAGCAGCTCTGTGTGTCTCCTACGTAATACGTCACACACACGGCTCGAGTTGACTGACGTGACCTTTCGTTTTCAGATTCTCGTAAAAAGGGCTTCAGAAAAAACATGAAAATTTCGGACTTTTTCAGAGAGAAATTTTAATTTTGATGTTCTTACCACATAAAGGACTATACAAGGAAGGGAATTATGTTAAAACCTATGAAAATTAAGCGAGCTTGCCATCCCACTTTAACAAGTTAGAAATTAACTAAATGGCAATTCCGGAAATTCAAATTTACACTTCAGAAACTTTTAGGGCTTGTAATGCTTCACGTATTCAAGTTGTTTGATTTTAAACACATGTTTTTCAAGCATCATTGATGGAAGTGTAATTCCTGAAAAACTGATTGCAATGCCATTCTCAGTAAGTGTGTAGGGTCCCCAAAACCCTTGATTTCGGACGTACTCAATGAGTACGTCCGAAAACGAGACATTTTTGGATGTACCGCGCATATTGAGAATGGCATTGCAATCAGTTTTTCAGGAATTACACTTCCATCAATGATGCTTGAAGAACAAGTGTTTAAAATCAAACAACTTGAATACGTGAAGCATTACAAGCCCTCAAAGTCTCTGAAGTGTAAATTTGAATTTCCGGAATTGCCCTAAAGACGATCATTTACGTAAGAGGAGAATTAAACAGATAAGTTTGCAGTGATGATTTGAACTATAAGAGAGTGGGTGAATGACGAATCGCACGGGGAAGATTGTTCCAGAGATATGGTGCACCTGCCTTGTATTGTTGCCGAGTATTGGGTTTGTGGTTTTGTTAGTTTCCTAGTGTCTGAACTTGAACGGAGTGAATGACCGGGGTGATAGGGATACGATGGAGCGCCGTCTCCGAAGCATTTAAGGGTAATTCCCAAAATTAGGGGTCCGAAAGTTTGACATGCTTTTTAAGATTTCAAAGTGTTTTTAATGATTGAAAGTGGTTTCCCAGTAGAAAATAATAATTTTTATTTGAACAAATGCCACTCAAATTTAATGTTTGTGTGTAGCACCAAGGTTAATGTAAACTCATTCTACAGCCAATTTTCATTGGCGTAGGTAACCCGGGACACCAAACTCTTATTCAATACCATGGAACAAATTATAAGCCTTTATGGTCTTTTGTTTTGAATATTTTTCAGGAATCAGAAAACAAAATATTGAAGAAAATGTTGCTGCCCCCTATAATCACAGGTCACAGTCCATTACTGAGAATTTGTGGTCATAAGTGGTGATTTTTGAAGCAGAGAGTGTCGTACGTAACTGGGACACCAAACATTTTGGACCCCTAATTTTGGGGATTACCCTTAAACGTAATGATTAATAATTCGATACGTTTATCGACAGGAAGCCAGTGTACATGTAATTGTTGAAAGAGGGGTGAAACGTGATCCGACTTTTTTGCCATGAATATTATTTAATTATTTTTTATTTAGGACTGGATACAGATTTTTAGAAAAATCAGTATTAGCTGTTTTTGTTGTTCTATCCAAATATCAAATTACTAACAAGTTAAGCCTGAAAAAAAAGTATATTTTATTAGTTTTGCATGAGATTCAGATTTTTGTGTACCGTACATCTGACAATCAATTTTTTTTCTTCTCCAGGCTCACCCACAAATGCTGTTTCAGGGTCTTCCACTTGCTCAGGCTGTAGCACAGAAGGTATGTTTAAAAAAATGTTAACAAAAAAAATTTGTTAACAAAACAATTATCCCTTCCCAAGAATTATTAAAAAAAATCATAAAACGGTATTCGTTGAAGCAGTATTTTCCAAAAGTGTGACATTTATGTGTTCCCTGTTACATCCGATATGTGCTATTGTCCATACAAGTATCACTAAAATAGCCTTCAAACCATTTGTATGAATTGTACTTTGAGATAGAACGCATGCAAAGGCCCACTGTATCATTTGCAATGACCCAACATGTCAATCGATGAGTTGACAGGGAAAACCTTCCTCAAAGTAAAGATTGAATTGGTAGGAACTAATCAATAAAATATTTCCTCCCCAGAGGACATGTACCGGTATGTAATTTTACCAGAAAATAATCCATGAAGATGAAATTATTTAGATCGTTTGCAAACGATTTACTTAATTAACTCGCATCTGAGCAGCCCGAAACAGACGCTGGGTACAGGCTGCACGATTCAGGCTTCGCACACTTTCTGTAGGTAGGATACGCTGTGCATGTGGACTGGACTGGTCGCGCATACAACCAGTATGACGCGAGCCACAGAGTGCATATATGCGACCGACCGAGAACAAAGAGACCAATTTAGAATAAGCCGTGTTAAACACCTCGTCAAGAGCGGCAAAACGCGCATGGATTTTTCATGTTTTTGGGAAGCGTAGTGTATTTGACGGAGCTGTAAAGTCTTCAGATAGGTTTTTGATGTCCTTCTTTTGATTTTTTTTAATAGTTTTGTTCCCAGAATCGCTCAAAAACAGATCATCTATAGGGCCTTTAAAGAATGTGTCCTGAATTTACCCAAAAAGAATCAGATGTAACGGGACACAAAAAAATGAGCCCCTAATAAACTCCTTAAAAAAAGTTTGGAAAGTCAAGTTTGACTGACGATTTCTCTCTTGTTGCAAAATAATTTTCCTTGAATTTTATGTCATTGGAAAGCCCTGTTATTCCTCTTTACGATGATGTGTCATTTTGTTATGATTAAGCAATCGGGGGATGTGCAGCAGGGCTCGAAATACCCACTGGACCGGTGGACCGAGGCCAGTAATTTAAGCCTCGGTCTAGTGCTTTCTCTACCGTACTAGACCAGTGGTCCAGTACATTTTCAAACTAACGAACATTAAATCCACGTTGCTTGTGGCTTTGGTCTTGTAAAAATTGCGTCGGTCCAGTAAATGATTTAAGCTACTAACCCTGTGGTCTAGCAGATTTTTTCATGAAATTCAAGCCCTGTGCAGTAAAGCGGAATACAGGGGTGGGTGGAAAGTGAAATGTCACAAAATGCATTGCTATTGTCAAAAAGTCCATTGTATTTCCATCCCCCAAGCAAAAGGGAATGCACTGCATGACAATAGCAGTGAATTTTGTGACATTTCACTTTCCACCCACCCCTGTATTCTGCTATACTGCACATCCCCCAATCGATTGGGCGTGGAAAACAGGGCTTTCCAATGATACCAAATTCAAGGGAAATGATTTAGTAACAAGAGAGAAATTGTCAGTCAAACTTGACTTTCCGAACCTTTTTTTTGAGGAGTTTATACCGGTATGAAAGACCCATCTGCCAACCCTAGAGTGCCGTTCTCGAGTCAATGGGGGTGCAAGGTTTCGAACATGCTCAATGTAACGATATAAAAGTTCTTAAAGGGGCTGTGTCACTGTTTGCGCATGCGCAGCAAAACTTGAAAAAGTTGGGCTAACTTTTTCAAGTTTCGTTGCTCGGGTTTTGCATATCCTATTCAATCTTGGCCATCCCTTATAATTCTTTAGTAATTCTGGCAGTGGTGTACTTGTCAACTTTCAGGTTGTCCTGATGCATTACTTTTTATTTGAAATGGCACTCTTTGCCGTATTTTTAAGCCGTCAAACATCAACATCACTGAGTGCGTGGTCGTCGTTCGAAAGAGTATTTTTATCCCATCAAAAACATGATAGAAATGACATCGAATGATTTGAATGATATGGTTCAACCTTGATTTCCACTAAAACTAGTATGCTCATTTGGTCCTGCCAGCAATTTTACAGCACATCTTCTGTCGATGGAAAGACACTGTGGTCGCCGCCGCTGTACCGATTTTTTCAGACACTGCCCGCGCACGCGGTGCGAAATCGAACGAAGGCGAGCAACATGATGTACTACAATGTATATCGCTGAATTCTGCGTATTGTAAACACTCATGAACACTGTATACTGCCCATGCAGCACAATGTGCTTCACAACGACATGCGCACGGTACGATCAAGAAAACGCGCAGCGCGGACATTGATTCTCTCAAAATGACAGCGGAAGACTGCACGCGCTATCGCGCAGACACGCACACGCACTGATCGTGCCCGACATGTACACGTACACGAACCAATGGTGTTGTTTAACGAATTTGCACTATTTTTCTGAGCGCGCACGTATGTCAAAAATTGAAAGGATTTGGCGTTTGCGTAAACCGTGACAGCCCATTTATTGTTTTGTTTCTCTCAGCAGCAGCCACAAATGTTCAGCCTCCAGGGACTCCCTCTAAGCCAAGCCACAGCTGCAGCCGCAATGGCAGCCGCAGCCCAAAAGGTCCAGGGACAACCAATAGCCGTTAGTAGTGCTAATCTCCTTCAACAGGTATGTGGGTCTTCAAAATGGATTTCATGATGGGAAAACTTCTAAAAACAGGAACAACAGCATTACATAACTAAAGAATAATGTTGATAAACTGCCTTGTAAAAATTTCAGCCACATAGATGCAGTAATACTTCAGAAAACATGAATAATCCATGCATGGTTTTTGTGTTGAATGAAAGGTTAACATTTTCTAGTATTAAAGTTGCACTGTCCGTGTTTGGGTTAAAGGATTAAAAAATTACTTTACACAAGTGAACGAATTTAGAAAGCTTAAGTGTAATTTCTGACGTCGGAAATTGGACATACAAGCCTTTTTCTTGATGTGTGCGTGCAGCGTACGCTCATACATGTATGTACATGGTATGTGTACAATGTACACACGTACGCGCAAATGTACATTTACGCCATAATCCTGTTGAATAAAAGACGGGGCCTGTCTTTTATCATTTTTTGTTTTTAATCGACTGGCATTAATCCTTGACGGATTTTTACGTTCTTGGTACCAAATGAAAGCTGATAACTTTTTCTGTTCAAGAAAAATAGCAATTTCACTTGAAACAAATTTTTTGGCTCTAAAATCAGACAGTGCAACTTTAATTGGATATTGTTTTCTCCTATCCCATGTTATTTGTATGAAGGGAATAAAAGTGTGGGTCACTAATTGTAAACTTCACATTTAAGACTAGTACAACTCCTAAAAATTTGAAGACGGTGTTAACTAAACCGTTTAAGCTCTCCTAAAATACATCGTACTATTTGTCTTGAATCATACAACAGGGGCAGTCAGGACTCCAGACCCAGCAGCTGACCACACAACCGCAGACGTCCGTCGTATCAGTCTCGCAACCACAGATGCAAACGCCAACAGCTGCCTCACAAGCCGCATCGGCCGCTGCCACCTCTGGAATGCTAACGGCTCAGACGCTGACCGCACAGCAACTGCAAATGCTGCAGCAACAAACGGCAGCGCCGGTACAGCTGGTAAGAACTTGGACCTGTGCCAATTATTCCACATCCTGAGATCTCAGGGAATTTCCATTCTGCTAAAGCCCGCCGCACACGTGAGGTCGTTTGCTGAGCAAACGGTCACTCGTGGCCGTTTGCTCAGCACTTGGCTCACGTGTGCGGTGAAATTTTGCTGCGTTTTTTGCCTCGCGAGGCCGTGAGCCAAATATCTAACCTGTTTGATATTTTTTGCCTCGCGTGGCCAAAATCTCACCGTGTGCGGGGGTGCTGAGCCAAGTGCTGAGCTAAAATAAATGTAGCTGGCCAATTAAAAACCATCCCCATATTCACGTGATATGAATACAGTGCGCGCGGGCACCGCTTAGGTCACCAAACTTTTGCTAAAGTGTGGTGACCTTGGCGGGGTTCGCGTGCGCGCGCTGTTTTCGTATCGCGCGCGTGGTTTTGATTGGCCAGCTATACATTCATTTTAGCTTAGCACTTGGCTCATCACCCCCGCACACGTGAGATTTTGGCCACGCGAGGCCAAAAATATCAAACACGTTAGATATTTGGCTCACGGCCTCGCGAGGCAAGAAATGCAGCAAAATAGCCACCGCACACGTGAGCCAAGTGCTGAGCAAACGGCCACGAATGACCGTTTGCTCAGCAAACGACCTCACGTGTGCGGCGGGCTTAAGCGACGTTACAATACCCTGAGGAAATTCACGCAAATCTGTGGAGTAAGCCGGCTGTTGTGTTGAGCCAACTCACGCCCGAGTCATTTTGATGTAATTTAATCAATTCAGTCATGTTATGCCGAAAAGAAACGATTTTTATACTTTCCAGAAATTGTATTGGGTTCTAAATTTACTCCGCAGTTTTTCAAATTAATAACAGGGATGCATGCTCACGAATGTAATGGAACGGATCCCCCAGTATGCTTTAAATAGCAACCAATCGCCGACGCGGACAATGGCCAGCATTACCGAGTACATGTACCCGGTATCACATTCATGCACGGTGTTTACAATCTGCGCGCGTGACATTTGAATGCCTGCAATCATGCTGCAATGCACTGCCAAGCGTCCTGATTGGTCCAGCAGAGGCGACAAGATTTCTGTCACTTGTTCCCCCGCGAAATGGGACCGGTTTCAACAGGGCCTCGGTACGCAGCAGTTGGGGAGTGCGTTAAAGGGGCACTGTTGCAAGAGGATGATTATTCCAATACTCTATCGAAAACCAAATATAGGTTTTCCCGCACATTTTAAAACTTTTTTCATTCAAATTCATAGTCGGTTAACTTTAATTCCGTCCCAAGACGAGTGGAACGCGCAAATGCTACAATTGATTTGGTCTTTGGTCTTTCCAAGTGATCAATGGTCAACCAATTCCAACACTTGTCCATTCAATGTCGTAAGATTTCAATTGAATTGATCTCGACTGATGATCATCTACATCACGTAAAGCCCGCCGCACACGAGAGCTCTCGTGTGCGGGCAACTTTCGTGAGCATTTGGTCACTCGTGCCACTTGAGGCAAATATCTAACGTGTTTGATAATTTTGGCCTCACGTGCCAAAAGTCTCGAGCGCTGAAACGCATGCACGGTGTCCATAAATCGACCAATTGATCTTCCAAAGTCGCATCGTCACCAACTCACTGTGCGCAGCCATTTTGCAGTGTCAGGACACCGCGCATGCGTTCTTTACCAACTACAAAAAGACTGGTTGGCACTCCGCACAATTATTTTGACGTGTGTTAGAGTGGTTTTACCAGTGGGTTAAACGTTGTGAACCGTGAATCCAGTCTATGAGTCGTAAGCACTTGCCTTTCATTTTAGCGCACACAGTGAGACTTTTGGCACGCGAGGCCAAAATTATCAAACACGTTGGATATTTGCCTCAAGTGGCACGAATGACCAAATGCTCACGAAAGTTGCCCGCACACGAGAGCTATCTCCTTACGCCATCGGCCACGAATGAACTTTGGCTCAGCACATAGCTCTCGTGTGCGGCGGGCTTAAGGATTGAATTCACGTAAGTATTGAATTTCAAGAATTTATCCATCAAATTTGGCGGAAAGCCAGTCTGTATAGAGCTTTGTGGACAAGTATTTTTAGGACATTTTTTCGTGTTAGTTTCTTGCATTTGGTCTTGTGAGTCCGAATCTTCAACAAACATTACGTATCAATGTTATTGGCCCACGTTTTAGGCAACCATCATTTATTTTTTTATTTTTTATTTTTATACAAGTCGCCCATTACTAGACATGTAAAATGTCGATGGATTTAAAATAAAAAGGAAAATATGAAAACGCAGAAATATCCAAAGTTGTCATGCAACCAAGTGACGAATTCAACTGAAATACATGTGAAATTGATTTCCAAATGACGAAATTGCTTCATTTGTCATACGTTTGGCAACTGCTGACGACAAAATCAAATGGTATTTTTCGAAAAAAGTATGCAAATGTACGAAATGGTTTGAACAAATACAATCATGAGTGTCCAAATACGAAATTGAACATGGGAAATGCGAAGTCAGGAAATTTTGAGGCGAAAATGAAGTTGACCGGCTATGAAGTCGAATAAAAAAACGTTTTTAAAATGTGCAGGTAAACCTATACATTCAAATTTTTTTTTTTGCGTATTCGAATATTGGAAAGCATTAAAGGCACAGGCTCGTCAGCAATGCGCGCGCGCCAAATTCGAGCCACGAAATACGCAGCTCCATAGCAAAGGCATGGAGCTGCGTATTTCGTGGCACGAATTTGGCGCGCGCGCATTGCCGACGAGCCTGTGCCTGTAATGAGTTGACCAGTAAACGGACTACTAAAGTGTGACGTCGTTGTCATGGTAATTGGGTCCAAACATTCGCTGGTAATCTGAAACGTCCAATGCACTCATAAATGTTAAGCCATTTTAATATTGTATACGACTTTCGCTACATGCATACTTGTTTTAAATAGTGCCAGTCGCATTTAGTCATTTTCATTGCATGTTTTCATCATGACTTGCTTTGCCCATACCAATATCCCTTCCAAATAGACCGTATCGAATAGCTGCCATCTTGTAGGGCAACTTTTGTTGTTTAAATTGGTCAACGATGTACGCACAAAATGTGCAACCATGCGTGTCCTCACGGAACAAAGAAACTGCCCTACAAGATGGCAGCTATTTGATATGGTCTATTGTCTCGCTTGTTGCTTGCTCATTCGTTAACTTGCCTGTCCACTTTTTGTCTGTGTGCAAGTTCTTTGCATGTTCTTTGCATGGAAGCAGTTGAGACTTTGCCTGAGACCTTTTAAATAAATCAGAATAATTAAAGGAAGGGACAACACTTGCAAAGGGTTCCTAACTCTGTATGCTTCATGTAAGACGCCATATTTTGCCATATTGTAGATTAAATTCGTTGATAACTTCAAACAAGTGTTGTCCCTTCCTTTAAGTGATAATCAAAAAATGAAGTAAGATTTGTAATTCTGTATCTAATGCTTTTACCGAAGCTGGGAATAGAAAGGTCTCGTAAAGTCTTTGCGAGACTTTTTTGAGACCTTCAACAGAAAATTACCAGGGTCTATTTTCATAAAGCTGTTTAACAGAAAAATTTGCTTAATCATAAATTTGTTTGCTTTATAAAAAACAGGTTAAAAATCAAAATTGTATCTCAATTTGTGTTCTTAGCAAGAATAGCAGATATTCTTGTGGAAAACGCAAGTTGACATGCAATTTCGAATATTTAACACATTTTTATAAAGGAAACCAATTTTTGATTGAGCAAATTTTTCTGCTAAACAGCTTTATGAAATTGGCCCCTGATAATTTAATATATCTGATTGCGTAAGTGTTCAAACTATGAAAATACTTGTGTATCACTACTTACATGTGGGGTGTATTCACACTGAGCTTTTTCGCGTGTAAATTTAACATGCGTTACTTTGAGAAAAAGCATGTGTGGAAATAATTTGGAGTGAAACGACGCACTGAAAACCACAGAAACTGATTTTGCGGGACTTGTCACGGACTTGTGAATTTATCGCCTCTAGACTTGTGATGGACTCAAGGACAACCCTAGCGGGAAAATTCAATTTTTAGAACTTAGGTTCTGTGAAGGTCTCGGGAAAAGTCTTGACTACATCCTTTGTTCTTTGAATATCCCTTCATCCCTTCATTCCCCCTCATTTCCCCCAATCCATCGCAGCCTTTTACAGACTTGAATAGGATGTGGCCACAAGCAAATCAAATGCTCGCGCAGGGTCCAGGACAATTTCAACAACAGCAACAGCAGTTTATTAATCAACAGCAACAACAGCAGCAGAAACATTGGCGGCAACAGCAAGAGGAATCTAAGGTGTCCAGCTCAACTTCGGATCAGATTTGGTCCAAAATCTTTTCTCTTTCCACTGGCTTTACTACAAACTGCACCCTATCTTGAAATGATCCTGTGGGAGATGCCACCATAGAGCGCTTTAACCAAACCCTGTGTAAACTGCTAACCTTAAAAGTTCTTTTCATGTACATAGACTACTCACAATAAGTAGAGATATTGTGAGGGTGTACGCAGATATTTTATTGAGGGTATGCATTCTGCTTGAATGATTTTGTATATGATTAGACAATTGTATAGATGACAGACACACCTTGTCACAGGAATAGGTGAAACAGTCATTTGACAAAAAATCAAAAATTGAACCGCACCAATATCACTAACTTGTTGAGTAGTGTATGTACATTGTCAGTCAGTTTTGTATCCATATCGTGTGCACTAAACATAAAGTGGGCTTTATGAAATAGGACCCATATCACATTTTTGAGCACCCCCCGTTTTTCCCATGGGTGTTGAGATTTTGATACCATATCATGTCTCATATTTTTCTCATTACTATTCTGAAATTTTGCGTTCTCAATCCGTATATTTCCGGGGATATCGTAAAAAAACCACCGAAGTTTAGTAAAGTATTTTATCCGGTTACCGGTACATAAAGCAGTGCAGTTATTACACCGACCCTTTTGCTTCCACATCCAAATTGGAGATTGCAGATTTCCTATCCATGGGAAGAACCAATGGATAGTATTTTTGGGATGTATTTTATATGATTGTTAGGTTACAACGAGAAATCCATTGTCTTGAAAAATCTGAACAAAGTTGTTTCGACTGTGCACTGTCTGAAACTCAATGGAGAACTACCACTGGAAGATTTCAAATTTGTAACTTTTATTAAAATAGGTTGTTTGGAGTAAATAACTTACAGCACATTTTCATAGCATACACATGTAGGCTTGTCAATTTCAAGAGTTAGGCTGAATTTTTTGATGCAAAACCCCTCTTCACTTTATGTAAAATCTTTGCAACAAGTCCAAACACTCGGCCAGCACCAAGCAATATTTTAAAGACGGCAATTCAAATTTTCAACCATCACAGCACACTGTTTACTCTGTTTGTTGTGTTTTCCTGGACAGCAATGAGCATAACTTATGTTTTTTTTGTGCACTCAATCCCAAATTAACCAATTTGAGACCGGTCTGCGCACTTCTGGGTTTGATAACGAGGCTCTCCTGGGTTTGATAACGAGGCTCTCCTGGGTCTGATAACGAGGCTCTTCCGGGTCTGATAACGAGGCTCTTCCGGGTTTGATAACGAGGCTCCTCGTGTTAAGTGAACTAATGTGTACACGCACGTGAATGCACATTCACTCCTAAATGCCACGCAGAAAAGCACACGTACACAAGCACTCATTCTGTCACTGTACAATATTGTACTGTAGTGCACGCGTACTGCCAACTAAACACGAAGAGCCTCATTGCGGAAATGCGCGGACCGAATTAATGTGAAATTCGTCTATTGGTTGTCCCTTTTTTTTGTGCATGCTTAACAATCACTTTTCTTTTTCTTTGTGTTTACATGTAGTTGAATTTCTTGTTAATCCATTTTGTTGGCAAATTAACTACTTTCTGTTTGTGCTAATAAAAAATAAATATTTGATCGTTCAATTTTCCAGATTTTAAAAATTACCACCCCTCTAGAATTTGTTGTCCCTTCAACTGTTCATTGTCAGGTATTTGGTTTCCAAATACGAAATAAGAGAGTAAAATCCAAATTGAATAGTATACACATATGGACTGGCAAGAAGGTCACTAGCGCACCATCTATGGCCCCGAGGGACTCTTGTGGTCACTCACAGGCCTGAGGGGCACATAGACGTGCACTGCTGACCGAATTATATCAGTCCATATGTGTTTTATAACACTTCTCTGACCAAAAAATAAATGCGATGAAATTTGCTAAGACGCAATCCAACAATAGGCATTTAAACAATACATGTAGGTTTTGAACAACAGGATTTTGAACTTTGAACACTTCAACAATAAGCAGCTCAAAATAAGCAGCTCAACAAGAGCCAGGCAGTTTTGGGTTCCTAGCTCAGTTTCTGAGTTGCTGTTCACTGACACAGTCGGCAACCTCCAGAGGGCTCAGTAACCGGTCACTAGTTTTTGAGACTAGCGCCTGCGTGAAGTCTTGACGCACGCACGCACGAAGTTTATTATGCGCGTCTAGTTCACGCTGGCGCAAATTTCATGCACTAGCCTAGATTAGTGAACCTCGCGTGATTGCGTTTCAGCCAGTCAGGATTGATTGAGAATCAGAAAGAGGCGTGTTATAATCAAAATTATTTTATTTTGTGTTTTCAGAATGTTCTACCGGGCACGGCGCTGCAACAAATTAGCACCACAGACTTGCAACAACTGCAACAACTTCAGACGCAGAACCCAATGCAGCAATACGTGTTCCTGCAAACCGGCCAGGTCAGTGCAAACACTTGTTTCTTGGGCCACACTAGCCCTGATAATGTTCCTTTTTTTTCCCCTCGAAGTAAGAATAATTTTAGGAATAATGACCGAGGGACCGCCGGGGCGAATTATATTGATACAAATGTTGATAAATGTACGTGAGTTTGGGAAATCTGGATGCAGTGAAAAACAACTTGGCTTTGCCAGGATTTGAACCGCGGACCTTCTGCTTAACGCCATGCAGATGCCATACCAGTTGAGCTATGAAGCCAACTGGTGGTCTCGGAACAGGCAATATCAGTTGTTCCTCACTGATTGGGAGTGGCTATTACGCGAGCTTAGCAAGCCCTACAGAGAGGGATAAACCCTTCACAGCGTTCTCCACTACCGGTTTTGTCCGGGCGCCCTTCACAGCGTACTCCACTACCGGTTTTGTCCGGGCGCGCCGCCCGGACAAAATCATCTGAAGTACTATTGGCGCCCGGACAAAAATTTGTCGCCCAGACAAAAACCTCGGCCGCCCGGACCAAAAAAAATCAATTTTCCCCTCTAAAACACTTCGAAAGTACAGCCAAGTCATTCCAAAATAAGTGTAAAGTCACCAGACATGATTCGCTTGCCACTCAGTGGTATCATTATCGTTCGCTTACCACGCATATCTATCGCATCGGCGACCCAATCCGTGGTCGATAACAGCCATGGCAGTTGCATGCATTAGTTTTGAACAGCGCCCTCATGCGGCGAACATTGATTTGCCGCGTGAGGGAGCTGTTCAGCACGACCGGACAAAATCTTTAGCAGTGGAGAAAACTGCCTTCAGTGAGATAACACCCCTCCCTCCCCTCCCAAAATACTGAAAACGAAAATACAGGGACAGAATGAAAAGTAACATTTTTCAAAGAATTAATCTTTTCCTTTGCTTTTGTTCCTGAGTATTTGAATTTTTAAGAGAATGACAGATGTTATTGTCATTGTTAGAAAATTTTGTAAATTTTAAGAATTGCAGCTTTTACCCACTTAGCACAAAAATGCTAAAATTGCAAAAATTTGTGCTTGTTTTTCAAAAAGAAAATTTTTTTTTCTTTCTTGTAATATTACGTTGAACATAAAGTCAAATTCAATTGGTGACCTGCGGTTGACTGACTAATTTTAGGCTAACTTAAGGCTAGCTAGTGGCTGGCTTCCAGTCGCCTTGTGATCGACTCACGGCCATATCGCAACTGGCTCACAACCGACCAGTCGCCAACTCTTGGCGGCTCTCGGCCGTCCTGCAACTGTCTATCAGCTGTCTCATGACCGACTTGCAGCCAGATCGCAACTGGCTCACAACCGACTTACAACCGACTTACAATTGACTCGTAGCTCGGTTGTGACTCGCATGTGACCTGTCACGACGAAATGAGCGTAAAGTCACACTCCGCTATTTCTATGATGGTTCAAAATCAAACATTTAAGGGGGTCGTTTTGTTACATTTGGATAGAGTAACTCTTATAGCGTTCTTCGTGCCTCGTAAGAAATATTGTTTGAAGATTTGTAAGATTTGTTTGAACACTACCACTTCTCCAAGCTGTGTTGCGTGGGGGGAATAGTTTTACCCTATGTGTTATATACCATTGGAAAGCCTAATTCTGACCTTCAGCTCCTTTTATGGTGGCAGGTCACACATTTGCTCAAACTACATCAAAACTCTCACTTTATTTGTCACGTAATAAAACTCTCGCCAATTGCAATTGATTTGCCGTTGCAGCAGACCAACGTACCACAATATGTGCTTCTGCAACCAAAAAAGGTGAGCGATCGTCACAGGGCTTGGGCAGTTCGGCAACTTGTGGGTTCGGTTCAAATTCTGCAAATACAATCGTGCATTTTCAGATCCGTTTTCTGTATGTATCACAAACACAGTACAGCCAAACTTGGGATGAGAGAAAAACCGTTAATGGCCTTATCGGGATTCAAACCAAAGACCTTTGACTCTCTAGGCAGATGCTCTACCAGCTGAGTTATAAAGCAAAGTGGTATACTCCTTCAGGTTTTCCCCCAAGACCTCTGACACACAGGGCAGATACTCTACCAGCTGAGCTATGAGGCACAGTGGTATACTCCCTCGGGTTTCCCCCAAGACCTCTGACACACCAGGCAGATGCTCTACCAGCTGAGCTATGATGCACAGCGGTATACTCCCTCAGGTTTCCCCTAAGACCTCTGACACACCCGGCAGATGTTCTACCAGCTGAGCTATAAGGCACAGTGGTATACTCCTTCAGGTTTTCCCCCAAGACTTCTGACACACCAGGCAGATACTCTACCAGCTGAGCTATAAGGCACAGTGGTATACTCCCTCAGGTTCCCCCCAAGGCCTCTGACACACTGGGCAGATGCTCTACCAGCTGAGCTACGAGGCACAGTGGTATACTCCCTCAGGTTTTCCCCAAGACCTCTGACACACCGGGCAGATGCTCTACCAGCTGAGCTATAAGGCACAGTGGTATACCCCCTCAAGTTTTCCCCAAGACCTCTGACACCGGGCAGATGCTCTATCAGCTGAGCTATGAGGCACAGTGGTATACTCCCTCAGGTTTTCCCCAAAGACCTCTGACACACTAGGCAGATGCTCTACCAGTTAAGCTATGAGACACAGTGGTATACTCCCTCAGGTTTTCTCCCAAGACCTTTAACACACCAGTCAGATGCTCTACCAGCTGAGCTATGAGGCACAGTGGTATACCCCTTCAGGTTTCCCCCAAGACTTCTGACACACCAGGCAGATGCTCTACCAGCTGAGCTATGAGGCACAGTGGTATACTCCCCAGGTTTCCCCAAGACCTCTGACACACCGGGCAGATGCTCTACCAGCTGAGCTATGAGGCACAGTGGTATACTCCCTCAGGTTTTCCCCAAGACCTCTGACACACCAGGTAGATGCTCTACCAGCTGAGCTATAAGGCACAGTGGTATACTCAGTCAGGTTTCCCCAAGACTTCTGACACACCGTGCAGATGCTCTACCAGCTGAGCTATGAGGCACAGTGGTATACTCCCTCAGGTTTTTCCCCAAGACCTCTGACACACCAGTCAGATGCTCTACCAGCTGAGCTATAAGGCACAGTGGTATACTCCCTCAAGTTTCCCCCAAGACCTCTGACACACCGGGCAGATGCTCTACCAGCTAAGCTATGAGGCACAGTGGTATACTCCCTCAGGTTTTCCCTTTGAAAATGCATGGAATTGTCAGGTTTTCTGAACTTTTCTGTACCAACATTATTCTTTAGTTATGTAATGCCGTTTATATTTTTAAAAGTTTTTAAAATATAAACCGAACACACTGCTAAATTGCCCAAGCTTAATCGTCACCTATTACATTCTTACGTAATGCATCATGCATTTGTTGTGCATTGCCCGACCACTCATGTAGCATTTTTTAAAAGCTTTGGCAGTGCATGTATCATTGCTCAAATTTGTTTAATAGATCATTTTCACCGGCGGCCATGACAGGGGGCAGTTACATTGTGATTGAACGAGTAGGCACTTTGTGGATCTATTGTCACATCGTTTATATGGGTAATTCTCAAAATTAGGGGTCCAAAATATTTGGTGTCCCAGTTACATACGTACGACACTCTCTGCTTCAAAAATCACCACTCATGATCACAAATTCTCAGTAATGGACTGTGGCCTGTGATTATAGGGGGCAGCATCATTTTCTTCAATATTTTGTTCTCTGATTCCTGAAAAATATTCAAAACAAAAGACCATAAAGGCTTATAATTTGTTCCATAGTATTGAATAGGAGTTTGGTGTCCCGGGCTACCTACGCCAATGAACATTGGTTGTAGAATGAGTTTGCATTAACCTTGGTACCATATCTACACACAAACATTAAATTTAAAGTTGCATTGCCCGTGTTTCGGTGAAAGGATTAAAAAAATTAATTTACACAAGCGAACGAATTTAGAAAGCTTACGTGTCTCTGTAACGAAAAATATCAAAAACTTAAATTTCCGACGTCGGGAATTACAGATACAAGCCTTTTTCTTGAAACGTGCTTCACATGTTGTACATGTGCGCGTACGCTCATATGTACATAGTATGTGTACAATGTACACATGTATGCGCACATGTACATTTACGTCATAACCCTGTCGATTAAATGACCTGCCAGCCTTTTAATCATTTCTTGTTTTTAATCGACTGGCATTAATCCTTGACGGATTTTTACGTTCTTGGTACCAAATGAAAGCTGATAACTTTTTCTATTCTAGAAAAATAACTATTTAACTTTTAAAAAAAAATTGTACGCCCAAATCGGCCCAAACACGGGCAGTGCAACTTTAAGTGGCACTTGTTGAAATAAAAATAATTATTTTTTACTGGGAAATCACTTTCAATCACTAAAAACACTTGGAAATCTGAAAAAGCACGTCACACTTTTGGACCCCTATTTTTGGGAATTACCCTTATACAACAAGCTGCCCCTGTCATGGCCGCTGGTGAAAAAGGTCTATTTATTCCATGATTTGTATGTACATGCATGCCATTTTTGTGCTTCATTTTCGTGCCTGAAAGTTCAACTCACCAAATTTAAAAAAACAAAACAGAACGTGCTAACCAAACACAATTTTAAAAAGCATCGCTCGTTTTCATTTCATTTTCGTTAAGTTGTCATCAAACTAATATTGTTGTGTAATTCTTTGAAGTTTTGTTCCCATTTTTGGCCGTTTGTTAAGGCCTGTCTACACGAGCCAACATTTGTTGGCCAAAGTTGGAACTTGTTGGGCGGTACATGGATGTGCTCGACCGTGCAAAACCAACATGTTCCAGCATATTGATCACAGTTGGTTGCTGCTTCTACGTGACAAGCATTCTAATCTGCTACTGATCACGTTCAAATGACGTCAATTCCTACAAATTGCCACGTGCATCACGATTTTGAGCGTATCTTTTTGTGACGTGCATCGGTTGCGCCGTATTTCAAACAAAATTTGAGCAACACGAACATGTTCCAGCGTGCGCGTACTTTATGGCGTTTAATACGCAGTAGCATTTTTTCCTACGAAGATGGCGTCTGTGAACGTGATCAATTGGCCCGTTTTTTTCCAACAAGCTCCAACAAAGTCGGGCGATAGAAACAAGTTCATACATGTTCCAACTAGTTGGATGTTGTTGGACGCTGTCTGGAGTGACGTCCACACCATCCAACTTTTGGTCGGCCGACATCATCAGACACGTGTTGGACCTTGTTGGCTAACAAATGTTGGTTCGTGTTAACAGGCCTGTTGTCATTTTGCATGTTTTTGTGAAAAAAAGTTGTAGAAAGTTGGAAGAAATCTTTAATAAATACAGTTATGTTAATGTTAGGCAGCCCCACGTACTTTAAAGGATCACATTTTTGAGCGCCCCATTTTTTTTACCACGGGTGTTCAGATTTTAATACCATATCATCTATCATATTTTTCTCATTACCATTCTGAAATTCCGTGCTCTTAATCCATATATTTTGAAGGATATCGTCAAAAATGCACCAAAGTTCAGTAAACTAATTTATCCGTTCCATAAAGCAGTACAGCGATTACACCAACCTTTTTGCTTCCACATCCAAATTGGAGATTGCAAATTTCCTGTTTTCTTCCTATGGATAGTATTTTGCGGAGGGATTTTATATGTTTCCTGGGTTAGAACGAAATCCATTTTCTGGAAAAATCTGAACAACATGAAAAAGCTCCTTAAATGTTACTGGGGGTGTTGCTATGTGGGTGGGGCAAAATACCATCTTTAGGTGGGTGGGGCTAGTGTGCCCTTGTATATAGTTAACAGTGATTTAGTTTATATGTTTTTTATTTTTGTTTTTTATTCATAAATGCTGGTTGTGCATGAGTTATATAGTTATTTAACAATGTTCTTTTGCTATAACAGATAATGATTGATTGATTGCTTTCCGGTGACGTCACGCCTTCCGTTCAACATTTTGGTTGTCATTTTTCATGACCCACGTGGCTTGAGTGATAACGGCAATAAAAGCGCATTGGTTGCACTTACCTCTGTTTAATACTTAACCTTGCTTTATGTTGTTGCGTCATGGCTGTTGTATCTTCAGGCTAAAAATTGTAATCAAGCAAAAGCACTTTCGTTTTTACAAGCTGCAGTGCATGCTCAATCATTTGAACATATCGCAACGCGCGAGTGCGGCATCTTCGAATGAAAGTACGCTGGTGAGTATTTTTTACGCGTGTCCATGTGCTTCTAGTGGCGCGCGCGTGTACGTTGACCACCAAACATTCCCGGATGTTCTACGTCACGGAAAGCAATCAATAGACCTTTATCACGGTGTGTGTCCATCTTTGTCTTGTTCCCCATAGTACGTGTCGGGCATGATCAGTGCGTCTGCGCGATAGCACGTGCAATCTTCTGTTGTTGTTTTGAGAGAATCATTATCCGCGCTGTGAGTTTACTTGATCGTGCTGCGCGCATGTCATTGTGATGCACACAATGAACATTTTCAACACGCCAAACTATTTTTTTCTGCAAGCCTCCCTTTGGTTACGTTCATTTTAATAGGGGAAAACGGAAGATGGCCGCACCGTGATAAAGGTCTATTATCAGTATGCAGCAGTGCACTGTGTAGATGTTGTTATTAAAATTTGTTTCAAATGTGTACTGGTTACTAGTGTACAAATGTACGTATACAAGCCTCGTTAAGAGGATAGGGCATGCTGGCCAGAAAGTGTATACATGCGTCTTGAAGGGGCATCAGGGCCAACTCGGCAGGGCATGAGGCCATTGGCCTTGGTGGCCTCAGTTGGTCTCGGAAAGTATATCTTGAAGGGGCATAAGGGCCAACTTAGCAGGGCATGAGGCTACTGGCCTCGGTGGCCTTGGTTAATGTCAAAGACTGTTCATGCATGCTTATTATCATTTTAAACCATTTCACTAGTTTGAATAACACTGCAGTGTTCTCCACAAGCTGTTTTGTCCAGGCGCACCACCCGGACAAAATCAGAAGTACTGTTAGCGCCCGGACAAAAAATTGCCGCCCGGACAAAACTCAGCCACTGGGACAAAAATAATAAATGTTTCCCCTCTAAAAACACTTCAGAAGTACAGCCGAGTTAATCAAAAGTTTGGTGTAAAGTCACCAAACATGATTCGCTGGCCGCTGGTGTCATTATCGTTCACTCACCACGCATTAATCTATCACATCGACGACCAATTTTCTTGGGGCCAATTTTATTGCACTGTTTAGCACACAAAATTGCTTATCACATAATTGAATTGCTTTGTAAAATGACTTAGCAGCCAAAATTGTATGTCAAATTGTGTTTTTAGAAACTGTAGAAAAATATTAGTAAATACATTGTACACATCACACATGATTTTTGCAGTATAAAGCAAGTAAATTCTGTGAATAGCAAATAAATTCTATGCTTAGCAATTTTTTTGTTCTAAACAGCATGATGAAATTGGCCCCTTTCCATTTTGAAAAGCGCCCTCACAGGGTTGGCCATTGTTTGCTGTGTGAGAGCGCTGCTCCGCGCGCCCAGACAAATTGTCGACCAGTAGAGAACACTGCACACTGCATTTGTGTTAATTTGTTGCCTTGACTGTTTAAACCATTCATTTGTTTTTAAAATCGTGTCACATCGTGAACCTGTGTGCATATGTGTGTCGTCTCATCCCCCTAGGTGGCGCCAAGCATGCAGCAGCAGTTTTTCCTTCAACAGCAGGCCAGCCAGCAACCCGGCTTGTTGTCGCAACCGCAAACTAGCTTGTTGCCGCAGGTACATTAAATCATTCCACCACTGTCATACATGTACATTTATACTCTCCCGAAAAACAATTGATCTCGTTCAAATGACGTCACTTCCTACAAATTGCCACGTGCATCATGATTTTGAGCATATTTTGAGCAAATTTCGAGCAACACGCCCGCGTGTTTGGAACATGTTCCAGCGTGTGCGTGCGCGTACTTTATAGCGTTTAATACGCAGCAGCATTTTTTCCTACGAAGATGGCGTCTGTGAACGTGATCAATTGCAATTTTGCTTAAAGCACAATACGTCATTTGCAGTTACCCAAAATTTTACTTAACGAGTTGACAAGAAAAACCCGACTAAAAGTGTTGATAGCAATGGTAACAAACACCACATGATTTTTTTACCCTGTGTAAAATGATACCTTTGTTGGAGAAATTGCCAACTGAAGGTGTTTTTTTTTTATTTTAATAAAATCATCAGCAGACAATTGTTTTACCATTCATTCAACGCAAAAACATGCATGGATTTTTCAGGTTTTCTAAAGTATTACTGCATCTATGTGGCTGAAATTTCTACAAGGCAGTTTATCAACATTATTCTTTAGTTTATGCTGTTCCTGTTTTCAAAAGTTCTCCAATCATGTACTCTCTCTTTAAGCTTGCAGTTATCTCTTCAATAGAGCCTTTGCACGGCAGCCATGACAGGGGGCAGTCACATTGTTACCGTGCGTCATGCACGAGTAGGTGCTTTGTGGTTCTATTGTTACATCATTTACATAAGAAAACCTGCCCCCTGTCATGGCCGCCGGTGCAGAAGCTTTATTCTAAAGTTTGCTCATTTACTTTGATATTCACACCTTTGTTGAATTTTTTTTGCCATAAAAATATAAAATATACTTTTTTTAAATGCATGTTACATGTAACCTATCAATGCATGCTTTGTTTTGCCTTAGCCTACATTGTGCGCATTCTCACAATTCTCCTGTGTGCTTTCATATTCTCTAATCCATATTCTGATGCTTTTTGCCATGCTAGTTTTTATAGTCGATTTTCGATAATAAAAATGCTTTTACATTCAGGGTGGATTCACACTAACGCACGTCACTTTAAGAAAAAGCAGTGTAGGGGAATTTTGAAAAGCCTAGTTTGAATCCAGCCTTTGGAAAACATTCTGCTTATAATCAGCGTTGTAGTCGAGTACTTTTATCCGAGTACCAAGTACTGCCGAGTACTCAGACAGCCGAGTACCATTTCAGTCCGAGTATTTTGGCAACCGAGTACAAGTACAGGAGTCCGAGTACCGAGTACTTCAACATACGAGTACCAAGTACTTACATCCCTACACGAAGCGCGTGTCCACATAGACTGTAGCCGACAGCGCGCTGCGCAGGCCCCATGACGGTCATGCGACACGTCCCGCTAAAATTGATCACACGTCGCTCAAATGCGCCACCAGTCTGCTAGCTCTGGGTCACCATATACTGCTCGACGCGCATAGAGAATCGATTCTGTAATCGCTACCGTAGTAAGAATCAAGGGGGAGAGGGGGGGGGGGGGAGTTTGCGTGCTGTCTACACATTTTTTTTATCGAGTACGAGTACTTGGAGAGTCGACTAGTGCCGAGTCCGAGTACAGCACTTGCCGAATACGAATATGGACTGTTCGAGTACAAGTATTTCGGAAAGAATTCCGTTTACTGGTCGCCACTTATTCTCCTTATGATGACTTAATAACCACCAAAACGTGTAAATGTTTTGAAGGGAAGTAATTTTAGGCGTGAAAAACATTTTCCTTGAAAATACTTAAACTTTTTCTGCCCTGTTCCATGGACTTAACACACGGCGTCTCAGTGGCGACCAGTAAACGGCATTCATACCAGTATTTTGACTTTCGGGTACGAGTACTCTCAAAATGGTACTCGAGTAGTATTCGAGTACGGGTACTGAGTATGAGCACTACAACGCTGCTTTTAATAAGAAAAGCTTAAAGGCACAGGCTCGTCAGCAATGCGCGCGCACCAAATTCGTGCCACGAAATACGCAGCTCCATGCCTTTGCTACACGGAGCTGCGTATTTCGTGGCATGAATTTGGTGCGCGCATTGCTGACGAGCCTGTGCCTTTAAGGTCGCTATCCTTTGTTCTTCATTGTTTATATTCCTGATTATACAAGGCTCCTGTTGTAAAAGTAATCTGCCAAATCCCAAAGGACCTCTTATTAATGGGATTCCACTGTACAATTTTCTTTAAGCCTTGCATTTAAAAAAATCCAAGTAATGAGACATTCTCAGCAGTTTTTTTTCTTCATACTCCTGCACTTCTTCCAAAACAAGATTTCTTATGTCCTTTTCCGTACTCGTACTGCTAAAAATGTTGGTCCCCAAAACTCAAATTTGCCAACATTAAGGAGAAAACGACAAATACTTGTGCCAATTGGCCTTGAATATACTTTTGGCCTTGAAGCTACTTTTTCATATTTTGCATCACTTTCTGAGCATTTTTTTTCCAAAATTTCTTAATCTGAGGCAAAAAGTGCCAATAATTCCAAAACGGCCCAAAATCTTTTTAATTTTCTTCCAAAAAACCCAGCATAAATTTTGCATGCCAAGCATGGTAACATCAATGTTAAAACCCCATAGACTACTAAAGTGAAAACGTTACCCTTTAGCAATGGGCGTTAAGCGCACATTTTTACTCCATCATGCATTGTGCTCCCATTTTTCAGATCCAGGGCCAACAGAACCTCATTCAGGGACAAACATTCATCGGAGCTCAGGCCATACCACAGCCTACTGTTACGCTGGCCACAGTCGCAAATACGCAGGTCAGTTACAGGTTCTCCACTAACTGTTTTGTCACGGCGTGCTGCCCGGACAAAATCATCAGAGTTGCCTTTAGCAAAAAATTGCCACCCAGACAAAAAAAAGCAATGGCCGTCCGGACACCCAAAAAAAAGTAGCTGCGTGGTTGTATGTTTTACCAGACACTATGAAAAAAAAAGAGCAGAAAGATTTTTTTTTTCTATTACCAAGAGAGAAAAATGAGTCATTCTAACTTGTACCGGCCGATGTTCAAACACGTGGGAACTACGGCCCGCAGGGACCGTTCCATGCTGTACACAGACCGCTGGGAATGCCGTTCGTTCCGTGACAAAACCACCCGTCGCAATGCACCAGTATTTACTTTAAAAGAGCTTCATTGTGAGCCACAACTTCACCGTTTTTTCACAAAACAGGTAATAGTAGATTGTTGTCATATTACATGAAGTGTTTTTCACGTTTGTATTTTGAATTACAAGGACAAAACAGGCATGATAAACATTCACTTTGTGTATTTTCCATTCAATACTGCACAGGCCGTTTTGTGTTCTTCTCAGGAGGACGTCAAAACCTGTTGATTAACAAACCAAGTGACCTCGAGCGTTTCAGAATTTCGGGTGAAGAGGGTCGGAACTGCTTTGCGTTTTAAGCAAAAGCCTGTGGATTTTTTGTGAAAAACAAGTTGTGATGGTGTTGTAGACACATATACACCTCCATGATAAACAGAAAAACTTTAAAAATGTTGACGGGGGATACTAGCTATTTAACTCAGCAGAAACATGCAGTTAGTTTTCTGCAAATGTTTATCCTACATGTATCTCTGATTTGAACAGGCCGGTGCTACAATAGTTGCGACAGCTCCCGCCATTACAGCCCAACAACAACTTCAAATGGCTCACGGCCAAAAAACGTCGACCATTCAACAAGCGGAAGAGTCCACGGACTTAGAGGAGCTGGAACAATTTGCTCGCACGTTCAAACAGAGACGAATTAAACTGGGCTTCACTCAGGTAAAGAAACATCTTAGGTTCCTGGCCACGACGGGTCTTGCCACTTGTGCCCTTGGGCAGGGCACTTTACCATGCTTGCTTATAATGGGAGACTTAAAGGCAGTATACATCATTGGTAATCGCGAAAATCAGAAATGTTCACAGATTTACGCCTAACTTACACAATATAAACATGATGACCGTAGAAAACTTCCCCTGAAATGGTTGTCTGAAGTGCTATAGTCTTTGAGAAATTATTAAAACAATTAGTTTTTGTCTCATGAGACGAAAATTCAATAAGCCCCAAACCACTTCGCCCGAGTGCCATTTCGCCCCAAATTACTTCGTCCAAACACTACATCGCCCAAAGGCCACTTCGCCCAAATGTCACTTCACCCAAATGCCACTTCGCCCCAAAACCACTTCGTGCACAGGCCGTGGTTTTGGGGCGAAATGGTTCATAGATCAGGGCGAAGTGGTTTTGGGGCGAAATGACTGCAAACCCCTTTTTGACTGTTTTCTCAAAAGTTAGACGAAGTACGGAGCTGATTTTTTAGTGCTCAGGTTGGTTTTAATCATGCATATCCTCAATCACACAGGGGGATAAAACTATTTGTAACAGTTTACCAATCATGTATACTATCTTTAAAGTGGTGTGCCCAGATCACAATTTTGAAACCCCCCTTTTTTCCCATGGGAGCTGAGATTTTTATACCATATATATTTTTCTCATTGCCATTCTGAAATTTCGCGCTCACAATCTGTATATTTTCAACTTTATTGACAACTTTGGACGGCCCCTGAGAAGTATAAATCGTAAAGGAGATTACATTTTTGAGCACCCCCATTTTTCCCATGGGTGTTGAGATTTTGATACCATATCATTTGTCATTTTTCTCATTACCATTCTGCGCTCTCAATCCGTATATTTTCAAGGATATCGTAAAAAAAAAAACCACCAATGTTTTGTAAACTAATTTATCCGTTCCATAAAGCAGTGCAGTGATTACACCAACCTTTTTGCTTCCACATCCAAATTGGAGATTGCAAATTTCCTGTTTTCTTCCCATGGATAGTATTTTGGGGAGGTGTTTTATATGATTGTTAGGTTAGAACGAAATACATTTTATGGAAAAATCTGAATAATCACCTTTAAATGTCTCGATGCGGACGGGTTACCCCTCCCAGCCCCAGTTGTATCTTAAAGAGACTCCGTTATTTGACGGTTCAAAGTCAAAATTTGAAGGGGATGTCAATTTTAGGGTTTTGTAATATTGGGAAAGAGTAACTATTATTCTATTTGATCTAAATTTTTAGCGTCATCCAACAATT
This sequence comes from Henricia sp. BOLD:AAB3569, assembly GCA_037783545.1. Taxonomy (NCBI): domain Eukaryota; kingdom Metazoa; phylum Echinodermata; class Asteroidea; order Spinulosida; family Echinasteridae; genus Henricia; species Henricia sp. BOLD:AAB3569. Next base: position 1,122,348 of record JBBELK010000161.1, on the reverse strand, counting down.
AAAAACATCATGTTCAGACCAATTTTGACGATAGCTTTTTTCGTGGCTAGTAAGAAATTTTGTTTGAAGATTTGTAAGATTTGTTTGAACACTACCACTTCTCCAAGCTGTGTTGCGTTGGGGGAATAGTTTTACCTTATGTGTTATATACCATTTGGAAAGCTCTTTTTCTGCTGAATTCAAAAATACCAATGTCCAATTTTGGAAAATTCCGACTTTCAGCTCATTTTATTGTGACGGGTCACATGTAAGTCTGTTTTCAATACTGGAGAGACTTTTTCACCAGGATCATAACTCTGTGCAAAGCCAGTTATCTTCTCTCAAAACAAAAGAAATATCTGAAGACGGATCTAAGGAGATAACTTAAGCAACAAATAGTGCTACAACATACCTTTCTGAAAACCCTGTGTACACATTTCCTATTTAACGTATGTAACATAGGACACATAGTTTGTGACATTTTTTGGTGTCCTTGTTACATACGGTATATTTGCACAGGAAGGTATGTTGTGGCACTATTCGTTGCAGTTCTTTAGCTGAAGTTATCTACTTGGATCTATCTTAAGATATTTCTTTTGTTTTGAGAGAAGATGAATGACATTGTACAGATATAATCCTGAAGGAAAACAGACACGTCAGATAATAACTTTCTGCATTTTTTAAAAACATTTTTAGGGTGACGTCGGACTTGCCATGGGCAAACTTTACGGAAACGACTTCAGCCAGACAACCATCTCAAGATTCGAAGCTCTCAACCTCAGCTTCAAGAACATGTGCAAGCTGAAGCCGCTCTTACAAAAATGGCTCGACGATGCGGATTCCACAATCTCAAATCCTACGCTCCTCGGGGGGTCCGGAATGGAATCGCCCGACTCGCTCAGTCGACGACGAAAGAAACGTACAAGCATCGAAACCAACATCAGGGTGTCGCTGGAGAGAGCTTTTATCCATAACCCGAAGCCAACATCGGAGGAAATTATGATCCTGTCGGATAATTTGAGCATGGAGAAGGAAGTCGTTCGTGTATGGTTCTGCAATCGACGTCAGAAGGAAAAACGCATCAACCCGCCGTCGTTTAATCTGAACAGTTTGAACTACAACGGGTCGTCGCTTATGAGTCCTTCGGGAAACAGTGTTGCGCAGGTCGCGATCGGGTCACCGATTACGGCCTCCAATGCCGGGCTAGTCACGGGGATCAACTCTGGCGGTGTGAATATGAACGCGGCGGGGATCATCACCAGCGTTGCGCAGGCCGTCGCGGCAAACAACAGCAGCATCAACGCAATGAATAACTTTAAAAACGCCACTAATAATACGGTGTCCGTGAACGCTATTGCGAATGCAGTTAACTCGGTGTCCGTTCCGGCGTCCCTCGTACCAAAGACGATTCACGCTCCCCAGGCTGTGCCCGTGGCCGTTGCGGTCGCGCAACCCACTAATCTTACCATAAACACCACTGCGAGTCCTCTTCCTATGGACGTCGTGACAATGTCCGTTAGTAGCCATGAAAATTCGTCTCCGGTCACGACATGCACGGTCGAGTCAACGGCCGTCTCCTCAAAATAAAAACTCTTTGTTACACGAATTAATGAGTTGAAATCTTTTACAACAGATTTTTGTTTAAAGTTTGTGATAGAATGCATAGTTCCGGGATTGCCCAATTAACCCAGCCCACTTTGCTATGCCTCGCAAGCCATCGCAAAATGGTGACACTCGACGCATGAAGCAATGGGACTGTCGTGAAAAAGCACAGATTCATTGGAGAAAACTCAAAGGTATTTATGTTTCAGGGTCGACAGTTATCGTAGCACACACTGAGTAAAGGACAACTAATACAGGGATGTCATATATTCCTAAAATAAGCACTTTGTTATCTTTGTACAGCAAATCGCCCGACATTGAAACAAAAATTCATTCAGGGCGGCTGCATACAAGCAGTACGCATTGTACGGCCGAGTACCATTTACAAGCACGGGAGTACTGTAGTGAGTGATATGGTACTGCGCTGTGTGCGTAGCTCTGTTGGTCATGTATGGTCAAGCGAGTTCAGCTTGATTGACGGGTCGGAACTATGCATTATGTGAACAGGCTATGTGTACAGGCAATTTCGGCCACAAGTTGACATGTCTTAAACCCCTGTGACCGGTGTGCCATTATGAAAGATTTAAGTTTCTTGTAGCTCAAATCACAATCTCGATGTCATTTGTTTACTTCTCACAACGAAGCAACATAGTTCTTTAAACATTACTGTTTAAACATTACTTCACATGGAAACGAATGCAAGCGCAAATCTGACGTAGAACATTTTGTGGAAACACGCAAGATCAAACTCGTTCAATTTTCTGCGAATTCGCGGAGCGAAAAGCCATCTCGTCAAATATGCGTTCACATTTGAACCAGGTTTTAGTTGCCAGTAAAAACACCACGTGTTTACAGTAAATTTAATTATTATATAAAATGAAGCTTTTGAGGATACTGTGCGTTTGTGATATTGTGCAGCACAGAGCCCAGATTCGATGTGCGTGCACGCTGGGCGCACCACGAACACGCGCGTCATGGATCGTGGGAATGGATTGCGTGCGTGTGCAACGCGCGCCAGTGTACAGTAACCAAAAAATACTGTACAACAGTAACAAAAGCGCATGCATTTGTAAACTGACGTTTTCAACACCAAACAGACAAAAATCTCGCGGAAATCTTTCAAAACAAAGCTTCATTTCATATAACAATAATAATATTGGATGTCTTTTCGGGTGATACGGAATATACCGCACTCGTCATAAAAATACCGAACTCGTCTTCGGCTCGTTCAGTATTTTTCATGACTCGTGCAGTATATTCTCATATCACCTTCAAAACCATCCAATATTATATAAATATCTGATCCACCCTATACAACTAAGGAATATGATTGTTTTGTTTTTTTCCCCGGAACTTTCTTTTGTCGCAGTGGTTTATGACACAAATTATTCCGGGAAATCCGGAACAAATCAAATCCCTGACATTAAGAAACTTAACTTTTAAAACTATTTGTCGTGTAAATATTTCTTTCATTGTATTCCTTTTTTTACGTGTAAATAAATATGTACCAAGCCACAGTAGCTAAGCAACGTATTTACAAGCGAGTCAAATTTTACAGTTGTGTGTACATAAAATTAGTTTTATTTGCTTATAATCGGTAGGAGAAATGGATTTCAGCTTAAATAGGTGCAGAATTGTTGAGCTAAAAAGTCTGGAAATTGGTAATAATCGTCGGCGAAATCCACACAGATGCTTTCAAATATTCTTCAAAACGTCTGTGAAAAAAATTACATAGCAAAGATTTTCTTGGATCCAAAAATATTTTCTAAGATGAAAATGGTTGTTATAAACCCAAGTAAACTCCTCAAAAAAAGTTCGGAAAGTCAAGTTTGACTGACGATTTCTCTCTTGTTACTAAATCATTTCCCTTGAATTTGGTAACATTGGAAAGCCCTGTTATTCCTCTTTTACAGTGATGTGTCATTTGTTATGATTAATCAATTGGGGGATGTGCAGTATAGCGGAATACAGGGGTGGGTGGAAAGTGAAATGTCACAAAATTCACTGCTATTGTCATGCAGTGCATTCCCCTTTTGCTTGGAGGATGGGAATGTGTCAATGCACTTTTTGACAATAGCAATGCATTTTGTGACATTTCACTTTACACCCGCCCCCGTATTCAGCTGTGCTGCACATCCCTCTATTGCTTAATCATAACAAATGACACATCATCGTAAAGAGGAATAACAGGGCTTTCCAATGATAAAAAATTCAAGGAAAACTATTTTGCAACAAGAGAGAAATCGTCAGTCAAACTTGACTTTCCGAACTTTTTTTGAGGAGTTTATGTTAAAGGAGCGTGACCAGATCACATTTTTGAGCCCCCATTTTTCCCATGGGTGTTGAGATTTTGATACCATATCTTGTCATATTTTTCTCATTACCATTCATTTCCAAAATCCGTATATTCCCAGGGATGTCGTCAAATCCACCAAAGTTTTGTAAACTTATTTATATAAACCAACGCAGTGATTGCATTAACATTTTTGCTTCCACATCCAAACTGGGAACCCAAATTTCTTTTTTTTCTTAAGGATAGACGTGGTTCCAAGTCCGAGATTGTGGTTTCCGTAGTGCCATCTTTTGCTTTTTGAAATGTAGGGACAGGGAACTAGTCTACGAGATTGTGGACCAAAAGAGACTTGTTCCCTGTCCCTACATTTCACAAACCAAAAGAGGGCGCTACGGAAACCAAACCACAATCTCGGACTTGGAACCAAATATATCTCAAAGATAGTATTTTGGGGAGGTATTTTATATAATTGTTAGGTAACAACGAAATACATTTTTTTGAAAAATCCGGTCACGCTCCTTGTTTGCTAAGCAATTATGTTAGCATTTTTGTTCTTCTTCAAAACAAAAAAATGGTCCTTGTATTGTTGTCCAATGTTCGACTGTAACCTTAAAGGGGTTTTCAGTGCGCAATACAGGTCGAAGGTCAGGTGTACCAATAGACTGATTCCCGATCCTATCCCTTATTGAAAAATGCCATCGAGGTATTTATAGAAAAAGTGTGAAATGCCATCTAGCCAAAGTATAGAATCGGGAACCAATGTCAAAGGTCAGGTGTACCAATCCCATTCTGCGCGGAAAACCCCGAAAAGGTATATTTTTCTTCTGTTTTCGAATGAGTAACCCCTTAAATGCACAGGCTCATCAGCAATGCACACGTGCCACGAAATACGCAGCTCCATAGCAAAGGCATGGAGCTGCGTATTTCGTGGCACAAATTTGGCGGGCACGCATTGCTGACGAAGTGTGCCTTTAAACCACCCAACATAAGTTTTCATTTTTTTAATGATTGTTTTATATAGTTTCCAAAAATTGTACCATTTCTCCCAAACAATGCATTGAAACTTTAAACCATTAAATGTGTACATATGTACTTGATTACTGAAAGAGATTTATACGTAATGTTTGTAAAAAAAAAAGTCTGGCTAAAAATTCAACAGCGTGTTGTTTCCTTCCTCCACGGTGAGATTGTCAATAGTCGGTGGTGGCCTGGCAGTGAGCGGAACTCCGAGGCCTGAGGACCCCCGTTCGTATCCTCAGAGTACCTTGGAATGATCAAGGTTTTTTTTTTTAAAATGACTAAGTCCGGACTGGTACCTTTATAAGTATATGGGTCTTTCTAAAAATTTGGGGTCAAAAAGTGTGACATTTGGTGTCCCCCGTCCGGACTAGTATACCCTAAGTATTTAAATTTCGGCCCACAATTCGGCCAACGGTAGTGGCGCTGTGGTAGTGAGTGGAACTCCGAGGCCTCAGGACCCCCGTTCGGTTCCTCACAGCAAAATTTCATATTTTATTTTCTGGGTGACCAGTCAATGTTAAATTAAAGGAATATCGTCTATGGGTCCTAAGCAACATTTCCTGCAATTTTAAGGAAAATCTAAATCATAACATTTTTGGCTAAAAATTAAAAAAATCACAAGGGGTTAATCCATCAATTTTTATCAAAATTGGCCAAAAATTAACGTTTTTAAAAATGTCTTAGAAATGACTCATAATGAAAACTTAGCCTGTCTGGAACCTTATTTCTAAGAAAAATTGACAATTTGGCAAAAATTCAACAAATTTTCTCAAAATCAAATTTTTTTCAAAATTTCATATTTTATTTTCTGGGTGACCAGTCAATGTTAAATTAAAGGAATATCATCTATGGGTCCTAAGCAACATTTCCTGCAATTTTAAGAAAAATCTAAATCATAACATTTTTGGCCATAAATTTAAAAAATTACATGGGGTTAATCCATCAATTTTTATCAAAATTGGCCAAAAATTGACGTTTTTAAAAATGTCTTAGAAATGACTCATAATGAAAACTTAGCCTGTCTGGAACCTTATTTCTAAGAAAAATTGACAATTTGGCAAAAATTCAACAAATTTTCTCAAAATCAAAAATTTTTCAAAATTTCATATTTTATTTTCTGGATGACCAGTCAATGTTAAATTCAAGGAATATCATCTATGGGTCCTAAGCAACATTTCCTGCAATTTTAAGGAAAATCTAAATCATAACATTTTTGGCTAAAAATTAAAAAAATCACAAGGGGTTAATCCATCAATTTTTATCAAAATTGGCCAAAAATTAACGTTTTTAAAAATGTCTTAGAAATGACTCATAATGAAAACTTAGCCTGTCTGGAACCTTATTTCTAAGAAAAATTGACAATTTGGCAAAAATTCAACAAATTTTCTCAAAATCAAATTTTTTTCAAAATTTCATATTTTATTTTCTGGGTGACCAGTCAATGTTAAATTAAAGGAATATCATCTATGGGTCCTAAGCAACATTTCCTGCAATTTTAAGAAAAATCTAAATCATAACATTTTTGGCCATAAATTAAAAAAATTACATGGGGTTAATCCATCAATTTTTATCAAAATTGGCCAAAAATTGACGTTTTTAAAAATGTCTTAGAAATGACTCATAATGAAAACTTAGCCTGTGTGGAACCTTATTTCTAAGAAAAATTGACAATTTGGCAAAAATTCAACAAATTTTCTCAAAATCAAAAATTTTTCAAAATTTCATATTTTATTTTCTGGATGACCAGTCAATGTTAAATTCAAGGAATATCATCTATGGGTCCTAAGCAACATTTCCTGCAATTTTAAGGAAAATCTAAATCATAACATTTTTGGCTAAAAATTAAAAAAATCACAAGGGGTTAATCCATCAATTTTTATCAAAATTGGCCAAAAATTAACGTTTTTAAAAATGTCTTAGAAATGACTCATAATGAAAACTTAGCCTGTCTGGAACCTTATTTCTAAGAAAAATTGACAATTTGGCAAAAATTCAACAAATTTTCTCAAAATCAAATTTTTTTCAAAATTTCATATTTTATTTTCTGGGTGACCAGTCAATGTTAAATTAAAGGAATATCATCTATGGGTCCTAAGCAACATTTCCTGCAATTTTAAGAAAAATCTAAATCATAACATTTTTGGCCATAAATTAAAAAAATTACATGGGGTTAATCCATCAATTTTTATCAAAATTGGCCAAAAATTGACGTTTTTAAAAATGTCTTAGAAATGACTCATAATGAAAACTTAGCCTGTCTGGAACCTTATTTCTAAGAAAAATTGACAATTTGGCAAAAATTCAACAAATTTTCTCAAAATCAAAAATTTTTCAAAATTTCATATTTTATTTTCTGGATGACCAGTCAATGTTAAATTCAAGGAATATCATCTATGGGTCCTAAGCAACATTTCCTGCAATTTTAAGGAAAATCTAAATCATAAAATTTTTGGCCAAAAATTAAAAAAATCACAATGGGTTAATCCATCAATTTTATCAAAATTGGCCAAAAATTGACGTTTTTGAAAATGTCTTAGAAATGACTCATAATGAAAATTTAGCCTGTCTGGAACCTTATTTCTAAGAAAAATAGACAATTTGGCAAAAATTCAACAAATTTTCTCAAAATCAAAAATTTTTCAAAATTTCATATTTTATTTTCTGGATGACCAGTCAATGTTAAATTCAAGGAATATCATCTATGGGTCCTAAGCAACATTTCCTGCAATTTTAAGGAAAATCTAAATCATAACATTTTTGGCCAAAAATTAAAAAAATCACAATGGGTTAATCCATCAATTTTATCAAAATTGGCCAAAAATTGACGTTTTTGAAAATGTCTTAGAAATGACTCATAATGAAAATTTAGCCTGTCTGGAACCTTATTTCTAAGAAAAATAGACAATTTGGCAAAAATTCAACAAATTTTCTCAAAATCAAAAATTTTTCAAAATTTCATATTTTATTTTCTGGATGACCAGTCAATGTTAAATTCAAGGAATATCATCTATGGGTCCTAAGCAACATTTCCTGCAATTTTAAGAAAAATCTAAATTATAACATTTTTGGCCAAAAAATTAAAAAAATCACAAATCAAAATTTGCCAAAAATTGACGTTTTTAAAAATGTCTTAGAAATGACTCATAACGAAATCTTAGCCTGTCTGGAACCTTATTTCTAAGAAAAATTGACAATTTGGCAAAAATTCAACAAATTTTCTCAAAATCTAATTTTTTTCCAAATTTCATATTTTATTTTCTGGATGACCAGTCAATGTTAAATTCAAGGAATATCATCTATGGGTCCTAAGCAACATTTCCTGCAATTTTAAGAAAAATCTAAATCATAACATTTTTGGCCATAAATTAAAAAAATCACAAGGGGTTAGTCCATCAATTCTTATCAAAATTTGCCAAAAATGAACGTTTTTAAAAATGTCTTAGAAATGACTCATAATGAAAACTTAGCCTGTCTGGAACCTTATTTCTAATAAAAATTGACAATTTGGCAAAAATTCAACAAATTTTCTCAAAATCAAAAAATTTTCAAAATTTCATATTTTATTTTCTGGATGACCAGTCAATGTTAAATTCAAGGAATATCATCTATGGGTCCTAAGCAACATTTCCTGCCATTTTAAGGAAAATCTAAATTATAACATTTTTTGCCAAAAATTAAAAAAATCACAAATTTGCCAAAAATTGACGTTTTTAAAAATGTCTTAGAAATGACTCATAATGAAAACTTAGCCTGTCTGGAACCTTATTTTTAAGAAAAATTGACAATTTGGCAAAAATTCAACAAATTTTCTCAAAATCTAATTTTTTTCCAAATTTCATATTTTATTTTCTGGATGACCAGTCAATGTTAAATTCAAGGAATATCATCTATGGGTCCTAAGCAACATTTCCTGCAATTTTAAGGAAAATCTAAATTATAACATTTTTGGCCAAAAATTAAAAAAATCACAAGGGGTTAGTCCATCAATTTTTATCAAAATTGGCCAAAAATTGACGTTTTTTTAAATGTCTTAGAAATGACTCATAATGAAAACTTAGCCTGTCTGGAACCTTATTTCTAAGAAAAATTGACAATTTGGCAAAAATTCAACAAATTTTCTCAAAATCAATTTGTTTTCCAAATTTCATATTTTATTTTCTGGATGACCAGTCAATGTTAAATTCAAGGAATATCATCTATGGGTCTTAAGCAACATTTCCTGCCATTTTAAGGAAAATCTAAATTATAACATTTTTTGCCAAAAATTAAAAAAATCACAAATTTGCCAAAAATTGACGTTTTTAAAAATGTCTTAGAAATGACTCATAATGAAAACTTAGCCTGTCTGGAACCTTATTTCTAAGAAAAATTGACAATTTGGCAAAAATTCAACAAATTTTTTCAAAATCAAAAATTTTTCAAAATTTCATATTTTATTTTCTGGATGACCAGTCAATGTTAAATTCAAGGAATATCATCTATGGGTCCTAAGCAACATTTCCTGCAATTTTAAGAAAAATCTAAATCATAACATTTTTGGCCATAAATTTAAAAAATCACAAGGGGTTAGTCCATCAATTCTTATCAAAATTTGCCAAAAATGAACGTTTTTAAAAATGTCTTAGAAATGACTCATAATGAAAACTTAGCCTGTCTGGAACCTTATTTCTAATAAAAATTGACAATTTGGCAAAAATTCAACAAATTTTCTCAAAATCAAAAATTTTTCAAAATTTCATATTTTATTTTCTGGATGACCAGTCAATGTTAAATTCAAGGAATATCATCTATGGGTCCTAAGCAACATTTCCTGCAATTTTAAGGAAAATCTAAATTATAACATTTTTGGCCAAAAATTAAAAAAATCACAAGGGGTTAGTCCATCAATTTTTATCAAAATTGGCCAAAAATTGACGTTTTTTTAAATGTCTTAGAAATGACTCATAATGAAAACTTAGCCTGTCTGGAACCTTATTTCTAAGAAAAATTGACAATTTGGCAAAAATTCAACAAATTTTCTCAAAATCAATTTGTTTTCCAAATTTCATATTTTATTTTCTGGATGACCAGTCAATGTTAAATTCAAGGAATATCATCTATGGGTCTTAAGCAACATTTCCTGCCATTTTAAGGAAAATCTAAATTATAACATTTTTTGCCAAAAATTAAAAAAATCACAAATTTGCCAAAAATTGACGTTTTTAAAAATGTCTTAGAAATGACTCATAATGAAAACTTAGCCTGTCTGGAACCTTATTTCTAAGAAAAATTGACAATTTGGCAAAAATTCAACAAATTTTTTCAAAATCAAAAATTTTTCAAAATTTCATATTTTATTTTCTGGATGACCAGTCAATGTTAAATTCAAGGAATATCATCTATGGGTCCTAAGCAACATTTCCTGCAATTTTAAGAAAAATCTAAATCATAACATTTTTGGCCATAAATTTAAAAAATCACAAGGGGTTAGTCCATCAATTCTTATCAAAATTTGCCAAAAATGAACGTTTTTAAAAATGTCTTAGAAATGACTCATAATGAAAACTTAGCCTGTCTGGAACCTTATTTCTAATAAAAATTGACAATTTGGCAAAAATTCAACAAATTTTCTCAAAATCAAAAATTTTTCAAAATTTCATATTTTATTTTCTGGATGACCAGTCAATGTTAAATTCAAGGAATATCATCTATGGGTCCTAAGCAACATTTCCTGCCATTTTAAGGAAAATCTAAATTATAACATTTTTTGCCAAAAATTAAAAAAATCACAAATTTGCCAAAAATTGACGTTTTTAAAAATGTCTTAGAAATGACTCATAACGAAATCTTAGCCTGTCTGGAACCTTATTTCTAAGAAAAATTGACAATTTGGCAAAAATTCAACAAATTTTCTCAAAATCAATTTTTTTTCCAAATTTCATATTTTATTTTCTGGATGACTAGTCAATGTTAAATTCAAGGAATATCATCTATGGGTCCTAAGCAACATTTCCTGCAATTTTAAGAAAAATCTAAATCATAACATTTTTTGCCAAAAATTAAAAAAATCACAAGGGGTTAGTCCATCAATTTTTCTCAAAATTGGCCAAAAATTGACGTTTTTGAAAATGTCTTAGAAATGACTCATAATGAAAACTTAGCCTGTCTGGAAACTTATTTCTAAGAAAAATTGACAATTTGGCAAAAATTCAACAAATTTTCTCAAAATCAATTTTTTTTCCAAATTTCATATTTTATTTTCTGGATGACCAGTCAATGTTAAATTCAAGGAATATCATCTATGGGTCCTAAGCAACATTTCCTGCAATTTTAAGGAAAATCTAAATCATAACATTTTTGGCCAAAAATTAAAAGAAATCACAAGGGGTTAGTCCATCAATTTTTCTCAAAATTGGCCAAAAATTGACGTTTTTTTAAATGTCTTAGAAATGACTCATAATGAAAATTTAGCCTGTCTGGAACCTTATTTCTAAGAAAAATAGACAATTTGGCAAAAATTCAACAAATTTTCTCAAAATCAAAAATTTTTCAAAATTTCATATTTTATTTTCTGGATGACCAGGGGCCAATTTCATAAAACATGTTACGCTTAATCAAAATTTTTGATTAAGCATAGCACGAATATTCGCTCAAGCAAGGGCCTATTTCATAAAACTTGTTGTTCTAAGCGCGCGTAGAGAGTGCGCGCGCAACGCTGTCGTCTGTTTTGTTCGAACGCGTTCATCGTCTGCTTTCATAAGTCAACGGCAACATTTTCGAAGTACCATCATTGGTTATGTTTCCATTTTGGGATGATTATCACTACCACAGAAGACCCTTGCCTGTCGCTGACTGGAATATTTCAACAACAGCTGAAAGTTGTGTATCTGTTGGAAAATGTGTCTCGAATTTTGCCGAGAATGGCGAAGAAAAAAGATGGCGTCACGTTAGCAAAAATTCGGTAGGTTAGCATGCCGTTTGGTTTGCTAGTGCTTAAACAGTTTTATGAAATGGAGAGAGTGCTGCTTAATCAAAAATCGGGTGCTAACATGTTTTATGAAATTGGGCCCAGTCAATGTTAAATTCAAGGAATATCATCTATGGGTCCTAAGCAACATTTCCTGCAATTTTAAGGAAAATCTAAATTATAACATTTTTGGCCAAAAATTAAAAAAATCACAAGGGGTTAGTCCATAAATTTTTCTCAAAATTGGCCAAAAATTGACGTTTTTTTAAATGTCTTAGAAATGACTCATAATGAAAATTTAGCCTGTCTGGAACCTTATTTCTAAGAAAAATAGACAATTTGGCAAAAATTCAACAAATTTTCTCAAAATCAAAAACTTTACAAAATTTTATATTTTATTTTCTGGATGACCAGTCAATGTTAAATTCAAGGAATATCATCTATGGGTCCTAAGCAACATTTCCTGCAATTTTAAGGAAAATCTAAATTATAACATTTTTGGCCAAAAATAAAAAAAATCACAAGGGGTTAGTCCATCAATTTTTATCAAAATTGGCCAAAAATTGACGTTTTTTTAAATGTCTTAGAAATGACTCATAATGAAAACTTAGCCTGTCTGGAACCTTATTTCTAAGAAAAATTGACAATTTGGCAAAAATTCAACAAATTTTCTTAAAATCAATTTTTTTTCCAAATTTCATATTTTATTTTCTGGATGACCAGTCAATGTTAAATTCAAGGAATATCATCTATGGGTCCTAAGCAACATTTCCTGCAATTTTAAGGAAAATCTAAATCATAACATTTTTGGCCAAAAATTAAAAAAAATCACAAGGGGTTAGTCCATCAATTTTTCTCAAAATTGGCCAAAAATTGACGTTTTTTTAAATGTCTTAGAAATGACTCATAATGAAAACTTAGCCTGTCTGGAACCTTATTTCTAAGAAAAATTGACAATTTGGCAAAAATTCAACAAATTTTCTCAAAATCAATAATATTTCAAAATTTCATATTTTATTTTCTGGATGACCAGTCAATGTTAAATTCAAGGAATATCATCTATGGGTCCTAAGCAACATTTCCTGCCATTTTAAGGAAAATCTAAATTATAACATTTTTTGCCAAAAATTAAAAAAATCACAAATTGGCCAAAAATTGACGTTTTTTTAAATGTCTTAGAAATGACTCATAATGAAAACTTAGCCTGTCTGGAACCTTATTTCTAAGAAAAATTGACAATTTGGCAAAAATTCAACAAATTTTCTTAAAATCAATTTTTTTTCCAAATTTCATATTTTATTTTCTGGATGACCAGTCAATGTTAAATTCAAGGAATATCATCTATGGGTCCTAAGCAACATTTCCTGCAATTTTAAGGAAAATCTAAATCATAACATTTTTGGCCAAAAATTGAAAAAATCACAAGGGGTTAGTCCATCGATTTTTATCAAAATTGGCCAAAAATTGACGTTTTTAAAAATGTCTTAGAAATGACTCATAATGAAAATTTAGCCTGTCTGGAACCTTATTTCTAAGAAAAATGGACAATTTGGCAAATATTCAACAAATTTTCTCAAAATCCCAATTTTTTTCCAAATTTCATATTTTATTTTCTGGATGACCAGTCAATGTTAAATTCAAGGAATATCATCTATGGGTCCTAAGCAACATTTCCTGCAATTTTAAGGAAAATCTAAATCATAACATTTTTGGCCAAAAATTGAAAAAATCACAAGGGGTTAGTCCATCGATTTTTATCAAAATTGGCCAAAAATTGACGTTTTTAAAAATGTCTTAGAAATGACTCATAATGAAAATTTAGCCTGTCTGGAACCTTATTTCTAAGAAAAATGGACAATTTGGCAAATATTCAACAAATTTTCTCAAAATCCCAATTTTTTTCCAAATTTCATATTTTATTTTCTGGATGACCAGTCAATGTTAAATTCAAGGAATATCATCTATGGGTCCTAAGCAACATTTCCTGCAATTTTAAGGAAAATCTAAATCATAACATTTTTGGCCAAAAATTGAAAAAATCACAAGGGGTTAGTCCATCGATTTTTATCAAAATTGGCCAAAAAATTGACGTTTTTGAAAATGTCTTAGAAATGACTCATAATGAAAATTTAGCCTGTCTGGAACCTTATTTCTAAGAAAAATGGACAATTTGGCAAATATTCAACAACTTTTCTCAAAATCCCAAATTTTTTCCAAATTTCATATTTTATTTTCTGGATGACCAGTCAATGTTAAATTCAAGGAATATCATCTATGGGTCCTAAGCAACATTTCCTGCAATTTTAAGGAAAATCTAAATCATAACATTTTTGGCCAAAAATTGAAAAAATCACAAGGGGTTAGTCCATCGATTTTTATCAAAATTGGCCAAAAATTGACGTTTTTGAAAATGTCTTAGAAATGACTCATAATGAAAATTTAGCCTGTCTGGAACCTTATTTCTAAGAAAAATGGACAATTTGGCAAATATTCAACAAATTTTCTCAAAATCCCAAATTTTTTCCAAATTTCATATTTTATTTTCTGGATGACCAGTCAATGTTAAATTCAAGGAATATCATCTATGGGTCCTAAGCAACATTTCCTGCAATTTTAAGGAAAATCTAAATCATAACATTTTTGGCCAAAAATTAAAAAAATCACAAGGGGTTAGTCCATCGATTTTTATCAAAATTGGCCAAAAATTGACGTTTTTAAAAATGTCTTAGAAATGACTCATAATGAAAATTTAGCCTGTCTGGAACCTTATTTCTAAGAAAAATGGACAATTTGGCAAATATTCAACAAATTTTCTCAAAATCCCAATTTTTTTCCAAATTTCATATTTTATTTTCTGGATGACCAGTCAATGTTAAATTCAAGGAATATCATCTATGGGTCCTAAGCAACATTTCCTGCAATTTTAAGGAAAATCTAAATCATAACATTTTTGGCCAAAAATTGAAAAAATCACAAGGGGTTAGTCCATCGATTTTTATCAAAATTGGCCAAAAATTGACGTTTTTGAAAATGTCTTAGAAATGACTCATAATGAAAATTTAGCCTGTCTGGAACCTTATTTCTAAGAAAAATGGAAAATTTGGCAAATATTCAACAAATTTTCTCAAAATCCCAAAATTTTTCCAAATCTCATATTTTATTTTCTGGATGACCAGTCAATGTTAAATTCAAGGAATATCATCTATGGGTCCTAAGCAACATTTCCTGCAATTATAAGGAAAATCTAAATCATAACATTTTTGGCCAAAAATTGAAAAAAATCACAAGGGGTTAGTCCATCGATTTTTATCAAAATTGGCCCAAAATTGACGTTTTTGAAAATGTCTTAGAAATGACTCATAATGAAAATTTAGCCTGTCTGGAACCTTATTTCTAAGAAAAATTGACAATTTGGCAAATATTCAACAAATTTTCTCAAAATCCCAAAATTTTTCCAAATTTCATATTTTTTTTTTTCTGGATGACCAGTCAATGTTAAATTCAAGGAATATCATCTATGGGTCCTAAGCAACATTTCCTGCAATTTTAAGAAAAATCTAAATCATAACATTTTTGGCCAAAAATTGAAAAAATCACAAGGGGTTAGTCCATCGATTTTTATCAAAATTTGCCAAAAAATTGACGTTTTTGAAAATGTCTTAGAAATGACTCATAATGAAAATTTAGCCTGTCTGGAACCTTATTTCTAAGAAAAATGGACAATTTGGCAAATATTCAACAAATTTTCTCAAAATCCCAAATTTTTTCCAAATTTCATATTTTATTTTCTGGATAACCAGTCAATGTTAAATTCAAGGAATATCATCTATGGGTCCTAAGCAACATTTCCTGCAATTTTAAGGAAAATCTAAATCATAACATTTTTGGCCAAAAATTGAAAAAATCACAAGGGGTTAGTCCATCGATTTTTATCAAAATTGGCCAAAAATTGACGTTTTTGAAAATGTCTTAGAAATGACTCATACTGAAAATTTAGCCTGTCTGGAACCTTATTTCTAAGAAAATGGACAATTTAGGAAATATTCAACAAATTTTCTCAAAATCCCAAAATTGTTCCAAATTTCATATTTTATTTTTTGAAAATGTCTTAGAAATGACTCATAATGAAAATTTAGCCTGTCTGGAACCTTATTTCTAAGAAAAATGGACAATTTGGCAAATATTCAACAAATTTTCTCAAAATCCCAAATTGTTTCCAAATTTCATATTTTATTTTCTGGATGACCAGTCAATGTTAAATTCAAGGAATATCATCTATGGGTCCTAAGCAACATTTCCTGCAATTTTAAGGAAAATCTAAATCATAACATTTTTGGCCAAAAATTGAAAAAATCACAAGGGTTAGTCCATCGATTTTTATCAAAATTGGCCAAAAATTGACGTTTTTGAAAATGTCTTAGAAATGACTCATAATGAAAATTTAGCCTGTCTGGAACCTTATTTCTAAGAAAAATGGACAATTTGGCAAATATTCAACAAATTTTCTCAAAATCCCAAAATTGTTCCAAATTTCATATTTTATTTTTTGAAAATGTCTTAGAAATGACTCATAATGAAAATTTAGCCTGTCTGGAACCTTATTTCTAAGAAAAATGGACAATTTGGCAAATATTCAACAAATTTTCTCAAAATCCCAAAATTTTTCTAAATTTCATATTTTATTTTCTGGATGACCAGTCAATGTTAAATTCAAGGAATATCATCTATGGGTCCTAAGCAACATTTCCTGCAATTTTAAGGAAAATCTAAATCATAACATTTTTGGCCAAAAATTGAAAAAATCACAAGGGGGTTAGTCCATCGATTTTTATCAAAATTGGCCAAAAATTGACGTTTTTAAAAATGTCTTAGAAATGACTCATAATGAAAATTTAGCCTGTCTGGAACCTTATTTCTAAGAAAAATAGACAATTTGGCAAAAATTCAACAAATTTTCTCAAAATCAAAAACTTTTCAAAATTTCATATTTTATTTTCTGGATGACCAGTCAATGTTAAATTCAAGGAATATCATCTATGGGTCCTAAGCAACATTTCCTGCCATTTTAAGGAAAATCTAAATTATAACATTTTTTGCCAAAAATTAAAAAAATCACAAATTTGCCAAAAATTGACGTTTTTAAAAATGTCTTAGAAATGACTCATAATGAAAACTTAGCCTGTCTGGAACCTTATTTCTAAGAAAAATTGACAATTTGGCAAAAATTCAACAAATTTTCTCAAAATCAAAAACTTTTCAAAATTTCATATTTTATTTTCTGGATGACCAGTCAATGTTAAATTCAAGGAATATCATCTATGGGTCCTAAGCAACATTTCCTGCAATTTTAAGGAAAATCTAAATCATAACATTTTTGGCCAAAAATTAAAAAAATCACAAGGGGTTAATCCATCAATTTTTATCAAAATTGGCCAAAAATTGACGTTTTTGAAAATGTCTTAGAAATGACTCATAATGAAAACTTAGCCTGTCTGGAAACTTATTTCTAAGAAAAATTGACAATTTGGCAAAAATTCAACAAATTTTCTCAAAATCAATTTTTTTTCCAAATTTCATATTTTATTTTCTGGATGACCAGTCAATGTTAAATTCAAGGAATATCATCTATGGGTCCTAAGCAACATTTCCTGCAATTTTAAGGAAAATCTAAATCATAACATTTTTGGCCAAAAATTTAAAAAAATCACAAGGGGTTAGTCCATCAATTTTTCTCAAAATTGGCAAAAAATTGACGTTTTTTTAAATGTCTTAGAAATGACTCATAATGAAAATTTCATATTGGTGGATGCGGTTAGGGTGTCGCTCCCCAGTCGGGTGTTGCGGGTTCGGATCCCGCGGCTGACAAGATCCCGCGGTTCTCGAGGATCCAGCGGGTGGCACACACCCGTGGCTGTCCGAGTTCCACGTTACTCCGACATCCACGGCTGTTGATCCCCAACTATATAAAATAAAATAAAATAAAATGAGCTTTTGCTAAAATTCTGTACAATAATTATCTCTAAGTACAAAAAAAATCATTGCCCTTTTCCCTTGAAGGATCTCTCTTTAAAAAAAACCCAAGGTGACGGTGCCGGGGCTCGAACCCCAATCGCCTGATCGGGAGTCAGAGTACACATCCACTGTGCTACATCATCTTCCCTGAGGAAATGTGTTCGGAACTTATATTTAAACCTTAGGTTGCAATGAAACATCTTGAATTGAACCAAGTAGATCAAAAGAAACCACAATTTCACAACGACGGGAATTGAACCCCAATCGCCTGATCGGAAGTCAGAGTACACATCCACTGTGCTACATCATCTTCCCTGAAGAAATGTGTTCGGAACTTATATTTAAACCTTAGGTTGCAATGAAACATTTTGAATTGAACCAAGTAGATCAAAAGAAACTGCAATCTAACAACGACGGGAATTGAACCCCGACCGCTTGATCGGGAGTCAGAGTACACATCCACTGTGCTACATCATCTTCCCTGAAGAAATGTGTTCGGAACTTATATTTAAACCAATGAAACATCTTGAATTGAACCAAGTAGATCAAAAGAAACTACAATCTCACAACGACGGGAATTAAACATGTTACGTGTCGGCGGAAAGATCTTAAACTCGCCTGAACAGTTTTAACGTAAAACAACTCTGAAAGCAAACGATTTCATGACAAGCAAATACAATTCTGAAATTATTTATTAATAAATAAATAAATAAATAAACTTCATGCATATTGAGCGACTTGCTTGGGCATGTTAATTAGCTTAAGTCAATATAAAATATGAGCTAAAGTGCCTTCGAGAAATCCTTGGTTTCAATACCAGTAAGAATTAATAACAATAATAATTATAATAAAGTCTAAGTCTCTTGACTTCACAATAATTAGTTTTTCTATATTTTTGTATACGTGTCGGACGGAAGGGGCTAGCTAAACTTTCCGAAAAGCTAATAGGAAATTGACCTCTCATGCTCCTTGATCCCGTTTTGCATCTTTCATTTTTTGGCGCAAGTTAATTTTAGCTTTGTTTAGAAAACTAGCCCCTATTCGGTCTGGCGTGAAATTTCCAACATGAAGACGACATTAATGAAAACATGAAACTTATGTCTACCGATATGTGTGAGCAAATTTTCTAAATATAATATAATTTCCATTTTATCTACAATTTTATGAGTGTATACTTTATGAGTGTATATCTCTCAAAAATACAAATCCTTGGGTAGTACGGTAAACGACTCTTAACCTTTATATTTTGCACTACAAAATTGCCAATTAGGACACCTCTGTGGAACCTGATTTGTGATGGCTCAGCTGGTGGTGCACTGGTACACTATATCAAGGGCTTCGGTTCGAATCCCTATTAGCCATTTGCGTGTTATAACCTCTGATGTGCTGACGTCCTTTCTTTAGTATCCATATGACCAGACAACATTTTTGTTGCTATGTTTTGTTGTGAGTACTTGCGACACTTCTATAATTTATTTTTAAATAAATATAAGGCTTTAGAGAACGATTAAAAATTTACATATAAGCAGCATATATAAGCAGTATATGGCCTTAGAAATTGAACAACACATTTAACTGTTGGTATTACCCAAAATTTGACAAGAACGATTCAATAAACTAGTGCAATTTTTAAGTTTGACATTTTGAAACTTTATAGGTTTTCCCGGCCAATTTCAGCAAAAAAACATTCATTTTTGTCAACATGCATTAAACTTAAGGCAGTAGGCCTATACATCATTGGTAATCTCGAAAATCAGAAATGTTCACAGATTTACGCCCAACTTACACAATATAAACATGATGACCGTAGATAACCTCCCCTGAAATGGTTTTGTCTGAAGTGCTTTAGTCTTTGAGAAATGAGTAAAACAATTAGTTTTTGTCTCATGAGATGAAAATTCAATTCGCCCCAAAACCATTTCGCCCAAGTACCATTTTTCCCCAAACCACTTCGCCCGAAATTACTTCGTCCAAACACGTACATCACCCAAATGCCACTTCGCCCTAAAACCACAGGCCGTGGTTCAGGGAGAAATGGTTTTGGGGCGAAAAGACTGCAATCCTTTTTTCACTGTTTTCTCAAACGTTAGAGGAAGTACAGAGCTGGTTTTTGCTCAGGTTGGTTTTAATCATGCATATCTTCAATCACACAGGGGGATAAAACTATTTGTAACAGTTTACCAATCATGAATACTGCCTTTAAGATTCGTGCGGATTTTTCAAGTTTGTACAAACTCGGGTTTCTTTTTCCTTATTATTACATTCTGATTTTTGCTTTATTATTCAGGTTCGTTTCAGTCATTCTTTTTCGTTTAATGGCATTTATGACTACATTTTCACCATTCAAAATTTTAATCTACGCTGTCTTTTTGCAATCTGTGCAATCATGGAGAAAGTCTTTCCTTCCTCCATGGTGCAATCAAGTTTTGTCTTGAAAGAAAGCCTTTTATATAGGCAAATATACGAAGACCCAGAGGGGACAATTAAGTATTATGTTTTTTTAGTTTTGTTTAGTAAGTACGTACGTGATAATAATACGTACGTACGTGATAATAATAAGTACGTACGTATTATTATTATTATCACGTACGTACGTATTAAATTACCACGTACGTACTTTTATCACGCACGTACGTACGTATTATTATCACGTAAGTATGTATTAAAAAAACAAAAAAACATAATTAATACTTAAACAGCTAGAATCCCCCCTTCCACATTTTTTTAAGTTTTTCTGTTTATCATGGAGGTGTATGTGTCTACAACACCATCACAACTTGTTTTTCACAAAAAATCGACAGGCTTTTGCTTAAAACGTAAAGCAGTTCCGACCCTCTTCACCCGAGATTCTGAAACGCTCGAGGTCACTTGGCTTGTTTATCAACAGGGTTTTGACGTCATCCTGAGAAACATACAAAACGGTCTGTGCAGTATTGAATGGAAAATACACGAAGTGAATGTTTATCATGCCTATTTTGTCCTTGTAATTCAAAATACAAACGTGAAAAACACTTCATGTAATATGACAACAATCTATTACTACCTGTTTTGTGAAAAAACGATGAAATTGTGGCTCACAGTGAAGCTCTTTTGAAGTAAATACATGGTGCATTGCGACGGGTGGTTTTGTCACGGAACGAACGGCATCCACAGCGGTCTGTGTACGGTCCCCTGCGGGCGTAGTTTCCACGTGTTTGTACATTGGCCGTACAAGTTATAGAATGAGCGACTCATTATTCTCTCTCTTGGTAATAGAAAAGATAATCTTTCTGCTCTTTTTTTTCATAGTGTCTGGTAAAACATACAACCACGCAGCTATATACTGGGCATATCTCTGGCTTTTTGGAACAACAAAATTCTTCAAAAAACACCATCTAAAAGAGACGGTTTTCCAAGTTTTTTGCGTGTAAACGTATGGAGCTAACTAACGTGTTGACTTCTCTTTCTCAGGATTGCGTCACGGGGTCACGCGCATATCATGAATACCTAATGAGCGTTTCAGAAATCGCGAAAATCTCATTTCCGAAAAGCGCACTTTTGCTTGCAATTTATCCACTTAAAACCGACAATAAAAAAATAATAAAAATCCACGTCGGCAAGAGGGATGTTTGGACTATCTAAAAAAGCCTAAATGCTGGATTTTCGTCAAGGGGGATTCTTCCTCTTTAAATGTCCCCTCTGGGTCTTCGTGCAAATACGGGTCAAAAAATGCATGCCGTATGAGCGAATTTGCATGCACATACACTGTATGTGGAAAATGTTTGCTTATTTATTAAATTGCTCTTGATCAACCTCTTTCTAAGACCTTGGACGATTTTGAATGAACGCATTTATCGAAAGAATGCGAAAATAACGAAATCGAATGACTTCGTTTGATGTTCAAATGCTCATATGAAGGAGCATTCATTTTAAAACGAATTTAAATGAGCCTCGTATTAAAGTAAACGTTTTTTTTTTGCTGAAGTTGTCCGGGAAAACCTATATTAAATTTTCTCTTGTAATATATTTAAAATTGATAAAGTATAGGTTATATATGTTGGATAAAACCTTTTCCAGAAGGGAACTGTATACTTGGTGCTTCCACGACACACTATGAGAAAAAAGTCATAGTGTGCTCGGGTGGGACACGAACCCACGACCTCCTGCATACCAGGCAGACGTCTTAACCACTCGATCACCGGGCCAGTGTTGAGTAACCGGTTCGAATTCTTTAGCAGCAGAAACCACAACTCACCGTTTCGTTGTTTATTCAGAAATGTTCTATGTTCGAGTCCGTGGGATGTAACGATCGCCCGGTCACGTCGTCGGCTCTCTTTCCAAGACCGATCTGCCCCGTTTCAAACTGTTTTACAAGTTTAACGACGATTTGTCTGACCGGTGAAGGATAGGGTCTAAATACCCGTACTTGCGGCTCCGGCTCGGGTTCGGGCGTGACCGGTCGCAACACCGTTGGCGACGGGGACCGAGACACGACCGGCGTGGCCGGGGGCGACGGGGTGGGAGGGGGAGGCGGTAGTTTTGAAACGGTGTCCGCTAACGACGTTTGGAAATTGAGCGTGTGGTGAAGGTTGTGGATTAAATTTGCACTGATGGCCTCGGCGCGTTCTGAAATAGCCGGGACGAACTTCGATTGTCTCTTGACGTGAAGGCAATCGTTGGAGATCGCGACCAAATCGTCGTGTACATCGCACAACTTCAGAAACGTATCGTATCTGAAAAACATAAATAATATTGACAATGACAATAGTTATCAGAGTTGTAGTCGAGTCCATCACAAGTCTATCACAAGTCCAGAGCTGATAAAATCACAAGTCTGTGACAAGTCCCGCACAAGTCCGTCACAAGTCCAGTAACAAGAAGCAAAGGATGAACACGCACAAAAGAATGCCTTTGTTGGAGTTCATTTGAATAGCTTGTGACTTGAATTAAGACCCAG
The DNA here is from genome assembly GCA_037783545.1 of Henricia sp. BOLD:AAB3569. Lineage (NCBI taxonomy): Eukaryota > Metazoa > Echinodermata > Asteroidea > Spinulosida > Echinasteridae > Henricia > Henricia sp. BOLD:AAB3569. The sequence goes on along the minus strand of JBBELK010000161.1, from coordinate 1,099,560 downwards.
GGACTTGTGAAGACTTGTGATGGACTCGACTACAACCCTGGGACTTATCAAGGCGCCTACACTATCATTACCCTGATGGTAGGGCTCCATTAAATCACTCCATATACCATCTCAGCTCCCTGGGGAGTATACAGCCCCAGCTGCCTATTAGGCACTCAACGGCTAATCAAACACATCAACAATAGTGGGGTACCGTGGCCGAGTGGTTTGGGTCATTGACTCGCAATCATGGGTGAAAACTTGGGGTTGCGGGTTCGAACCTCCCCCGGCTGCGGTACCTGTGCCCTCGGGCACGGCACTCAACCACACTTGCTCCATCCTTCAAAAGGGATGTAAAGCCGTTGGTCCAGTGTGTTAGGTAATGGAAACGCACTCTAAAGATCCCAGAGCATTCTTTCGTGAAGAGCAAGGGGAATCCCCGGTGTCTCTGGCCATTTCTAATTCTTCATTGGGTTTCCTCACGCTTACGAGTGACAGTGCAATGAGCACTATTGAGGAATCCTTGGTATGAATACCAGAATGAAATAATAATAATAATAATAATAGTAACACTCGCTACCCTCTCAGGTACCCATTTTACTGGTGAGAAGCAATGCGCGGTAAAGTGCCTCGCTCATGGGTTAATGCACCATGGATGGGCTGGACCGGTATTCGAACCCACTCCCTTTGCAACTAACCCAGATTCGGAATATGATGCTCTAGACTGCTCCGCTGTAATTAGAGTTTATTGCAATCACAAGAAGTACATGTTTCGGTTTTGTAAATATTTCGATGTCTTACAAAAGAAATTTCAAATTTTGACTAGAGGGCAATTCCGGAAATTCAAATTTACACTTCAGAGACTTTGAGGGCTTGTAATGCTTCACGTATTCAAGTTGTTTGATTTTAAACACATGTTCTTCAAGCATCATTGATGGAAGTGTAATTCCTGAAAAACTTATTGTAATGCCATTCTCAATATGCGTGGTACATCCAAAAATATCTCGGTTTTGGACCCTACACACTTACTGAGAATGGCATTGCACTCATTTTTTTTCAGGAATTACACTTCCATCAATGATGCTTGAAGAACAAGTGTTTAAAATCAAACAACTTGAATACATTACAAGCCCTCAAAGTCTCTGAAGTGTAAATTTGAATTTCCGGAAATGCCCTAGATTGGATATTTTTGTTGCTTTTTTTGCTAGAATTGTCGTTGGATAAACTGGCTTCATTTTGGTGTGAGCTTTTTAAAAGATGAACGATTATTCATACCTTAATGAAATTAGGTCATTTTTCAGATTACGAAGATCCACTTTTGTGATGTCCGCCGTTGTACTGCACGCGTCGGCCGTTTTCTCAAGCACGTAACGATCAAGTAGTCGAGAAATCACCCTCTTAAGAAAATAAAAAAATACAAAATGCATTTAAAACCTTTTTTGTTTTGAGATCTTTATGTACAAATCAGAGCATCTGCCCAGTTTGCCAGAGGTCTACGGTTCGAATCTCGATGGAAACCGTTCAATTTTTCTCTCGTCCCATGTTTGGTTATTTTATTTCCACAATGATTAAGGTGAATTCACGCCAAGCCTTTTCGAGCGTAAATTGACGCACACTGCTTTGCAAAAAAAGCGGATGAAATTTGGAGTGAAAATCACAGAATTACCGGAAAAAATATCTTTTTTTCTGTGGTTTTGCAGTCCGTCATTTCACTCCAAATGACCTCCATACCACTTTTTTCTCAAAAAGGCGCGCATCAAATTTACGTGTGAAAAAACTCGGTGTGTATTTATAAATGTAAAAGGCCGTCATCAGGGGTTTCCTCACGCTTGCGAGCGACAGTGCAATGGGCACTTTTGAGGAATCCTTGGTTTCAGTAACAGAAACAATTAACTGTAAGAGGTTGACATTTCATGGTAGTGACAAAAAATTGTTGATATTAAAGTAATATTTCAAGGGGAAAAATACAACGCTCTGTGAACTTAACTTGGGACTCGAAGGCGGTTTGACTTGACTTGGGACTGGAAGGCAGTTTGACTTGACTTGGGACTCGAAGGCAGTTTGACTTGACTTGGGACTCGAAGGCAGTTTGACTTGACTTGGGACTCGAAGGCAGTTTGACTTGACTTGGGACTCGAAGGCAGTTTGACTTGACTTGGGACTCGAAGGCAGTTTGACTTGACTTGGGACTCGAAGGCAGTTTGACTGACTTGGGACTCTAAGGCAGTTTGACTTGACTTGTGACTCGAAGGCAGTTTGACTTGACTTGGGACTCGAAGGCAGTTTGACTTGACTTGGGACTCAAAGGCAGTTTGACTTGACTTGGGACTCAAAGGCAGTTTGACTTGACTTGGGACTCAAAGGCAGTTTGACTCGACTCGGGACTCGAAGGCAGTTTGACTCGACTCGGGACTCGAAGGCAGTTTGACTCGACTCGGGACTCGAAGGCAATTTGACTCGACTCGGGACTCGAAGGCAATTTGACTCGACTCGGGACTCGAAGGCAGTTTGACTAGACTTGGGACTCGAAGGCAGTTTGACTTGACTTGGGACTCGAAGGCAGTTTGACTTGACTTGGGACTCGAAGGCAGTTTGACTTGACTTGGGACTCGAAGGCAGTTTGACTTGACTTGGGACTCAAAGGCAATTTGACTTGACTTGGGACTCGAAGGCAGTTTGACTTGACTTCGGACTCAAAGGCACTTTGACTTGACTTCGGACAGGAAGGCAGTGTAACGTAACTTGGGACTCGAAGGCAGTTTGACTTGACTTGACTTGGGACTCAAAGGCAGTTTGACTTGACTTGGGACTCGAGCAGAGGGAGACTCGTTTCAACCCTGGCCCTCAATACTAGAACGAAATCAATAGCGACCATCAGGGAATTGTTTGCGCTAAACTTTGCGCAAAAGTTTATGCTAAATTTTTCTTTTTGGAGAGAAAAACAATACTCCAAACACTTACGCTGTAGTTTGCTTGAGACTCCAATTTTTTTGTCATCCGTTTGCTCCTGTCAATCTATGGAAAAATAATTTTAAATTTCTTGTTATTTTGCGGAAAACAGAGCAAAATAATTACGGTAATCCTGGGCCTAGATTTCTTCACATAAGGATACCTAGTCTTTGTCAAAGACGCTGTTGCATGCTTTGTTTTTTTTAACGGCAGCCACAACGATCGGCTCGCATTGAAGTCAGACTTGGTAAAGACTAAGGGATGGTTGATTTCCCCGTAACCGCGTCTTTGCGCAGAACTCATATTGCTTGTGCAAATGTTGGATGTCAGTCAAGCGCGTCACCGTGAAACGACAAATTCCTACGGACTTACGAAGAGCCGTACGCCCTCTGTACGTAGCCATTTTTCGTCGTACACGGTGTTCATTTCCTCTATGGCGATTTCGGCCCAGCGGCCGCGTTTGGAGAACATGGAGAACAATCGTCGGACGCCGCTTCGAGTCGGAAGTAAGTTAAACGGAGGCGGAACTCGCAAGTCCTCTTGTAGATAAACCATCCACATGGCCGTGCAGGAAAACTTCCATTGCATGTCCGAATTTTCCTGTCGGGGAAAAAAATGTTGAACACAGTTGACGCAAGGATTATTTTTGGCAAAAAATACCTTTTTTTTTAAAAAGAGAAATGAGATTAATTTTATCATGGCACTGTTAAGCACAAAAACTTGCTTAACACTGAATTTATATGCGTTGTAAAATGAGTTACCGGCCAAAAATGTGTGTAATGTCTGTTTTTAGCAAAAGTAGCAGAATATCAGTCAATACACATTAGGCCCAAAAAAACCCCACAATGCAGGCATTCAAATGTAATGCGCGCAGATTGTAAACACCGTGCATGCATGTGATACATGTACTCGGTAATGCTGGCTGTTGTCCGCGTCGGCGATTGGCTGCTATTTAAAGCATACTGGGGAATCCGTTCCATTACATTCGTCAGCATGCATCCCTGTTATTAATTTGAAAAAATGCGGAGTAAATTAAGATCGTCGTTTGAACGTTTGGTAGGAATGGGACAGTCATAAGGAACGGAACCCAATACAATTTCTGGCATAACATGACTGAATTGATTAAATTACATCAAAATGACTCGGGCGTGAGTTGGCCCAAGACAACAGCCGGCTCACTCCACAGATTTGCGTGCATTTCCTCAGGGTATTATCACGTCGCTTTGCAGAGTGGAAATTCCCTGAGATCTCAGGATGCTTTCAACCCTGCGCGTCAAAGTTTTTAAAAAAGTGTTTCGATTAAAAACATGCCTGTTGGCTTCATGTCAACTTGACTTTATTGCTTGGAATCCACTTTTTAAAAAAAGCGGAAAAAAAAGAAGCTGCGTCACCGCATTATTTTGGGAGACTTCAACTTACGCTAAATTTTAGTTCTGGCAACCCATTTTTGCAAAATAAAGCAAACAAATTCTGTGCTAAAGCGAATTGTTGTGCCTAACAGCAACCATGAAATTGGCCCCAGGTCAAGTACCACAAATATCGACTCTTGAGATCTCATTTCTACATTCATTGTATGAATCTTCTCACCAAAAGATCATACTTTGCAACACTTCGAGGCGGCCGCCACGGAGCGAGATTTGCTACACTGACAGGCCGTCCACAGCCGTCAAGTTTAAGTTCAAAACACGGTGTGTACAAATGAATGATGGACAATTGACGTGTTTACACGTCAACCGTGGAAGACAGCGGCACAGCTGACGTTTTAAATCTCCAACCGCCCCTGTGACTATACATTGGCAGAACATGTTTACACGTCCTTCGGCATAAGGGAATAAAATGCAATATTATAAATCAATTTGTAATATGTACATGGTGGTCCAGAAAAAAACCTGACATTTTTTGTTTTGTATAAAAAGGTGATTATTTTAGGGATTATGATCCAGGGACCGTCGGGGTGAATTATTTCAATACAAACGTGGACAAAGTCCATGAGTTTGGAAAATTGGATTCAGTGAAAAACAACTCAACTATCGGGATTCGAACCGCGGACCTTCTGGTTAACGTTCAGACACCCTGCCAATTGAGCTATGAAGCCAACTGGTGATCTCGAATCACGGTATTGCAGTTGTTCCTCACTGATTGGGATTGGCTATCACGTAAGCTTAGCAAGCCCTACAGAGGGATAAACCCTTCAATGAGATAACCACCCCTCCCAGAGATCACTTAAGATACGACCCAAACCCCAGTGCCCGATTTGCCCCAATTGCGACAAAATTGCCTCTATAAGTTAGAACAACTAATTTGGTTGCGAATTCCAATTGCAATTAAAAATTTGTCAACATTTTTCCGGTTCTACAGAGGGTGTTTTTAAGACCCCCTCCCTCCCCCTAAATACTTCTTATCAACATTTTTGTCACTACCATGAAATGTCAAAATTTTACAGTGCATGTAAAGTCCTACGCGGCCCTCGACCCCCCTTCCTATGCTTTGTAGAACCGTGAAAATGTTGACAACTTTGGATGGCGCTAAGCATACCTCAATTTCATTGTACACGTTGCTCCACACGGCGATAAGTGCGTTAAGTAACACGATAATCAGAAGCACGTAAAATGACGCGTACAGGAGAGACCCAGCAGTTTCCAAAACGACCTGTTTGTCGCGAAGGTGGAGATCCGACATGGGCATAAGTCCGAAAATCGACCAATAGAGCGTTATTATCGATTGAAATATGCTGTGGGAAAAGAGAGATATAAGGACAACTATTACAGCCGGGCTGAAAGCTTGAAGCTACTTGGCGAGGAAGAAAGTTATTTTATAAAACGGATGTCACTTTATAAAGTTGCATTTTTCTTATCTTTATTGCTGACTTTATATTAGAAAGAAAAATGAAAAACTAGAACGTGTTCGTCAACCGGCAACAGGCAAAAATAAAAAATGGGGTGATGACGTCATAATGATATGCATTGACCCCGCTACGTCATAGCGAGGAGACAGTCACTATTTTGCAAAGCAAGTTGCATGCTTTTCCGCATAGCATAAACCACCAGTCGTTATTTTTCTGTAAAAATGTTTTCGGTGTATTTTCTCAGTGGTTGTTACACTGAATTCATTTTTGATATCAATAAATTGCCAGCTTCGTGCCTTGTTGGTGGTAACACTTGCAAAGTTGGAAAATCTGCGGTTCCGTGTGTGCATACAACATGTACGTGTTTGCTGCGAGGAGCTAGGTACACGACCACAGTCAGTGAAGCAGCTCGGTGTGTCTCCTCGCTAAGACATCACACACATAGCTCGAGTTGATTGACATGACCTTTCGTTTTTAGTTTCGCGTGAAAAGAGTCTCGGAAAAAGACTGAAATTTTCTGACTTTTCCAGGATGAAATTCTGAATAAAATGTTCTTAGTACATAAAGGACTATATAAAGAAAGGAATACTGTTAAAAACCATGAAAGTGAAGGGAGATTTCCACCCAGCTTTAAATGAGCTTGTCCAAATTGTTCCAGAAAATGGATTTCGTTCTAACCTAACAATTATATAAAATACCTCCCCAAAATACTATCCATGGAAAGAAAACAGGAAATTTGCAATCTCCAATTTGGATGTGAAAGCAAAAAGGTTGGTGTAATCACTGCACTGCTTTATGGAACGGATAAATTAGTTTAAATAAATTTCAAGACGTGTGTAATTTCCTCGCCTTCCTGTGGCCCTGGTTTGAATCCCGTTCGGGTCAGTATGTGGATTGGGTTCTCAGTCCCTGCTTGATTCCGTGGGTTTTTCCCCTATACAGAATTGTGTAGGGGTTTTCCTCCCACCTCTAAAACTGAGCATTTCTTCATCGTCTTTTCTTCACAGGTTTCTTCAGGCTTACGAGCTACAGTGCCTCGGGCACTTTTGAGAAATCCTTGGTTTCAATACCAGAAATAATAATAATATTAATAATATCACTTAATGCTGCAAAGGGGCGACCCACCGGTAAGACTTTGCCAGACGACCACCGAATTTTGGCTAAAAGACATCGATTGGACACCAAATTTCTGTAAACCAGAGGTTCCAAAAATGGTTCCACACCTAATAAAAATGGTTCTAGACCTAATTAAAATGGTTCTCGATTTTAAAAAGATGGTTTTTGACCTAAAAAAATGGTTTTTGACTTCCAAAATATTGGGGCTACGCCAAATTGTCGCCCTAACCAATCGCGTCGCCCTTATAGGACTCTCTACACAAAAAGTGTCGCCCCATTGGATAAGATAGAGAAATAATATCACTTAATGCCGCAAAAGGGTGACCCACCGGTAAAACTTTGCCAAACGACCACCAAAATTTCGGCTAGAAGACATCGATTGGACACCAAAATTCTGTACCCGGAGCTTCCAAAAATGGTTCCGTACCCAAGAGAGACGGTTCTAGACCTAATAAAAATGGTTCTCGATTTTTAAAAGATGGTTTTTGACCGAAAAAATATTGGGGTTACACCAAATTGTTGCCCTAACCGACCGCGTCGTCCTTACATGACTTTCTACACAAAAAGTGTCGCCCTATTGGATAAAATAGAGAAATAATTCTTCTTAATGCTGCAAACGATCGACACCACAGGAAACCTTTCTCAAACGACCACCGAAATTTCGGCAAGAATCACTCAAATTGACACCAAATTTCTCTACCCAAAGCTTCCAAAAATGGTTCTGGACCTAATCAAGAAAAATGGTTCTAGACCTAATAAAAATGGTTTTTGACCTTAAAAAAAATGGTTTTTAACCTCCAAAATATCGGGGCTACACCAATTTGTCACCCTAACCGACCGTGTCGCCCTAACATAACTTTTCAGCCTATTGGATAAAATAGAAAAATAAACGTAAAATTTACACTTACTTCGCAAAGCTCCCTTTCATGCACGTTTCCTCAACTTCAGCTGTTGCGAGGCAACGTTTGTACTCCGCCTCGTTGTAGTCCGAATACGTGAGCGTCAGACCAACAGCGAACGACCCCAAAACGGTAGCCACGACGAAAAAAAAATGAATCGTCCTTATTATCATGCTAACGAGAGAAATCTGCAAGGGACCAATTAGATCGCTGATAACGACGTATGGTAACATGCGTAGTATCGTAAACGACGTGGCCAGCGCCATGATGGAGCGCGCCATTACCTGCGGGTGGTTCCACGTGCGGTTGAGAAACTCGTTGTTTTTGATTTCGAACGGTGCTGTCGCACTGCGATCAACTTCGTCCTCCCGAAAAGAACCTTTAAACAAAATCACAAGATTGGATAACTGTTACACAAATGGCGTTATCTCCATGTGTGATTGAGGATGTGTATGATAAAAACCAACCTGTGTATAAGTCAGCTCGGTACCTCATTTACGTTCCGAGAAAACAATTAAAAACTGTTAATAAACATGAAAAAATTACTATTTTGCAGTGCCTTTTCTATTTTTATATTCTATTGTTGTGGTAGCTGTGCCCTTGAGCAAGGCACTTAAACACAATGCATAGTTCCGAGATTGCCCAACTAACCCCGCCCCCTTAAATATTGTTGCTATGCCCAGCCTCACACGCTATCGTCAAAATGGCGACACACTACGCACAAAGCAATGGGACTTTCAACTTTCATCTAGAACGCAGTGAATTCTGCACAACATAGCAAAACAACAAGCTAATTTTGGTGAGTTTTACCGATTTACACAAAAACACATTTATGAAGGGATTAAAAGTAGGTTAGGATAGTCTTATACAATCCATTTTAAACCGGCTAGGGTCCTCTGTGCTGATAAAAATGATGTTTATGGTGTTTTCGCGTCACTCGTGCTGCAGTTTGCCGTAGCTGTGTGCACAACATTTTGAGGACTAGCCAAAATGGCGATTTTTCTTTGGTTATATACCTGAACCTGAGGCTGTGATTGGTCAATTCCAAAATGGGCGGAGCTTACTGGATCGGGCTATTATCACAATGGCAACAATAACAAACAAACAAAATAATTTTAAAAAGAAAAAAAAACCCTCAACCTTTTCCCCCAGTTCTGCGTCGTGCCGTGTAGTTCATGACTCGCCATACAACCAACTTAATGTGACGTTTGGACGTTTCGTTGATCGCCCTGGGCTCGAGGTTGACAAGCTCGCCCACTACGTAATCGCTGATGTCCGTGTATTTCCCCTGGGTCAGGTTAAGTTCAATGGCCGATATGGGTTCGTCGACGGACCTCCTGGCTCGAATGGGCGTGTTGTCTGTTACGTGGAATCCGTTCGTTGTTTGGGACGGCATGCTCTGTGTTATAAAGACAGATTACATGATTGGAAAACTTTTAAAAACAGAAACAACAGCATTACATAACTAAAGAATAATGTTGATAAACTGCCTTGTAGAAATTTCAGCCACATAGATGCAGTAATACTTCAGAAAACCTGAAAAATCCATGCATGGTTTTTGTGTTGAATGAATGGTAAAAAAAAAATCATTTTATCAGCTTTTTCTAATACTAGACTAAAGATGTCATCCGAAATATAGCCGGCTACCATTGACTTGTGTGTGTTGTGAAGCCTTAGCCAATAATTTAAAGGCAGTATACATGATTGGTATCTCGAAAATCAGAAATGTTCACAGATTTAAGTTAACTTAGACAATATAAACATGATTACCATAGAAAACTTCCCCTGAAATGGTTTTGTCTGAAGTGCTATAGTCTTTAAGAAATGAGTAAAACAATTATTTTTCGTCTCATGAGACAAAAATTAAATTCGCTCCAAAACCATTTTGCCCAAGAGCCAATTCGGCCCCAAACCACTTCGCCCGGGTGCCTTTTCGCCCAAAATTACTTCGTGCACAGACCGTACGTGGTTCAGGGCGAAACAGTTCAGGGCGAAGTGGTTATTGGGCGAAATTACTGCAAACCTTTTTCTGACTGTTTTCTCAAAAGTTAGACGAAGTACGGAGCTGGTTTTTGCTCAGGTTGGTTTTAATCATGCATATCTTCAATCACACAGGGGGATAAAACTATTTGTAACAGTTTACCAATCATGTATACTATCTTTAAGTTGGATCAAGCACCTACCACGTCAAATTCATAGAACAACACAAAACCCCATTGGCCATTTCATTAGAGTGCTCCAAACAAGCCCACGAACCCGTGCGCGACGTGTTTTTGTTAACATTATAAACGTCATCTCATTCGGTATTTACCGTACTTACAAAATAAGCGTATGCTTCCAAGAACAAGCCAAACAGAAACATAATAATTATGAGCATGTCGCGGATGTGTGCCCATTGTGTGAAGATTTTTCGGATGCCTACGTCTGCAACGTATTCGATTTCCTGCCATAACATGCCTGCGAAATAAAAAAAAACCAAAAATTCACAAAATATCTGGCCATAGTTCTTAGGTCATTTCACGGTATAGACCGTATCGAATAACTGCCATCTTGTGGGGCACCGGCATTTTGTCAATTTAAATTGGTAAACAATGTAAGCACAATATGTGCAACCATGCATGTCCTCAAGGAGCAAAGAAACTGCCCTACAAGATGGCAGCTATTCGATACGGTCTATAAGCGGTACAGGTTTTTAAAAAAATGAAGTTCAGTGTATAGGCCGATGGCAACCACCAAAACCCATTCCAAGATAATCATTCTGAACTTTTGTGTTCTCAATCCGCATATTTCCCGAAAGATATCGTCAAAAAAACACTGATGTTTTGTAAACTAATTTATCCGTTCCATAAAGCAGTGATACACACCAACCTTTTTGCTTCCACATCCAAATTGGAGATAGCAAATTTCCCGTTTTCTTCCCATGGATAGTATTTGGGGATTTGATTGTTGGTTTCAACGAAATCCAATTATTTGGGAAAATCTGAAAACGCTCTTTTAAAGGATGTGACAATAGATCCACAAAGTGCCTACTCATGCATGACGCACAGTGACAATGTGACTGCCCCCGTCATGGCAGCCTGTGCAAACTGTCTATTATACTTACCAATAATCCATACAAGAGCGGCGATGTTGTAGGGTCGAGTGAAACTCAGGTTATGGGCTTCGCCTTTGTCGCTGACCGCCTCCCACGTTAACAGGGTCACAAACGTTAAATCAGATGCTAAGTACATGACGAACATGATCACCCTGCCATGCAAAACCAAAAACAGGCTTCGCTTAAATTATTGGCTAAGGCTTCACAACACACACAGGTCAATGGTAGCCGGCTATATTTCGGATGACATCTTTAGTCTAGTATTAGAAAAAGCCGATAAAATGATTTATGAAAATCTGTTTTTTTGGTCACAGGTTAAAGGCAGAGGCTCGTCAGCATTGCGCGTGAGGCCAAATTCGTGCCACAAAATACGCAGCTCCATGCCTTTGGAGCGCGCGCATTGTTGACGAGCCTGTGCCCTTAAAGAACCGTTTACATATTGACATTTTTGTGGTATCAATCAAACGAACGTAACATCTAGTATGGTGCCTGATCACCATTGAAATGAAACAACCAAACTTGGGATGAGAGAAAAATTGTAAGGGCCTTACCTCTGACTTACTGGGGAGGTTTTCCCCTAATGTTTCTCTCAGTAAGTGGTATCATAGGGACAACCCTAGGGATATACCACTGTGCCTTATAGTTCAGCTGGTAGAGCATCTGCCCAGGGTGTGTCAGAGGTCTTGGGGAAAACCTGAGGGAGTATACCACTGTGCCTCATAGCTCAGCTGGTAGAGCATCTGCCCAGTGTGTCAGAGGTCTTGGGAAAAACCTGAGGAAGTATACCCTTGTGCCTCATAGCTCAGCTGGTGGAGCATCTGCCTGGTGTGTCAGAGGTCTTTAGGAAACCTAAGGGAGTATACTACTGTGCCTCATAGCTCAGCTGGTGGAGCATCTGCCTGGTGTGTCAGAGGTCTTTGGGGAAAACCAGAGGGAGTATACTACTGTGCCTCATAGCTCAGCTGGTGGAGCATCTGCCCGGTGTGTCAGAGGTCTTGGGGAAAACCTGAGGGAGTATACCACTGTGCCTCGATCATAGCTCAGCTGGTAGAGCATCTGCCTGGTGTGTCAGAGGTCTTGGGGAAACCCAAGGGAATATACCACTGTGCCTCATAGCTTAGCTGGAAGAGCATCTGCTTGGTGTGTCAGAGGTCTGGGGGAAAACATGAGGGAGTATGCCACTGTGCCTCATAGCTCAGCTGGTAGAGCATCTGCCCGGTGTGTCAGAGGTCTTGGGAGAAACCTGAGGGAAAAAAACCTGAGGGAGTACACCACTGTGCCTCATAGCTCAGCTGGTAGAGCATCTGCCTGGTGTGTCCGAGGTCTTGGGGGAAACTTGAGGGAGTATACCACTGTGCCTCATGGCTCAGCTGGTAGAGCATCTGCCCGGTGTGTCAGAGGTCTTGGGGAAAACCTGAGGGAGTACACCACTGTGCCTCGTAGCTCAGCGGGTATATCATCTGCCCGGTGCGTCCTCCGGTTTGAATGCCAATAACGCCGTTACAATTTTTCTCTCATCCCAAGTTTGGTTCACTCAACAAATCTCATTACAATGACCGTTTTCCATTCGCTTATCAGCTTTCCTTGAAAAAAAAAAAATGAAGCAAATAATTTTGAGTCTTACGGAATACGAACGAAAGTCTTGACGCGTTTGCTGGACGAATACACGTGAAGAACCGCCAGGATCGGGTACAGGAGCAAAAGCGTTGCAAAAAGCATGCAACGATAGAGGGCGCTCTTGTCTCGGACAAACATCAGCCTCTTGTAGAACTGCGTTATGATTACTTGTTGGCAGTTTGGGTGGCCGATGAACTAAACATTACAAAAGTTATTTAATAGTAACAAAACAAAAATATTATTAAAATATTTTTGGGAGGGATTATGACACAGGGACTGCCGGTGTAAAATAATCTGATACAAATGTGGACAAATGTCTGTGAGTTTGGGAAATCTGGATGCAGTGAAAAGCAACTTAGCTCCACCGAGATTCGAACCGCGGACCTTCTGCTTAACGTGCAGATGCCCTACCAATTGAGCTACATGTATGAAGCCAACTGGTGGGCTCGAAACACGGTATTGCAGTTGTTCCTCACTGATTTGGATTGGCTATCACGTGAGCTTAACAAGCCCTACAGAGGGATAAACCCTTCAATGAGATAACCAACCCTCCCAGAGATCATTTAAGATACGACCCAAACCCCTGCCCGGCTTGCTCCATTTATTAAATATGAAAAGGTGATTTTGGAAAGAATTGAGAAGTTGATCATGGCTTCAGACCTTGTGTGCAAAACATGAGACTGTTTTCTAAGAAAATCTTTAATTTTACTCACTCCTAAATTTGGGTTTTCTACCAAATCTGCACTTACTAATCGAGTAATTTAAAAAAAAGAATTGTTGTCAACTTCTCAATTCTGATTTTTTTAGGGATAATGACCTAGGGACCGCCGAGGTGAATAAATTTGATACAAAAATATTTGAAAATAAGGAATTAACTGTATCAAATATTTCAAATTTCAAAGCGTCTGTAGAGACAATGAATCTTTCTTTAGAAAGAGTTATATTTCGATTAGAAGCGGCCACCGCAAATAAACTCCTTAAAAAAAGTTTGGAAAGTCAAGTTTGACTGACGATTTCTCTCTTGTTACTAAATCATTTCCCTTGAATTTGGTATCATTGGAAAGCCCTGTTATTCCTCTTTACAGTGATGTGTCATTTGTTATGATTAATCAATTGGGGGATGTGCAGTATAGCGGAATACAGGGGTGGGTGGAAAGTGAAATGTCACAAAATTCACTGCTATTGTCATGCAGTGAATTTCCCTTTTGCTTGGAGGATGGGAATGTGTCAATGCACTTTTTGACAATAGTGCTGAATGCATTTTGTGACATTTTACTTTACACCTGCCCCCGTATTCAGCTGTGCTGCACATCCCCCAATTAATCGTAACAAATGACACATCATCGTAAAGAGGAATAACAGGGCTTTCCAATGATATAAAATTAAAGGAAAATTATTTTGCAACAAGAGAGAAATCGTCAGTCAAACTTGACTTTCCAAACCTTTTTTGAGGAGTTTAGATACCTTTTGAAGTCCAAGGTCGAGCGCTTGAGATATTTTCGGAAGCGGGGAGTGGGAGGGATTTTCACCCGTAACTGCGGTGTCTTCGTCAGTGTGTGTAAGGACCGTCATGATCTGTCCATAAAACATTAAAAATATTCAAAAAAGATGTTAAACATATTATGAGAAGAAATTTAGAGGGAAAAGCACACATGTTCTAGAAGCACTTTATTAAATTGTGAAATTGTTTAATAGTCTTTGACCCCCGTTCTCACTAGAGAAATTGGTTCGTTCGATGAAGATTAGTTAATCATCGTTAGTTAGTGAAGCGTGCGTTCACATTTCACCTAATGACGATCAAATGAAGAGCGGTACCGTTCACATCAGGCAACCACTAACGAAGATTTAATGTGTGACGCCCCCATCTCATTACGTGTCAAATCGCTTCGTCGAATGAAGCGATCTCTTTGTCGAATGAAGCGATCTCTTCGTCGAATGAAGCTATTTCCTTCATCGAATGAAGCAATTCTAATCTTCGTCAAATGAAGAGGCGTGCGTTCACATCAGGAAAACCTTTCGTCGAACGGGGTCTTTGATTATATGGTAAAAAAAATGAAATCCAAGGCTGACTGCACTTGCATCTCTAAGATAGAGCCACTGAGGCAGGGTGTGCCACTCTGACAGAAGTGCACCCTAAAAACCTGCACTTTTATGGCCGTTTTTAAAACGCATTGCTCTAGAGTTCAGCTCATCCCGTGCAGGTTAATAATCAGGCAAACAAAACAAACAAAATGGGCTTTCTGAGCACCCTTAAAGGCACAGGCTCGTCAGCAATGCGCGCGCCAAATTCGTGCCACGAAATACGCAGCTCCATAGCAAAGGCATAGAGCTGCGTATTTTGTGGCACGAATTTGGCGCGCGCGCATTGCTGACAAGCCTGTGCCTTTAAGTAAAAGATTCTCCCAGAAGCAGAAGTTATGTCACATTTCGTTGCTTTGAAAATCCATTCTAAAAATGTTTGGTTCGCCCAAACTGAACCTACTCCGTGGGTCTTGAAGCTAATGACCTGTCATAAACTTCAGTTGCCGAATATTCAACGTAAATATTTAACAGACTGTTCCTATATTTAACAGACGTTCCTAGCATACACTGGTCGACACTCGACAAGATTTTGAAATTCCTAGCATTCCGAAACCGTGTTTAAAATTCTGTGTGATATATCTAACCTATCTGTTCAAAAGACAGTTAATATATTCCAGTACATTTCGAAGTACATTAATAAAAGAAAATTTACGATAATTAAGATATGCGGCCTGGTGAGGTTTATTGAACCGCTGTTTTTTTAATATAGTTCATGAACGATAATTTACGATTTTATTTTGTAGTGAGATTAAACAAGAATGTGCATATAAACTCTGTAATTTTTTTTCCCCTTATGGACGAAGCGTATTGTAAACAGATTTTTTTTTTTAATAAATTTAGGGAAAGACTTTTTTTTTTTTTTTTTTTAAAAGGTGTGTGTTTGTTTTTATCGAGTTTCGAGTCAAATTTTTTAGTTTCGGGTCACATTTCAAGAAAGTGTTTGTTTTCATCGAGTTTCGAGTCAAATTTTCGAGTTTCGAGTCATATTTCAAAATAGTGTATGTTTTCATCGAGTTTCAAGTAAAATTTTCGAGTTTTGGGTCAAAATTTTCGAGTTTCAAAATTTGACTCGAAACTCGACATTTTTGACTTGAAACTCAAAATGTTGACTCGAAATTCGAAACTCGATGAAAACGAACACACAAAAAAGAGTGAGTGCACTGTGCGTGAGTGCCACGCATGCGCGAGTACGGTATCAAAATATGCTGTATAGCAGTAATAATAAACAAAAGCGCATGCAGTTGTAAACATAGGAAATGAACTGACGTTTTCAGCACCAAACGGACAAAAATCTTGCAGAAATCTTACAGAACAAATAAAGTAAGCTTCATTTTATATAGCTTTAAAGGGTCGTCCAAAGTTGTCAACATTTTCACGGTTCTACAAAGCGTAGGAAGGGGAGAGGGGGGAGCGGTCGAGGGCCGCGTAGGACTTGACATGAGCTGTAAAATTTAAGCCGTGTCCGCATTGGACTTGTTTTTCGGGAGGTTTTACCGAGACGATGGTAAAATGAAAAATTGCAAATTTTTTCTGCTGTCTCCACTTGGACTTTTGGACACAAGATAATTTTACCGAGACCGTGGGAGAGCATGCGCAGTGTCCCTTCGCAGTTTGACCTTCACGGCCCAGACGTACGCTTCCAAAGCACTTTTACCAACTCGCTGTGTCCGCACTGGACTTATCGTCTCGGGAAAAATTCCCTGGTCAATTTTCCTGGGCAGAAGTTGGCCAGGAAAAGTAACCGCTGGACTCGGGAAAAGTTACTGAGAGGAAAACGTCCTAGGCTGTCCGCATTGGACTTAAAATTATTATTATGTTATTATTATGTTAGGATGTGATGTGGTTATATGATGTCTTATCTTTTGATGTATTATCTTTGTAACATACATGTAATTTGGCCGTTTGGCCACGAGGTGTATGAAATAAAATACCAATATAAAAATACCAAAATCAAAATGGGAAACGTACCCATCGTCTCGGTAAGTTTTCCCAAAAAAAGTCAAATGCGGACAGGCCTTTAGACATTTCATGGCAGTGACGAAAACATTTTTGATAAAGTAGTATTCTGGGGGGAGGGAGGGGGTTTTGAAAATGTGGACAACTTCGGCTCATTCGGTATTTTCCTATGACTATAGTGCAGTTCATTCGAATTCTCATATCACCCTCAAAGCCATTATATAGACTCTTTGCACCAGCGGCCATGACAGGGGGCAGGTTTCAAATAGATCCAAACTAGAGCTGCGACGTTTAAACGTTTAAACGACCAAAATTTAACTATCCGTTTAGAAAAATGCTAAACGGATATCCGAAACCAACTTGTGAAAAAACGATCCTCCCTTTTTCAAAGATCTAATGGCCGTTTTGCGCCGCCAGAAATTTCTAAAGGCGGCAATTTTGTTCGTAAGAATCAGGCAGCATACCGCTGTGATGAGCCCAATTGTACGTCGGTAACCTTTGTGGTTTCAAGCCGAAGATGTACAGTTGCGTTCGCGGGCGGAAGCAATTTTACTGGTTTACGGTTTAATCTTGTTGAATTCAAAGCAAGGCAGTAAACACTGTTTACTATATTGTAGCTGAACTTTGGTGGCCTGCATCATGTATGCTCCAATTCAATGAAGTGTCAGTGGTGCCGCGCGAACGCACATTATACCAGGTCAAAGAACTTTTTATTGCGAGTGCGGTAATAAGTTTTACTTTTTGTTATGTTTACTATTCGTTTAAACGTTTAAACGATCGTTAAATTGACGTTTAAACGTTTAGAAAAATAAACGGTAACTCCCAGCGCTAAACCAATTGTGCATGACGCACGGTGGAAATGCAACTGCCCCCCGTCATGGCCGCCCATGCAAAAACTCTATAATTCTTACCTCCTCAGTGCTCCGAGCCTGTGCAATAAAATCCGTAGAGCATTTCTCCATGTTTTTCTCCAACTCGTTGTAATTCACCTTAAACTCGATTTCAATCTCGGCTAATCTTCGAAGCTCGTCGCACATTGTGAACGCACGGTGCACTGGATCTTTGCTCGCGATAGCCACATAGGCCTCGCTGGCTAACCCCTTGTAGATTTCCATGGTCCCGACTGAACGTTGGAAACTGTCCTTGGCAGCGGTTTGAAAAGCCTCAGCGCGAACATGGGGTATGTAGGCATCGTTGTCGAGAAGCATCTAAACCACAAACATTTTGAAATTTTGGCGCCAACGCAGTTTAGTAAATGATGGATAGTTAGGTCTAGTTTGTTTGGGGAAGAATTTTAAAGATATATTACACAATTGGAAAACCTTTTTCAAACGGCGTTATCTCCATGTGTGATTAAGGATGTGTATGATAAAAACCAACCTGTGTATAAGTCAGCTCAGTACCTCGATCATCTACGTTAGATAGATTACAGGATTTGAAAACTGTTACAAACGGCGTTATCTCCATGTGTGATTGAGGATGTGTATGATAAAAACCAACCTGTGTATAAGTCAGCTCAGTGCCTCATCTACGTTCTAACAAAACAATGAAAAATTGTGTCCATGCTTTCAAGAAATTATGCAAAGCCACCGTCCTATTTAGTCTGGTTTCCTTGGTTATACTGTACGAAAACCAAAGCCATGATACCACGGTAGTCAGGGGCTTAGTTTCGTTCACACGAGGGCGCCCTTGTAACAAAATGCGTATGCACATGCATTTATATAAATTCATCTAAGTTATCGTTTTCTTATTAAAAAAATATTATCTCGGGTGGAATCAAATGGCTGATTAAAATTTTGGGAGATTGCAAATCCCGCATACGGGCGGCAAATTTAAGAACCAAAATTTGCTAACCTTGACCATGGAAAAGTTGTTCCTCTGCGCGGCCAGGATAATCGGAGTAATGTCTGGGTGGAAATCATCGTTGGCACAATGGCATTCAATAATACGATGTCGCTCTGCCGGGTTCTATGGTAAAAACAGCAACACACCATGTTTACGTTAAAGTAGCTAATGTTACCTTAGCCCTAACTTTATCATGTGGTTTTTTCATATAGGGCTAATGAGAACAGTCAACATGAACACGATATCACAAAACAAATGTGTCATTTTCTCCCCGTGACACACTAATTCCCCCTGGGACTCACCCAAACCTTGTCAGGCATAACCACTACGCAGGTCCTTCAGGGAATGAACAAGCCACGATGAAGATTCAGCGTACAATTGCAGTAAAAAAGGAGGTCTGGAATGACAGCCGATGTGTACAAATTGAAGTCTTGTGTACGTTGTGTCTACTATCTGTGTACAAAGGAATGGCAATGCGCGGTCGATTACCAGACTACCAGTGCACAGACTGAATTTGAGATATCGTGTTCATGTTGACTGTTCTAATTAGCCCTATATGAAATAACCACATGATAAAGTTAGGGCTAAGATTTTTCCGGAAAATGGATTTCGTTCTAACCTAACAATTATATAAAATACCTCCCCAAAATACTATCCATGGAAAGAAAACATGAAATTTGCAATCTCCAATTTGGATGTGGAAGCAAAAAGGTTGGTGTATTAAATCACTGCACTGTTTTATGGAAACGGATAAATTAGTTTACAAAACATCGGTGGTTTTTTGACGATATGCTTGAAAATATACGGCCGAAGATTGTGAAATTTTAGAATGGTAATACGACAAATGATATGGTATCAAAATCTCAACACCCGTGGGAAAAATGGGGGGTTAAAAAATGTGATTTTTCAAGAGCCCCACTTCCTCCCCCGAAATACTACTTATATCAACATTTTTTGTCGCTACCGTGACAAAAAGTGTCAATGTTTTACAGTGCATGTAAAGTCGTACACGGCCCTCGACCCCCCTTCCCCTTCCTACGCTTTGTAGAACCGTGCAAATTTTGACAACTTTGGATGGCTCATGAAGTAACTATATTGTACTTTTTATTTCTCTATTTTATCCAATAGGGCGACACTTTTTGTGTAGAAAGTCATGTAAGGGCGACGCGGTCGGTTAGGGCGACAATTTGGTGTAACCCCAATATTTTGGAGGTCAAAAACCATTTTTTTAAGGTCAAAAACCATTTTTTAACAATCGAGAACCATTTTTATTAGGTCTAGAACCATCTCTCTTAGGTATGGAACCATTTTTGGAAGCTCTGGGCACAGAAATTTGGTGTCCAATCAATGTCTTCTAGCCGAAATTTTGGTGGTCGTTTGGAAAAGTTTTACCGGTGCGTCGCCCATTTGCAGCATTAAGAGATATTATTATTATTATTTCTGGTACTGAAACCAAGGATTCCTCAAAAGTGCCCATTGCACTGTCGCTCGCAAGCGTGAGGAAACCCATGAAGAATTAGAAATGGCCAGAGACACCGGGGAATCCCCTTGCTACTCACGAAAGAATGCTCTGGGATCTTTAAAGTGCGTTACCTAACACACTGGACCAACGGCTTTACATCCCTTCTGAAGGATGGAACAAGTGTGTTTAAGTGCCTTGCTCAAGGGCACAGGTACCCCAGCCAGGTATCGAACCTGCAAGCCTAGTTGTACGTGTACGTGTACATGAAAAATAATTCCATCGTCCGAGGACACTAACCTTAAGTTTGTAGGCTCGATCGCAAAGGATCCGAACCGCTTCACCGAAGTCATGTTCCACAGCGCGCAGAACAGCGTCTTTGATTTGAACGCCATGCTCCAGAAGTGGGTACATGACACCTGAAACAAAGGATACACTCATACAGTTTATTATCCATCGTTTGAGGGACTCTGGTTGAATTAGCACCTTAAACGAAGGATGCACAGCTGAGGTCTTCACACAAAGTAGTTTATTAATATTATCCATCGTTCAAGGGATGGGTAGATTACCATGCACGGACACCCAAGATTTTCCTTGTTATGACATGTAAAAATGTTGAAGATAAAAACGCAAAATTAAGAGGGAAAAATGTCACAATTTTTAACTGGAAACGGCTAAAAAAGTTTTAAGTTTTCTCAAAGTTGCACTGTCCGTGTTTGGGTGAAAGGATTTTAAAAATGAATTCACACAAGCGAACGAATTTAGAAAGCTTACGTGTCTCTGTAACGAAAAATATAAAAAACGTATAAAATTTCCGACGTCGGGAACTGGAGATAGGCCTACAACTGTACAAGTCTTTTTCTTGTAACGGGCTTCACATGTTGTGCATGTGCGCGTACGCTCATATGTACATAGTATGTGTACAATGTACACACGTACGCACACATGTACATTTACGTCATAACCCTGTCGAATAAAAGGGCCCGTCTTTTATTATTTCTTGTTTTTAATCGACTGGCATTAAATCCTTGACGGATTTTTACGTTCTTGGTACCAAATGAAAGCTGATAACTTTTTCTATTCTAGAAAAATAGCAATTTAACTTTTTTTTAAATGTTGACGGTCAAATCGGCCTAAAATCGGACAGTGCAACTTTAACGCAATAAAATTATCCAAAAGTAAAGTTTCTACACTGAACACGAAGTCTGATTGGCTGAAAGTTTTCTTAAATGTTGTTAAATTTGCTAGTTTTTTTCTCCGTTAAAACTTTCACGTTTTCCCCCTTCTAAATTTTGATTACTCTACCAGATCTGCACTTACCATGCTTACCAATACCCAATAATTCATTTCAACTCCTAATTTTCGGACAAATGTACTTAAATAAAAGCAATTTGTCTTTTTTGAACAGACTTCAATCTCACCCAAGTTTCCGTTTTCGATCGCCACGTGCAGTGCAGTGCGCCCGCTAGCGTCGACACAGTCGATATCCAGACGATGCTCTAGGCTCTTCTCCAGGCTGTTCTTTATTGCCTTCACGTCGCCTTTTTCCGCGGCCAGGAAATACCGCTCTTTAGCAATTTCTGGCGTGACGAAGTCCCCCATTGTGAATTGTTGACGGCTGAAGTGAGAGTTTAGTTCCGAGATAAATTCCGAAAATGCATAAATAAATTTCGAAAATGCTTTGAAAGAAAACTTGCACGGTTCTCAGGGTGAATTCAAACCCGAGACCTCTGACACACCGGGCAGATGTTCTACCAGCTGAGCTATGAGGCACAGTGACACTCCCTCAGGTTTCCCCCAAGACCTCCGTCGAACAGATGCTCACCAGCTGAGCTATGAGACACAGTGGTATACTCCCTCAGGTTTCCCACCTCTGACACACCTGGCAGATGCTCTACCAGCTGAGCTATGAGGCACGGTGGTTTAGGCCTACTCCCTCCGGTTTTCCCAAGACCTCCGACACACCTGGCAGATGCTCTACCAGCTGAGCTATGAGGCAGTGTACTCCTCAGGTTTTCCCCAAGACATCTGACACACCAGACAGATGATCTACCAGCTGAGCTATGAGGCACATTTGCATACTGCCTTCGGTTCTCCCTGAGAACGCTATTCACTACACTCGACACATCGACCCATTAAAGGCACAGGCTCATCTGCAATGCGCGCGCGCCAAATTCGTGCCACGAAAAACGCAGCTCCATGCCTTTGGTATGGAGCTGCGTATTTCGTGGCACGAATTGGGCGCGCGCGCATTGCTGACGAGCCTGTGCCTTTAAAGAAGGTGTCCAAACATATAAAATACCTCCCCAAAATATTATCCATGGGAAGAAAACAGGAAATTTGCAATCTCCAATTCTGATATGGAAGCAAAAATGTTGGTAAATCACTGCACTGCTTTATGTAACTAGATAAATTAGTCTACGAAATATCAATGGTTTTGGAGCGATATCCTTGAAAATATACGAAATGAGAGCGCAAAATTTCAGAATAGTAATGAGCAAAATATGACGAATGATATGGTATCAAAATCTCAACACCCTTTGGAAAAATGGGGGGTCCAAAATGTAATCTGGACAGTAACGCTCCTTAATAATTGAAAATTTTTTTTTTCTCGTCAGAACATTGTTTTTTTTCCAACTTCGTGATATTGTTGTATTTCTATTGTTCGTTTACGAAACAAATTGCTTCATCTTCCGGCTTCAACGATTCTCTGCAAGTACATGTAGTTTAATCTATGATAGATGTGTAAACATGGAATCACAGCCTAAATTTCTTAACTCCAAACAAGCATTTCGTAAACGCCTTCAAAACATTTCTGACATCTCTAAATTTAAAAGCGAAGCCAGCTTTTTCGAAGTGGGTAATAGAGCTTCTGCACCAGCGGCCATGGCAGGGGGCAGGTTTTCTTATTTAAATGATGTAAGAATAGAACCACAAAGCACCTACCCATGCATGACACATGGTATCAATGTGACTGCCCCTGTCATGGCCGCCGTGCAAAGGCTCTATTTGCAAAATTAGGGGTCCAAAATTGTTGGTGTCCCAGTTACGTACGACACTCTCTGCTTCAAAAATCACCCCTCCTGATCACAAATTCTCAGTAATGGACTGTGTGGCCTGTGATTAAGTTATAGGGGACAGCATCATTTTCTTTAATATTTTGTTCTCTGATTCCTGAAAAATATTCAAAACAAGAGACCATAAAGGCTTATAATTTGTTCCATGGTATTGAATAGGAGTTTGGTCTCCTGGGTTATACGCCAATGAAAATTGGATGTAGAATGAGTTTGCATAAACTTTGGTGCCATATCTACACACAAACATTAAATTTAAGTGGCATTTGTTGAAATAAAAATAGTTATTTTCTACTGGGAAACCACTTTTATCCACTAAAAACACTTGGAAATCTTAAAAAGCATGTCATACTTTTGGACCCCTAATTTTGGGAATTACCCATGTACCCCACGATTAAAAAGCGTTAATAAAAGCATGGAGGTAGTTTTTTTGTCTAGCCCGAAATATTTTCTATACTTTCTATATATATACTTTTCTATAGGCCTACTTACAAAATATCGCTAAGCATAGAGGAAGAAAACACTTACCGTTTTTATTCGCAAGCGAAGTCCATGAATTCGATCGTCTCTCAATATTAACCACTAGAATTTGCGATTTTCTCTATTTCCTCTCTCCTATTTCGAAGTTACATCGAATAAAGGATGTCTGCCGGCTACCAAAACCTCCATTTTGACAAGAATATGTGTTTCCGTTTTGCTAAAACACGTACGGGAACGGTGGACCGCAAACCAAGTTATGCGTGTCTCGAGTTTATGCAAGGTGATTGTGTGTGCGAATAAAAACGTCACTGATATTCTCAACGCACATCGTTATGGTTGGTAAAACCGCTAATGATGTATCGTACCGCCCGCGTTCGGCCTGACAAATTACGGTACAGCTTACATGTACATGCATTTATTTTTTGTCCTTGGACAAAGATGAAGTCATATTGTAGAATAATCGATCGATCAAAAAATGAAGTTGTGCTAAACCATAAACAGACCTTGGTTGTTAGGTCGGAACGCGTCCTAATTTTTGTCACGGTGACCAAATTTTTACTTCACGAAATGACAAGAAAAACCCGACTTTACGAAACATAACGATCTTGCGTTGAGAATATCGGTGACGTTTTATTCTCACACACAATCAACTTACTTAAAGTGTTGATAGCAATGGTAACAAACACCACATGATTGGTTTTTTTTCGTGTAAAATGGTACCTTTGTGAGAGAAATTGCCAACTGAATTGTGCTTAAAAAATTGTTTATTTTTCGTTCAACACAAAAACCATGCATGGATTTTAAAGGTTTTCTGAAGTATTACTGCATCTATGTGGCCGAAATTTCTACAAGGCAGTTTATCAACATTATTCTTTGGTTTAAAATGCTGTTGGCTCTGAAATGATATAAACGGGCCTTTAAAGGCCTATAATATGTATCATTTGCAAGATAAAATCTTTTACAGATTCGTGGAATAAGAGTGTAACATAGCTAAGGAAGAATGTTGGTAAACTAGCCTGAAGAAATTGCTTCAGAAAACCTTGAAAGTCTTTATTGATTTTGTGTACAAGTGAATATGGTACGGGACTTCTTTTTTTTCTCTTTTTTTATGTATAGAAAACCACCTTCGGTTGTCAATTTCCAGCATGAAATACCATTTTGGACGGAAATAAATTCACGTGGTGTTTGTTACCATTGCTATCAACACTTTGAGTAAGTTTTTCTTGTCAACTCATGAAAAACAAAATTGGGTCATTGCAAATGATACAATGGGCCTTTAACGTATTGATAATAATGGTAACAAACGCCATATAAACTTCTTTTTTTTGGTCCAAAACGATACCCTTTTAGCTTTCTATATTGAAAAAAATTATGCAGTGTACGCTTTAGGTAAGAGTTGAGAAGTTGATCAAATGTTTTCCTTCTTTAAAATGACTCATCAAGCATCGTTAAGTGCATTTTTTTGAGGAAAAAAAATGAAGATATGTCAGGAAACACTTAGAACATTTTCAGCCTCCTGTCTCATGTGTTTGATACACAAGGTCTAAAGACATGATCATCAACTCAATTCTTTCCAAATTTCCCAATAAAAACCTCACAGCGTCTAAGCTTGAGAGGGACTCGAACCCACGACCTCCTGCACAAAGCACTGGCAGACGTCATAACCACTCGACCACTCTCAACGAGCTATGTGCAGAATTAGAAAGAATGTTTTGAATATCCTACGGGCGCTTGGTGGCAGCAAACTAACCGGTCCTTTCCTTTGTCTAGCTAGGGGTGCACCCAAGTAAATAGGCAGAGATCTGTGCGCCGAGCTCATGAATATTTTGTATGCCCTCAAATTCTTCTTTATTAGGGAGAGTTGCGAGCTGAACGAGTGTGGTCTTGTGTAGAATATGACTATCGTCGCGATGTGGGGTATTTTTTCTTCCAACTATAAACATTTTAGACACTGTAGCTCCTAAAAGTGGCCCTATTTTTCCCAGTAGCGTATGTGTCTTTGTTCCAAAATGGATGCAGGTCTGATTAGCAAGTTTCACTGTTGTTAGGGGTAGTTTTGTTTCAAGTGGAAATTAGGGAATAAAAGTGACGAATTACCCCCATAAAAATGAACATAATTAAAAAGATGAGAAATCAGTGATTATTCTGGTTGTTGTCCTGAGAAGCTGAGAGAGTTGTGAGTATTTTTAAATGATTTTTGAAAATTGGGCATTTAGCATTGGTTCCTATGGGAGCCCTATTTACTGGTGTGCAACCTATAGGTGACTATACAATTCCTCCTCCCCAGAGATATAGATCAGCGGTTCAAGGTGACAGCTAATGAAGCGTGTATCAACAAATCCATCAACTTTACGGCGCATGCGTAGTGGAATTACGCCAACTACTTTGCATTTCGCTTGGCTGACCAATCGACCTCGTTAAAGGCTCTTTGCCCGCTTCGATTTCGGCCCATTTTTGGAGCGTGGCGAAAAAATAGAAGACGAGTAAAACAAATTGTAGTATTGTCACACTATACTATGGGATGATTATCGTCCACACGGCGCCACACAAACACACATTGACCTTTATATACAATGGACGCGAGGCTATTTTTTGCAGAACTGACGGACAAGCGACACATTTGCATAATGCAGGTGCCCTGCATTTTTCACTTTCAAATGGAGGTCAGGTGCAGTTTAGAAGGTCACATACTATGCTGTTGATGCTACGTGGTGCACGCCATTGCCTAGCAACCAACAGTCTGGTTGCTTTGTGCTATCCTATTCTACAGTGAACAGGGTATTGATTCTGTATTTCACACCTGCCGCATGCATCACATAGCAATAACAAATTAGTCTGGTCAAGCAGATGCATGTTGTGTGCATGTGAAAGGCAGTACGTCAGTACACCAGACGTCATTCGCGTGAAACTTACAAATACGTTTAAAGGATGCGTTCAATTAACTTCCTCGAATCAGCTTTGATCTCGGACGATAGTGCAAGCAATATGTAATTGGTCAGGAGACCATCTTGGAACGAGGTTAATTTCGTGTCGATACGTGGAAGCAACTCGACCGCAGTTGTCATCGAGTTGGTCCAAATTAACGCACGTGTATAAGCCGTTAAAGCCAAATTCTCGACGCGCCAAACTAAAAATGCGTGGAATTTTCACCTTTGACAGAAAATAACGCAACCAAACACGGACAGATTAACGCCACTTCGGCCAAGTGCGTTGAAAGACAGATTGGCGAAAATCGCCTGCGCTTGCGCTGGAGATTCAGACTTGAAAAGAGGCTAGTAAATAGTAAGTTTGGACAAATATTCTCAGTTAGAATCGATTCCAAGTGGGGAATCGAGATCGCAAAGAATCGATTTGAGGAATCGGTCTTTTGGAAGAATCGATTTTTTAAGAATCGGTCTTTTGAAGGAATCGATTCTCTAAAATATTCTCCAAATATTATAAACGGTAGCAGACGTTGAGCGCTTGTGTGTCAGGCTGCCTGAGGGCTGCGTACTCCCCAAAGAGCTGTGCCCAATGACCAGGGTACGTGATAATGTGTAAAGCGCATGAGTATCCCACATGATAGATAATGTGCGCTATATTATTATTAAAATGCATAAAACGGGCAAGGCCACTTTGAATAATTATTGGGGAACAATACACAATTTGTAACAGATGTCACCGTTTTCTAATTTCGTGGGAAAACAGTTTGAAGGCAGAACACATAATTGGTAAACTGATAAAAGGGGCGTTAATTCCACTTGTGATTAGAAGCACATGTTGATCAAACTGCCCTGTAGAAATTTCAGCCACGTAGGTGCAGTAATACTTCTGAAATTTGAAAAATCCATGCATGGTTTTTGTGTTGAGTTGAATAGTTAAAAAAGTCTTTAATTTGCAAAAGACTTTTAGAAAACCACCTTCAGTTGTTAATTTCTCACACAAAATACCATTTTGGACTGAAATAAAATCATGTGGTGTTTGGTACCATTGTTGTTAACTCTTTTAGTAATTTTTTTCTTACTAAATTGGGGTCACTGCAAATAATACGTTCTATACTTTAAAGGCAGTATACATCATTGGTAATCTTGAAAATCAGAAATGTTCACAGATTTACGCCTAACTTACACAATATAAACATGATGACCGTAAAAAAAACTTCCCCTGAAATGGTTTTGTCTGAAGTGCTATAGTCTTTGAGAAATGAGTAAAACAATTATTTTTCGTCTCATGAGACGAAAATTCAATTTGCCCCAATTCCATTTCTCCCAAGTGCCATTTCGCCCCAAACCACTTCGCCCGAGTGCCATTTCGCCACAAATTACTTCGTCCAAACACTACATCGCCCAAATGCTACTTCGCCCCAAAACCACTTCGTGCACAGGCCGTGGTTCAGGGCGAAATGGTTCAGGGCGAAGTGGTTTTAGGGCGAAATGACTGCAAACCCTTTTTTGACCGTTTTCTCAAAAGTTATACGAAGTACAGAGCTGGTTTTTGCTCAGGTTGGTTTAATCATGCATATCTTCAATCACACAGGGGGATAAAACTATTTGTAACAGTTTACCAATCATCTTTAAACTCGTTTAAACGCCAATTTCGCGTTCTCAAACAATGTTGCCTGAAATCGCGTCCTATCGCGTGTGCGGAGAATTTGTTAAATTTTCACTTGAAAACCATACTGCTTTAAAGAGAAAACTGCACGATAAATAAATATCAAAACTAATAAATGGATCGTTTTCAGCAAAATTACAATTTAATAAAGTTTGGAAACAAGCTTTTACATCAAAATGGGAAATGGTTATCAAAAATAAATTCGTTTCCATGAAAGTGCGAAAACTGCTACAGTGCAGAAGTAGTTTAAAAGTGTTACATGTTACATGATAACAGTTACTGTTTGCATTAAACTATGTGTAATTCTCTCGTAAGATACAAAAAGGCTTGAGCATTTTAGAAACTGCCAAATGATATTTACATAATTTAGTGTTTTGTTTTGAGTTGCCTATAACCATATCGAATAGCCGCCATTTCGCGGGTCAGTTTTTTTGTTCCTTGAGGACATGCATGGTTGCACATATTGTGCTTCCATTGTTGAACGGTTTAAGTAACAAAAGGTGCCCCATGAAATGGCGGATATTCGATACAGTCTATTCGAAGGATAAGAAATATTTTCTAAGTTTCTAAGACTACATTCGAGTACAACTTGCCTAACGTACAGGGTGTCGCACAAAAACGCAACCGTTGAAAAAGCTGTCACTTTGAAAAACTATAATAAACCCCTAAAAAAAAAATCGGAAACCTAAGTTCGACTGACGATTTCTGTCTTGTTGCAAAATAGTTTTCCTTGAATTTTATATCATTGGAAAGCCCCGTTATTCCTCTTTACGATGATGTGTCATTTGTTATGATTAAGCAATTTGGGGATGAATACGGGGTGTAAAGTGAAATGTCACAAAATTCACTGCTATTGTCATGCAGTGCATCCTTTTGCTTGGGGGATGGGAATGTGTCAATACGCTTTTTGACAATAGCAATGCATTTTGTGACATTTCACTCTCCACCCACCCCCATATTCAGCTGTGCTGCACATCTCCCAATTGCTTAATCATAACAAATGACATATCATTGTAAAGAGGAATAACAGGGCTTTCCAATGATACCAAATTCAAGGAGAATGATTTGTTAACGAGAGAGAAATCGTCAGTCAAACTTGAGTTTTCCTAACTTTTTTTTGAGGAGTTTAATTCAGACACAAATTTGGTATCATGAAATCCACTGAAGCCTAGGCTTCATTTTGGTACCAATTGTAGTCGATGACTTTCTGCATGATTGAGTAATCATTGATTGACTGAAGTGGGGTAAAAATGACAATTACACATTTTAGAAGCGATGAGTAATAAATAAATTATTTTACCCCACCCATAAAAAAACATCAATTTCTCAGTCATGCAGAACGTGGCTGACTTGCAACTACAGATATAAAAAAGAGGCATAGGGCATATTATGATAAATTTATGTGCCTAAATATTGCAATTTTTCACACAAGCAAAATTACGTTTTTGTGGGATACACTGTATTGTAGGTAAAGCTACATAGATACAGAAATGTTTTAGAAAAAGCTTGAAAATCCATAGTTTTTGGTAAATGAATGCTAAAAAACATGAGCGTGTGTAGGCCTACTTATTTTTTTAAACCATCTTCAGTTGTTATTTCTTGCGAAAAGTACAATTTTGGACAGAAAAAAAAGTCATGTTTATATGACCAATCACCTTTATTCAATAATACACTTTCATGTTTCCAACTAGAGCACTACGTAAACGATTTTCACGAAGTGATTTTTTTCACTATTTTTTTAGCCGATAAATATATTCATAATCTATGTAACTTATAATAGGAAAAATCAAAAACTAAATTAGCATAAGAATTGCTTGCAGGCATAGAGTGCTGACGTGAACTCGTCATCCTTTGTGTGTTGCCAAGGTTACTGGGTCTCTACACTAAAACCAGTGAACTGTTTCCCTGTGCTTTAGCAATGGGCATTTCAGATTACCAGCGAATGTTTAGATCCAATTACCCTCGCAAATGACGTCACAATTTCTATGTGAAATATGAATGTTGCTCTGTGGGTGCCATCCTATTTATTTAGATATCAAAATAATTTATCTTACCAAGTTGACTTATAACGTGGATTATGTCGAATTGGCGAGATGCTTTATGTCGCCAAGTCGCCTTCCTGTTTTCAAGAAGTCAACTTGGTGAGATAGACCCTGTTTCTCACTAGAGAAATCGCTTCGTTCGACGATGATTCAACAAAGAGATTTCCTGATGTGAACGCACGTCTCTTCATTCAACGATGATAAGAATCGCTTTATTCAATAAAGGAAATCGCTTCCTTCCATGATTGAAGCAAATTTGTAATGTGAACGGCTCCCTTTGTTCGACGAAGGATTTGGCGGGCCTGTTGCACAAGCGCGTTGTGCATCGAGCGCCCGGCAAGAGTTGTTTTTGACGCGCCGCTGGAAAACGACACAGCACGTCTAGACGCTTGAAGCTCAGTTCGCAACGCACATGTACGACCTCCCACGGCTTCATTTGATCTTCGTTAGCGGTCGCTCTTCGTTTGATCTTCGTTAAAAGAGTGTGACCAGATCACTTTTTTTTACCCATAACTCCCCGGGACTTACCTTATGGGTCATGAGATTTTTATATCATAACATCCGCTATATTTTTCTGATTACGAAACTGAAACTCCCGCGCTTCTAGGCCGCATATTTCCGAGGATATCGTCGAAAATCCACCGATTATTTGTAAACTAATTTTCCAGTATCAACGTTTATCCGCTGAAAACATACTCGATAGTTTTGTTCAATTTTTTACTGGAAATTGCGAATGTTTTCGGGTTTTTGGGACTTGGGAGGTGTGTATGGGAGTTACTTGATAATATTGGTAAGTTACATCGAAAACTATTTTCCAGAAACTCTGGTCACGCTCCTTTAAGTGATATACATGTAGCTTGTACACCTTGCAATGGTTCGGGTAGTCCTGTTTACCATTTTGGGTGATGATGGTAGTGGTGTACATGTATGTAAACTTCTGACTTCAACTGTAGCTTGCACACCTTGCAATGGTTCGGGTAGTCCTGTTTACCATTTTGGGTGATGATGGTAGTGGTGTACATGTATGTATTTATACTTCTGACTTCAACTGTATGAATGCACGCTTCATTAACTAACGTTGATTAACTAATCTTCGTCAAACGAAGTGATTTCTCTAGTGAGAACGGGGTCTATGTCGACTTGGCGAGATAATTTTTTGCCAAGTCGACTTAGTAGATTTAGAATAGCGACTTGGCAACATAAATGATCTCGCCAAGTCGACTTAATCCACTTTATAAGTCAACTTAGTGGGATAACTTATCCCGGTATCTAAACAAGTGGCATGGCAGTCACAGAGGGCCGTACAAAACCAAAATAGTCAAGGCAATTTTATGTATACACCAAGTTACACTACTCAAATTCAAATCCTTTGGTTAAGCTTACTGTTAATACTATTTATACGAAGTCGCAATAAAATGGTTCCGAAAGGCTACTTACACAATTAACACCAATTTCAGAAATCTTTATGAAGAATTTTAGAGGCACTTCGTTAAATGGTGCAAATACCCAAAAAAGAATTTTAAAACTACGATTATTTTAAATTAATATTCTACAAGGACAGCTTTCCAAAGAAACCAAAAGTTAGTATTTTAATAAACAAATTGTGTTAGTAAAACAACATAACCCATTTGAAAATAATAATCCGAGTACTTATACCGTGTTTACACTGGTCCCGAGCTCGGATCAAGATTGATCCCCTGATAAGAATGCGTCAGTGTTAACCAGAGTGTCGCATTTACATTCTGTCGTTGATCTCGAGCGGGGCGCCAGAAGTTGCAGTCAAAGGTCATGCTCTATGTGTGCATGTACAGAATTAACTATGTGTGCATGTACAGAATTAACTATGTGTGCATGTACAGAATTAACTATGTGTGCATGTACAGAATTAACTATGTGTGCACGTACAGAATTAACTATGTGTGCACGTACAGAATTAACTATGTGTGCACGTACAGAATTAACTATGTGTGCACGTACATAATTAACTATGTGTGCACGTACAGAATTAACTATGTGTGCACGTACAGAATTAACTATGTGTGCACGTACAGAATTAACTATGGGCGTGTTTGTTTCGGACGAATCCGCCGATCCCGAGATCTGCGCAGATGGTTCAGCTAGATTCAACTATGCATAGCGCTGAACCATCTGCGCAGATCGGGATCGGCGGATTCGTCCGAAACAAACACGCCCCAAGTATGCACGTACAGAACTAACTGTGTGCACGTACAGAATGTGTGTGTGCACGTACAGAACTATGTGTGCACGTACAGAACTATGTGTGCACGTACAGAACTATGTGTGCACGTACAGAACTATGTGTGCACGTACAGAACTATGTGTGCACGTACAGAACTATGTGTGCACGTACAGAACTATGTGTGCACGTACAGAACTATGTGTGCACGTACAGAACTATGTGTGCACGTACAGAACTATGTGCGCTTGTTCTCCCGAACAATGGTGGACGTTTTAGGGAGGTCTAACAAAGAGGAACAAAGGGACGTGACGTCCGCGATTGTCAGTGAGTTCACACCTGTGTGTGCATGCACAGAACTATGTGTGCATGCACAGAACTACATGTATGTGTGCATGTACAGAACTACATTGTATGTGTGCATGTACAGTGTGCAAGGCCACTCAAATTTTTGCGGGCTTCCCTTCCATCGAAAGCTTGGGGTTCGACCCTCCGCCGCCGCGAGACCAAAATCTCGGGGTCTGATCCGAGACCAATTTGGTCCCGAGAGCATTTACACTCAGTTTGTGACTCTGAGCTGATCCCGAGCTCGGTGTTCGACCCCGAGCTCGGGATCAAGTGTAAACAGTCTGCCAGTGTAATTTTAAGTTTAACTAAACAAAACCACACAACATTACAGAAAAAAAGTTGATTATAAAAAAAAACAAATTACACAAAATAACTATAATACTAAGTTTTACAAAAAGGTAACTCTTTACAAGTATCAAATTTGTACGTGTTACAGGAAAACCTTTGATAAATCTGTGTAAATACCTTTTTGCTTGCGCAGAAAAAGGGAATGACCAAAATAAGTTGCAAAATTAAAAGCAAGATTTCAAGCAAAGAGATGCAAAAGTGCATAGGCTTTAAACGTGCTATAAACAGCGAAAAACTTACACATTTTGCAAAGTGACTCAAAGCGACTTGTGACATGTTTTTCCCCACCGATTAACGACCGACTTTGTGACTCAAAAATCCAATAAACTAAATTACTGAGCTGAAGTGCAAACCATATCTTTTGTTCATAGTCACCTTTAATGTTAAGTTCACTCAAGTCATGCCAGAACTGGGAAATCTTGACCTCCAGCCAAGCCCCATTCATACAAGTATGGGTCTCCGTGTAATTGTATGTGCACGCATGTTAGAGGTTTAATAGGGCATGCCGGAGGTTTAATAGAGCATGCCGGAGGTTTAATAGAGCATGCCGGAGGTTTAATAGAGCATGCCGGAGGTTTAAAGGTACACATCGGTGGTTTAAAGGTGTAGTCACATATTTAAAGTTGCACGTCAGAGGTTTGAACGACACGTGACTTGCCTTTGAAAAAGACCACTCTTGAACGTTTTTACTGACCGACCACCGAACGGCCAGCTCTTGAGCGAAGCAGCGACGACGCCATCCCGTCCACCGTACTCCTGATGACGCGATTTCGTTCTTTCAAGTCCTTCACGCTGCTGTCGAGTTGTTCCGTTTTGGCCCCGATGTCGTCAACTTTCTGTAGCTGCACCTTGATGTTGCCCAAGACGTCATGCAGATTGTCAAATGACTGGTCGGCTGCGTTCAGCGACTTGAAAGTTTCGTATCTGGTATTTTGGAAATAACATTTTACAAACGATTAGCTTGGACTTTGGTTGTCTTTCAATTGAGCAACGCTGATGGTATAATGCAGATCCTGTTTAAACCTCAAAAAACAAAGCTTGGGTTTTATGAGTTAAATGTACATAATTAAATTTCCCGCACCAATAGACCGTATCGAATAGCCGCCATTTCGTGGGGCAGTTTCTTTGTTCCTTGAGGACATGCATGGTTGCACATATTGTTGAACGGTTTAAGTAACAAAAGGTGCCCCACGAAATGGCGGCTATTCGATACGGTCTATACCAAGCATTAAGCCAGTCGACGCTGGTATTATTTTTGGCAAAAATTAAAAAAATTTAAAATGGAAAATGTGATTGGCCAAAAGTTAAGACAAGGTCAAGCACCACAAATACTGACTTTTGAGTCATTTCTACATTCATTGTATGAATCTTCTCAACAAAAGATCAATACTTTGCAACACTCTGAGGCAGCCGCCACGGAGCGAGATTTGCTACACTGACAAGCAATCCACAGCCGTCAAGTTCAAGTTCAAAACACGGTGTGTACAAATGAATGGTTGACAAGGAAGACGGCAGCAAAGCTGACATTTTAACTCGTCAACCGCCCCCGTGACTAATACATTGCTAGAACATGTTTACACAGAGCCTATTTTTTGGGGAAATGAGCATTTGGGGAAATGAGCATTTGGTGAAAATGCCATGGCCTATTTTCACGAAACCGGCGTGAAAATATCTGCAGGACACCAGCAGTTATGTCAGGAAAATTTGGCAAGGTAGAAATTGAGCATCGCAACCATACAAACGAAACAGTAAAAGGTGGAGGGTTGAGGCCCAGCCCCCTCTGCACTAATTAGCCTGCTTTTCAGCTAATTAGTCTGATCCAAAACTACTCTTTTAAGTTGTATTTTCATTTTTCACAAATGGTAACTTTTCATCCCAAACTGGTTTCATTATCGTTCGTGTTGTCGTATTGCTACGGTATTGGCAAAAAGGGGGTGGTTAACGTAGCCACGGTGACGCCCCCTCCTGCAATTTTCGCGCCGCTCTTAAGTTAATTAGTCTGATCTAAAATTACTTGTTAAGTTATATTTCCTGAATCTACACACTCCAAGCTACAAAATGAGACTGGTTTCATCGTTGTTCTTGAAATTTTTGATTATAATTTGATTAAATGTAAAATTTGCCTGATTTGGCATGGCTCCAACAGCCTCGGTCTGATCTAGCGAAACGTAAGACCGGCCATACGTGATCAGGGTCGCTGATACTACGGTATAATTTATAACAATCGTCGGTTTTGTTCACGAAATTTTGATAAAACCCTATTCAGCTCTCAGTCTATAATATAGGCATGTGCTGTTCAACAGCCTGTCCATTGTAAAATACATGTAGGTCAGTGGGTGCAAGTCAAAAAGTGCTTCATCATTTTTATACATACAAGTACATCATTGGTAATCTCGAAAATCAGAAATGTTCACAGATTTACGCCTAACTTACACAATATAAACATGATGACCGTAAAAAACTTCCCCTGAAATGGTTTTGTCTAAAGTGCTATAGTCTTTGAGAAACGAGTAAAACAATTAGTTTTCGTCTCATGAGACGAAAATTCAATTCGCCCCAAAACCATTTCGCCCAAGTGCTATTTCGCCCCAAACCACTTCGCCCGAGTGCCATTTCGCCCCAAATTACTTCGTCCAAACACTACATCGGCCAAATGCCACTTCGCCCCAAAACCAATTCATGCACAGGCCATGGTTCAGGGCGAAATGGTTCAGGGCGAAAAGACTGCAAACCCTTTTTTGACTGTTTTCTCAAAAGTTAGACGAAGTACGGAGCTGGTTTTTGCTCAGGTTGGTTTTAATCATGCATATCTTCAATCACACAGGGGGATAAAACTATTTGTAACAGTTTACCAATCATGTATACTATCTTTAAAGCACTACTCTCTAACTTGGGGGTCATCCAAAGTTGTCTCCATTTTCACGATTCTACAGAGCGTTGGATTTTTCAAGACCCCCCTCCCCCGAAATACTATAATTTTTGTTGTCAGTACATTGAAATGTCAACATTTTACAGTGCATGTAAAGTCCTACGCGGCCCTCGACCCCCCTTTCTACATGTATGCTTTGTAGGCCCATAATGAAAATTTTGACAACTTCAGACGGCCTCTTGGGAAAAGGGCGAAGCTTTACCAATATCGGATGGCATACGGTATGGGTATTATCAATTACAGAACACGAACTGTGACGAAAATGAATGCATGGTTGATCGCTGCGAATACCCTAGCCAGGTAAGCGAGACATATACAAAAATAACAGTATAAAAAGACAAGGTCGTATTTTAACAATATTAGCATTAATTTTGACAGGGGGTACATGCAATAGTCACAAACAAATGCCCATCTGTCTAAAAATAAAGGTCATGGCTTTAAGAAGAAAGAAATGAATTTTGTGGGAAACTGCCAAAGGATATTATTAGGAATAAAAGGTGTTTGTGTTGAATAAGACTGCTGACACACAAGCCAGACATTATTTTAAAAAATAAAAATAAACAATTTTTTTTTTAGTCTGCACCAACTTCGCTAGTCCGAACGCTACATGTTGCAAAGCTGCCAATTCTCCTGGATTTTGCAACAGATTCACTGGAAAATTACTGATTTTGTGACTCCTGACACCTGACACAAATAAAAACACTCCTGGATTGTCAATTAACAACCTCAGAGATATTTAGATGCGTCTAATATCGTGAGATCAATCTATTTTCTGGGTGCTTTTTTCCCCAAATCCAGGAACATTGGCAGCTTTGCTACATGTTGAAAGTAATAACTGTCTTTTGAACAGTCTTCATGATCGTGCCAGGTACTTTACATATGGGTCGTTCCATAAATTAGGGGTTTAGGTTGTGGTCCCTTCCCCCCTTATATTTGACATCTTGTTTTTTGTAAATTCAGGACACCTCAAAAGCCGTGTCCGCATTGGACGTGTTTTTTGGGAGGTTTTACCGAGACGATGGTAAAATGAAAAATTGCTAACTTTTACTGCTGTCCGCATTTGGACTTTTTGACACAGGAAAATTTTACCGAGACCGTGGGAGAGCACGCGCAGTGTCCCTTTACAGTATGACCTTCTTGGCCCGGACGTACGCTTCCAGAGCACGTTTACCGCCTCGCTGTGTCCACACAAGACTTTTCGTCTCGGGAAAGGTTCCCTGGTCAATTTTCCTGGGCAGAAGTTGGCCAGGAAAAGTATCCGCTGGACTCAGGAAAAGTTACCGAGAGGAAAATGTCCTAGGCTGTCTGCATTGGACTTAAAATGGGCCAATGTGGACAGGTCTAAAGAGTTACATAATGGGCCGTCCAAAGTTATCAACATTTTCACGGAACTACAAAGCGTAGGAAAGGGGAGGGGAGGGGTGTCGAGGGCTGCGTAGGACTTTACATGCACTGTAAAATGTTGACATTTCATGGTAGTGTCAAAAAATGTTGATAAGTAGTATTTCGGGGGGAGAGAGGTCTTAAAAAATACTACGCTCTGTAGAACCGTGAAAATGTTGTACATGTAGTACAATTCATAAAAAAAAATGGTTTGAAGGCCATTTTAATGATACAACTTGTATGGCAAATGGAACGTGTAACATTGGACACCAAAATGTCACACTTTTGGACCATTAATCTGTGGAAAGACCCATAAATTTGTCCACTGAACAAGACACAGTTTTCTTTAATACAGAGTGCCAGATACCTTAAATATACTACCCAAAAAAAGAAGATTTTCTTTGTTTCAAAATTGAGTTACACTTCAGAAATCTAGAGGCATTAGGTTTTGCACTCCTTTGCCTTTTTTCAATTTAAAAAAAGCCAACCAGTAAAGCTTACCAGGGGCCAATTTCATGGCGCTGCTTAGCACAAAAATGTGCTTAGCACAGATTTTATTTGCCTTGTATTGCAAAAATGGGTTGCTATTAACCAAAATCGTATGTGATGTGTATTTACTAATATTTTGCTAGATTTTCTAAAAACACAATTTGACATACAATTTAGGCTTGCAACCATTTTACAAAACAAACATTTTGTGCTACTGCTAAGCAAGTTTTTGTGCCAAACAGCGCCATGAAACTGGCCCCAGGCCTTTTAAACCGATTCGTTCGTTTATCTCT
Source organism: Henricia sp. BOLD:AAB3569 (assembly GCA_037783545.1). NCBI lineage: Eukaryota > Metazoa > Echinodermata > Asteroidea > Spinulosida > Echinasteridae > Henricia > Henricia sp. BOLD:AAB3569. Next base: position 1,061,546 of record JBBELK010000161.1, on the reverse strand, counting down.
GGCGGTCATTCAATGTCACTTGGTCTACATGCTTGGACACACAGAACCCATTTCTTATTCATAGCTTCTTAATTCCGCCAAGGATCGATTGACCACCGTGAGCGATCCCAAAGCGATTTTCATCTCTGTACGTGAAATACGTGTCCATAGTCTCAGCTCTGTTAATTAAGTGCCGTGTTTACGGGGCTATAAGCGAAGGGACAGCACGTATATATTAGGTTGTTATTTGTGCAGCCAACTTTAATCAAATTTTTAAAAAATGGTTATAAAAACATTTTTTAAAATATTAAATTTTTGATCACAACGGACATTTCTTGAATACAGTGAACTTGTGGATAACAAGGCACTGTCGACCAATCACTTCGGAATCGCTTTCAAGACTGTTCCTTTTCAGTGATTTGCCCCAAGTCTAAGAGAACCTGTGTTTCCTACAGTAATGAAATGTGACATTTTCCGTTTCTTTGGTTTTTTTTGGGGGGCGGGGGGGTTGTGGGGGGCAGTGGTGGTCAATTTTATTGGGTTTAAAAACATGAGGAAATTTCTACCTAGTGCGGATGGCTGTTTGAAATCCATGCATGATTGAAATGTTTCTACGTACTGCTAAAGTACACCAATAGCAATAACTTAGATATTGGTATGTTGTCAATTTTTGATTTTTGTTTTGTTTTTAGAATGACTGTTTTCACCTATTCCTGTGACAAGGTGTGTCTTTCATGCAGATACAATTGTCTAATCATATATACAAAATCATTCAAGCGGAATGCATACCCTCAATAAAATATCTGCGTACACCCCACAATATCCCTAACTTATTGTGAGTACTGTACATGAATGTATTACAAAAAAATAAGAGCGCACGCTCATTTTTTAAAAGCCGTTTTTGTTTTCCAAAAAAAAAATATCAACCCAAGTCAAATGACTTCATAGGGTATTTAGTGCCATTTCTGTGATCACTCCGAGTAATATTTTGAGTCACTACAAATGACACACTGACCTTTAATAATGTTTAGGGGGAAAATGTGAAAAACAACTCACCTAAAAACAGCTACGTCATTACGTATGGCCATAACATCCGCCCTCGAGACGGTATTCTCCGCATCACCCCCACTGGAAGAAGAATGGTCGAGGATATATCGCTCCGCCAACAACTTGGCAATTTTCTGCAAGGAAAAAAAGTTAAAATACACAAAAAGCCACTGGGTCTAAACATTCGCTGGTAAGGTAAAACGTCCATTGCTATTAAAAGCGCAAGGAAACAGTTCACTGGTTTTAGTGTAGACCCAAAAACCTTGGCAACACAAAAAGGGTGACGTTATCACTTTAGTACTCAGGATCAGTTTGCTGTTAGATAAGCAATTAATCTTTAACGCATCCTGCCACATCTGCTCTACAGCCGTAGCGGGGGAAAAAGCCAAGGAAATTCAAGTAGCCTAGCTTGTGGATCATTCCCAAAATTAGGGGTCCAAAAGTGTGACATGCTTTTTAAGATTTCCAAGTGTTTTTAATGATTGAGAGTGGTTTCCCAGTAGAAAATAATTATTTTTATTTGAACAAATGCCACTTAAATTTAATTTGTGTGTGTAGATATGGCACCAAGGTTAATGCAAACTCATTCTACAGCCAATTTTCATTGGCGTAGGTAACCCGGGACACCAAACTCCTATTCAGTACCATGGAACAAATTATAAGCCTTTATGGTTTCTTTGTTTTGAATATTTTTCAGGAATCAGAAAATAAAATATTGAAGAAAATTATGCTGCCCCCTATAATCACAGGCCACAGTCCATTACAAAGAATTTGTAGTCATAAGTGGTGATTTTTGAAGCAGAGAGTGTCGTACGTAACTGGGACACCAAACACTTTGGACCCCTAATTTTGGGAATTATCCTTGTACACTGTGCGTGTACAACCCATGCACACATTGATCAGTACATGCACACAGAGCTTTGACTGCAACTAATCTGGCACCGCGCTCTAGATCAACTACAAAATGTAAACGCGGCACTCAGGATCATTGCGGTTAAAACTGACACATTCTTATCAGGGGATCAATCTTGATCCAGAGCTCGGGACCAGTGTAAACACGGTGTTTGAGGAGAAAGCTACAGGGTGGTTTGGGGTGCTTTACGGACTAATTATGGGGTTTGTTTTGCTTTTCCCCAACATAACTTTATAAGCACCATATTTCAACTTGAAAGAATGCTCTTCGCGAATTGTATGAAGTCCAATTTAGGTATTAGGTTTGCCTATTGATCTCAGCGACCGTCCAAAGTTGTCAACATTTTGACGGTTCTACAAATCGTAGGAAGGGGGGAGAGGGGTCGAGGGCTGCGTATGACTTGACACGCACATGGTAGTGACAAAAATGTCACTACTAATGTGGGGGTGGGGGGAGGGGGCGGGGGGAGGGGGGGTGGTCTATTCTCTGTAGAACTGTTAAAATGATGACAACTTTGGACGGCCCCTTAGGCCCAGTTCAGATATCACGGCAACTGTGAAGGTGAAGTGAATTGTACGTCATTAATTTTGTGACGAAATATTCGCATCAGTTGATACTAATTTTCCCGGGCGGTCTAGTCTTCGCATTTCAGTTCGTGACCAAAAAGTGTCAGCATAGCACCTTATTTCTCCTCCCCATATTTCGCGGGTAATGTGGCGTTGTTTGTGGTGATTTTGGCACCTTGAAATGCCACATAGCCACAATTTGTATTCGCTTCAGATAGTAAGTTTTCCCACAGTTGAGCGGTGCCAGACTGTCCCAACCACAACAAGAATTTTTTTTAAATTGTTTTTTTAATGGGTTTAATGAACTTTAATTCGCAGCCTGAACTGCATGAAGCTTACAAATATGTTCATCTTAAAGGTACACACCGGCCTACTGTTTACATGATTTAGTGATGTAGCAGCATTGACAATACTTTTTTGATGGTCGTTGTGAAAAAAAGATCAAAATATCCTGTAATTTACTTAAGAAGTGCAAAATTAACAAAAACGGTAAAAATACGGGTTATACGCTTTACTGGACCGACGCTATTTTTACAAGACCAAAGCCACAAGGAACGTTGATTTACTGTTCGTTAGTTTAAAAATGCACTGGACCACTGGTCTAGTACGGTAGAGAAAGCACTAGACCGAGGCTTATATTACTGGCCTCGCTCCACCGGTCCAGTGGGTATTTCGAACCCTGGGTAATGTTATCTATTTTTTTAATCAAATGGCATAAAATAAGATTATACTAGAAACATTGACGTATAGCGTGTTTAAAAAAAATGCAATCTAAATTTAACGGAACGCCAAACGTAGAATGTGTAACCATCATAGATTATATACTGAAACGCAAAAGAAACTTACCACTTGTTTAAAATGTAATGAAATTGTAACAGTTCAAAATAAAACAAACCAACAATTGCTAATTGAAACATTGGCATTTTATTGATTACATATCAAGTTTTTGACCAAGATACACCATCTCATCAGTTTGTTCTACAGTAAAGAACAGAAGAGGGTGCGATGTCAGTCCCCTTTCAATAGCGTGTGTGGCCACCATTGATTTGGATACAGGCAGTGCATCGTCGGCACATACTGCCTACCAGTCTTGGCATGTTGCTTGAAATGCCCATTTTGCACTGGCCTTTTTAAAGCCAACATCAAGACATCACGTGAGCTCATTACAATCATCCCATACCCCTTGGCTAATCACGGACAGTCAAAACAGCTGTTCAACAGCTGTGCCATGAAGTGACCATTGAAGGTTCAAGTGAACTTCAGACACCGTTTGGTCTGACAGTGAGGACACTATTGTCCACAAATAAGTTAACACATTACTTCACGCAGTGTTATTGTTGCTATTTAAAGGTTTAAAAGGTGGTAAGTTTCTTTTGCGTTTCAGTATATATATGCATGGTTTGAAAGCTACAATCTTACTCTTTTAAATAAGACATGAAACATTCAGATCTGATAATTTTGGACGGAGTTATGAGTAATTTCCCAAGAGAGGTCAAATTGAGAGGTCAAACCAGGTTTTTGAATGCGTGTGATAATCAATGGAGAAACCTGCGAAGAGAAGGTCCCAATTGCAATCTTAATTGAGAGCATTCCGGGTGACAGGTCAGTGCTAGACGGAATAAACTGGGCCTACTACATTCGTTCAACCACATCACTCGGCTGGATCCGGGCATGCACCCCTACCAAATGTGCGTACGACATCAGTTGCTACAGGCGGATTTACCGTAACAAGACGAAGTAATTTTTGTCAGTTGGTCGTCGACCACTTGCAAGCAGATGTGCGATTCGGCAACGAAGGTGGATTTTCTCTCGACGGAAAAGTCAACTTAGGTATTGTCTAAGAGTGCTCCATCAAACAACATTATCACATGCATTCAAAAACTTGCTCCCGTGGTCAATGTGACCTCTCTTGGGAAATTACTCATAACTCGGTCGAAAAATTATCCGATTTGAGCATTTGATGTCTCATTTGAAAGAGGAAGGTTGTAGCTTTCAAACCAAGCATATAAACTCCTCAAAAAAAGTTTGGAAAGTCACGTTTGACCGACGATTTCTCTCTTGTTACTAAATAATTTCCCTTGAATTTAGTATCATTGGAAAGCCCTGTTATTTCTCTTTACTTGATGTGTCATTTATTATGATTAATCAATTGGGGGATGTGCAGTATAGCAGAACACAGGGGTGGGTGGAAAGTGAAATGTCACAAAATTCACTGCTATTGTCATGCAGTGCATTCCCCTTTTGCTTGGAGGATGGGAATGTGTCAATGCACTTTTTGACAATAGCAATGCATTTTGTGACATTTCACTTTACACCCGCCCCCGTATTCAGCTGTGCTGCACATCCCCCAATTGCTTAATCATAACAAATGACACATCATCGTAAAGAGGAATAACAGGGCTTTCCAATGATATATAATTCAAGGAAAATGATTTTGCAACAAGAGAGAAATCGTCAGTCAAACTTGACTTTCCGAAAAAATTTTGAGGAGTTTATATTATGTTAGTTACACATTCTACGTTTGCCATTCGGTTAAATTTGGATTGCATTTTTTGAACGCAAAATGCTAGTTCAATATTGTCGTATAAAGCCGACCAAAGATTAATTTTTCCACTGGTCATTATATGCTTGGATGGTTTTTTCTGGTCCTTGATTGACCCAACAGACCCTTGCTAAAATATGTCTCATGGTTGAAGCAAAGTGACCTAGGTACTGAGTCAAGCGTATAGAGGCATGACCAAGTATGACAGTTGCGTGCAACAGACGTTTTAAAAATATTTCAAGCTAGCCACTGCAAGTGTGGTCAAATGGTTGAGGATTGCGAGATGTGCAAGTCTAGTCACAGTTTATGGGTTGTGTGGTCGTTGATTTTACAGTAGATGAATTTGAAATTGGCAATTAAACCTACATCTGGGTATTTCCACAGTAAAGGGGGAATTTTGGCAACGGACAATATTTTCGAGGAAATACCTTTGTCTGGTCTCAAAATAAAATAAATAAGTTTCAGTTGTTCTGAAGAGATAATTTAGGCCCAAAAAGGGTTACAAATAGTGCGACAACATGCCTTTCTAAAAACCCCGTGTACAAATGTCCAATATACGTTCGTAACCGGGATAGACACTTGTGTTACATTTTAGGCCGTCCCGGTTACGAGCGTATATTGGAAATTTGTACACAGGGTTTTTAGAAAGGCATGTTGTCACACTATTTGTAACACTTTTTGGGCCTAAGTTATCTCTTCAGAACAACTGAAACTTATTTCTTTTATTTTAAGACCAGACAAAGGTATTTTCTGAAAAATATGGTCTGTGTTGCCAAAATGCCCCCTGTACGGTGGAAAGACTTATCTCTGACTGTCACTCAGGGGACAAATTTTGTGCTCTAAATCAATATATTTTCAAGGATATCATAAATAAAAACACACCAATGTTTTGTAAACTAGTTTATCTGTTCCATAAAGCAGTGCAGTGATTACACCAACCCTTTTGCTTACACATCCAAATTGGAGATTGCAAATTTCCTGTTTTCTTTCCATGGATAGTATTTTGGGGAGGTATTTTATATGATTGTTAGGTTAGAACGAAATCCATTTTCTGGAAAATCTGAGAAATCTCTTTCAAATAATAGATCGATGAACAGTCAAAATTGAAGGACCCAAAGCCACAATCTATCATAAATGAAAAATCACAAAAATTTGAAAAGAAAAATAATCTACGTACTAAGAAAAAGCCCCGTCCTCGCCTTCCAGAATAAATTAATGTCACTCCTTAATTACAATAAATATCTTTTCCTCTCGATATAAACGACACGCTAATGAACACATGTGGACGGATGTGGGTTGTTTTTGATACAGCTTCTCGATCTGAGCTTTTACGAGCACCGTAAATCATACGTTAATGGGACGAAGCTTAAAAAAAGCCCCATGCCAATTGCATTTTCCCCTTTCGAAGTCCGGATATTGAAACGACGGAAGTCAAAAATATCCGAGGGTAATATTAACGGTAATTGAAGACATTCTTCTAGCATTCCCCGGCTAGCTAGTTGCTTTTTGTTTTTTACTGGCCAACTCGTAAATAGTTTGTCGGCCGGTAAATCACGCAAGATTTATCGAGGGGCCTCGGACATTTCTCATTACATGTGTTGAAATGGAGTAAGATGCACCAGTTGTCTAAATTTCGAACTTGGTGGTCCGATGTTTAGGTTTTACAGTAATCTTCCAAAAAAAAAAAACCTGAAATAGATTTATGGGTTTCAATGGTCTTACAAGACGTCCTAAAAACAGTAACGGTGATTAAAATGTTAATTTATTGGTTTATAAATAATAAAACATTTTTAAAAGAAAGAAAGAAAAATGAGACTTACCTTGTAAGTATGTTCTGCGAGTTTGTTTTTCTGAAAAAGTAAAAAAAACAAAATGAATTAATTTTTAAGCTTTTTTTAAAACCTTACCAGTTTTAAAACAGTGCAACTGTAAAAAATAAACAAGATGTTTAAATAACCTCTTTTATTTTGTTAAAAAAAACTGACGCACTTTGAAAAATTCAAGCTAATTTGTTTTTTAGCATTTCACCAGCCGAATCAAAATGGTTAATTGTGGGCAAAAAGATACATACATGTACACACATACATGTACTCTTGGATAAATATCGTCACACTCAAAGCGTGTCAAGATATATTGTGATTGGACAGGAATAATCACATGACTTTCTGCTATCAACTTACAAGCGTTAAGCCAAATAAAACTGACATTTCAGGTCAGATGTGTTGCAAAAATGAATGCGTAATTTGGTAAAGTAACGAATGCAATATTTGGAATGGTTCCAAGTCACCGCAAAAATGCAAACCAAATACGGGATAGGAAAATAATTTAGTCGTCATTAAGATTCGAACCCGAGACACTTGTTGTCGAACTTGCGCTTACCCCGTTTTGGTTGTGATGTTTCACACAGCACCGGCGATAACAATTCGACAAAATCCTGGTGATTGCATGACGGGTGGGGATGACGTTAAAAGGAGGCGGAATGGTCCCGCCGACGTGGAGGAAGTGAACCCACATACGGGCACGGGCAAATTTCCACTCCGTGTCGGAATTTTCCTGCATAGGACAATTAAAAAGATTATTATATCAATTGAAGATGACATTTGTTAAACGAAATTCAGCAACAATAGAGTTACCTAACTAAAGAATAATGTTGATAAACTGCCTTGTAGAAATTTCAGCCACATAGATGCAGTAATACTTCACAAAACCTGAAAAATCCATGCACGGTTTTTTGGTTGAATAAATGGAAAAAAAATTGTTTGCAAAATGAAAAACCTTAAAGGGCCCGTGACATGCTAAACAACTTTGTGCCTAAGCTTTGCTTCATAATGACGGATTACTTGTTCAGCAAGACATACTATTGTTCGTTTGGATGTAAAATCAATAAAAGGTGGCCTTTTTCAACTTTGAAGATTTCACTGCAATAAATCACAGACAGAGGGCGCTGTTTTGAGTGCATCACATACAAAAAGACAGAAGGGAAAAGTTAAGAAAAAACATAAGACTTCAAGTTGGACTTGTGGCAAATTGTTGCAGTTTCTACCCCCAGGTGTCATGGCTTACAGCAGGCAATATGTAAAACAAACTCAAACAGCCATGGATTACAAAAGTTTTAGGAAAATTGAGAAAAAAGTGTAATCTTTTGTGCACAGTTGAATGTGATTTTCCTGTGTTTGCCTCTTGTGACATAGTCTTGATGCAAGACCGAGTTCGCGATCCCCACATTGTTCATTTTAGCCGCCAGAGGGCGTACCTACACTTACAACGTGAACTCGAAAACTCGGTCTTGATTACTCCGTAAGAAAAAAGTTCGATAACCTTAATGGAAGCACATGAATAATTAAACAGCAAGGTCAAAAATTATGGGCGCCTGCGTAGAAGAGAAAGCGATGCCTCCATAATTAGGTCATGTGGGATGGTAACTTGCCGTGTACATTTTGTACGTGTGCAGTGCTAGTGATTCACCGTGCCGCGCGAAAATGATATCGGGCCGTTTTCGTGCAGTGACCGTGGTGCATTGCCTGCCGAGAAGCGGCATTTCTCGGTACGAGTGCGCGCCCAGCCCAGCCCGGTGACTTCCTGTCCCCGGCCGGTGGTGCCTGTCCGTGTAGATTAAGACCCAATGCCAGGCCAAAACATTGAACAATGTTGGACAACAGTGGGAAAAAATCTAAAAATCATGAAAATTTCTCTCTCTTAGTTTTTACACCATGGTTTTTACAACTAAACTAAAATTTTACATGGTTTTATAACAATGGAAATCCAGGCTGGGGGCCTAAAATCAGACATGTCATAATTTTATTTCTCATTTTTATCATCAAACTTGTTCTAACATACATTGTTTATTTTTCATTTAATACAAAATAAAGACGTGTATAGTGGTCGGATATGGAATTCAACCTACAAATTCAAATTATTTCTGCACTTGAAGTCAAATATTGAACTAATGAATCAGACAATGTTGACGAACATTTCCCTGGACAATGTTGGACAGCAGTGGGGAAAAATCTAAAAATCATGAACATTTCTCTCTCTTAGTTTTTACATCATGGTTTTTACAACTATACTAAAATTTTACATGGTTTTATAACAATGGAAATCCAGGCTGGGGGCCTAAAATCAGACATGTCATAATTTTATTTCTCATTTTTATCATCAAACTTGTTCTAACCATGGAGCTACCTCCATGTTCTAACATACATTGTTTATTTTTCATTTAATACAAAATAAAGACGTTTATAGTGGTCGGATATGGAATTCAACCTACAAATTCAAATTATTTCTGCACTTGAAGTCAAATATTGAACTAATGAATCAGACAATGTTGACGAACATTTCCTTGGACAATGTTGGACAGCAGTGGGAAAAAATCTAAAAATCATGAAAATTTCTCTCTTAGTTTTTACACCATGGTTTTTACAACTAAACTAAAATTTTACATGGTTTTATAACAATGGAAATCCAGGCTGGGGCCCTAAAATCAGACATGTCATAATTTTATTTCTCATTTTTATCATCAAACTTGTTCTAACATACATTGTTTATTTTTCATTTAATACAAAATAAAGACGTGTATAGTGGTCGGATATGGAATTCAACCTACAAATTCAAATTATTTCTGCACTTGAAGTCAAATATTGAACTAATGAATCAGACAATGTTGACGAACATTTCCTTGGACAATGTTGGACAGCAGTGGGGAAAAATCTAAAAATCATGAAAATTTCTCTCTCTTAGTTTTTACATCATGGTTTTTACAACTAAACTAAAATTTTACATGGTTTTATAACAATGGAAATCCAGGCTGGGGGCCTAAAATCAGACATGTCATAATTTTATTTCTCATTTTTATCATCAAACTTGTTCTAACATACATTGTTTATTTTTCATTTAATACAAAATAAAGACGTTTATAGTGGTCGGATATGGAATTCAACCTACAAATTCAAATTATTTCTGCACTTGAAGTCAAATATTGAACTAATGAATCAGACAATGTTGACGAACATTTCCTTGGACAATGTTGGACAGCAGTGGGGAAAAATCTAAAAATCATGAAAATTTCTCTCTCTTAGTTTTTACATCATGGTTTTTACAACTAAACTAAAATTTTACATGGTTTTATAACAATGGAAATCCAGGCTGGGGGCCTAAAATCAGACATGTCATAATTTTATTTCTCATTTTTATCATCAAACTTGTTCTAACATACATTGTTTATTTTTCATTTAATACAAAATAAAGACGTTTATAGTGGTCGGATATGGAATTCAACCTACAAATTCAAATTATTTCTGCACTTGAAGTCAAATATTGAACTAATGAATCAGACAATGTTGACGAACATTTCCTTGGACAATGTTGGACAGCAGTGGGAAAAAATCTAAAAATCATGAAAATTTCTCTCTCTTAGTTTTTACACCATGGTTTTTACAACTAAACTAAAATTTTACATGGTTTTATAACAATGGAAATCCAGGCTGGGGGCCTAAAATCAGACATGTCATAATTTTATTTCTCATTTTTATCATCAAACTTGTTCTAACATACATTGTTTATTTTTCATTTAATACAAAATAAAGACGTGTATAGTGGTCGGATATGGAATTCAACCTACAAATTCAAATTATTTCTGCACTTGAAGTCAAATATTGAACTAATGAATCAGACAATGTTGACGAACATTTCCTTGGACAATGTTGGACAGCAGTGGGGAAAAATCTAAAAATCATGAAAATTTCTCTCTCTTAGTTTTTACACCATGGTTTTTACAACTAAACTAAAATTTTACATGGTTTTATAACAATGGAAATCCAGGCTGGGGGCCTAAAATCAGACATGTCATAATTTTATTTCTCATTTTTATCATCAAACTTGTTCTAACATACATTGTTTATTTTTCATTTAATACAAAATAAAGACGTGTATAGTGGTCGGATATGGAATTCAACCTACAAATTCAAATTATTTCTGCACTTGAAGTCAAATATTGAACTAATGAATCAGACAATGTTGACGAACATTTCCTTGGACAATGTTGGACAGCAGTGGGGAAAAATCTAAAAATCATGAAAATTTCTCTCTCTTAGTTTTTACACCATGGTTTTTACAACTAAACTAAAATTTTACATGGTTTTATAACAATGGAAATCCAGGCTGGGGGCCTAAAATCAGACATGTCATAATTTTATTTCTCATTTTTATCATCAAACTTGTTCTAACATACATTGTTTATTTTTCATTTAATACAAAATAAAGACGTTTATAGTGGTCGGATATGGAATTCAACCTACAAATTCAAATTATTTCTGCACTTGAAGTCAAATATTGAACTAATGAATCAGACAATGTTGACGAACATTTCCTTGGACAATGTTGGACAGCAGTGGGAAAAAATCTAAAAATCATGAAAATTTCTCTCTCTTAGTTTTTACACCATGGTTTTTATTAAATGAAAAATAAACAATGTATGTTAGAACAAGTTTGATGATAAAAATGAGAAATAAAATTATGACATGTCTGATTTTAGGCCCCCAGCCTGGATTTCCATTGTTATAAAACCATGTAAAATTTTAGTTTAGTTGTAAAAACCATGGTGTAAAAACTAAGAGAGAGAAATTTTCATGATTTTTAGATTTTTCCCCACTGCTGTCCAACATTGTCCAAGGAAATGTTCGTCAACATTGTCTGATTTCAGTAGTCTGAGTTCAGTAGTTTAGCTATGTCGGAAATAGCACTTCTGATAAGGTGGGGCGTGGTCATTTAAAAGGGTGTGGTCATTTCTGTGTACTTTTCCATCGATAGTAAATTTGGCACAAATCCCAAGTTGTTCCTCGGGGTCAAATTAGCTTATATCAGTTAAGTTCAGTAGATACATGTACAGATATGTCGGAAGAAGCACTTCTGATGAAGGTCGTGGTCATTTAAAAGGGCGTGGTCAGTTTTGGGTACTTCTCCCCAGGTAGAGATTTTGGGACATTTTTATCATCAAACTTGTTCTAACATACATTGTTTATTTTTCATTTAATACAAAATAAAGACGTGTATAGTGGTCGGATATGGAATTCAACCTACAAATTCAAATTATTTCTGCACTTGAAGTCAAATATTGAACTAATGAATCAGACAATGTTGACGAACATTTCCTTGGACAATGTTGGACAGCAGTGGGAAAAAATTAAAAAATCATGAAAATTCCTCTCTTAGTTTTTACACCATGGTTTTTACAACTAAACTAAAATTTTACATGGTTTTATAACAATGGAAATCCAGGTTGGGGGCCTAAAATCAGACATGTCATAATTTTATTTCTCATTTTTATCATCAAACTTGTTCTAACATGCATTGTTTATTTTTCATTTACAGAATAAAGACGTTTATAAGTGGTCGGATATGGAATTCAACCTAAAAATTCAAATTATTTCTGCAAATATTAAACTAATGAATCAGACAATGTTGACGAACATTTCCATTTTGTTTTTAGTTAACCAAACTGTGCAAATTTCCTTCAAGGGCTTCTGTCCTATCTACAAAGTAGTTTGCTGTTGTTTCCTGGAATTCGTAAAAACAGCTTCATATCCACAAAATTAATGGGCCTTCTCAAAGCATTCTCCTCAAAGCACTGAAAATTGTGAAATTTTAAACATTTAGTAAACTAATAAACATCAAATTTAAATTTGTTCCATTAAACGTTATTCCAGTATATTTTCGGAGGCTTATGCAAGCAAGTTGCTCTAATTAATTTTCTGCAATTCTGCTTGCTGTAAAAACAAAAACATGCACGAAGAATCAGAAAAAAAAGTATTGTTTTAAATAGGCCGTAAAAGGTCGATCCTTGGGTCACAACAATTTGCCTTATTTTTTGTTGGCCTAAATGAAAATCAAATGGGTCATATTTGACTTTAGAAAATGTACAATTACTTTTGTAATGTACAATTACTTCAAACATTGTGTACAAAGCATGTGATAGTGAGTGAAATTAGTAGTTTTTAACAAAGTGGGTGGTTCTTCACTCAGATTAATTCACTCCTAAATTTTGGTTTTTTTCTATCATATCTGAACTAACTGATGCTTGCAAGTCATTTTAGTGAAAAATAGTAGTGGATAACTTCTCTGAAATCGTTTAGCACTTCTTTTTTTTACCGAAGCCAATAATATGACAAGCATGCCATAGTATAGAGGAGAAGAAAACAATCCCAGTCGTTTTCTTCCTCCATGCGTAAGCGATGAAATAAAATCGTGACCAAGCAGAAAATGCCCCAAGAAAATCTCTAAATGCCAGTCTTTGATAGCCTTTGAACTTTTCGATTCCCAACTTGGAACGAAAATGCTTCGTCTTCACTGGCCGCCCAATCATCACACCCGACCGTAGACCCGTTCACGGGTCTAACCCCACCGTACGAGCAACGCAGGTGGCAAGCGGCAAGGCCCGGACGTACGGTACAGGCGAGCCACTGAGTGCAACGCGCAAGATAGCTTTGTCCGTGGACAACGTGTTTGCCTCATATCATGTTTGCCCGCTGACTGCTGATCGATCGATCGATCAGCGACTGGAAAAGCAGCGACATTTGTATGCACTGTCCTGTCCAGTGTGTACTCTGGGTACCAGACAGACCAGAGCTGTTGTGAATTATGGAAATTAGATGACGTCACGCATTTCAACGTGTCACACAAAGGTATGCCAGGAATTCGCTCGGTATTTTGCGAGCGATTTATACGGAATATGAAAGACTGTCTTTTCGACTGTATTTCAGGTGCGCCCTCTGGCGGCCAATGGTGAATAGTCTATGTACATCGTGTATTGCGCGCAAAAAGGCAGTCTTTCCGAAAGACTACTTGTGACATAGTGACCTTGGTCATGAATAATCATATTCGCATTAGCATAAAAACTAAAAACCTTTGTTTTAACCCCCAAAGCAAGCTCCAAATAGGATTTTTATGACTTTAACTGAGTAGAGTGGTTTTAAAGCATATATTTCATTGATAAAAATCCTAAATAAGGGGCCCTTCTAATCCATCTACACTTTTTTTTTATTTTTTTTCTTGTCAACTCATGAAGTAACATTTTGTGTTACAGTGAAACCTGCTCTTAGGGCCACCTCTATAAAGAGGCCACCTGTCTAAAGTGGCCACATTTATTCGGTCCTAAACCAGTTTGTACACAAACATATGGAGGTGGAACCTTGATATTAGGGCCACTCGATGAATCAAGCTACTCTGGGAAATGTTATGAGGAGCTTCAAAACATTATTAAAAACTAAAAAATTTTCAACTTTTTAATGAGCAAACCTTTCATACACTTCACTTTTAGCTGTTTTTTATCTACAGACATGCACTGTGGTATGTTTTATGATGTTTGGATATTCCTGCATGTGTACGCCAAACCTCTATATAATGGCCACCTGCGTATTCTGGCCACATTTTGTCGGTCCTACGGGTGTCCACTATACACAAGTTTCACTGTAACTGCAAATGATGTATTGGGGCTTTAAGGCCCTATGTATCATTTGCAAGATAAAACTTTGTACAGATTCGTGGAATAAGAGTGTAACATATCTAAGGAAGAATATTGGTAAACTAGCCTGAAGAAATGTTAGCTACTTAGATGCATCAATGCTTCAGAAAAATCTATATATAGATTCTGTGTACAAATGAATGGTAAAAAAGTCTGGTGCATGGGACGTTTATTTTTAGAAAACCACCTTCGGTTGTCAATTTCCAGCATGAAATACCATTTTGGACGGAAATAAATTCATGTGGTGTTTGTTACCATTGCTATCAACACTTTGAGTAAGGTTTTTTCTTGTCAACTTATGAAAAACAAAATTGGGTCATTGCAAATGATACAATGGGCCTTTAAAGATAGTATACATGATTGGTAAACTGTTACAAATAGTTTTATCCCCCTGTGTGATTGAAGATATGCATGATTAAAACCAACCTGAGCAAAAACCAGCTCCGTACTTCGTCTAACTTTTGAGAAAACAGTCAAAAAATGGTTTGCAGTCATTTCGCCCCAAAACCATTTCGCCCTGAACCATTTCGCCCTGAACCACGGCCTGTGCACGAAGTGATATTGGGGCGAAGTGGCAGTTGGGCGATGTAGTGTTTGGACGAAGTAATTTGGGGCCGAAATAGCACTTGGACGAAGTGGTTTGGGGCGAAATGGCACTTGGGGCGAATTGAATTTGTGTCTCACGAGACGAAAATTAATTGTTTTAATCATTTATCAAAAACTATAGCACTTCAGACAAAACCATTTCAGGGGAAGTTTTCTAGTCATCATGTTTATATTGTGTAAGTTAGGTGTAAATCTGTGAACATTTCTGATTTTCGAGATTATCAATGATGTATACTGCCTTTAAGCAAAGTTTTTTTGGTTGTTGACATATTTGATGCAGTTTTTACAACTGTAACAGATTATGTGGTTTGGAAGATTAAATTTTATGATGTCAGTTATCACGCTGTAAAAATATTTAAAAGGGGACAATACATTGACTGGATCATTCGCAAAAGTTACTGGCATATTGTGTAACAAATCCTTTTGTCTGATGTCCCTGGCTTTTTGCAGGCACCATATGAAGTGTATAACTAACTGTGGAAATGACAGTGATTTTGTTCTCTCTTTCTTTCTGGCATTAACATGGCTTAAAGGGGTAATCAGAGTTTGTTCTGTCCGAAGACTGGGCCTCGCTAAAAATCACGATTTATTTGAACCAGTCGATAGTCTATGAAAAATTTTTTTTAGATCCATCCACTTTATGATTTTGGGGTATTTTCCCAATGAAAAGTATCGGGTTGGTGGGCAATTTATATAAGTCTGTTTTCAATACTGGAGAGACTTTTTCACCAGGATCATAACTCTGTGCAATGCCAGTTATCTTCTCTCAAAACAAAATAAATATCATAAGACAGATCTAAGGAGATAACTTAAGCAACAAATAGTGCAACAACATACCTTTCTGAAAACCCTGTGTACAAATTTCCTATTTAACGTATGTAACATAGGACACATACTTTGTGACATATTTTGGTGTCCTTGTTACAGACGGTATATTGGAAATTTGCACATAGGGCTTTCGTGAAGGTACAGTATGTTGTGGCACTATTCGTTGCAGTTCTTTAGCTGAAGTTATTTCCTTAGATCTATCTTAAGATATTTCTTTTGTTTTGAGAGAAGATGAATGACATTGTACAGAGATATAATCCTGGAGGAAAAGGTCTCTCCAGTATTGAAATACATGTAGCAGTAACCAGGGCATACATGTACACGTTATACGGTACGTCTGGACGTGTGGATACACGCGCAAAATCTGTTCCACATACATGTATGCCATTTTCGAAATGCTCGGTGTTTTACGGTCAGGCTCAGTATTATGAATTTGATGTCTTCCTTTGTGTGTACATGTAGTTTACCTTCGTGGATTCTCTTGGTGTTAATAAATATGCTCGAGGGGTGAACCTAAAATGTACCGGTAACACAAGTGTCCGTCCTGGTTACGAGAGTATATTGGAAATTTGTACACAGGGTTTTTAGAAAGGCATGTTGTCACACTATTTGTAACCCTTTTTGGACCCAAGTTATCTCTTCAGAACAACTGAAATTTATTTCTGTTATTTTGAGACCAAACAAAGGTATTTCCTCCAAAATATGATCTGTATTGCCAAAATGCCCCCTTTACTGTGGAAAGACCTATAGGCAATCGTTTTGAACATTAAAGTTTATAACATTGAATTGTAAACAGCTAGACATTTAAAAGAGGCATAAATGTGCAATACTTTGCAAATGTTACTGGTATATTGGTCAAAAGAGCTTTATAATCTCATGTCTGTAGAATTGTGCAGGTACCAACTAGAAACTGTAACTTGAGGTAATAAAAACAGTTTCTGACATTGATGTACGTACATCAACAAAATAAATGGTGCGTTCACGGTAACGGCCTAAAAACAAATCCAGGTAGGTAGGAAAATAATAATTTTTTTACATTTTTTTTTACATTCCAGTTCATGCATTTGCATGTTGTTTTGCAATGTTTGAAACTCGCTATTAACTCTATTGCAAATTATTGCAAATAGTGCTCAGGCCAAACGAAATAAATGGTGCGTTTACGATAACGGCCTAAACAAAATCCAGGTAGGTAGGTAGGAATATAATTTTATTTTGTCATTTTTTTTTACATTTCAGTTCATGCATTTGCGTGTTGTTTTGCAATGTTTGAAACTCACTATTAACACTATTAACCATGTTCATGTACAAGTGCAGAAAATGTTATGTTCATTAGAAATTATTGCAAATAGTGCTCATTTAAAATTATCAACTTGAAAACAGGCAATAAATAGTTGGAGGTCGGCAATTTGGCCTCAAATTCCAGGTAGGTCGGGTTACCGTAAACACACCATTTATTTTGTTTGGCCTAAATGATTTGACTTGGGACTCAAAGGCAGATTGACTTGACTTGGGATTCAAAGGCAG
The DNA here is from genome assembly GCA_037783545.1 of Henricia sp. BOLD:AAB3569. NCBI lineage: Eukaryota > Metazoa > Echinodermata > Asteroidea > Spinulosida > Echinasteridae > Henricia > Henricia sp. BOLD:AAB3569. The sequence goes on along the minus strand of JBBELK010000161.1, from coordinate 1,044,027 downwards.
ATTGACTTGACTTGGGACTCGAAGGCAGTTTGACTGGACTTGGGACTCGAAGGCAGTTTGACTCGACTTGGGACTCGAAGGCAGTTTGACTCGACTTGGGACTCGAAGGCAGTTTGACTCGACTTGGGACTCGAAGGCAGTTTGACTCGACTTGGGACTCGAAGGCAGTTTGACTCGACTTGGGACCCGAAGGCAGTTTGACTCGACTTGGGACTCAAAGGCAGTTTGACTTGACTTGGAGCCCAATGACCAGGGGTAATAATCAGGGAGCGCCTACCTCGACTCGCGTGTAGGTGTTGCTCATCATAGCAATAAGGGCGTTAAGCATAACGACAACGGCGAACATCATGTAGAGTGCAAAGAGGATTGTGCCCACGGCCTCCGTGAAGTAATGATTTGCGTAGTTGACTTTGATGATGTCCAAACTCTCCAGGCCAAAAAGTGACCAGAACAGGGTCAACATTGACTGACCAACACTGGGGGGAAAATATAAACACGGTCAATAATTCATTATTTAAAGGAGCGTGTCAGGATCACATTTTTGACGCCCCCATTTTTCCCCATTTATTTTTTTTTTTTAAATTTGTTTTCCTGATCATATGGGTGTTGAGATTTTGATACCATAAGGCCAAGTAAAATAAATAACATGTTGCTTGTCCGGACTTTTAAAAAAGTTGGTGAGGGAGGTCCTTGTTATTCGTTATTTTTAAATTTTTTGTTATTTTTTTCCAAGATGGCCGCCATGTCTAAGATGGCCGCCATAACATACAGACCTTTCTATTTACAACGTATATAACAGCCCGAGTTTTTTGAAATCAATGTTTTGTGAAATATTCACGTGTAATGCGGTGCGCATCTCACGCCCGTCTGCGCAAAGAGATACTTTTAGCTCAGCGTGCTAAGTAAATCAGTCTGGTCCCCATTAAAGTATGGTTCTTGTGAAAAGACGGGACGTGATCAAAAATTCACACTCGCCACTCGAAAGGCAATCAATTTTCCCAATTTGAGATTTTTCCCCCTATTATTATTATTTTTTTTTAAATAACAAATAGCAAAAAATTCAGTGCGGCGTCCAAAGTTGGAGCGGGCGGGGACGAGCAGCATGTTATTTATTTTACTTGGCCTAATACATGTATGTGTCATTTTTCTCTCAGTTTATTACCATTCTGAAAAACTAATTTATCTGGTTATACCAACCTTTTTGCTTCCACATCCAAATTGGAGATTGCAAAATTACCATTTTCTTCCCATGGATTTTGGGGAAGTACATGTACATGTACATGTACTGTACATGTATTTTATATAATTATTAGGTTAGAGCAAAATCCTAAAAATCTGAACTTAAGCTGCTTTGATTAATTCTTACATTTATATAGCGCACATTTCATATTACTAAAAAAAATAATTAAAAAAAATAAATGAAAATAAAATAAATTAGAATCGCACATTTTTGCAACTGGCAATAGTTTGCAAATTAGCTACCACAGAGCACCGAAATTTCACACCATTCATGTGACGCATTGTAAATTTCATCTGCACTAATTGTCTAGGCTTGTGACCTTGTTGGGTCTGCCAGACATGTGTTATGTACATGCATGGAGGAAGAAGGTACATGTAACTTTTACAAAAATCTCATAACAATTCAGATGATGGTACAATGTAGGTGGGTTTGTCCATGAAGTTGGGGCACAAAATACAGTGGTGTCCATGTAGCATCGGTATAAGTTGTGTCAATTACATACTGAAGATGTACTTGTTCATTCAAAATGTTGTGGGATTGGATATTTGGTAGTGCTCTGCTACATTCATTCATGTTTTCATTTGGCAGTCACTCGCCAATTATGAGACTCTTGTAGTACCGATACTACATGGACACCACATAAGTTTAACACTGTACAGACATTTTCATGGGTCTGTACTGTAGTTTGATACACCATAATGTAGGTACTTTTACTACAGTGGTTTTTTTTTCTGAAATGAACATTGACTGACATTTCTAGGCTGGAAATGAGACATAGTTTTTGAGATATGGTATGTCACAAAATGTGACCCAACTTCATGGACATACCCAGGTGTGTTTGTTTCATAATTATACACCATGAAAAATGCAGCCGCAATAGTAAGAGGACTAGTTCCATTCCCATATAAAAATGTGTCCGCACACACAAATGTATATTGTACAGACAATTCATATTCATGTACATGTATAGGGTAAGTGTGGATATTTTCGATCAGGGAGAGAATTCGATCAGCTTAAAGAAACATTTCCCGAGACCAACTTAAAGTAGTTAACCATGGCCTGGAACTCTTCTCCTTTCTTCTGAATCAAAATACTGTCTGAAGTTGCACTTCTTCACAAGATTAACCCCGTTCAAACTAATTGAGGTGAAGAATCGGCAATTATTTTATTGATTTGCCTTACAGGATCCAATAAGAAAGACAAGATTTGTCAAAGACCCCTTTAATAACTTGGGAGTGAACTGGTGTCAAAGAACATAAAAAGCTGAAATAAGTTGTTTAAAAATGGTGAAAATTGAGAATTAATTTTTCCACCAATAGAGGCCGCTTTGAGTGAGTATTAACCGCAGGGCAATAAAATGGTAATTATTTTACACAAATTCAATTTTTGATTAAAAATATTATTTCTGCATTGGATGTATTCTGCACAATTTTGTTGCTTTTAATTGGCTAAACATTAATTTTGAATGCTTCTTCATTGATATGTGCACGTTCACTAAAAAGTCATTAAAATTTACATAAGGCCAAACAAAATAAATGATGCACGTAGGAAAATAATTTTATTTTGTCATTTTCTTTTACATTTCAGTTTATGCATTTGCGTGTTGTTTTGCAATGTTTGAAACTCACTATTAACACTATTAACCATGTTCATGTACAAGTGTAGAAAATGTTATGTACGTTGGAAATTATTGCAAATAGTGCTCATTTAAAATTATCAACTTGAAAATTGGCAATAAAAAGTTTGACTACTTTGCCTAATAACATGCACTCATTTATCCAAAATGATGCCAAAGTACCCAATTGTCTTGATCCATTAAACATTTTCAGCCCTCTGATTGAATACTGCCACAAGGTGGTTGAATTCTCCCTCCCAACTAACCCAATAAACTAGGGGTCAAAGGTCAAATACCCAGATGACAACACAAGGTTGTGATACATAAAATTAAAGATAAATAAATAGTTGTTGAATATGCATTAAAATTAGACTCATTCTCTTCTTTGACAGAAAAATATGTGCACATCTTCCTCATCTGGTCGAATATACCCCCTTCTACCCTATCGTTTTATTGTAAAAAGAAATATCTTATTCTTTTATCCTCCATTTAAGTGAGGTTTTTACGATCGAAAGATTGATTAAAATTTGGGGGACATTGCAAATTATGTACGAGCTTTAATCTGTTATATCCGGTCCAGCAAAATATCAAGTGGTCATTGACGGTGAATGTTCTAACTTGTATTCAATTCATGCAGGTGTTTTTCAAGGTTTAATGTCCGATCCATTGTTGTTTAAGATGTCTATTAATGACTTGTCATCACGTCTTTCGAAAAGATCAATACTACTTGTAGATGATACAAAGGTTTTTACGTCAGGTTATTAATGACTGTGTTGATTTGAATAGATTGCATGAATGGTGTACATGGAAACTGAATTTTGAAAGATAGTACATGTATACATGATTGGTAAACTGTTACAAATAGTTTTATCCCCCTGTGTGATTGAAGACATGCATGATTAAAACCAACCTGAGCATAACCCAGCTCCATACTTAGTCTAACTTTTGAGAAAACAGTCAAAAAAAGGTTTGCAGTCTTTTCGCCCCAAAACCACTTCGCCCCAAAACCAATTCGCCCTGAACCACGGCCTGTGCACGAAGTGGTTTTGGGGCGAAGTGGCATTTGGGGGATGTAGTGTTTGGACGAAGTGATTTGGGGCAAAATGGCACTCGGGCGAAGTGGTTTGGGGGCGAAATGGCACTTGGGCGAAATGGTTTTGGGGCGAATTGAATTTCTGTCTCATGAGACGAAAAATAATTGTTTTACTCATTTCTCAAAGACTATAGCACTTTAGACAAAACCATTTCAGGGGAAGTTTTCTACGATCATCAAGTAAGTTAGGGGTAAATCTGTGAACATTTCTGATTTTCGATATAATAATCATGTATACTGCCTTTAAAGGAAAATGAATTTCGTTCTAACCTAACAATCATATAAAATACCTCCTCAAAATACTATCCATGGGAAGAAAACAGGAAATTTGCGATCTCCAATTTGGATGTGGAAGCAAAAAGGTCGGTGTAATCACTGCACTGCTTTATGAGCTGGATAAATTAGTTGAACAAAACATTGGTTGGTTTTTGTTTTACGATATCCTTGAAAATTTACGGATTGAGAGTGCGAAATTTCACCCAAAAAAATTGGCCAAGAAAAAAAATGTGATCTGGACACACTCCTTTAAGCTAACACAGATTATTTTGCATCGGCGCTTTCCAATTTCGGACTAAACTGCCAAAATACAAGTAACGAGTAAAAAAAACAAAAAAGTGTAAAAAAGGCGGTGACTACCGTAATGAAAATCTCCTAAAAGTCGTGTCGCAAATTACCGTTCATTATCGAAAATGAAGATATATGAATGGGCGGGCACGCTGTCTGGCACAGCATGTTTCTAGACACAGTCTACTAGTTGTGACTGGGCAGGCTAATTGCTTTTTACGCTACAATCGCCTTAAGCTGGGGGCAAAAATCGAAGCGGACGAGTGCGATGTTTCACACGTCAAGTTGTGCTATCGTCTTTTCCGTCAGACGTGGCAAGGCAATTTGGCTTCAAGGATGGGTTTTTTAAGATAAAATAGCTACACGAAGCGCCTGGGTTTAGAAGATGAGTGTGATCCAATTCCGTCCCTCATGCACTTTGTTTACCTTCTACTGATGTTAATATACACACCCAGTTTACAGTTTTTTATGCGGAGGTTGTTTTTATGCGCAAAGGACAGATAATCAATAAAATTGACAAAAAAGGAATTTTTTTACATGCATTTTCGACTATCTATAGAGCCTTTGCACGGCGGTCATGACAGGAGGCAGTCACATTGTTACCATGTGTCATGCATTAGTAGGTGCTTTGTGGTTCTATTGTTACACATTTAAATAAGAAAACCTGCCCCCTGTCATGTCCGCTGGTGCAGAAGCTCTATTTCTTGAAAATGTGATGGCACAGTGTGCCCAGTCAAATTTATTCTGTTAATTTTTGTAATAGTATTCTTTACAGATCGAGGTATTATTTTGATTAATTTAATAAATTTTTAAATTCTCATCCAGTGTTTACCAGTTTTGGATCACGCTCGGGTGCAACATTATTGTTCCCAAAATTACAAATGGTCAGATTGATTCTATTGTATAGCAGTATTTTTTGCATTGTCTTATTTTTCTTTAAGTTCCAAAATCAAAGAAAAACTCAAGATTAAAAGTTGCCAAAAGTCATGATATTTTCATATTTAAAAAAAAAGCAATAGGCCCTATTTAAAATTGTTAGTGGCAAATGCAAAAAGTGCTCACCGACCCCTTATAAAGAAAACAGATTACAAAACGAACATCTTCCATATTTTCTAGCCTTCAGAAAAATGTCAAAATTAGGGAATCCTTACCAGCTACAATGCATAGCGACAATAGCATGCCGAGGGTTTAAAGGCAGTATACATGATTGGTATCTCAAAAATCAGAAATGTTCACAGATTTACGCCTAACTTACACAATATAAACATGATGACCAAAGAAAACTTCCCCTGAAATGGTTTTGTCTGAAGTGCGATAGTCTTTGAGCAATGAGTAAAACAATTAGTTTTCGTCTCATGAGACGAAAATTCAATTTGCCCCAAAACCATTTCGCCCAAGTGCCATTTCGCCCCCAAACCACTTCGCCCGAGTGCCATTTCGCCCCAAATCACTTCGTCCAAACACTACATCACCCAAATGCTACTTCGCCCCAAAACCACTTCGTGCACAGGCCGTGGTTCAGGGCGAAATGGTTCAGGGCAAAGTGGTTTTGGGGCGAAATGACTGCAAACCCCTTTTTGACTGTTTTCTCAAAAGTTAGACGAAGTACGGAGCTGGTTTTTGCTCAGGTTGGTTTTAATCATGCATATCTTCAATCACACAGGGGGATAAAACTATTTGTAACAGTTTACCAATCATGTATACTATCTTTAAACAACTTACGGATTTTAAGAGGAGCAAATTTTCAGGCTAATAAACATTAGTTTAAAATCATCCACAAATTTATTTTAAAACTGCTGGTATTGCCGAATGAATAATCCTTTGATTGGGATACGAGTGTACATGTACCGTAAATCGTAAGAAAACAAATCTGGAAACTTACTCATAGAACGGTCCAGGCCTGCAATCTTCAGTCCCCTGCGATTTGCACAGTGTGAGGTCAATTTCCTGGTACGCCTGATAAATCTGGTTGAGTCCCAGCGAGAACGCAAACCACACGATGATGAAAACCATGATAAACTTAGCGATATCAAAGAGCATGCCTCCCAGGGAGATCTGTAGCGGTCCGACCAGTTGACTCGAGACGGTTAAAATCAGAAGACGAAGAAAAGTGACGACTGTCGCAATTGCGAAAACCGCGTCTGCAACCAGGGCGGGGTGGAGGGGGTCAAAATCGGGCACGGAAACTCCTTCATCTGAATTTTCTGGTTCACTTGTTGAAGTGGCACTGGAAGCATCCCCACAGGTCATGTTTTCCAGGAGGGAATCGAGAAGGCCCATCAACTGAGACCGAATGTCTTCGTTGATTTGGAACTCCTCATTTTGGAGGGTTTCCGCAAGGTATTCTCTGATGTCTTCGGTGGTTTGCAGGCCTGAAAAGGCCGGTTGTGGGACACCCACGGTGGTTAGGAAACCGCTAGAGTTTGTTTGGTCTGGGGGTTGTGTTGGGGCGAGGGAACGTCTTGCCGATTCGGAACGAGGGAAGTTGGTGGACATGAGGCGGGCTGCGGCATCCCGCTCAATCTGTGAGATGTACAAAAGGTGATGGAATGCATAAGCTTTTGCAAAGTAATGCTTAGTTTTATTTTTAGTGGAACAGAGCTGTTCAAACAAAAATTTAAGTCATGTTCCCTGTTGGTACAGTCAAAATTGCATAAGTTTCCTTAACCCTTAAAGGCAGTATACATGATTGGTATCTCGAAAATCAGAAATGTTCACAGATTTACGCCCAACTTACACAATATAAACATGATGACCGTAGAAAACTTCCCCTGAAATGGTTTTGTCTGAAGTGCTATAGTCTTTGAGAAATGAGTAAAACAATTAGTTTTCGTCTCATGAGACGAAAATTCAATTCGCCCCAAACCACTTCGCCCGAGTGCTATTTCGCCCCAAATCACTTAGTCCAAACACTACATCGCCCAAATGCCACTTCGCCCCAAAACCACTTTGTGCACAGGCGGTGGTTCAGGGCGAAGTGGTTTTGGGGCAAAATGACTGCAAACCCTTTTTTGACTGTTTCCTCAAAAGTTAGACAAAGTATGGAGCTGGTTTTTGCTCATGCATATCTTTAATAACACAGGGGGATAAAACTATTTGTAACAGTTTACCAATCATGTATACTACCTTTAAAGGGCCGTCCAAATTTGTCAACATTTTCATGGTCGTACAAAGCGTACGATAGAGGGGCTCAGTGGTCGATTTTAGAAGGTGAACGCATGTGCATGTAAGGATTTGTATAACTTACGTGCACGCTGTGCACATACTTTTTTTAGTCCTAATTACGTACCTGGTATCTTTCCCCACGTTGAACCAACCATAGACCAACTTGTCACAACGCGCGCACTCGGAGGGGGGAAAAGGGAGGGGGGAAAGGGGGGCTTGAAAAATACTACGCTTTGTACGACTGTGAAAATGTTGACGACTTTGGACAGCCCCTAGTCACAGTACTGCCCCAAACCACCCCGACTAAACCTATTACTGAGTGAAACATTATAGCTTTTAGTCGACTTGTGAAACTTTCAAAACAAAGTATCATTGGAAGGTTTAGGCAATGGTACATATACCTGTGGTGGAAATGAAAGAAAAGGAAGAAAAAAATATATACTTTTTAAAATGTTTAACTGGCCCACCAGACTACCAGGATTTTGACTCGCTCGCCGCTGTTTTCACTCTCATTTGGTTAGCAGGCCAATAAATCATCAGTGTAACCACGAACTGACACGCAGTGGCACTTCAGCGCTCGTCTCAGGCACAGAATGACGTCAGCACGTATTTAATTTGTTTTCACGAACTGACACCCAACATTTTTGTTTTTACGAACTGACACCTATCTTAAATTAACTAATTAGGGATTATTGCGGTTAATATTTTAATATTATTCTACAAGTATTCAGATGATATTATTCGTATCGAGAATTTTCAAAGCATTTTTTTGGATAAATTTAACGTTATCTTGGGTGTCAGTTCGTGGAAACAAACTCATGCGTTTTGGGTGCAGCGTACGGAGTGCGCGCGCACACTTGGATGTCAGTTCGTGAAAACTTGTGTCCCCCACTATATGTGGTTTTCACGAACTGTAACTAAAGTGCACTTGGGTGTCACTTCAGAGCACAAAGCACAAAGGACAAATAATCCTCCTAAAGTCAAGAAAGGAATCAAAAACGTACCTGAAAATAGCTAATAAGCGTGAGCACCATGTAGCTCCAGAACAGCGCCAGAATGGCAAAGTCCAGAATGTTAGCTCCGTCCTTCATGTAACTACTTACACCGCCTTTCCAGATAGCTTTAATCTCCGCCCACGTCATTCCTAGTTTAAGATAAAACAAATTAAGAAAATAAAAAAATATAAATTAAAAAAAACTCGCAAATTATATTCCGACCAAAATATATGGGGCTGAAAGATATTAAAATTTTATCCGCCATTAACGTGTACGAACACCGTTTGTGGCGAGGCTGACTGCACCAGACCCTATAAGAGCCACCGAGGCAGGTTGCGCCACTCTGCCTGAAGTGCATTTCTGAGCTCCTGCACTTCTAGGGATTCCACACAGGTCTATTGAGGTAGTTAACTCAACAAAATGGGCTTTCATCCTGGCCAAGGCCATCGACCCCACTATGTTTTTTTGTGCTTAAAAGAGTTTGTCTAGATCAGTTTTTCCACCCCCATTTTTCCCATGGGTGTTGAGATTTTGATATATAATTTCTCCTATTTTTTCTCATTACTATCCTAAAATTTTGCGCTCCCAACCAGTACATTTTCAGGGATATCGTCAAAAAAAGCGCCGATGTTTTGTAAACTTAGGCCCGCTTCAAACGTCGCGCTTATGCCATGTCGAATTAAATTCAACTTGATTTGTTTAATTCGACACGGCACAAGCACGACGTTTGAAGCCATTTGGCTCGGCAAAATGAATTCGACACGGCAGAAGATTTTAGCTCGACAGGGTCTGCCGTGCTAACTCAATTTAGTGCGGCACTAGCACGGCTCGGCTTCAAACGTCGTGCTTCTGCCGTGTCGAATTTAAATCCAGTTCAAAGTTGGTCAGCAATTTTGTTCACAACTAGGAATGCGCATGCTCGCAGCGCGTATGTGAGTAAAGAAATAACCAACAAACAAGTGCATACAAATAATAAATATGGCGACATACAATGGACAGAATAGAAAACGCACGTGTACAACGTCCATGACGTGCACAATACCCATCCGCCATGTTGGATGTATTTAAGCTAGACTGGGAGTTTGCAATTAAGTTCGACGTTTTGAAGCGGGCCTAACTTATCCATTTCATAAAGCAGTGCAGTGTTCACACCAACATTTTTGCTTCCACATCCAAATTGGAAAATGCAAATGTCCCGTTTTCTTCCCATGGATAGTATTTTGGGGAGGTATTTTATATGATTGTTAGGTCAGAGCGAAATCCATTTTCTAGAAAAATCTTAAGACGCTCCTTTAGTGAGTAGCTCACTGGCGCCAAAAACAACCTCTTTCTAAGGCATTAAGTGTTACTCCTATCAGCAAGTTATAAATTAATCTGTTTCACTTCAGTGGAGTGCAAAATTTACTCAAACAACACGACCCAAAACACTATCTGCTGTTCCGAGGGCAGTTTAATTAATTGTTTTCCCTTGGCGATATCTACCGGGGAGGGTGGCAATGTTTGTTCACGCCGTCACGCCCCAACGAGCTACTTTAAAAGGTAGAAATCCAAAACCTAGTTATTTCGCAAGTGCCATCATATTTTATTATTGACATTTCTAGTACACGAATCACAATAGTTACTGGTAACATTTTAATGTATTTGTCCATGAAATTTTATAGGTTTGGGGTTTAAAAGTTCATGTTGTCTAGTCAAGGTTAATTTACAATGGAAAATTAAATGTTATTATAGTGTTTAGGTGGTGTTAAAGGAGCGTGTTCAGAATTTTCAAGAAAATTGATTTTGTTCGAACTTAAAGGAGCATGACCAGAGTTTCTGGAAAATAGTTTTTGATGTAACTTACCAATATTATCAAGTAACTCCCATACACACCTCCCATGTCCCAAAAACCCGAAAACATTCGCGATTTCCAGTAAAAAATTGAACAAAACTATCGAGTCGGCTTTTAGTGGATAAACGTTGATACTGGAAAATTAGTTTACAAATAATCGGTGGATTTTCGACGATATCCTCGGAAATATGCGGCCTAGAAGCGCGGGAGTTTGTTTCGTAATCAGAAAAATATAACGGATGTTATGATATAAAAATCTCATGACCCATAAGGTAAGTCCCGGGGAGTTATGGGTAAAAAAAAGTGATCTGGTCATACTCCTTTAACAATCATATAAAATACCTCCCCAAAATACTATCCATGGGAAGAAATTGGGAAATTTGTAATCCCTAATTTGGATGTGGAAGCAAAAAGGTTGGTGTAATCACTGCACTGCTTTATGGAACTGGATAAATTAGTTCACTAAACATTGGTGTTTTTTATGATATCCTTGAAAATATACGGATTAAGAGTGCGAAATTTCAGAATGGTAATAAGAAAAATATGACAAATGGTATGGTATCAAAATCTCAACACTCATGGGGAAAATGGGGGGTCAAAAATGTGATCTAGACACTTGTTTGCATTGGCACATTGAAGTTTATGTACAGGAAAAGTAGCCTTTCTAAAGTGGTCTTTCTAGACAGGGATCTTTTTAAACGGTTTAACCGATCTTTTTAAACCTGCAGACTTTTGCATGTGCTTCATGTTAACTAATGAGAATTTGGTCCTTTTGGGCCTTTTTCCACCAGAAAAAAAATCTCAAAGGTGGCCCCGGGGCGAAAATAAGCCCCGATTCCCACTTGCAAGTCTCAACTCTGCGCCACCCTCGAGCCACCCAGATTGCTCGTTATTATATAAAATGAAGCTTTTGCGGATACTGTGCAGCACAGCATATGCAGCACGATACATATATGTGGTAGAGGGTATCCGCCCTACATGTACCATTGTTCCCCCATTGTGTCTCAAACATCCAAGGAATTTCCAAGGAATTAATTCCTTTCAGTTTATTGGTGGGTTAACAAAAGGGAAGAGTGTGTTGAGGTATGGAGGAATTAGGTGGGAGTCCCTTTGCCACATATCGTGCTGGATACAGCACAGAGCACCAATCTGATGTGCGTAAACGCTGGGCGCACCCAAGCACACGCGTATGCGCGCGTCGTGCATCAAGTGAATGGATTGCGTGTGTGTGCTACACATCAAGAGTACTTAAAAAAGAAAATACTGTACAAAACAACAAAATTCAATTTGCCCAAGTGCCATTTGGCCCCAAACCACTTTGTCCAAACACTACATCACCCAAACACCACTTCGCGCACAGGCCGTGGTTCAGGGCGAAGTGGTTTTGGGGTGAAATGACTGCAAACCATTTTTTTGACTGTTTTCTCAAAAGTTGAAAAAAAGTACGGAGCTGGTTTTTGCTCAGGTTGGTTTTAATCATGCAAATCTTCAATCACACAGGGGGATAAAACTATTTGTAACAGTTTACCAATCATGTATACTATCTTTAAACATGCTTACACATTCATGTGAAAAATGGAATCGATTCCCAATGGAATAGAGACTTTTTTTTGGATCCGAGTCGACTCCAAGCCTACTGCAAACACTGAACTTGTGATATGGTCGTGACAACAACTCTCCAAGCCGGCAAAATGCGGAAGGTTTTATCCATTCATAATTGATTAAAATTCCCTTCAGGGAAATGTCAAGTTTAAACATTGCTCAGGATAGCTTGCATATTGACGCCGTCACGGATCGATAAGCTAATTGGCTGAAGGCTTACTGTAAACTGACCATAGAAGATGGTTTTAAAGGTTCAGTATTGATGGCCAATTTCGTGATTAGTTACGTTACATTTTTAGGTGCTTATACAATGACCGCTGTATGAAGATGCATAATGTTTTATTCTTTATTTTGATATTTAAACCAGACCTACTTCACACTATCAAATAAAAATTTAAAAAACTGAGTGATATCCATCTTCCTTTCGCAAGGGTCTTTCCTGCACTCGTACCTCGCTTGCCAAGAACCCTTGCTGCATCGACTGGGTCTGAGCTGTATTACAGGCCTAGGGCTGTTCAACCAATGAGAGACAAGATATCTTTTGACCTGTATCTTTTGACCTTTTAATGAGCCGTTTCGAACAATCATCTCGCGTGTTGTTTATCTCGCGACATCGTAGCCGCAATTACCACAATTTGTGTGGGGGAGATCTTTTTATGTACATGTATATCATTTTATCTTGCACGCAGTATAAATGTTCGTAACTGAAGGAAGACTTACTATATTTCGCTAAAAGCTAAACGCAGAATCTCTGAATAAAGATAGGCCTATTAAAAAAACGCCTTTACAATAACTGTTTATTTAAACATTGGACCCCACCCCCTAGTAAAAGTGGACGCTACCACTAAACGGAGCGAGGCGCGTGATTGGCTCTTGCTGTTGGTAACAGCGTCCTAGCTACATGAGCTACAATGCATTTTGAATGTCGCGCTTTAGTATATCGGGCCTATCGGCACTGCATGCGATGACCGAGAAACGTGCGCTGCGCGTGATTGGTCAGTTGCGATCACTGTCACTGGCTAATCAATATTCATATATATTCCTCAATACAGCTCAGACCCAGTCGATGCAGCAAGGGTTCTTGGCAAGCGAGGTACGAGTGCAGGAAAGACCCTTGCGAAAGGAAGATGAGTGATATCAAGAATTTTAACTTTGGTGAGTTACGTTAGGCCAAACAAAATAAATGGTGCGTTTACGGTAACGGCCTAAAAATAATCCAGGTAGGTAGGTAAGAAAATAATTTTATTTTGTCATTTTTTTAAACATTTCAGTTAATGCATTTGCGTTTTGTTTTGCAATGTTTGAAACTCACTATTAACACTATTAACCATGTTTATGTACAAGTGTAGAAAATGTTATGTTCGTTGGAAATTATTGCAAAAAGTGCTCATTTAAAATTATCAACTTGAAAATTGGCAATAAGTGGTTTGAGGTCGGGTTACCGTAAACACACCATTTATTTTGAAAAGGACATGGAAATAAAATAAGTCTTTGTCTCAAAAGTTTTCTTAAACTGCGTTCATCTGAAACAAGGTTTAGCAATCATATCATTGCTTGTGTCATGGCAAGTTATTTGATATGACTATGAAGATATTTTTCTCAATAAAATTCTGAAATTTCACATCTCAATCTGTATATTTTCAAAGATGTCATAAAAAATGTTTTGTAAACTAATTTATCCGTTTCCATAAAGCAGTGCAGTGATTACACCAACTTTTTGGCTTCCACATCCAAATTGGAGATTGCAAATTTCCTGTTTTCTTCCCATGGATAGTATTTTTGAGGATGCATTTTATATGATTGTTAGGTTAAAACGAAATCCATTTTCTGGAAAAATCTGAACAAGCTCCTTTAACAACTTGGAAAGATTTTTAGTATTTAAGACTTGCCCCAAGTCCTCTCTTACCTATGATCCAGAGCAGGATAAGAATAATGACGCCGAGCGGAACTTGGCTGAACTGATTGGGGGCGCCCTGTCCCGTGATGACCTCTTCCGTGGTGATCGCGGGCGGGACAATTGTCGTGATTAGGAGGAAGACGAGGAACGTCATACGCGACGCGATGTCCATCAAAAACTTTACGTAACTGTTAAGATAAATAAAGGGTAGACTTAGTCTTTGGCGTATATAAAATTTGCATAATGGCTGTACCCCGAATTCTTAACTTTCAAATGCACTTTAAAGAGACACACCGGCCTGTTTACGTAATTTAGTGATACAGCATCCTTGACAATAATTTTTTAATGGTCCTTGTGAAAAAAGATCGTCACAATGTCCCGTAATTAACCACAAAGGCTTAAAATTAATAAAAACGGTCAATAGTCGAATTATACGCTTTACCAGCCGTTCACTATCGCACGAGACTCACGACTTTGTCGGAAACGATTCAAACTTCACTTGGCAGCTTTTTGCTTTGGATATCTCTCATTTTCTGCTGAAGATTTCACTGGACAGCCTAGATGACCGAATGTTTTTTTTCCCGTTTTCCGTAGAGGAGCTGACATTGAAAAATGCTCAAAAACAGCCAAATTGGCGGTTTCTTTTCAGGTTCTCAGTCTATTTCAGAAAGACTTTCAGAATCATGTATGGGTTTATTTCGAGCCCAAAATAGCCCAACAAAGCCGGTGTGTCCCTTTAAAAAGTCACACTACGCTGTTGTTGCGTGGTGCACGCCATCGCCAAGCAACCAATAGTCTGGTTGCTTTATGCCATTCTCTCCTACGGTAAACACGGTATTGATTCTGTACTTCATATCAGCTGTGTGCATCACATAGCAACAAATATTTAGTCTGGCCAGGTGGCTACTAAGTGTGCATATGAAAGGAAGTACGTCAGGACACCAGACGCTAATTATGTAAAATGTGCAAAAAGCTAATTACAACAATAGATTACACCATGTTCAACTCAATTTTTCTGCCTCATATGAAAGAGGTCATGGGTTCGAATCCCACCCGAGCACACTATGAAGTTTTTCTCATAGTGTCTCCCGGGGAAACACCGAGTATACAGTGCTAATCAAGCTACGTTGGGTTAAATTTAATTTAATTTAATTTAATTTATTTATTATTTATTTATTTATTTATTTATTTATTATTTAGTAAATTTTTGGACATTTTGAGAAAACTCACGGTGTGCTGACAAAATCCATGACTTTCCCGTTGCCGAGAAAAATGTAGAGAAGAGACGTGAAAGGGTACAATAACATGATGAACAAGGACAGAAGTAGCTGCTTGAAGAGAGACCAGTCGCGCATGAAAGACATCCTTCCGTAGAACCGCTTTATGAGTAGCTGCTGGCAATGGGGGTGCGCTACGAACTGCGGAGAAACGCAAAAAAACAAAACGGCTAAAAAAAAAAATTGTCTGTTAGAGTGAATTCACACAGACAGAGCCTTAGGGAAAATCGGCGTTGATTTGAAGTGAAATAACGCACTGAAAACCACAAAATCCCCAAAATGCTTTCTACCCATGTGATTTTTAGTGTCGCTTCACTCCAAATTCCCTCTACACTGCTTTTTCTTGAAGTAACGTGCGTCGCATTTATGCGCAAAAGGGCTCAGTGTGAATTTACCCTTTCAAAAGAAATTAAGCCGTGTCCGCATTGGACTTGTTTTTTCGGGAGGTTTAACCAAGACGATGGTAAAATGAAAAATTGCAAAATTTTACTGCTCTCCGCATTTTGACTTAGGAAAATTTTACCGAGACCGTGGGAGAGCATGCGCAGTGTCCCTTTGCAGTTTGACCTCCACGGCCCAGATGTACGCTTCCAGAGCGCTTTTACTGAATCGCTGCGTCCGCACTGGAGTTATTGTCTCGGGAAAAATTCCCTGGTCAATTTTCCTGGGCAGCAGTTGGCCAGGAAAAGTAACCGCTGGACTCGGGAAAAGTTAGTGAGAGAAAAACGTCCTAGGCTGTCTGCATTGGACTTAAAATGGGAAAAGTACCCATTGTCTCGGTATTAAGTTTTCCCCAAAAATGTCCAATGCGGAGAGGCCTTTTGATAATAAGAGCACGTACAACACACAACATGATGTCCTGCTTATAACAAGTACAATTTTAGGACTAAATTTATAGTGTGTCAGGTGTCTTGGGGGGAAAACTTGAGGGAGTATACAACTGTGGCTCATAGCTCAGCTGGTAGAGAATCTGCCTGGTGTGTCAGAGGTCTAAGGGAAAACCTGCAGGGAGTATACCACTGTGGCTCATAGCTCAGCTGGTAGAGCATCTGCCTTGTGTGTCAGAGGTCTAAGGGAAAACCAGAGGGAGTATACCACTGTGCCTCATAGCCCAGCTGGTAGAGCATCTACCCGGTCAGTCAGAGGTCTTGGGGGAAAACATGCAGCGAGTATACCACTGTGTCTCATAGCTCAGCTGGTGGAGCGTCTGCCCAGTGTCAGAGGTCTTGGGGTAAAACCCGAGGGAGTATGTAGCTCAGCTGGTAGAGCATCTGCCTGGTGTGACAGAGGTCTAAGGGAAAACCTGCAGGGAGTATACCACTGTGCCTCATAGCCCAGCTGGTAGAGCATCTACCCGGTCAGTCAGAGGTCTTGTGGGGAAAACCTGAGGAAGTACATGTACCATGTACCACTGTGCCTCATTGCTTAGCTGGTAAAGCATCTGCCTGGTGTGTCAGAGGTCTTGGGGGGGAAAACCTTGGGGAAACCAGAGGGAGTATACCACTGTGGATAATAGCTCAGCTATTAGAGCATCTGCCCGGTGTCTCAGAGGTCTTGGGTTCGAGTCATATAATTGAGGCCTCATGACTCCAATTTTGTACCCATTTGTCAGTTCCATTTTTTTTCAACAGGCAATGACCAGACTCATCAAAAGACCAGACTCATCAATTCCGTTCACCTTTTCCCTAGAGCTAAAAGCGACGGTGTGTGTAATTAGTGAACTACCCAACCGTGTCACAAAACTTGGCATGGCTAAAAAAAAGGCCTTGATAATTCCCTATAGGTGTTCAATTCTTTATTAACAGTGACAAGTTCATTAAACTGTTCAAATACATAATGAACGTGCATCAATGTATATAGAACACCTCTTGTGGCAAGGCCGACTGCACTAGCCTTTGTAAGAGCCAGTGGGGCAGGGTGCGCCACTCTGCCTGAAGTGCCTCGTGTTTAACCCTCCGGGAAGGGACCCTACCAGTTGCCGACTGGCTAATTATGCGTTTTTGTATGAATTTAGTTAAAATCTCATTTTCTATGACTTTATACATTATACGCTTGAGAAACATATTCCCCATTGACTGTGCACAAACAGCCTTGGTATTGATGCAGTTGATGAAATGTAAAGCCGTGTTCGCATTGGACTTGTTTTTTGGGAGGTTTTACCGAGATGATGGTAACATGAAAAATGGCTAAATTTTACTGCTGTCCGCATTTGGACTTTTTTGACATGGGAAAAATTTACCGAGACAATAGAAGAGCATGCGCAGTGTCCCTTTGCAGTATGACCTTCACGGCCCGGACGTACGCTTCCAGAGCGATTTTACCTTAGACAATAGAATGACGAGCGCGTAGCGTGAAGCCCTTAGGGCGTGGGGTCTAACATTTTAGATTCTAGATGTTCTGTGGTGCGATCTTGGGCAATATTTAACCACTTTAAGCAGGCAAAAGTGTGCATGATCTCCTATGAAGCAGATACCCCCAACGGTTACAAAAGTTATCAATAATTTTTGTTTTAAAATAAATTGGATTTGTGTTTTTGTTATACTGGCGACTGTAGTGCGAAGCCCTAACAGCGTTGGGGTCAAAATGTTTTGATACTAGATGCTCTGTGGTGCGATCTTGGGCAATATTTAACCCCACACTCCCCCTGGATCCGCCCCCGATTACAGACACGCTAGCATTATTACATTTTATCCAATTACCGGAATTTAGATGGATGTTTATTTTATTTTACCTATTAGTTCTTTCCTTATAAGAATTAATTTGGGGGAAATGCATGTTGAACAAAAAATAATAATAACACTGAAAAGTGGGGGCGGGTGCCAATGGCACCCCCTGGCTCCCCTGCTTCCGTCGCCAGTGCCCATTACCCTCTTGCTAAGAAAGTATACTTAATTGCCTTTTGGCGTCGCCGTGTCCTAATAAAAAATTAATTTGTGTTTAACGTGTCGTGTCTAACAACATTTTTGACACCCTTCTATTATTACCGAATGATCAAGTTACCCCCACACTAATAAGTCACGTTTTGGCACCCTGGAGCAGATGGTTTTTAGCAGTAGCCGCAGCATGGAATTATCAAGAGACACAAGTCCTAAAGTACATCTGATTAAAGTCACACTCCTGTAACATGCACGGTTGGTTGTACTTTGCCAACACCTGGTACAGGTGATTTTAAAGTAACTCGGGTATTGAATTAATTGGTGTGCGCTCTTGGAATTTGCTAAACTGTTGAATGAAATGGCACAGCAAAAAAAGTATTTCACATGACACAGCGAAAACATTCCTTGAGACGAGAATACTTTTTCCGTTGGTCCGCGAAAAAGTGTACTTCGACAGCCAAGGAGACGAGATTGACCCCAAAAAAAAGTAATGGGGCTACGATGGAGTCGTTCACCATCCAATCAAAAATGGATGGCATGGTAAAAATTAAAGGATCGGAACGGTGATCAGAGCTAAATGTATGACTGGTGAATGTACATGTACTTGCTAAATACTATCGCTTTAAATTTCGCTGGACGAGGCGTGTGCATGATGTGCTGTCACAAGGGTCGTGTGTACGGTGTATAAATGTATCCACGCATGCGCATTGCGTTGACTGTCGCAAAGGACTTTGTACAAGTCCAACTTTGTCATTCACCAGCAGATTTCAACCAAAATTTCAGATCATGTAAACAAGGCCTGACAAATTGTATTGAGCAACTTGCAAAAAGCTTTGACAGAGCGGATGAGATTTAAAAGCCATACGAAAAAAACAACTTTTATTTTCAGAAAACCAATTTTGTTTTCAACCTGATGGAACATGTGTTGGACGAGCTGACCACTGCCTCCGTTTATCTTCTATTATTATTATTAATAATACTATTATTATTACTACTTTCTGGTACTGAAACCATGGATTCCTCAAAAGTGCCCATTGTACTGTCGCTCCCAAGCGTGAGGAGACCCATAAGGAGACATGGGAGAAGGCGATGAATTTTAGAAACGGTTGGACACCCTGGGGAATCCCCTTGCTCTTTATGAAAGAATGCTCTGGGATCTTTAAAGTGCACTAAACACTGGACCAACAGTTTTACATCCCTTCCGAAGGATGAAGCAAGTGTGTTTAAGTGCCTTGAGAAAGGGCACAGGTACCCCAGCCTGGTATCGACTTGAGACTCAAGATTGACTCGAGTCCCGATTTTCACTGACTTGACTTGACTTTCGACTCGAGACTCAAATGACTTAACTTGACTTGAGACTCGAGACTCAAATGACTTGACTTGACTTGAGACTCGAGACTCAAATGACTTGACTTGACTTGAGACTCGAGACTCAAATGACTTGACTTGACTTGAGACTCGAGACTCAAATGACTTGACTTGACTTGAGACTCGAGACTCAAATGGCTTGACTTGACTTGAGACTCGAGACTCAAATGACTTGACTTGACTTGAGACTCGAGACTCAAATGACTTGACTTGACTTGAGACTCGAACCTCAAATGACTCGACTTGACTTGCTAAAAATAAATTAAATCTTTTTATGTTTTTTTGTTGTCATTTTGAATGCGAGTTTCAGCATTTAGACTCATTTTGAAATTAGCTTGAACAAATTTACTGTTGTGACTACTTGACTTGACCAATATGCCCGACTTGACTTGACTTGACTTAGGACTCGAAGGCAGTTTGACTTGACTTGGAACTCGAAGGCAGTTTGACTTGACTTGGAACTCGAAGGCAGTTTGACTTGACTTGGAACTCGAAGGCAGTTTGACTTGACTTGGAACTCAAAGGCAGTTTGACTTGACTTGGGACACGAAGGCAGTTTGACTTGACTTGGGACTCGAAGGCAGTTTGACTTGACTTGGGACTCGAAGGCAGTTTGACTTGACTTGGGACTCGAAGGCAGTTTGACTTGACTTGGGACTCGAAGGCAGTTTGACTTGACTTGGGACTCGAAGGCAGTTTGACTTGACTTGGGACTCGAAGGCAGTTTGACTTGACTTGGGACTCCAAGGCAGTTTGACTTGACTTGGAACTCAAAGGCAGTTTGACTTGACTTGGAACTCAAAGGCAGTTTGACTTGACTTGGAACTCAAAGGCAGTTTGACTCGACATGGGACTCGAAGGCAGTTTGACTCGACTTGGAACTCGAAGGCAGTTTGACTCGACTTGGAACTCGAAGGCAGTTTGACTCGACTTGGAACTCGAAGGCAGTTTGACTCGACTTGGAACTCGAAGGCAGTTTGACTTGACTTGGAACTCGAAGGCAGTTTGACTTGACTTGGAACTCGAAAGCAGTTTGACTTGACTTGGAACTCGAAGGCAGTTTGACTTGACTTGGAACTCGAAGGCAGTTTGACTTGACTTGGAACTCGAAGGCAGTTTGACTTGACTTGGAACTCGAAGGCAGTTTGAGTTGACTTGGAACTCGAAGGCAGTTTGACTTGACTTGGAACTCGAAGGCAGTTTGACTTGACTTGGAACTCAAAGGCAGTTTGACTCGACATGGGACTCGAAGGCAGTTTGACTCGACTTGGAACTCGAAGGCAGTTTGACTCGACTTGGAACTCGAAGGCAGTTTGACTCGACTTGGAACTCGAAGGCAGTTTGACTCGACTTGGAACTCGAAGGCAGTTTGACTTGACTTGGAACTCGAAGGCAGTTTGACTTGACTTGATGACGCTCGTTAACTCATAATGACAGACAAACGCACAGAATGGTTCAATAAATCAGAATAATGGACCTGTCATATTATACCAACAATTTCATTCATTTTAAACCATTACGGGCATTCCGTGCACAATGTTGTGTTTCCTGATTAGGCCTTTTTCCCAGAGACCAAATCTTAGTGGAGTCCCTGGGGTGACGCAGGGGTAAAAATACATGTAAGCCCCCAATTACCACGAAATTCCCACCCCTGCGCCACCCACCCTGAGACAAATATCTTACATGTAGTTCCTAGGACTGCTGCCTATTATTTTGCAAATTTCATCTGCACCAATGCATAATTCCGACCTGTAAATCAAGCCGAACCCGCCGACCAATCACAACAGAGATAGCAGACGGTGCCCACAAAGGTCAAAGTAATGCAATCATTACACAATCACGCGATTTTCTGCCCGTACAATTTGTATGTTGTATGCGCCAGTGACCGGGTGAATTTTTGTTTCAATGTCGGGCAATTCGCTGTTCAAAGGTAGGAAAGCGCATTTTTATTAATATATGTCATCCCTGCATTACTAGCCCTTCGCTCAGTGTGTGCTACGGTAACTGTCGACCCTAAAACATAAATACCTTTGAGTTTTCTCCAATGAATCTGTGCTTTCCATGCCGAGTCTTGTTGCTTTGTACGTTGTGTCGCCATTTTATTGCGATGGCTTGTGAGCACATAGCAACAATATCTAAGGGGCGGGGTTAACTGGGCAATCTCGGAACTATGCATTGTCTAGGCTTGTGACCTTGTTGGGTCTGCCAGACATGTGTTACATAACTTTTTTGAATATCTCAAAGCTTCAGTAGGTGTGCATTTCTTTCTGGTTGATATATTTCTAATATAAAAAAACGGGAAGAAATTCCATTAACTGGTCGCCATTTATTTTCTTTTTAATGACTTTAATAAATCACCAAAAACGTGTTAATATTTTAAAGAGAAGCGATTTTAGGACTTCAAACAATTTCCTTGAAAATACTGTTTCTGCCCTGTTGAGAAAGGGCACAGGTACCCCAGCCTGGTATCGACTTGAGACTCAAGATTGACTCGAGTCCCGATTTTCACTGACTTGACTTGACTTTCGACTCGAGACTCAAATGACTTAACTTGACTTGAGACTCGAGACTCAAATGACTTGACTTGACTTGAGACTCGAGACTCAAATGACTTGACTTGACTTGAGACTCGAGACTCAAATGACTTGACTTGACTTGAGACTCGAGACTCAAATGACTTGACTTGACTTGAGACTCGAGACTCAAATGGCTTGACTTGACTTGAGACTCGAGACTCAAATGACTTGACTTGACTTGAGACTCGAGACTCAAATGACTTGACTTGACTTGAGACTCGAACCTCAAATGACTCGACTTGACTTGCTAAAAATAAATTAAATCTTTTTATGTTTTTTTGTTGTCATTTTGAATGCGAGTTTCAGCATTTAGACTCATTTTGAAATTAGCTTGAACAAATTTACTGTTGTGACTACTTGACTTGACCAATATGCCCGACTTGACTTGACTTGACTTAGGACTCGAAGGCAGTTTGACTTGACTTGGAACTCGAAGGCAGTTTGACTTGACTTGGAACTCGAAGGCAGTTTGACTTGACTTGGAACTCAAAGGCAGTTTGACTTGACTTGGGACACGAAGGCAGTTTGACTTGACTTGGGACTCGAAGGCAGTTTGACTTGACTTGGGACTCGAAGGCAGTTTGACTTGACTTGGGACTCGAAGGCAGTTTGACTTGACTTGGGACTCGAAGGCAGTTTGACTTGACTTGGGACTCGAAGGCAGTTTGACTTGACTTGGGACTCGAAGGCAGTTTGACTTGACTTGGGACTCGAAGGCAGTTTGACTTGACTTGGGACTCCAAGGCAGTTTGACTTGACTTGGAACTCAAAGGCAGTTTGACTTGACTTGGAACTCAAAGGCAGTTTGACTTGACTTGGAACTCAAAGGCAGTTTGACTCGACATGGGACTCGAAGGCAGTTTGACTCGACTTGGAACTCGAAGGCAGTTTGACTCGACTTGGAACTCGAAGGCAGTTTGACTCGACTTGGAACTCGAAGGCAGTTTGACTCGACTTGGAACTCGAAGGCAGTTTGACTTGACTTGGAACTCGAAGGCAGTTTGACTTGACTTGGAACTCGAAGGCAGTTTGACTTGACTTGGAACTCGAAGGCAGTTTGACTTGACTTGGAACTCGAAGGCAGTTTGACTTGACTTGGAACTCGAAGGCAGTTTGACTTGACTTGGAACTCGAAGGCAGTTTGAGTTGACTTGGAACTCGAAGGCAGTTTGACTTGACTTGGAACTCGAAGGCAGTTTGACTCGACATGGGACTCGAAGGCAGTTTGACTCGACATGGGACTCGAAGGCAGTTTGACTCGACTTGGAACTCGAAGGCAGTTTGACTCGACTTGGAACTTGAAGGCAGTTTGACTCGACTTGGAACTCGAAGGCAGTTTGACTCGACTTGGAACTCGAAGGCAGTTTGACTTGACTTGGAACTCGAAGGCAGTTTGACTTGACTTGGAACTCAAAGGCAGTTTGACTTGACTTGTAACTCAAAGGCAGTTTGACTTGACTTGTAACTCAAAGGCAGTTTGACTTGACTTGGAACTCAAAGGCAGTTTGACTTGACTTGGAACTCAAAGGCAGTTTGACTTGACTTGGAACTCAAAGGCAGTTTGACTTGACTTGGAACTCAAAGGCAGTTTGACTTGACTTGGAACTCAAAGGCAGTTTGACTTGACTTGGAACTCAAAGGCAGTTTGACTTGACTTGGAACTCGAAGGCAGTTTGACTTGACTTGGAACTCAAAGGCAGTTTGACTTGACTTGGAACTCAAAGGCAGTTTGACTTGACTTGGAACTCAAAGGCAGTTTGACTTGACTTGACTTGACTTGGGACTCGAGGGCAGTTTGACTTGACTTGACTTGAGAAGCGAGCAGAGGTAGACTCGTTACAACCCTGAAGGGGTAGGCACTTCAGGTTGAGTGACGCACCCTGCCTCAGTAGCTCTTTTACGGAAACTTTCTATTACGAAAAGTCAGTCTTGCCACAAGAGCAAGTTAAAAACAGGTTACATCGCTCAGTCTCATTGATCTTTCAGAAATAGTGCAATTTATCATAAATGTATTGGTCGTAATATGCAGAAGCCAGACATACATGTTTGACAGGTGCTATTATGCACTTAGTGAACTGCAACATTTTTTTCCATAAATTGATGACGCTCGTTAACTCATAATGACAGACAAACGCACAGAATGGTTCAATAAATCAGAATAATGGACCTGTCATATTATACCAACAATTTCATTCATTTTAAACCATTACGGGCATTCCGTGCACAATGTTGTGTTTCCTGATTAGGCCTTTTTCCCAGAGACCAAATCTTAGTGGAGTCCCTGGGGTGACGCAGGGGTAAAAATACATGTAAGCCCCCAATTACCACGAAATTCCCACCCCTGCGCCACCCACCCTGAGACAAATATCTTACATGTAGTTCCTAGGACTGCTGCCTATTATTTTGCAAATTTCATCTGCACCAATGCATAATTCCGACCTGTAAATCAAGCCGAACCCGCCGACCAATCACAACAGAGATAGCAGACGGTGCCCACAAAGGTCAAAGTAATGCAATCATTACACAATCACGCGATTTTCTGCCCGTACAATTTGTATGTTGTATGCGCCAGTGACCGGGTGAATTTTTGTTTCAATGTCGGGCAATTCGCTGTTCAAAGGTAGGAAAGCGCATTTTTATTAATATATGTCATCCCTGCATTACTAGCCCTTCGCTCAGTGTGTGCTACGGTAACTGTCGACCCTAAAACATAAATACCTTTGAGTTTTCTCCAATGAATCTGTGCTTTCCATGCCGAGTCTTGTTGCTTTGTACGTTGTGTCGCCATTTTATTGCGATGGCTTGTGAGCACATAGCAACAATATCTAAGGGGCGGGGTTAACTGGGCAATCTCGGAACTATGCATTGTCTAGGCTTGTGACCTTGTTGGGTCTGCCAGACATGTGTTACATAACTTTTTTGAATATCTCAAAGCTTCAGTAGGTGTGCATTTCTTTCTGGTTGATATATTTCTAATATAAAAAAACGGGAAGAAATTCCATTAACTGGTCGCCATTTATTTTCTTTTTAATGACTTTAATAAATCACCAAAAACGTGTTAATATTTTAAAGAGAAGCGATTTTAGGACTTCAAACAATTTCCTTGAAAATACTGTTTCTGCCCTGTTCCATAGACTTAACACACGGTGTCCCAGTGACGACCAGTGAATGAAATTCCTACCTTAAAACACAATCAAATATTTTTAAAGCACATACCTTCTTCTGTTCACAGCTTATGGCATGGAAGACTTTAAAAAGTGCAGCTTCTTTGGTGCTGTTGACGTCCCTCGGTTCGACGTCGGCGTTGTGAGTCAAAATACTCGTTAACTGGGAAAAGAAAAAAGTAAGGATTTTGCTAATGCTATGTTTACACCGAAGCACGACCAAGTAAGGGTCGACTTACGAGTTGTAAAATTCTGTATTTCTTGGACTCGTGAGTGGTCATGAAACTTTTGTCAAGGGGGTGACCGAGAAAGTTTCCCGACCGTTTTGAACCATTCCATACGGTCGGGGAACTTGTGCCGAGCGATGGCGATTCCCCCCGAGTTATTGCGAGTGTTCAGGACTAACTTACAACCTTCTGACAAGTAACATAGGAGGAACTTAAGATCTTGCCGACCAACTCCTGAGGAAATGCTATTTTGACCAATTTTTTTTCCGTAAATCACTTTCAAGTCCTTCGGGATTTCGGCGAAACAGGGTATAAAATGCAAATTAAATGCAAAGTAGTTTGTGTCATTGACTCGCAAATTTCAGGTGGAAACGCTCTAAAAGCCTTTTCCCACGACAAAATCTCAGGTGTGGCCCCAGGGCGACGCCGGGGTGAAAATGAGTCCCGATTCCCACTTGCAAGTCTCACCTCCGCACCACCCGAAAGGCACCGGACCCTGAAATAGCTCATTCTCCGGGGTGAGTTCAACCCTGCTCAGGACCAGGGTTGAAAATTATTGTCCCGGGGCGAGACATTTTCCCCGGGGCGAGAACGGTAGTGGGAAAAGGGGCAGGGGCAAGTTCTCACTTGTTCAAGTGAGGGACGAGGTGCCGATCTCTGGGGTGAGTTCGTCCCAGGGCGAGATTTAAAACAACAAGTGTGAATAGACGCGGGGTTGAACTCGGGGGCGATTTTTTGGGGCTAGTTGTTTTTACTTAATCATTGTACTAACTACCACGTGTCTGTTAATAAACTGACAATCCACTTTCAAATTGTAGCTTTAAGAATACACCCTGTCAAAGTGTTAAAAATGTACGTCCGACACCGTGGAACTGCCCCTGTGGTACTTGTGCACTTGAGCAAGGCACTTAGCCCTAACTGCTCCATCCTTCGGACGGGATGTACAGCCGTAAATCCAGTGTGTTGTGTAATGTGCTTGAAAGATCCCAGAGCATTCATTCACAAAGAGAAGTGAATTATTCTATAGTTTCTGGTTTGGCTTACAGACTATTGATTAGCTGCCATCTTGAAGGGTAACTTTTGTCATTTAAATTGGTCAACAATGAAAGCACAAAATGTGCGACCATGCATGTCTTCAAAGATCAAAGAAACTGCCCTACAAGATGGCAGCTATTCCATACAGTATATTAGGGCAGCTCTATAATGGACCATTCCCATAGCTCAGGGATGTGATTTGTTCAAAAATCTCGCGGAAATCTTTCAAAACAAAGCTTCATTTTATATAACAATAATAATATTAGATGTCTTTTCGGGTGATATGAGAATATACATGTACCTCAATCGTCATAAAAAATACCGAACTCGCCTTCGGCTCGTTCTATATTTTCATGACTCGTGTGGTACATGTATTCTCATATCACCCTCAAAGCCATCCAATATTATATAATTATTAGAACTAGCTATTAGTTTTTTAATTAAGAGAGAAAGGACTGCTTTTAAAAAATCTGTTATAAGTAGATGGTATACATTTCGCTCCTCAAATATTGATGGTTAAATATTGATGCTTACAGATGTAAATATTGATGGCTTATTCTTAAATTGAATGAACGGGAACATTTTATCAAAAAACCCTTTACTGAAAATGAATTACAAACCCATTACAATATCTCGTGATTGAATGAGTATATTGAAAAAACAATTGTGTGGAAATGAAAGGGGTTGCAATATATAGTGGCATCGGATCTATAATGGTAGATTAGGCATTGTAATTGTGTCCTTGGCGAAATTACGTTGTAAATTGGCCTCGACGATCGTACCGCCTTCTAAAAAGTCACGTAATGTACCGAGTGGATGAATTCTTTTTAGAAATTCCCAGGGAAAAAAAAAAAAACAGAAAGCGGGTTGTAGGTTAACCTTAAAAGGACAATGGTGATTAAGTTGGCCAAGGGAAGGGTTTAATCAACCGTCAATAACGAACTAATTTCACATATTAAAGGTGCATATCACTGGAATTTGTGTACAGATACGTCAAAGGACAAATACACACTACTCAAAATAAGCTACAGGGATATAGACAGCTGAATTGTGACGTGGGTTGCCATGGCAATTGGCTTTAAACTATCAAGGTACTATTGCAAAGCACAGGGACACGGTTTAGTGATTTTAAGTTTAGAGCGATTGCCTAGGCAACCAACAAAAGATGACGTATTAACTTAGGCAGTCTATTGTGCATCCTGAGATCTAAGGGAATTTCCACTCTGCGAAGCGACGATACAATACCCTGAGGAAATCCACGCAAATCTGTGGAGTAAGCCGGCTGTTGAATTCAGCGAGCACACACCCGACTCATTTTTGAATGTAATTAAATGAAATGTCACGTTCATCATATCGATAATTCCTGCAACATTTTTATCTACTACGCATTTTTTAATAAAATGAATTAGAGGGATGGAGAACGAGTAACATAATGTCCTGTTTAATAGAAATAGCGACCAATCGGCGAGCGCGTTAAAACGGACATGGACCGTGTTTACAAACTGCGCGCACGTGTGGCACTGGTAACAAGGTGATCGTGGAAAACACCGAATGCCACATATAACAAGCCTCATGATTGGTCTAGAGAGGCAACAAGATTTCTGTCGCTTGTTTCCCAGCAAAATGGGGCCGGTTTCAACAGGGCCTCGGTACGCAGGAGTTGGGGCACTGTTGCAAGAGGATGTCTATTGTGGGGTGTACCCAGATATTTTATTGAGGGTATGCATTCCGCTTGAATTATTTTGTACATGATTAGACAATTGTATCTGCATGACAGACATAACATTGTCAAAGGAATAGGTGAAAACAGTCATTTAAAAAAATATATAAAAATTAAATAATTGAACCACACCGAAACCCCCAACGTATTGTGAGCTAAAGCCGTGTCCGCATTGGACTCGTTTATCGGCAGGTTTTACCGAGACGATGGTAAAATGAAAAATGGCTAAATTTTACTGCTGTCCGCATTTTGACTTTTTTTCGTCACGGAAAAATTTACCAAGACCGTGGAAGAGCATGCGCAGTGTCACTTCGCAGTATGACCTTAACAGCCCGGACATACGCTTCCAGAGTTCTTTTACCGACTCGATGTGTTCGCATTGGACTTATCGTCTCGGTAAAGGTTACCTGGTCAATTTTCCTGGGGAGCAGTTGGCCAGGAAAAAAACCTGCTGGACTCGGGAAAAGTTACGGAGGGGAAAAGTTCTTAGGCGGTCTGCACTGGAAGTAGCCTTGTCTCAGTATTAAGTTTGACCAAAAATGGTCCAATGCGGACAGGCCTTAACCCTTTCAATGCCAAGGTCATAAATGTACGTTCTATCGTATGTACTCTGAAAGCGCTATCGTACATTTGCGATCTCAATTGTATAATTTTTTTCTTCCAACATGCCAACCATCGCGCGCGTTCGACTTTAATTTCAAAAATTTACAAAAATGAAAAAAGTTTAGGGTTATGTTAACAATAATAAACAAAATTCTTTAGCACAAAACTTGTTTACGGTAACCCAACCTACCTATAATTTTTTAGGCCAAATTCAGGGCTTGAAATTCGTCACTAAAAGGGCACTGCCATTTCTGTTTTTGGAGTTGTCTTTCGGAGTTTAAAAAGGGCACTTCCATTGGAAAATTAAAAAGTCTATGGGAGGATTGCAAAACGGCACCAAGGCCAAGAGCAAGGGCAACAGAGGCAATGGCCTCCGTGGCCTCTGTTAATTTCAAGCCCTGCAAATTACCGACCTCAAACTTTTTATTGCCAATTTTCAAGTTGATAATTTTAAATGAGCACTATTTGCAATAATTTCCAACGAACATAACATTTTCTACACTTGTACATGAACATGGTTAATACTAGTGTTAATAGCGAGTTTCAAACATTGCAAAACAACACGCAAATGCATTAACTGAAATGTAAACAAAAAAATTAAATTATTTTCCTACATGTACCTACCTACCTACCTACCTGGAATTGTTTTAGGCCGTTACCGTAAACGCACCATTTATTTTGTTTGGCCTTACCGAGGTCCATTCTTGAAGAATAAATTTGTGGCCTTTCCTAAAAAAAAAAATCTTGAACTTAATTGACCCAGGGTTTAAAGCTGCAGGCTCGTCAATGCGCGCGAGAGGAACAAATTTGTGCCGCGAAATTCACAGCTCCATAGAAAGGCATGGAGGGCGGTGAATTTCGTGGCACGAATTTGTCCCTTGCACTTGCATTGACGAGCCTGCATCTTTAAATGCAAAGTGATTCGGCAGAGAAATTTGAATTTGTTGTACCGAACTACTTTACATCACTTCTACCAACGAAAATCAGAACTGTGTTGAATTTTCTAATGAATACATGTAGTTCATGACTGATAAACTCCATGCTGAACTGGTAACATGAACTACACGTTTGTCACAAAAATGGCAAGAAAATCAATCAAGTGTTCCTTAGCCCAACGGGTTAATCTATGAAGTGATTAGCATAATGGATTTCTCTTAAGGCATTTTTTTATTGACTTTTACGAGGTCGGAGAAAATCAAAACTCTACGGCCAGGATTAATTGGCAATGGGGGAATTATTATTTAACGGTTCGAGTTCTTGAAGATGTACAAAAAAACACACCGAAAAAGTAAAGATAATAAATTTATTGCAGTCGAATTTTGAAAATGAGCATTTAAAGGCCCATTGTATCATTTGCAATGACCCAATTTTGTTGACAAGAAAAACCTTACTCAAAGTGTTGATAGCAATGGTAACAAACACCACATGAATTTATTTCCGTCAAAAATGGTATTTTATGCTGGAAATTGACAACCGAAGGTGGTTTTCTAAAAAAAGTCTAGGACTTTTTTTACTATTCACTTGTACACAAAATCCATATAGATTTTCAAGGTTTTCTGAAGCATTGATGCAACTATACACCAACCTTTTTGCTTTCACATCCAAATTGGAGATTGCAAATTTCACGTTTTCTCTCCATGGATGGTATTTTGGGGAGGCATTTTATATGATTCTTAGGTTATAACAAAATCCCTTTTCTGGAAAAATCGGAAGTTCCTTTAAATGTACATATTCAATACCAATGTGAATTGAAATTTTGTTTTACCTCGTCCGAGTCGCGGGCTTGAGCGAGTATATCGGCCGCGTATTGCTCCACTGATTCTGACAACTCCGTGTACTCTGCTCGAAACTCGTACTCCTGGTTGCTCATTTCGCCGAGCTTGCTTGACAGCGTGAAAGCGTGGCCGATCGGGTCGGACGCGGTCAGCGATATGTAGTAGCCACTAGCCAAAGCCCTGTACACGTTCAATGTCCCAACTGACCGCTGAAGAGTGTGCTTTTCCGTCCGTTGAAAGTCGGACGATTCCGGATCGGGGATAAATCCTCCATATTTAAGTAAAGTCTGCAAAAAATAAAAAATAAAAAATACAATAATTTAAAACCCCAATACATCATTTGCAGTGATCCAAATTTTTACTTCACGAGTTGACAAGAAAAACCTGACTTAAAGTGTTGTAAAATGGTACTTTTGTGGGAGAAATTGCCAACTGAAGGTCCCTTTTTTAAAAGGTAGAACACATGATTGGTAAACCGTAACAAATAGTTTCATCCCCCTGTGTGATTGAAAATATGCATGATTAAAACCAACCTGATTAAAAGTCAGCTCCGTACTTCGTCTAACTTTTGAGAATACAGTCTAAAAGGCTTTACAGTCACTTCGCCCCAAAAACCACTTCGCCCTCAACCACGGCCTGTGCAAGAAGTGGTTTTTGGGGCTAAGTGGTGTTTCGGCGAAGTGGTTTTGGGGCGAAGTGGTCCAGAGCGAAGTGGTTTTGGGGTGAAGTGAATTTTCGTCTCATCAGATGAAAATTAATTGTTTTACTCACTTCTGAAAGACTATAGACCTTTATTACGGTGCGGCCATCTTTCCTTTTCCCCTATTAAAATGAACGTAACCAAATCGAGGCTTGCCGAAATAAAATAGTTTGGCCCCGTGTTGAAAATGTTCATTGTGTGCATCACAATGACATGCGCGCGGTGCGATCAAGAAAATGCGCAGCGCGGACAGTGATTCTCTTAAAACAACAACGGAAGACTGCACGCGCTATCGCGCAGACACGCACATGCACTGATCATGCACGACACGTACACGTACTATGCAGTGGGGAACAAGACAAAGATGGACGCACCGTGATAAAGGACTATAGCACTTCAGACAAAACCATTTCAGGGTTGGTTTTCTACCGTCATCATGTATAAAATCCTTTTCCCCCAATATTACGACAAATAAATGTCTTATCCTTACCTTTAAGATCATGTAGTTATTGTGATGAGCGGCCAGAATAATTGGCGTCAAGTCTGGGTGGAAGTCGTCGTTCTCTGGGTGACAGCTGATGACCGTTTTCCGCATTTCGGGCTGTCAAAATAAAAATAAATCGGACACAAACAAAATTGCATTTTCTTATCTTGTAAAAAGACCTAAACAAATAAATACGCTGTTCTAAATACACAAGCAGAATGGAAATTTAATGACGATAATTTTGACATCTTGTTTGTTACAATTATTAATCAAGTTATCAGTTTTTGTGTTTAATTAATGAAAGTCACTAAAAACAAGTGATAGAATATTGATTTCAGATGTGGGATATTATCTGTTGTACATGTCATGATGCCTTGGTTTTATGACCATTATTTGCTGCAAGTGGGATTTTCAAATTTATTTTTGTTTTTCGTAAAAACATCTCCATGTTATTAAGTGGAAGTACGTAAATGCAATATTTGCCCATCACGACGCAGTACTAAGTGCGTTTACCGAGGACACGCTAAAACTCATGGTGTGCTCGGGCGAACCTCGAACCCACGACCTCCTGCATACTGCGCCCTGAGCATCTTTTTGATGGATACCGGCGCATTACAAATGTTCATTATTATTATTATTATTACTAGGCAGATTGCCATGTTACTTTGTCATGTTACTTTCGAACAGAATTGAGCAAAACTTTATAATAAAATAACGTGATAGACATCCAATAATTTGCATACCTTGCATAATTTGGAATTTCATATTGTTTTACTAAAATAGAAAGTGCGATAATTTTGTTTCTGTCAAGATTAACTTTTTTACTAAGCATTATTTTTTTTTTTAATAATGTTTTTTTTTATAATATTCTTTTTATATTTTTAAAAATTGATTCTGGTGAAATGAGTCGGATGTCACACAGACTTTGTTTACACTGGTCCCGATTTCGGGATCAAGAATGCGTCAGTGATCGCAATGATCCTGAGTGCCGCGTTTCCATTCTGTAGTTAATCTCGAGTGCGGTGCTTTATGTGTGTATACTGATCAATGTGTACAAGTACATGGGTTGTGCATGTACAGTGCACAAGGTCACTTGAATTTCGTGGACATTTCCTGTGAAGCGGATGCGGCAGGATGCGGTAAAGATTAATTGCTTATCTAACCGCAAACTGATCCCGAGCTCAGGATCAAACCCTCCGCCCAAAATAAATATCTGGGTCTGATCCGGGACTAATTTGGTCCTGAGAGTGTTTACACTCAGTTTGTGATCCGGGGCTGATCCCGAGCTCGGGATCAAGTGTAAACAGGGTAACAGTGTCGGCCAAGTTTTCACGATCACAACCAGATATCGGCAGTGGATCCAGGCTCATTAAATTCCAAAAACGTAATGGCCATTCTGGGCGGTACCCAGGTACTCTGTGCGGCATCCTTCTCATTTAACGGGTCACTGATATTTTAGGTGGGAATTTATTTTTAAAACTAACATCGAGTGCTTCCGAGTGCTTGCATATTAGCTGTACTGCGTCAAGGAATTGGGTGTCCACGGCACGTAAGAGAGCATCGCCGAGCCGTACGCCGTGGGCCAGAAGTAGCTTGATGATAACTGTATGGGATAAAAAAAGGAATGAAATTTATCAAAGGTAAATGGTGACTTTTTAACTTTTAAATTATCTTACCTTTTAAATATCAATACACCACTTTAGAGTTTTAAAGATACTATACATGAATGGTAAACTGTTACAAACAGTTTTATTCCCCTGTTTGATTGAAGATATGCATGATTAAAACCAACCTGAGCAAAAACCAGCTCCGTACTTGGTCTAACTTTTGAAAAAACTGTCGAAAAAGGGTTTGCAGTCATTTCGCCCCAAAACCACTTCGCCTGAACCACTTGGCCCTGAACCACGGCCTGTGCACGAAGTGGTTTTGAGGCGAAGTAGCATTTGGGCGATGTAGTGTTTGGACGAAGTGATTTGGGGCGAAATGGCACTCGGGCGAAGTAGTTTGGGGCGAAATGGCACTCGGGCGAAGTAGTTTGGGGCGAATTGAATTTTCGTCTCATGAGACGAAAACTAATTGTTTTTCTAATTTCACAAAGACTATAGCACTTTAGACAAAACCATTTCAGGGGAAGTTTTCTACGGTCATCATGTTTATATTGTGTAAGTTAGGCGTAAATCTGTGATCATTTCCGATTTTTGAGATTACCAATGATGTATACTGCCTTTAAGAAGTGTGTAAATTTTTTGACACACCCCCACATTTTCCCATGGGTGTTGAGATACATGTATACCATACATGTACATGTATCATTTGTCATATTTTTCTCATTACCATTATGAAATTTCGTGCTCTCAATCCCTGTATTTCTAGGGATATTTCCAGGGACTCCTACAACTGATTACGATATCTAAGAGGTTGGGATTGTACCCACAAAACATACAATATTTATTTAATATGTGCACTGATAATTTGATAATATTGTGTCGCAAAGTATACATGCTTTGTCTTGTTAAATTCTGAACTATCAAATGAACAGAAATAACATTTTGAAGATGTGGATATTGTTTCAAATGCAGCTTTTTGTGACTTTTTGGGCTTCTGCTCATTACTAACACTCAATACATGAGCTGTCACAATCAGTGTATGGGGTACTTAAAAACGTTTCTGGCCTAGAATTTTTTGCAAGTTTCGTCTCCGTCTCTTGGGTATTGTACGTGAATAGACAAAGCCATCGATATCACTAACATTTTTAAGATGTGGATATTGTTCAAATGCAGGCTTTTTGTGACTTTTTGGGCTTCTAGTTCTAGGCATTACTAACACTCTATACATGAGCTGTCACAATCAGTGTATGGTACCGTATTATATGGGGTACTTGAAAACGTTTCTGGCCTAGCATTTTTTGCAAGTTTCGTCTCTGTCTCTTGGGTATTGTCCGCGAATAGACAAAGAAAATATTGTCTGAGCTTGTCACAAACAAATAAAATGTTTGACTTTTAGTCAGAAATAAATGGTCAAATGTATAATTTCATGAACTTTTTGTTCAATTAACTTTTCCCACAAATAAATAATAAATGGGATTTTACGAATGTTTAAAGTGGATCCCGAATCGTTTGGTAAAACTGCTTTACATTTTGATGTGGAGCCAAAATTGCACAGAATAAATTTAAAGAGGAAGAATCCCCCTCGACGAAAATCCAGCATTTAGGCTTTTTTCGATAGTCCAAACATCCCTCTTGCCGACGTGGATTTTTATTATTTTTTAATTGTCGGTTTTAAGTGGATAAATTTCAAGCAAAAGTGCGCTTTTCGAAAATGAGATTTTAGGTATTCATGACATGCGCGTGACCCCGTGACGCATTCCTGAGAAAGAGAAGTCAACACGATTGTTAGCTCCATACGTTTACACGCAAAAAACTTGGAAAACCGTCTGTTAGATGGCGTTTTTTGAAGAATTTTGTTGGTCCAAAAAGCCAGAGATATGCCCAGTAGTTGCGTGGTTGTATGTTTTACCAGACACTATGAAAACAAAAAGAGCAGAAAGATTTTCTTTTCTATTACCAAGAGAGAGAAAAATGAGTCGCTCATTCTAACTTGTACCGGCCGATGTTCAAACACGTGGGTACTACGGCCTGCAGGGAACCGTTACATGCTGTACACAGACCGCTATGAATGCCGTTCGTTCCGTGACAAAACCACCCGTCGCAATGCACCAGTATTTACTTCAAAAGAGCTTCATTGTGAGCCACAATTTCACCGTTTTTTCACAAAACAGGTAATAGTAGATTGTTGTCATATTACAAGTGTTTTTCACGTTTGTATTTTGAATTACAAGGCATGATAAACATTCACTTCGTGTATTTTCCATTCAATACTGCACAGGCCGTTTTGTATGTTTCTCAAGATCAAAACGTCAAAACCCTGTTGATAAACAAACCAAGTGACCTCGAGCGTTTCAGAATTTCGGGTGAAGAGGGTTGGAACTGCTTTGCGTTTTAAGCAAAAGCCTGTCGATTGTTTGTGAAAAACAAGTTGTGATGGTGTTGTAGACACATACACCTCCATGATAAACAGGAAAACTTTAAAAATGTGGAGGGGGTGGGGGGTGGGATTCTAGCCATTTAAAAAAACAGTCACTGCAGGAGCTTTAGCTGGTATATGAGGTACCCAGAAGTCAATGAATCTCACATTGTACCACAAGTTCTTGAGGTCAACTTACACGGTCAATAAATAACCATGAGACAAGTGCATGGTCAGACCTCCAAAGTCGCCAATTGAATATGGTCAACTACCAGCATTTGTTGTACAAGCAACCAAAATTAGTTTAAGTAGGCCTTATGGTCAATTGTATTTGAACTCCGCATCAAATGTACAGGCTTTTTTTGGAAATAGTTTCAGGTTTTTTGACAATTATCTAAGGTACATAGATGGGGTCAAAAAGTCAGGGTTTTTTGTGTTTTAACTTTCCTTCCGAATTTTGTAAATATACACAAAGTATCATTCTTATATGAACGGAGAATGAAAGCTTCTTTTGTAAAACCCCCAAAAAAGTTAATTTTTAAAGTTTCAAAAGTATTTTAATCCGTCCATATCACAAAACAGGAACTGCGGAGTTCCAACTTTTTTTAAACAAAACCTTTCGTAAAAGCTGATGAAAAAATCAGTTGACAAAACAGCCCTAAATTTAACAAAATATAGACGGATCCATTGTACTGGCACTGTAATTTGATAAAGGTCACCACATGTGGTAAATTAATGGTTTTAAAAAGGGTGTCACTGGGAGCTATTTTATCTCACCACAAAAATGGTAATTTAAACCACATTTTTGGGGGGGGGGGGGGGGGGAGTGGGGAGTGTTAGAGGAGGTAGGGAAGCACTTTGGAAAAATGCTAAGAGTTGAGAAGTTGATCATAATTTTTTTTTTACATGACTGGCATTAGAATGTGCAAAATTTTGAGTAAGAAAGATCTGTAAGATTTTGTGAGGAAATACTTCAGCCTGTCTCATATGTTTTGCACACAAGGTCTGAAGCCACGATCAACTTTCCTGAAGCCAATTTTTTCCCAAAAAACTACCATACAAGTTTGCCAGTTGAGACAACATGCACTAAGTCTATGGAGCATGACATAAAAATCAGTGTTTTCAAAACAAAAACCTGATATTTTCTCATTGCTAAAATCATGTTTCCTAACCAAATTTACACTTTCTGTGGCATTAAAGTATTAGGAAGAATTAGTGGCAAATGTGTCAGGTATTTTTCCCATTTATATAAATAAAAAGATATTATTTTCTAGACTGGGGCAGTTAACCGGAAACAGCTATTTTTTTTTCATGGCCTTTTGGTTTTCCATGTTTAGGGGAAAATACAAACACAAAGTGCCTCACAACAATAAAGGGCTTCTATTCAAAATCTCTGCTAAATTGTCAAATGACCTCACTGCAGCAGGGAATTAGGCACACATACTAGTACCAGTACTTAAAGGGCCCCCTGAAATGGTATTTTTATCAATAAAATCTGTGCTATGGAACTTGTCCATTAATTTACAATCATAAAAACCATACTTGGAAGTTGTTTGGGGGGTTAAAATCAAGGTTTTTAATTTTTAATGTCACATTAGGAAAACACAGGAAAATCTCATTTAACTGTGCACAAAAGTGCACAAACTTGCTGAAACTGTTGTAACCCACGACGGTTTAGGTTTGTTTTACATGTTGCCTGTTGCAAACCATGAAAAAACTAAGGCTGGAAACTGCAGCATTTTTCCACAATTCCAGTTTGAAGTCTTATGTTTTTTCTTTGCTTTTCTGCTGTGTGTTCCTAAAGTGACATGCCCCAAACAGCGCCCTTTTTCTGTGAGTTTATGTGAAGAAATTTTCAAAGTTGAAAAATGCCACTTTTTATTCATGGGGCATCAAAATGAGCAGTAGTATTGTCTTTCTACACAAGTAATCCTTCATGCAGCAAAAACTGTGCATAAAGTTATTGAGCATTTCAGGGGCCCTCTTGTTCAGATTTTTCAAAAAAATTGATTTAGTTCTAACCTAACAATAAGCCTGTCCGCATTGGACCTTTTGGGGGAAAACTCACCGAGACGATGGGTACTTTTCCCATTTTAAGTCCAATGCGGACAGCCTAGGATGTTTTCCTCTCAGTAACTTTTCCCCGAGTTCAACAGTTACTTTTCCTGGCCAACTTCTGCCCAGGAAAACCGACCAGGTCAAACTGCGAAGGGACACTGCGCATGCTCTCCCACAGTCTCGGTAACATTTTACTGTGTCAAAAAGTCCAAATGCGGACAGCAGTAAAATTTTGCCATTTTTCATTTTACCATCGTCTCGGTAAAACCTCACGAAAAACAAGTCCAATATGCGGACACGGCTTTAGGATTATTATGTCATGCTCCATAGACTTATTTATATGCATGAAGTCTCAACTGGCGAATGTGTATGGTACCGGTAGTTTTTCCCAGAAAATACAACTACAAAGTGCCTAGCTACAATAAAGGACTTTTATTCCGAGTTTGTTTAATCATGGTTTAATTGTCAAACGACCTCACTGCAGCAGGCAATGGCCACCATCCCCGCCACCACCCCCCCCCCCCCCCCCCCATACCAGTACTTAAAGGGCCTGTGACATGCTAAACAACTTTGTGCCTGAACTTTGCTTCATAATGACGGATTACTTGTTCAGCAAGACATACTATTGTTCGTTTGGATGTAAAATCAATAAAAGGCGGCCTTTTTCAACTTTGAAGATTTCACTGCAATAAATCACAGACAGAGGGCGCTGTTTTTAGTGCATCACATAAGGAAGACAGAAGGGGAAAATTAAGAAACAACACGTCATGACTTACAGCAGGCAACATGTAAAACAAACTCAAACAGCCATGGATTACAAAAGTTTCAGGAAAATTTAGAAAGAAGTGTTATCTTTTGTGCACAGTTGGATGTGATTTTCCTGTGTTTGCCTCTTGTGACATAGTGACCTTGGTCATGAATATGCATATTCACATTAGCATAAAAACTAAAAACCTTTGTTTTAACCCCCAAAGCAAGCTCCAAATAGGATTTTTTATGACTTTAACTGAGTAAAGTGGTTTTAAAGCATAGATTTTATTGATAAAAATCCTAAATAAGGGGCCCTTGAGCTTCTCCAGATATTTTCCAGAAAATGGATTTTGTCCTAACCTAACAATCATACAAAATACTGGTACATGTACATCCCTAAAAATACTATCCATGAGGAGAAAACAGTAAATTTGAAATCTCCAATTTGGATGTGGAAACAAAAAGGTCGGTGTAATCACTGCACTGCTTTATGGAGCAGTAGTTTACGACTGTACATGTAGTTTACAAAACATTGGTGGTTTTTTGACGATATCCTTGAAAATATACAGATTGAGAGCTCAACATTTTAGAATGGTAATGAGAAAAATATGACAAATGATATGGTATCAAAATCTCAACACCCATAGGAAAAATTGGGGGCTCAAAAATGTGATCTGGAGTCTGGACATGCCCCTTTAATTTCAACCTTGAATTGTAGCCTTACTTTTGAGGCCACAGATATACAATCAACAAACAAGCCAAGCTGTTATTAAAGTCACCTTGATAAAGAGGCCACCTGTTTAGAGTGGCCACCTGTCTTTGGTCCCAAAAGCCATGTGTATAATGCTAATGACACCTTCACAAAGGGGCCACCTGTTTATAGTGGTCAGTTTTGTTTACGGTCCCCTGGGCTGAGGGTGGCCTGAGTACAAGTTTCACATATTTTGGAAATTCCCTGTGGAGTGGATTAGAATTGAGGAAATTTAGAATTGAGGAAATTTAGAATTGAGGAAATTTAGAATTGAGAAGGTGATCATGGCGACTTTAATCACTTTATGCACAAAACATTTCATTCAGTTTCCCCACAAAAACATTAAAAGTTTCTCACTCCTAAGTTTGGGTTTTTCCATCAAATCTGCACTTACCGATGCTCGAGTCATTTTAAAGAAAAAACAATTCTTCTCAACTTCTCAACTCTTATTTAGCTGCAAGCTTTCAAGATCAAATTTGTACAGAGGCCTTATATATGATTCAATAAAAGTTAATTACGTGAAGTTGTCATCAGGTGGTCTAAAACTTAACTATACATGTATTTTAAATTAGACTCAACTGGATTAACTTGCTCTACAAAGTACACCGGCCCCCAAAGCGTATATTCGGCAATTATTATTATTATTATTTCTTTCTGGTATTCATTCATTCCCTTTTACCAATTTTGTACTGATCCTTTTCAAATTGATAGTAATTGTTTCCCAATTTGTTACTGTATTTGTTGTTTGTTGATGGCCGAATAAATAATAATAATAATAATACCAAGGATTCCTTAAAAGTGCACTGTGTCACTCGCAAGTGTGAGGAAATTCATGAAGAATTAGAAATGGCCAGAGACACCGGGGAATTCCCTTGCTCTTCACAAAAGACACTTCACCTAACACACTGGACAAACGGCTTTACATCCCTTCCGAAGGATGGAGCAAGGGTGATTGAGTGCCTTGCTTAAGGGCACAGGTACCGCAGCCGGGGGAGAGGGGGGGGGAGGTTTCGAACCCGCAACCTCAAGTTTTCACGTATGATTGCGAATCAATAACCTAAATCACTCGGACCACAAATATTACTAGGCCTAGTTGTGTATGAATACTTCCCTAGAAAGTATTTTCATAAATTGTTTTATCAGATTGTTAGGCTAATGAAACTCGATGTTATGTTTCCCGTAACATTTTTGTCAAGCCCAAATGAGGCAACTATTTCATTATTCATTATTCATTATTTTTCGGCATTTCATTATTTGCAAAGTAACGGCTTTTTGATCAAAACTTAGCGCGCTCTATACCCTCTGATACTGTGTTAAAACACAACCCTGATCAATTTAGACACAAATTTGTATTTATTAAAATATCCTTCACCATTTCCCAGGTATTTATGATTTATTTAAGGATCAAGATATATTTAAATAACAAAACACATTTATAACAGTCCACACATTTCAAAAGGGAATTGCAAACCATGCTGTTTTGGACATGTTGGACTGTTGTGAAGATCCAACATAGGCAGATATTGGTACAACATGATGATTTACACTGTCGTTACCGAGTTCAACAATTGACTCAAATAACTGCAACAAAGTGCACGTTTGAGACACAGTCGTGATAGTCCATGGCATCTTGGTTTAATACACCCCCTTCCTGTATCTTCACTGACACAAACATTTTATCTGTCTCGCATGATTTAACCTTCTTGAGATCTCTCCAAAACACGACAAACGATGCGACATGTGCGATTTACGATTCTGATGCGTCGACAGTAGTATAAAGCTAGCCGCAGTCAACTTAAGTGTCAGCAGGCCTACGTACGATGGCCCATTTGTGGTCCGCGCCGCTCGCTAACGATAAATACAATCGCCCATTTGTAGTTTGTGTAGTTCTAGGCTAGCACTCGCAGCTACAAACCACCGATCTAATAACTACGATGGAGTGGACAGTTGTGTTTGTACAGCAGCGCGCCGGGCTTGCGCGTACGTACGTGCAGGGTTTTGCACACCGGGAACATGCAAAAAAATGGCGGCGCTGTCTTCTCCAGGAATTTATTGTAAATCACTGTTCACGTGCCGGCGG
This sequence comes from Henricia sp. BOLD:AAB3569, assembly GCA_037783545.1. Lineage (NCBI taxonomy): Eukaryota > Metazoa > Echinodermata > Asteroidea > Spinulosida > Echinasteridae > Henricia > Henricia sp. BOLD:AAB3569. The sequence continues at coordinate 1,002,558 of JBBELK010000161.1, read as the reverse complement.
CCAGCCGCGCTTGATACTAGTACGTACTCTGCTACTAGGGTATATTTTTTTGGAGGAAGAAAATGACGTTAAAAATTTTTTGGCGGGAGGACAAGAATGAGCAATGTGAAATTCGAGCGCTGATTTTAAAAATCCAACCAAAATGGCAGGAGAAAAAAATTAAAAACTTGATATTTTTGGGAAAATACAAAATAATGAATTGTTTTAGGATTTTGGCATCTCAAACGCGGCCGAAAAATCCAAACGCGGGCGGGTTACGGGAAACATAACATCGAGTTTCATTAGCCTTAACATTTAACAAGCATGAATAAATAAGTGCATATTTTCAGGCCAATGAAATTAGATTACTAGTTTCTCGTCAACCACTTTTCAAATTTTGATGAGGTTTTTTTTTCATTATTCATTATTCATTATTTCTTATCAATGAAAAATGAAACCCGTTATACATATACTAACTGCTATTTTGAAACTGATTTAGGCTCTAAAAGTACTGTCGCCCAGAAAGTTAGTGCCAGTATCAGTTCCATTAGCCTTTTAGAAGTATGGCGGAACAAAAGGAGAGGGCGCAATTTCATTTGGGTATGAATTTTTTTATCAATTGTATTTCTTTCCAAAAACTTGATTTACATGTTGTAATTATAATACATAGACAGAATTATCAATAAAATAAATAAGTGTAAAGTGAAAAACTGAGTTATTTTGCATTTTAGTCGATGTTATACCCACTCCAAAGTGCGCCCTCCTATTGTGTCCGCCATACTTCAAAAAGGCTAATGGAGTTATACATGTAGCTTGTGTTTGAAGGAAGAACTTGAGACAGCAAAAGTCATGGGAAATGACAAAGGAGTTTTGAAAGAGCAATACGTTTTAATATGGCAGGCCTTTACGGCCCCCAAAGAGGGTGTGCATTCCATAAGATCGGTACAGTTCCTACCCATAAAAACCTTCTCTAGATGCGCGTGTTCCAAAATCCGTGGACGCTGCTGTCACTGTTTGTGTATAGTGTCAACCAATGCACAGTTCCGATTGCGAAACCACTCCGTTGCTTCGTCAATGCCATCGACCAAACCGGCCTTCAGTTCGTCGAAAAGTTGAATAAAAACATGAATCGCTCACATCCCCGATGTCCACAATTTTCTATTTAACCACACACCTGTCTTCATGATAAACCGCCAGGGAAAACATATTCTATAGCGGGAAAAATCCACACAAAACTGCAAAAGACACAAAAATCTGCATGCGAATGCGCGCCAGAACAAATGGAATCGATCGGTCCAACCTTGTGACCACGGCAAAAATATACAACCCGAGTTCCATGTACAAAGGCCTTGCAGATGACGCGATCTGGAAACGAGGTCACAAATACCGTATGTCGAATTCGGGCGGTCGATCTGTTATTGACACGCAAACCGTGTTCTCGCGCCCGAACGGCGGGAACGCGACCCGAGAACACTGCACTTGGAACAGGATCACACATCATAGATCCGTCGAGAACGAGTTACCCGTGTTAAAGAACAGACCGCCCGAACTCGACCTGCAACGAACGGTTTTCGCAGGTACCCACTGGGTGCAGGGGTAGCGCTGATATGCTGTACGGTTGGTATACTGCATTCTGTGATACATTTTGCGAAGCTAGCTGCACAACACTGACCGCGCAACTGAAACAGAAACTTCGCTTGGGAGTAGTTTGAGTCGGATTTCCTCCGTTTTTTTGCAAAATAATGAATAATGAAATTTGTTGATGCGGGGTCAAAATCACATGCGGGCGCTGACGAGAAACTAGTGATCTAATTTCATTGGCCTAATGGAAAACTCAGTTAGCCGAGAATATAAAGATTTTTACTAAGACATTTTGTTTTTAAATTTTACATTTTTTAGCCAGTCTCATGAATACGTTTTGTGCAAAGTTTAAGCAATAGTCGACCACTTAATTCATTCCTAAAATCGTCTATAAATGCAAAATATCAGCAATAAACAAGCCTAACTCCAACAACTGTTCCTATTGTCCGTGAAAACACCGAAAACTTTCTATACTCACGGAGATTTCCCTGCAGCACGGCCAGCGTGAGCGCCGATTTCCCGTTGCGGTCGCTCTGGTTAATGTCCAAACCACTTTCATCTTTTCGTTCCAAAACTTGCTCCACATAACTCACATCTCCGTCCCTTACAGCGGTCAAGAATCTCTCTTCTTGGCTGATGGGGTTAACAGTCGCCATTTTGGCCAAGTTTTTGGCTAAACGAACCGTCTACATGGTCTAAACGAACTGTTAAAACGACAAAACACACCACCACAAGCAGACGATATCATTGTGCATGCATGGCGGCCAATGGTATTCAATAATTGCATGGTTCCATTCGAGTGCGTTGAGCTGTGTCGACTTTTTAAAGGTAATTCTGCGCTGAAATTCCTCAGCTTAAATTACCTTAAATTTATTTCTTGTTTAGATTAGACCATAATTATTAAATAAACAACTGTAAACAAATAAGCCTACGATCGTTAAAAGCAAGAAATAGCTAAATACACGTCAGACTGTTAGTGTTAGACGGAATTCCAGGCTTCCAAAGTCGACTGGAACATGACTCCGAACCAAAAAGTAATAGGCCTACTATGAGACACTACGTAAACAAGTTTCGCATGGGCCACATGTTGGCAATGCGACAGACAAAAGACGTCTATTATGTAAATGCGAGACTAAAGTAAAACTAGCCGGGGAATTCGGGGCGCAAATTTGCTCCCCGAAACGACTGGGAGTAAATTATATTTTTTTAAACTTGAAATTAATAATGTATTTGGTTGGTTGTATTTATTTATTTTTTAAATTTGACTGAATTTATACATTTCGGCAATTACTGAAGGGGCGTTATTTCCACTCGTGATTAGAAGCCCATGTTGATAAAACTGCCCTGTAGACATTTCAGCCACATAGGTGCAGTAATACTTCCGTCTGAAAACTTCACCATGCATGGTTTTTGTGTTGAATTGAATGGTAATTCTTTTGCAAAATACTTTTTTTTAGAAAACCACCTTCAGTTGTTAATTTCTCACACGAAATGCATTTTGGACTAAAATAGAATCATGTGGTGTTTGGTACCATTGTCTAATATTAGTACTTTTAGTAAGATTTTTCTTGTCAACTCGTGAACAAAATTGGGGTCACTGCAAATGATTTGTTCTACCTTTAAAAAACAAACTATTAGAATGGATACTTTGGGGAGGGTTTTAGCACAAACCCAGAAATTTATATCAGGGGCAATGATTATATTGGCAAAAACATGCACGGTTAACATTTTGACAAATTCGCCAGCCGTTTCCCTTATTCTGAAAATTGAGGGCGCTATGCCATTTTACTGGTGTAAATTTCTGTGCTCCGGGACGATTTGACTATGGGGCTTTTCCAAATCTCGGCTTCGTCTCCGTCTCCGGCTCCGTCTCCATGTGGTTTACATGGAGCCAGAGCCTGAGCCTGAGCCCAAGTCGAGATTTGGAAAAAGGCCCATGATTTCCATATTAATTCATTGACAGCCGAAGTGTGACGTGTTGCCATGACAATTGGCTCTAAACTAACATGGCCGTCAGAAAAGTACCATTGCAAAAGCACAGGGACACGGTTCAGTGATTTTTAGTTTAGAGCCAATTGCCTAGGCAACCAACAAAATATGATGTATTCACTTCTGCAGTCTATAGACCGCATCGAATAGCCGCCATTTCGTGGGGCGGTTTCTTTGTTCCTTGAGGACATGCATGGTTGCACATATTGTGCTTCAATTGTTGAATAGTTTAAAGGTAACACCGGCTTCGTTGGGCTTTTTTTGGGCTCGAAATTGACCCATTCCAGATTCTGAATGCCCTTCCGAAATAGACTGAATATATCCTGAAAAGAAACCACGGAATTTTTCCGTTTTTGAGCAATTTAAAAAAAAAACAGAGGTCACGTGACTTTTCGGAACCAGATTCTGGTTCCGAAAAGTCACATGGTCTTGCGAGTTAGTTTTGTGTCCAGTCGCATGTCCAGTCGCATGAAAGTTTCTTACTGCAGAACTGCACCAAATTCAAATATTTATAAGTTATTGACAAAAGAGAGACTATTTATACAGGTATGAAACAAAGTTGAACATAAGTGTGAAAATTCGAACAGAAATGTTTGTTTCGAGAGTCCTGAGAATGGGACTCAGCGAGCGCGTGCTAGTACGTACGGTGGATCGCATGTACGTTCGTGAATAAAAAAACATGATGCTAACTTCTCCAGAGAAAACGGAAATCCATAATCGGTCGTCCGGGCTGTCCAGTGAAATCGTGATCAGAAAATTGGAGATATCCCGAGTAGGAAAAGAGCGAATCGTTTGTGACAATGTCGCGAAGCTCGCGCGTAGTTGCAACGGCTGGTAAAGCGTATAACCCGTCTTTTGACCGTTTTTGTTAATTTTGCACTTCTTTAGTAAATTACGGGATATTTTAATGATTTTTTTCACAACGACCATCAAAAAAGTATTGTCAATGCTGCTACATCACTAAATCATGTAAACAGTAGGCCGGTGTGTACCTTTAAGTAACAAAAGGTGCCCCACGAAATGGCGGATATTCGATACGGTCTATAGTCACGGTAACAAATTTCTGTCCAAAACTGTACTTTTTGTAAGAAATTCACAACTGGAGGGGATTTACTATTCACGTAACACATGCACAAAAACCATGCATGGATTTTGAAGGTTTTCTGAAGCATTGATGCATCTATATAAATTACATGTATATATTATAAATTGTTGACTGGTGTGGTGTGGGATATGAGTTTTAACACCCGAGGGAGCTCATAGCACCCGAGGCAACGCCGAGGGTGCTATGAGCTCCCGAGGGTGTTAAAACCCATATCTCACACCACACCAGTCAACAATTGTTTTGTTATACATGCGACCGTTCTGGACCAATGAAACTGCAGTATACCAAGACGGGGTATATACCCTTATTCCATGCACGGTGACTATAAAATTGTCCTTATAGTGGCCGCCGGCATATTTTTTTAGGAGCACACCTCAGACAGGATTCGAACTAGGGCCACAGACAAAATATACGCGGAGAGCACGCAGACACATATTACGTTTAATAATAATGACAGCACTTTAGATAAACTGAATAAATAAAAGAAATAAATTAATTTGTAAACTTTGTCAAAACATGGGTGATTTACAAAAGTCAATGTGATACGTACGTTTAATAAATGACTTTTAAATGGGCGTTTTATCTAATACATCTGTCGTTTCTCATAGTTAAACAGTCTAAAAAAAGAGCATTAATAAAAATATAGCTTGGCCAATACAACACAGATGTCAGTTCAGTTCAGTTAATTTATTTCTTATCATCCAAAATCAAGATCTATACATGACTACTAAGTATGATTGATCATATACAGGGAAAACGTAGAGCAGGCCTACTCCTCGCGCTGTTGCCGCATTAGGAAATCACTACAACCATTTCGCTTCAACTAGGTAGCTATACCTGGCCAAGGCGCACAACCCTATCAGCAGTTAGATTGTGGCATACCTCCAACAGGGTACTCCTGGCACTGTTGCCATTATTACCGCTGCCATATCAGGAAATCACCAGAACCATTTCACTTCAACTAGGTGGCTACCTGGCCAAGGCGCACAACCCTATCAGCAGTTAGATTGTGGCATACCTCCAACAGGGTACTCCTGGCACTGTTGCCATTATTACCGCTGCCATATCAGGAAATCACCAGAACCATTTCACTTCAACTAGGTGGCTGCCTGGCCAAGGCGCACAACCCTATCAGCAGTTAGATTGTGGCATTCCCCTACAGGGTACTCCTGGCACTGTTGCCATTATTATCGCTGCCATCAGGAAATCACCAGAACCATTTCACTTCAACTAGGTGGCTGCCTGGCCAAGGCGCACAACCCTATCAGCAGTTAGATTGTGGCATTCCCCCTACAGCTAGAGTACTCCTGGCACTGTTTCCATTATTATCGCTGCCATCAGGGAATCACCAGAACCATTTCGCTTCAACTAGGTGGCTGCCTGGCCAAGGCGCACAACTCTATCAGCAGTTAGATTGTGGCACCACCGCCCCGCCCCCCCCCCCCCCCCCCCCCCCCCCCCCCACCCCCCCCCCCCCCCCCCCCCCCCCCTATACAGGGTAGGCATACTCCTGGCGCTGTTGCCATTATTACCGCTGTCATTATAAGGGAATCACCAGAACTAAATGCTCCTTAAATGCCATCTTCCTTTCGCAAGGGTCTTTGCTGCACACGTACCTAGTTTGCCAAGACCCTTGCTGAAACGAGGTGAGCTAGGCTGTATTTTAGGGCCTCGGGCTGTTCGACCAATGAGAGACAAGATATCTTTTGACCTGGAACTTTTGACCTTTTAATGAAGCCGTTTCGAACAATCATCTTGCGTGTTGTTTATCTCGCGATAAAAGCTAAAGTTATTACGCGGTTCATCTGAATAAAGATAAGCCTATTTAAAAACGTCCTTACAGTAACTGTTCATTTAAACATTAGACCCCACCCCCTAGTAAAAGTGGACGCTACCACTAAACGGAGCGAGGCGCGTGATTGGCTCTTGCTGTTAGCAACAGCGTCCGTAGGTATGATGCAATTTTGAATGTCGCGCTACGTGCTACGTGCACCGCGCTTTAGTATATCGGCACCGCGATGACCGAGCAACATGTGCGGTGCGTGATTGGTCAGTTGCGATCACTGTCACAGGCTAATCAATATTCATATATATTCATCAATACAGCCTAGCTCAACTTGTTTCAGCAAGGGTCTTGGCAAACTAGGTACGTACCCTTGCGAAAGGAAGATGCCAAAATGCTTGCCTACACATGTACTTCATATCAGAGGGGCCGATTTCATAAAGTTGTTTAGCAGAAAAATTTGCTTAATCCAAAATTTTGTTTGCTTTATAAAAATGGGTTTTTAATCAAGATCTTATATGATGTGTATCATTGACTGGTGTTCTGCTATTCTTGCCAAAAACACAAGTTAACATACAATTTAACTGTGACATGCTAAACAACTTTGTGCCTTAGCTTTGTTTCATAATGACGGATTACTTGTTCAGCAAGACATACTATTGTTCGTTTGGATGTAAAATCAATAAAAGGTGGCCTTTTTCAACTTTGAAGATTTCATTGCAATAAATCACAGACAGAGGGCGCTGTTTTGAGTGCATCACATAAGGAAGACAGAAAGGAAAAGTTAAGAAAAAACATAAGACTTCAAGTTGGACTTGTGGCAAATTGCTGCAGTTTCTACTCCCAGTTTTGTCATGGCTTACAGCAGGCAACATGTAAAACAAACTCAAACAGCCATGGATTACAAAAGTTTCAGGAAAATTGAGAAAAAAGTGGAATCTTTTGTGCACAGTTGAATGTGATTTTCCTGTGTTTGCCTCTTGTGACATAGTGACCTTGGTCATGAATATGCATATTCGCATTAGCATAAAAACTAAAAACCTTTGTTTTAACCCCCAAAGCAAGCTCCAAATAGGATTTTTATGACTTTAACTGAGTAGAGTGGTTTTAAAGCATATATTTCATTGATAAAAATCATAAATAAGGGGCCCTTTAAGCAAAACAGTTTTATAAAATTAGGCCCAGTTGTTGGTCACGTGGTTGTGAAGTTTGGCGCGTGTCGGTGTGACGTCATAACCGGAACTGAAGTGGGGGGGGGGGGGGGGGGGTGGGGGTACTAAATAATGAACAAAATAAATGACATTGTCAGTGTATGTATTTTGGAATGTGAATTCATATAAATATGGGATATGTGCGGCAGATACATCACACTTTGTATCTACACCAAAATGAAGGTTGTTCTATATCTACTGTTTGCTGTTAGTACGGCTGGTGAGTTCAACGTTGGAAATCTGCTAGGCTATTGATGTTTGGAAATTACGCATTGCGTGTATGGCATTTTTGAGGCGGAATAAACCAGCACAGTGTCTGTGGCTGAACTTTACTATTCTCACTTTCACATTTTAAGTTAACACTTTTAGACAATGCACCTTTTGTATATTAATGTATAGTTTAATACGGAGTAATTTTTCCCAGTGTTACAAGTATCAACTTTTCCCCTGAGTCAGTGCAACAGGGGAGGAGAACCGTTCTTTCTTTCTGTATGTGCAAACGTTGGAAAAGAACGGGGTCTGAAATACATGTATTCGAACACAATTTTGATAAAAGTTTGATTCACAAATATATTGTACAATTTGTATGATATGGCATTTTTCTTCGCTAAAGTTGGAATCATTCAAGCAAAATGATTGGCCTGATTGTGTGTGGAATTGAGATGAGTGTGTTTTCTGGTTTATGCGTTTTGGAGCTGCCCCTTGCATCGAGCTGTGGTGCTCTGAGTTACTGGTGCTCAGAGCTTGTGGTGCTTTTGGGCTTTTGGTGCCCATACCATGCAAGGGGCCTTGCTAAGATTTGTACAAATGGATGGTGCTACACGATTGTTTTGTCCCATAACCCCCTTTAACAAAAGGGGTACGGGTAGTAGTAACCCCAAATTAAACATATTTTTAGCCAATCTGTGAATTTTTTTTAAAGAAGCTGAATTCAACTGATTTTGGTAGGTGTGGGTGTGAACATTTACCAAAAAAAAGTGAGCTGGGATTGGGGGTGGGGAAATTGCGTTTTCGGGGGTCAAAGGTCATTGACCCCAAATTTTGCTCAAAGTATATCGTGTTTGGTCTCAAATTAAAGGAAATTTAATTTCAAACACTGGAAGTGATATTAATTTTACCATTTAATACTTCTGTAAAATGTTAAGCGTGATTGAAGATGTGGGCCTAGTGTTGGTGATCAATTCTCGTATGGCACCTCTATTTGAGAAGCACTGGTAGTCAGGGAATATTGCCGAAATCTGGGAACTAAATCCTTACCAAATTATTTCTTCACCAAATTGTTGTACCAAAGAGTTATACACAGTGGTACATGAGTTATGTCTTTTAATTTAGTAAGTAGGTCAACAGAGGTCAAAAGGTCAATTTTAAAGGGAGTTTCGCTAAATTTGATAATCCTCGCCATCAAACAAAACTGTACGTGTAAATTAATAAGGTTCTACTATAACATGATATTATTCTGTCTCAACGTATTTTATTCGCCATATAAATACAGGTTAATTTGATTATATTGGTAGAAAGGCTTTCTGCCACAACATGGGAAATATGTGGGTCAATATAGCACTAAAATACTCCAACATAAAAAAAAACCTTACAGGCATGGAAGGGAATGACTTCTCTAATATAACTGCTGATGTCAGATATAGCTAATTTTATTATTCATTAATGTGTATAACTGTGGCAAGACTGGCTGCACCAGTCACCATATGAGCCGCTAAGGCAGGGTGGGCCACTCTGCCAGAATTGCCTCCCTGACAACCTGCACTTCTAGGGCTGTTTTTGAGACATGGGGTTCAAAAAGTCTGGTCAGGCCCATGCAGGTTTAATCAGGATAAAAAACCTAACAAACTTGGCCATCTCGGTTCAGCCCGAAGCCATCTAAGCCAAGCTCAATGCCCTCCCAGTTATGCCCAAACCCCAAAACCCCAGCCCGAAGCCATCCCGTCCCACCCCGAAGTCATCCAGCCCCAGCCCAATGCCCTCCCAGCAAAAACCTGAAGTCCAAAAGCCCAGCCTAAAGCCCAAAAGCCCAGCCTGAAGCCACCCCAGCCCAGCACGAAGCAACCCCGGCCCAGCCCAAAGCTACCCCGGCTCAGCCCAAAGCCCTCAGGCCAAGTCTGAAGGCCACCCTAGTCCAGCCTGAAGCTGTGGAATGACTTCGGGCTGGGCCAGGATGGCTTTGGGCTGAACTTAACTGGGATGGCTTCGGGCAGAGCTGAGAATTAAGGCTTTGGACAAGGTTGGGAGGGTTCCGGGCTGCACTGGGAAGTCTTTACGTTGGGTCAGGGTGCAGTGGCTTCGGGCTGGGCCTGGGGTGGCTTTAGGCTGGGCCGGAATGGCTTCGGGCTGGGCTCGGGGTATCTTCGGTTTGGGCTGGGATTGATTTGGGCTGGGCCGGGATGGCTTCGGGCTGGGCTCGGGGTATCTTCGGTTTGGGCTGGGATTGATTTGGGCTGGGCCGGGATGGCTTCGGGCTGGGCTGGGATGGCATATGGCTGGGGTTTTGGGGTTTGGGCTGAGCTGGGAGGGCATTAGACTTGGCTGAGATGGCTTCGGGCTTGGCTGGAATGGCTTCAGGTTGGGCCGGGATGGCTTTAGACTGGGCCGGGATGGCTTCGGGCTGGGGTTATGTGGTTTTTGGCTGAGCTGGGAGGGCATTGGGCTTGGCTAAGATGGCTTCAGGTTGGGCCGGGATGGCTTATTCAGACTGGGCCGGGATGGCTTCAGACTGTAATTTGTATTTCTTAGTGCATATGTGTACTTTACGTGCACTGAACTGTTCGACAGCAGCCTCAAAATAATGTGGTATATCTTCAAAGATACATATTCATGTGTCATGATAGAGTTCAAAGGTTTCCTAAATTGTGAATAGCGGGAAATACCCTGTTAACCAGCGCCACATCTTCAATCACGCTTAACTTTTTACAGACGTATTAAATGATGAAATGAATATCACTTTCATTTGAGACCAAACACGATATACTTTGAGCAAAATTTGGGGTCAATGACCTTTGACCCCCGAAAACGCAATTTCCCCACCCCCTATCCCAGCTCACTTTTTTTTGGTAAATGTCGACACCCACACCTACCAAAATCAGTTGAAATCAGCTTCTTTAAAAAATTTTCACAGATGAACCTTACTTTAGGGATACTATAGGGAATGAAGTGCTTTAAAACAACTTTTTGGCTGAGGCGTGTAGTCACAACAAAAAGCTGGCTGTGTTGTTTGTTTTATTCCCATGTCTGCTTATAATGTGGCGTATGTGCTATCATTTGAAACAAACACATACTGTAGAGAGAATGGCATGCAGAAAACGTTCTTGAAATGGGCCGGCCGCTTCCCTTCATCAATGGTACCTGTTTTCACAGCCATTTTTAAAAACAAATTTCATCATTTGTAAATGTATATCTTTATTAGAAATTAAAGCCACAATACATAATTTGCAGTATACTAACAATTTTACTTCACGTTTTTCGTTTTACTTAACGATTTGACAAGAAAAACCCGACAAAAAGTGTTGATAGCAATGGTAAAGATGTATTGTCCGTGCGTTTTGAGTGTGGCACCTCGAAAAATAAAAAGGTTTTTTTTAATTGGAATTTTTCTAGAAACATAAAGGTTATTCGCTTTAAAATGAGACATCAACAAAAAAATCGACCAACGTTTAGTTATCAGACAATTACTGTCAATATTTCGAATTATTGGCAGTTCGCCAATAATTCAAGGCGTAGACTTGCCCAAGTCTGACCTTCCGTGCTCTGTCTGCAACGCGCAACGCACAGCACACCCTCCGGGCCGGCGGCCTGCCCAATCTCCTTTCTTCTGTCTCAGAAAGTCTTCCGACACAGAAGAAAAGAGATCGGACAGGTCACCAGCCCGGAGGGCGCGCCGCACGCCGCGCATACAGACCAAACACGGGACGTCAGACTTGGGCAAGTCTAGGCAAGGCGCAAAAAACGGCCGTATGTTCACAGGGTTGCTGGTGTCTAAAATACAAAGTATTATGTTTTCCATTAAAATTAAGCAAATGCTTTAAAAATTCGTTCGGAGAAAGAAAAAAAAATGTGAGAATTACGGACAAGCACCACATTTTTTCCGTCTAAAATGGTACCTTTGTGGGAGATATTGTACAAGTTGTCTGCAGACAATTTTATTACCATTCATTCATCAACACACACACACAAATGCTGGATTTTTCAGGTTTTCTGAAGTATTACTGCGTTTATGCGACTGAAATTTTAACAAGGCAGTTTATAAACGCTATTCTTTGTAGTTATGTTTTAAAAAGTTGTCCAATCATGTTATCTCAGGCGCGGATCCAGAGGGGGGGTTTTGGGGGTCAAAACCACCCCCTGCTCCGACACAAAAAAAATATAATGTAATGCATTTTGTGTGTGTCCGCCTGTCCGAAACGAGCTGACATAAAAATCTGACGGGCAAAACCCCTCCCTGGTGGCAAAACCCCCTCCTGGAAAAATTCCTGGATCCGCCCCTGTATCTGTCTGTAAATTTCTTTGATAAATCGGCACGTTTGTCTTTTAAAACGGCGTTATGGAGTACTGTAAAGTAAAAACGTCACCCTTTGTGTGTTGCCATGTCATTGGGTCCGCACTAAAACCATCGAACCTTTTCCAAGGCGCTTTAGCAATGGACGTTTAAGATTACCAGCGACTTTTTAGACCCAATTACCATGGCAACTGACTTTAGTAGTCTATTTCCACTCGTAATTAAAAGCCTATCTCGAGAAAACTGCCTTGTAAAAAAAAAAAACTCACCTAGCTTCAGTTGGCAATTTCTCCCACAAGGTATACCATTTTACACGGAAACAAAATCATGTGGTGTTTGTTACCATTGCTATCAACACTTTTAGTCGGTTTTTTTCTTGTCAACTCATGAAGTAAAAGCTTGGGAAACTGCAAATGATGTACTGGTCTTTAGGCTAATGGGTCTTTCTATAAATTAGGGGTCCAAAAGTGTGACATTTGGTGTCCCCCGTATACACCTGATATGTGTTATTTTTCGTACAAAAATCATTAATTTAAAAATGGCTTTTAAACCATTTTGTATGAATTGTACTTTTTGTACTCACTCTTTGAGATGGAAAGTATTTAAAGAATGTGTCCTGAATTTACAAAAACAAGATGCAAAATGTAACGGGGGATACCAACATTGGACTTCTAATTTATAGAAAGACCCTAATGGCCTGTCACCTGGTCACCTGATATTCCAATTAGCTTCTTCCAATGGTGTATGGGTGTTTTGGTTATCTCTAATATAGTAATCGCTCCAGTGTGGGCGAGGTGTACATATGGCTCTTGGACTGAATACAACGGCAACTGCTATGGTGCCATGACCGCCCGAAGGTCGTGGTCTGAAGCCAAAGCTGACTGTCAACGGTACGGCCTTAGTGACCTGGCCGTGATACCAGACAAAGAAACTAACGTGAGTTCCAGAGCGATCCTAGCCTTGATCAAGGCGTTGGGCTTGTCTTTAAGTTATAGACGGCCCGCTGAAGATAAAACTGAACAAAGCGCTTACAAGCTACGGAATCTGTTGCACGTATTGGCTCACAACGCGCCGTGCTACGACTTAGACTGGTTCCCGTCCACATATTCCACACAGGAGAATATATATATATTTTCGCAATAAGCGAACCAATCTATAGGGATCGGGAACCAATCTACGCTACGACTATGCACACATGCACGTACATGTATAGGTTCGGTCCTAAAACCAACGACTTGATGGTTCTGCATTCAGCCAGCGAAACTCATTACAGTAATAGGGAAACCACCCCAGCGTGAGCTGAAATTTCATTGGTCGACGCACGCCAGGCTATGTTTGAAAAACGCTATGATCTGCGATCCCCAGTTTGTTCATCCGAGAGAGGTATTAAGAGCTCCCACGAATCATTTATGAAAACTGTCATTTTACGACTGTTGTCCCCCAGAAGTGTAATAAAAAACGTAAACAGACAAGCACAATAAATGCTACGAACCCGATAATATTTGTTGTTTTCGTCCATCGATCATGCCACGGTTCTCGTAACATGGAGGACGCCAACATGCATAATGCATGCCCGCGTCATTACGTGCTACTCATGAAGCTCTGATTGGCTCAAGACAAATTTTAAATATTCATACCCTGCATATCCGCATATCCAAAGCCCGCCCATTTTCGGCCAAAACTGGCCGAAAATATAAAGAAACAGATTAATTATGTACGCACTACGCAGCCACCACAATACATCTTTAAGCAACTTACAAGTTCCCATGCAACAACAACGATTTACCCACAAGAAATCTTATTCCAGGGATCCTTAAAACGTTCGTAAAATCACATCCATGTGATGCCAGCGCCCATGTTATTTGTTTGCAGGACTTTCTCGTCAATAACGTGCTCAGTACTAACTACAAGGAATACTGGATCGGAATGACTGACGACTTCTCCAAAAACGAGTATCGGTTCCGCTACAAAAAAAAACACTAACCTGGATTATCGGTAAGAACCGAGGGTTATCCCCGATCGAACGGTAACCACTACGCAACAAACATGTCAAATATTTTAAAAAGCAAATTCCTGTCACGTGAGCACACTGTAATAAAATAAACCTGTATTTTTACGGGAATTTCCTGCTGGACGCCTAAGTATATGTGACCCGCTCTGCAAAAAAAGAATCACAAGTCGCGCTGGCTATACTATAGTTGTTGTTGTTGTATATTTCATGGCATCTTCGGCAACTAAGGCCCTTTATGCCATCAACTATACGGTTTTAGCTTTAACTGTACTATATTATCAACTTGAGATGACGAAGAAGGAGTTGCAGTTTTAGAAGTGGGAGGAAAACCCCCAGAGAAATGCCCCAGGGGAAAACCCACGCGGTCAAGTAGGGACTGCAAACCCAATCCACATACACGCCCCGGATTCGAACCCGGGACCCCAGAGGTGAAAGGCGAGGAAAGAACCCGTACGCCAACCCGACCGCCGGAAATTGGAAATTCCTGGCGGTGCCCAGATACCGCCTGGAATGTCTGTGTTCCCCTGGAATGTCTGTGTTACGCCTGGAATTTCTTTTGTGTTTTGGTATTTTAATGAGCGTGGATTTGCCGCGGATTTCTTTTTATGGTCGCAAAAAGAATACTAGCCAGCGCGACTTGTGACTCTTTTTTTGCAGAGCGGCAGCCGATTTCACGAAGCCTTGCGCACTGCGTAAGCCCGCTTGCGCAACTTTTTATTGCGTAAGCTGCCCAACATTCCTGTGATAATTACACGCAAGCCTATGGTGATTCTGCCATTTCCAAAATTTGCGCACGCTACGCAATGTTTCGTGAAATCGGCTGCTGGTCACATATACTATCCCTTTATATTACGGGTAGAAACTGTTATTTTATCGTTTCAAATGCTGTAAATTTACGTTCCTGCAAAACCTCTCCCTGCCCCGTACAATGACAGGAATCCTGTAATTTTCAGACCCATTCGCCGTTGATTTCGGTGCCCGGATCGTCATTTAACGGGAATTGTAATTTTATAGTTTTCTTCACACTATAGTTAAAGGCACAGGCTCGTCAGCAATGCGCGCGCGCCAAATTAGTGCCACGAAATACGCAGCTCCATGCCTTTGCTATGGAGCTGCGTATTTCGTGGCATGAATTTGGCGCGCGCACATTGCTGACGAGCCTGTGCCTTTAATTGTGCACCTGGGCCCATGTGCATAAAAGGCTACTAGTTTAGCTGCCAACTAGTGCTTAGTAAGATTATAAATTCCCTAGTTTATATATGGAGTTGGCAACTAATTTGTGTTGCATAAAACCTCACTAGGCACATTGCTTACTAGTTGCATACTAGGACAATTTGGTTTGTAACTGATTTGGGTGCTATGGCCTTGGAGAGGAGGTGATTATGTCAGATACAATAGGCTTGTAGACAAGTTTATTGTGTTTGAGCTTCGAACCACATTCCAACTGAGCATAACTCATTTCTAAGGGTCTTTGTAACATTGCATTACTGCCCAGTACTTACAAGTAATCCGTCATTGTGAAGCAAAGCTTAGGCACAAAGTTGTTTAGCTCCATGATTCTACGAGCCATGTTGTCCAAAGGCAGACTGATATAGTTGTCATCTAGTGACTTAGAGGTACCCCAGATCAACTCTAACTTTTGCCAGAATTTTAGAATGTTACTATATCTAGTTGGGTTTTATGCATCACAATTAGTAATCAACTAGGCTTAGTATAAGCAACTTAAGTCCATTTTAGTTGCCAACTAGGCCTAGTAGCCTTTTATGTACATGGGCCCTGGACGCCAGTATATGTGACCCGCTCTGCAAAAAAGAGTCACAAGTCGCGCTGGCTATACTATAGTATTCTTTTTGCGACCATAAAAAAGAAATCTGTGGCATTTCTACGCTCATTAAAATACCTAAACACAAAAGAAATTCCAGGCGTAACACAGACATTCCAGGGGGAACACAGACATTCCAGGTGGTATATGGGCACCGTCAGGAATTTCCATTGTGTTTTTGTATTTTATTGAGCGTGGATTTGCCGCGGATTTCTTTTTATGGTCGCAAAAAGAATACTAGCCAGCGCGGGGCGGTCGGGTTCTTTCCTCGCCTTTCACCTCTGGCTTCCCGGGTTCGAATCCGGGGCGTGTATGTGGATTGGGTTTGCAGTCCCCACTTGACCGCGTGGGTTTTTCCCTGGGGCATTTCTCTGGGGGTTTTCCTCCCACTTCTAAAACTGCAACTCCTTCTTCGTCATCTTAAGTTGATAATATAGTACAGGGTGTTTTTAAAAAAAGGAAACCGAGATTAATTTGTTAATTTCGTGGAGATGGCTAAATATTTTGGAAATTGGCAACCACCATCTATTAGCTAATGATGTCCTCTTTCTTATGACACCACGAAATCTAATTTACAGTCACACATGACTGAGCACGGAGCAGTGTAATCAACCATGTCAGAACTGGTCTTGCACCAGATTCACCGCAGCCTAACTCCAACAATTTTCATACCTAAAAAAAAGAAGAAAGACCAGTGTGTCCTCAACAAATTTTTTATTCTCAATGATTACACACTTTGGGTGTCTTTCCCTGTCTCGACCTAACCCCAGTGTCCTTCGACTTTTAAGGAGTATGCAATGAAATAACAGGCTGAGGATTGCATAATTTGGAGGCCCAACCAAAGCCATGCACTGGGCAGACATGTTTCATTATGAAAACATATTTTTGGTGCAAGACCAGTTCTGACATGGTTGATTACACTGCTCCGTGCTCAGTCATGTGTGACCTTAAATTGGATTTCGTGGTGTCATAAGAAAGAGGACATCATTAGCTAATAGATGGTGGTTGCCAATTTCAAAAATATTTAGCCATCTCCACGAAATTAACAAATTAATCTCGGTTTCCTTTTTTTTTAAACACCCTGTATAGTTAAAGCTAAAAACCGTATTTGATGGCATAAAGGACTTAGTTGCCGAAGATGCCACAAAATATACAACAACAACAACAACTAGCCAGCGCGATTTGTGACTCTTTTTTGCAGAGCGGGTCACGTATACTATCCCTTTATATTACGGGTAGAAACTGTTATTTCATCGTTTCAAATGCTGTAAATTTACGTTCCTGCAAAACCTCTCCCTGCTCCGTACAATGACAGGAATCCCGTAATTTTCAGACCCATTCGCCGTTGATTTCGGTGCCCGGAGCGTCATTGTAATGTTATAGTTTTCTTCACACTAGTTAAAGGCACAGGCTCGTCAGCAATGCGCGCGCGCCAAATTCGTGCCACGAAATACGCAGCTCCATGCCTTTGCTATGGAGCTGCGTATTTCGTGGCATGAATTTGGCGCGCGCACATTGCTGACGAGCCTGTGCCTTTAATTGTGCACCTGGGCCCATGTGCATAAAAGGCTACTAGTTTAGCTGCCAACTAGTGCTCAGTAAGATTATAAATTCCCTAGTTTATACCTACGGAGTTGGCAACTAATTTGTGTTGCATAAAACCTCACTGGGCACATTGCTTACTAGTTGCATACTAGGACAATTTGGTTTGTAACTGATTTGGGTGCTATGGCCTTGGAGAGGAGGTGATTATGTCAGATACAATAGGCTTGTAGACAAGTTTATTGTGTTTGAGCTTCGAACCACATTCCAACTGAGCATAACTCATTTCTAAGGGTCTTTGTAACATTGCATTACTGCCCAGTACTTACAAGTAATCCGTAATTGTGAAGCAAAGCTTAGGCACAAAGTTGTTGAGCCATGTTGTCCAAAGGCAGACTGATTAGTTGTCATCTAGTGACTTAGAGGTACCCCAGATCAACTCTAACCTTTGCCAGAATTTTAGAATGTTACTATATCTAGTTGGGTTTTATGCATCACAATTAGTAATCAACTAGGCTTAGTAAGCAACGTAAGTCCATTTTAGTTGCCAACTAGGCCTAGTAGCCTTTTATGCACATGGGCCCTGGAAACATTTGCAAAAATCGTACATCGCCTGCTAACGCAACTGACTATACAGAAAGTACCGGGGATCGAACCATCACTCTTATCATTGGAAATCATATAGGCCTACGCGCTAATTGTCCCCACCCCCGGGCTGCCCCACCTGAGAGGTGGGATTTTTCACTTTTCGAGTTACAGTCCCCACCCCTGCATGGGCAAAATTTGGGGACAAAACATGCATGTTTTGCTCCCAGGTGCGCTGAAAATTGGATTTCTACGCGTCAAAGTCCCCACCCCGAGGCATGAATAAAGTGACAAAATCTACACCTAAAAGGGGGGGCAGCGGGTGCGGGGGGTGGGGGGAATTGATAGGTGCATAACCACTGGACTATCTCCATCAAACTTATATGTTGCTCGGGCAACAAAAAGTCGACGTTTGAAGCGAATGAGCATGATGTTTGAAATGGCATTATCGTTGTCTTTATTCAGAAACTGGAACCCGAATGTGAGGGATGACCCCTCTTCATCTGCGAAATGCGCTTTCCTGGCTACACCCGGGGGATTCTGGAAAGGAGTTGCCTGTTTTTACAAGCTCAATTATATTTGCCAAGAGGCAGCACGGAGATAAAAAGGGTAGTTTCTATCAAGCCCGGTTCATACTTCACGCGAAAGCAAACGCGAACGCGAATATCACGTCAATCTGACGTCAAACATTTCGCGGCGAACATTCGCGCAAGTTGAAACTAGTTCAACTTTTTGCGAATTCGCTGCGCGAAACAATCGTTGTGACGTCAAATTCGCATTCGCGTTCGCGTTCGCATGAAGTATGAATCCGGTTGCTAAGGACTCCTTCCCTGCAAGTCCGCCATTACTGGGGGCCATCCACTGCCATGGACTGGTCGCTTTGTCTTGTTGTTAAATCGAACAGCGCACAACGCGTACGCGTACACAGGCTTCGCAAGCAAATAAACGCGCAAAATTGTTCGAAGTGACAACATAATGTAACAGCATATCATCAACACAAAACCCACAGTTCGTGGCACTGGATGGCCCCCAGCTATGGCGGACGTACACGGACCATGACTTTGCAGTTCGGATTGGTGTATAGTGTAATCCGAGCAACATTTAGTGAGCCCGCCCTCTTGTGGTTATTCCATTGTTACTGCGGTGTATGTCGATTGTGACGTCACGTAAACACATTGGAGATACACCGCAGTTTTCGTTCGTTGGATTAGTTTATAGACGATGATGATGTTAAGGTTGCACCCCAGTAAATAGGGCTCCCATAGGAACCAATGCTAAATGCCCAATTTTCAAAAATCATTTAAATATACTCACAACTCTCTCAGCTTCTCAGGACAGCATCCATTTTGGAACAAAGGCACATACGCTACTGGGCAAAATAGAGCCACTTTTAGGAGCTACAGTGTTTAAAATGTTTATAGTTGGAAGAAAAAATACCCCACATCGCGACGATAGTCATATTCTACACAAGACCACACTCGTTCAGCTCGAAACTCTCCCTAATAAAGAAGAATTTGAGGGCATACAAAATATTAATGAGCTCGGCGCACAGATCTCTTCCTATTTACTTGGGTGCACCCTTAAGCTCTTTGTTTACATCTAAACCGCCCTCTGTTGAAAATTAGTCGTCGTGTTGCGCACGCATCCTGTTTTGCATAAATTTGGTTTGGTAATGTGCCAAAGGTCATAGAATTCAAAGACGATTAACATGCGACCTCATTCCTTACCAAATTTATGCAAAACACGTTGAATGCGCATATAACAGCGCTTATGCATTTTGGACCGCATAGATGCGAACCAAAAATAAGTAAATCGTTTGCAAACGATCTAAATAATTTTATCTTTACGAATTATTTTCTGGTTGTTGACATATTTGATGCAGTTTTTACAACTACAACAGATTATGTGGTCATGGTGGTTTGGAAGATTAAATTTTATGATGTCAGTTATCACGCTGTAAAAATATTAATGTAGCCTATTTTGAGGGAAAAGGCATATACAAAACTGTAATATTTACAGAAAGGGCAAAATTAATACCTTTACATGTGCATTCCCATGTAATTGCTATAGCCAATAATGTCGTTATTATTTTTACTTGATTCCAGTCCCGTACGCAGAGCTAGACGACACTAACTAAATCTCCATAGACAACAGTGCTCATGTCTGAAAATTATCCCTCCACTATTATACAAGGAAAATTAGAGCACTTTTCAGCCTTCATTTTCACCAACAATTCTCAGAGTTGCAAGACCACGAACCAGGCTTTGTGTAAAGTACACTTCTTTACAACATATTACATTTGGGGCCCCCAGGCGCTTTATCCTCATCAGGGTGTGCAAAAAATTAATGAGTTCCGCACACGGATCTAGGACTTATTTAGTGTGGTGCACCCATATCTGCCGTTTTAAAAATTCAACATGGCGGCCTTTTGAAGTTTTTGACGCTATGTTTACTTTTAAAATACTTTGAGCTGGTTCTAACGAACCTCCTGAAACCACTAGCCAATGAAATTTGATATTACTTTCAACCTGTACGGGACTTTATTTCCAAAATGGACGCTGGTCTGTTTGGCAATTTTCATTCTTGCATGGTAGTTTTATTTCAAGTGGAAATTTGGGAATAAAAATGATGGGCAACCCCCTTAAAATTTAACGGCATTTAAAAGATGAGACTTCAAAGAGTATTCTTCTTTTTGTCCCGACTCGCTGTAAGAATTTGAAGTATATTAAAATGATTTTTGAAAATTGGGCATTTAGCATCGTTTTCAACGAGGCTCCGATTTAGTGGAGTGCCCCCAAAATTATTTAGGCCTTCCCAATAAAACATCGGTTATAAACCGAACAACAAAGTCAACAGTGACTTTTATACAAACAAAAAATTATTATTTTATTGACATCAAAATCATAAATTGCCTGATTACTATTTTATAAATATCAGACAACATATACATCATGATGAATTTATCCACCTTTCGTCTGTAACATAATTATTTTATTCGCTATTTGCCTGTGTATAATGATTATTGCATGAAATATTCAGTGTCGTGCTTTGATGAAAAAGAACCACGCATGCAAACCAACCACAAGGACGCATTCGATTATGGGCAGAAAAATCTATATATCTTTGAAAGCAAAAATATCTTATAAAACGTCTGCAAGAATACTCAGTGAATATAAAACAGTTTGACTCAGACGAGTGTGGACTGTACATACAACAGCTGTTTGTTGGCTATTTTATGGTTTTGAAAACTGGTCTGATCGGAACGTTCTCGAAAAACAGTTTTGAAAAAAATGGGACAAATTACTGTCGAAATATTTAATATCTCGAAAAGGATTCGCTGAAATCCACGGTATTTCGTGCTACAAAAATACTGGAAAGTTATTTTTACCTGGGCATGCGCACAAACGTACAATTTGTTTCGCACAAAAATGCCATTGGATTCGTAGACGAGACTTATTTTAGCACGAAGGACTATCTGTCTTCTAGCACAAAGCATTCCGGATTGGATTTGTGCCAAAACAAAGTTCAAATCAGCCAATGATATACTGGATGTCCTGTTGGTTTGGTACAACGGACGGTCGTTCTGCACATGCGCACTTAATTGTAACTCAAAAGGTGGCTGCTGACGATACGTACTTTGGACTGGTTTCGGAAACTATATTCTACAGTGCAGTTGAGGCGCCTTACACTATACAGTCACCGTCCTAATAATTGACTACTTATTAACAACTTCATCTGTACGGCCGATTTTCAGTAATGTCTCGTTTAGCTCGACTTACCGTTCTGATGGTTTTGGGTTTTCTGTCGAATCTACCACCTGGAAACTCGTCACATTGCCTTTGTCCGTTTGAATGGATCGCCTACGGACGCTACTGCTACCTGTACGCGCCCGATGGGTTGAGTTTCAACCAAGCGGAGCAGAGCTGTGAGGCCCAGGGGCTGCCCGGCAGGCCGTGCCACCTCGCCTCGGTGCTGGGCACCTCGGAGTCCTGGCTAATTGCGGAACTAATCAAGACCAAACGCGACCCCGAGAGTCCCACGTACGCATGGATCGGCCTGACGGACGAAAACACCGAAGGGACGTGGATTTGGTCAGATGGGGCCCCGTCTTCTTTCACCAACTGGCACCCAACTCAACCGGACAACAGTAAAAATGAGGATTGTGTTACGCTGCATACTGATGCTGGCTGGAACGACTTAACATGTTCCGATCGAGTTCCTTATGTGTGCAAAATGCCCCAGCGCTATCAACCAACATACTAGGAACATTCGTAACTGTTAAGCAGGCCTCCCACTGTGCGATTTTGGTTACGAATTAGGTACGATTAGCTACGAATTGGTACGATAACCAGAGACTGTCCATAGACTCTACACACAATCGTAGCAAATCGTAGCCAATCGTACCTATTTCGTGGCAAAAATCGCACAGTGGGAGGCCCGCTTTAAGCGGGCCTCCCACTGTGCGATTTTTGCCACGAAATTCCTACGATTGGGTACGATTGGGTACGATTGTGTGTAGAGTCTATAGGCAGTCTGCGATAATCGTACCAATTCGTAGGACATTCGTGGCCAAAATCGCACAGTGGGAGGCCCGCTTGAGGGTATAAATACCGTACACGTTCGCCATTAATTCTTCCTGACATGATAATGCCACAGAAAGTGTATATTTGGTTAGGAATTATGATTTTAGCAATGAGAAAATATCAAGTTTTTTCTTTGAAAACACTTTAAGATTGTTATGTCATGCTCCATAGACTAATAGTGCATAGAGTCTCAACTGGCGAACGTGTATGGTAGTTTTTCCGAATGACAAGTTTAATTTTGTGAAGAGGTCAGGGTTTTAATTTGTTTTGAGAAAAAACAGGAATAACTGGTATATAAATAAATTTCACAAATTCAAGATGGCGTTTTATGCTTAGTATGACATGATTAGGCCGCTTTTGATTGGCTGAGAGAGGTTTTGGGTTTAAACCCTGTCTCTGATTGGTCAATAAGTGGGTGTTTTACAGCATGAAACAGCAGTAGTGCATGGCAAGAAAATCGACAAATTCAATCCAAGTGAGTTAACAATGCAGACATTATTTTTTTAAAAGAATTATCGTCCAAAAGTACAAAAAACAAACAAACTACGAATTACAGGAATAAAGAAACGTTGATTGTTGCCACAAAAATAACTTTAGTGCAAAAAAGAAAGCTTTACAACTGTAACATATTAAAAAGTGTTCTAAAAGTCACCAATGCTAGGCCTATATTAACTTAACGTCGATTTTGAATTTAGCTTACAAAATTAGTTCCTTGCCAAACAGTTTCTAAGCAAAATAGAGTGTTTTATAGCAACTGTACTATGGGATGTGATTATGAGTTATGCTGTCTAGACTTAAATAGACTCTTGAGGGCGCTTTACCCCTAGTTAACCTCGTCCCCAGAGTGGTCCTGCAAGTTCGTTCCACTGATCTCTACACACAAAACTGGAAAAACCTGATGAAATAATATGCAAACGAGATACAAATAGTCTACTAAAGCGTGACGTCATTGCCGGGGTTACTGGGTCTGAACATTCGCTGGTAATCTGAAACGGCCACTGGCAAAGCGCAGGAATCCAGTAACCTTGGCAACACATAAAAAATAGCGTTTTCACTTTTGTATTCTTGTATTCGATGAATACTTCGCATGGGAGCGGCTGTGGAGACAGTATGAGCGTACCTAGAAATATAGCACTTGGTTTTTATGATATTCTAATGATATCTTAATGATATTTGAATGATATTTGAATGATATCTTAATGATATCTTAATGATATCTTAATATTTGAATGATATTTGAATGATATCTGAATGATATCTTAATGATATCTTAATGATATGTATTACTCCGGTTCGCACATCTCGATATATGCTTTCAGTCCGTCGTGGTGCCTCTTCCAAATGACGAAACACCTTCAAGAAAAAATTGCAAAAAAATAAACAAAATCAGATAAAATATAGTAGGAATATATATAACTTGTGTCGCAACCAAATTATTTAATTTTCAGAAAATGTTCGTTTAACTTAGTGAAAAGGTGGGTAAGAGTTGAGAAGTTGATCAGAATTGTTTTCTTTTTTGAAATGACTCATCAAGCCTCGGTAAGTGCAGATTTGATGGGAAAAACCCAAATTTTGGAGTGAGAAAATTTGAAGATTGTGTGAGGAAGCACTCAGATTTTTTGTTAGCCTGTCTCATATGTTTTGTACACAAGGTCTAAAGCCATCATCAATACTCAATTCTTTCAAAAAGGTGTGTTTTAATTGGTAACTCTGTTCCCGAGTGACGCGCGAACGTTGTTCCGAGTGACGCGCGAACGTTGTTCCGAGTGACGCGCGAACATTGTTCCGAGTGACACGCGAACGTTGTTCCGAGTGACGCGCGAACGTTGTTCCGAGTGACGCGCGAACAGTGTTCATAAATCTTGTCCATTCATTCTCGCAAAACTTACTCCTCGTTTCCTATGAAGTTCCCATCACGGTCCTTGTAGGTCATGCGTTCGTGTTGGAAGACGAACCGTGCATCGCTGCCCAAAGCCGACACGGCTAGGCGAGTGGAGTTTACACTACCAATGGCCGACATTTCTGCCATATAAGACTGGACGGCTGTATAAATATACAGAAAAAAGTTCCCTTGAAAAAGGTTGTCCAATTTTTTTTGGAATTCAGCCCCTGGAACGAATGACAATTGTTTTGCATATACGTTGTAAACATATGAAGGCCAGCCAGACAATCTGGGTTTGCCCTGGAAAAATAGATCGTAGACTTACCCTCCAGTCCCTTCAAGATTGAACCTTTTTGGTCGATGACCATGATCTCGGGGTGATACATTTTCAAAATAGCGCCACAATTGTTGTTCTTCACGTGTTTGGCGAAAGACCGTGTCAAGAATTCCACTTCCGTGTTTACCCCTTAAATGAGACAATAAATTACATGTAGGATGGCAGAAAACTAGCCTTGCGCTAAAGTCTTTGCGGGCTTGCGCCATACCGAAAACGGCATGTGTATAACTTGTCCACTAGCCAATAAGTAGCCATATTGTGACTGAATTGAGACTAGTCGTTATTGTAAGTTGGGCAGGGCCCTGCTACTATTTTCAGAGGAGAGTTCGGTCACCGGGTCCCTTTGGCTATAAATATCTCCCGCAGATTTGTGTACAATTTTACCCCACTGAGAAAAATGGAACAATCCTTTGAATTTAGCTAGCTGGCTCGGTGCCAATTTGTCTGCCACTTGTGGAGATTATAAATGACTCAGTGGGCGGGGCGATATATGCGGAGAATATGAATATTCAATTTTAATGAACCAATCAGATGCACTGGAAGTTCTCAATGAAAAGAAGGAAAAAAATGAAAACTTACTGTCCATATTTGGCTTGTTTGGAGATTCCGTGTCTTGACCGGGGGTTTCATGATGATTGTCATTGCCAGAAATATAGTCTGTTTTGGCTGCTGAGAAAATGGAGGGAAATTTCCCGTCAATTAATGAAAATCATAATTTGGTTATAGGTTTAAAAAGGCGCGCCACTAGGAAGAAGACTTTTGTATAAGTGGGGCGCCTGTAGAAATATAACTGTTTTATTAAAGGCCCAGTGGATCATTTGCAATGACCTTAAAAAGTAATCGACGAGTTTACAGGGGAAAAGTTCTGAAAGTAAAGATTGAATTAATATAGCAACTACCAAAGGAAAGGTTTCCGCTCAAAATGATATAATTTTACCAGAAAATAATCTGTAAAGATGAAATTATTTAGATCGTTTGCAAACGATTTACTTATTTTTGGTTCGCATCTACGCGGTCCGAAATGCATGGGCGCTGTGTACTGCGTGTGCGTGTTCCAACGCGATGCACACGCAGTATGTGCGCCACAGAGTGCACGACGCAAGCCACATAGTACACGATCAACAGTACTGAGAACGAATATTTGAAACACTCCGCCAAGACCAGGAAAATGCATATGGATTTTCATGGTTTTTTTAAACGTGGTACATTTGACAAAGCTGAAATTTCTTCGGATGAGTTTGCTGATGTCTTTCTTTGGATTTATAATGGTTTTATTTGCAGAATCGCTTAAAAAGAGGACTTTAGTAAGTGGCGCGTCAGTACAGTAATTCGTTGGTAGTGAGCGCTCGTGAGTAAGCTCATAAGTAGTGACCGTGTGGACGCACTTACTTACAAGTTACTAACGACGAATTACCTAGTAGTCCACTGGTACTTAAACATGTAAATGTTAAACTACATCCCAAAAGTACTTGCAATTAAGTAATTAATCAAGGGTAGTAATTCAAGCAGGAAAAGATATACACTGATATTTTCGGAGTAATTCTTTACAACATTTGTAAAAAAGGTATTTTAAAAAAGGGACTTTTGGGGCTTTTGAATCCAAGTTAACAGTATGTCTGTACAGGTGCTAATATTACCAACAAAGAGTACGTAGTCTCTGCTGACACTTTTCGGTTGGCCAGTTATGACATTTGTTGATGCTGTGCAGGTGTACGTCCCAGAGTTTGGTGGACCTACATCACTCAGGGTGGCTTCATATACATGTGAGCCTGATTGCAGGAGTACATTTAAAGCCGTTTTCATGTATCCGTTTGGTCCAGTTATTACTACTGAAGTGACATCCGCTGCTGGTAGGTTGACAAAGCAGTAAAAAGTGACAGGCTGTATTGTATCTACGTCATTAACTGGACTGGGGGGTTCAGAACGGAACGCTGTGACCATAATGTCGGCTGAAAGAAATTACAACAAATTAAACCTTCTCTGTGATTACACTATTGGCTCGTTTTAAATTAACAAGTTTGCCTTCCAGATGGAAGTAGAGAACAATACAGCCACTGATAAATAAACCACAGCAATGGTTCAGGTGTAAACATGAGAGAGTTAGCAATGGTAACAACTGAAAGATATATTTCTTTGCGTTTTGGGTGTGGCACCACAAAAAAATAATGTTTTTGGTTGAATTCCTATTTTTCTAGAAACGTAAAAGTTATTCGCTTTAAAATAAGACATTGAAAAAAATTACCAAACGTTTAGTTATTAAACAATTACTGTCAATATTTCGAAATATTGGTGGTCCGTCAATAATTCAACTCATGGCAAGGCGTAGACTTTCCCAAGTCTGACTTCCCGTGCTCGGCCTGCAATGCGCAGCGCATGGCGTGCCCCTATGGATCGACGGCACGTGTAATCTCCTTTCTTATGTTTCTTCTGTCTCAGAAAGTCTTCCGAGACAGAAGAAAAGAGATTTGACAGGACAGCAGTCCAGAGGGCGCGCCACTCGCAGACCGCGCACCACAGCCCAAACACGCTAAGTCATACTTGGGCAAGTCTAGCTAAGGTGCAAAAACGGCCATATATAAACATCATTTTCACAGGGTTGCCGATGTCTAAAATACAAAGTACGATGTGTTTTCATTAAAACAAAGTAAATGCTTTAAAAATGCATTCGTAGAAAAACAAATCAAATTTGCTGAGAACCACGGACAATAGAACTTTAAAACCACTGTAAGGACAAACTGTAAATTTTAAGTTAGATTTGAAAACAAATATGCAATATTCAGTATAGGCTGGTTGAAACAGTCCACACAACAATAATGAGGTAAATTATTGCGTCGGTCCAAACGATGTTAAGTGCCCATTCACAATGCGGTATGCACTACAGTGCATACCGCGCCTTGAATGGGCAAAATTACTTACAATAATGAGCTTATTTGCAAAAAAAGTGCTCATGAACGACGAAGAGTGATAATGTTTCACAATTGCATAATATTATTTCCTGAGATGTATTAATGTCCACCATCAAAACAGAAAAACAAATTCACACAAAAACCACACATTTTCCCAATACCTTTGCTGCACACTGTGGCAGTGCAAGAACAAGCTCCATCAGTTGGATTACATATGGCTCCAGTTATACAGGGGCATTCGTTGCTACAGGTTGGGCCAAAGTAACCACCAAGACAGGCTGGAAAGGGAATGTAAAAATCAGTGTTTTGTTGCTGTAATAAAACAAATCAAGCATTAAAAGAGATTTATAAATTTCTAGAAGAACTGCCTCTAACAGGTTTAAAGGAGCGTGTCCAGATCACAATTGTTGAAGTTTGAACCCCTTCCCTATTTTTTTCATGGGTGTTGAGATTTAAAAAACCATATCACTTGTCTCATTATCATTTTTCTCATTAACATTCTGAAATATATTTTCAAGGATATCGTCAAAAACCACCGATGTTTTTAAAAATAATTTGTCTGCATAGTGCAGCGATTACACCAACCTTTCTGCTTTGTCCACATCCAAATTGGAGGTAGGCCTATTGCAAATTTCCTGTTTTCTTCCCATGGCTTTGCGCGCGTCTGTGCCATTGGTTTGTACAGAAACTGGTTTGCCTCTTGTGCAAGAGGGGCAAAACTTTTGAGCTGGGTCAAAGTTTAAATATGTTGAACTTTGAGCGCGGTGCGCTGACCTTTCGTCAAGGCTTTATGGCTTTGGGGTGATATTGTTTGGTAAAATATGGGATAATCGGGCGTCTTGAGCGGAGTATATGGGTTCAAGCTTTTCCAAGTAAGAATTATATAAGGTGCATCAGGCCTGATTATTTCCCTTGATGTTGCCGGTGACGCTTAACCTAATCAATACAGGCCTGCCGGCTGACAGCTGCCAGTCAACGACACCGCAACGCGGGTTGGTAATCTCTCGAAGGCTCCCGACTGGTATTGAGTCGACTAATTACCATAAGCGCATTTTCCTTTGGGATTCTGATTTGCAGAAAGGCTATACCTCACTGGCTGCGCGTTGGAAAGGTCAGCGCACCGCGCTCAAAGTTTAACATATTTAAACTCCGGCCCCAGCTCAAAACGTTTTGCCCGTCTCGACAGGCCGCGCACAAGAGGCAAACCAGTTTATGTACAAACCAATGGCACAGGCGCGCGCAAAGCCATTTTTCCGCGATAGTGTGAACGCTCCTTAAGTGGCGCGCCAGTAGAAAGAGGACTTTTGCAAGTGGCGCGCCAGTAGAAAGAGGACTTTTGCAAGTGGCGCGCCAGCAGAAAGAGGACTTTTGCAAGTGGCGCGCCAGTAGAAAGAGGACTTTTGCAAGTGGCGCGCCAGCAGAAAGAGGACTTTTGCAAGTGGCGCGCCAGCAAAAAGAGGAGTTTTCCAAGTGGCCTGCCAGTAGAAAGAGGACTTTTGTAAGTGGCACGCCAGTAGAAAGAGGACTTTTGTAAGTAGCTCGCCAGTAGAAAGAGGACTTTTGTAAGTGGCGCGCCAGTATAGGAGGACTTATTTTATAAGTGACGCAACAATAGAAAGAGGACTTTTGCAAGTGGCCCGCAAGTAGAAAAAGGACTTTTGTTTGTGACGCGACAGTAGAAAGGGGACTTTTGTGAGTGGCGCGCCAGTAGAAAAGTGGGTTTTTTTTTCGTAAATGAATCAAACAAAAATAATGTTATTATATGCAAATAGGTTTTGAAAGCAATAAATATCAAAGAAGGATATGATAGCAATGCAAAGACAATTTTTCTGCCGACAAAAAAAATAGAAATAGTTACGAATTCCATGGTGGTCTTGTCCCAGGGCAAACGCTGAAATACAGATGACAAGTAGCAATGAGTACGAAGGTGTAGTTGTAGGCAACATGGCGGATGGTCCAGCGTATAAACCTTCGTCTAGAATTCCGGATCCTAAAATGACTGCTGGTACACTTAAATTCCAATATATAACACAATGCAGCAGGCTGGGGGTCCATCAGCTTGATCTAAGACAAATATTGTTTTGGGTACGGTCACAAAGATCAACAGTTTTTAGAGTCGAGTTTCATGTTTGTGAAATGTTATCAGTTGGAACGTGCCAACTTTTGGCAATCATTTACTTGCCTGTTTGAACCAAGGTTTTATCAGTGAACATTTATCATCACCATTGCATAAAAAGGCAGAACGATAATATTTAAAGTTGTCCAGATTGTTTTTTTCTCCAGAAAATGGATTTCGTTCTATAACCTAACCTAACAATCATATAAAATACCTCCCCAAAATACTATCCATGGAAAGAAAACAGGAAATTTGCAATCTCCAATTTCAATTTGGATGTGGAAGCAGAAAGGTTGGTGTTATCACTGCACTGCTTTTAATGTAAACCGACAAATTAGTTTACAAAACATCAGTGGTTTTTTTACGATATCCTTGAAAATATACGGATTGAGTGCGCGAAATTTCAGAATGGTAATGGTGAAAATATGACTAATGATATGGTATCAAAATCTCAACACCCATGGGAAAAATGGGGGGCTCAAAAATGTGATATGGACACGCACCTTTAAAGGCCCAGTGTATCATTTGCAATGACCCCAAAAAGTAATCGACGAGTTTACAGGGGAAAAGTTATGAAAGTAAAGATTGAATTATAGGTTTCCGCTCAAAATGATATAATTTTACCAGAAAATAATATGTAAAGATGAAATTATTTAGATCGTTTGCAAACGATTTACTTATTTTTGGTTTGCATCTACGCGGTCCAAAATGCATGGGCGTTGTGTACTGCGTGTGTGTGTTCCATCCAACGCGATGCATTTTTATGGATGGCGCGCCGCGCACACGCAGTGTGATGTGCGACACAGAGTGCATGACAGACGCAAGCCACAGAGTGCACGATCAACTGGGGCGAATATTTGAAACACCCTGCCAAGACCAGGAAAACGCATATGGATTTTCATGGGTTTTTTAAACGTGGTACATTTGACAAAGCTGAAATTTCTTCGGATGAGTTTGTTGATGTCTTTCTTTTGATTTATAATGGTTTTATTCGCAGAATCGCTCAAAAACAGATTATCTACAGGGCCTTTAAGCACATCACTTCAGAAACACACGAGAAAGAAGTTAACTAAAAACATAAGGATTAAAAAACTTATTGAATATCTTTAATTCTTTTACAATGAATCGGTATGCAATGTCCTTTTAAATAAGATATCAATAATGTGGTAGATTCACCCTGTGTAAATATAAAAAGTACAAAAATATTTGTAGAAAAATCTTCAAATTAGACAGTATATTAAAGATAGTATACATGATTGGTAAACTGTTACAAATAGTTGTATCCCCCTGTGTGATTGAAGATATGCATGATTAAAACCAACCTGAGCAAAAACCAGCTCCGTACTTCGTCTAACTTTTGAGTAAACAGTCAAAAAAGGGTTTGCAGTCATTTCGCTCCAAAACCACTTCGCCCTGAACCATTTCGTCAACCCAAGCGATAGGGGTTGGACGCCTGACCAGCAGCCACCTAGTTAAAGCGAAATGGTTCTGGTGATTCCCTGATGGCAGCGATAATAATAATGGCAACAGTGCCAGGAGCACCCCGCAGGGTGGACATGTGCGCTATATAAGAATCTACCATTATCATTATTATTTTTAACCACGGCCTGTGCACGAAGTGGTTTTGGGGCGAAGTGGCATTTGGGTGATGTTGTTTTACTCATTTCTCAAAGACTATAGCACTTCAGACAAAACCATTTCAGGGGAAGTTTTCTACGGTCATCATGTTTATATTGTGTAAGTTAGGCGTAAATCTGTGATCATTTCTGATTTTCGAGATTACCAATGATGTATACTGCCTTTAAAGCATACAGTTATTACTGTCTGATACAACAAAGGTATAGACCGTATCGAATAGCCGCCATTTCGAGGGGCACCTTTTGTTACTTAAACCCTTTTAACAATGGAAGCACAATATGTGCAACCATGCATGTCCTCAAGGAACAAAGAAACTGCCCCACGAAATGGCGGCTATTCTATACGGTATATATTTAGTGCTAAGGAGCCAACATTTTCACAGTTCTACAGAGCGTAGTATTTTTCAAGACTGTTTTTTTTACTACCATGACAAGTGGATAGCGTGTCGGACTTTAGGTCCAGAGGTCCATGGTTCGAAACCTGGCCATTGCACCGCGTTGTGTCCTTGGACAAGACACTTCACTCTACGTTGTCTCACTCCACCCAGGTGTATAAATGGGTACCAGCAAATTTGGTTGGGGAAACCCAACTCTAGTTGCTGGGGGTAGACCTGCGATGGACTGGCATCCCATCCAGGAGGAGTACATGTAGCATTGCTCCTAGTCACTCTATGCCACGGTAACCGGGGATGAGTACCGGCCGTGTGAGCCAATTTTGGGTCGTAAACGACTTACCTACCATGAAATATCAACACTTTACAGTGCATGTAAAGTCCTACGCAGCCCTCGACCCCCCTTAATCCCCCTTCCTGCGCTTTGTAGAAACGTGAAATGTTGACAACTTTGAATGGCCCAGAAGAAGATCCCCTATCAGGTTCCGAGCTAGCTGCTTTTATTAAATGCATCAAAATGTCACACTCCTGTTTTTATGGGGAAAAACTAGCTGAGGTTACCTCAGCTTTGACTTTATCATGTGGTTTTCTGTATGAGAGCTGAGGATACTTATCAACATGAACACGATATCTCAAAACATTGAAATCAAAATGTGTCATTTTCTCCCCGTGACACACTGACTAATCCCCCCTGGGACTCACCCAAACCTTGTCAGGCATAACCACTACGCAGGTCCTTGAGGAAATAACAAGCCACGGTGAAGATTTAGCCTACAATTGCAGCGAAACAAATATTGTGTGCAACGCTGTACGATGTGGCGTGACGGTGTGACTGTCTGTGTACAAAAGAATGTCAATGCGCGTTTGGGTGAGGGGCGAGTCCCAGGGGGAATCAGTATGTCACGGGGAGAAAATGACACATTTTGATTTTAATGTTTTGAGATAATAAAGTCAGAGCTGAGGTATAAACCTCAGCTAGGAAAAAACATGTTTGTCCGAAGTGTTGCAAGGTTAAAAACAGCAGTGAAAATTCTTGTACTACTCACAATAAGTTCGGGATATTGTGGGGTATACGCAGATATCTCATTGAGGGTATGCATTCCGCTTGAATTATTTTGTATATGATTAGACAATTGTATCTGTCTGACCATCCTGAGATCTCAGGGAATTTCCACTCTTCAAAGCGACGTAACAATACCCTGAGGAACTCCACGCAAATCTGTGGAGTGAGCCGGCTGTTGTCGTGAGCCAACTCACGCCCGAGTCATTTTGATGTAATTTAATTAATTCGGTCATGTTATGCCGAAAAGAAACGATTTCTATACTTTCCAGAAATTGTATTGGGTTCCGTTCCTTATGACTGTCCCATTCCTACCAAACTTTCAAACGACGATCTTAATTTACTCCGCAGTTTTTCAAATTAATAACAGGGATGCATGCTGACGAATGTAATGGAACGGATTCCCCAGTATCCTTTAAATAGCAGCCAATCGCCGACGCAGACAACGGCCAGCATTACCGAATACATGTATCACATGCAAGCACGGTGTTTACAATCTGCGCGCGTTACATTTGAATGCCTGCAATCATCCTGCAATGCACTGCCAAGCGTCCTGATTGGTCCAGCAGAGGCGACAAGATTTCTGTCGCTTGTTCCACCGCGAAATGGGTCCTGTTTCAACAGGGCCACTGTACGCAGGAGTTAGGGAGTGCGTTAAAGGGGCACTGTTGCAAGAGGATGCTGTCTGACAGACACACCTTGTCACAGGAATAGGTGAAAACATCCAAGGTAGACAACATACCAATATCCCTAACTATTTGTGAGTAGTGTATGAGGGACAGAAATTCCCAGTTTATTTCGGCGAGGAAATTGTTTGAATATCGGTAATTTGGTTTATGCTCTCAATGGCCTTTGCGACAGCTTGTTCGAGCTGACGCGAGAACTGACTGAGCATGCTCATTAAGTCCTTCACGGCGAGCTTCGATACGTCCTCCGAGTCCGTGATGGCGGCATTTCCTCCGGAGTTCGGTGCGTTGTTTTGTGCGTCGCTTCGTCCCTTAACGATAAGACTTGACGTGATTGCGCTTACTAAAGGGTTTTGGTCCGGGGACGGGTTTTCGGTGGGTCTTCGTTGGGTCGAGTCAAGCTGGAGTTGGGACCCGAATTGCTGGGAAAGATTGTCAAATCGGACGTCCTCGGATATGAAAGATGTCAGATTCTGTAGCCTTTTTACGAGCTCTGTTTGGTACGACCTACAGACGAAACAGAAACATTCAGTATGCGAACAAAGATACTATGACATATTCTGTCGGTCGCCGCAAGGTCACTTCCGGTAGGGCTGGAGTGAAAACAACCGTGTGCCCATGATGACAAGCGAAGGAACAAAGCCGTTGTCTACGCAACATGTACACGTATCCAAGCATGAACGAATTTGTTTCCACTCCAGTCAGTGTGCTATGCCCGTATATAAGGGCATATGACACCGGGTCACAAAAGTACCTGGATGTGCGATCGACAGAATAATACGGTAATAAAGGAGTGTGTCCAGATCAGTTTTTAACCCCAATTTTTCTCATGGGTGTTGAGATTTTTATACCATATTATTTTTCGTATTTTTCTCATTAACATTCTGAAATTTCGCACTCTCAATCCGTATATTTTCAAGGATATCGTCAAAAAACCACTGATGTTTTGTAAACTAATTTATCCGGTTTCATAAAGCAGTGCAGTGATTACACCAACCTTTTTGCTTCCACATCCAAATTGGAGATTGCAAATTTCCTGTTTTCTTTCCATGGATAGTATTTTGGGGATGTATTTTTTTTTATACGATTCTTAAGTTAAAACTAAATCTATTTTTGGTAAAAAATCTGAACACTCTCCTTGAATCACTTAGAATGTCTGAATTTAAAAAGTAAGTGATTGGGGGTAAAACAAAATAAAGACCATGTACACAAAAGTTAGCTTTAAGATCGGTACAATAAGTTTATATTTTTTATTGATTTATTATTGATGAATTTCCAAGGTAATCCTTTCAGTTCTTTTTGTTGGGGGGTTTGGTGCGTTAACAAAAGGGAAGAGTGTGTTGAGGTATAGGGGCGTTAGGGGGAGGGGAGGGGAGGAGGGGGGGGGGGAGGGGAGGGGAGGAGGGGGGGGGGGGGGGGGGGGGGGGGAGTCCCTCTGCCACATATCGTGCTGGGTATACTGTTGGCTGCCAATGGCACCACCCACCCATGTATCTCGATGTTTAGGTGGAAACGGTTTCTTAAACCTCATTATAATGTGCAGCCCACGTGAACATATCCATATGGAATGTAATAATTATTATTATTATTAATACAAAAACCCACCTTACGTTGTCAGACAACTGCCTGACATTTTGGAAGATCTTCCTTGATTCAGACACGCGGCTAAGAAGTTGTTCAAACGTTTTTCTGTCTTCCAATCGACAACCGTCCATGACACTTCTCAGTTCTTTCTCCTGGAGAACTTGTCCTTCTAACTCACCCTTCTTCACTAAAGCCTTGAGACACAAATCAAAGATTCGTGATTAAAGGAGCTCGTTCAGATTTTTCCCAGAAAATGGATGTCGTTCTAACCTAACAATCATATAAAATACCTCCCCAAAATACTATCCATGGGAAGACAACAGGAAATTTGCAATCTCCAATTTGGATGTGGAAGCAAAAAGGTTGGTGTAATCACTGCACTGCTTTATGTAACCAAGTAAATTTATTTTAAAAAAATCGGTAGTTTTTTTACGATATCCTTGAAAATATAAGGATTGAGTGCACAATTTCAGAATGGTAATAAGAAAAATATGACACATGATATGGTATTAAAATCTCAACACCCATGGGGAAAATGGGGGCTCAAGAATGTGATCTGGACACGCTCCTTTAAAGGCAGTATACATGATTGGTATCTCGAAAATCAGAAATGTTCACAGATTTACGCCTAACTTACACAATATAAACATGATGACCGTAGAAAACTTCCCCTTAAATGGTTTTGTCTGAAGTACTATAGTCTTTGAGAAATGAGTAAAACAATTTTTTTTCGTCTCATGAGACGAACATTAAATTCGTCCCAAAACCATTTCACCCATGTGCTGTTTCGCCCCCAAATCACTTCCTCCAAATACTACATCGCCCAAATGCCACTTTGCCCCAAAACCACTTCGTGCACAGGCCGTGGTTCAGGCCGAAATGGTTCAGGGCGAAGTGGTTTTGGGGCAAAATGACTGCAAACCCTTTTATGAGGCGTAAATCTGTGAACATTTCTGATTTTCGCGATACCAATCATGTATACTGCCTTTAAGATCTTACTTCTTGTAACTTTATAGCCATTTCTTGCATGGCTGTCTCCACACGGTCTGCATAAACCTGTTCCAGACCGTCTGAAAACGACCGCGCCTGGCTATGCCATCTCGCTATAGCATTGGTCATTTTGCGTCGAGGTCCCATTAACCTGTGCACAAAAGCAAAAAGACAAAGCAGACGTCTTAAAGGGGCTGTGTCACGGTTTGCGCATGCACCAAATCCTTTAATATTTTGACATACGTGCGGGCTTAGATGAATGTAGTGCAATTTCGTTACACAACGCCATTGGTGCGTGTGCTATAGTTGTGTACATCGTGTACTTAGCACGTGCCGCGCGGGCAGTGTGTTCGTTCGCGAGTGTTTACAATACGCAGAATTCAACTACATTGTGCATCGTGTGCGCGCATTTGTTCGATTTGGCATCACGCGCGTGCGATTGCGTGATCAATGTCTGGAAAACAAAATCGTACAGAGGTGGCGGCCACTGTGTCTTTCCAAGGACAGAAGGTATGCTGTAAAATTGCTGTCAGGACCAAATAAGCATGTCAGTTTCGATGGAAAACAAGGTTAAGTAAATTGCTGTATCCAACCATGTCATTCATATCATTCGATGCCATTTCTGTCATATTTTGTCGAGTTTTTTGATAGGATGAAAAAACTCTCTTTTTAACGACGGCCGCACACACGGTGATGTCGATGTTTGGCGGCTTAAAAATACGGCAAACAGTGCGATTCCAAGTAAAAAGTAATGCATCAGGACATCATGGACGTTGACAAGTACACCACTGCCAAAATTACTAAAGATTTATAAGGGATGGCAAAGATTGACTAGGATATATGCAAAACCTGGCGACAAAACTTGAAAAAGTTAGCCACACTTTTTCAAGTTTTGCTGCGCATGCGCAAACCGTGACATAGCCCCTTTAAGAAGCCCCAATACATCATTTGCAGTTACCCAAAAAGTTGACAAGAAAATTCCAACTAAAAGTGTTGAAAGCAATTGTAACAAACACCACATGATTTTTTTTCCGGTGTAAAATTTTACCTTTGTGGGAGAAATAGCCAACTGAAGGTGCTTTTTTAAAACAAAATTGTCTGCAGAAAATTTGTATTACCATTCATTTAACACAAAAACCATGCATGGATTTTTCAGGTTTTCTGAAGTATTACTGCATCTATGTGGCTAAAATTTCTACAAGGCAGTTTGTCAACATTATTCTTTAGGGGCGGTCCAAAGTTGTCAATTTTCACAGTTCTACAGAGAGTAGTATTTTCGAGACCACCCCCCTCCCCCGAAATACTACTTAACATTTTGTTGTCACTACCATGAAATGTCAACATTTTACAGTGCATGTGAAATCTTACGCGGCCCTCGACACCCTCCCGTCCCCTTCCTACACTTTGTAGAACTGTGAAAATGTTGACAACTTTGGATGGCCCAAAACTCACTTGATCCCAACTTCTTTCAGATCGCTGTCGGTCAAGGTCAGGAACACTCTCAAATCAACTTCTTGCTCTTCGAAGATACGGAAGTATTTTTTCTTCAATCCTAAACTCTCCAAAAGAGACTCCAGATCTCGGAACGGACATGAGTAATGCTTCGTCTGAGCGGGATCACTCGGAGTCGCGT
Source organism: Henricia sp. BOLD:AAB3569 (assembly GCA_037783545.1). Classification (NCBI taxonomy): domain Eukaryota; kingdom Metazoa; phylum Echinodermata; class Asteroidea; order Spinulosida; family Echinasteridae; genus Henricia; species Henricia sp. BOLD:AAB3569. The sequence continues at coordinate 964,640 of JBBELK010000161.1, read as the reverse complement.
CCCGTGAAATACTGCTTTGAATTGGAGTCACACTTGAATGGTAACCGACGTTGTTTAAGAAGTTATCTAACGTCGGAGTTAATGCTTGCGAAAGTGGGGATGCCCTAGGCAAAAAGCCGTGGTTCGACGTCGGTTGCGACACACGACTGTCTCTCGTTAATCCGCCAATGGCCGACGATCCTACAAAATGCGCATCCGCGAGTCCAACCATACTCCAACCATACTCCGTCGAGTTTATCTGCGAAAATTGGTCGGACAGAGCCAGATTTTCGAATGAAGAGTTCGAATTTGAAGTTTGACAAAAATCGAAACTGGACGTTTCAGAAGACTGCTTGTTGGTGCTTGAATGACGGCTGTTGTCGAGAATAGTGCCGCTTTTGACTGCGAGGGCGCCAGACAAACAGAATGCGGGGTCTGTGTTATTGTTGTTGCCTGATGGACTAGGAGGCGAAAAGGGAGTCCACAATTTTTCTGAGAAAATGAACAAAACAAAAAAAAAACATGAAAGTTTTTAAACCTCTGACGCATTAAAGATAGTATCATGATTAGTAAACTTTGTGCCCCTGTGTGATTGAAGATATGCATGATTAAAACCAACCTGAGCAAAAACCAGCTCCGTACTTCGTCTAACTTTTGAGAAAACAGTCAAAATAGGATTTGCAGTCATTTCGCCCTGAATCATTTCGCCCTGAACCATTTCGCCCTGAACCACGGCCTGTGCATGAAGTGGTTTTGGGGCGAAGTGGCATTTGGGCGATGTAGTGTTTGGACGAAGTGATTTGGGACGAAATGGCACTTGGGCGAAATGGTTTTGGGGCGAATTAAATTTTTGTCTCATAGGGTTTGAGCAGAATTGGCCCAAAGGTGTTTCAGAAATTAAAATATAAAAATATTACAAAAAATGTGTCTTTCGAAAGCACTCCATCTTCTCAAAGCATTCCATGGTATGTCGGAGGGTTAATATCCTTCATGTTAGAGGTCTTGGGGGAAAACCTGAGGGAGTATACCACTGTGCCTCATAGCTCAGCTAGTAGAACATCTGCCCAGTGTGTCAGAGGTCGTGGGGGAAACCTGAGGGAGTATACCACTGTGCCTCATAGCTCAGCTGGTAGAGCATCTGCCCAGTGTGTCAGAGGTCTTGGGGGAAACCTGAGGGAGTATACCACTGTGCCTCATAGCTTAGCTGGTAGAGCATCTGCCCGGTGTGTCAGAGGTCTTGGGGGAAACCTAAGGGAATATACCATTGTGCCTCATAGCTTAGCTGGTAGAGTATCTGCCCAGGGAGTATACCACTGTGCCTCATAGCTCAGATGGTAGAGCAGCTCAGTTTCATGACCGAAAGGTTGACTAAAAATCTTATTTTTAAAATCTTATTTTTAAAATCTTATTTTTAAAATCTTATTTTTAAAATCTTATTTTTAAAATCTTATTTTTAAAATCTTATTTTTAAAATCTTATTTTTAAAATCTTATTTTTAAAATCTTATTTTTAAAATCTTATTTTTAACTAATTTGTTAAACTTTCTCACCTGATCCCGGCCTAACTACTTTGCGATCTTTTAGCAGTTTGGCGAGTGTCTCCGGGCCATCGCGTATGCTCGGCCCCTTGGGTTTTGAACGGCCCGGCCTTCCGTGCGGTCGGCTCGGTCGATGGTACGCTTCGTCAGATGATGACAAATCAGTCGATGGTCTGAGTTCTAAATTTGGACCCATCAAAAAAAGATTGGCAAAATATTAACTTTAAAAAAAAAAAAAATTGATGAACCCTCATTCAAGGTTGGTGTAGCGGTTCTTTCCTCGCCTCTGTAGCCCTGGTTCGAATCCCGTCCGGGTCAGTATGTGGATTGGGTTCTCAGTCCCTGCTTGATTCCGTGGGTTTCCCCTTATACAGAATTGTGTAGGGGTTTTCCTGCCACCTCTAAAACTGAGCATTTCTTCATCGTCTTCTCTTCACAGGTTTCTTCAGGCTTACGATCGAGCTACAGTGCCTCGGGCACTTTTGAGGAATCCTTGATTTTAGTACCAGAAAGAATTAATGATAGTAATTTAGATACCTCGTTCGCTGTGGAGTCCACGAGGCGAAATTTTATGACTGTCGATTATACTGATGATTTTCGTGTGACCGTTAAACAGTGCCAGCGATCGAGCGGTCTCGTCGTTTTTATTCCTTAAGCTTACATCAGCACCCTGTAGATAATAAATTGAATATTTTATAAAACAAGTTGTGCTCGAGATTGTGAATTTTATTTTAAACAGCTAGAATCCCCCCTTCCAGCTAACAATCGTGTTGACTTCTCTTTCTCAGGATTGCGTCACGGGGTCACGCGCATATCATGAATACCTAATAAGCGTTTCAGAAATCGCGGCGCACTTTTGCTTGCAATTTTTCCACTTAAAACCGACAATTAAAAAATAATAAAAATCCATGTCGGCAAGAGGGATGTTTGGACTATCGAAAAAAGCCTAAATGCTGGATTTTTGTCAAGGGGGATTCTTCCTATTTAAATTATTTTGGCAATTCCATTATAGTGAAAAGAACAGAATTTTCTCAAACACTCCATGTAATTGAAAGTGTATGACAATATCATATTTTTGAACCCCCATTTTTCCCATGGGTGTTGAGATTTCGATACCATATCATTTGTCATATTTTTCTCATTACCATTCTGAAATTTCGCGCACTCACTCCGTATATTTTCAAGGATATAATCGAAAAACCACTGATGTTTTGTAAACTAATATATCTGGTTCCATAAAGGAGTGCAGTGATTACACCAACCTTTTTGCTTCCACATCCAAATTGGAGATTGAAAATTTCTTGTTTTTTCCCCATGGATAGTATTTTGGGGAGGTATTTTATATGACTGTTAGGTTAAAAACGAAATTAATTTTTCTGAACACGCTCCTTTAATAATATAACATGTGTCAAAAATAAGCCTGCCAAATGTTTAATTAAAAAAACTTTGTGTTTGGACGGACTTACATGTTCTAGTAACAAATTCACGATATTTTCATGTCCCGCGGCTGCGGCCATCATAAATGGCGTTATTCCTAAGCGTGGCTCTCTGTATGAAAAAAAAGAATAAAATGAAGTTTGCACGAGGGGGTGTCCAAAGTTGTCAACATTTTCATTATTCTACGAAGCGTAGGAAGGGGGGGACGGGGGTCGAGGGCTGCGTAGGACTTTACATGCAGTGTGAAATGTTAACACTGAAATGTTAACAGGGATGCCAGTGGCTCTTACCTTCAGGGCCGGAAACAAATCCACTATCATAACTGCATGTATGTGTGTACATGGACTTGCCAGCACAGTATACTGTACAGTATGTACATTGACAGTATGAGTGCAATGCAATGGATATGTCATTATGTATGTGATCTAACCACTGCTGTATGGATACAGCACCCTCTATGTACTTCTGATCGATAGTCTGGTTTTGCGATACTTTAGCAGTGAATGATTATGGCCGGGATACAGACATACTGCATGTGTGGAAAACGTGCTACGTGCGTGTACATACATGTACATACATGACATATCCAGACATCGTTGATCAGTAAGTGAGACAATTTTTCACGTTTTTTTGGACTTGAAGAGTTGAAAATATATTCTCCTTATATTTCCGGCCCGTTTACTTTTCCGGCCTGGAAAAAAGGCTTTGTCGGATTTCTTTTTCTGAAATAAGAAAAAGCCGGAATTCCGGCTATAGCCGAAAAACTGGCATCCCTGTTTATTGTACTGACAAAACAAAATTTGATAAGTATTATTTCGGGGGAGAGAGGGGGTCTTGAAAAATACTATGTTCTGTAGAACTGTGAAAATGTTGACAACACGGGACAGCCCCTAATATCAACAGTTAAAGGTGTTCAATTCACGCGGCCATATACTGTATATACCCTGAGGGTACGGGTAATCATTCTCTGAATATTTAATAAATAACAATAAATAAATAAAAAATAACTTTAAACTTCACGACGATTTTTTGGAATGACCAAGTACTTTCAATGAAAATTTTTTTTCTTCATAATTTTAATAAAGGATTTTTTGTTCAAATATTTTTGACCCATTAGTGTTTTGCGTGTATCCCATGACTAGCGTCTATTGTACTGACTAACTTCCATTCACATGCACACTAATTATCCACATGACCAGACTAAATTTGTGTTGCTATGTAACGTGACCTGGTGTACGCGGCAGGTGTAAAGTACAGAATCAATACCCTGTTCATAATAATAATAATAATAAATAATGGCATCAAGCAACCAGACTATTGGTTGCTAGGCATTGGTGTGCACCACGTAGCAACAACAGCATAGTATGCGACTTTCTTAACTGCACCTCTGTTTAAAAGTGAAGAATACGGGGCGTTAGCTATAGTGCGAAGATTACTTGCAAAAGGTTGATGGATCCTTTGCATGGGCGGCCATGACAGGGGGCAGTCACATTGTCACCATGCGTCATGCACGAGTAGGCACTTTGTGGATCTATTGTCACATCATTTAAATATGAAAACCTGCCCCCGGTCAAGGACGCCGGTGCAATGTGTTTACCTTGCATTAGGATTTTCACCATAGTCCAATAGGAATTGTACGACCTTTTGGTGACCTGCGTATGTAGCATAGAAAAGCGCTGTCCATCCTTTAGTGTCTTTTTTTCCTAGCTCAGCCCCTTGCTGAAATAAAATAAAAATATTAGACAAAAATATTTGTCTAGTATTAATGGTGGATTCTTGCATAGCGCAAGTATGTACACCCTGCAGGGTGCTCATGGCGCTGTTGCCATTATTATCGCTGCCATCAGGGAATCACCAGAACCATTTCGCTTCAACTAGGTAGCTGCCTGGCCAAGGCACACAACCCTATCAGCAGTTAGATTGTGGCATTTCCCCTACAGGGTACTCATGGCGCTGTTGCCATTACTACCGCTGTCATCAGGGAATCACCAGAACCATTTCGCTTCAACTAGGTGGCTACCTGGCCAAGGTGCACAACCCTATTAGCAGTTAGATTGTGGCATTCCCCCTACAGGGTACTCCTGGCACTGTTGCCATTATTACCGCTGCCATCAGGGAATCACCAGAACCATTTCGCTTCAACTAGGTGGCTGCCTGGCCAAGGCGCACAACCCTATCAGCAGTTAGATTGTGGCATTCCCCCTACAGGGTACTCATGGCGCTGTTGCCATTATTATCGCTGTCATCAGGGAATCACCAGAACCATTTCGCTTCAACTAGGTAGCTGCCTGGCCAAGGCACACAACCCTATCAGCAGTTAGATTGTGGCATTCCCCCTACAGGGTACTCCTGGCGCTGTTGCCATTATTACCGCTGCCATCAGGGAATCACCAGAACCATTTCACTTCAACTAGGTAGCTGCCTGGCCAAGGCACACAACCCTATCAGCAGTTAGATTGTGGCATTCCCCCTACAGGGTACTCCTGGCACTGTTGCCATTATTACCGCTGCCATCAGGGAATCACCAGAACCATTTCGCTTCAACTAGGTAGCTGCCTGGCCAAGGCACACAACCCTATCAGCAGTTAGATTGTGGCATTCCCCCTACAGGGTACTCCTGGCGCTGTTGCCATTATTACCGCTGCCATCAGGGAATCACCAGAACCATTTCACTTCAACTAGGTAGCTGCCTGGCCAAGGCACACAACCCTATCAGCAGTTAGATTGTGGCATTCCCCCTACAGGGTACTCCTGGCACTGTTGCCATTATTACCGCTGCCATCAGGGAATCACCAGAACCATTTCGCTTCAACTAGGTAGCTGCCTGGCCAAGGCACACAACCCTATCAGCAGTTAGATTGTGGCATTCCCCCTACAGGGTACTCCTGGCGCTGTTGCCATTATTACCGCTGCCATCAGGGAATCACCAGAACCATTTCACTTCAACTAGGTAGCTGCCTGGCCAAGGCACACAACCCTATCAGCAGTTAGATTGTGGCATTCCCCCTACAGGGTACTCCTGGCACTGTTGCCATTATTACCGCTGCCATCAGGGAATCACCAGAACCATTTCGCTTCAACTAGGTAGCTGCCTGGCCAAGGCTCACAACCCTATCAGCAGTTAGATTGTGGCATTCCCCCTACAGGGTACTCCTGGCACTGTTGCCATTATTATCACTGCCATCAGGGAATCACCAGAACCATTTCGCTTCAACTAGGTAGCTGCCTGGCCAAGGCACACAACCCTATCAGCAGTTAGATTGTGGCATTCCCCCTACAGGGTACTCCTGGCACTGTTGCCATTATTATCACTGCCATCAGGGAATCACCAGAACCATTTCGCTTCAACTAGGTAGCTGCCTGGCCAAGGTGCACAACCCTATCAGCAGTTAGATTGTGGCATTCCCCCTACAGGGTACTCATGGCGCTGTTGCCATTATTATCGCTGTCATCAGGGAATCACCAGAACCATTTCGCTTCAACTAGGTAGCTGCCTGGCCAAGGCACACAACCCTATCAGCAGTTAGAATGTGGCATTCCCCCTACAGGGTACTCCTGGCACTGTTGCCATTATTATCGCTGTCATCAGGGAATCACCAGAACCATTTTGCTTCAACTAGGTAGCTGCCTGGCCAAGGTGCACAACCCTATCAGTAGTTAGATTGTGGCATTCCCCCTACAGGGTACTCCGGGCGATGTTGCCATTATTACCGCTGCCATCAGGGAATCACCAGAACAATTTCACTTCAACTACATGTAGGTGGCTGCCTGGCCAAGGTTGTGCAACTCTATCAGCACTTAGATTGTGGTATTCTTCCAACATCTCCCTAAATATCACTCCGGTTGACGAGGCAATTGAGATTAAATGTCTTGCCCATGGACACAAACACATTGACACTAGGGGGACTTAAACACATAACCTTTCTATTGTAAGCATGGTTGTGTACCCATTATGAGGACCTTTAGTACTGATGTAAAATCGTCACAAAAAAATGAGGCTGACAAAAAATTCCATACCTGGACGAGAAAATATGCAACGCTTTCATTTCCGCAACTGGCCGTTAGCATCAAAGCGGTGGCGCCCTTCTCGTTTTGCAAGTTGACCTCGGCCCCCGCGTCTAGCAGCAAGTTGACCACGTTATCGTGACCTATGTAAGATGCGTACATCAGCGGTGTCCAACCGCTGAGGTTTCGCTGGTTGATGTTAACTTCACCACTGCGAACGAAGATCGGAATATGTAACGCATTATCGCGAATTCATAATTTTTTTAAAAAGTATTTATTAGCAACCGGTTTAAGGATCATTAAAATACGAAAATACATTGGGGATTCTGGGTGGTGCGAGAAAATTCCGGGCGGTGCCCAGGTCAGCGTTGTAGTCCAGTCCTTCACAAGCCTTCACAAGTCCACCACAAGTCCCTGGGTCTTAATTCAAGTCACAAGCTATTCAAATGAACTCCAACAAAGGCATTCTTTTGTGCGTGTTCATTCTTTGCTTCTTGTGGTATTTTGTTCGTATACATTGAACAGAGATTTTAAGGAAATTACCTCCTGGAATCAACAGATAATGTAATTTTAAGATATACTTCCCACTTGCACTTTTGTCGCAAATGTTGCTTTTTACGTTTTCTTCTTCAAAAATTGCCTCAGTGCACAAGATAACCATTCACGCGCGCGCGCAGCGCCCTCTGTTGTCGCGCTTAAGCACATACCGCTCGCACATCATTTTGTGCATTACTTCATGCAGTAATTTTATCATTTAATTATCTCAGAAATGCAACATTTGCGACGGAAGTGTCAGTGGGAAGTATATCTTAGAATTGAATAAGCTATCGATTCCAATATATAAATTCACCCAAATCCGTGTGAAAAAAAATCCCTTCTTGTTACTGGACTTGTGACGGACTAACAATACCTTGCAATGTAAGCGCTGACACAGTCATACAGCCCAATGCTCGCTGCCGTGTGTAAATCGAGGGGTGTAGGTCTGAATGAAAACCCCTCGTCCCGTGTTTCCCAACCCCTCCACATGGACAGGCTCTTGTCCAAAAGTTCTGACTCGCTTGCCTCGTCGCTGGCTTCATAGGGGTAGTCCATGTTGTTAGTTCACTAGATATGAAACAGGGTACAAATTTACAAGGAATGTCCCCCACATTTGACTTTTTGAGGTTCATGCATGAGAAGAAAGACTAGTTCTTCAGCTTTCCAATGACACCAAATTTATTTCTGTAACTTACTGCATTTTGGAAATATGACACAACGCGCGCTGTCGTTACCAGAAAGACTTTTTAAGAAAAACGGCCTTGAAAAAAACCAACTACGCTAGGATGAAGCTAGGATGAATCTAGAATACTTATGGAATGCAAATATGCAAAAAAAAACAATTGTGGACAAATTTTTCACGTATATTTGGGTCTTTCTATATTAAATTAGGGGTCCAATTTTTGTGTCCCCCGTTACATTTTACATCTTGTTTTTGTAAATTCAGGACACATTCTTTAAATACTTTCCATCTCAAAGAGTGTGTACATATTAAAAGTACAATTCATTCAGTTTAAAGGCCATTTTAATGATTTGTGTACGAAAAATAACACATAGGCCTAGCTAAGATAATCTCAGCTCTTTTTTTATCATTTTTCATTGGGATGTGGTCTTTTAGCAGTAGAGCTGAGAGAAGTTATGAACATGAACACGCCATCACAAAAACAGGACAAAACAAATGTGTCATTTTCTCACCGTGACACACTAATTCCCCCTAAAACTCACCCAAACCTTGTCAGGCAAAACCCCTACGCAGGTCCTTGAGGGAAATAACCAGCCACGATGATTATTTTGCCAACAATTCCAGCAAAACAAACCGGTATGCTCACAGCCTAACCGTTGTCATGTTGTGTTTAAAAAGTCTATCTGTCTAGTCTGTGTACAAAGGAATACCAATGCGCATTGGTTACCAGACTTGACCTTAACGTCTGGACGTTAGTGTCAAGTCTGGTAACCAATGCGCATTGGTATTCCTTTGTACACAGACTAGACACTTGGTTGTTTTTGAACAAGACAAAAACGGCTAGGCTGTGAGCATACCGGTTTGTTTTGCTGGAATTGTTGGCAAAATAATCATCGTGGCTGGTTATTTCCCTCAAGAACCTGCGTAGGGGTTTTGCCTGACAAGGTTTGGGTGAGTTTTAGGGGGAATTAGTGTGTCACGGTGAGAAAATGACACATTTGTTTTGTCCTGTTTTTGTGATGGCGTGTTCATGTTCATAACTTCTCTCAGCTCTACTGCTAAAAGACCACATCCCAATGAAAAATGATAAAAAAAGAGCTGAGATTATCTTAGCTAACATAGGCCTATCACTAACGCACGGGGGACACCATGGCATGTCGTTAATCTTGCCGTTTGCGCGCGCAGGAGTATACTTGTGTTAACAAGAGTACACGCCAGAACGTAGACCCGTAAATGAACAGGGCTTCTGAGGATTTTCCGAAGCCCTGTTCACGGGTCTAGCCCGAACCGAGCGCAGCCTAAATGTCACACTTTTGGACCCCTAATTTATAGAAGGACACATTTAACTTCAGGCGCCTACGTGGTTTTAATATTTGGGGGACATTACTTATTATGCCGTGGCAGGTCACAAATAGACTTTGATGATCGGTATACGGCTGCCGTAAATATAGCCATGGCGCGCCTTTTTGACTTTTTTTTGCAGTAGGCCTACTGTTATTACTGCTCTACCATTGTCTATAATCAGATGATTAGACAAAACAGTAGTGTGAATCTTTCCCACAAAAATTTCCAGTGGTTGCTGAACCATTTATAACTGATTGACCAAAGCAAAACGTGATTTTATTACCACTTCACGATTTACCAAACGCGGACAACCACGGAGGCCGCCATTTTGGATTTTGGGCCTTTTTCCAAATCTAGACTTGGGCTCATGCTCAGGCTCCGGCTTCATGTAAACCACATGGAGACGGAGCCAGAGACGGAGACGAAGCCGAGATTTGGAAAAGCCTCATTTAACATCCGGGAATGTAGGCCAAGCCTGCTTGCGCTATTTGTGGGTCAAAGGTCATTCTGGATCGATGGACTGTTGCGTTCACGGTGCGAACGCGAACTCTCAAAAGTGCACTTCCAAAAGTGCTGTAATTTACACGAGAACGAAGTTGAATCTCACTGAAAAATCAAACGTTGGTGAAATTGGTTTCATAGAACACGAAAAGAATGAAATGATATCTGTAGCTTTTTGAGATTTTACAGCGAAACAATGTTATTAATGTTTGTCGTGGCAGACGTGCGTAGTCATGGACGCTGCATAGAACAGGCACCCACTGCACTAGGCAGACGGCTATTTCATGTATTTATTTAAAAATGACTATTCGTTCCTCCGTTCACAACTTTGTGTGCCCTCAAAGCATTAAAATTAATAAAATGTGCCGACATATAGGGCCTAGTTACCCCTTGAACTATACCATACACCCCCGCCACTAATATATGACATGATTAAACTTCCCAGAATTTAGAAAGTGTAAATATATGGTGAGGAAAATTTAGCAGTGAGAAAATGGAAAGAATTCCGTTTACTGGTCGCCACTTATTCTCCTTATAAAGACTTAATAACCACCAAAACATGTTAAAAGTTGGATTTTTGGAGTGAAAAACATTAACCAATTTATTTGAAAACACTTAAACTTTTTCTGCCCTGTTCCATAGACCTAACGCACGGCGCCTAGCTCAGTGGCGACCAGTAAACGGAAGTCTACCGAGAAAATTTCAAGTTTTCCATTGAAAACACTTAGACTTAGTGCATGGAGTCTGAACTGGCGAGGGTGTATGGTATTTTTTTCCAGCACATTTTTGTGCTTAGCCAAGCCATGAAATTAGCCCAGGATTATATTTATTTCGTGCCACGAAATATGCAGCTCTATGGCATGCCTTTGCTACACGGACCTGCATATTTCGTGGCACGAATTTGGCACGCGCATTGCTGACGAGCCTGTGCCTTTAAGTCACAATATAGTCAGGACATGCAGACAATAAATTTACATAATAATTAACTTTGGTAAAAAATAATCTTCATATTTTTTTTCAGATTCAGATGGAGAATATATTGATGCGTTTTTTATAATTCTCTGGCATTGAGCGGTTTCGTTAAGTCATGGATGACAAACCTACAAACGAGAGAGGGCGTACTCTCTCTAGCGGTGACGCTTCATTATTTGAGGTTCCCACGCTTCCACACGGAGTCGGCGTACAACCCCAAGTTGACTCGATCTTTGCCGACGTGCAGGCCAACTTGCCTTCCATCTATTTTGATGTGTCCGACGTGAGTTTAGCTAAAAATTTTTGAATGCCTATTTCTTCTTAAAATGCATGCTACTAGCTCACTCACTCTGTTTATCGTCCTGCTTTATTCCCTACTTGTCTGTCGTATCTCGGTAGTCAACCACCAAGAAAGAAGCACATCTAAATGAAATTTTTCGCACAAAACGTCCGATCTCGACCAAATATTGGGAAGAAATCGCCTCGCACTCTCCTTCGCCAAGCTCATAAAGTTGTGAACTCATTCATGTAAACTCATGCATGGTCACCGCTATCAACTCGACCGTTTACCATTACCAACTCGACTCGAACCAACTCGACCACTGTGCGTACTCAATGCACAACGATGAGTTCAATGATGAGTTGGAATACGGGAACCCGTCTAATAGTTTACATGCATGAGTTCACAAATTTTATGAGCTTGGCGAAGGAGGAGAGTGCGAGGCGGATCTTCCCAAGATTTGGTCGAGATCGGAAGTTTTGTGCGAAAAATGTCTTTTGGACGTGCTTCTTTCTTCATGGTTGACTACTGAAATACAACAGACAAGTAAAGAATTCAGCAGGATGATAAATAGAGTGAGTAAGCACACAATTTATAAAGAAATATGCATCCAAAAAATTCTAGGTGAGATATGTACCGTAGCTAGACGTGAGTTTAGAAGCTTTGTTTATACCGACTTTGTTAGACCTGGCCCAACTATTCTCATTGTTCAGAAAGCGTTTACATTAACTTGGGACCCTTGGCGTTTTTTTATTTTGACACGTCGGAAAGTGCAAACCGTGCAAATGTTACATTAAAAGTACAAAATTTGCAAGGAAAAATAACAGATTTTACAGGACTTTTGTGACCAGATATGGAATTCATTTTCTACTTTTATTGGTATTTTTGGTTTGTGAAAAAAAAATTTGATAATTTGTGCAGTTTAATTGTACTGCTCCTTATATACCACGGGGAAAGAATTGAGTAGTTGATCATGGCTTTCATCAGACTTTGTGTACAAAACATTAGACAGGCTGAAAGATTTATAAGTGTTTCTTCACAAAATGTTAAAATTTTCTCGCTCCAAAATTTGAGTTTTTCCTTAAAATCTGCACTCACCAATGCTTGATGAGTCATTTGAAAGAAAACAAATTCTGATCAACTTCTCAACTCTTACCAGCAAGGTCACATGAAACGTCCATGAATTCGGAGACATTTTGAAAACGGCTGCTTTATCTTGCCCGCAAATTTCTCTGGCTATACAACCCTAAGTTTTGCAGCATTTCAATCCCTTGTTGTGCACTTGGATATTTTGTCTTAATATACACAACCCTATAAGGATGCTTTTTTTTTTTTTGTAGGTCAGCTCCGACGAAGAGATTGCAGTTGTTAACCCTTCTCTGAAAACCCCAACACTCCTGGAAGATGACCCACATCGGGAGATCGAAATGTCGCCAGTAACCTGGCTCTCCGCCCTGGAACCCACAAACGAAAGCTCCTTTGCCCAAAATTACGTCTTTCCCGAGTACGCAATACCACAGGACGGACCGCTAATTGGCAGAAAAGCATCGGACAGCAGCGACAGCAGCGCGGCCGAGTTGATGACCTTAGACTCTTCGATTATCCAAGTAGGGTCGGCGCATCCTCTTCCAGACGCTGGAATGCATTTTGGAGACAGTACCTATCATCAGATCCAAAGTTGGTCAGATATTATGAACACTCTTGGCATCCGAGAGAACGGAATGCACCTCACCTCTTCCGAGAATTCAGACGTTATTCCCTATTGGAGATCCTCCTTCTACACTCCAGAAGATAACTTGGACAACAGGAAGGCTTCCACAACACCCGATCCCACCGCTGACACCAAATTGAGAGCTGAAAGAAGGCCGTCAACTGATTCGGATAAGAGCAAGATAGCTTCCTTGATTCCAACGCAGGTTCCGGTTTTGTCCCTGCAGAATGTCGAGGACCATGACCTTGATCAGTTGCTCAGCTGCATCCCTTTGATGGACAGAGGAATTCGGGAGGACAACAGCATATGTCAGAGTCATTCTGAGAATGGAAGCGGAGATGGAATTCAGACAGGTTGGTACATGCTTGAATTAAAGGCACAGGCTCATCAGCAATGCGCGCACGCCAAATTCGTGCCACGAAATACGCAGCCGCATGACTTTGCTATGGAGTTGTGTATCCCGTGGCACGAATTTGGCGCGCTCATATGATACCACTCATATGATACATACATACTTTATTCACGCATGAGTGAATAAATACAATATGAAGCAGGGCTACCAAAAAGTCGTTTGCACAACGATACCTGAATTTCAGGGGTTTCAACACGCACGTTTTTAATGCACACAAGACCATCTCCGAATCCATTCATGCGAAAAATCGGTCAGGTGTAAAAAAACCGAATGATTTAAAAAATAAAATGGAAATTCAATCCATATCTCTGTCATCCCTGGCTCATTTTTCCTGACTGAGGTATCATACGAAAGGGCAGGAAATCAACTTTGTAGAAATGTGATTATTTCTTTGAAATTCAGGTATCGTTGTTCAAATTACTTTTTGGTAGCCCTGCTTCATATTGTCTTTATTCATTCATGCGTGAAGTATGTATCATATGAGTGGTATCAAATGAAAGATGAGGAACTAAGCTTTCCAAATATGTGTCATTTATTATTCAAGATTGAGATTAAAGTATGATTAAACATCGATAAATCTCGGTTTCGTTTTTTCTGGGACACCCTGTATAGTGCATACCGCATTGTGAATAGGCAAAATTACTACCATTGAACATCGTTTGGACTTTGGACCGACACAATAATGCATAGTTCCGAGATTGCCCAGTTAACCCCGCCCCCTTGGATATTGTTGCTATGTGCTCACAAGCCATCGCAAAAAAATGGCGAGACTACGTACAAAGCAACGGGACTCGGCATGGAAAGCACAGATTCATTGGAGAAAACCCAAAGGTATTTATGTTTTGAGGTCGACAGTTACCGTAGCACACACTGAGCGAAGGGCTAGTAATGCAGGGATGACATATCTTTCATAAAAATGCGCTTTCCTACCTTTGAACAGCGAATCGCCCGACATTGAAACAAAAATTCACCCGGTCACTGGCGCATACAACATACAAACTGTATGGGCAGAACATCGCGGATTGTTTGTGATGATTGCATCACTTTGACGTTTGTGGGCGCCGTCTGCTAGCCCTGTTGTGATTGGTCGCGGGTTCGGCTTGATTGACAGGTCGGAACTATGCATTCCTTACTTCATGAAACTCTTTTCGTGTTGTCAGAATCCCAATGTATGAGTCTAATGGAGAAGTTAGCCCAGCTCTGCGTTCAACAGTCAGACGGCGCCCTATCAAAGAGTCAGCTCCTAGGCCCACCACCCCTGCAGCACCCCTGCCCAGAGAAGTCTGCAACAGCAGGAGTGACAAAGAACAGAAAGAGCGGAACACCAAGAGCCAACAAAGGAGCCTGGGGAACGGAGGCTAAACACGACAAAAAGACCAGAGAAATTGGGACTAATACTGGGTTTGTATACTTTTTAATAAATCTTGTATTCAAAGTCTGCACAAGGCCCTACAAGTCTATACAATTTATATTTAACAAAAGGCTTTTTCCCACGACACTTTAACCCTGAGATAACCCGGGTTAAGGGTTTGTTTCCCACGGCATATCTCGGGGTTACGAATAACCTGGGTTAACGGGCCAAAAATGCCACTCAACCAGGGTAATTTCTAGCCCAGGGTTGCTTTCGAGCGCTCGTCCCTTGTGCTCCCAGGCGTTGGGAACGTTAAGTCACACACATGCGTACAGACGATCACGCTCAAAAGTGTTAGCGGGATCTCTGGTGCACCACGATCATTAAAAATTACATCCCCGCTAATAAAATCTTGGTCTTACACAAAATAAATCACAGATATCTGATGAAAATAAATCATGAAAATATTTACAACGTTTGGTTTCGATGTGGAAGCTTAAACATTCAAAATATCAACCCAAATTTCCAAAATCATTCTACGACGCGCCAGCCGTTTTCGCTGAGTCATGCGTTAGTACGCGCAACTGCGCATGTCTCCCAGTTGTACCGACGACTCGGAGGTCGGGAGCAGTTGGTGCCACCATCTGGTGCAACAACGCGCTTTCGGGCGAGCACCAGGGAACACCAGGGATCCCTGGTGCCGCGCTCGAAAGCAGCCCTAGTCGAGAGGTGGGTTAACCCACCAATCTCGGGGTTATTGGCGGCCTTGAGACAATTCTCCGGGTTAGTGTTTGACGTGGGAAACGGGTTAGCGTGCCGACCTGGGTTAGCGTGTCCTTGGCGAAAGCGGGCATGCAGTAAAAGCTTCTGTGCGTGATTGGCGTGCAATTGGAAAATGTGTGGAGCCATTGCATTGTTACAATACGACCACACCGCACAAAAGCTCAAGAAAAATCAAGAAGCATTATTGCCAGCGATGTTTTCATGTCGATCGGCATCGCCATGTTGTTTATGCTGCGTTCCAAACATTTATTTCACCGACCATGCATAAAGCAAATTCCCATTAGTAAATTTTTTTTCTGTTTCCTTGCCATCTTTAAATAGATTTTCTGTGCATCAAGTATTAACATGCGCAAAAGTAACCCCAGAATACTGACAACGTAACAGGGGACACTGTAGTCCAGTTTCTTTGATCTTTTATCAACTGCAAGAACTTGAATTCAGTGCATTAGATTAATAGTGCTACGTTTGTTTCCTTGTCAGGTTTTAACATATCTACAATTTTTCTTTCATTTGTAAAGTTCCTATAAAGTAATTTGATTTTTTCTACTAAACCAAGATTATATTTCCCTTATGTTTCACGATTTGTAAATCACTTCAAGAATTAAGTCAGATAATCTCCATTCACATCACCCCTCCTTTGCAGAAATGATGGTACCTTCCAGATGGCTAAACAGACATCATCCATTGGTGTGTCAACTTTGGAACATTCCACTCGAAGCACAGGGGTGGGAACTAGCCAAACATCAGAAAGAACGGAAACTATTTTTCTTGACCTGAGACCATCGGCAGAATCGCAAGAGGAAAAGGTAAAAATTAAAAATAATAAAAACGTGAAGAAAATATCTGTTTAAAATTCAAAATTTCAGTGTCATAAATTTGCAGAAACTAAACTCTTCAAAAAAAGTTCGGAAAGTCAAGTTTGACTGATGATTTCTCTCTTGTTACTAAATCATTTCCCTTGAATTTGGTATCATTGGAAAGCCCTATTATTCCTCTTTACAGTGATGTGTCATTTGTTATGATTAATCAATTGGGGGATGTGCAGTATAGCGGAATACAGGGGTGGGTGGAAAGTGAAATGTCACAAAATTCACTGCTATTGTCATTCCCCTTTTGCTTGGAGGATGGGAATGTGTCAATGCACTTTTTGACAATAGCAATGCATTTTGTGACATTTCACTTTAGACCCGCCCCCGTATTCAGCTGTGCTGCACATCCCTCAATTGCTTAATCATAACAAATGACACATCATCGTAAAGATGAATAACAGGGCTTTCCAATGATATAAAATTCAAGGAAAATTATTTTGTAACAAGAGAGAAATTGTCAGTCAAACTTGACTCTCCGAACTTTTTTTGAGGAGTTTATTTATTAACATTGAATTTCTCAAATCATTCTTGAAAACAAATTGAAACAAAAATGTTGTTGTTGTTTTGTTTTTTGAGGTTGTTCCAGAGTCTGTGCAAAGAATCTTGAAGCTAAACTCACCAAGGTAGGAGAATTTATTAAAGGCCCTGTAGATGATCTGTTTTTGAGCGATTCTGCGAATAAAACCATTATAAATCAAAAGAAGGACATCAACAAACTCATCCGAAGAAGTTTCAGCTTTGTCAAATGTACCACGTTTGAAAAAAACATGAAAATCCATATGCGTTTTCCTGGTCTTGGCGGGGTGTTTCAAATATTCGTTCTCAGTTGATCGGGTACTATGTGGCTTGCGGCATGCACTCTGTGGCGCACATCATATACTGCGTGTGCGCGCGATCCATAAAAATGCATCGCGTTGGAACGCGCATACGCAGTACACAGCGCCCATGCATTTTGGACCGCGTAGATGAGAACCAAAAATAAGTAAATCGTTTGCAAACGATCTCAATAATTTCATCTTTACGGATTATTTTCTGGTAAAATTATATCATTTTGAGCGGAAACCTTTCATTGGGTAGTTGCTATTAATTCAATCCGGACTTTTCCCCTGTAAACTCGTCGATTACTTTTTGCGGTCATTGCAAATGATACACTGGGCCTTTAACAACGGCTATGAATATTCACTTCATGGAACCCGTACAATATCGTCAAAAATAATTTTAAGCACATGCTTAAAAAAAAACAAGTACACCTACTGCATCTGAAATTTTATGATATATTCGAAAAAATTACATAACACATGTCTGGCAGAGCCACCAAGGTCACAAGCCTAGACAATGCATAGTTCCGAGATTGCCCAGTTAACCCCGCCCCTTAGATATTGTTGCTATGTGCTCACAAGCCATCGTAAAAAAATGGTGACACAACGTACAAAGCAACGGGACTCGGCATGGAAAGCACAGATTCATTGGAGAAAACTCAAAGGTATTTATGTTTTAGGGTCAACAGTTACCGTAGCACACACTGAGCGAAGGGCTAGTAATGCAGGGATGACATATATTCATAAAAATGCACTTTCCTACCTTTGAACAGCGAATCGCCCGACATTGAAACAAAAATAAACCCGGTCACTGACGCATACAACATACAAACTGTATGGGCAGAAAATCGCGTGATTGTTTGTGATGATAGCATCACTTTGACCTTTGTGGGCGCCGTCTGCAAGCTCTGTTGTGATTGGTCAGCTGGTTCGGCTTGATTGACAGGTCGGAACTATGCATTAGTGCAGATGAAATTTACAATGCTTCACATGAATGGTGTGAAATTTCTCTGCTTCGTGGTGGCTAATTTGCAAAAATATGCAGTTCTTTTTTTGTGTTGAATATATAATCTAGTTTATGCATGCACTGTAACATGCATATTTTTTCAGACTAATTAGCGTTCAGTATTTGGAACAGGTGTTATCCGCCTTTAGCCTGCCATAATTCTTGCATAATTGTCTGATCAGTGCAAGTCAAAAAGTGTTTTAGTGTGTCTTTGTCGTTATTTCTGATTTTGTAGTAAGGCTGTGCCTAACAAATTGAATATTCGAATATTCGAATATTCATAGAATATTCATAGAATATTCATAGAATATTGAATAGCATTTTACCGAATGGTATATTTGGTACGTGTTAAATTTCCACTGTAAATCAAACATATTATTTAGTTACGAAGATGTGAAAGTCACATTTGCGTTCGACCACGAGTTCAATGTACAAGATACAACGCATTGAACACATGGTCTATGGTTAGAGTTGACAATAATTTAAAAAAAAACTCTTCGGGCGAAAGACCATTACATGTATATGCAAGTTGCAACATAAAGTCGAGATTAAATTTTGCAAAAACTGAATGGGCAAAATAATTTCACAGGCAGACTTGTTTTGTCAAAATTTCCCACACCAATTATCGAATATTCGATCGAAAATATAACAACTTTTTTGAAAAGTAAATTATTCGAAAATGCACAGCCCTATTTTGTAGCACCAAACACCTATTCATATTTTGTCCCCTCAGAGGCAGCGAATCTGACTCTAGTGACGAGAGTGAAGATGAAAATCTGGAAGTTTGGAGACAGAACAGAAAGAGAGGATTTCAACCGCCCTCCCCACCTATGACCAAGGCCAAGAAAACGTCATCCATAACTCCCGAAGACGTCACAGAGACTTCAATAACCGCCACCACGACTCTACCACCCACACCTACCGTCAAACACTCTACAGCTGCCCCAGAGACTCCCACAACAGCCACCATCAAAACATCATCAGGCCACCCCAAGACGTCTGCTTCCGAGACCCTGCCCTTGACGCCTCCCCCTTCCCCCACCGCGGCCGGCAAAGACCGAGTCAAAGATAAAAAGAAACTCGTCCATTCGGAAGTGAGACGCAAGCTGCGAGAGCAATGCGAGCACGAGCGGGCGGCTAGAGTGAGATTACAGAAACGACTGGAGGTGCTCAGACCTCGGGTTTCTACATCGGGAAAGAAACCGTCTGCGCGAAGCACGCCTATTATCTATGATTTGGTAAGATTGGAGTTGTATCAATTTTTTTGTTTTTTGGGCCTCGAGCATAAAACCAGTCGGAAGTTGCACGGCCGTATTTTAGATATAACCATTAATGCATTGTATGGCTCAAATGGTTCTGATTTTGGCGTTAAAGCCATCCCAATACATCATTTGCAGTGTTTGGAGAAAAAGTAATGGAATTTCATTTTTTAAGAAGTTGCAAGAATCCTGTTTACAAGCTTTAGCAATTTTGGGCCCAATTTCATAGCGCTGCTTAAGCATTAGCTGAAAAGGTGTGCTTACTATAGCAGACGAGTTAAGCGCTATTTCATGGTCGTGGCGTGGTTAAGCATGCGCGCGCTTAGAAACGGCTGTTGTTGCGTCACTGTCTTAAGCAAAGTTTGGCTCTGCAGTTAAAGGCACAGGCTCGTCAGCAATGTGCGCGCGCCAAATTTGTGTCACGAAATACGCAGTTCCATGCCTTTGCTATGGAGCTGCATATTTCATGGCACAAAATTGGCGCGCATGCGTTGCTGACGAGCCTGTGCCTTTAAGGCACGTTTTCAGTTGCTTACCAGTAACGATGTCTATGAAATAGACTGTCCTATGTTTGTGTCCTTCCAAAATGCCAACCATATTTGCTTTCGTTTTTGGTCAGTTTATTAAAAATTAACTAAAAATATTTTTATTTCCACAGGAGTCGTCCTACACTGCAATGCCACAGTGCCTGCCTCCCGGCCTGCACAGCGGTCAAGAATGCGCGCTCCTCACCGTACACCTATCAACAAGCGGTGAAATAATTCCCCAACGTTGTCCCGGCAGCAACCGTACTCCGGGAGGGGAAAACCACATCTCCATCACCTACCCCGCTCTTCTAGCGTGGCTACTGTCGCTCGTCCCGCCCGATTTTGACTTCCTACGTGACGGATCCAAGTCAAACGTCGAACTGATTCCCAAACCGGAGCCATTCTGGGTTGTCGGCTTGCAACAAGCTTCCTCGAACAACGAGTTGGTTCTCAACGTTGTCGTGACGCCAACGGGTTCGGACTTGGGCAAGCAACAGTTGCTAAAACGGAAAACGAAAGGATTAGGAAAAGAGGCAGTTCGGGACAACACAATCTTCCAGACTCATATCTCAAAGTTTTTGACCATTAACACTTTGCAGACCGTTTGCCCATGGGTGGAGGACGCATTTGCTCAATCTGTACGCACAGAAGAGAAGTTAACGAATTCCACGTCCAAACACGACCTCAACTCGAACACCGTTTTTGACGACGGATCTTACGCCCCACTCCCGCCCCACATCACTTCAAAACCTCTCTCGATGTTGTTGACTTTAAGTCAAGACCGCGGTTCTGCGCAGCGAATTCTCGGCTCCGGGGATGCCACTTTCTTTTGGCAAACCGTGGACTCGGATGAGGCCCTCTCGGAACTGACATCGAATGAAGAATACGACAGTTACACAGACGTCCAAAACACAGTTAGTCTTGTCTACAGGCCGCTTTATTGCGCTCCTAAACAGATGTTCGGGTTTTTGTATCGTATCCTGCAAGAAGGTTTCGACGTCGCCGGACTACGCCTTCTGTACCAGACGGAGAAGCTCGTCACTTCAACTCTAATCGAATCAAAATCAGATGGAAGCCTTTCCAACCAAGATCAAGAATGCCCCAACAAGCTCGACCCAGTACTAGCTATCACAGTTCGCGGAGCAATGGCGCGCACTCGCTGGCTCGACGCTATAGGCCCAACCGACCCACAACTCGCCCGCCGCACAGACCCTCGATCCCTCACTGCGCTCTTCGGCGGACAATCACGCGACGACAACCCAATGTACTGCTCCCGGAATCAAACTCAGGCCAGCTATGATTTGGCTCTCTGGTTTGGTGGCCGAGTTCCCGAGAATGGAGTCATCGACGTTGGGTCTGTTTCGTCCGTAACTTCTCAGCAGAAAGTTGAGGCTGCTAGAGTGCAGTCTCCTACTCCAAAAGCTAAACGAGGGAAGAGAGGGTCTCAAACGGACATGAACCTCCAGGATTTTGACTCAGAAATAATCAGGTAGGAAACATCATTCACAAATCAACTCTTGACCAGACCCTTACTTAATATTTAATCATATTTCATTTAAATCAAGGATGCCAGATTTCTAGCTTCTTGTATTTTTGAGACAAGAAATCTGGCTCTTGGACTTGAAAAAGAAGCAAACAACCAGCAACATTCCCATATTGACAATAGATTAAAGGCCCTGTGGATGATCTGTATTCTTAGCGATTCTGCGAATAAAAATATTATAAATCATAAGAAAGACATCAACAAACTCATCCGAAGAGATTTCAGCTTTGTCAAATGTACCACGTTTAAAAAAAAACATGAAAATCCATATGCATTTTCCTGGCCTTGGCGGGGCGTTTCAAATATTCGTTTACAGTTGATCGGGTACTATATGTAATGTGGTTTGCGTCATGCACTCTGTGGCGCACATCATATACTGCGTGTGCGCGCGATCCATAAAAATGCATCGCGTTGAAACACGCACACACAGTACACAGCGCCCATGCCTTTTGGACCGCGTAGATGCGAACCAAAAATAAGTAAATCGTTTGCAAACGATCTAAATAATTTCATCTTTACGGATTATTTTCTGGTAAAATTATATCATTTTGAGCGGAAACCTTTCATTGGGTAGTTGCTATTAATTCAATCTTTACTTTCAGAACTTTTACCCTGTAAACTCGTCGATTACTTTTTGGGTTCATTGCAAATGATACACTGGGCCTTTAACACAAAAACTGGCCATGGATTTTTTAAATGTTTTCTGAAGCATTGATGCATCTATGTAGCTGAAATTTATCCAGGCTAGTTTACCAACATTCTTGTTTAGTTAAGTAATGCCCTTATTATAGTGTTGTAGTCGAGTCACCAATATCGAGTCCGAGTCTTGAGTCATTTGCCTCGAGTCCGAGTCACGAGTCACTTGTTCGCCAAAATGAAACTGAATCTGGTATAGTTTCGTACAAACAATATGTGAAATGATGACGTGCTCGTGCACTCCTTGCCGGCCTGGCGGGGCAGTGTAAATATTAGCGCTGGGAGTTACCGTTCTATTTTACCGTCAATTTAACGTTCGTTTTATAAACGTTTAAACGAATAGTAAACATAACAAAAAGTAAAACTTATTACTGCGCTCGCAATAAAAAGTTCTTTGACCTGGTATCATGTGCGTTCGCGCGGCACCGCTGACACTTCATTGAATTGGAGCATACATGATGCAGGCCACGAGAGTTCAGCTAGTAAACAGTGTTTACCGCCAGTAAATTCGCTTCCGCCCGCGAACGCAACTGTACATCTTTGGCTTGAAACCACAAAGGTTACCGACGTACCGTTACGGACAAAATTGCCGCTTTAGAAATTTCTGGCGGCGCAAAACGGCCATTAGATCTTTGAAAAAGGGAGGATCGTTTTTTCACAAGTTGGTTTCGGATATCCGTTTAGCATTTTTCTAAACAGGTAGTTAAATTTCGGTCGTTTAAACGTTTAAACGTCGCAGCTCTAGTAAATATTCTCGCGTCGTACTGTGTTTTTGACCTAAGATTCCTGCATTAAGTGCGCGAATAAATATCTTTTTTGTTTGTTTGAAATATATGACTCGTAAGTCACGAGTCACCATGTTCGAGTCCGAGTCATCATGGTCGAGTCCGAGTCATTTTCCAATGTGACATGAGTCGAGTCCGAGTCACGAAAATTGTGACTCAAGTTGCTTCATGCATCTTGCAAATTATAAATTTGGCTTTTAACCCCATCTCTTTGTTATTATGTCACATTCTAGGCAACCATCATCGATGTTAGTAGCAACCACACCCAGCGATATTTTCCTGGTCATTTCGCCAATCGTGCCCCCTATGTGTGTAGGCTCCGTCCTGGAAGCGTGCCAAATCAGGGGCTTTCAGCTCCGAGGTGTTAGAAGATTTCGGCTCAACAACAGAAGAATCGCCTCATTAGGTCAGAAAACCTAAAATCCTTAGAAGTGGTTTAACGATAGTACACATGATTGGTGTCTCGAAGAATCAGAAATGTTCACAGATTTACACATAACTTACACGATATAAACATGATGACGGTAGAAAACTTCCCCTAAAATGGTTTTGTCTGAAGTGCTAAAGTCTTTGAGAAATGAGCAAAACAATTATTTTTTGTAAATTAAATTCGCCCCAAAACCATTTCGCCCTAGACCACTTCGTCCTGAACCACTTCGCCCAAATGACATTTCGCCCCCAAACCACTTCGTCCAAACACTACTTCGCCCAAAGGCCACTTTACCCCAAAACAACTTCGTGCACAGGCCGTGGTTCAGGCCGAAATGGTTCAGGGCGAAGTGGTTTTGGGGCGAAATGACTGCAAACCCTTTTTTGACTGTTTTCTCAAAAGTTAGACGAAGTACGGAGCTAGTTTTTGCTCAGGTTGGTTTTTATCATGAATATCTTTAATCACACAGGGGGATAAAACTATTTGTAACAGTTTACCAATTATGTATACTATCTTTAAAGATGTGACATTTATCCGTTCAACCAAACAAATTTTTTATTAAAGGAGCGTGTCCAGATCACATTTTTGAGCCCCCATTTTCCCCATGAGTGTTGAGATTTGGATACCATATCATCTGTCATATTTTTCTCATTACCATTCTGAAATTTCGCGCACTCAATCCGTATATTTTCACGGATATCGTCAAAAAACCACCGATGTTTTGTAAACTAATTCATCTCGTTACATGAAGCAGTGCAGTGATTACACCAACTTTTTGCTTCCACATCCAAATTGGAGATTGCAAATTTCTTGTTTTCTTCCCATAGATAGTATTGTATGATAGTATTTTATATGATTGTTAGGTTGGAACGAAATCCAGTTTCTGGAGAAAAAAATCTGAACGCGACTCTTTTTATTTTTCAGGATTGATCGGCCCACAAGTACGCGCCTTCAACCCTCTGTCGTGCACCACGCCCACTTCGCCTATCCCAAAATACGAGCAATCTTTGAAAGAACAATTGGAGGCGGAGTTTCCCAAGGCTAACCCCACCCCCATGCCCTCGTTCGTTCTTCTGCTAAGACGCGAAAACGCGATACATCATGCTCCGTGTCTAGTCGAAGCGCTGATGGTCAGTCTGTGCATGAATGGTACGTTCTGAAACTTAAAGGCACAGGCTCGTCAGCAATGCGCGCTTGACAAATTCGTGCCACGAAATACGCAGCTACGTGCCTTTGCTATGGAGCTGCATATTTCATGGCACGAATTTGGCACGCGCATTGCTGACAAGCCTGTGCCTTTAAAGCCCCATTACATCATTTGCAGTTACCCAAAATCTTGCTTCATGAGTTGACAAGAAAACCCGACTAAAAGTGTTGATAGCAATGGTAACAAACGCCACATTATTGTTTTTTCGTGTGTAAAATGGTACCTTTGTGGGAGAAATTGCCAACTGAATATGCTTTTGTTTCTTTAAAGTTGTCTGCATACCATTCATTTAAAGGCATAGGCTCGAAACACGCAGCTCCATGCCTTTGCTATGGAGCTGCGTATTGCGTGGCACACATTTGGCGGGCGCGCATTGCTGACGAGCCTGTGCCTTTAACACAAAAAACATGCATGGATTTTTCAGGTTTTCTGAAGTATTACTGCATCTATGTGGCTGAAATTTCTACAAGGCAGTTTATCAACATTATTCTTTAGTTATGTAATGCTGTTGTTCCTGTTTTTAAAAGTTTTCCAATCATGTAATCCGTCTTTAACCTGGCATAAAATTACACGGGTACTCAAAGGGGAGACTCTGGAAGCGCTGTACCCTGGGGCTATTTCTCTGTCAGGTTATTGGTTGCAAACAGCTGTTGTTTACATTGTGTCACTGGGCCAGAAGTAGGATGATTGATAGCTATTATGCAGGGTACACAAAAGGGGCTCGGCTTGAGGCCCAGATTTCCCTGGGTCGGAGGCACTGTACCCTGGGGCTATTTCTCTGTCAGGCCATTGGTTGCAAACAGCTGTTGTTTACATTGTGTCATTGGGCCAGAAGTGGGATGATTGATGGCTTCTGTTATGCAGGGTACACAAATGGAGCTTGGCTTGAGGCCCAGATTTCCCAGGGCAGACCTGACTAGTGATATTACACAGACTTCGATTGGTATTTTATTTTATTTTTTTCAATCGTTTTTCTTCAGGCATGCTAACTACCATCAAAGACAACAGTCCATCTGGCACCCTGACTGCAAGCCTGTGTTTCCACGTCGCCCCATACTCGGAGTCCCTACTGGGACAGCTGGGAGGGGATCTGACTAGCCTCCCCTCCAGCAGTAACCTCATGCACTACGGTCTGGGCGCGTCGCCCCCCGGTGGTTTCTACACTAACCCTGAACTAGAGCAGGTCGTCGTGGTGACTTTGTCGGGCACCAAAGCTCTCAAAATGGCTGGAAACACCATCAGTAGACTACTCGGCTTGTATCCATTCGTGAGTTTAAATATCTGTTGTTTAAATTTTTCCCTTGTCTTAACTTTAGAGAGTCTTCGCAAGTGCATAGATACGGATAGCGCGACGGATACGTCACAGGTTTCTGTGGTCATGTGACGTCATATGCGACTCGCTATTCTCTACTCGTTTGCACGGCATGGATATCAATCTCCCTATGCGTGAGCACTAAATGAAATGTCAGATTTCTAGTGTCTGTTTTCATTGCATTTACGTAGACAGGTTGATAAGGGTATGAATGTCCACGAACATTTTTCTGGGTTTCAAAGCTCTGAATTGAAAGTAAAATTGGTGTGAAAGCCAAACGTATGTGTACGTTTATTTGTCGGCTTGCGAAACCTCTTTCTTATCCCTTTTTTCGACTGCATATTTTCAAGTTTATTCTCCACCTTTTTTTACTCCCATTTCTTTGTGGGTTGTTTCAAAATAACATATCTTTAAAGACCGCCAGTTGGCTTCATAGCTCAATCGGTAGGGCGTCTGCACGTTGAGCAGAAGGTCCGTGGTTCAAATCACGGTGGAGCCAATAAGTTGTATTTCACTGCATCTAGATTTCCCAAACTCATGGACATTTGTCCACATTTGTATCATATGTGTATCATCTGAAATTCTCATGATTTCGTCCCCCAGACATCATCCACCCAACCCCCTGTTTCGTGCGTTTCGTCCCCCACTGCCATCGGCCAGGGACTCGAGCTATTGGGTCTGAAATGGCTAGCGTGGCTGACCGCGGGCCAAGCTAAGGAATTAACACCTTACGAAGTTGGTGATCGCTTTTGGCAGCCGAGCGTAAAGGCACTGACGTCCAATCCTGCTCTGGTTTGCATCGTCAGGGGAATTAACGCTCCGCAACTAGTGCAGTCTATTCTTGGTAAGCCCTAAAATTTGGCAATTGTGCATAAAAGAAGGAAAAAATCAGAATTGTCAAATTGCTATAGGCCATATAGACCGTATCGAATTGCCGCCATTTTGTGGGGCACCTTTTGTTACTTACAGATAGTATACATGATTGGTAAACTGTTACAAATAGTTATATCCCCCTGTGTGATTGAAGATATGCATGATTAAAACCAACCTAAGCAAAAACCAGCTCCGTACTTCGTCTAACTTTTGAGAAAACAATCAAAAAAGGGTTTGCAGTCATTTCGCCCCAAAACCACTTCGTCCTGAACCATTTCGCCCTGAACCACGGCCTGTGCACGAAGTGGTTTTGGGGCGAAGTGGCATTTGGGCGAAGTAGCAAAGTGGTTTGGGGGCGAAATGGTTTTGGGGCGAATTGAATTTTCGTCTCATGAGACAAAAAATAATTGTTTTACTCATTCCTCAAAGACTATAGCACTTCAGACAAAACCATTTCAGGGATAGCTTTCTACGGTCATCATGTTTATATTGTGTAAGTTAGGCGTAAATCTGTGAACATTTCTGATTTTCGAGATACCAATCATGTATACTGCCTTTAAAGGTAGAACACATGATTGGTAAACTGTTAAAAAGGGCAGTTATTTCCACTCGTGATTAGAAGCCCATGTTGATAAAACTGCCCTGTAGAAATTGCAGTCACAAAGGTGCAGTAATACTTCTGAAAACTTGAAAAATCCATGCATGGTTTTTGTGTTGAATTGGATGGTAAAAAATTTTTTTTTTGTTTTGAAAACTACCTTTAGTTGTTCATTTCTCACACAAAATACTATTTTGGAATAAAATCATATGGCTTTGCTATCAATATTATTTTGTCATTTTGTTTATCTCGTTAACTCAAATAACCTTGATTAACCTGCATATTTTCCTGTTTTGTTGATTTCTACATTTGATTACATCCCATTTATTCATTTAATTATATGTAACCCTGTTATATGTTTGCCTGTTATATGTTTGTAGGTTTTATGTAAGTCTTTGTTTCCTTGTTAAGGGCATCGCCATATAAGCTGTATTGCTTCGGCAGATGCCTCCATAGTGCCACCCATATTATCTGTTTTTGTTTCTCATAGATGTAATTAATGTACAGTTTAATGGCATTATGGAAATAAATGTTGATTGATTGATTGATTGATCATTGATACTAACACTTTTAGTCAGGTTTTTCTTGTCAACTTGTTAAAAAAATTAAGGTCACTGCAAAGATGTACTCTACCGTTAAACTTGGCAACCACTAGAAACGTTGAAATTTCAATTTTAATGTCTTATTTTGTTCAACAGGTACTTGCCCCCTAACCGGTGCGCTGCCAAACAAGGGCGCCCTCGCCAATTTAGAACGCATCATGTCCACGTCGGCCGAGTCAGCCTTTCGCCAAGCCACCATGTTCTTTCGCGACCAGGAGCTATTCGCCGATCCCTCTATGCGGGTCAACCTTCCCTTTCTCCCGCCCCTACGCAGCCCGAGTCTCGAAGAGCTCTCCACGGCTCGCTTTGCCTGGGCTGAAACGGAGATGGATTCTTTGCCAAATTCGCCGTCGAAGGGCGGCAGGAGGGGAAAATTGAGGGGCGGGGCTAAACAGCAGCAAGGGGGTGGGGCTAAACATCAGGGCAAAGGCACGTTGGTAGTTGAAGAATCTATCTACAAAGCGATGCTTATTGGTAAGGAAATAGCCCAGTTTTAAAAACAAATTTGTATAGCGCACATGCCATAAGAATTATGTTCAAATGTGCTGTTCATTACAGTGGATTTTATGAAGTTCAATGCCAATTTTACACGATCATACTTTTGTTGTAAAATTCAGGAGACACGATTAAACCACTCAAACACGTAAATAGGGTTTTTTTTATCAATTTTTCTCTTCTCCAAACTCAAAGGCTTACATTTTCACCACTTTTTAAAAATTGTTTTGTTCTGTTTCTAGGACCCCGACCCCTAACCACGGTAGCCGTTATCAAGCCTCTAGCATTCCGCAAACACCTAGCCAAGATTCTGAAGAGGATTGCTCAAGAGAGTTTTATTATAGTTGCAATGAGGTTAACTGTTCTTGATGAGAACGAAGCGACAGCCCTCGTCCCTATAGAGGACAGAGAGGTAGGTATAGGACTCGAGTCTCAATGCATAGTTCTGAGATTGCCCCCTTCAATATTGTTGTTATGCCTCACAAGCTATCGCAAAAATGGCGACACACAACGCACGAAGCAATTGGACTGTCATGAAAAGCGCGGATTCATTGGAGAAAACTCAAAAGTTATCTTAGAACACACCGAGTATAAAAGGACCAGTAATACGGGGATGTCATATATTCATAAAATACGTGCTCTCTTACCTTTGAACAGCGAATCACACGACATTGAAACCGAAATTCAATCGGGGTTGCTGCATGCCACTATACATAACCGTGTACGGCTAAGAACCGCTTACAAGTAGTGCGTACTGTTGTGAACGATAATGCGCTGTCTGCTTAGCTCCGTTGTGGTGGGTCATGATGGTCACACGGGTTTGGCTTGATTGACAGGTCGGAACTATGCATTTTCAAGGACTCGGCCTCGGACTTGTTCAGTCAGAAATTTCAGCCACATAGATGCAGTAATACTACAGAAAACTTTTGCATTTCTTTTCTTGCTCTGCATATATTATTTAAATATGTTTAATTTTAATTTATTAATTTTAATTTTTTATTTTGTTTTTGTACTTTTTAATTTTTTAATTTTAATTTTTTAATTTTTTTTAAATTTTAATTGTTTAATTTTAATTTAATTTGTTATGAATAGGATGAAGTGCTGCGTGCAATGCACCAGGAGCATTTAATATCAGGCCCAGTGCTGTTACTCTGCTTACAACGCGAGAACGCAGTCAGGAAACTACTAGACTTACTGGGACCGAACAACCCACAGGACGCACGAAAGCAGAGCCAGTTTCTATGGCGTGGAATGTACGGCTCGGACCCTATCAACAACGGCATACATGGTACGTCCATTAAAGGAGCGTGTCCAGATCACATTTTTGCGCCCCCATTTTTCCCACGAGTGTTTAAATTTTGATACCATATCATGTGTCATATTTTTCTCAAATTTACCAAAATTTACCAAAATTTTACCAAAATTTTACCAAAATTTACTAAAAATTTACCAAAATTTACCAAAAAATTACAAAAAATTACCAACATTTACAAAAATGTTTTATAAACTAAATTATTCGTTCCATAAAGCAGTGCAGTGATTACACCAACCTTTTTGCTTCCACATCCAAATTCGAGATTGCAAGTTTCCTGTTTTCTTCCCATAGATAGTATTTTGGGGAGGTATTTTATATGATTGTTAGGTTAGAACGAAATATATTTTCTGGAAAAATCTGAACTAGCTCCTTTGAGCAGCACTATGAAATCGGACCTTAATGTTTGTTTGGCTCTGTTTTAATGCAGGTTCCGTGGGTTATCTCGCGGCTGTCGGTGAAGAGAAACTCTTGTTTCCTGACGGCTTATGTTGTAGGGAGAACCCAGATCTTCAGGCCGACAAGGTAACAAAACTGAGTTTGACTAGGACACCCATTCTCACACTGACGTACTTACTTTCACATGCACACTTAAAAACCCATTGACCAGACTAATTTTTTGTTGCTATGTGGTGCAGAATCAATTAATAGTGTGTGATGTCGTACTTCCTTTTACATGCGCACTTTGTATCCACTTGACCAGACTAAATTTTTGTTGCTATCTAATGTGACCGGGTGCACGAGGCAGGTCTGAAGTACAGAATCAATACCATGTTCACCGTGGGGGGAGAATAGCATAAAGCATCCAGACTGTTGATTTCTAGGCAATGGTGTGCACCACGTAGCAACAACAGCATAGTATGTGACTTTCTAAACTGCACCTCCCTTTTGCAAGTGAATAATTCGGGGCACCAGCCATTCTGCAAATGCTACACGCAAAAGTCTAATTACCATACTGTGATAATTACATAATATTGGATGGCTTTGAGGGTGATATGAGAATATACCGCACGAGTCATGATAATACGGAATGAGCTGAAGGCGAGTTCGGTATTTTTATGACGAGTGCGGTATATTCTCATATCACCCAAAAAGACATCCAATATTATTATTGTTATATAAAATGAAGCTTCTGTCTTCTTTGTTTTGTATAAAGATTTCCACAAGATTTTATTTTTTAGTTCTTTTCACGGTTTACAACTGCATGCGCTTTTGTTACTGTTGTACAGTATTTTTTGTTAATGTACTCTGGCGCGCGTTGCACACACGCGCAATATATTCCCTCGATGCATGACGCGCGTGTACATGCGCTTGTTCTCCCAAACAATCGTGGACGTTTTAGGGAGGTCTAACAAAGAGAACAATATCGTCCGCGATTGGCAAGCGAACGTCCGCGATTCGCTCCTGTACAAAACCAACGAGAGTAAGGAAAAATAGACTATGTCCAAACAAAAGAGGAACAAAGGGACGTCCGTGATTGTATGTGGATTCGCACCTGTGTGTGTGTGTTCAGAGTGTGCCCTGCGTGCACGCAAATCGAGGCTCTGTGCTGCACAGTATCAAAAACGCACGGTGTCCGCAAAAGCTTCATATTATATAACATTTTCGGTTTAATCAGAATTTGAACATTTCTTTTGTAATTAAGTTGACATCGAAATATTCACATGACAGCTTCGTTATGCATGACTGCACAAAGCCTATGTGTGCTAAAAATTCCCAATAATAATAAACATAGCCAGTTCTTATATCTAGCGCATTTCAGATCCGACAGATCTCTCAATGCGCTTTCTGAGATTGACTGCTTTTTAAATCAAAATGTGCAGAAAATGTTTGCAATTCTTTGGCTGCTCAGTATATATATTAACACCAAAAGTTAGTATAGTATAGTATTGCATAGTATATCATAGTATTCGTTTTAATACTTTTTGTATATTCTCCCAGATTGTCTGCCCAGCACGAGACTCGATCATGGGGTATCCGCAGGCCAGCAAACGTCGGTTTGAAATCAAACCATACCCTGTTAGAACGGACTCTAACGACAGCCTGCTGTCACCCGTTATGAGCACACATTCGCTGACTTCGGTCGCTTCAAGTAAGTCATTCGATGAAAACCGGAGGCATTATTCAATTAAAAACTTAGATTACGGCCGGGGTCACACGGAAAATGTTTCGTAATTACTTGATTGTAATACGATTGTAATAATTCCAACGACGACTGGCAAATAAATCAAATCAAATTGAAATCATATTCGTCCGTATAAAGCTTATTAGCTCAGTTGACAGTTTGTTTTCGATTGGTTTTGAAAATGTTTACGTGTAGAGTGGGGCGCGGGTAATGATGTTGTGACGTTGCACGTTCGGGTCAACAACTTGCATGTAATGAATAATGTAGCAGTAGCCAGTTCGTAAAAGGCTTTATGGCAAGACAGAAGGCATAACGCTCGCCCAGCCTTTATATATACTCCGCTCAAGACGCTCAATTATCCCACATTTTACCGAACA
Source organism: Henricia sp. BOLD:AAB3569 (assembly GCA_037783545.1). Lineage (NCBI taxonomy): Eukaryota > Metazoa > Echinodermata > Asteroidea > Spinulosida > Echinasteridae > Henricia > Henricia sp. BOLD:AAB3569. Next base: position 932,275 of record JBBELK010000161.1, on the reverse strand, counting down.
ATATAACCCCAAAGCCATAAAGCCTTGCCAAAATCTAACCCAAGCGCAGAGCAGATTAGAAATAACCTCAAAACCTACTGAGTGGAATGTAAACGTATTGCACTATGGGGTCACTAGAGGGCGCCATATAACTTGATCGGTAACAAAATCCCATTCCTCCTTAGGTTCAAGCAACACGTCCCTAGATCTGCTGTTACTGCCGCCACATAGCGCCCTCTGTCAGACGACCTGCCTGCTCCTAACCCCACCCCTACTACTGACCAAGGTCAAAGGTTACCACAGGGGTCACGTCGAGGTCGTGTACGCGCTGGTGGTGCACGGATTCGTTATCGTTGGAATGCGGATGGTTTGGTTCAACGAAGACCAGGCGAGACAATACAGCGGGGTCTATTCGAAGTCGTTCCCCAGTTTGGTGAGAGAAAAATTCCGTATAATTTGCTTTTAGTGATCCACATGTCCGCAACTAATCTCTGGTCTTAATTCAAGTCACAAGTTTTTCAAATACACTACTAAGTTAGGGATATTGTGGGGGTGTACGCAGATATTTTATTGAGGGTATGCATTCTGCTTGAATGATTTTGTATATATGATTAGACAATTGTATCTGCATGACAGACACACCTGGGCCCAATTTCATACAACATGTTAGCACCCGATTTTTGATTAAGCAGCACTCTCTCCATTTCATAAAACTGTTTAAGCACTAGCAAACCAAACTGCATGCTAACCTACCGATTTTTTGCTAACGCGACGCCATCTTTTTTCTTCGCCATTCTCGGCAAAATTCGGGACACATTTTCCAACAGATACACAACTTTCAGCTGTTGTTGAAATATTTCAGTCAGCAACAGGCAAGGGTCTTCTGTGGTAGTGATAATCATCCCAAAATGGAAACATAACCGATGATGGTATTTAAAAATCTCTTTGCGCGCTTAGAACAACAAGCTTTATGAAATACGCCCTTGCTTGAGCGAATATTCCTGCTATGCTTAATCCAAATTTGTGATTAAGCGTAACATGTTTTATGAAATTGGCCCCTTGTCACAGGAATAGGTGAAAACAGTCATTTGAAAAAAACAAAATCCAAAATTGAACCACACCAATATCCCTAACTTATTGTGACTAGTTTAAACTGCAACAAATGCATTCTTTGGTACATGTTTGTCCTTTGTTGCTTGGATTTGAGAAGGACTTGGTATGGGCTCGGGACGGGCTCGTGACGGACTCGTGACGGACTCGTGACGGACTCGTGACGGACTCGTGACGGACTCGTGACGGATTCGGGACGGTCTCGGGACAGACTCGGGACGGACTCGGGACGGACTCGGGACGGACTCGTGACAAACTCGTGACAAACTTTTAAAATGTCATATTTTCTTTTCATAGCCTAAGATTCTCTCCCACGGACCTAGCATTGTCATCGCGACACAGCGAGACAACGCCGTTAGTTGTTTTGACGCTTTGCTCGGAAGGTTAGTGTCATTTTTCAAACATCTTATTTTTGTTTCAGATTGTTTCAATTTCAAAACTCCCAATCGTTTAAAGACAGATTACATGATTGGAAAACTGTTAGAAAGACATTATCTCCATGTGTGATTGAGGATGTGTATGATAAAAACCAACCTACCCACTAATATTAATTGATTCTTAATTGCATTATTTCGAACAGTTCCTACGACAAAGAATCGATTATCAGTAAATACGGCGAGCACATACTCCGACCGAAGGACTCGAAAGAGGTAAATTCAATCATTTGTAAAATCCTTTACGCTTTTTCAGGCAAACTCTTCAAAATTATTTTCCTTGGGTATTATATTTCACACGCTCGATATTAGTGAAAACCCCATGTGAATATGACTTTTGGTAAAAAAGTTACAATTGTTTGAACTTGCGTATTAAAAAGAAAAACTAAGAAAATCAATATTAAAGTTACAGTACTTTAGCCTCACATTTTTGAACCTCACATTTTTTAGCCTCACATTTTGAGCCTCACATTTTTTAGCCTCGCATTTTGAGCCTCACATTTTTGAACCTCACATTTTTTAGCCTCACATTTTTTTAGCCTCACATTTTTTAGCCTCCCATTTTTCCCATGGGTATTAAGATTTTCATATCACATCATAATTTTTATCATGTGTCATAGTTTTCTCATTACAATTCTGAAAGTTCATGCTCTCCATATCTGTATATTTTTAAAGATATCGTCAAAAAAAACTCCAATATTTATCTGGTTACATAAAGTAGTGCAGTAATTACACCAACCTTTTTGCTTTCACGTCCAAAATTGGAGATTGCAAATTCAATGTTTTCTTCCCATGGATAGTATTGTGGGCAGGTATTGTATTTGATTGTTAGGTTAGAACGAAATCCATTTTCTTGAGAAATCTGAACACTCTCCTTTAAATCTTTTTAGCACACGTTTCACAACAAAGTCCTTAGCAAGGATACATTTGGTGCAAAATATTTTGTTGAAAATGTCAAAAAATTTAAATTTTTTTTTTCTACCCCTAGAACAAAATGTTGGCTCGTGTCTCAAAACAAGTCTTGCTGACTTTTTTACTAATTTTGTTTAATTGCATCACACGGAGCAACGTAGTAATTCCACTATTTGTATCTTTTTTTAAATTCACAGTCAGCGAAACACCTGGAATTCTTCTTCGACGAGCTCATCCCGAGAAGTCAAGGAGAAATCGTTCCATGCTAAAAATCGGTGACGTTGTCTGTTTCCTTTTTTTGCAGAATTTAAATTGTGTTTGCGTGCGAATGAGAATTCTGCGCGATCGTAAATTTTCTGCAATCGCAAATTTTGCACGATTGCGAAGACAAAGTGATTTCTTTACGGTACAGATAGAACTGGGAAAGCTAAACTACAGTGCTTAAAGAAAAATAATAATCTGACGACATTTTCCCAAATTAACATTTTTGTTTATAAATTCCATCCATGAGAAGTCTTTCATTACACTTAATTTGCAATATTTTCACATATTCGTCCATTAAACAAGGTAAACGGAACTTTAAAAGACATTTATTCCGTCCTAAACAGATTTTATACGAAAGTGCTTAAACCTTTAACAATGAATGCAAGTTTTGTACCAGTACGTTGTTGCGTTTTAAAGTTGATTCCGTCCCGACTAATTTGTACCAAAAATTGTTTCATATATGCCAAGTTGTCAACATGAGAGAAGGATTTCAGTACAATGAAAAGCGTAATAATAAGAAAAACAATTAATTTGTGGGGAAAAATTTCTTTAAAAATTACTCAGTCTATAACTCCAGGGAATTAAGTACTTAAAACTTTGGGGGGAAAATGAAAGTTAGGCCGTTTCAAACGTCGTGCTTGTGCTTTGTCAAATTAAATTCAGTTTGGCACGGCGTAAGCACGGCATAAGCACGGCAGTGGTTTCAAACGTCGAACGTAATTAAAAACTCCTAGTCGAACTTAAATACTTTCAACATGGCGGATGAGTCATGTGCACGTCATGGACGATGTGCCATTGTAAGTCGCCATATTTATTATTTACATGCGCTTGTTTGTTGGTTATTTCTTTGCTTGCGTACGCGCTGTGAGCATGCGCATTCCTATTTGTTAACAAAATTGCGGGGCCAACTTCGAACTGGAATTAAATTCGACATGGCAGAAGCACGACGTTTGAAACCACGCCGTGCTACTGCCGCACTAAATTGAGTTAGCACGGCAGACCCTGTCGAGCTAAAATCTTCTGCCGTGTCGAACTCATTTTGCCGAGCCAAATGGCTTCGAACGTCGTGCTTGTGCCGTGTCGAATTAAAAAAATCAAGTTGAACTTAATTCAACACGGCACAAAAATGTTTGAAACGGGAAATTTTGTGGGAAGATTTTTGAATATGGAAACTCGAACAGAAAGAAATTTGTTATCATTTGCCCTCCATACTTTTGTCAACAAACACAAGTGAAGTTTGCTGCTGACAATTTTCAATTTTCAATGAATTACTCAACAAAAATATTCTGAAAAAGATTGTTGAAAAAAAGAAAGAGAATTTTTTTTTGATCTGCAAACGAACTAAAAAAGATTAAACAAAAATTCCACGAAATATATTTTGATCAACAAATTAAAAAGAAGATAATTATATATAATTAAATTTTACTTCATTAAGATAATTTTAATGTTTGAATTTCTCTAAAAAAGATGGCTATGCAAAAACAGCTACTGTTCTTTTAAATGTTTAAAATTTGAAGATGTACATTTTTTCGAAAATATAAATTTGGAGTTTTGAATTTTTTAATTAAATCCGTCCACTACAAATTTATGTAAATTTTTGTCACTCAATTGAAAGAATTTGAAGAAAAAAAAGAGCATTAATTGATAAGAAAAAGTGTTAATTTTTGAATGGAGTTTATGACGGCAGAATTATCATTTAACAAAACATAACAAAACAAAATTGCAATGAATTTCTGAATTTGTGGTGTTTTGCTAAACAAAAAAGATACATTGATTTTTTGAGAAAAAAAACAATTATTTGTTTTCTTTAACAAATAATGGATTTCATTTCAGACATTTCATTACAACATTTGGATGCTTTACCCAAACTGTTCACGTACTCATTTCTCTCGCGTTTTTCAGTGCGCTATTAGAACCCAACAAAATGGACCACCATTTTTTATGTCCAAATTTTTTAAACAAATGTCTTAAAAAGTAACGAGACAAATTTTTCGTTTTTTGGTTCGTATTCCTAATAATATAAATTTTACTGTTGAAAAGAGGAAATTTAAGTATGTATATTAGTTTATTCTGCCAAAACATGCAGTGTTGATATCTCTTACTATAAATACTTTGTTTTATATTAAAGCAGATTTTCTTGTATTTATATAAACTCCTCAAAAAAAGTTCGGAAAGTCAAGTTTGACTGACGATTTCTCTCTTGTTGCGATGATGTGTCATTTGTTATGATTAAGCAATTGGGGGATGTGCAGCACAGCTGAATACGGGGGCGGGTGTAAAGTGAAATGTCACAAAATACATTGCTATTGTCAAAAAGTGCATTGACACATTCCCATCCTCCAAGCAAAAGGGGAATGCACTGCATGACAATAGCAGTAAATTTTGTGACATTTCACTTTCCACCCACCCCTGTATTCCGCTATACAGCACATCCCCCCAATTGATTAATCATAACAAATGACACATCACTGTAAAGAGATATAACAGGGCTTTCTAATGATACCAAATTCAAGGGAAATTATTTAGTAACAAGAGATAAATCGTCAGTCAAACTTGACTTTCCGAACTTTTTTTGAGGAGTTTGTTTGTTTGCGTACAGATTGTTATTGCACAACCACACACGTACGATCTCGGCTTGGGCGATTCCACGCCGGAATCGGGTAAAATCGATTCCACTTTAGGAATCGGAATCGCGATTCCAGATTTTTAAGGAATCGATTCCCAGTAGATATCGATTCCCTTTCATTTAGATTCGATTCCCAGTGATAGCATGACGATTCCAGAAAATACCTAGCAATTCCGAAGGCAAAACTCCAACTTTTGTAAGAATATTTAGCCTCTGTTCATTTCCACATTATTAAGAAAGTGTTTGTGGGTACAGCCTGGCCGGCATAATTTCGGGGACGTTTAATGCCACTTGGTGCCAATAATTGGGTCGTCGTCGGCACAATATGTAGTATCGTCGATGTACATGTGGAATTCCTCACGTGCATGCAGTACTTAAAACATAGCTTGTACACCTTGCAATGGTTCGGGTAGTCCTGTTTACCATTTTCGGTGATGACGGTAGTGGTGTACATGTATGTAATGCACTTGTCAATTGTAACCCGCGCCCGGGGGGACCCTGGACTAGCGGGGACTTAGCCGGGAACTTCCATATTGAAATTTGGAAACCCCCGGGTAGTCCCTGGTAAGTTTCTAGTCAAGTGCCACGGGGCGGGGACACTGTTTTCTTGGAACCCATGGGTAAGTCCCCGCCCCTGACCGCTGGGCATAAGTTGGAAGTCCCCGCACAGTCCAGGCCCTGTAACGCCGGGCCTAATGTGGATGTCCCTGCATATGCCCCGGCCGGCGGGGCATCTGTTTTTGGAAATCCCTGGGTATCGCCCCGGCTTGCGGGGCAACCCCTTTGGAAGTCTCGGGTCAGTCCCGGGGTAATGTCCAGGGTAGCGGGGCGCCTTTTTCTTGGAAACCCTTGGGTAGGTCCCCGCTAGTGCCCCGCTATAGCCAGGGTCCCCCAGGGCGCGGGTTACAATTGACAAGTGCATAAACTTCTGACTTCAACTGTACATTAACACACTCATTTACCTATTAAACACGCTCAGTATATTTAATGTTTTTCCGCGGAAAATAGAATCGATTCTTTTTTGGAATTGGAGTCGACTCCGAAAAAGCTGGAGTCGCCCAGGCCTAATACGATCACAACCAATTATGAAAACATACCATTATTTTGTGCAGCGGAGTGCATTGCACATTCAAGCAACGCGCATACGCAACATGCGCATTGCTTCATTAATAGGATGCCTTCATTCTGATCTCCAGCGCAACACTGACTGTGGTGACATGCAATAGGTCTGTATAGGCCTTTTGCACGCGTGGCCATGATAGAGGGCAGTCACATTGTCAGCGTGCGTCATTCACAAGTAGGCACTTTGTTGATCTATTGTCACATCATTTAAATATGAAAACCTGCCCCCTGTCATGGCTGCAGGAGGAAAGGGTGTATTATTTTATGTACATGTTGTATGATAGTTTGTTTTTAATTGTATGATTTTTTTCCCCCCCAGTTTGCATTGTTTTAGTTTGTAAAACGTTTACTTTATTCAGGAATAAAATTTGTGAAACTTTCCGTTTTTGTGGTTGAAATGCATTTTCAAACCAATTTTGTGAAATTATTTTTCTAGGGTAATATATTTCACGGTCCGTATTCGTGAAAACCCCATGTGAATACGACTTTTAGTAAAAAAGTTACAATTGTTTGAACACCGGCGTATTAAAAAAGAAAAACTAAGAAAATAAATTTTGAAGTTACGGTAAAGGAACATTTTTTAGCCTCACATGTTTGAGCCTCACTTTTTTGAGCCTCACATTTTTTAGCCTCACATTTTTCCCATGGGTGTTCAGATTTTCATATCACATAATTTATTTCATAAAATATAAAATATGTCGACAAAAATGCCAAACGTCAGGGCACATTCTTTTCACATTTTTAACTACTTGGTTTCAACTTTGTTTATGTGATATTAATTACAAAAATTACAATACGAGACTTTCCACGGTAAAGGGTGCATTTTGGCAACACAGACCATATTTTCCAGAAAATACTTTGTCTGGCCTCAAAATTAAAAAAATAAGTTTCAGTTGTTCTGAAGAGATAACTTAGGCCCCAAAAAGGGTTACAAATAGTGTGACAACATGCCTTTCTCAAAACCCTGTGTACGAATTTCCAATATACGCTCGTAACCGGGACGGCCTAAAATGTAAAACAAGTGTCTTTATTTCACAATTTCAACATTTGTTTTTAATCTGTTTTTAATTAATTATTTCCCTTCAGCAAAAAATGAAAAAAAGAAGAAAAAAACCAAACAAAATTGATAACATTATCTGCGTTAATTTCGACCAGCTGGCAAATTATCTTGCCATTCCCAGCCAAACTAATCTTGATTAACAATTAGGGTAAGTGTAATTGTTGGGTAAACATATTATTAGATAGCTGTGGGAATTTTTTTTTTATAAAATACGTAAAAAATAACAAGTTTCCAGTCATCTTTGCGAGAGAACCGTCCGAGGAAAGAACAATCATGGCTATATTTCTTGTTTTCGTCGGAATATTGAGCGTTGGTAAGTTGGAAAATATATAGGCACAGTGCTATACTCCCCAGGCTTTCCCCAAGACCCCTGACATACCAGGCAGCTGAGCTATAAGGCACGGTGGTATACTCCCTCAGGTTTCCCCCGAGACCTCTGACTCACCGGGCAGATGCTCTACCAGCTGAACTATGAGGCACAGTGGTATACTCGGCCCCCAAGTTTCCCCCCAGACCTCTGACACACCAGGCAGATGCTCTACCAGCTGAGTTATGAGGCACAGTGGTACACTGCCTCAGGTTTTCCCTAAGACCTCTGACACACCGGGCAGATGCTCTACCAGTTGAGCTATGAGGCACAGTGGTATACTACCTCAGGTTTCCCCCAAGACCTCTGACACACCGTACAGATGCTCTACCAGCTGAGCTATGGGGCACAGTGGTATACTACCTCAGGTTTCCCCCAAGACCTCTGACACACCGGGCAGATGCTCTACCAGCTGAGCTATACGGCACAGTGGTATACTCCCTCAGGTTTTGACCAATCATGTTGTTGTGTTATTGCGCATTTTCATGCTGATTAGGCACCATACCAAATATTGCGTCTATTAGATTATATAAAATTATTGTAATAATTGATTACTCTTTGTTCTGTTCAATTTACAGTGAACATCGCTGTTGCAGCTCCAGGAGTTCGTAAGTAAAAAAAACAAAACACTTCAGTGATTTCCTCCGGGTCCAAGAGGAACTGTTTGAACAAGTTTGATGGGATGATTGTAATGAGCTGCACGTGATGTCTTAATGTTGGCTTTAAAAAAGCGACTGCAAAATGGGCATTTCAAGCAACATGCCACGATTGTCGGGGATCAACGGCAGTATGTGCCGACGATGCACTGCCTGTATCCAAATCAATGGTGGCCACACACGCTATTGAAAGGGGACTGACATCGCACCCTCTTCTGTTCTTTACTGTAGAACAAACTGATGAGATAGTGTATCTTGGTCAAAAACTTGACACGTCATTAATAAAATGCCAATGTTTCAATTAGCAATATTGTTGGTTTAATTGTTTTATTTTGAACTGTTACAATTTCATTACATTTTAAACAAGTGGTAAGTTTCTTTTGCGTTTCATATCTAATTTTATTGGCCTAATGAAATGTGACATTTTCTGTTTCTGGGAGAATCCTGCAGTTAAGGCCGCGCAGAAATCTGAACTCTGCTACTTTTTAATCATTTTACAAGATCTTGTCGCATGTATAATTTTCGTAAAATGCAAATTTTTTTATTTCTTTTGTTTTACAGGCAAATTAGTCGTTGTAAACCAAAAGCCACCAGGTAAGTACAAACTTTACTCCACACTGATTTTTCTCAAAGCAATGCCGTTTCGGGGGAAAAATCACACTGCCGCGCTGCGCTCACCGCATTGCATGAGGTTCCAATCGCCGATCTTTCCAAAATAGAAAATTTAATTCCGTAACTAGACTTGAGGGTTCTCTTAATGCATAGTTCCGAGGTTGCCCAGTTAACCCCGCCCCTTAGATATTGTTGCTATGTGCTCACAAGCCATTGCAAAAAAATGGCGAGACTACGTACAAAGCAACGGGACTCGGCATGGAAAGCACAGATTCATTGAAGAAAACCCAAAGGTATTTATGTTTTGAGGTCGACAGTTATCGTAGCACACACTGAGCGAAGGGCTAGTAATGCAGGGATGACATATCTTTCATAAAATTGCGCTTTCCTACCTTTGAACAGCGAATCGCCAAACATTGAAACCAAAATTCACCCGGTCACTGGCGCATACAACATACAAACTGTATGGGCAGAACATCGCGGATTGTTTGTGATGATTGCATCACTTTGACCTTTGTGGGCGCCGTCTGCTAGCTCTGTTGTGATTGGTCGCGGGTTCGGCTTGATTGACAGGTCGGAACTCCGGATCTTTGTTAAAAATTGATATTTACCGAACAGAAAGTACCTAGTTTGACTTCTAAATACGCTTACATACCTTTTACCACCATGTATTGCACCAATTTGTAATCATACACCACATCGACTATCCACAAAGTGAAATTTTCGAAGAAATAGGCGTAGGAAGTGCAGGACACTAAGAAAAAAGAAATGGTTTTTTTTCTTAAAAAATAAGGCCTGTACATGGCGGTAAAGTATGAAAGTGTATGAAGAAGTCAAACTAGGCACTTTCTGTTCGTTAAATAGCCATTTTTGAAAAAGATCCGGAAGATCTAGAAGGATCCGGAGGGTCCTTTTTTTACCCACACCCTCTCTTATACGTCATTGGCTGCGTGTTGGAAAGGTCAGCGCACCGCGGTCAAAGTTCAACAGATTTGAACTGTCACCCAGCTCAAAACGTTTTGAGCATCGCTTAAAAAAATGGTTTTTAACCTCAAAAATATTAGGGCTACACCAAATTGTCACCCTAATAGTAATATAGAGCGTGTCGCCCTAACATAGCTTTTTTACACAAAAACTGTCGCCTCACTAGGTAAAACATAGTTTTAAATGTTTCTTTATTACAGGCAATCCTTGCAAGTCTTACCCATGTCTTAATAATGGCCTCTGCCTACGGATAAGAAATCAGAAATTCATGTGTGATTGTGAGGAAGGATTTGTAGGCAAGCTTTGCGAATCGTCAGCGCTCGGTAAGTTTACAAAAAGTAGGTCCAAATAAACATTGTAGTTATCCACATATTCGTGGCAAAAACAATGTTTTCTGTTTATGGGTAACGCAGACGAATTACCCCAAAGCGGTACTACCGAAAAACACAGGAAAACATACTAAATACCGGAAAACACCAAAAATAAAACACTGGAAAACACATTAAATACCGGAAAACACCCAAATAACTCCCCAAAACATACCCAGAAACACCAGAAAATATAGGCGAAAAACAACCCAGTGTTTTACTGGTGTTTTTCGGTGTTTGTTTTCGGGGTGTTTTCTGGTGTTTTCCGGTATTTTCCGGTAAATAGTATCACCCTGTCAAAGTCACGAGAAAAACGTTTTTGTTTCGCGTTTCGTGTTTTTTGCCTCCCATTTGCACCGGGCTTTAGTTTTTATCTTGAAATGGTTCATTTTCCAACCGGCAACAATTTCTGTGAAAGAAACCTGGCCCCTGACTACCTTTATGGTTGTCCGTACAGTATAACCAAGGAACCAGCCTAAGTAGGACGACAGCTTTGCATAATTTCTCGAAAGCATTTCATTGTTTTCCTGGAATGTAGATGAGGTACTGAGCTGACTTACACACATGTTAATTGGTTTTTATCATACACGCAGAGCTGAGATAATGCTGTTTTTAACAGTTTCCAATTTTTCTTGACTGACCCATGCGCCACCCCAAAACCAGGCGGATTTTTTTTTTTCCTTTCTGAGAATTGAGCAAAACAATTAATTTTCATCTTATGACACGAAAGTTCACTTCGCACTTCACCCAAAAGCCACTTCGCCCAAACACCACTTCGCCCAAACACCACTTCGCCCAAACGGCACTTCGCCCAAACGGCACTTCGCCCAAAAGCCACTTCGCCCAAACACCACTTCGTGCAAACACCATGCAAAGGCCGTGGTTCAGGCCGAAGTGGTTCAGGGCGAAGAGGTTTTTAGGCGAAGTGACTGTAAAGCTTTTTTTGACTGTTTTCTCAAAAGTTAGTTGAAGTACGGAGCTGACGTTTACTCAGGTTGGTTTTAATCATGCATATCTTCAATCACACACTCAGGGAGATGAAACTATTTGTAACGGTTCACCAATCATGTGTTCTACCTTTAAAAGTGGTCTAGTGGGTATGAAGCGGGACTCCCAGTCAGAGGTTGGGGGTTCGAGCCCCACTTCGACCAATGTGTCTGTGTCCCTGGGCAAGGCACTTAATCCCAGTTGCCTCGTCAACCCAAGCGATATATGGGAAGCTGTTAAGGGGAATGCTACAATCTAACTGCTGATAGGATTGTGCGCCTTGGCCGGGTTGCACACCTAGTTGAAGCGAAATGGTTCTGGTGATTTCCTGATGGCAGCGGTAATAATGGCAACAGCCGCCTCGGAATATGTTTACATAGATAGATGGCGCTTTACAAATGCATGTGTTATTATTATTATTATTATATCTCGAAACGGTATTTGCCAACTTCCGCCTAGTGTTATATACGGTGATGGGTACATTTTTTTCCTTTTTTTCTTTCAGACACTCCAGAATTGACATGTCCAATAACGCAGTGGGGCGGTTTCGGAAATTGCATCATCGAATGTGAAATAGATCTGGACTGTAAGGAATCTACTAAAGGTTGCTGTTCTACCGGCTGTGGTAAACAGTGTTTGGAAATGGGTAAGTAGGTAGCTGCGTAGTTTGGTACCCGGACCAAAAATTCTTTGACTAGACTGAATTTAAGGTCCGGCAGCCGCCAAATCCGCCATTTTGAAACAGGAGGAATTTCTCCCGAATGCACGTCCGGTCGTCCGGACGTTACCGTTAATCGTCGGGTACAATTCGTCATTGTTTCGAGAATTTGAATTGACGTCGCGTGCACGTACGTACGCGTGCCGCTGCGTGTGTATTTATGGTGATGCCACGGATTTAAAACTACGCAGTGGCTATACTATTTACGGTAACCGTAGGAGCTCACTGGGTGATGCAGACAAGGTTTGAATTTTCTTTATGATGCTAGCCTACATTTATATTAAAATGGGCATATTTAATATTTTAAGGTTAATATATTAAATTTGTATTGGTCAAATAAGGAATAACCCGGCCCTTTCAAATTGTTGTACACTCATGCCATATAGCGCGCAGCGCGCTTTGAAAATTAACGGTTATGTGCTCCTAAAAATAAATGCATGACGTAATGCTTAAAGTGCTATTTTAAACACGACAGTAGCTGGTCCTTATATTCAGTCGTTGTATGTGGAATATGTGGAGCGGGAACCAGTCTAGTAGCTGCGTAGCCATTAATCTCCTCCCCAGACCTGCAGTGGATGCTCGCACATCAGGTCTGAGGAATCACGGTGAAAGGTCATCGCTGATAGGTTGAACGTCATTGCCCATTCGTAAGCCGTCGTTGATAGTACGTGTACTGCTATTGGTTATGCGATCAATTCAGTGTGCTGCCATAGCAACAGAACACGCCCTTGGTAATAGTCGAGTGCCAAAAGATCGTGCGATATGACGCGGCACGTGCACGGCGCTATATACAGCTACTAGACTCCGTCGGTGTTTCAAATGCTATATGCGGTAGAGGCTATCGATAAGCCAGGCACTTCGTGCATGATATGTCACAGCACGAGACGTGGCCCGAATGCGGATCGCACAGTTCATTCATTCATTCATTCATTCATAATGGTTTATTACACATACTAACAGTATCAAATAGCAGCTCAAAAGCTGAATTACATGATAAATATACAGAGTAAAAAAAAAAAAAAAACACCTAATAATAATTTACAAATTTTAAAGGCACAGGCTCGCCAGCAATGCGCGCGCGCCAAATTCGCGCAACAAAATACGGAGCTCCGTGCTTTTGCTACACGGAGCCGCGCACTTCGCGGCACGAACTCGGCGCACGCACCGCTGACGAGCCCCTGCCTTAAATTTTAAAAAATACTATCAACAAAAAACAGTCAACACCAACCAGCCTCATGTACAGGGTCATTAAATTTGAATTTACATCGCACATGCATTATGTAATCTAATAAAGTAGGGGCCGAATGTGGACCCGAATGTGGACTGCATACTGTGTAGTATAGGGGTCACAACATCAATTGGGGCAATTTCCTTCCACAACCATGACGGGTTCGTACACGGGCTGTGATGGGAAAGCTTACGTCATGCACGAAGTGCCTGGCTTATAGCCTCTCCCGTAACGGTTGCGATTGAATTTGACCGAGATTGGAAGGGAATTCTTCCTGTTTTACGAGGGACAGCGTCATATATAAGTTGGAATGGAATGGAATGGAATGGTTGGAATGGTTTATTGATCTCTACAACCCCAACTGGAGTATGAGAGCCAGTACAGGTTACAAAGTAATTAATATATAGGTTATGTAGATTAAGAAAATAAAGTACAAGTTAGCTTTATATAATACATTATCAATATGCAAGAATTAGTATAACCAAATGACTTACGGAAATTTAGATAGTATTATCTTAATAAATTTAGCTAGATTAAACAATTGAAGGGAACCTTTTACATTAAACAATAACTCCAATTTAACAGTGTTTGGGTTAGTCCAATAAAACGTCTTTATATAAGTGCGTCTGTCTTCGCGAAGTGCATTACAAACAAGAGTATAGTGGAATTCATCACAATTGGCTTCAATATTACATAACGGGCATACTGTGATATTAACAGGTGATTGGGAGGGTAAATAGCGGACTTCAGATGATGGGAGGTGGTGGTTACCACAACGAAAGCGAGCTAATGCTGATCTACTAGAATTATTTAATTTGACAAGGTACTTCTCAGAATCTAAGTTAGTTTTAATCAGTTTATAAAGTGCCAGCTACTAAATAGGAACCTGTAATGTAATGTGGGCGAAGAAGGTACATATGTAGATCATGATTTTTGTAAAGACCATTTGGGTACGTGTGTTAAGGTACTGATTTGTGTGCAGCCTTCTGAGCTTTACCCGCGGTACTTAATGAGCTAAAAGCTTTGCAGGGGTCCCGCACCAAAATTCAGTGCAGGCTTCCCCAGGCCCCAGACCTGATGTGTGGTCTAAATTTAAATATCAAAAATCGGAAGTTTAGAAGTCAATGTCAACGGTATGTAATGTTACCTTAGCCCTAATCATGTGGTTATTTCATGTAGGGCTAATGAGAACATAATTGCAGTCAACATGAACACGATATCTCAAAACAAATTCTCATTTTCTCCCCGTGACACACTAATTCCCCCTGGGACTCACCCAAACCTTGACCTTGTCTAGCTGAGGTTACCTCAGCTCTAACTTTATCATGTGGTTATTCGGATGTGGTTTTTCGGATGTAGAGCTGAGGTTACTTATCAACATGAACACGGTATCACTAAACAAATGTCATTTTCTCCCCGTGACTAACCCAAACCTTGTCAGACATAACCACTACGCAGGTCCTTCAGGGAAATAACAAGCCACGATGAAGATTCAGCCTACAATTGCAGTAAAAAGGGAGGTCTGGAATGACAGCCGATGTGTACAAATTCAAGTCTTGTGTACGATGTGTCTATCCGTGTACAAAGGAATGGCAATTTTGCACGATCGATTACCAGACTACCAGTGCACAGACTGAATTTGAGATATCGTGTTCATGTTGACTGTTCTCATTAGCCCTACATGAAATAACCACATGATAAAGTTAGGGCTAAGGTAACATTAGCTACGGCATGTCATGCAAAATAGTGCATGTTACAACCGCTGTTCTTGACTTCTAAGATGGATCATTTCGAGGATTACACGGACAAGTTCTGAAAAAAATCCATAGACACAGGCAAGACACGGTTCTCAAGAACTATCAGATGACGTTTGGTGAGGATTGGGCAGCAGGTTATTTTGCTAGCCATGTTTTAGTGTTTGAACAAACAGCACAACCATATGCACGTCCAACAGTAGCAACAAACATTTAGTCTGGTCAAGTGGATACTAAGTTTTCATGTGAAAGAAAGAACGTCAATACACCAGACGCTATATTCATGCAAAACAGTCTAATTTCCTTTTTTTATTTTTCAGTCGAAAAAGCCAAACCGGATCCCAGGTGCCCCAGAAGGCCCTTCACAAGATCCGCTAGAGCTCTCGATCCTTGCACTACGGAATGCATCAAAAGTGAGGACTGCAGGGGCTCTAGTCGAGGGTGCTGTTATAACGGTTGCAGTAACCAGTGTTTTTGGGTGGGCGAGAAAGGTATGTGTAGCCTTAGGCCCGCTTCAACTCTCGCGCTTATGCCGTGTCTAATTAAATTCAACTTGGCACGACGTTAGCATGGTGTATAAACACACTAGTGGTTTCAAACGTCGAACTTAATTGCAAACTCCCAGTCGAGCTTAAATACATCCAACATGGCGGGTGATCGAGTATTGTGCACGTCATGGACGTTGTACACATGCGTTTTCCATTCTGTCCATTGTACGTCGCCATATTTATTATTTTGATGCACTTGTTTGTTGGTTATTTCTTTACTCACATACATGCGCATTCCTAGTTGTGAACAAAATCGCGGACCAACTTCGAACTGGAATAAAATTCGACACGGCAGAAGCTCGACGTTTGAAGCCAAGCCGTGCTTGTGCTGCACTAAATAGAGTTAGCACGGCAGACCCTGTCGAGCTAAAATCTTCTGCCGTGTCGAACTCATTTTGCCGAGCCAAATGGCTTCAAACGTTGTGCTTGTGCCGTGTCGAATAAACAAAAATCAAGTTTAATTTAATTTGACACTGCATAAGCGCGACGTTTGAAGCGGGCCTTATTATAGGAGCATGTCACATACTCTTGGTTTTAGGCCTGTGAATTTTCAAATAATTTACTTTTATAAAAATATAAATTTCATTTTCGAAAAATGCACTTTTGCTTGCGATTTATCCATTTTTAAACAGACAATTTGAAATAAACAGCGCTGTAAGTCGGCTGGTGCAAATGGTGGATTTTTCATCAAGGGGGATTCTAGATCTTTAAGATCCAACTCTTCCTAGAGCAGCTCATTGGGATTGTTTTCACCTATTCCTGTGACAAGGTGTGTCTGTCATGCAGATACAATTGTCTAATCATATACAAAATCAATCAAGCGGAATGCATACCCTCAATAAAATATCCGAGTACACCCCACAATATCTATAACTTATTGTGAGTAGTATGACATACGGAGAGCTGCCTTCCAACATTTTGCTGAATTTTTCAATAACGATGTGATAACATGAATTTACGATATCTTCATGAAAATAATTAGACTTCTTTTTTTCTTTTCCAGTCCCTGACCCAACAACAGTTCCCCCTGTGTAGTGAAATGCGAAACACATGAGGACTGTGGCGAGTCGAGGGCCTGCTGTCCCAATGGTTGCGGTCGAATGTGTTATTAGAGTCAGTAGATGCCGTATAAGTCAAAAAAATCTTTGCGTAAGTCACATATAATTCAGAAATAATTCCGAAAATAATTGATGAATTTTTTATTTAGGGGCCATCCACAGTATTTAGGGGCCATCCAAAGTCAACATTTTCACAGTTCTACAGAAAAACTTGTCTATAGTGGCCACCAAAATGTGGCCAGAATATGCAGGTGGTTTAGCGTATATAAAGGTTTAGCGTACACATGCAGGAATATCCAAACATAAAAAAAACATACCACAGTGCATGTCTATAGTTGAAAAACAGCTAAAAATGAAATGAAAAAAGATAATTGTTTAAAGCTCCTCATAACATTTCCCAGAGTAGCTTGATTAATTGAGGCAATTTACTGTGTGTGGCCAGATTATCCAGGTTCAACTGCCATAGGATTGTACACACAGAAATCCTAGTGCCCTGGCCACTGGCCGCATTAGAGAGGGGCCCTAATATCAAGGTTCCACCTCCATATGTTTGTGTACAAACTAATTGTTTGGGAACGAACAAATGTGGCCACTTTAGACAGGTGGCCTCTTTATAGAGGTGGCCTTAAGAGCAGGTTTCACTGTACCATGAAATGTCAACATTTTACAGTGCATGTCCTCAACCCCCCTACTCCTTCCTACGCTTCGTAGAACCGTGAAAATGCTGACAACTTAATTTGGACGATCCCAAACACATAAACTTCAGTTTCAAGAATGTTTACTTGAGTCCCGAAGTAAATACATCATCTTTTTTTGGTTGCTCTACACTACAAATCACTGAACCGTGTCCCTGTGCTTTTGCAATGGTACTTTTTTCGACGGCCATGATGTTTAGAGCCAATTATACCTGTAACCATGGTAACGCACGTCACACTTTGGCTGTCTATTCATGATGTTTGTAAGCCACTGTGAACTAGTTTCTGCCTCCTACGTTACACCACAGCAACAGAATGCAAACTATCCGTAACCAGACTGCATAGCATTTCAAGCAAAATTGTTAAAAATATTCTTCGCTTTTAAAGAATTTAAAATCAAAGTTTGTTTGAAAATTTTTCAAATACAATATCTTAAAGGCACAGGCTCGTCAGCAATGCGCGCGCGCCAAATTCGTGCCACGAAATACGCAGCTCCATAGCAAAGGCATAGAGCTGCATATTTCGTAGCATGAATTTGGCGCGCGCGCATTGCTGACGAGCCTGTGCCTTTAACACACCAGCTTTTCATGAGCTTCAAAACTGGCCCTATATAAACTCCTCAAAAAAAGTTCGGAAAGTCCAGTTTGACTGACCATTTCTCTCTTGTTGCAAAATAATTTTCCATAAATGTTATATCATTGGAAAGCCCTGTTATTCCTCTTTACGATGATGTGTCATTTGTTATGATTAAGCAATTGGGGGATGTGCAGCACAGCTGAATACGGGGGCGGGTGTAAAGTGAAATGTCACAAAATGCACTGCTATTGTCAAAAAGTGCATTGACACATTCCCATCTTCCAAGCAAAACGGGAATGCAATGCATGACAATAGCAGTGAATTTTGTGACATTTCACTTTCCACACACCCCTGTATTCCGCTATACTGCACATCCCCCAATTGATTAATCATAACAAATGACACATCATCGTAAAGAGAAATAACAGGGCTTTCCAATGATACAAAATCGTCAGTAAAATTTGACTTTCTTAACTTTTTTGAGGAGTTTATTTAGATAAAACAGTTTATCTTGTTTCATTTATACTTTTTTGAATTATGGGAAAGTGTTTAAAATCGGTCTTTTCATTTATTTAAAACCACACATGGGACGTGGTCTCGACCAATGGGAATGTGTAAGCTTTCTAAGGTGTTAATAAAATATATAAGTGCATTTTCGTAAAAAACATCTTTTTTGTTTTTCAGTTTCTGTTTATTAAATCTAAAATATGGTCAGTTAATCGCTTATTAAATGCAAAAATTGGACAAGGATTTAAGAAGATTAATAAAGATATGATTTATTGTGTCCGAATTCGCTTGTGTATTTGTGTTTTTTTGTGTGCCGTGTCCCAAGAGTAAAACATATTGCTCTGTTAAAAAAACTAAATTTGTTTTTGGGAATAAAATTAAAGGACATTGTTTTGTTCACAATGACCCAAAATGTTACTTGACAAGAAAAAACGTACTCAAAGTTTTGATAGCAGTGGTAGAGAAAAACCACATTATTTCTGTCCAAATGTTTCTGTTGTAGGTCACAAGCCTAGACAATAGACTGCCGAAGTGAATACGTCACCTTTTGTTGGTTGCCTAGGCAATTGGACCTAAACTAAAAATCACTCAACCTTGTCCCAGTGCTTTTCCAATGGTACTTTTCCCGACGGCCATGATAGTTTAGATCCAATTGGCAACGCACGTCACACTTCGGCTGTCTATTCGTGCAGACTGCAGATGAAATAATACAATGCTTCCCATGAATGGTGTAAAATTTCGCTGCTCCGTGGTGGCTAATTTGCAAAATGTTGGCAGTTGCAAAAATGTGCTTTTCCCGAGTATAGTTATGACACGTATTTTTATTGCTAAACAAAAAACTTAAGATGTCTTCGCAGCTAGAATCGAAAGTAACATTAAAAAAAATCGCCCTTTTTATACCTGTCCTTATATTCTCCTGTGTGGAATATGTGGACGGGAACCAGTCTAGTCCCACCCGGTAGTACTATTTACCGGAAAACACCGGAAAACACCAGAAAACACCGGAAAACATACTAAATACCGGAAAACACCGGAAAACAGTATTTTATGGTGTTTTCTGCAGGTATAGTGGGGGTTGTGTTATTAAGTGCTTTCGGGTGTTTTCCGGTATTTAGTGTGTTTTCCGGTATTTAGTATGTTTTCCGGTGTTTTCCGGTATTTAGTGTGTTTTCCGGTATTTAGTGTGTTTTCCGGTATTTAGTATGTTTTCCGGTGTTTTCCGGTATTTAGTGTTTTCCGGTATTTAGTATGTTTTCCGGTGTTTTCCGGTGAGTTTTCCGGTATTTTCCGGTGTTTTCCGGTATATAGTATCACCCGTCCCACCGCCAAATGGGGCCTTTTTCAACAGGGCCACTGAACGCAGGCGCGGCTAGGAGTTAGGGTACTGTACACGTCGTTATCGGTAGGTGGTCTACAACCGAAACTACGAAAAAGGGAAATATAAACTCAATTTCTTGAGGTGAAATCTTCATTTTGAAAGGTAGGAGGTTTCACTGAATGAATTTTACATGTCTTAACAATTATTTGTGCGAGTTTGGAATGTTAAATGTGTTTATTTTTTTACGGAGAGCGTATTTTCTATACCCTTTCAAAAGCTCTTTTGATAGAAACGACGCCACTCTGTGCGTGTGTGTGTTGGCCTATTGAACGGGGCTGATCGCCCGTGAAAGCACGGCGTGATGTATGGCGTGGCCCCGGTCGTTGGAATCTGGTTGTGTCAACCAGTCTTAAAATCATGCAGTTTTGGGAATTTTATAACAAAATACACATCTCACATATATGCAGGATATATTTCCAGGGACGTCAGAATTACAATTAGCCGAATTTTTTAGGCCTCCTGTCCGTTAAATTTTAAAAGGAAGGTATAACCCTCCCCATATTAAAAAAAATGGTACAATCGTAGTTATGTATAGGATGCACAACGCCTTTTTTTGGGCGATACCATTATTGCTAGAGGTATGTTTTGTCACATTCCTGGAGGGGCAGATCTAAGTAATCAAATTGAATTTTTTTTGTTGGGTTGTCGAAAAACTCTGTTTGCTAGGATAAGGCGACAATTTGTGTGTAAAAAAAGCTATATTAGGACGACACGCTCAACAGGGCGACAATTTGGTGTTTCCCTAATATTTTTGAGATTAAAAATAATTTGTTTACTTTAGGTCAAAAACAATTTTTTTTTAAATCGAGAACCATTTTTATTAGGTCTAGAACCGTCTCTCTTTAATGTCTGTAACCATTTTTGGAAGCTTTGGGTAGAGAAATTTGGTGTCAATTTGAGTGATTCTTGCCGAAATTTCGGTTATGCCTGGCAAGGTTTGGGTGAGTTTTAGGGGGAATTAGTGTGTCACGGTGAGAAAATGACATTTGTTTTGTCCTGTTTTTGCGATGGCGGGTTCATGTTCATAACTTTTCTCAGCTCTACACGTGAAAAGACCACATCCCAATGAAAAATGATAAAAAAAGAGCTGAGATTATCTTAGCTACATCCAGGGTTATTTAAATTTATATTATTATTATTATTTCTTTCTGGTATTCATACCAAGGATTTCTCAATAGTGCTCATTGCACTGTCACTCGTAAGTGTGAGGAAACCCATGAAGAATTAGAATTATGTTTTATTTTGTTCACTATATCAGCTGTAAATACAATTAAAACAATAAATACAAACCAAACTTTAATTAAAGAGAATAGGCCTACAACTTACAAGTTTTTAACTCCTCATAGCTGGCCTAATTGTTTAAGGTCATTAAAAAAAAAAAGGAAAAGAAAAGAAAAAAAGAAAGTTAACTATCAATCTTAAAAGAGTGTGACCAGATCACTTTTTTTTTTACCCATAACTCCCCGGGACTTACCTTATGGGTCATGAGATTTTTATATCATAACATCCGTTATATTTTTCTGATTACGAAACTGAAACTCCTGCGCTTCTAGGCCGCATATTTCCGAGGATATCGTCGAAAATCCACCGATTATTTGTAAACTAATTTTCCAGTATCAACGTTTAAACGCTGAAAGCATACTCGATAGTTTTGTTCAATTTTTTACTGGAAAATGCGAATGTTTTCGGGTTTTTGGGACATGGGAGGTGTGTATGGGAGTTACTCGATAATATTGGTAAGTTACATCGAAAACTATTTTCCAGAAACTCTGGTCACACTCCTTTAAGTGAGGGCATGGTATAATAAACTATTAAATGTATGTTGTCTCTACTTCTAGTATCAAGATTGGAGACTATGGCCGAGCCAGAGGGAAAGCAGGATGACCCGCCACCTCCCAGTATCACACTAGAAACCGCATCCTCCACTTCTACATCTCCAATTCCTGGTACGTGCATTTTTTTCTTTCCAAAAGTGGTGTAACTTCGTTCTTTTTTGGTGTAGAATTTTAATACATGTATTATGTAGCCAGTGGCCGATCCAGGAATGTGTGCAGGGAGGGGTCAGGCCTTTGTTTTGATTGTGTCCGATAAAAAAACTTAATAATAATGATTAGATTTGTATAGCGCACATATCCACCCTGCAGGGTGCTCAAGGCGCTGTTACCATTATTACCGCTGCCATCAGGGAATCACCAGAACCATTTCGCTTCAACTAGGTGGCTGCTGGTCAGGCGCACAACACTATCAGCAGTTAGATTGTGGCATTCCCCTTAACAGCTTCCCATATATCGCTTGGGTTGACGAGGCAACTGGGATTAAGTGCCTTGCCCAGGGACACAGACACGTTGGTCGAAGTGGGGCTCGAACCCCCATCCTCTGATTGGGAGTCCCGCTTCATACCCACTAGACCACACGCGCTCCCAATCAGAGGTTGGGGGTTATGTTTTTATTACTTTTTAGTCGGAACGGGACCCCTCCCCCGATCCACGCTTGGAGTTTCTTTTGACGTCTTGCATCTTGAGTTCAAAAGGTCTTCGTAATGCTCAAAATGTTTACTCTGTGTTCATTTACAGGTACATCAACCGAGCAAGATGAAGACAAATTTCCTGGGACATTTGCTAAGGATTATGGGCTTTCAATCTCACAACTAATGAATCTGGAGTCGGCCCAGGTTGCAGTTATGAATTATCAGACTGGACTCGTCTTAGAACTGTATGATTTCTGCAGTAATAAGAAAGATACGGCTAATATGTTATTTACTCTTGCTCATGCAAATAACGCAATACATCACTCAAAGTTTGATAGTGTGCGATTGAAGATTGGAGATGCAGTCCAGAAGAGGAAGACGCTGAAAAGAAACAAGAAAGCTGCTCTTTTAGCTGCATTTCTTCCAGCTAATTTTGTTCCTCCTATACCAGCAACTCAGCCTAGCACATCCACAGCAACCCCATCTGAGAGTGTACAGAAAAGAGGCAGTGAAGAAATGGAAGACGATATTGCATTGAAAGAGGAAGTTCACAATGTTGAGGAACAACTAAGAAAGGAGTCTGAGAAAGCAGATAAGCTATCAGGTAAACTGATGCAGTTGATCACTGACCAGAGGGACGTCATTGCTTCTTACTCGAAGGACATGAAAGCTATGAATGCAGAAATGAAAAAAGTAACACGGGCATATGATATCAAGTCGGATGAATTAGACAAAGCAAATGCTAAAGTTGAAACACTTAAAGAAAAACACGCAAGCAGCAAACGATCTCTGAAAAACCTTGGAAAACGACTGAAGAGGGGCACTGAGAAATTTGAAAAGGAAACACAGTATGTCCGTGAACTGGAAGAAACAACAAAAGAACTACAAATGGAAACTGAAGACATCCGAGAAGTTCTGGTGGCAGCCAAGAAGGAAAAAAAATGTGCCTTGAAAAGCCTCAGTCAAGTTAAGCGACGTGCTGAAAGGAGAAGACATGACGCTGTGCGTATGAATGAAGCCGAGATAAAAGAACTTAAAAACACAGTAAAGATCAATAACGCACGCATTGCAGAGTTACAACAGCTCAATATACTTCTTGATGATGAAGTGATCAACACTTTCGAAGGAGGAAGATACGTCAATGAACTCCGTCAAACAATGATGACCTTGCTCACGGAGTGTAATGTAAGCATGAGCAAAGTGTCTCGCGTCATACAAACAGTATGCCAAAATCTGATTGGAAAATTACCAGAACGTTTGCCGTCATTAGAGACCCTTGATCGGATCCTCTCTGAAGCCAAGTTCGTAGCGCAGAATCAAATCTATCAGTGTATGAAAGAGGGAGGCGACACAACCAGTTTAACTGGCAACACACTACACAACGATGCAACCACAAAATTTCATCATCACTATCAGGAATTTCAAGTTACACTTCTGGATGGAAAACAGATGACAATTGGACTCGGAGAAGTGGGAGCATCGGACACAACCCAAGGCACTTATGGATGCATTCAAGTCCACAGTTAAAGATGTAGCAGCAGCAGTATCGCACAGACAAGGGAAAGAACAAGAACTAGAGATAGCATCTCTCATCGCATCTTTCAAAAATACAATGGGAGACCAAGGCCCGACCAATCCACAGTTTAATTTACAATTACAAACTGTACGTGAAGAACTCTTGCCAAAGGTTGTTGAGAATTGGGAAATGCTCAGTGATGCTAGTAGGAGAGACATCTCAAGCATGGGAAACTTCTTCTGCAAGATGCACTTAATTACTAGTAAACTTTGCAACAGAAGCTGACAACGGTCAAAAGACGGGTTATACGCTTTACCAGCCGTTGCAACTACGCGCGAGCCTCACTGACGACTTTGTAACAAACGATTCGCTTATATCAAATTTTCTGCTCACGATTTCAATGGACAGCCCGGACGACCGAATAGGGTGCGGTTGCTGAGAGCCCAACATTTTTCTAAACTCTCGTACTTATGTTAAAAACGTGGTATTACCTGGACTACTACCGTATACTATGGGAAGGGGAGTGCGTTCTTCTCTCTCTTTTTTCCTTCTCTTTTTTACAATTTTTTATAGGAGGGTGCTATAGCCCCCTTAGCAACCCCACCCCCTTCCCATCTGCCAGTGAAGAAATGACATCCATTTAACTTCCGACGAAATAATAACATTTCAACATTTGTTTTTAATCTGTTTTTAATTGATTATTTCCCTTCAGCAAAAAATACAAAAAGAAGACGAAAACAACATTGGTAACATTATCTGCATTAATTACAACCAGATGGCAAATTATCTTGGCGTTCCAAACTAAACTAATCCTAATTAACAATTAGGCTAAGTGTAATTGTTGGGTAAACACATTATTAAAAGTCTGTGGGGAAACTGAGAAAATTGTATAAAATACGTTAAAATAACAAGTTTGCAGTCATCTTTGCGAGAGAACCGTCGGAGGAAAGAACAATCATGGCTTTATTTCTTGTTTTCGTCGGAATATTGAGCGTTGGTAAGTTGGAATATATATTGGGTTTTCTTGTTTTCCTACGGATTATTATCAAACATGGAATGAGAAAAAGCCATATCGGGATTCGAACCAGAGACCTCTGACTCACCTGGCAGATGCTGTACCAGTTGAGCTATTAGGCACAGTGGTATACTCCCTCAGGTTTCCCTAAGACCTCTGACACACCAAGCAGATGCTCTACCAGCTGAGCTATGAGGCACAGTGGTGTACTCCCTCAGGTTTCCTCCAAGACCCCTGACACACCAGGCAGATGTTCTACCAGCTGAGCTATGAGGCACAGTGGTATACTCCCTCGGGCTTTCCCAAAAACACCTGACACACCGGGCAGATGCTCTACCAGCTGAGCTATGAGGCATAGTGGTATACTCCCTCGGATTGTCCGCAAGACCTCTGACACACTGGAGAGGATGCTCTACCAGCTGAGCTATGAGGCACAGTGGTCAGTGGTATACTCCCTCGGGCTTTCCCCAAGACCCATGACACACAGGCACCATACTAAATATTGCGTCTATTAGATTATTATAAAATTAATATAATTATTGACTACTTTTTGTTCTGTTCAATTTACAGTGAACATCGCCGTCGCAGCTCCAGGAGTTCGTAAGTACTCCCCCCCCCCCCCCCTCCCCCCCCCCCGCCCCCCCCAAAAAAAAATAAAAATTACAAGGTCTTTCAACTTCAGTGAAGTCCTCCAGGTCCAAGAGGACCCGTTTGAACAAAATGATAATGAAATCCGACATTTTCTGTTTCTGAGAGAATCCTGCAGTTATGGGCTCTAAGAATTCTGAACTGTGTACTTTTGACTTAAAGGTAGTCTACTTATTTGGTAATTACCCTCCCCAAAACAATCTGAATTATTATCTTTAAGCTTACTTGTTATCAAGATAGTAATGGTGGTAATCATCCTGTGAAACTATTTCGTCTGAATTGCCCCCATTCATGAGAAAAATGACAAAACTATTTGAATCTCCAAAGATCGCCTGTATAGCCATTTGGAGCCATTCATTCATGCACAAAAACCGTTCTTGGATTTTTCAGCTTTTCTGAAGTATTAGGCCTACTGCATCTATGTGGCTGAAATTTCTACAAGGTATAGTTTTCTCGACATAGCTTTCAATTACCAGTGGAAATCATGCCGTTTTTAACATTTTACCAAACAAGTATACTACCTTAGTTTAATACATAAGATTTTGTCACCTATATTTTTTTTGTAAAATGCAACAATTAAAATATTTCTTCTTTTTTGTCACAAAGTCAAACCTCTAAAAGTAGCCGTTGATGAAGTAAAGCCACCGTACTGTAAGTACAAACAATCTTTCACACCGCTTTTAAAAAAACCGACGCACGTCAAATTTACACGCAAAAAAAGCTTGGTGTTAATCCACCCTGGCCTTGCGCACGCAAAATGTGTGCTGTGCAAACATGCAGTGGATAGAGAATTACGTATGACATCGCAACATTTCAGAAACTATTTTTGAAATATCTGTATACTGTATGTTGTTGTGTTGTTGTGATGCAATGCACTTTGACCTATGTGGGCGATGTCTGCTAGCTCTGTTGTGATTGGTCGGCGGGTTCGGCTTGATTGACAGATCGGAACTATGCATTATTAAGTACATGTATGAATAAGTGATTACGTTTAGGGATTATGACCCGGGGACCGCCGGGTGAATACATTCGATACAAACGTGGACAAATGCCCATGGGTTTGGGAAATCTTGATGCATTGAAGTAGGTTGTCCTGAAAAACGTGTGAGAAACATTCAAAAATATTTATCGTTTCAGTCCATCCTTGCGGTTTTAATCGCTGCCTTAATGGTGGAATTTGCACACCAATAGGAGAACGTGACTCCTCGTGTTCGTGTCCGGAGGAATACGCAGGCGAGCTTTGTGAGATTTCTCTCGGTAAGTTTACAAAAAGTAGATTCAAATAATCAGTCTCAATATTGATCCACATAACCGTGGCAGAAATATCATACTTTGTTAAATGTTAGTTTTTGATCTTGAAATGGTTTATTTTTTAACCCGGCCAAGATTTCTGTGAAAGAAATAACATCAATACTAAATATCAACGCAAACACTGATTGAAATGTACATTTCTCTTTGTTTCTTAAAACATACTGTTTAATAGAATTAAACAAGTTTATGGGAACAAAAAAAATTCAACGTGAAATTGTATTTTTTCCCCGTTGTAAGCTTAAAGGCACAGGCTCGTCAATGCGCGCGTGAGGCCACATTTGTGCCACGAAATACGCAGCTCGTGGCACGAATTTGGCCTCACGCGCGCATTGACGACCCTCTGCCTTTAAAAGTGCCATATCTCAAAATGGTATTTGCCGACTATTTTTGTTTTGTCCTTAGACTTTTCTCCAGACTTGACATGCCCACCAGCGCAGGGTCTCGGTGCATGCTTAATCGAATGTGACAAAGATCAGGATTGTAGATCGTCTAATAAGCGTTGCTGTTTTAATGGGTGTGGGCGACAATGTTTGGAACTGGGTAAGTAGCCTCCATTTGTGGTCAACATTTCCAATGATCTTATGCCCAATTTTATGTACCCGTTTAGTATAGTAGATTTCTGTGTTTAAATTTTTCCAGAAAATGGATGTCGCTCTAACCTATACAATCATAAAAAATACCTCCCCAAAATACCATCCATCCATTGGAAGAAAACAGGAAATTTGCAATCTCCAATTTGGATGTGGAGGCGAAAAGATCACTGCACTGCTTTATGGAACCGGATAAATTAGTTTACAAAACATCGGTGGTTTTTTGACGATATCCTTGAAAATATATATACAGGGCTGCTTTCGAGCGCGGCACCAGGTGCTCCATGGTGCTCCATGGTGCTCGCCCGAAAGCGTGTGTGAGCATGTGTGTGACGTAACGTTTCCACCACCTGGGAGCACCAGGGACGAGCGCTCGAAAGCAGCCCAGATTGAGAGTGTGAAATTTCAGTTTTTAAGAAAGTCAACAATAGGGCGACAGTTATGTGTCGCCCTATTAAACCAGTGTCGCCATGATACACTTTTTTACGCATAAAGTGTCGCCCTATATTACAGCAGTTAGCAAAATAATCCAACATTTTGCTGAATTTTTTTTAAACGATGTGATAACATGAATTTATAATATTTTCATGAAAATAATTAGACTTCTTTTTTCTTTCCAGTCCCCGAGCCAAAACCAGTTCCGCAATGCCCCATCATAAATTCCCTTACCTTTGGTGCTTGCGTAATTGAATGCGAAACACATGGGGACTGTGGCGAGTCGAGGGCCTGTTGCCCCAATGGTTGCGGAGGTCGATTGTGTTATTAGAGTCAGTAGATGCCATATAAAGTCCAACAAATCTTTGCGTAAGTCACATATAATTCAGAAATAATTCCGAAAAAATAGCTTAATTTTGTCGACAGTATTAAGGGCCGTACTTGTCAACATTTTTACAGTTCTACAGAGCGTAGTATTTTTCACGACCCCCTCCCTCCGAAATACTTCGCAATTTATGCTCCTCGTTTGTGGAATAGGCTATCAATTCGATCAGCTGATACTTTTGAAAGCTTTAAAACTAATTTGAAAACATATATTTTTAAGCAACATTTTTTATCACTTAATTGTTAGTTTTTAACTTGATTGTTTTTTAGGGTCTTAAATTTGTGTATTTTATGTACAGCGCTTTGTGATGTCTTTGTGACATGGGAGGCGTTTTTTAAATACTTCGTTATTATTATTAATTATTATTAATATCAACATTTTTTGTCACTATATACCATGAAATGTCAACATTTTACAGTGCATGTATATAAAGTCCTACGCAGCCCTCGAGACTACTCCCCACGCTTTGTAGAACAGTGAAAATATGGACAACTTTGGACGGCCCTAAACATACAAACTTGATGCACCTATCAATTGTTCCCCCCACCCCCACCCCCCAGAGCTACCCCACCTCTTAATTGTCACTTTTTGCGTAAGAATATCCCCACCCATTGGGCAAAATGTAGGTGACAAAAATCCCCACCCACGGCTGCAAAACATGCGTGTCTTGTATACAGATGCACAGCAATTTGAATATCATTGGGTCAAAATCCCCACCCTGGGGCACGAAAAACATTCATGACCAAACTCCTACCTATGGGGTGAGGCAGCGCAGGGGGAGGGGTGGGGGAACAATTATTAATAGGTGCATTAGTAATGTTTGTAAGCCACTGTGAACTAGTTTCTGCCTCATAGTTTACACAGCAACAGAGTGCAAACTATACCCGTAACCAGACTGTTTAGCATTTCAAGCTTGGTCAAAATTATTTAAATTATTCTTCACTTTAAATTATTTCTTCACTTCACAAATTTAAAATCGCAGTTTACTTAAAAACATTTGTTTCAAATACAGTTATCTTAATGCGCCAGATTTTCATGAGCTTCAAAACTCACCCCATTTAGAGAAAACAGTTTATCTTTATCTTAACAGTTTATTTTCTGTAAAATGAACTCTTTTTTTTTAAGTTGTGAAAGTGTTTAAAATCGGTCTTTTCATTTATCTAAAACCATGTGATGTGTTCTTAACCAATAGGAATCTAAGGTGTTAATGAAATGTAAAGTACGTTTTCGTGAAAACCATATTTTTTTTGTTTCTCAGTTTCTGTTTATTCTACCCAAAATATGGTAAGTTAACTGATTAGTAAATGCAAAAATTGGACAAAGATTTAAGAAGAATAATAAAGACATAATTTTAATATTGTGTCCGATTTCGCTTGTGTATTTGTTCAAGATTTATCTTAATTAATTTGGACAAGGCTTACGTTTCCAAAAGAATATCAGGTTTTGTTTTTTGTTTTATGTCCCAAGAGTAAAACATATTGCTTTGTTAAAATTAGCTAATGTTACCTTAGCCCTAACTTTATCATGTGGTTATTTCATGTAGGGCTAATGAGAACAGTCAACATGAACACGATATCTCAAATTCAGTCTGTGCACTGGTAGTCTGGTAATCGACCGTGCATTTCCATTCCTTTGTACACGGATAGACACATCGTACACAAGACTTGAATTTGTACACATCGGCTGTCATTCCAGACCTCCTTTTTTACTGCAATTGTAGGCTGAATCTTAATCGTGGCTTGTTATTTCCCTGAAGGACCTGCATAGTGGTTATGCCTGACAAGGTTTGGGTGAGTCCCAGTGTGTCACGGGGAGAAAATGACAAATTTGTTTTGTGATATCGTGTTCATGTTGACTGTTCTCATTAGCCCTATATGAAAAAACCACGTGATAAAGTTAGGGCATAGGTAACATTAGCTATGTTAAAATTAAATTTGTTATTGGGAATAAAATTAAATGTTACTTAATGAATTGACAAGAAAAAACATACTCAAAGTTTTGATAGCAGTGATAAAGAAAAACATTATTTCTGTCCAAATTTTTCGGTTGGAAATTAACAACTGAAGGTTTTAAAAATGATTGTTCCCATCTATTAGCATTTCCCTTAAATACGAAAACGGTGTTGGATTTTACAGGCTTTCTGTGCTTCGTCTATATGTAGCTGAAATTCCAAACAAACAAGAACATCACCTGGAAATGATACAGTAGGCCTATACATGATTGGTAAACTGTTACAAATAGTTTTATCCCCCCTGTGTGATTGAAGATATGCAAGATTAAAACCAACCTGAGCAAAAACCAGCTCCGTACTTCGTTTTGAGAAAACGGGTTTGCAGTGATTTCGCCCCAAAACCATTTCGCTCCAAAACCATCTCGCCCTGAACCACGGCCTGTGCACGAAGTGGTTTTGGGGCGACGTGGCATTTGGGCGATGTAGTGTTTGGACGAAGTGATTTGGGGCGAAATGGCACTCGGGCGAAGTGGTTTGGGGCAAAATGGCACTTGGGCGAAATGGTTTTGGGGCGAATTTAATTTTTGTCACATGAGACGAAAACTAATTGTTTTACTCATTTCCCAAAGATTATAGCACTTTAGACAAAAACCATTTCAGGGGAAGTTTTCTACGGTCATCATGTTTATATTGTGTAAGTTTATAGGCGTATATTGTGTAAGTTTATAGGCGTAAAACTGAACATTTCTGATTTTCGAGATACCAATCATGTATTCTGCCTTTAACTTAAGTAACAACAAGAGCAGGACAAATCACTTTTCCACTTTAGAAAATTTAGCAAAAAACCGACCCAGAAACGTTTAAGCCCCGCCCTCTAAATTTCCACCAACCAATCATTTTGAAGGACGACATGGTAATAATGCACGTGGTTTTACGGTGGTCCAAACAATAAAATGATTCTGCGCACTGTGAAGTTGCTATAGACGCGTTACTACATCGGCGGAGCGTACTGGATTGGTTTGTAAGCAGGCTAAATCACTTGGCAGCGTGTCGATTGAATCACGTGGTCGCGTTGCTGAGCGTTGATTGGTTTAAAGTTGGAATTGTCCGTGCACCAGGGAGCGCCTAAGGAAAACAATGCTAATTGCTCTGTATTCAAACATATTTTTAAAATACTTAAAAATCTTACAGCATCTTGCGACAAAATGCAAAATATTCATTCAAGTTTTATCTTTTCAGTTCTGTTCAATTTTATGGTGGTCGTCCATCTCTTTTAGTGACTCGACCACAGTTCATCTAAAAATAGAAGGTATACATTTTGTCACGTCTTTGAGTGATAACCGTGTTTACACTGGTCCCGAGCTCGGGATCAAGATTGACCCCATGATAAGAATGTGTTGAGGTTAACCGCAATGGCCTCGAGTGCCGCGTTTATGATATCTGTTGTTGATCCCGAGCGCGGGGCCAGAAGTTGCAGTCAAAGGTCAAGCTGACGCAGCAGAATTCCGAGATGTTCCGTCCAGTTTAGCCATTATTTCCGCGCTGGCCCAAATGTCCAAAAACTTCGCCAGTTCGTCGTTGCTCCACGAGCGCCCGCGAACTTCGTTTGCCATCTTTTCACACGAAGACAACTCGACTCGGCTACTTCGTCTTCGTCAACTTCTCTTCACGACGAAATAATGTCAACTTATGCTATGTCGGAAATCGTTGAATAACACTCCGAAATCCTTGATATAACAACTAAAAACTAAGCTGTATGATAATGACAAAGTGTCGCTAGATAGTTGCAGAAAGTAGAGAAGTTGCAGAAAGTAGAGGAAATACAGTACATTTATTTATTTTTTTCTCGCTAGAGCTTTTTTCAGCTTATTTAACAGTTAATTTGTAATTAAAGTCTTTGGTAAAAGTAACTGAATTGAAAAAAGAAATTTTCGAAATTTCTGTTAACAACAAAATTGCCAAAAACACAAATCAGAAGCAGTTAGCTTTTGCCCGCCATAGGTAACGTGTTTACCAATAATCACTGGACGGCAAACACACGAACAACAATTGAAACAAGTCGAGGGGCCGGGGCCATCCGATAACAAACTGATAAGCTTCGCAAATAGATAAGAATTTTCGAGTGGTGTTCGTATGAATTTCAACATAATTTTCAGAACGGTCTCCAAAGGGTAGCTGTGTTTTTCGGTCTAGAAACTGATTTCAGCCGCGTACATTTTGAAGCAAGTAGGCCTAACCATGGCACCTAATTTTAAAGTTTCGCTGCTTTTACTGATGTTCGTTCTGGGGTCTGCTTTGGGGCAAGAGCAAACATCCCAAGGTATGTATACATTTCATGTTGTATGTTGAATGGCACGTTCGGCAGTCTAGTGCCCTGTGTACCAATACATTTCATTTTCGTACCTCTCTCTTATAAAGGCAGAGGCTCGTCAATGCGCGCGTAAGGCTAAATTCGTGCCACGAAATACGCAGCTCTATAGCAAAGGCATGGAGCTGCGTAATTTGTGGCACGAATTTAGCCTCACGCGCGTATTGACGAGCCTGTGCCTTTAAATACTATATTCCACTAGTACAAAGCTATTTTTGACATGGTCGCTTTGAACCGTTGGTGCTCAGTCATCCATCAAGGTATTCTGGATTTCTTTTTGTCATAAAATTAGAGAGTAATTAGCAGTTTAATATCGCTTTCCTTTTTTTCTAGGACACCGTTACAGTCACGAAATTGTGATTTGTTTTCCTCCACGCAGGTAACGTCAGTCCTACCGGCGACGAATGGACGGAAGAACGTGTCGATGCTTTGCTTGCGGAACGTGGAAACGGACGCCCCCTTCACGGTTGGTAGCCCCGCCCCCTCCTAGCCCCGCCCCTTCCCTGCAAAATAGAGTTGATGGTACCTTTAATTGTAGGTGCACGGTGAAATTGCCAACAGAATGTGGTTTTTTTCAACCATTCATTCAACACAAAAATCATGCATAAATTTGTATGGTTTTCTGAAATATTACTGCATCTATAGGCGGATACACACTATCGCGGAAAAATCACACTTTCGCGCTGCGCTCACCGCATTGCATGAGCTCCCAATCGCCGATTATTCCAAAATAGAAAATTCCACTCTGGTAACTCGGGGCTTCTCTGATACCTCATTGGCTGCGCGTTGGAAAGGTCAGCGCACCGCGGTCAAAGTTCAACAAGTTCAACGTTTTGCGCATCGCGATAGGCCGCGCACAAGCGGCAAACCAGTTTGGGTACAAACCAAAGGCACAGTGTGATTTTTCCGCGATAGTGTGAACTCCAAGGCGTTTTATTCACATTATTATTTATAGTTATGTAATGCTGTTCTTGTTTTAAAAGTGTTTCCAATCATGTACATTATCGTCTATTTTGTATTCTGTTCCAGTGATGAAGGGTGAAATAGACTTCCACACTCGCTTATACAACAAACACGTGAAGGACAACAACTGCGCTGGCATAATAAAACTGTACGATCCAAACTTCATGGTTATCGATCAAGATGGCACTGTAACCAAGGGACTGGAAGGCAAGTCTAGTACAATAGACAGCCGAAGTGTAACGTGGTTGCCATGGCAATTGGCTCTAAAAAAAAACATGGCCGTCGGAAAAGGTATACCATTGCAAAAGCAAAGTGACACGGTTCAGTGATTTTTTAGTTTAGAGCCAATTGCCCAGGCAACAAAAGATGACGTATTCACTTCGGCAGTCTATTTTTAGAAACAGAGGCTTTTAAAAGCTCAATAGATGATCTGTTTTTGAGCGATCCTACAAACTAATCTGAAAAAAAATCAGGTCTGTCAAAATGTACCACGTTTTCCAAAAACATGAAAATTCAAATGCGTTTTGCCGGTCTGGGCTTAGACTGGTTCCCGTCCACATATTCCACACATGAGAATATAAGGACATGTAAATGGCGCTTCATCTTGATCTGTAATTGGTCGTCTTTGCGCGTGCGCATTGTGTTTTTTATATTTATAAATTGGCCAAGCCCTTTGCTTTAGGCAATGTACTTTATTTACATAATTGGATATGTTCGACACGCACGGCCAAGTTACAAATGTCATTGCAAAATCTGCGCACTTACTAAAAAAATAAAATAATAATAATAACCACGTGACGAGCAGAATTCTGCCCTTCATGGCTGCCCTTTACCAATCCGTATATTTTCGCAATAATCGAACCAATAGGATCGGGAACCAATCTAGAACCAATCTAGAACTAATCTAGAACTAATCTAGAACCAATCGGGAACCAATCTAGTCTGGGCTGAGTGTTTCAAATATTCGTTCTCAATGGGTCGCATACTCTGTGGCCCGCGTCATACTGCGTGTGCGCGAAAAATGCAACGTGTTGAAACAAAGGTTTTACATACATACATACATACATGAAATCATCAGCAGAAAATGAGATATATCCGAGGCAGAAGCTGCCAAGAGAAGAGCGTATCGTTTGCGACAAAGTTTTTGTTAATTTTAAGCTTTTTCGGTTAATTACGGGACATTTTGATGATCTTTTTTGACAAGGCCCATCAATTGATTTTTGTCAAGGATTCTACATCACTAAAATATGTAAACAGTGAGCCGGTGTGTTCCTTTAAAATGTGGATTTTTGTTCTGTTTTGTGAAACAGCTATCCAGCTCATACTTGGAGCTCTTCAGGGCGTGGCTACCCTGAACATGACGTCACTTGCCGTAACCCCATTGGGCAAAAACGGGCGTTTCATTTTTCAGCACGGGCACGCTGATGCCAGGGACAGTGGTGGCAACCCACTTTACACTGGCGGGTAAGTTTCGTTTTTGGCCTTGGTTACCGTTTTCGGACCCAATTTGTTTGCAAAATATTTTGCAGTTGTAAAACTGACGTTTTGTAGATAAAATCATCTTTTTGTATTCCTACTTCTTATAGTTTTTCTACTTTTAGACAACCACACTTAAAATGGAAGGAAGAAAATAATATGGGTCTTATGACTCAGATCTCAGATTCACTGGGCAGATGCCTACCAGCTGATGAGCTATGAAGCACAATGGTATACTCCCTCGGGTTTTCCCCAAGACCTCTGACACACCGGGCAGATGTTCTACCAGCTGAACTATGAGGCACAGTGGTGTATACTCGCTCAGGTTTTCCCCGAGAACTCTCACACACTGGGCAGATTCTCTACCAGCTGAGCTATGAGGCACAGTGGTATACTCCCTCAGGTTTTACCAAGACCTCTGACACACTGGGTAGATGCTCTATCAGCTGAGCTATGAAACACAGTGGTGTACTCCCACGGGTTTTCTCCAAGACCTGCGACACACTGGGCAAATGCTCTACCAGCTGGGCTATAGGAGGCACGATGGTATATTCTCACAGTCCTATACTCTCTCACTCTTTTTCTCAGAAATTATCTGGAATTTTTTTTCTTTTTTGTCACTTTTCAGGGGTTTTCTCATCTGGAAGCGTCATGGTAATAACAAACTGCGTATCGCCATTGAAATATACGACAAAGCCGCCCTGATAATGCATGGGACGCCATAGGAACCAAAATGGCTGCCGTGAAAATACAGAAACAAAATGGACGATTTAATTGGTTATTCTTGTCTAAAATAAACAGCACTTAGTGTATGCTTTAGGGCCCATTAATTATATCTGTAGATGAAACCTTTTTAATGAATTTCATGAATAACAGCATTTACATTGCTAAAGAATAATGTTGATAAACTGCCTTGTATAAATTTCAGCCACATAGATGCAGTAATACTTCAAAAAGCCTTTAAAATCTATGCATGTTTTTTTTATGTCGAATAAATAGACAAAAATGTCTGCAAATATTTTTGTAACGCACCTTCAATTGGCAATTTCTCCCACAAAGGTACCATTTTACACGGGAAAGTGTTTTTGTTTTGTCAACTCGTGAAGTAAAATTTTGGGTAACTGCAAATGATGTATTGGGGCTTCTTATAAATGTGGGTAATTCCCAAAAATAGGGGTCCAAAATGTTTGGTGTCCCAGTTACGTACGACACTCTCTGCTTAAAAAATCACCACTTATGACCACATATTCTCAGTAATGGACTGTGCCCTGTGATTATAGGGGGCAGCATCATTTTCTTCACTATTTTGTTTTCTGATTCCTGAAAAATATTCAAAAAAAAAAACAATAAAGGCTTATGGTATTGAATTAGAGTTTGGTGTCCCGGGTTATACCTACGCCATTGAAAATTTGCTGGAGAATGAGTTTGCATTAAACTCCATATCTACACACGAACATTAAATTTGAGTGGCATTTGTTCAAATAAAAATAATTATTTTCTACTGGGAAACCACTTTCTATTATTAAAAACACTTGGAAATCTTAAAAACCATGTCACACTTTTGGACCCCTAATTTTGGGAATTACCCATGTACATGTTGCTCTAGCTTGTTTAGTACTGGCCAATGGTTTAAAAGCCCTATATATGTTATCATTCGCAAGATACAACTTTTTTGCAGATTCGTGGAATAAGAGTGTAAAATATATAATGAAGAATGTTGGTAAACTAACTTGAAGAAATTTAAGCTACATAGATGCATCAGTGCTTCAGATAACCTTGAAAATCTATATATGGATTTTGTGTACAAGTGAATGGTAAAAAAAGTCCAGTGCACGGGACTTTTTATTTAGAAACCCACCTTCGGCTGTCAATTTCAACATTAAATAATATTTTTGACGGAAATAAATTCATGTGGTGTTTATTACCATTGCTATCAACACTTTGAGTAAGGTTTGTCTTGTCAACTCATGAAAAACAAAATTGGGTCATTGCATAAGATAAGATCAATAAATATTATTGTACATTTTGTGAAATTATCTTTGAGAAATTGTGCAATTTTGTAAACAGGGGCTATGTAATGTTTCGATAATGTTTCGCCTAGCCTAGATTAGTTTCAAGAATGTACCCTAGTTTAAACAAATTTATCATGTCCCCAAGTGTATGGGCGGCCAACAGGGCAAAAAAAGACAACGCGGCAGGCCCAAAGAACAACGCGGCAGGCCGAAAGGACAACGCGGCAGGCCGAAAGAACAACGCGGCAGGCCGAAAGGACAACACGGCAGGCCGAAAGGACAACGCGGCAGGCCGAAAGAACAACGCGGCAGGCCGAAAGAACAACGCAGCAGGCCGAAAGGACAACGCGGCAGGCCGAAAGACAACGCAGCAGGCCGAAAGAACAACGCGGCAGGCCAAAAGAACAACGCGGTAGGCCAAAAGGACAACGCGCGAAGCCAAAAAGACGCGCGCACCTTGCTGCCGCGTTGTCTTTTTGGCTTGCCGCGTTGTCTTTTTGGCCTGCCGCGTTGTCTTTTTGGCTTGCCGCGTTGTCTATTTTTGCCCCGTTGGCCGCGGGTCGCCAACGGGGCAAAAATAGACAACGCTGTTTACAGGAGGGCGCTGTTTACAGCGCTGCTTCTGGCAGGATAGACTGGTTCCCGTCCACATATTCCACATAGGAGAATATAAGGACAGGTAAAGGTAGATTGGTTCCCGATCCCTATAGATTGGTTCGCTTATTGCGAAAGTATAGGGATCGGTAAAGGGCGGCCATGACGGGCAGAATTCTGCCCGTCACGTGGTTATTATTATTTTTATATTTTTAGTAAGTGCGCAGATTTTGAATTGACATTTGTAACTTGGCCGTGCGTGTCGAACATATCCAATTATGTAAATAAAGTACATTGCCTAAAGCAAAGGACTTGGCCAATTTTTTAATATAAAAAACACAATGCGCACGCGCAAAGACGACCAATTACAGATCAATATGAAGCGCCCTTTACCTGTCCTTATATTCTCCTGTGTGGAATATGTGGACGGGAACCAGTCTAAGGTAAAGGGCGCTTCATTTTGATCGGTGATTGGTTGTCTTTGCGCGTGCGCATTGTGTGCTTTATAT
This sequence comes from Henricia sp. BOLD:AAB3569, assembly GCA_037783545.1. Classification (NCBI taxonomy): domain Eukaryota; kingdom Metazoa; phylum Echinodermata; class Asteroidea; order Spinulosida; family Echinasteridae; genus Henricia; species Henricia sp. BOLD:AAB3569. The sequence goes on along the minus strand of JBBELK010000161.1, from coordinate 894,092 downwards.
TAAAAAATTGGCGAAGCACTTTTTTTTAATTGCCTTACTAGGCAATGTACATTATTTTATATTTGGATATGTTCGACACGTATACGTACACGCACGGCCGGTGTCACGGTCTCAGATGTTCCGCGTGCTCAGATGTTCCGATGACGTCACGGAACAGTTCAGCACGTTGCGTGCACGATCTCAGGTGTTCCGCGTGCTCACATGTCCCGGTGTAAAAGGTAAAACTGTCCCCTTGCGAATGTGTACCCGGCTTTCCATATAGACGAGTGCATACAAGCATTGTAACCAGTGGCGAACGTTGGCAACGTTTGCGTATGTGGAACGCAGCCCTGTACATCTGCGCGCCTACGTACATGGCGCGAATTCTGCTGATCAACTCAGCACTTCACCTAAACTGGTATAATTACGTATGCTGTGCGCATGACGTTCCGTGACGTAAGCTACCATATTTGGTCATCGGAACATCTGAGCACGCGGAACATCTGAGATCGGGACACCGGGTTACAAATATCAATGCAAAATATATGCACGTACTAAAAAATAATAATAATAACCACGTGACCACGGGCAGATTTCTGCCCGTCATGGCCACCCTTTACCGATCCTTATATTTTCACAATAAGCGATAGGATCGGGAACCAATCTACTGGCAGGCTAGTCTGGTTCCCGTTCCCTACGTAGTCCCCAGACGTCATTCAGACATCGTCGAACCCAGGCCTTGATGCAGCACAGTCTGGTTCCCTAATCAGAAATTTAGCAACGTTATCGGTGGAAATACCTCAGCCAAAATACTGGACTCCATCCGTATCCTTGGCCCAACTCTATGAACGGTGATGACCTTCACAAAATGTGTACCCATTTTTTGTAAACCCTAGCCCAGGTTTGACTCGGTACAACAAATTGTCACATATAAGAGACACGCGCGTGCTAATGGTTTCAGGATCTAAATTTTTTTACCGTTATGGACAGTGTCGCGGAGTTGAACAGCGTACGGCAGTTCAACAGCATATAGGTCCGGACACAAACTTCCAGCCAATGATTATTAGTCTCTGTTCCCGTGACTTCCATATATACAACGGATGAATATTTCAAATGGAACCCTTGTTAATAATGCACCTGTCAAATGTTTTAAAACAACATAACTCTATGCATGAAACAAACACGCCCTAATCTTCATATTAGGGAACCAGACTGTGCTGCCTCAAGGCCTGAGTTCGACGGGAGAGGCTATAAGCCAGGCACTCCATGCATGACCCGAATGCGGATCGCACAGTTCACAGATGCAAGGGCCCGAATGTGGATGTGTATGCACCTGTGAGTACACGATGTACATCAATTGGGTACATTCCTTCCATAACCATGACGGGTTCGTACACGGGCTGTGATGGGAAAGCACGGAGTGCCTGGCTTATAGCCTCAGCCGAGTTCGACGACGTCTGAAAGACGTCTGGGGACTACATAGGGAACGGCAACCAGACTAGCCTGCCAGGAGCAGCGTAGTCTGGTACACGGACCAAAATATTTTTGACTAGACTGAATTTAAGGTCCGGCAGCCGCCAATTCCGCCATTTTAAAACAGGAGGAATTCCTCCTTTTTCCGAAGATTCCCGAAGTTACCCGAATGCACGTCCGGTCGTCCCATCCTCTTGCAACAGTGCCCCTTTAACGCACTTCCTTACTCCTGCGTACAGTGGCCCTGTTGAAAAAGGCCCCATTTGGCGGTGGGACTGGCGACAGAAATCTTGTCGCCTCTGCTGGACCAATCGGGACGCTTGGCTGTGCATTGCAACATGATTGCAGACATTCAAATGTAACGCGCGCAGATTGTAAACACCGTGCTCGCATGTGATACATGTACTCGGTAATGCTGGCCGTTGTCCGCGTCGGCGATTGGCTGCTATTTAAAGCATACTGGGGAATCCGTTCCATTACATTCGTCAGCATGCATCCCTGTTATTAATTTGAAAAACCGCGGAGTAAATAAGGTTCGTCGTTTGAAAGTTTGGTAGGAATGGGACAGTCATAAGGAACGGAACCCAATACAATTTCTGGAAAGTATAGAAATTGTTTCTTTTCGGCATAACATGACCGAATTGATTAAATTACATCAAAATTACTCGGGCGTGAGTTGGTTCAAGACAACAGCCGGCTCGCTCCACAGATTTGCGTGTATTTCCTCAGGGTATTGTCACGTCGCTTTGCAGAGTGGAAATTCCCTGAGATCTCAGGATGGGTCGTCCGGACGTTACCATTAATCGTCGGGTACAATTCGTCATTGTTTCGAAAATTTGAATTGACGTCGCGTGCACGTACGCGTGCCGCTGCGTGTGTATTTATGGTGATGCCACGGATTTAAAACTACGCAGTAGTTACGGTAACCGTATGGCTATAGTTACAGGATTGCAACAGCAGATTAAAACTACATGTACAGTATGGAGCTCACTGGGTGATGCAGACAAATTGTTGTACACTCATGCCAAATAAATGCATGACGTAATGCTTAAAGTGCTATTTTAAACACCACACGGGTCCTCATATTCAGTCGTTGTATGTGGAATATGTGGAGCAAGAACCAGTCTAGGAACAGCGCTGTAAACAGCGCCCTCTGTTCTTTGTTCGTACGGCGTTGTCTTTAGTTCGTTCGGCGTTGTCTGTTGATGGCTTCCCGTCCATTTCATTTCACGTTGTATAGTCCGGCGTGCGCAAGGTGTGTCTTTTTGGCTTGCCGCTTAGTTGTCTTTTTGGCTTGCCGCGTTGTTCTTTCGGCCTGCCGCGTTGTTCTTTCGGCCTGCCGCGTTGTTCTTTCGGCCTGCCGCGTTGTCCTTTTGGCCTGCCGCGTTGTCCTTTTGGCCTGTCGCGTTGTCATTCGGCCTGCCGTGCTGTTCTTTCGGCCTGCCGCGTTGTCCTTTCGGCCTGCCGCGTTGTCTTTTGGCCTGCCGCGTTGTCCTTTCGGCCTCCCGCGTTGTCTTTTGGCCTGCCGCGTTGTTCTTTCGGCCTGCCGCGTTGTCCTTTCGGCCTCCCGCGTTGTTCTTTCGGCCTGCCGCGTTGTCCTTTCGGCCTCCCGCGTTGTCCTTTTGGCCTCCCGCGTTGTCTTTTTTTGCCCTGTTGGCCGCCCATACTAGTGGTGAACAATCGATGGCGTGACAAAATATGGCGGGAACAGTGATGATTTAAAAACAAACATGAAATACGAGACAAAGTATGAACAAACAAGAGATAACAATGTACGTTTTGACAAATAATAGTCAAACCTTAAAGGCAGTATACATGATTGGTATCTCGAAAATCAGAAATGTTCACAGATTTACGCCTAACTTACACAATATAAACATGATGACCGTAGAAAACTTCCCCTGAAATGGTTTTGTCTGAAGTGCTATAGTCTTTGAGAAATGAGTAAAACAATTATTTTTCGTCTCATGAGACGAAAATTCAATTCGCCCCAGAACCATTTCGCCCAAGTGCCATTTCGCCCCCAAACCACTTTGCCCGAGTGCCATTTCGCCCCAAATCAGTTCGTCCAAACACTACATCGCCCAAATGGTACTTCGCCCCAAAACCACTTCATACACAGGCCATGGTTCAGGGCGAAATGGTTCAGGGCGAAGTGGTTTGGGGGCGAAATGACTGCAAACCCTTTTTTGACTGTTTTCTCAAAAGTTAGACGAAGTACGGAGCTGGTTTTTGCTCAGGTTGGTTTTAATCATGCATATCTTCAATCACACGGGATAAAACTATATTTTGTAACAGTTTACCAATCATGTGGCCTATATACTATCTTTAAAGAACCATCGCCCTTTCGCATAGTGATCGGTGCCACTCGAGTTTATCTAGTTATGTCACCGACTAAAGTCCAGCACCCTGTTTACAGCACAGGAGAAAAATCTTGTATTTTTATTTTTTCCTTTCAAAACAAGTTTTGAAATTGATAACAGGCCGAAAAAGTAATGGATAGGCTACGTAATTTAAAGGCATAGACTCGTCAGCAATGCGCGCGCGCCAAATCCGTGCCACGAAATACGCAGCTCCATGCCTTTGCTATGGGCTGAAAAACATCTAAGTGTTTTCCTGAAATATTTTGGGGTTTTCCATCAAATCTGCACTATGGCTTGATGTGTCATATTAAAAGAGCGTGACCATGTCACATTTTTTAGCCATCCATTTTTTTTCCATGGGTTTAAAGGCAGTATACATCATTGGTAATCTCGAAAATCAGACATGTTCACAGATTTACGCCTAACTTACACAATATAAACATAATGACAGTAGAAAACTTCCCCTGAAATGGTTTTGTCTGAAGTGCTATAGTCTTTGAGAAATGAGTAAAACAATTAGTTTTCGTCTCATGAGACGAAAATTCAATTCGCCCCAAAACCATTTCGCCCAAGTGCCATTTCGCCCCAAACCACTTCGCCCAAGTGCCATTTCGCTCCAAATTACTTCGTCCAAACACTACATCGCCCAAATGCCACTTCGCCCCCAAACCACTTCGTGCACAGACCGTGGTTCAGGGCGAAATGGTTCAGGGCGAAGTGGTTTTGGGGCGAAATGACTGCAAACCATTTTTTGACTGTTTTCTGAAAAGTTAGACGAAGTACGGAGCTGGTTTTTGCTCAGGTTGGTTTTAATCATGCATATCTTCAATCACACAGGGGGATAAAACTATATGTAACAGTTTACCAATCATGTATACTATCTTTAAGATTGTTATACTATAAATTGTCAGCCTTTTGAATTGAAAGTCTACACACAATGCTGATGCTGCCACGTGCTGCACGCCAATGCCTATAGCAACACAATTTTAGTTCCGTGTTCTATACATATGTTCTTACTTTTCAGAGGTGAGGGGTGAAGTAGACTTCCAAACGAGGTCGTTCAACAAACACGTCAGAAATGGCAACTGTGGCGGTATCATCCGTATGTACGACCCGAACGCTATATGGTCAGTTACGATGGCACTGTAACAAAAGGACTGGAAAGCAAGTCTACGTTTCCTTTCTTCTTCTTTTTTTTGATACGGAGGCTTACAATGGTCATCGGAAATGTTACAGGCTTGAAATTCTGAAGCAATTTATAAATGATTTTGTTGTTTACCTTTTTTTAAAATTATTATTATTTTATTATCATTGTTATTTTTCAGCTGTTCACATGGTTCTTGACTCCATGAAGAACGTGGCTGACCTTAACATGACGACAGTTTCTGTAACCCCGTTGGGTAAAAATGCTCGCTTTGTTTTCCAACACGAGAATTTTCCAACACGAGAATTTTATTGTACATTTTGTGAAATAATCTTTGAGAAATTGTGCAATTTTGTAAACAGAGCTATGTAATGTTTTGATTATCACCAATATGTGCCTAGCCTAGATTAGTTTCAAGAATGTACCCCAGTTTAAACAAATTTATCACGTCCCCAAGTGGTGAACAATCGATGGCGTGACAAAATATGGCGGGAACAGTGATGGTTTAAAAACAAACACGAAATACGAGACAAAATATGACAAGTATGAACAAACAAAAAGATAACAATGTAAGTTTTGACAAATAATAGTCAAACCTTAAAGGCAGTATACATGATTGGTATCTCGAAAATCAGAAATGTTCACAGATTTACGCCTAACTTACACAATATAAACATGATGACCGTAGAAAACTTCCCCTGAAATGGTTTTGTCTGAAGTGCTATAGTCTTTGAGAAATGAGTAAAACAATAATTTTTCGCCCCAAAACCATTTCGCCCAAGTGCCATTTCGCCCCCAAACCACTTTGCCCGAGTGCCATTTCGCCCCCAAATCAGTTCGTCCAAACACTACATCGCCCAAATGCCACTTCGCCCCAAAACCACTTCGTGCACAGGCCGTGGTTCAGGGCGAAATGGTTCAGGGCGAAGTGGGTTTTGGGGCGAAATGACTGCAAACCCCTTTTGACTATTTTCTCAAAAGTACGGAGCTGGTTTTTGCTCAGGTTGGTTTTAATCATGCATATCTTCAATCACACAGGGGATAAAACTATATTTTGTAACAGTTTCCCAATCATGTAGGCCTATACTATCTTTAAAGAACCATCGCCCTTTCGCATAGTTCTGTGCCACTCGAGTTTATGTAGTTATGTCACCGACTAAAGTCCACCACCTTGTTTATAGCACAGGAGAAAAATACGATCTTTTATTTTTTCTTTTCTTTCAAAACAAGTTTTGAAATTGATAACAGGCCGAAAAAGTAATGGATACGTAATATAAAGGCAGAGGCTCGTCAGCCTTTGCTATGGAGCTGCGTATTTCGTGGCACGAATTTGGCGCGCGCGCATTGCTGACGAGCCTGTGCCTTTAATCGGCGGAAAGTATTGAGTAGTTGATAATTACTTGAGATCTTTTGTGCAAAACATATGAGACGGGGTGAAAAAAACATCTAAGGGCTTCCCTCACAAAATCTGAAAATGTTCTCACTCCTGAAATATTTTGAGGTTTTCCATCAAATCGGCACTATATTTATTGATGCTTGATAAGTCATGTTAAAGGATCGTGACCAGATCACATATTTGAGCCATTCATTTTCCCCATGGGTTTAAGATTTTTATACTATAAATTGTCATATTTTTCTCATTATTATTCTGAAATTTCGCGCTCTCATTTCGTGTATATTTTTTTAAGGAAATCGTCGAAAAACCACCCATGTTTTGTAAACTAATTTATCTGGTTTGATAATTAAATCAACCTTTTTGATTCCACATCCAAATTGGGGACTGCGAATTTCCTGTTTTCTTTCCATGGATAGTATTTTAAATGAATAGTATGTTAAAACGAAATCCATTTTTTTCTGAACACGCTAGTTAATGTGCCTTAGATAAGAATCAACATTGCGGCTGCCTGTGAATTTAAAGTTGCATTGCCCGTGTTTCGGTTAAAGGATTAAAAAAATTTTTTTTACACAAGCGAACGAATTTAGAAAGCTTACGTGTCTCTGTAACGAAAAATATCAAAAACTTAAATTTCCGACGTCGGGAATTGGAGATACAAGCCTTTTTCTTGAAACGTGCTTCACATGTTGTACATGTGCGCGTACGCTCATATGTACATAGTATGTGTACAATGTACACATGTACGCGCACATGTACATTTACGTCATAACCCTGTCGATTAATTGACCTGCCAGCCTTTTAATCATTTCTTGTTTTTAATCGACTTGGCATTAATCCTTGACGGATTCTTACGTTCTTGGTACCAAATGAAAGCTGATAACTTTTTCTATTCTAGAAAAATACCTATTTAACTTTTAAAAAAATAACTTGACGCCCAAATCGGCCCAAACACGGGCAGTGCAATTTTAAGGGAAAACATAATTAATTTCTTTTACCCGCCATACTTGGCACAAACCATCGCATGTTTATTTAAGTACCTGGACGGCAAACAAAAACAAACAACAATTAGAAAAACAGTACGTGTGTAATCTGATGCCGTCAAGGGTCATCTCATAATACTGATAAGCTTCCGTCGCTAAAACACCAAGAACATTTCTGCATGCAGAATTCAATTTTCAGAACAGTACGCAAAAACGAGCTGTGTAGTGTTCCTCCTAACCGCTGGTCGTCCAAGGCATCCATCTTAGTTCAACTGCTTGAGAACATTATTTCCAGCCACCATGACACCTAGTTTTAGCCTTTCTGTTCTTCTGATCTTCAGTGTGGGGTTTGCAATTGGACAAGAAGAGCCGGCCCAAAGTATGTACACCTAAACATGTTTAGCATCGGTACTAGTTTTATGACATTGTTTATGTAATATTTTGACAGTTGTAAAACTGACTTTTTGCACTAAAAAACCCTCACTTTTGTGACATGTAACAACAACCAACTTTTCTTTATTCCGGTAACCCATAGTTTTTTACGAAGACCCAGAGGGGACATTTAAGTATTTTCCTTTTTTTATTTTTAATACGTACGTACGTGATAATAGTACGTACGTACGTGATAATAATAAGTACGTACGTATTATTATCACGTACGTACGTGATAATACTATGTACGTACGTGATAATACTACGTACGTAAGTGATAATTTATTACGTACGTACGTGATAATACTACGTACGTACGTGATAATAATACGTACGTACGTATTATTATCACGTACGTACGTGATAATTCTACGTACGTACTTAATATTATCACGTACGTACGTATTAAATTATCACGTACGTACGTGATAAATTATCACGTACGTACGTATTAAATTATCACGTACGTACGTACTATTATCACGTACGTAGTATTATCACGTACGTACGTAGTATTATCACGTACGTACGTATTAAAAAATTAAAAAGGAAAATACTTAAATGTCCCCTCTGGGTCTTCCTGTTCTGTTACCTTTTACCCCACAATTTCCCTCAAAAATGAAAACACTCGAACGACGTGTAATTTTCGTTGTTCGAGGGACTCTGGTCGAAAAAGAACTATCATAGTTAACTGTAATCGTGAATCGAAGGACAAGTTTGAGTGACGACTAGAGTCGACTTTTAAAATTACTTGTTGTGTTTTAGTGTACCAATATTTATATGAGATGTTTTGACATGTATTTTGGATAAGTTCTCCTGTGTCTTTTGGTAGCAGTTTGGTTAAATTATGTTTCATGCATGACCGCACATGAGGCAAATAAGGGAGCAGGTGGAACACGACTTGCGCCAACTGATCAGAATTGAAGAGAAAAAAACTGCCTTCGTTTAGGTTGTAGCTTGGTATTTATGAACATTTGTGTAAAACCGTTGCACGAGTTGGACATCTTGCATAAAAAAATTGCTGGCGAAAGCTTTGGAACATAACCGTAACACTTTGTGTGCGGTGGAAGTAAGGCCCTTTGCTGGGGTGTGAGCTGAGGATACTAGGACGAGCCATGTTTTAGGATGAAGAAAAAGAAAAGGATTTAAACCAGTGACTCGGTTGTTGTTAAGAATCAACAGAGCTTCGTTGAACATACGTACAATGAAACATCTTGTGGGCTATTCTTCATCTTAAAACATGGCTCGTCCTCAGCTCACTCCAGCAAAGGGCCTACTTGGTTAGCGAATGCCACCGCACCGATGTGCCACGGCTGTGTTCCAAAGCTTTCGCCATGTCCAACTCGTGCCACCGTTTACTCAAATGTTCGTAAATACCGAGCCACAGGGACAAGCCACAACCTAAGCAAAGGCAAGTTTTGGGGGTTTTGTTTTGGTCTCTTTTTTCAATTCTGATCAGTTGGCGCAAGTCGTGTTCCACCTGACACCCTTATTTTCCTCATGTGCGGTCATGCATGAAACATAATTTTTAAAAACTGCTACTAAAAGACACAGGAGAACTTATCTTAAATACATGTAAAAACATCTCATATAAATATTGGCACACTTAAACACAACAGGTAAATTAAAAAGCGTATAGTTTTTTTTTGACTCGCACTAGTTTTGACTACGGTCCCTTGAACGACGGGTAATAACCCGTCGTTCAAAGGACTCTAGTCGAGCTCACTCGAAGAAAAACTCTTGGTGGCAGCAAACGGCTATGATGCGTTCGAGCGGCCCACTCGTGTTAACATGAGCAAAACTCGAGAGCACAAACTCCCGAGTATGCATGTACTTATATCACTCGCCTAAGCAAATCGGCCTATGTGCCCGTCGTTCCATTAGTCAGAGAGTATGTTCTTTACTAGTACATGTACCACGTGATTGTCATCAAAATGACGGTTGACTTTATGCGCAATTGTAGCCGTGTCGTTTGTGATTTTATTCCAACACAGGTAACGTCAGTCCTACTGAGGACGAATGGACGGAAGAGCGCATCGATGCTTTGCTAGCAGAACGTGAAAATGGACGCCCTCTTCACGGTTAGTGTACAGCAAGGGTAGCCCATGCACTCATGCAATAAAAGTGAAATACGAAATGGCGCCATTTGAGTAGGCAAACTAGTCGCGCCTCGTGCCTGTTTGACATGCTTCTCGTGGTGTAATCTGTGTTGTGGCGAAAGGTTACAGCAGCATCAACAGCAGGCATGACACGAGACGCGCCTAGTTTGCTATACTCAAATGGCGCCTTTTCTTATTTCGCTTTATTGAATTTATTTTGTATGAGTGGTCTATTTTGCGCCTACGATGTACAGTATTTACGGATATTATACATACTGACTTAGACTTTTGAATTGAGAGTCCACACACAATTAATGCTGATGTTGCCACGTGCTGCACGCCAATGCCTATAGTATACCAAAAAGTATCGTTGCTAGGATTTTCTCCTACCCTAAGCACGGTATTGATTCTGTACTTGCCGCACCTGCCGCGTGTACCCAGTCACATTACATAGCAACAAAATGTTAGTTCCGTGTTCTATACATATGTTCTTACTTTCAGAGGTGAAGGGTGAAGTAGACTTCCAAACGAGGTCGTTCAACAAACACGTCAGAAATGGCAACTGTGGCGGTATCATCCGCATGTACGACCCAAACGCTATGATGGTCGGTTACGATGGCACTGTAACAAAAGGACTGGAAAGCAAGTCTACGTTTCCTTTCTTTTTTTTTTAATACGGAGGCTTACAATGGTCATCGGAAATGTTACGGGCTTGAAATTCTGAAGCAATTTATAAATGATTTTGTTGTTTACCTTTTTTTGGATATTATTATTATTTTATTATCATTGTTATTTTTCAGCTGTTCACATGGTTCTTGACGTCATGAAGAACGTGGCTGACCTTAACATGACGACAGTTTCTGTAACCCCGTTGGGTAAAAATGCTCGCTTTGTTTTCCAACACGAGAATTTTAACGCTGTGGATGCCAACGGAAAGCACGTGGCCAGCGGCGAGTAAGTAGTAAAGTCCAGACATCATTTGCAATTTCCCAAAATTTACTTCACGAGTTGACGAGAAAAACCCGACTAAAAGTGTTGATACCACATAATTTGTTCCCCGTGTAAAATGGTATACCTTTGTGGGAGAAATTGCCAACTGAAAGTTTTTTTTTTTTTAAATTGTCTGCAGACAATTTAAAACCATGCATGATATTTTAAAGGTTTTTTCAAGTATTACTGCATCTATGTGGCTGAAATTTCTACAAGGCAGTTTATCAACATTATTCTTTAGTGCTGTTTGTTCGTGTTCTTAACATTTTTCTAACCATGTAATCTATCTTTAACACACGTGGTGTCGTTGGCTCATTTCGGAATTTGGGAATCGAAACCAGACAAGTAAAAATCATGTAATAGCGGGAGTCGATTCTTGAAAAAAAAATCGAATAGCGATTCGGAGGAATCGACTCGAATCGAAATCACCAAAACCTACAGCAGTTCTCGCAAAATTCGATTTCACGAAACATTGCGTAGCATGCGCAATTTTTGAAAATGGCATAAGCCCTATAGGCTTGCGTGTAATTATCACAGGAATGTTGCGCAGCTTACGCAATACAAAGTTGCGCGAGCGGGCTTACGCAGTGCGTAAGGATTCGTGAAATCGGCTGCTGAACTTTAAAAAAAATTGTTATCTTATTTTGTTTACTTATCTATTAATTTTATTTTTTGACTTGCACTTTTTAATTTCTCTCCAGGACTTTCATTATCTGGAAGAGGCACGAGAACGGCTTGCGGCTTTTTATGGAAATATACGACGAAGATTCTTTTAACATGTAAAAGCAACATGGCGACTGGAGACCATGGCAACCAAAATGGCTGCCCGAAAAAAGGAGAAAGAAAACCGACTTGAATAGGCCTTACCAAAAACCAATAGCATTGAACTATATATGGAATAAATATAAAATAAGCACGTCTTGCATTTTTGCATAATATTATTAGTGTGTGCTCAAATATTAAAGGCTTGCTTTTGAACACAATCGTGGCTTGTTTTGGCGTCCATAATTATAAATATGTTTGTGACGTATCACTGAATCAGCCAATAACAAGCTTCGGTTATACAAAATTTAAAAAAATAAAAACACCATTGATTATGTCAGAAACGTAATTCTGGTTATGATGACGAAAACTGGTCATTTGTAGGACACTTTAGTTGTAATAAAAATAAATTAATTTTATCCGCTTTTAAAGGCAACCAGATTTTTATGCAAATCGTAGTCAAGACAATAGACCGATACAGTAAGCTCCGCCCATTTTGGAATTGACCAATCACAGCCTCAGGTTGAGGTAGTCAAAAAGTGGATCTCCATTTTGGCTACCTGAGTCCTCAAAATTTTGTGCACAGTAGCCTACATAGCTAGGGTAAACTGCAGCACGAGTGACGCAAAAACACCATAAAGATCATTTTTATCAGCGCAGAGGACCCTAGCCGGTTTAAAACGCATTGTATAAGACTGGCCAAACCTACTTTTAATCCCTTCATAAATGTGTTTTTGTGTAAATCGGTAAAACTCACCAAAATTAGCTTTTCGTTTTGCTATGTTGTGCATTCACTGCGTTCTAGATGTATGTCTAGTTGTTTTTGTTCGATCGCGCGCGTATACGCGTAATGCAGGCGTGTTGTACGTGCACGCACACGACCGGATACACATTTTGCGTTCGAGCGTGCAGTTTCTGTGTGCGTGTGCGTGTTTCAATACGCGCTGACCGTACCAGGGCGCGGACGCTGACGCACGGCGCGGCCACGCGACTCTACAGCACACGTGCCTCACATGTGTGACATGTTGCTAGGCAATTGCTAAATGGGCGGAGCCTACTGGATCGGTCTATTGAAATAGATATTCACGAAAACGTAATATTTACTTTAAAATACTAAATATTTGCTCTTTTTTTTTTTGCAAAATTATTCTGCTGCAAAATGCGCTTCTTTTGTTTAAAAGTCAAAGAAAGTCAAATGAGTATTTTAATTTAAGTTTCCCGCCAGTCACCTCAGAATTTCAGTTATGAGCAAGTTCGGGCGGGGCGACTATAGTTAACTAGACCGATCTAAATGTCACTCGAACGCTGCATGGTTTGACTAGCTAGTATGACTAGAGGAACCAAGACACGGGGCTAGGTTAGTCTGTTTAACTATAGTCGCCCACCCGAACTTGCTCAATGAATTTGAGTGCTTTTTAAAAAGTGACGCAACATAATTTCTCATGAATATGTAAACGCATCTGATTAAAATTATACATTTGCATATTGCGATATAGTGTAAGTAGCCTACATCATTTGCAGTGACCCCAATTTCATGAGTTGACAAGAAAAACCTAACTAAAAGAGTTAATAAAAATGGTACCAAACACCACATTAATTTATTTCTGTCCAAAATGGTATTTTGTGTACGAACTAAATAAATATTTTTGCAAAAGACTTTTTGTACAATTCAACTCAACACAAAATTCATGAATGGATTTTTTAGGTTTGCGTGGCTGAAATTTCTACACGGCAGTTTTATCAACATGGAAATAACGCCCTTTTTTATAGCAGATTACCAATCATGTACTCTACAATTAATGTAATTTTTTGCAGTAGCCCACTGCACATGGCAACGGCGCAGCGTCCGTTGCTATGGGTGGGCGTGGCTGCACGGGCCAATTTCATGTAGCTGTTTAGCACAAACAATTGCTTAGCACAGAATTTCTTTGCTTTAATTTGCAAAACTGGGTTGCCAGCCAAAATCTGTTGGGATGTGTATTTACTGATATTTTGCTCCTGTTCCTAAAAATACAATTTGACATACAATTTTGGCTGGTAACACATTTTACAGAGCAAAGAAATTCTGTGCTAGACAAATTGTTTTGCTAAACAGCGCCATGAAACTGTATGCCCCAGATATCATATTGATTGAGGGCGCTATATAAATCAAATGTGTAAATATTTGCAAGTGTGCAGAATCTGTCGTGGACAAACTCTATCGATTTTTGTGTGTAAAATAACCTTATAAAGATAATTATTCCGCTTTTGACTTGAAAACAGAGCGTAAATGTGTGTCCTTTGTTATCTGAGTGATCTGATTTTGCAAAGAGTTTCAATACTTTGAAAAATGTGAGCAATAGACCAAGTTATGGCGTTGTCACCGCAAGAACGAACGTGGGCGCAGTTGCAAGAAAAGTGAGTTGCTTCTTCCTTTGCACATTTATTTAACCTAACTGGTAGGCCCTATATTTTCTAGTTTAGATCATCCCACAAATTGGTAAGATTTGTATTTAAAAAAAATGACGATTGCTATTTTTTCTTTAAAAAGAAAACATAAATTTTTAAGTGCAGATTCGATAGAAAAACCCAAATTTAACAGTTGAAGATTTTCTTAGAAAACACTTCATTGTACAACCAGTCTCAGAATAGTAATACTAATACTAATAGGCCTATGTTTTCTTTTGCTCGTACACAGCTCGCCCTTAAGCCCGGCTTCCGTATAATTATTAATTGCAACAAACGCAAACTAGCAATGCAAACATTAAATAAACCTTATCGACGTTCTCAATGCATTATGGGATTGGATGACAAAATTGCCCGGCCAAATGTGCATAAACCTATGAGGCGGACACCAACTAGGCAACGTTTTTACTCATTTTCACGAAAACCAAAAAGAGTTCAAGAATCAACCTCCCACCACTTTATCTTTGACACATATCAAACATACTGACAAACATGTCCCGAAACAGAAATGTTGCAAATGCGAGAAATCATCGGGGATTCCCTTCGTATCGGTAGTCCGAGTACCACGCTTGCAGCTCGGTATGCGCTATGCAACACACGAAGTCCGTCCAGGCCTCACGGACTCGCAGTGCCCGAATAGCGCATACCGAGCTGCGAGCATGGTACTCGCACTACCGATACGAAGGGAATCCCCGATGATTTCTCGCATTTGCAACATTTCTGTTTCGGGACATGTTTGTCAGTATGTTTGATATGTGTCAAAGATAAAGTGGTGGGAGGTTGATTCTTCAACTCTTTTTGGTTTTCGTGAAAATGAGTAAAAACGTTGCCTAGTTGGTGTCCGCCTCATAGGTTTATGCACATTTGGCCGGGCAATTTTGTCATCCAATCCCATAATGCATTGAGAACGTCGATAAGGTTTATTGCAGACAGTCGGCAAAGTTGAACCAAGTTTAACTTTTCCGATTGTTTCCGTCAGTGTTTGCGAATTTTTGTGAGTTGCCCCATATGTTTATAGAACATGGGGTCTCAGAGGGTGTCCGTGCATAGTAATCTTTCCACCATGATCAACTTTTCAATTCATTCCCGCTTTTATACATTAAAATTCACCTAAACCGCAAAAATTGTAATTAGATTTTTGTACGTGTGTCCACTTTGATTTAAAGTTTGCAAAGGAAGCGTCAAACACATGGACTACACGCTAAGCATGATGATCACATAAGGAGAAACAACAGATACCAGAAGGCACCCCCTACTCCTCTACCGAGGTAAGAAATGACAATAATCTGAAGCCGAAGCTTTTGTTTTATTTCTTTATAGCCAAGTTCTGTTAGGCCAATGAAATTAGATTACTAGTTTCTCGTCAGCGCCCGCATGTGATTTTGACCCCGCACCAAAAAATTTCATTATGCCAAAATTTCATTATTTTTCAAAAAAGGGGAAAAATCAGATGCAAACTACTCCCATGCGAAACGTTTACATTTCAGTTGTGCAATCGCGATCTGTGTTTTGCAGCTTTTGTGTTTATAACCAGAGGTCTCCTTTGTCATCTCAACTTGTTCCTTCAAACACAAGCTACCCGGTATAACTCAATTAGCCTTTTAGAAGTATGGCGGAACAAAAGGAGAGGGCGCAATTTCATTTGGGTATGAATTTTTTTATCAATTGTATTTCTTTCCAAAAACTTGATTTACATGTTGTAATTATAATACATAGACAGAATTATAAATAAAATTAATAAGTGTAAAGTACGAAGACCCAGAGGGGACATTTAAGTATTATGCTTTTTTTATTTTTAATACGTACGTACGTGATAATAGTACGTACGTACGTGATAATAATAAGTACGTACGTTCTATTATCACGTACGTACGTGATAACAATACGTACGTACAAGATAATACTACGTACGTACGTGATAATTTATTACGTACGTACGTGATAATACTACGTACGTACGTGATAATAATACGTACGTACGTATTATTATCACGTACGTACGTGATAATACTACGTACGTACTTAATATTATCACGTACGTACGTATTAAATTATCACGTACGTACGTGATAAATTATCACGTACGTACGTATTAAATTATCACGAACAAACGTACTATTATCACGTACGTACGTAGTATTATCACGTACGTACGTATTAAAAAAATAAAAAAGGAAAATACTTAAATGTCCCCTCTGGGTCTTCGTAGTAAAGTAAAAAACTGAGTTATTTTGCATTTTAGTCGATTTTATACCCACTGCAAAGTGCGCCCTCCTATTGTGTCCACCATACTTCAAAAAGGCTAATAGAATTGATACTGGCACCAAACCATTTCTGGGCGAGTTTAGAGTCTTATTAATCAGTTTCTAAATGGCAGTTAGAGTACTTTTAGAAGGCTAAAAGTGTATTTTTTTACGTTTATATTGGGACGTTATCATTTTCTAGTAACACTTTTAGCCCCATACCAATTTAGCCGTGTTACAGATGAACAAAAGATCATTGTACTGCTGGTGATGTCATACAATGAGATGACCACAAGAGGGCGGGCTATCTTGGCCCTGACTGATTATCTCTACACACGTGGTAAATGTCGCTGTTGTCCCGAGAGTGCTCAAAAATGTCAAAAAAGATTCATCGGGTAAAACAGTAAAACGAATCTGAAGATTCCAGGTAATTCCATGATAAGTTTTTCAATGTTTAATTTTGACTGTATGGTGAACTATAGTTTGGGGCACGGCGGCCATCTTGCCGCGTGCAGCAAAATGTAAGGTAGCGAATGGGGTTAAATTGGTATGGGGCTAAAAGTGTTACTAGAAAATGATAACGTCCCAATATAAAAGCAGTTAGAGTATGTGTAAAGGTTGTATTTTGACTGTTTTCTCAAAAGTTAGACGAAGTACGGAGCTGGTTTTTGCTCAGGTTGGTTTTAATCATGCATATCTTCAATCACACAGGGGGGTAAAACTATTTGTAACCGTTTACCAATCATGTATACTATCTTTAATTCAACAGGATTACAGACTCGGCCTCAGATGTTGCACTACGTGGAAGCCATTATCCAGTTATTCCACCAGTTGCAAACGACAGGTATTGTCAAATTTCTAATTAGCACTTGCAGCTAATAAGCCTGGGTGATTATCAAAATTTAATAATCGATTAATCAGGAGGAAATTAATCGTGATATATCGATTAATCGCGATTATTTTGCTGAAAATTTGTCAACATCATTTTGAACCTTTTGAAACTGTGCTCAAAACGCCAATACCATACAAAATACAGCATGGCTCTTATTCTCTGAATATATACTGAAACGCAAAAGAAACTTACCACCTTTTAAACCTTTAAATAGCAACAATAACACTGCGTGTAGTAATGTGTGAACTTATTTGTGGACAATAGTGTCCTCACTGTCGGACCAAACGGTGTCTGAAGGTCACTTGAACCTTCAATGGTCATTTCATGGTACAGCTGTTTTGACTGTCAGTGATTAGCCAAGGGGTATGGGATGATTGTAATGAGCTGCACGTGATGTCTTGATGTAGGCTTTAAAAAGGCCAGTGCAAAATGGGCATTTCAAGCAACATGCCACGATTGTCGGGGGATCAAAGACTGGTAGGCAGTATGCGCCGACGATGCACTGCCTGTTAACTGTTTTAGCTGTAAATTATTTCAAGCGCCTTTTATAAATTGCGTTGGGGCCCAAAATAATTATTCACCTCCCAAGGAAAATGATCTCCTCGGCTTAAAACATACGAGCTGCCAGAGATCATACGCACGTTGAAAGTTGTCAACATTTTTTTGTTACTTTAACATAAAATGTCAATATTTTACAGTGCATGTAAAGTCCTACGCGGCCCTCGACCCCTGTCCCCTCTTCCTGTGCTTGGTAGAACGGTGAAAATGTTGACAATTTTGTACGGCCCTTAAATGTAATTAATAATGTTAAAGAGGCATCATGTCTTCCTCTTTTTTTCCGTCAAGATACTTCAACGATGACACATTAAGTCTACAAGGCTACAACTCAGAAACAAATCTTACTGAGGAAGACTTCAACTGGCCCCAGTCACTCCCGTCCCAGCCTGCCAGTCCCCCCTATCTGCACAATGGTTTGACCCGGGGTCACTATACAAAGCCACATGCCCGTCGCGGCCCCTGGAACACTTCTACTCGAGTTGCCGGGGAGCCCAGATCATTTATGGACTTTGGAACTTATGGCCCATCACGGAGGCGTGGTTATCAACAGAGTGGCGGTTATCGGAGGGAAGGGGGTAGGGGGCGTGGTCACAGAATGGGCGGGCCTCAAGGTAGGCATGTTTGGAACGACCCGAGCGAGGAAAGGGCGTGGCTAGAAGACGAGTCTGCAACTATGGTACAGAAGCACTATAGAGGTTATCGAACAAGAAAGGTATGAAAAAATACAGGACGTCCCAAAAAAATGTCGTTAATAAACGAAGATCGAACAAAAAGCGGTACTGTTATACACAGGTTGATTTTTATCACACACATCCAGGTGCTTTAACAAATTTTCTGCAGGCGTTTTATTTTACCATTCATTCAATACAAAAACCATGCATGGATTTTTCAGGTTTTCTGAAGTATTACTGCATCTATGTGGCTAACATTTCTACAAGGCAGTTTATCAATATTGTTCTCTAGTTATGTAACCAGCTGTCGAAACTAACCTGAATTTCATAATGGTCAAATAGACCAGTAGATTAGAGAAATCCACTGGTCCTGCTGAATATTTGGCGGTCCACTGGTGCTTTTTAAAATGGCACCGAGATACTGCAACACTTTCTGGTTTAAAAACACAGGCTCGTCAGCAATGCGCGAGCGCCCAATTCTTGGTACGAAATACGCAGCTCCATAGCAAAGGCATAGATCTGTGTATTTCGTGGCACGAATTTGGCGCGTGCGCATTACTGACGAGCCTGTGCCTCTAAGGTCATTGAGTGCAGGATGGATGGGATTGCTTTTTGATCCAACACTGGGGCATGTCAGGAGAGATTGGAGAAAGAAATGTAGTTATCTGAAAATGTCTAAAGCGATCAGGGTTTGCTTTTTGGTAACCAGGAATGTTTCGCATTGAGTAAGAAAATAAGAAATGTTTACTGTGGATTAGGCATCAGGGAATGTTTCCATGAGTCATGAAATGTTTTCACTGGTCCATCGGACCAGCGTCTTTGACAGATCTAGTGGTCCTTCTGATTTTGTACAGGACCAGTGTTAATTTCGACCCCTGTGTAATGCTGTTGTTTATGTTTTTATAAGTTTTCCAATCATGTAATATATTTTTTAATGATTGCTTCCACCGACCTAGTTTGCAACAGAAAGGTCTGTAGTTTGTAAAGTATGGCAACCCGACTTCTTCCCATTGCAGAATCTGCACTTGCTGCATCGGCTCCAGAACCCAAAATTTGCAGCCGAGTTCATGAATTATTTCTTGAAAGACGTCTTGCAGAACGATCTTATTTTAGACGTTGCCTGCGAAGTGGTCGTGGAAGAACGGTCACGCAAACAAGAGGTAATCAAGTAAATAAAACAAGTAAACAAGCAATTTGCCATTTTATTTCAGATCTGGGGCCAATTTCATGGCGTTGCTTAGCACAAAAATTTGCTTAGCACTGGATTTGTTTGCTTTATTTTGCACAAAGGGATTGCCAGCCAAAATCGTTAGTGATGTGTATTGAAAGGTATTCTCCTACTATTGCGAAGAACACAAGTTTGCGAATATGCTTGGCTTGTAATCCATTTTATAAAGCAAATAAATCCTGTGCTAAGCAAATTTTTGTGCTTAGCAGCGCCATGAAATTGGCCCCTGGTATATTTAGAAATATTTAAGAATATCTTAAACAGCTAGTATTCCCCGTCCACATTTTTTAAGTTTTCCTGTTTATCATGGAGGTGTATGTGTCTACAACACCATCACAACTTGTTTTCCACAAACAAATTAACAGCCTTTTGCTTAAAATGCAAAGCAGTTCCGACCCTCTTCACCGGAAATTCTGATACGCTCGAGGTCACTTGGTTTGTTGAAAAACAGGGTTTTGACGTCATCGTGAGAAGAACACAAAACGGCCTGTGCAGTATTGAATGGAAAATACACGGAATGAATGTTCATTATGCCTGTTTTGTCCTTGTAATTCAAAATACAAACGTGAAAAACACTTGCTGTAATATGACAATAATCTACTATTACCTGTTTTGTGAGAAAACGGTGAAATTGTGGCTCATAATGAAGCTCTTTTGAAGTAAATACTGGTGCATTGCGACGGGTGGTTTTGTCATGGAACGAACGGCATTCACAGCAGTCTGTGTACAGCAGTAGAAACGGTCCCTGCGGGCCGTAGTTCCCACGTGTTTGAAATTGGCACAACATGGTATGCATATCGACTCATTTCTCTCTCTCTTAGTAATAAAAAAGAAAATCTTTCTGCTCTTTTTTGTTCATGGTGTCTGGTAAAGCATACAACCACACAACTACTGGGCATATCTCTGGCTTTTTGCACGAAAAAAATTCTTCAAAAAACACCGTTGAACGGAGACGGTTTTCTGATTTTTTTGCGTGTAAACGTATGGAACTGCCGACCGTGTTTACTCGTGTTTCTCAGGATTACGTCACGGGGTCATGCGCATATCATTAATACCTAATGAGTGTTTTAGAAATCGCGAAAATTTCATTTTCGAAAACTGCACTTTTGCTTGCGATTTATCCACTTAAAACGGACAATTTGAAATAAACAGCGGTGTAAGTTGGCTGAATATTCAAAGTGTTGATAGCAATGGTGACAAACACCACATGAATTTATTTCCGTCCAAAATGGTATTTCATGCTGGAAATTGACAACCGAAGGTGGTTTTCTAAAAAAGGTCTGTGCACTGGACTTTTTTTACCATTCACTTGTACACAAAATCCATATATAGATTTTCATGGTTTTCTGAAGCATTGATGCATCTAAGTAGCTAACATTTCTTCAGGCTAGTTTACCAACATTCTTCCTTAGATATGTTACACTCTTGTTCCTTGAATCTGTACAAAGTTTTATCTTGCAAATGATACATAGGGCCTTTAAGAGGGATGTCTTGCGAATAATTTTTCTTAATTTGTCCATGTTTTATACAGAAACACCAGGAATTGTCAAGATCAACCAGGGAAGAATTGGAGAACAACCCCCTAGGTGATTCTAGGTAATTAGTCATCTCAAATTTTCCTACTTCCAAAAACATTTGGTCTGTAGAGCATCTGCCTGGTGTGTCAGAGGTCTTGGGGGAAAACCTAAGGGAGTATACCACTGTGCCTCATAGCTCAGCTGGTAGAGCATCTGCCCAGAGTGTCAAGAGGTCTTGGGGAAAACCTGAGGGAGTATACCACTGTGCCTCATAGCTCAGCTGGTAGAGCATCTGCCCAGAGTGTCAAGAGGTCTTGGGGAAAACCTGAGGGAGTATACCACTGTGCCTCATAGCTCAGCTGGTAGAGCATCTGCCCGGTGTGTCATAGGTCTTGGGGAAAACCTGAGGGAGTATACCATTGTGCCTTATAGCTCAGCTGGTAGAGCATCTGCCTGGTGTGTCAGAGGTCTTGGGGAAAACCTCAGGGAGTATACCATTGTGCCTTATAGCTCAGCTGGTAGAGCATCTGCCTGGTGTGTCAGAGGTCTTGGGGAAAACCTAAGGGAGTATACCATTGTGCCTTATAGCTCAGCTGGTAGAGCATCTGCCTGGTGTGTCAGAGGTCTTGGGGAAAACCTGAGGGAGTATACCACTGTGCCCCATAGCTCAGCTGGTAGAGCATCTGCCTGGTGTGTCAGAGGTCTTGGGGAAAACCTGAGGGAGTATACCACTGAGCCTTATAGCTCAGCTGGTAGAGCATCTGCTTGGTGTGTCAGAGGTCTTCAACCCAGCAATTGCGGGGTTCAACCCTACCCGAAAGGTGACTTGAAAAAGGCGAATCAGACCCGGGTCTGATCCGCCTTTTTCAATTCACCTTTTGCGATTACACTTAGCGCCTACCCAGCTTCAACTCCTCTTTTTATAAATTGCGGAGTTTAAATCGGCAAAGGCGAATCAATGTAACCGGGCCTTAAAGGCAGTATACATCATTGGTAATCTCTAAAATCAGAAATGTTCACAGATTTACGCCTAACTTACACAATATAAACATGATGACCGCAGAAAACTTCCCCTGAAATGGTTTTCTCTAAAGTGCTATAGTCTTTGAGAAATTATTAAAACAGTTAGTTTTCGTCTCATGAGACGAAAATTCAATTTGCCCCAAAACCATTTCGCCCAAGTGCCATTTCGCCCCAAACCTCTTCGCCCGAGTGCTATTTCGCCCCAAATTACTTCGTCCAAACACTACATCGCCCAAATGCCACTTCGCCCCAAAACCACTTCGTGCACAGGCCGTGGTTCGGGCCAAATGGTTCAGGGCGAAGTGGTTTTGGGGCGAAATGACTGCAAACTCTTTCTTGACTGTTTTCTCAAAAGTTAGACGAAGTACGGAGCTGGTTTTTGCTCAGGTTGGTTTTAATCATGCATATCTTCAATCACACAGGGGGATAAAACTATTTGTAACAGTTTATCAATCTTGATACTATCTTTAAATCTTGTTTCCTTCCTCCATCGTCTTACATTACCATTCTGGAATTTCGCACTCTGTATATTTTCAAGAATATCAAAACACCACCGATATTTTGTAAACTAATTTATCCGGTTCCATAAAGCAGTGCAGTAATTACACCAGCCTTTTTGCTTCCACATCCAGATTGGAGATTGCAAATTTCCTGTTTTCTTCCCATGGATAGTATTTTGGGGAGGTATTTTATATGATTGTCAGGCTGGTTAAAATGAAATACATTTTCTGAAGAAAAAAATAATCTCAACAAGCTGCTTTAAGGTAAAATTACAAAACAAAATAATTATCTTTGTCCAGGTTTTGGCTAGAGGCTTTCAACACATCAGCAGTTTACAAGCCAGTGGCGACCAACATACTACTAGAAGTTATTCGCAAAGAAACGCACAGCGTCATCTCGGACGGAATAAACGAACTCTTGGAAGATTATTTTGAGACCAAAGTTATTGTCGATGTGACCAATGAAATTGTAGCCGACACTGTCTTTGAATTTCTTCCGGATTTGGTGAGCAGTTTTCGCTGTCTTCGAGTTGTGAATTTTTTTTTAATGACTGTTTTCACCTATTTTGTGAGAGAGTGTATCTGTCATGCAGATACAATGCATAGTTCCGACCTGTCAATCAAGCCGAACCCGCCGACCAATCACAACAGAGCTAGCAGACGGCGCCCACATAGGTCAAAGTGATGCAATCATTACACAATCACGCGATTTTCTGTCCATACACTTTGTATGTTGTATGCGCCAGTGACCGGGTGAATTTCGGTTTCAATTTCGGGCGATTCGCTGTTCAAAGTTAGGAAAGTGCATTTTTATGAATATATGTCTGAGTCATCCCTGCATTTCTAGCCCTTTGCTCAGTGTGTGCTACGGTAACGGTCGACCCTAAAACCTAATACCCTAATACCTTCGAGTTTTCTTCAATGAATCTGTGCTTTCCATGCCGAGTCCCGTTGCTTTGTACGTTGTGTCGCCATTTTTTTGCGATGGCTTGTGAGCACGTAGCAACAACATCTAAGGGGCGGGGTTAACTGGACAATCTCGTAACTATGCATTGTCTAATCATATACAAAATCATTTAAGCGGAATGCATACCCTCAATAAACATATCTGCGTACACCCCACAATATCCCTAACTAATTGTGTGTGGTGTAAGTCATGTCACAAGGCTGAAAATCCATGCGTGCGTAATGCGTCGTGCGTATATGATGCGTATTTTGAAAATCCATGTGTGCGTATTTTACAAGCCCAGCACATAATGTGAACGGTACCAGATAAGAAATTGAAGTTGTCATTAAAGTTTAATTGACTTCAATATTAAAGTTAGCGGGACAATAACATTGTTTTAAGACTGTCACTTTTCTAACGTAGTACAATGTAGCCTCTCACTATATTTAAATCTTGGAAACTGTTCGAGGAGCGTATTTCAGACGATTTTTCCTAGTGAATTTCACACACAAAATTCCTACGCGTCGTGCGTACGTCATCTGTTTTAATCGCTCCCTGCAGTGCGCAGTACAGACACTTGTGAAAGTGTTATGGCCGAGCGGTCTAGTGCGTCGAACTAAAGTTTCTGTGCCAGTATTAGAATGTGGGTTCGATTCCGGGCCGTGACACTTGTGCTCTTGAGCAAGGCACTTAATCACACTTGCTCCATCCTTCGGTCGGAAGGGATGTAAAGCCGTTGGTCCAGTGTGTTAGGTTTCAGTAACGCTCTTTAAAGATCCCAGAGCATTCTTTTGTGAAGAGCAAGGGGAGAGATTCCCCGGTGTCTCGGGCCGTTTCTAATTCAACTTATTTGATCCCATTCCTGTAATTGGCGGTCCTTCCGCTGTTGGATGTGGTAAAGAAAAAACCAAAAAAATAATAATAATAATAACATGGACATATCCGCGTTGCTTTGTACGCATCACACAGTACACACTACGCATGACATTCACATGGATTTTGGCCCTAAGACAGTCACAGCACAATCGTAAGTCATATTGTAAGACGGTAACATCTTAATCCTAACTCATATCGCAAAACATAAACTTAAAATTTCCATTTTTTATCCAGTTGGAAGAATCCCGAAATGACGTTTTCTCGGAGGCGACCGTTAATGAACTTATTGACGCGGAAACCCAGGCGTGTGTCGGCAGCTTCTTGCAAGAAACATTCCTGAGGGGAACTATGCCTCTCGACCCGGGTGAAAAACAAGTGGAAATTCGAGAGGTCAGTATATAAAAATTGGAAATGACGTTTTTGCGGACAACTTTTGTCGTGTAATGCTGTAGGATAGTACAGGAAGGAGTTGTCTGCAAAAACCTCATTCTTTGCCCAGTTTTCAGACAAAATTGCGGCGTCCATACTACATGGTGTCGCTGCAATTTCCATTCTTTGTGAAGCTCGTATCTACTTTCATCGAGTAATCAATCGTACAAATTTGCACCTTATACTAAACTCCCCGTATTCAGCTGTGCTGCACATTCCCCAATTGCTTAATCATAACAAATGACACATCATCGTAAAGAGGAATAACAGGGCTTTCCAATGATATAAAATTCAAGGAAAATATTTCTGCAACAAGAGAGAAATGTCAGTCAAACTTGACTTTCCAAACGTTTTTTTAGGAGTTTATATACATGATTGGTAAACTGTTACAAATAGTTTTATCCCCCTGTGTGATTGAAGATATGCATGATTAAAACCAACCTGAGCAAAAACCAGCTCCGTACTTTGTCTAACTTTTGAGAAAACAGTCAAAAAAGGGTTTGCAGTCATTTCGCCCTAAAACCACTTCACCCTGAACCATTTCGCCCTGAGCCACGGCCCATGCACGAAGTGGTTTTTGGGCGAGGTGGCATTTGGGCGATGTAGTGTTTGGGTGAAGTGGTTTGGGGGCGAAATGGCACTCGGGCGAAATGGTTTTGGGGCGAATTGAATTTTCATCCCATGAGACGAAAACTACTTGTTTTACTCATTTCTCAAAGACTAGCACTTTAGACAAAACCATTTCAGGGGAAGTTTTCTACCGTCATCATGTTTATATTGTGTAAGTTAGGCGTAAATCTGTGAACATTTCTGATTTTCGAGAGTTACCAATCATGTATACTGCCTTTAACCTTTAACCGTCAATCGTAAACATTTGACCTCTATGCGTTAGAAAAAATACGACGGTTAACCACTTGATGCCGGCCCGGAGGCCGTGTAAACAAACGGAGATTTCCCCGTCGATGTATCGGAGGACTAGTAAACTCGAAATTCGTTTGTTACTGCGTTTGACGTCTACACTCGCAGTAATTTCCAAGAGAAATGGCTAAAACAGTTTATAAGAAAGTGACATTGTGGTGTACAATGACGGTGCATCGACATACAATGACAGTGCATCGTCATACAATGACGGTGCATCGTCATACAATGACGGTGCATCGTTATACAATGACGGTGCATCGTCATACAATGACGGTGCATCGTCATACAATGACAGTGCATCGACATAACAACAATACTTCACTGTACATGGTTAATGAGTTCAGTTGTTTTCCGCCCTCCATGTTTCAACTAAAAATAAACCCGCGCCTACGTACAGCAATGTTTTAAAATAATGTTTAAAAATAATGTACGAGTTACACCTGTTCAGCACAATGTCTTTTGTTTATTGTAAGGAATTCCCCTTTAATAATTTAAGTTTGACACTTAAATTTCATCTACCAGGTTGCCCGAATTGCCGAGACTTTCCTCCTGGATTCAAGTCTACTAGATCACCTGCTGTTATTACTGACACTGAGCGGGAAGGCCTGGGACACGGCCGAATACGCTGACAGGTTTCTGGACGGTAAGTCGATTCTCATATTTAAAGGCAGTATACATCATTGGTAATCTCGAAAATCACAAATGTTCACAGATTTATGCCTAACTTACACAATATAAACATGACGATCGTAGAAAACTTCCCCTGAAATGGTTTTGTCTGAAGTGCTATAGTCTTTGAGAAATGAGTAAAACAATTAGTTTTCGTCTCATGAGACGAAAATTCATGCACAGGCCGTGGTTCAGGGCGAAATGGTTCAGGGCGAAGTGGTTTTGGGGCGAAATTACTGCAAACCTTTTTTTGACTGTTTTCTCAAAAGTTAGACGAAGTACGGAGCTGGTTTTTGCTCAGGTTGGTTTTAATCATGCATATCTTCAATCACACAGGGGGATAAAACTATTTGTAACAGTTTACCAATCATGTATACTATCTTTAAAAGGAGCTTGTCCAGATTGTTCCAGAAAATGGATTTCGTTCTAACCTAATAATCGTATAAAATACCTCCCCAAAATACTATCCATGGAGAGAAAACAGGAAATCTGCAATCTACAATTTGGAGAAACATTGCTAGTTTTTTGACGATATCCTTGAAAATATACGGATTGAGAGCGCGAGATTTCAAAATGGTAATAAGAAAAATGTGAAAAATTATGTTCTATCAAAATGGGAAAAATGGGTTGGTAAAAAATGTGATCTGGACACGCTCCTTTAAAGGCAGAGGCTCGTCAGCAATGCGCGCGCGCCAAATTTGTGCCAAGAAATACGCCGCTCCATGCTTTGCTATGGAGCTGCGTATTTCGTTGGTGCACTCGCATTGCTGACGAGCCTCTGCCTTTAACCTAAATTGTCTGACATTTATTGTCTGTGCTGTTTATTTTGAAATGATTTTCACTGTTTTTTGTTTGTTTTAAAGATCGGCTGCTGGAGATTCTCTTGAACCAGTACATCGGTATTCTTCATAATCGGACGACGACTGAAGAGTGTGTGCCTCTGAAACGACTCCACGAGAAAGTTGTTACTGACGTGGTAGGTTTCTCGAAGCCATAGTACAAAAAGTAAAACATGGTGCGAACAAGCAAACTCGGGCTAAAATAGGCCCCGGTCAATTTTGGGATTTTAACATACTCATTTTAGCAAACTTTATGCTCCATATTAAAGATGAATTTAGAAACACGAGTAAATTGCAATGCCCCGACTGGGATTCGAACCCAGATCCTTGGCATACATGGCCAATTGCTCTACCAACTGAGCTATCTGGGCATCCCGCCGGAGCACCACAACAATCTTGTGCTTGCCTCTCTTTTTCCAACAATGCAGTGGGGCAAATCCATGCCAACCAATTGGCTACACTGATGGCCTATCGTGAAGAGAGGTCTTACCTCCATGGGGGCGGCGGCGGGGGGGTGGGGGTTGGGGGGGGGGGGGGGGGGGGGTGGGTTGGGGGGAGAGAGAGAGCTGAGCTGAGCTGAGCTGAGCTGAGCTGAGCTGAGCTGAGCTGGGGGCGGGAATCTATGCCAACCCATTCACTATAGAGGTCATTATATATTGAAGGTATATAAGACAGGATTGATAATTGAAAGATGAATTTAGAAACACAAGAAAATTGCAGTGCTCCGACTGGGATTCGAACCCAGGTCCTTGGCTCTATAGTAATGAAAACTCCATGTAAAATAGACGGCCTTTGGTTAAAAGAGTGTGTCCAGAATACATTTTTAGCCCCCATTTCTCCCATGGGTGTTGAGATTTTAATACCATATCATGTGTCATATTTTCCTCATTACCATACTGAAATTTTGCGCTCTCAATCTATATATTTTTAATTATATCGTCAAAAAACCACCAATGTTTTGTAAACTAATTTATCCGTTCCATAAAGCAGTGCAGTGATTACACCAACATTTTTGCTACCACATCCAAATTGGAGATTGCAAATGTCCTGTTTTCTTCCCATGGATAGTATTTTGGGGAGGTATTTTATATGATTGTTAGGTTAGAGCGAAGTCCATTTTCGGGAAAAATCAGAAAAAGCTCCTTTATATTACAAATTTGAACAAGTAAATAATTAATTTTATTTTCGCAGGCTTTCGACACCATACTTCAAGAACTATCCCAACAACTCGAAGAAGATCTTTTGGACTTGAACGAACATGAGAAAAGCTGATTTCAAAAAGAGGCAATTAACAAAAATCTTGTTTATTTATTCATCAAATCTTTGTACGTGTATTTATTATTCGTTCTTTACATTAAAATAGAAAGTCATATGCAGCACGATATGTGGCAGTGGGTATGGCCCCCTTCCATTCCCCCATTGTGTCTTAAACATCCAAGGAATTTTAAAGGAATTTAGTGGGGTTGGGGAGGGGTTGTTGTGTTAACAAAAGGGAAGAGTATGTTGAGGTATGCTTTCCGGTGACGTTAATGCCTTCCATCCACCATTTTGGTTTCCATTTTTCATGACGCACGTGGATCGAGTTATTACCGGCCAAAAAGCAAGAAAAGCGCATTGGTTTGCACTTACCTCTGTTACTTAACCTTGCTTTATGTTGTTGCGTCATGGCTGTTGTATCGATAAAGATAAAAATGTCTTTCTTCGGGCTAAAAATCGTGATAAAGTAAAAACACTTGTTTTTACAAGCTGAGTGCATGCTTAATCATTTGAACGTATCGCAACACGCGTGTGCGGCATCTTCGAATGATAGTGCGCTGGTGAGTATTTTTTACGCGTGTTCACGTGCGTCTATTTGCGCATGCGTGTACGCACGTGATCGTTGACCATAAAACATTCTCGGATGTTTTAGGTCACGGAAAGCAATCAATAGGGGCGGTAGGGGTGAGTCCTTTTTTCACATATCGTGCTGGGTATATAGAAATTTATCAATTTTACAATTATTTATTTTTATCGTATTAAAGATCCCTGTTAGGAAGGGACAACATAATTTAATCAAAAATATTACCGATGCATAAACCTTCATTAGAATCAGAGAATCTTGTTTTTAACGTTGACAACACAATTAATTTTGATGATGAACTCTGCAACTATGTGCTGCGCCATATTTGAAATTTTGAAAGGGATGATGACGTCAAGCATGCATTGATTGCATGGATGACGTCAAGATTGATGCCTTGTTTCCCGACTCCCATACGCCGTGAAGTATGTTAAAATCTGTTGTGTCCTGACTCACGCCCTCTCAAGTCCGAGCACCGAGCTGCAAAAGATGGTGACTTACATGAAGCGTACAGAGTTAGGCAACCCTTTGCAAGTGTTACCCCTTCCTTTAACAAGAGAGCTGATTTGTAAATAGTCGCAGATAAGAAATAACACAGTAATTTAGTTTGAAGTCTCTGCAAGTTCTTGCAAGTCCTATACACGTCGCAGGTCTATCATAAGTCCCAACAAGATCTCACAAGACTCGCAAGTCCTCACAAGACCTCACAAGTGCCTACAAGTCTCTCACAAAGTCCCTGCAAGTCTCTCACAAGTCCCTGTAGTAAATCTGTCACAAGTTTCTGCACTTCCTCAAGTCCCCGCAAGTCCCCGCAAGTCCCTGTAAGTCCTCGCAAGTCCTCGCAAGTCCTCGCAAGTCCTCGCAAGTCCTCGCAAGTCCCTGCAAGTCCTCACAAGTCCCTGCAAGTCCTCACAAGTCCCTGCAAGTCCTCACAAGTCCCTGCAAGTCATCACAAGTCCCTGCAAGTCTTCACAAGTCCCTGCAAGTCCTCACAAGTCCTCACAAGTCCTCACAAGTCCCTGCAAGTCCTCACAAGTCCTCGCAAGTCCCCGCAAGTCCCCGCAAGTCCCCGCAAGTCCCCGCAAGTCCTCGCAAGTCCCCTGCAAGTCCCCTGCAAGTCCCCGCAAGTCCTCGCAAGTCCTCGCAAGTCCTCGCAAGTCCTCGCAAGTCCCCGCAAGTCCCCGCAAGTCCCCGCAAGTCCCCGCAAGTCCTCACAAGTCCCCTGCAAGTCCCCTGCAAGTCCCCGCAAGTCCTCACAAGTCCTCACAAGTCCCCGAAAGTCCCCGCAAGTCCTCACAAGTCTACAAGTCATAATACGTGTATTAATACAATTTGTATGAAGATAAGTGCCTTTAATACATCAAGCAGACAATAATTATTATACAAACAGTACATACTTTTACTTCAGTTTGAGTCTACAGACGAGACTGGCTAGTCTTTCATATCAAATGCCTTATTTTGTAAAAAACAAATTATAAATCAAAGTTTTACGACTAATTCAAATTTTGTGCTTTAGTCATTTGATACAAATCTTTGTGAGATTATATATATATAGTGAATTTTTAACAGGGTTGGCTCGAGGCTCGAGTCCCAAGTCATGTCAAACGGCCTTAGAGTCCCAAGTCAAGTCAAGTCAAGTCAAGTCAAACGGCCTTCGAGTGTCAAGTCAAGTCAAGTCAAACTGCCTTCGAGTCCAAAGTCAAGTCAAGTCAAACTGCCTTCGAGTCCAAAGTCAAGTCAAGTCAAACTGCCTTCGAGTCCCAAGTCAAGTCAAGTCAAACTGCCTTCAAGTTCCAAGTCAAGTCAAGTCAAACTGCCTTCGAGTCCCAAGTCAAGTCAAGTCAAACTGCCTTCGAGTCCCAAGTCAAGTCAAGTCAAACTGCCTTCGAGTCCCAAGTCAAGTCAAACTGCCTTTGAGTCCCAAGTCCGAAGTCAAGTCAAACTGCCTCCGAGTCCCAAGTCAAGTCAAGTCAAACTGCCTTCGAGTCCCAAATCAAGTCAAACTGCCTTCGAGTCCCAAGTCAAGTCAAACTGCCTTCGAGTCCCAAATCAAGTCAAACTACCTTCGAGTCCCAAGTCAAGTCAAACTGCCTTGAGTCTCAAGTCAAGTCAAGTCATTTGAGGCTCGAGTCTCAAGTCAAGTCAATTCATTTGAGGTTCGAGTCTCAAGTTAAGTCGAGTCTACTCGAGTCCCGAGTCTCGAGTCTGAGTCATTACAACCCTGACTTATTAGTTAGTACATAAACTTAGTTTATGTTTCCACTAACTTTTTTTCAAGTAGTGAAATAGGCCACAAACTTGGAAGATTTTATTCCTAACCATAGACATGTACCTGACTAAAAGTAAGTTTATAAAGAAATGTCCATGAATTTGGGAAATCTGGATGCAGTGAAAAACAACTTGGCTCCACCGGGATTCGAACCGCGGACCTTCTACTTAACGTACGTGCAGATGCCCTACCAATTAAGCTATGAAGCCAACTGGTGGTCTCAAAACACAGTATTGCAGTTGTTCCTCACTGATTGGGATTGGCTATCACGTGAGCTTAACAAGCCCTACAGAGGGATAAACCCTAATGAGATGGCCACCGGCCCTCCCAGAGATTACATTAAGATATTCTTAAATATTCGTAAATATACCAGATCTGAAATAAAATGGCAAATTATGTGATCTACTATAAAGTTTTTCCTGTTTTACTTTTTTCGTGCAAACTTATGGGTTCTATTCGAAATTATCAATGTTTCGTGTAGTTAGCATACATAAAACAGCCGTTGAATTAGTTACAGACGGCCACTTGCCCCATAGAGGGCGCTTTTTATTTTCCATAGCGACCACGTAAACGTATTCGGTTCGGTTGGTTGCACTTTTTCACCCAAAATATTGCTGCGAAATTCACCCAAAACGGGGCAATTTTAGGCCCTCTGGGGAATTTAGTTTCCGTCCATGAAGATCCGGCATTTGAAGGAGTCGTCAGCTCAGTAATTCGTCATGTCGGTGCCATTTTCCAACACCAAATTGCGAGTTCCGAGGGGCTTCCAAAATCTTTTGGAAGGCCTCGCCCGTGAAACACTGCGCAACCAGCCGGACAACATCTACGCTTTCGCGGCGGCCTATTTCGAAAACCTGCTCAAAATTCGCCAAGGTGATAAAAGGTTTATAAAATAGTTTTTTTTTCCGTATACAGTGAACAAAGATTTTAAGGAAATTACCTCCTGGAATCAACAGATAATGTAATTTGAAGATATAGCCTAGGCCTACTTCCCACTTGGGTGTGGTTGAAACCCGGAGGTAGCCGGAGGTCGGAGGTAACCCGGAGGTAGAATTTATTGTGACCGTGTAGTACATGCTACAACCTACCTCCGGCTTGTTATTTTAATACCACGTAGCTCCGGAGCCACCGTCAACACACCAACTACACGTTAGCAAAAACAATCTACCTCCAGGTACCTTTGGGTTTTATAAATTTCCTTCCCACTTGCACTTTGTCGCAAATGTTGCTTTTCTGTAGAAAAATCACATTTTCTCCTACAAAAATTGCCTTCAGTTAGTGCACAAGATAACCATTCACGCGCGCGCGCAGTGCCCTCTGTTGTCGCGCTTAATACGCACAGACCGCTCGCCGCGTCATTTTGTGCATTACTTTATGCTGTAATGTTATCATTTATTTATCTCAGAAATGCAACATTTGCGACAGACAGACAGAAGTGCATGTGGGAAGTAGGCCTATATCCTAGAATTTAATCATCTGTTGATTCCAGGAGGTATTTTCTTTAAAATCTTTGTTCAATGTATACGAAAAAAATACCAATTTTTTTTTATTATGCTAAGAAGATTATTTAAGTGAACTACCGTCATGATAGAGGTCATGAAAACACGAACACAAATTTTGTTTACAAAACTGTCGCCCATCATAAACCTTATGATTATCGACGTTCTCAAGAGTCAATGCATCATGGGATTTGGAATTTTCATTTTATTTAACAGAACAAGAAATAGATCCTGCTGACATAGGTGCAAAACATGAAGACCGCTACTACAATAACCAAAGCTTTAAAATGGTAAGACTTTTTTTTATTATAATACTTATAAGGTAAAAATGGGATAAGGTTCATTTGAATATAAAAGTTGCATCCGAGGAGGAGCCAGGCAAAACCTTTCAACAATCACATGCCGAGGTAATTGCCTTTCATTCTGCATCAAGCCCCAAACTGGAGGACCGATGGATGAGGTGCAGCTTGGCCACCAAGATGAGGTCTTAATGATGTGGAAATCGACCATAGTGTTGCATTATTCGTCCAATCATGCAGTTTTATTGTAGGAAATTGTAAATTGTGGAGCCGAGTGACAACTTTATTAGATATGCATAAATTTACTGGGACGAAAGACAGTTGCAACACATTCGATAAGGCCAAACAAAATAAGTGGTGTGTTTACGGTAACCCGACCTACCTGGAATTTGAGGCCAAATTGCCGACCTCAAACTTTTTAGTGCCAATTTTCAAGTTGATAATTTTAAATGAGCACTATTTGCAATAATTTTCAACGAACATAACATTTTCTACACTTGTACATGAACATGGTTAATAATAGTGTTAATACCAGTGAGTTTCAAACATTGCAAAACAACACGCAAATGCATGAACTGAAATGTAAAACAAAAATGACAAAATAAAATTATTTTTCTACCTACCTACCTGGATTTGTTTTAGGCCGTTACCGTAAACGCACCATTTATTTTGTTTGGCCTACTACAAAAAACACACATGTTTCAGCAAAGCATTAAGTGATCAAATATCCAAGCACTGAAGTGAAATTTAAAAGTCATGGTTAACTTCTCATTTTTTTGTGAAAAATCGTCAGGGTGAGAAGGCCAACGTTGGCGACGTTAGCGACCCGCAGCAACAGGCTGCGGCCGTGACAATACAGAGTTCCGTTCGGGGTCACCAAGAGCGAAAATCGATGGAGCGTGACGATGAACTTTCTACGCAAGCCAAGGAAGAAGAAGCCGCATTAAAGATACAGACGAACTTCCGAGGCTACGAAGCAAGAAAGCGTGTAACTGCCTTAAAGTACGTAAACCTCTCTTTTTGTTCTCAATGTTTTGTGTCCTTGGGCAGGATACTTAATCTCAATTGCCTCATCAACCCAAGTGATATTTGGGGAGCTGTTAGGGGGAATGCCACAATCTAAGTGCTGATAGGGTTGTGTGCCTTGGCCAAGCAGCCACCTAGTTGAAGCGAAATGGTTCTGGTGATTTCTTGATGGCAGCGGTAATAATGGCAACAGTGCCAGGAGTATCCTGTAGGGGGAATGCCACAATCTAACTGCTGATAGGCTTGTGCGCCTTGGCCAGGCAGCCACCTAGTTGAAGTGAAATGGTTCTGGTGATTTCCTGATGGCAGCGGTAATAATAGCAACAGTGCCAGGAGTATCTTGTAGGTAGACATGTGATATGAGAATGTACCGCACGAGTCATGAAAATACGGAACGAGCCGAAGGCGAGTTCGGGAATTACCATGACGAGTGCGCTATATTCTCATATCACCCGAAAAGACATCCAATATTGTTGTATAAAATGAAGCTTATACCTTCTTTGTTTTGTAAGATTTCCGCAAGATTTTTGTCTGTTTGGTATTGAAAACTGCGTGCACTTTTGTTACTGTTGTACAGTATTTTTTGTTACTGTACCTGTACCCACGCGCATGTTGCACACGTAACTACACGTTAGCAAAAATAAATTCAACTGTTATCGTGATAAGGAGTTGACGACAGATTTCTTCGTGAAAGAGTGTCGGAAATGGACGTTTTTGATTGAAAAACGGCAATGTAACAAAAGCAGGATGATTTACAGTGCAATTTCACGTAGCGGTCCATCAAGCTTGCCAACTTCGTTTACAGATTTGACCAATAATACTGTCACGACTGCGCGACTGATGCATCACGGATTTCCAAGTCGCTAATCAAAGTGACAAATCATCAAAATTGGTGTTACACATGGGACACTCTTCAGTTGACGCAAAAAGCATTATGCATGGGACACACATGTACATTTCTAAAACAACCATTCCGGAATGAAATTTGTGAGTGCACATAATCTTGGTAATGCCCAACACACAAGACATTTCATGAAACATGTAAAATAACTGATAGTTATTGCTGACGGCATGTTACAGGGCATGAATTTGAAATTTACACGGAACCCTTCTACGCATATTTTGACATTTTAAATTTTGTTCCCCCCTTTCCAACACACAAGTTAAAAATTAATTTTTTACCATGGGCAAAAATCATTAGCAATTCAAGAGCTCAGAATAATCTCCGTCACGTATGAATATTTTTGATTGAGGGCTGGAAATTGCCATCGGAAAGAATAATGCATGTTGGGGCTGGCCAACAGAATAATGCATGTCTTTGGTAATACTATGTACTACATGTGAAAGGGTTTTAAATGTTCAGATTTTTCCAGAAAATGTGTTTCGTTCTTACCTAACAATCATATAAAATACCTCCCGAACATATTATTCATGACAAGAAAACAAGAAATTTGCAATCTCCAATTTGGATGTGAAAGCAAAAAGGTTGGTGTAATCACCGCACTACTTTATGGAACTGAATCAATTAGGCCGGGTCACACGAGAAAAATCTTGTAATTACTCAATAGACTACTAAAGTGTAACGTCAGTTGCCATGGTAATTGGGTCTAAACATTCCCTGGTAATCTGAAACGTCCATTGGTATAGCGCAGGGAAACAGTTCACTGGTTTTAGTGTAGACCCAGTAACCATGGCAACACACAAAGGTGACGTTTTCACTTTAGTAGTCTATTGTGATACGATTGTAATAGTTATAACGACGACCAGAGTCAGCGACAAATCGGATTGTAATCGTATTATAAAAAAGCGGGGTCACACAAGCAACACAATGTCGTCATCGTATTGCGATGGCTTTCCCTGCGTTGGTATGCGTACTTGCTGCCTGCAGCAGTGTGCCGCGTGCGCGCCCTGGAAAAGTAGCCAGGCGCATGTCGTGAAGCAGAAAGTGCGCGCGCGCGCGCGCAAGGTATATTATTGATTCTAATACGATTACGAGATAGGGTCACACACATTTTTTGCCAATTTATTGTACAGAGGTGTGAAATTTCAGATTTTTATCTGATTTCAGATTTGTTTTTAATGTACCAAAATTTAATTTCAGCTGTTTTTTTCTCCCGACATATTTCTGCTTTTTCCCCACATGCGTAAGCGTTGCAAGCCAGCATTCAGTACAAAATTTCATTCTTGAAGCCATAAAATGCACCAACTGGGGACATCAATTCATTAAGATGTCAGTGCAACTTAAGTGGGCCCCGAACCCCACACTGTTAAGGCTTTGGGCTTCGCAATTTCAGCTTCACGATTGCAGTTTCAGATTTGTTTTGGGTTCTCCACTCACACCCCTTATTGTAATACGATTACAATCGTATCACAATTGAACGATGAGAATTCTCGTCGTTGACCGATTGTGATACGATTACAATAGATTTGGGGTCACACGCACAAAATGTCGTAATCGTACTATTTACTACAATAAATTTGGATGTCGTAATTCATCTGACCCCGGCCTACATGTAAGTCTACAAAACATTGTTGGCTTTTTGACGATATGCTTGACAATATACTGATTAAGAGAGCAAAATTTCAGAATGGTTATGAGAAAAATGTCACAAATGATGTAGGGTCAAAATCTCAACACCCATGGGAAAAATGGAGGAGGGTAAAGAAATGTGTCATGCTCCTTTAAAGGCACAGGCTCGTCAGCAATGCGCGTGCGCCAAATTCGTGCTACGGAACTCGCAGCTCCTTGCCTTTGCTACAGAGCTGCGTATTTTGTGGCACAAATTTGGCGCGCGCGGATTGCTGACGAGCCTGTGCCTTTAAAGCTCAAAATGCACTCCTCAGAAAAAAACAAAAAAATCAAAATTAGGTTTGTCAATTATTCCTCACTGAAAACCAACACCACAAAAAGCGAGCGTGCTAACTCATCTTTTAAACCGTTTTTAATAACTCTCTTCTTTAAAATTTCCACATAACAGCTTCATTATGCATGACTGCATAAAGCTTCTGGGCAATTCCAGCATCACGGACATTACATTTCACAATTTTTTTTCAACGTTAAGAGCTCATTTCATATCCATGGATGTGTTTAATTTGAAATAATCCACAGTTATTACAAAGCCATGATCCTGTATAGTGTACATTCAAAATTTGAGACAGTTTCTATAAATCGTTTGTTGGATATCATAAATGACCTCTACTGTCACGGACATTACTGTTTTTTGGACAAGACATTTTGCATGCCAGTATATTTGTTGAAAAGTCTGAGTTTATGCATGTGGTAAAGGCAATTTCCTTACTGAATGATTGGCAAGGCAATGTATAAATAGCATCTTTAAAAAAAAGTGAATATGAATGAGCATGTGCTCTGTAGAACACCAAACGTGGAAACAAATTTTGCCATTTCTTTTGTTGCACTAAATTATAAGACAAGAAATATTACAAAAATAAAAAAAAAAATTATAGAATGTCCCTTTAAGTGCATGAATTAGGCATACATGTACCATTCTGCAGTCTTTTTGCATAAGGCCGTAGGAAAAAATCCAAAATATAAATGACGTCGCATGTCATCTCCAAGTAATTCCCTTCACATTTAAAAAGACTACTCGCCATGATTCAATTATATCCCTTGTTATGGAAAATTCCCATCCTTGTACAATGTACGTCGTTAGACTTCGGTGCATTGATGTTATGCTGTTTCTTCTGAGCGCGCTCTGTCTAGAAGCTTTGTGCCTTACGTCCGTGTCAGGTTGTTAATTCCACGAGAAAAGAATGAAACAACATTGATTCGTTTTTTCTTGTTTTCTTCTTCTTTTTACTACAATGAGGATTATTTAATTAAATTTATTTAATTAAAATTGCATGACCATGAGGTATTTTTTTTAGGGGCTGAGGATGGCATTTCGTTTAAAATTCTGTTTCCTCTGCGGTTGTTGGTGTGTGTTTGTTTTGTTCTTGTTTTGATAGTATTTTTATTTTTTTCCTTTTATGTGCTACAATAAAGACAAACAGTCCGTGCGTTTTGGGTGTGGCACCTCGAAAAATAAAAAGTTTTTTTGAATTGATAATTTTTCTAGAAACATAAAAATTATTCACTTTCAAATGAGACATCAACGAAAAAATCGACCAACGTTTAGTTATCAAACAATTGCAATATTTCAAGTCGAACAATATTTTAAATTATTGGCGGTCTGCCAATAATTCAAGGTGTAGATTTGCCCAAGTCTATCCACCCGTACTCGGTCTGCAACGCGCAGCCATCAGTGCGCCCTCTAGACCGGTGGCCTGTCCAATTTTTTTCTTCTGTTTCCTCTATCTCAGAAAGTCTTTTGAGACAGGAAAAAAAGAGAGATTTGACAGGCCACCAGTCAAGAGGCCGCGCTGCACACAGACTAAACACAAAAAGTCAGACCTGGGCAAGTCTAGGCAATGGGCAAAAACGGCAGTATACAAAAAGCGTTTTTCACAGGGTTACCAATAACTACATGTAAAATACAAAGTATGATGTTTTGTCGTTAAAATAAAGTAAATGCTTTTTAAAAATCGTCCGGAGAAAAAGAAAAAAAAAATTTGCTGAGAACCACGGACTGTATACTTTTAATCAAGATTTAAATCAAAATAAACTCCTCAAAAAAAGTTTGAAAAGTCAAGTTTGACTGACGATTTCTCTCTTGTTAGTAAATCATTCCCCTTGAATTTGGTATCATTGTAAAGCCCCGTTATTCCTCTTTACAGTGATGTGTCATTTGTTATGATTAATCAATTGGGGGGATGTGCAGTATAGCGGAAAACAGGGGTGGGTGGAAAGTGATATGTCACAAAATTCACTGCTATTGTCATGCAGTGCATTCCCCTTTTGCTTGGAGGATGGGAATGTGTCAATGCACTTTTTGACAATAACAATGCATCTTGTGACATTTCACTTTACACCCCCCCCCCCCCCCCCCCCCCCCCGTATTCAGCTGTGTTGCACATCCCCTAATTGCTTAATCATAACAAATGACACATCATCGTAAAGAGGAATAACAGGGCTTTCCAATGATATAAGATTCAAGGAAAATTATTTTGCAACAAGGGAGAAATCGTCAGTCAAACTTGACTTTCCGAACTTTTTTTGAGGAGTTTAGTTAATCACTATTGTATCGGAGCTTGTTCAGGTTTTTCAAGAAAATAGATTTAATACTATCCTAGCAATCATATACCTGTAAAATACCTCAACAAAATACTATCCATGGGAAGAAAACAGGAAATTTGCAATACCCAATTTGGATGTGGAAGCAAAAAGGTTGGTGTAATCACTGCACTGCTTTATGGAACCTGAATTAGTATACAAAACATCGGTGGCTTATTGTTATCGATGAACAAAGCCATTTCTGATGCATGGTCGCTTTCAACCAACGAAGGTATTCGTCTGGATTTTTTGGTGTCATAACAAAGAAGACACGGTCATGAAACGGATAGTACTTGCCGTTCTCCAAAATTCTCAGTAATTATTGAATATTTAGTATTTTAATCTCGGTTTCCTAATTTTGTCTACGACCTGTACTGTGTTTTTAGTACTGCATATTTAACCATCGGTCAAATATAAATAACCTTGGCTCCTACACCAACCACTCCATCAAAGTTAATTTCATTGAGTGCTTGCATTAATCTTTAATTAGAAGTTGATAAGCTGTCCTCCAAAAGCTTTATAGTTGCCACTCAGTTGATGAAATAGCAGGGCCCGTTAAATTCATAATGGTAATTGATGTTATGGTGCGCACAATAACGGCGTGGCAATTTAGTTATCTTGGAAACCGTAGAGAAAACGCTCTTAAAAATATAGAGCACTTCAATGGACTACTGAAGTGTAACGTTCGTTGCCACGGTAATAGGTTTTTAAAACATTCGCCGGCCAGTTAAAACCGTAAAATGCCATTGAAAAAACATGACAAAAGGTTCGATCGATTTTAGTGTACCGTAGACTCGGTAATCTTAGTAACGCACAAAAGTGACAAATTATTTATTGCAATGCATTTTTATGACTGGCAAGCGAGATAGCAAATTTGCATTATGTATGTTTTACACATTTCATCGCCGACACTACAAACTGACGACACCCATTGCAGTTTGCATACACTTTGTGGAAATGCACAGTGGGGGTCACCGGGTCACACGAGCTGACAACGATGTGTGTGCCTGCACTCTTCGCACACTGACTCGTAATGCAAAGATTTCGCTTTCACAAACTGACGAGTTTTCAGCAGAATTATCTAACAAATTTATTCGACAAAAAAATTAAAATGCTTTAAATGAAAAACCCACTCTATATAAAAATGTAACCAAAATACTCTAATTTGTTAATTTAAAGGCAGAACACATGATTGGTAAACCATTGCAAATGGTTTTATTTCCCAGTGTGATTGAAGATATGCATGATTAAAACCAACCTGAGCAAAAACCAGCTCCGTACTTTGTCTAACTTTTGAGAAAACAGTCAAAAAAAACTTTTTGGTCAATTCGCCCCGAAACCATTTCGCCCCGAACCACTTCGCCCTGAACCACTTCGCCCTGAACCACGGCCTGTGCACGAAGTATTTTGGGGCGAAGTGGCATTCGGACGAAGTGGTATAAGGGCGAACTGGTTTTGGCGCAAGGTGGCTTTTGGGGCGAAGTGGTGCAGGGCGAAATGGTTTGGAGACGAAGTGAATTTTAGTCTCATGATACGAAAAATAATTGTTTTACTCATTTCTCAAAAACTATAGCACTTTAGACAAAAATATTTCAGGGGAGGTTTACTACAGTCAGCATGTTTCTATTGTGTAAGTTATGTGTAAATCTGTAAACATTTCTGATTTTCGAGATTACCAATGATGTGTTCTAACTTTAAGTTACGTACATGTAGGTGTCACTTTAATACTTGAAAATGAGAATGTATAAAAAAACCAATTAGGATGGTCCTATTAAATCATGCTTCCACTTTATGTTGCACTTTTAGTGCACTGTACAGTGTACATACAGTTCAAACCAATCAGAAAGGTTCAAATTCAGTTCTCATTAATAATTCATGCACACATCCAGATCACTGAAAAGTATCTGGACTGATCCAGTTTCAACCAGTCACAGAGCTTAACATTTTTTTCTCATGAATAATTCATGCACACATCCAGTTCACTGAAAAGTATCTGGACTGATCCAGTTTCAACCAGTCACAGAGCTTAAAATTTTGTTCTCATGAATAATTCATGCACACATCCAGATCACTGAAAAGTATCTGGACTGATCCAGTTTCAACCAGTCACAGAGCTTAAAATTATGTTCTCATGAATAATTCATGCACACATCCAGGTCACTGAAAAGCATCTGGACTGATTCATTATAAGGCGGCTGATTGGTTAATGAGCAGTGTGGATACTTCCAATTTACATTCATGAGCTGGCCGGTGTATGTTAGGCGTGTTTCTCTGTGAGGTATTTACACATGTACCAGGTACTGTACCGGGGTACTGTAGCAAGGGGATACATGTAGCTTAGAGAAAAGACACAGTGAACGTTTATAGAAGGTGTGTTGAAGGATCGAGGCAGTTTTAGCTTGTGCGGGCAGTTTGACTGAAGAAGTGTATTATAATCAAGACTTAAAACTGTAAGTGTTGTGTGTAAACTTTATGTATTTAAATGCCTGTATTATTCGCAAAGACCCAAATTTTACTTCATGAGTTGACGAGAAAAACCATAGCAATGATAACAATTAAATACAACATGAATTTATTTCTGTAAAAAAAATACCTTTCTGTAAGAAATTAAGAATGTGGTTTTTATATCTTGACGCTTTCTGACTTCTTCAGCTTTTCATTTCATATTTAACTCAAATGTTATTGTTTTTTCACTGATTATTCTTTTCTCCCGTGCACAGGATTTTTTGTTAACTTAGTCTAAATATTCTGTACAGTCTATAAAATACCTCCCCAAAATACCATCCATGGGAAGAAAACAGGAAATTTGCAATCTTCAATTTGGATGTGGAAGCAAAAAGGTTGGGGTAATTAATACTGCACTGCTTTATGGAAGCGGATAAATTAGTTTACAAAACAGTGTTTTTTTTATGATATCCTTGAAAATATTCGGATTGAGAGCGCAACATTTCAGAGTGGTAATGAGAAAAATATGACACCGATATGGTGTGAAAATCTCAACAACCATGGGGAAAATTGGGGCTAAAAAATGTGATCTGGACACGCTCCTTTAATATAATTAGCATATTGATGTTTATTTAAGTGCAATGTGGGACAATGTAGTAGTATGTTTATGTTCAAATCGTCTTTTAAGTTCGTTGACTGCCTCCAGAAACAGCACAAAGTTATTCAAACAAAAGATAATGCCATTAGGCTTTGTAATGGCTTTGTGGTGTGCCAGACAATAGTATGCATTCCATTAAGTAATGTTTATCAAGTCTTAACTGATGTGCAGTGCAGTTGTAATGTGTATGACACACTCGAAAAATTTAAACGTCGGATTGTCAAATTAAAAATCTTTGGCATTCATAATTTTTCTTATTTTAAATTCATCTTTTTTTGGGGGAATGGGGGAGGGAGGGGAGCTGAAAATTGCTGTTGGACAGAATTAATTCTTATTCATGTTTCTTAATTTGTTATTTACATTTATTTCACAACTTTTTGGGAGTAAAATTAGTCTGAAAAAGTGCAAATTACATTTTGAAAGCAGTGCAGAATTTGTGAAATAATAATTGGTGAAAAATATTGACCAATAAATATGTGAAAATATTTTAGAATCTATTTAAGAAAGGTGACTCTTCATAACAAGAAATAATTAATAAAATTAACTTTTGCAAATTTCTCACCCAAAAAAAAACTGAATAACATGTGACATAGTCTATCAGTCTTTCTCAAAATCCTCTGAGAAAGAATTGTTATGCTGCATAATGTTACCGGTACAAGTTGTGAAAGATCCGTTTGTTTACTAAAAACATAAAAAGTTTAAGAAAAAAAAACCCCAAAAAACCAGAACAAACCTAAGACACAGCGGGTCACAGAACTTTTTGTTACAGGCATAAAGTTTTCTTAAAGCCCCAATAAATGTACGTCGTTTGCAGTGACCCAAAATTTTACTTCACGAGTTGACAAGAAAAACCCGACTAAAAGTGTTGATAGCAATGATAACAAACACCACATGATTTTTTTCCCCGAGTAAAATAGTACCTTTGTGGGAGAAATTGCCGATTAAAGGTGCTTTAAAAAAAAACCTGTTTGCAAACGATTTTTTAACCATTTTAATTCATTCAACACAAAAACCATGCATGGATTTTTCAGTTTTTCTGAAGTATTACTGCATCTATGTGGCTGAAATTTCTACAAGGCAGTTTATCAACATTATTCTTTAGTTATGTAATGCTGCTGTTCCTTATTTTAAATGTTTTCCAATCATGCCAATCTGTCTTCAACAATCTTTCACCATACAGACCATTTGCCACCCCCTCTCGACTCCCCTCCATATGACCCTCATTACATATTCCACCCATCGAACTCTACGCAAAGTGACCATGCAAGTGCGCGTCATATCAATGCATGCATACCAAA
The DNA here is from genome assembly GCA_037783545.1 of Henricia sp. BOLD:AAB3569. Classification (NCBI taxonomy): domain Eukaryota; kingdom Metazoa; phylum Echinodermata; class Asteroidea; order Spinulosida; family Echinasteridae; genus Henricia; species Henricia sp. BOLD:AAB3569. Next base: position 850,216 of record JBBELK010000161.1, on the reverse strand, counting down.
CATACCTCCTTGTATTAAGAGCTCTCCGTGACGTCATATGGTACCGCTAATCAAAATAGGACTGTACCATTAATATTGATATTCTTATAAAACTCGCTTGCTTAATGGACTCAATGCATTAAGACACAAAAACGCAGTTAAAAAAGCGTGTCCATATCACATTTTTGATCCCCCTGGTTTTTTTTCCCATGGGTGTTGATACATATTGTTATATTTTTTCTTATTACCATTCTGAAATTGTTTGCTCTCAATCCGTGTATTTTCGAGGATATCGTCAAAAAACCACCGATGGTTTGCAAACTAATTTATCCACTTCCATAAAGCAGTGTAGTTATTATAGGCCAGCAAAAAAGATGTTCTGTCCTCGGGTTAGCACGCGCGTCGATTTCAAGCATGCACTTCAATCCTTTTTTTCCCTGTGGCAGCTAGCTAAAACAGCGCCTCACATTTTCAAGACTGATCGCCAATCCTGTAGACTACACTTAGGGAATGGGAACAAGTCTATGTATTTTTGACCTCGTACTCGGGGCAATAGATTCGGACGATGCTGATATCGAATGAGAAGGAATGATAATGAGTATGAGGTTGTTTAAAGGTACACACCTGCCTACTGTTTGAATGATTTAGAGATGTAGCAGCATTGACAATACTTTTTTGATGGTCGTTGTGAAAAAATATCATCAAAAATCCCGTAATTTACTAAAGAAGTGCAAAATTAACAAAAACGGTCAAAAGACGGGTTATACGCTTTGCTCTTCTCCTACTCAGGATATCTCCAATTTTCTGCTCACGATTTCACTGGACAGCCCGGACGACCGAATAGGAATTTCTGTTTAGGCTTTTGCCGGGAGTTGGCATCATGTTTTGTCTTCACAAACGTACACTGGACTCGGAAGCAACACGTACACCCGGCCGTGTGTGGACTCGGGCTATTTGCCGTGCTGCGCGGGGCAAATACCGGTATCCTGGTTCCGAAAAGTCACGTGACCTTGAATTTTTGAAAAATGCTAAAAAACGGCCAAATTTGACGGCGTCTTTTCAGGATATATCTAATTTACTCCGGAAAGCGCTTCAGAATAATGTATGGGTCTATTTAGAGCCCAAAATAGCCCAACAAAGCCGGTGTGTCCCTTTAATCAGCAGCAGCAATGGCGGATACATGTACATGTAGTTCTCACGCGACACAACAAGGAATTGCGATTGTAAATTTGAGCGTGCGCCTGAGCTGAGCTAAATACTGAAATATGCCACTTATTTCCATGTCTATTGTTTGTGGAGTGAAAACTCTCAGAACATTCAGTGTTGTGACGGCTCTGCAAGTTTACTATAGGCCTTAGTGTGTATGAATCTGTGTGCGATAGAGGGGGGTAGAGAAAGAGGGGGGAAAAAACGTGTCGCCGCATCAATTTCATAACTTCGGTCTGACCAGAGACAAAATACATTTTTTTTGGACTTGTACCAACCTTTTTGCTTCCACATCCAAATTGGAGATTTTCTGCAAATTTCCTGTTTTTTTTCGATGAATAGTAATTTGGGAACATTTTTTATATTATTTCAATGTAAAAGGAAATCAATTCTGGAAAAAAAAGTGAACACCCGCCTTTAATAACAAGATTTAACTTTTAATTTTGCAGAGAGGAAAAAGCCACAGGATCTGAAGTGGAACCAGAAATCGCCGTCGCTGTCGAAGTGCCTCTAGAAATACCGCAGATCAGGGAAACCACGCCTGAACTGGTGCTTAAATCGACGGCTGAGCTTCACGAGAGAGTTGCAGAGTTGGAAGAAGAAGAAGAAGTCGAGGTGCCAGACATCGACTTGACCGACCCGGAGGTGAATGCCGCGGCGCAGAAAATTCAGGCTAATTTTAAGGGTTTCAAAGTCAGGAAGGAACTGCAGGAGAAACGATCAGCAGAACAGATCCAGGTAAGCCAAAAACATTAACACATGAATTACGGTAATTAGCTTTTTGCACGTTCCATGTGATTAGCATCTGTGCACTGATGTGATGTACACTACACACAATAAATTAGTGTACGCAGATGTTTTATTGAGGGTATGCATTCTGCTTGAATGATTTTGTATATTATTAGACAATTGTATCTGCATGACAGACACACCTTGTCACAGGAATGGTGAAAACAAAAATTGACAACATACCAAGTAAGTGTACGGTACTAGCTTTCACATGCATACTCATTATCCACTTGACCAAACAAAATTGTTGTTGATATGTGGTGCACGCGTCACGCGTGAAGTACAGAATCAATACCGTGATCACTGTAGGAGAGAATGGGATAAAGCAAACAGACTGTTGATTGTTATGCAATGGCGTGCACCACGTAGCAACAACAACATAGTATGTGGCTTCCTAAACCGCACCTCCATTTGAAAGGGAAGAATTTTCGGCACCGGCCAGTGTTTCATTTAGCGACCGTCCACCAGTCTTTTGGACGGGCAGTGTGTGATTTTAGATGGGCACCTTGCGAAATGGACAATAAAACATGACAGGTAGAATTGTCAAACGGACATTAAAAATGACGGGTGGATTTTGGTATACAATGTATGCATTCTTGAGTGACTAAACTGTTTATAATTTTAAAAACCACAAAAGTATCTTGTAATCTGCGTGGCAGGCGACTAGTCGGCCGGCCGTGGTATCGGGTATGCTAGCTTGCGAGTCGCGACTTTTGTACGGTACATGTCGTATGCACACAGGTGACCAGTTGGCCGGCCGTGGTATGCTAGCTCGCGAGTCGCGACTCTTGTACGATACATATTGTATGCACACAGTATATGTGCCCTACGTGACCACATGACCACATCACATGTATCACAAATCCCAACTTGCCTGGCGTCCGTAACCGCTTTACGCATACCAGTGTGCAGAACGTGTTTAAACAACCCACTATCCACAGTCCGTTCCACCGTTCGGCATTTTACCAACATCCCCACTGGATGTTCATCATGATCGCGTGCGTCGCTGCAGGTCAACTCGTCCGTTTGCCTACTCGACTCGAACCAACTTGACACGACGGACCAACTGCACCAAAGTAGGACAGGCAGTTTTGGATATCCTGGATGAAACACTGCCGCCGGCCGTAATTTTACATGAAATAGGCTAATTAGGTCACTCATCAATTCATAAACAATTATAGGTACTCCTGATATTAAACTGCCACATGTGCTAACAGAAATAACGTCATTTATCAATAAAATGATTTTTTTATTTTAATTAAATAGAGGTAGACTTCTCAGATCAAGTTATTGAAAAAATAACAGCATACATGTATCATCTGGATCCAATTTCATCAAACTTTTTAATTAAAGGCTCACTGTATCATTTGCAATGACCCCAAAAGTTAATCAACGGGTTGACAGGGAAATCTTCCCCAAGTAGAGATTGAATTAGTAGCAACTATCCACCGGTAATAAAATGTTTCCCCCTGAGATGATATAATTTTACCAGAAAATATACGGTTTATGGTACTTCTCATCTGGGTGGTCCGAAATGGGCGCCGTGTACTGCATGTATGCTGTAACAACACGATGCATTTTTTTAACTCTATGGGTCGCACGCACACGCAGTATGACGCAACGGCGTGCCACAGAGTGCATGACGTGAGCCACAGAGTACGCGACTGACTGAGAATGAATATTTGATACACCCCGGCAAAACGCTTTATGTTTTAGGGAAACATGGTACATTTGACGGAGCTGAAATTTCTTCGGATGAGTTTGTTGATGTCGTTCTTTTGATTTATAATGGTTTTATCCCCAGAATCTCTCAAAAACAGATCTATAGGGCCTTTAAAGGCAAATGGGTCTTTCTATAAATTAGTGGTCCAAAAGTGTGACATTTAGTGTCCCCGTTACACCTGATATGTGTTATTTTTCGTACAAAAATCATTAAAATGGTACCCTTACAGAATTGTGGCTCGTAAGACATCAACTGCTTTCTGGCGATCTTCAGAGGCATCTTAGGTTTAGCCAATGGATACTTGATCGTCCAAACAGGCCATGCCATGGTTCAGGCCATGACTGGAGGCCATTGAAGAAAGTGGCGCAAATCCCAAACTAGACCCTTGCATAACATTGATAACTGCTTAGTCAACCAGGAAACATAATGACATGTTTAGGGTGTCATTTTAAAGAGGAGATTCCACCCTAACAGATGATATCTCCCGTTCATTCATACGTGCCCTACTTCAGTCACAATTAGCAATAATATTTGGTTTCGTTTTTTTTTATCCACCCTGTATTTACTGAACTCTGTCCAGTGGTCTAGTGCAAAATCCAAATCCTTCATCTCCCTCCCCACCCCCTCCATCTCCCCCCCCCCCCCCTCCATCTCCCCCCTCCCCCCCCCCTCCCCCTCCCCCAAACCCCCCAATTATTACCATGAAGCCAGCTTTGCACTTTAATTAAACTTGACCTACTTTACGATGCACCATGCATCATTACAGTAGCGCGGATCTTTACCGTTCGATAGTTCTGGCCGGCTCACCAAACCAACCCCTAGGGAGAATTGCATTTAGTTAGATTAGATACATATTTCATTTATAATTTTACGGCTGGGTTGTGCAAAGTCAACATAGATTTTGGTTTTTAAACAAATGCTACTTGAGTCTTTCCATGCTAGATTTGAAAAATAAGTCAATAATTCCTTTCAGATGTCTTCAGTTTATCTCAAACTTAAAGAAATTCCTTTGTACTGAAGGAGATAACTTTAGCCCCAAAAGGTAAGAAAATGCTGCCACAACATACATTTCTAAAAAGCTTGTGTACAAATTTCCCCTTATACATATGTAACTGGACAGACAAAATTGTGACATTTTTGTCTGTCCATGTTACATACGTACCCGGTATATGGACAAATTGTGCACAGGGTTTTCAGAGTTGCATGTCGTGGCAGCATTTTCTTTCCTTTTTGGGCAAAAGTTATCTCCTGAGAACAGTACAAGGGAATTTCTTTAAGTTTGAGATAAACTGAAGACATCTGAAGAGAATTATTGACTTATTTTTCAAATAGGCCCATTAGCGTGGAAAGACCCACTTGCGAGACGGGCTTTTGCAAAAGGCAGAACAGTCTTGTGGGAAGGTTATTTGATCGTATATACCCGCAATGCATTTCTGTTTTTTGTGCGAGTTCACTGAAACAGTAGTTATCAAAAGAGCTTATCTAGATTTGTTCCTAATAACGGATTTCGTTCTAAGCTTAAACGATCATATGAAATACCTCCCAAAAACACTATCCATGGGAAGAAAACAGGAAATTTGCAATCTCCAATTTGGATGTGGAAGCAAAAATGTTGGTGTAATCACTGCACTGCTTTAATATGGAATGAATAAATTAGTTTACAAAAACATTGGTGTTTTTTTTTTACGAAATCCTTTAAAATATACAGATAGACGAAACCCAAATTAGCCCGTTCTGCGCACTTGCACATTCAAACCGAGGATATTTATTTCATGTCGACAGTACACATGCGCCACAAGTACCGGGTACAGTATTTTACAGTGACTGAGTGTGTACGTATGCAGTTCTGCGTGGCATTTAGGAGTGATTGCGCATTCACGTGCGCTTTTAGTTCACTTCAAGGTTTGATAGAGAGGCTCTTCGTGTTAAGCAACGGCCGGAAGTGCGCATACCGAATTTGGGATTCGTCTATTGAGAGCATGAAATTTCAGAATGGTAATGAGAAAAATATGACAAATGATATGGTATCAAAATCTCAACACACATTGGAAAAATTGGCGCATCAAAAATGTGATCTGGACACGCTCCTTTTTTGCAGATTCGTGAAATAAGAGTGTAAAATATCGAAGGAAGAATGTTGGTAAACGAGCCTGAGGAAATTTTAGCTACATAGATGCATCATGCAGTGCTTTAGAAAACCTAGAAAATCTATATGGATTTTGTGTACAAGTGATGAATGGTAAAAATTTAGAAACCCACCTTCGGTCGTCAATTTACAACATGAAATACCATTTTTGACGGAAATAAATTCATGTGGTGTTTGTTACCATTGCTATCAACACTTTGAGTAAGGTTTTTCTTGTCAACTCATGAAAACAAAAATTGGGTCATTGCAAATGATACAATGGGCATTTAAGTATAATGTACTACAATGTACGTTTGCCACGATGTTGTCATTTTCTAAAATAAAATTCAGAGAGAAGGCACATTTCTTACAAGACCTACAGTTGAAGTCAGAAGTTTACATACATGTACACCACTACCATCATCACCAAAAATGGTAAACAGGACTACCCGAACCATTGCAAGGTGTACAAGCTATGTTTTAAGTACTGCAAGCACGTGAGGAATTCCACAAAATTACGACTTTAGTAAAGAATGTTACAAAAATGGTGACAACGCAAGTTTAGGCACACCAGTTTTAACACAGTTGTATGTAAACTTCTGACTACAACTGTACATGTACCTGTGACTGTCTTTAGAATGATGAAAAAGAAAAAAAATCACCAAAGTTTAAATAACTTCAATTTTGTTTAATAATATACTTTTCTTAAAAAAGTCACACAAAACTGCACAAATGAGACTAAAGCCCCTTTTCCACAGACGAAGACTGAAACACGATCACATGTGATCAGAGGATTTCGACTACCTTCCCTCCCCCTCCCTCCGGTAGATTGCAATGCGGTCTTCATATGTGACCATGATTTTTGTTGAAAAGAAAAGTCGCGAAGACGGTTATTCGACCACATGCGATTGCTACATGTATACGAGTACTATACGACCAGAGTTTGACCATTATATGATGGCTATCACATACGATTGCAATGCGATCACATGCGACCACATGCGATGGCTAGTACACGGCCATATGCGACTGCAATACAACCGCATACGATGGCTACTCGTGTAGTGGTTATATAGTCATTGCGTGTGGTAGAATAGCCGTCATATTTTGGGTACCCACGGTTACCTATACGACTGCTATATGATCAACACGATGGCTATACGATCACAACGATGACTTTACGATTACGACGATGGCTACCCGTTAGCTATACGATGACTATTTGACCATGTGCGACTGACATTTTCGTCGTGTTCGAACACAATTGTTTTGAGAATGTTCCAAAATATCGTGCTGGATGAAGAACACACACGATGGCTATTCGATCAACGTGAGTAAAGTATGATGGCTATTCAACCATGCGTGACCAATTAGAAGAACACTACACGACCGCACTTTTTCGCAACGTCGCGTGTGGTCGTATTCCAGACCCAAAAACGGAACACGTAAATTTTGCAGCACACTATAAAAATGTCTTTCTGTGGAAAGACATTTTATTTCAGTACAAATTTGCAAACTCGTTTCTAATGAATAATTCATAATAATATTAGTCAGCATTCATCTTATTGTACCTCTAGCGAGGGGCTTGTCAGTGGTGCTTAGCAAAATGCCTAATTGTAGTTTGTCCGGTCCGTTCACTTAATTTTCACCATCGTTATTAATTCATTGTAGGCACACCTGTCCATTGAATGCATTTGCCCCTTAGGACATGGCTCGCCGGGTGTTAGACCCAAATGGACATTCTGTATGAATAATTGCTTCGTGACGAAAGCTTGCTGCGAGATCAATAAGCTTTTTGCGTATCATGGCTGGCATCCCTAATTCTTCTCTATCAGAGATGCAGTGTAGAATGTCACATACTATGTTATTGTTGCTACGTGGCGCACACCAATATAATAGTAATAATAGTAATTGTGGACTCTGGCGCTGTTGCTATTATTATCACTGCCATCAGGGAATCACCAGAACCATTTCACTTCAACTAGGTGGCTGCCTGGCCAAGGCGCACAACCCTATCAGCAGTGCATTCCCCCTACAGTGTACTCCTGGTGCTGTTGAAATTATTATCACTGCCATCAGGGAATCACCAGAACCATTTCACTTCAACTAGGTGGCTGCCTGGCCAAAGCGCACAACCCTATCAGCAGTTAGATTGTAGCATTCCCCCTACGGGGTACTCCTGGCGCTGTTGCCATTATTATCACTGCCATCAGGGAATCACCAGAACCATTTTACTTCAACAAGGTGGCTGCCTGGCCAAGGCACACAACCCTATCAGTAGTTAGATTGTGGCGTTCACCCTAACAGCTCCCCTAAATAACACTTGGATTGACGAGGCAATTGAGATTAAATGTCCTGCCGACCAACAGTCTGGTTGCTTTGTGCCATTCACTCCAATGGTGAACACGGTATTGAATCTGTACTTCACACCTGCTACGCGTGCACCACATAGCAACAAAAAATTAGTCTGGTCAGGTGGACACTAAGTGTGCATGGGAAGGCTAGTACGACTACGTCGCTACACCAGATACCCGTTTCATGTGAAATCTGTGTGCTTCATTGTACATGTACACTTGAAGTCAGAAGTTTACCGTACATACGTACATGTGTACACCACTACCATCATCACCCAAAATGGTAAACAGGACTACCCGAACCATTGCAAGGTGTGCAAGCTATGTTTTAAGTACTGCAAGCACGTGAGGAATTCCATAAAATCACGACTTTAGTAAAGATTGTTACAAAAATGGTGACAATGCAAGTTTAAAGGCCCAGTGTATCATTTGCAATGACCCCAAAAAGTAATCGACGAGTTTACAGGGGGAAAGTTCTGAAAGTAAAGATTGAATTAATAGCAACTATCCAATGAAAGGTTTTCGCTCAAAATGATATATAATTTTACCAGAAAATAGTCCGTAAAGATGAAATTATTTAGATCGTTTGCAAATGATTTACTTATTTTTGGTTCGCATCTACGTGGTCCAAAATGCATGGGCGCTGTGTACTGCGTGTGCGTGTTCCATACCAACGCGATGCATTTTTATGGATCGCACGCGCACGCAGTTTATGATGTGCGCCACAGAGTGCATGACGCAAGCCACATAGTACCCGATCAACTGAGAACAAATATATTTGAAACACCCCGCCAAGACCAGGAAAACGCATATGGATTTTTATGTTTTTTTTAAACGTGGTACATTTGACAAAGCTGAAATTTCTTCGGATGAGTTTGTTGATGTTTTTCTTTTGATTTATAATGGTTTTATTCGCAGAATCGCTCAAAAACAGATCATCTACAGGACCTTTAACGTTTAAGCACTCCAGTTTTAACTCAGTTGTACAATGTATGTAAACTTCTGACTACAACTGTATACATCCACTGCAGTATATGTTATCATTTAAAAATCTTGTACAACTACATGTACATGTGTATCATGTACAATGCAATCCTTCTTTTTCCTTATTTTTTTTGTTTATTTCCTGTGTCAGAACCCCGTGTAATATTACAACAAATCCTTTCTTACTCTGCGGCCGTAGCTTTTGTTCGGGTTTCCGCGCTCCACACTTCTTTTTCTTTCGGCTTTTTTGTCCTTTTCTTGTCCACACTACGCCCCCGGCCCCGCAGGCATCTTGTTTCCAAAAACACGTATTCAAAAAAGAAAGGATCGCCTTGGACAAAAACCTGCATTCATATTCTACTTTTGGTGATTTTATTGTCTGTTAGTTGTATTTTTTATCTAGGAACACGTATCTTTGAAATGTATACCGGTACGTCTTCGGTCTCAATTTGTTTTTTTAAAATTTTTCCCCACATTTTTTAATATCAATTACTTTGAAGTGCATTCAAGTTTAATACATGTTCTGGGGTCAATTTCATAAAGCTGTTTAACAAAAAAATTGCCTAATCAAAATTTTGTTTGCTTTATAAAAATGGGTTGAAAACTATTAAAAATTATTTAGTTCAAAAACAACCAAACATGGTATAAAAAAAACCAAAATCACCTCTGACCTCTGACTCTACCAGCTGAGCTATGAGGCACAGTGGTATATTCCCTCGGGTTTCCCCCCACTTGACCTCTGAAACACCAGGCAGATGCTCTACCAGCTGATCTATGAGGTACAGTGGTATACTCCCTCATGTTTTCCCCAAGACCTCTGACACACCAAGCAGATGCTCTACCAGCTGAGCTATGATGCACAGTGGTATACTCCCTTGAGGCCCCCCAAGACCTCTGACACACCTGGCAGATGCTCTACCAGCTGAGCTATGATGCACAGTGGTATACTCCCTCATGTTTTCCCCAAGACTTCTAACACAATGGGCATATGCTCTACCAGCTGAGCTATGAGGCACAGTGGTATACTCCCTCATGTTTCCCCCAAGACCTCTAACACAACGGGCAGATGCTCTACCAGCTGAGCTATGAGGCACAGTGGTATACTCCCTCAGGTTTTTCCCCACTTGACCTCTGACACACCAGGCAGATAATCTACCAGCTGAGGTATGAGGCACAGTGGTATACTCCCTCATGTTTCCCCCCAAGACCTCTAACACAACAGGCAGATGCTCTACCAGCTGAGCTATGAGGCACAGTGGTATACTCCCTCATGTTTCCCAAAGACCTCTGACACACCAAGCAGATGCTCTACCAACTGAGCTATAAGGCACAGTGGTATACTCCCTCATGTTTCCCCCAAGACCTCTAACACAACGAGCAGATGCTCTGGTTGCAATGTATACTCCCTCAGGTTTTCCCCCCTACAAACCCAATTTTTCTCTCGGTGTTGCATGGGAGCGCAACTGTGAAAACACATGAGGTGTAGTGTTTTCAATGTTTGTTTGAAATCTGAGCCTGTCCTGTGTTCAACCTGCAGGATAAAAATCGATCAGACGACCGTAACCCCTCAGTAATTTCTTTCAAGTTTTTTTCTTCGAACCATGGGTCGCAGGTGGAGCTTGAAATTATTGAATCCCGTGTCCTTCAAACAGTTTTGTTTTTGTATAATCACCGGGTGCCAGATAACAGTTTTCTGATTGGGCGACGACACCTAGTCGTAAAATGCTACACCAGCCCATCAATATTTGAGCGAGTTTGACTTTTTTGGCAACCGGTGAAAGGAGTAAGGCGTTGTTGCAGAAAATAGGGTATAAAGGGGAGGGATTGTATTACAGTTATTTGTAGATTTTGGAAGGGCCTCAAGGGCTAGGGATATCCAATGTTCGTGGCGCCACTACGAAGCACAAAAGTTTGCTTAACACAGAATTTCTTTCCTTTATATTGCAAAAATGGGGTGCTAGCCAAAATTGTATGTTAAAGGAAGGGACAACACTTGTTTGAAGTTATCGAAGAATTTAATCAAAAATATTACCGATGTATTGCCCGGTGCATAAACCTTCATGAGAATGAGAGAATCTTGTTTTCAACGTCGGCAACAGAATTAATTTTGATGATAAACTCTGCAACTAATGCAACCTGCAACGGCATAATGAGGAATGTCCTTTTTGAGGTTTATGCATGAGAAGAAAGAATAATCCTTCAGCTTTCCAATGATACCAAATTTATTTCTGTAACTTACTGCATTTTGGAAATATGACACAACAAAGATGACTTGGCGTGCTGTCGTTACCAGAAAGACTTTTCAAGAAAAACGGCTTTGAAAAAAACTTGTGTTATGCAGCTGATGCAGACGAAAATAAGAAAATCTCCTTTTTAACAGGTTTATTTAACATTTTGATAAAACCAACTACTCTAGGATGAATCTAGAATACAATGCAAATATGCAAAAAAACAAAAACGAATATGGACAAATTTGTTCATGTATATTTAACTTCAGGCGCCGATTACGTGGTTTTAATATTTAGGGGACATTCCTCATTTCGCCGTGGCAGGTCACCCACGTGCCGTGCTATATTTGAAATTTTGAAAGGGATGATGACGTCAACCATGCAACGATTGCATGGATGATGTCAAGATTGATGCCTTGTTTCCCCGTCCCCGACTCCCATACGTATGTAAAAATCTGTTGTGTCCTGACTCACGCCCTCTCAAGTCCGAGCGCCAAACTGCAATAGATGGCGACTTACATGAAGCGTACAGAGATAGGCAACCCTTTGCAAGTGTTGTCCCTTCCTTTAAGTGTTATGGCCGAGCAGTCTAGTGCGTCGAACTCAAGTTCCTGTGCCAGTACTAGAATGTGGGTTCGATTCCGGGCCGTGACGCGTAAAGCTGTTGGTCCAGTGTGTTAGGTTTCGGTAATGCACTTTAAAGATCCCAGAGCATTCTTTCGTGAAGAGCAAGGGGAGGGATTTCCCAGTGTCTCTGGCCGTTTCTAATTCAACTTAGAAGTTGATAGTTATTCGAATATCTACTGTATGTTAATTGATCCCATTCCTGTAATTGGCGGTCCTTCCGCTGTTGGATGTGGTGAATAAATAATTAATAAATAAATAAGTGTATTTACTAATATTCTGCTAATTTTTCTAGAGAACACGATTTGACATACAATTTTGGTCGGTAACCCATTTTACAAAGCAGAATTTCTTTGCTAAGCAAATTTTTGTGCTAAACAGCACTATGAAATTGGCCCCTGCATAAAATACACAAATAAATAAACAAATAAATAAAATTATTTGCTTCAACTCTTTCAGTGCCAAGGCTGTACAAGTACGATCTATCGTATGTACTCTGAAAGTGCTAATGTCATACATGTGCGATCCCGTTTTTAAATTGTTTTCCTTAAAAAACGCCAACCGCCATACATGTACGACCTACAAATATTGCTATAGGGCGCATTGATCTATCATAATATGCAATATCATCGAGGTACGACGTCGGAGCTCCTCGAGAGGGCGCAAAATCTGAGCAGTTCTGAGCAGTTAAGATGGCGGCGCCCATAGTAAAATGCACTCGCTTCTCCATGGAGGACGTTTTTGAGTATTTTTCGGATTCGGATAGTAAAAAAGATTGATATTTATCACTCAATAAAACAATACCATCGATTCTAGAATCTATAAAAGAACAATATAAGTCTGTTTTCAATACTGGAGAGACTTTTTCACCAGGATCATATCTCTGTGCAAAGCCAGTTATCTTCTCTCAAAACAAAAGAAATATCTTAAGACAGATCTAAGGAGATAACTTCAGCAACATCAAATAGTGCAACAACATACCTTTCTAAAAACCCTGTGTACAAATTTCCTATTTAATGTATACATAGGACACATACTTTGTGACATTTTTTGGTGTCGTTGTTACATACGGTATATTGGAAATTTGCACACAGGGCTTTCAAAAAGGTATGTTGTGGCACTATTCGTTGCAGTTCTTTAGCTGAAGTTATCTCCTTAGATCTATCTTAAGATATTTCTTTTGTTTTGAGAGAAGATGAATGACATTGTACAGAGATATAATCCTGGAGGAAAAGGTCTCTCCAGTATTGAAAACAGACTCATATACAAGACGTTTGATAAGTACAACTTATTTATTTTTATTTATTTTTTTACAGAATTTCAAAGAATTACAAAAAACGTGAAAAGTCTGGCAAAAACGCTGTTCTGCTTAAACACTCAATAAAACAAACTCTCACATATTTTTTAATTTTCTCCAATTGACTCCAATGCAAACGAGATAAGCCACACATTAAATTTACCTCAACAAATTTCATCCCACTAGACTAAAGTAGCTTCACAATATAACACCAGTAATTGCTTTTGCCAGTAGACATAACAAATGAACCGCTACCATGGAAATGCTAGAGGCTTTTGTGTCTGTACAATTTCTGAGCAGTTTGTCATGGTCAAGGTCGTTTAAGACATCTAAGCTTGATATCGTAATTATATATTCAAACAGTATATTATTATTACCAATGGCAGAGTAAAAGATTAAATTTATTTAGATAAGAAATTTGGGTGGATTTTAAACAAAAATATCCCAAAAATGAATTTGTCTAATTTTAAAATTGCTTGGAAATAAATAGGAGTGAGAACTACCGTAAAATAAGAGGAAATTATTTTATTTTGAAATACAGGGAAATATTTATTATTAAATGATTTATGCGATCTTTCCACAGATGTTTGTGTGATGTCATCATGATGTTATCGAGTATTAATTATCATAACTTGACAAAATGAAAAGGTTTCCGCTTTTGGGATAAAGCAATTTAACCCAAGATTGAAATAAGGTGTGGGCTTCTAATTTGGTTAAGGTCTTGACCATAGACTATGACTCCTGCTGTTTGTGTGATGTCGTAGTGACATCATTTACCCCGAACACCTCTAACTTGTTTCAGACACTATACTACACTGTATCTTAGTATGTTTCTTATCATTGATGTCTTTAAAGGAACCTGCATTACAAGTCGTGGGCGAGTCAGTACCGACACCTGCAATAGAAGTAGAACAAGCAACTCCAGTCGAGAAATCGGAAGAAGCCCCCGAAGTTGAGACATTACCTGAAGAAGTAAATAACTAGTTCTAAATTACTGCATGACTTAATGGTTAATAACCCTAGGGCCTTTTGGCCAGGATACTACCGCTGGGCGAATAGCTCGATTAAGCGATTAATCGCGAATAGTGAACGGCACTCGTACTCGTCACTTTCATTTTAAAACTACTCGATTAATCGCGGCACCACAAGTACCGTTACATACTCGCGGATAATCGCAATTACACATGTGCTATCATGCAGGCCTGTTTCCCAGCACACTTAAAAAGCGCCCTGTGTGCAGGTGACTTATTTGTTGTGTATGCCGACTATTTTAATTTGTTCTAGCCAAAAGTCCGACAAGCATGTTTTTGAACCACAACGATCGAGTACAATGACTGCGGATCTCCATGTGTCCATGATCTGTGGCGTATACACCCGATTCAATGAACTGTTTCATTGCGCTACTCCTAAATTCGCGATTACTCGCGATTAATACACGTATGCTACATGTATGTTACATGTGACGGTAGCTACATGCACTGGTTGAAGGAGAATTATGACAAATTTATGTCGTCTAATCGCGGAGCAAGACCGTTTGATTTTTATTACTCAAAGGTAATCGAGGTAGTTTTATTTTTTTGGAGAGAAATATGAAGTTCACTTTCTATGCATTGTTTGAAGCATAATCGGGGCGGCACAGATTGGGCAAATTTCCGCTGTACAGTTGGTTACTTATACACACGTTCGTTTTGTTTTTCCTCCCTTTTGATACTTTGCCAACTACTCGCAATTAATCGATTACTCGCGATTAATTGCTTTAACTACTCGCGAGTAGCAAAATCCACTAATCTCCCAGTGGTACAGGATACATCTCCAATCCTTCAAAAATCCTCCAACATCCTCGCCTTAATTTTTTGTTCTTTCTCAATCCTCCCAAATCCTCCACTATGTTCATTCGTTTTAAATGTATTACACGTACCTCGATCTTTCACAATCCTCCCAATATTCTCCCATAAAGAAATTATTCCTTAGTCCTCCAAAAATCAAAGTTTCATATATATACGTGCCCCTACTGCGTCAGTTCTGACAATCCTCGCGACATGTTGCCATAAATAAATTGTTCCTTTATCCTCCAAAATCCTTGCCCTGCAGTCATTTAGTTATTCTTCCTCAATCAGGAATAAATCCAAACATTTGACTCTCTTGCATGCCGGTTGACTCAGCTATTTCTTATCGTTAACTTGACAAGCAGCATAATCACCTTTTGCTTATAATTGGCACCAAACCATTAAACAAAATCACATGAGGATTTCACTGGTGATCTGATGAACTTGGCAAGGGTTTTTGTGCTCATGCAATGTTTTTTGTGCTTAAGCTTTTCTATGAAATTGGGCCCAGGTTGCAAAGGAAACTAAGGAGGCGGAGCCAACACAAGAGGCTGAGCCATCACAAGAGGCGGAGCCTGAGCAAGAAGAGAAACCTGTGCAAGAAGAAACAGCAGTAGCAGAGGCGGAGCCAACACAAGAGGCCGAGCCAACACCAGAAGCCGAGCCAACACCAGAGGCGGAGCCAACACAAGAGGCGGAGCCAACACAAGAGGCGGAGCCAACACAAGAGGAGGAGCCAACACAAGAGGCGGAGCCATCAGAAGAGGCGGAGCCTGAGCAAGAAGAGAAACCTGTGCAAGAAGAGAAACCTGTGCAAGAAGAAACTGCAGTAGAAGAGGCAGAGCCAACACAAGAGGCAGAGCCATCACAAGAGGCAGAACCAACACAAGAGGCGGAGCCAACACTAGAGGCGGAGCCTGAGCAAGGAGAGGAACCTGTGCAAGAAGAAACAGCAGTAGCAGAGGCGGAGCCAACACAAGAGGCGGAGGCAGAGCGACAGGAGGCGGAACCAACCCAAGAGGCGGAGCCAACCCAAGAGGCGGAGCCAACCCAAGAGGCGGAGCCAACCCAAGAGGCGGAGCCTGTAAAGGACGAAGAGGTAAGATGCCAATCATATAGGCTCCACCCACCTGAATACATCAGTAAGAACAGTGTTCCTACTAAGTTTCAAAGTGTACGAGGCCATCCAAAATTGTCAACATTTTCACGGTTCTGGGCAATTCCGGAAATTAAAAATTTACACTTCAGAGACTTTGAGGGCTTGTAATGCTTCACGTCAAGTTGTTTGATTTTAAACACATGTTCTTCAAGCATCATTGATGGAAGTGTAATTCTTGAAAAAATTATTGCAATGCCAGTCTCAGTAAGTGTGTAGGGTCCCCAAAACCCTCGGTTTCGAACGTACTTAATGAGTACGTCCGAAACCGAGATATTTTTGGATGTACATGTAACCATGAATATTGAAAATGGCATTACAATCAGTTTTTCAGGAATTACACTTCCATCAATGATGCTTGAAGAACATGTGTTTAAAATCAAACAACTTGAATACGTGAAGCATTACAAGCCCTCAAAGTCTCCGAAGTGTAAATTTGAATTTCCGGAATTGCCCTACTACAAAGAGTAGGAAGGGGGAGGGGGGTCGAGGGCTGTGTAGGACTTTACATACACTGTAAAATGTTGACACTTCATGGTAATGACAAAAAATGTTGGTGTGTAGTATTTGGTGGGGGGCGGTCTTGAAAAATACTACGCTTTGTTGTTGAACCGTAAATATATTGACAACTGTGGATGACCCCCTTGATATGTTTATTTTGAATCGGCATTTGCAGGCAGAAAAATCTCAAGAACCAGTCGGCCAAGAAGTCGAAGCCATGGATGCCGCGACGACCGCTGAAACTGCCCCAGTCCCCGAACAGGTCGGTATCGAATTCAATCTTTGAGTCCCAGATTTTTCCCCAAAACTCTAAATTTCTCTCAGGTCTGTGCTTGCCTTTATCGTGTCTCAAAAAAAAAATATATATGTTTTACTAAAGAGATAATTTCGTTGTGTGCCTAGCAAAAGGGCATACAAGTGCTCTGGTGCAAAAATTAGTGTCTGGCAGAAGGGCCTAACTGATTTTTGGCACCAGAGCTGTACCAGTGGCATACAAGTTATATACGAGTTACATGGGTTTGCTCCGAGTTGCACGAGTTTGGTACGAGTTGCTTACGAGTTGGCAACTCGTGGCCGAAATTTTAAACATGTTTAAAATTTGCGCCACGAGTTGCGCGCTGCTACGAGTTCTTGCCCGAGTTACACGAATCATCGCGAGTTGTCCCACGAGTTTTCCCGACTTTCCTGAAACTCCTGCCGCTCACGGCCAAGATTTTTTGTTCAGTGGGTGAGAGGGCATTTAAGCCCCCAATGTGTGCATAAATTGCCTAACTCCACCCAGTTAAGCAATACTCAGAATATTAGTTAGGGATATTGGTATGTTGTCAATTTTTAATTTTTTTTCAAATGACTGCTTTTACCTATTCCTGTGACAAGGTGTGTCTGTCATGCAGATACAATTGTCTAATCATATACAAAATCATTCAAGCGGAATGCATACCCTCAATAAAATATCTGATGCTTTGTATTTAAATGACACAAATTCTAATCTGGATGTCCTAGTGAACAAATGTCTTTAAATGAAATTGAATAACGTGCAAATGAATAAGAACCAGAGAAATTGTGTCCTGATCAAAATAACTTGAATACGTACTTGTACTTCCACAAATCGCATGCATTTCTGATGAATTCGAGCGAGAAAACCTATATTAAAATCAACCCAATAGAAATGACTGGCAAAGGCATTCACAAAACTCTTTTTCCCACAAAAATGTGTTTGCAAGTATTCCTCTGCATGTTCTCTGGTTGCAAGTTAGTTGTTACTGTACGTACATTTATTTATTTTGAATGGTTGTAGTTATTGTCCGTTTGCATGTAACTGTAATTGTTCTTTAGAGTGACCCAATCGCAGATCACCCAGCTACTGAGGACCAGAATGGAGAAGAAAATGAATAAATTTGGGTTTGTTTGTCATTTTTTTTTTTCCCTATTTTTTTCTGGCTGCTCGGCTCACATAATAAATCCATTGTACTCCAGCTAGCTTGGATAATCTTACTTCTAAAAACTGGGGTGGATTGCAATAAAAAAAAGTTAGGATGTCCTAACCCCTAGGACGTTCTAACTCTGACATCACTAATAAGACATCATAGATGATTTTGTTTTGCAATAAAAATGTATGTATCCTAACTTGTGTCCTAGGACACATAAAATTTAAATTTCCTCCTCAATTCCGAGAAAAAGAACCTTGTGACTAGGATCAAACGATCGTTTTTGTTTAAATGTCTTACACTCAGTTTTCACCGAAAGGTGATTACGGTTCAAGCTCGGCCTATGTTAATTACAAAAGTTTTCTCAACGTTTTTCACGCCACTACCACCCATACGTACGGCAGCAATGACCGGCAAGTAAAACATGTAAAATGCGCATGCGAGACGGTATGCAAACACACCGCAAACGACGTTCACAACAGTAAAATCATTCAAATGTTTATGTCTTCACGTCCTAACTTTTGACTATTGCAAGACATTTTTCAATGTGTCGTAGCTAAGATGTCATCAATTCAGTTAGGACACTTGATGTGTCTCAGACTAAAGACGGATATATTGCAATCCACCCCTGCTTTTTGTACTGGGTGTGTTCGTCTTAAAGCAGCTTGTCCAGATTTTTCCATAATATGGATTTCGTTCTAACCTAACATGTAACACTCTTATAAAATACCTCCCCAAAATACTATCCATGGGAAGAAAACAGGAAATTTGCTATCTCCAATTTGGATACATGGAAGCGAAAAGGTTGGCGTAATCACTTGACTGTTTTATGGAACCAGATAAATTTGACAAAACATTGGCGTTTGTTTTTATGATATCCTTGAAAATATGTGGATGGAGAACGCGAAATTTCAGAATGGTGATGAGAAAAATATGACATGATATGGTATCAAAATCTCAACACCCATGGAAAAAATGGGGGCGGTGCAGGGGGAGGGGGGTGGTGTAGGAAGGGTCAAAAATAGTATCTGGACAGGCTACTTTAAGCTGCTTTTCTGTTTCCTTCTGCACGTTTTCAGTCCATTTTGTATACATGTACAACTATACAGAGCAACAAAAGAAACGTGAATTTTCAGTTTCATCAAAACGTGAAAATTTCTTTTTTAATTAAGGCCGGGGTCAGACGAATTACGACATCCCATTTTATTGTAGTATTTACTCTAGTACGAGATTTTGTGCGTGTGACTCCAAATCTATTGTAATCCTATCGCAATTAGTCAATGACGAGAATTCTCATCATTCGATTGTAATACGATTGTAATCGTATTACAATAAATTGGCAAAACAGCGTGTGACCCCATCTCGTAATCGAATTACAATCCATTTCCCCTTGCGCATGCTTTCTGCCTCACTGCGCGTGCCTGGCCTACTTTTCCCAGGGCGCTAGGCACAGCACGCGCGCGGCACACTGTAGGCAGCAAGCACGCACACGCAACACGCGCACGAGGAATGGATGAATGACAATACGATTACGAGATTGTGTTGCTTGTGTGACCCCACTTTATTAAAATAAAAATAATAATATTTTTTCGTCTGACCCCGGGCGTCGTTAGAACTATTACAATCGAATCACAATCAAGTAATTATGAGATTTTTCTCGTGTGACCACGGCCTAAATTTACATTTAAATAGACTGCCGAAGTGAATACGTCATCTTTTGTTGGTTGCCTAGGCAATTGGCTCTAAACTAAAAATCACTAAACCGTGTCCCTGTGCTTTTGCAATGGTACTTTTTCAAACAGCCATGTTAGTTTAGAGTCAATTGCCATGGCAACCCACATCACACTTCGGCTGTCTATACTCAAACAGCTTCATATTATGCATGACTGCATAAAGCTTCTTTCGTTTTAATTTTTTTATTTTTGCTCTGTGTAGTTTTATCTTGTTCCGTGCACATCTTTCAATTTGAGTGAATTTCATGCACTTCAGCAAATGTACTGCAAATCAAGTTTTCTTCTTTGTTGAGTACATGCATTTCATTGTGTGCAGTGAAAAACGACCTTGTAAATGCAGCTAAATGATGTAGGCTAATAATTGGCCAGCCTTTAGGCAGCCCTACATATCACAAATTGGGGCAAACTCTCTCGCTAATTTAGGGCCTTCCAAAATTGTCAATATCTTCACGGTTCTACAAAGCGTAGGAAGGGCAGGGGGTTCGAGGGCCGCGTAGGACTTTACATGCACTGTCAAATGTTGACACTTCATGGTAGTGACAAAAAATGCTGTAGTATTTCGGCGCGGGGGAGGAGGGATGGGAATTTACGGTTAATTCAGAAACCGGTTTGCAATTCTTTCAAGTGTCCGTTAAACGGTTAACCGTTCGGCCAACACCAAAGATTGTTGCTGGTGTTTATAGATGGGTCATTCTATAAATTTGGGGTCTAATTTTTCTGTCCCCCGTTACATCTGACATCTTGCAAAATGTTGTAGTTTGTAAATTCAGGACACATTCTTTAAATGCCTTCTATCTCAAAAAGTGATTATAGAACAATTCACAAAAATATGTTTTGGACACATTCTTTAAATGCCTTCTATCTCAAAGAGTGATTATAGAACAATTCACAAAAATATGTTTTGAAGGCATTTTTAATGATACTTGTATGGCAAATAGCACCCCAAATTTATGGAATGACCCAGATGCATTTGCAATGCACACACACAATACCCCAAGGCCCCCAAAATAATTGTTGAACCTTTATTTGTATCTGGTCAAAATGTTACTTCGACCTCAAATATAATTTTTTTAATTTCACGAAGTCATTACAAATATTAAACCCTTGCAAATAACTATTGTAAATTCTTTAAAATTGGGTTTCCTTTAAATGTTCGGCAAAACCGGGTTTTCATTTTTTTTGCGGGGTTAAACGGTTAACCGGTTAAACATCTCATACCTATTAAAAGGGACCAGGGTTTTGAAAAATACTACGCTCTGTAGAACTGTAAAAATGTTGACGACTTTGAATGAGCCCCCTTACAGTTCTTTAAGACATATATTCGTGTCATATAAAGCTGGGTCTTTCCACAGTAAAGGAGGCATTTTGGCAACACAGACCATATTTTCGAGGAAATACCTTTGTCTGGTCTCAAAATAAAAGAAATAAGTTTCAGTTGTTCTGAAGAGATAACTTAGGCCCAAAAAGGGTTACAAATAGTGTGACAACATGCCTTTCTAAAAACCCTGTGTACAAATTTCCAATATACGCTCGTAACCGGGACGGACACTTGTGTTACATTTTACAAGCGATCGTATATTAGACATTTTTACACAGGGTTTTCAGAAAGGCATGTTGTCACACTATTTGTAACCCTTTTTGGGCCTACATTATCTCTTCAGAACAACTGAAACTTATTTCTTTTATTTTGAGACCAATTGTATTTCTTTCCAAAAACTTGATTTACGTGTTGTTATTATAATACAGAGACATAATTACCGATAAAATAAATAAGTGCAAAGTGAAAACTGTAGGTATTATGCATTTAATTAGAATTTATACCCGGATCAAAGTGCGCCCTCTGTCCGTCGTATTTCAAAAAGGCTAATGTCATGGAGCTCCCATTAACATTTCCAATGCCATTTTAACTAACAGGGGCTGTTTTCCATCAAAACACTTCTCTCATAACCATTACTAACAATTTTCCTTTTAGTAAACTAATTTTAATAAATTAATTTTAATAAATTAATTCTTGTGAAGTTTTCTTGATGTAGGTGCTTTATATTAGGTGCATACATATTTTTGGTGAAATTTGTCATGTGTTCGGCAGTTAAAAGGTCAAAAGCCCTCCTCTTGCTGAAAACGTACGGACAATCCAGAGTCTTGGCAATTTTGTTCAGCGTATTGCAACTCCTGAAACTTAATATATCTAATCTTTTCTGTGTTGTACATTCTACTGAGCTGCATAGTCAGGCCAATTTTAATTTTGAAAAAAAAAGTCAGTCTGTGTTCTTTAACATGTATGTCTTATAGTTCTCATTGTAGTGTTTTTTTTGTTTTGTTGTTGATTGTGCAGGGCATAGGTGGTGATGAGAACATACAAGAAGGTTTAGCTCAGGAAGATAGTCTGGGGGAAGGGGCGGGGATAGATGAGGGCAAAAATGTAGGATCAGATATTCTAGATAGTCAGGCCTTAGAAGAATTACAGGCAGTTCAGGAAAGTCTTGGAGAAGGCAGTCAACAGCCTTCAGAAGCATCTGAAGTTGTCCAAGAGAGCATTCCGGTATCTGTTGAAGAGCCTTCTGCTCCTAGTGGGACTGAGGTTGTGGAAAAGGTCACAGAGGTGCCCGTTGAGGTTTCCATTGCTGTAACAACTGAGGTGGCTGTCGAAAAAGGTTCTGTAGAACAACCAGAGGTTGTTACGGATGAAATATCTGGTAGAAAATCAGCTGCTAAGTCTAGCACAGAAGTGACACCGGAGACTACCGAGGGAGTTCCAGAATCCGTTGATATACCTTCTCAGGCTCCCATTGAAGATACTGCAGCTGCTGTTGAAGAAAGTGTGACTGCCGAATCTGTAGTTACTACAGAAGCTGCAGCAAAAGAAATTACATCTGAATTGGGTCCTGAAGTGCCTTCTGAAGTCCAGCATGAAGGGATTCCAATTCAGGAAGCCGAAAAAGATATTGAGAAACCTATCACTGATTCAGCAGCAGTAACCACTGAAGTAGCTCCCGATGTTAGTGAAAAATTGCATACAGAGGCTTCCGATGATCGTGTTTGTGAAACTGAAGACAGTGTCTCTGGCGTCCCTGAAATAACCATAGATGCGGCACAAGTCAAGGAAAGTTTAAAAGATGCCGACAAACTTACTACTCAGGATTCTGTTGCTGATGTTGCCGTTGAAGCGACAACCGAAACCACTGAAGCTGTACCCGAGTCGAGTGACAAAGAACCTGTGGAGACATCTGAGGTTCCTTTTCAAGAAAGTGGAGAAGAAGCTGCTTCTCTCATTACTGAGGAAGTTAAAGATGTCTCTGAAGTACCTTTGGAAGGAAGTATTGAGGTTTCCACAAAGGCTGAAGTTCGTAGTGAGACGGCTACGAAGGAGGAAACTCCACCTGGGTCTGAAGTACCTCTAGAAGCTAGTATTGAAGCTCCTACGAAGATAGAGGTTCTTAGTGAGACAGTTACTCAAGAAGGAGCCCCTCCTGAATCTGTAGATACCACGGATACCACCACTGAGGCGACAGTTTCAGCTGAAACCAAGACGGACGTCCCTGCTGAAACTAAGACTGAAGTCGAGGCAACTGCAAAAGGTGTTGATGATGCTGTACCGGCTGCATCTGTTGATGCTGAAATAATAGGAGCTCTGGAAGCAGCTTTTGAAATGTCTGTCGAAAGACCAGTGGAGGAGACTGTTGCATTTACGTCCGAGGAGTCTGTGAAAGCAGATACAAAAGGCATCATTGAGTCTGTGCCAGCAGTTGCTGTTGATGCTTCTGCTGATGTCCCATCTGAAGGACCTGTGGAAGATCATGCACAAATCCCCTCAACAGATGCCGTGGAAACTGCAAGAGATAATGCTGCATCAGAGATACCATCTGAAAGCGTGCCCCCTGAGGAAAGTACACCGAAAGACACTTTGGAGCGAGCATCTAAAGTTCCTTCTGAAGGTGTCGCTGAGACAGCAGTAGATGCCCCAACTGGAATTGTCGAAGAAGGGTCTCAGAGAGCTACTGATGCCTTGCCTCAGGCTTCCGTCTCTGAAACAACGCCTCTAGAAACTAAAAAGTCCATCGCTGCTCCCAAGTCACCAGAAGAAACTAAAGATGAAACTCTCACAGAAGGCTCTGTTGAACAGGACAAAGAAGCTGCTGAAAATGATGGGAAAACAAGTGAGGTGGACCGACAGATAGAAGATGATGATCGTACTGACGTTTCTCCTAAAAACATTGCAGCAGACACAGAGAATGGCTCTGAAAAGCACGCAAAGAAAACAAACGATCCGGGAGTGGGGGCTATTGAAGAATCTGGGAAGAGTGAAATTGAGGAATCCCCAAACGAAATCGCTGCTGATTCTGAACAAGTTGCTGATGAGGGTGACGAAAAGGAAGGTCCTGAGAACTCGGATAAAGAAGGAACTAAACCTGCGGAGAGTGTTACTGTGGAATCTGGAAATGTGGCAGATGAAAAGACTGTGGTAGAGAATTTGGAGAGAGATGCAACAGAAACATCTGGGGAAAATGGGAGTGGTACAGATGAGAGCTCTGCCCAGGCTAACGCAGATCAAGTAGAGATTGAAAAAGTAGGTTGAGAGTAGGCTTGGGCGACTCGAGCATTTTTTAGAGTCGACTCTGATTCCAAAAAAGAATCACGAGACCATTCGGAATCAATTGCATTTTTCACGGGCAAACGCCAAAGTGTTCAAGTGCATGTACATGTACTTTAGTGTACATTCACGAGCCTGCACTTTGTCCAGACGACAACCCAATTATTGGCACCGAGCGGCACTAAAAGTCTACGAAATAATGCCGGTCCCTGCCACACACACGTTTCTAATAATCTTAGTTTAGTGGTACCGGTAGGGCTTAGAGGACACACTACCTGGCTCATTATCTCCAAATGGTCTCTTGTTGATCATTTCAATTTAGACACTTTTTAGGACTTCAGATTTCTGTCATAGGTAAACTGATAGTTAGGACAGAGTTGGTTAGTTTGGTTTAACCAAGGACTTTCATTCATTTATCACCTAGGGATATATTTTTTTTTCATCACAAAAATCATTGGTTACTAACAAAAGTTTGCAATTTCTCCCACAAAGGTACCATTTTACACGGGAAATTCATGTGGCGTTTGTTACCATTGCTATCAACACTTTAAGTCTGGCTTTTCTTGTCAACTCAAGAAGCAAGATTTGGGGTAACTGCAAATGATGTACTGGGGCTTTAACCAAAAAGCGCATATCCCTGAAATGCTATTGTCCAATCAAATGACAGGGATCTACTTGGGTGTTATATCAAATCAAAAAGTGAATGAAAACAAGACATTTTTTCATAGATTATGATTAATTTCTTAATTTCTTTCTTAACATTCTTTTTTTTTCTTGTCAAAATTTATCCCGACTCTTCAGGTGAACGATAAACCGTCGGAATCCCCGAAAGAAACGACTAAAAAAGCAGAAGAGGAAGAAGAGATAGATATTGACCTCACCGACCCCGACGTGGCAAAAGCCGCCGTGAAAATCCAGTCTAGCTTTAAGAACCTCATGTCTAAGAAAAAGAGCAAGGGGGGAGTAAGTACGACTGATGCAACAGCCAAGAAGTAACAGCTCAGCTTCACAAAACCCGGATGCCACTATAATAAACATTAATAACCCCGTTCTCGCTAGAGAAATCGCTTCGTTTGATGAAGATTTGACGAAGATTCAATGAAAACATGATGCTTCATGATTAGAACTGATTCATTCAATGAAGCAGATAGCTTTATTCAACGAAGCAAAATTCGTAATGTAAATGCTCCCTTCGTTCGACGAAACGATTTGAAACGTAATGAGATGAGGGCGTCGCACAGCTTTATTCGATCTTCGTAAGTAGTTGTCTAATAAAAAACAGTACCGTTCTTCGTTCAATCTTTGTTAAAGGCAGTATACATGATTGGTATCTCAAAAATCAAAAATGTTCACAGATTTACGCCTAACTTAATTACACAATATAAACATGATGACCGTAGAAAACTTCCCCTGAAATGGTTTTGTCTGAAGTGCTATAGTCTTTGAGAAATGAGTGAAACAATTAGTTTTCGTCTCATGAGACTAAAATTCAATTCGCCCCAAAACCATTTCGCCCGAGTGCCTTTTTGCCCCAAATCACTTCGTCCAAACACTACATCGCCCAAATGCCACTTTGCCCCAAAACCACTTCGTGCACAGGCCGTGGTTCAGGGCGAAATGGTTCAGGGCGTAGTGGTTTTAGGGCAAAATGACTGCATATACAAACTCTTTTTTTACTGTTTTCTCAAAAGTTAGACGAAGTACGGAGCTAGTTTTTGCTCAGGTTGGTTTTAATCATGCATATCTTCAATCACACAGGGGGATAAAACTATTTGTAACAGTTTACCAATCATGTGAAAGCACGCTTCATCAACTAACGATGATTAACTGATCTTCGTGGAACGAAACGATTTCTCTAGTGAGAACGGGGTTTAAATTATCTTCTTTAAAACAACATGAATTTCTTTAGATTTTTGTTTGTTACTTTGAGGCTATCATTTTTAAGCAGCTTTTTACATGTTTCACAAAAACTACCTTTTAATGTACTGACATACTTTGTTTAACATGCACACGCGGTATCCAGATGACCAGACTATATTTGTATTGCTATGTGGTGCACTCACATGGAAGGTGTGAAGTACAGAATTAATACCGTGTTCACTGTAGGAAAGCATGCTATAAAGCAACCAGACTATTCGAAGTGGTCAAAATCATGGCGTCAGTGAGTGCACACGTAGCTGAGTCAGCTCCAATTTCCTTTGAAAATTTTGACAGCAATTTAATTGAAACTTTGATAAAATTGAAGAATCTACCCCGGGAAACTATCAAGCAAGAGATTTATGACAAGTACGGTCTTGATGATCTACAGGAAGTGAGAAAAAAGCTGTTTGTCGCAGCCCAAGGTAAATACAAACATGACGATGAAGGGCAAACATGTACCGAAGAACTAACTTTAAAATCCAGACGATCTCTTGAGGCCATAATAGACGACATTATTGAACTGTATTTGTATTTGAACGCAAATCGGAAAGGGTTCCCAAAAATGTGTCTTTCGTCTGTAAAACCAAAATCGACAAATATGGCGACTGATTCGCGACAACCGATATCACCAGTTCTTACGACCAGCAATAGCCAGGGCACTATGGTTCAACCAAACCACGAAATAAAAGAGCTAAAACGCACTGTTCAGGACTTGAAAGAAGAAATTCTATCTTTGAAGGCCCATTTTGTGACAATGTGTGCACCATGTAGCAACAATAGCATAGTATGTGGACTTTCTGAACGGCACCTCCATTTGAAAGTGAAGAATTCGGGGCGCCAGACATTGTGCAATTAAGGTTACATGCAAAAGGATATTTCACACATTTGTAATTTTAAAAAAGATAGTCACAAAGATTGATCATTTTAATAAGTGATGCTTATTATAGTGGCATTCCCATTCCATAGTAATAGTTTAGAAATTGGAGGTCTGTAAATATTAATAATATGGACCCTTTACACGAGCGGCCATGACAGGGGGCAGTCACATTGTCAGCTGCGTCATGCACGAGTAGGCACTTTGTGGATCTATTGTCACATTTAAATAATGAAAACCTTCCCCCTGTCATGGCCGTCGATGCAAAGGGTCCATTTGACTCTTTGATTTTATTTGAAAACAAAAAATCGGCTTTTGGAAAACTGAAACAATTCAAAGAATTGTGAGATCAGATACAATTTTATTATTTTTTTTCTTGTTAAGCTATCGAGAGTATGGTTTGTCATACGTTTTCGCCCACATTCTTTTTGTATAAAAATAATTTTCCTTATCAGTGTATTGCTGGTTGTATATAATTTGGGTTATTGGGTTTAGAGAGTTGGGACATTGAGGTCCTGCAGCCGATTTCACGAAACTTGCCCAACGTTTTATTGCGTAAGTTGCGCAACAATTTAGTGATGATAACATGCAAGCTATGCGGCTTGCGCCATTTTTTCAAAGTTGCGCAAGCTGCGCCATCTTTCGTGAAATCGGCTGCTGGCTTTTGGGGGCACTGGACGCCATTTTGTGTCCATGACTGCAGTTTTGGTTATGCAGTATACATGTACGTCTCTGGGGCTGGGGACTAGTTTTTATTTGAAGTCGTAATTCAATCTTCTTTCCAAAGTCCAGTCACAAGTAATTTTCTCCAGAGTCAAGTCACAGGTCAAAAACCAAAAACTTACTTGACCCTTAAGATAAGAGACCAGCTCTGCCCTGGTCTAATTCTGTATAACCAACCTCCCCTCTCTCCCCCCCTCTCCTCCCCCCCCCCCCCCCTCCCACCCACCCCCCCACCCCCCCCACCCCCCCCCCCCCCCCCACCCCCCCCCCCCCCCCACCCCCCCCTCGGCCCCCCGCCCTCCCTCGCCCTCCCTCGCCCCCCCTCCCAGACACTCACACTTAGAACTGCATATGTAGTGTCAAGAAGTGGTTAAATAATCCAGGTTTCTTATACATGTGTACAGTTGAATCTCGATAATTCGATCTCTGTTAATACAACATTCTGCTTATAACAAGGACAATTACATTGTATTCATTCCTCATAATACAAAGTTCCTGTTATAACAAGGTAAATCTTAAAATATATTTGAAATAAAGTTTCAAATTTGTACTCTGTATAACTCCATATTTTAAGACCTCCAAATTCGTTTTCTATGCACAAAATATTTATTATATTTAGAGTCAGGTTTTTATGTAAAAAAACAATCTGGTAGATAATGATTGGTATTCTTGAATTCGTGATTGCCACAGTTATGTTAGATTTTGTACATACTCTGTAAAATAGAACAGTACTCGACCACTTCTAGTAGTGTTTGTAGTAGTATCATGAATTTGCTGTGTAAAAATGGTATATTTGTACATTTCTTTCCAATTTTATGAACACTAGTTCTTTTAACCTTTTCGGTAAAAACAAAACTTTTACAGAGGTAAAAGTAAATTTTCGACTTCGCTAATTCAGAAATCATGGCCAAGATTATTCATTTAACTCGTTTTATCATTTGTAAATTTGACAAATAAATCACTGCCGTAAAATCTTTACTTTCAAGTTAAGTACAAAGAAGTCTTTGCTTTTTTTAAATTTAAAAAATTCATAATACGAGCTCTGTTAAAACAACATTCTGCTTATAACAAGGAAAATTACATTGTATTCATTCCTGATAAAACAAAGTTCCTGTTATAACAAGGTAATCTGAATTTCTGAAAATATTTTTGAAATTAAGTTTCAGGACAATTTCAGGACAAGGAGGTATCTCAAAGGTAGTATTCTCAGGTTTCACTTGGCTTGGCAACCGGTTGCTATCCGCCATTACTGTGTCCATCCGCCATTACTGTGTCCATACTATGGCACGCCAAAGCGAAAAATAATTAAACACTGATAATTTAATGTTGACGCATATTTTCGCAAATTTTGCGCAAGAAAAAAAAGGTTGGCATGACTTATAAATGTTGATAGACTCTTTGAAACTGGCATACCGTGCTTTTGTTTTGCCATAGTATGGACACAGTAATGGCGGATGTGATAGTTGACGTCACGCGTATGGCACGCCAAAGCAGAAATAATTCAACACTGATAATTTTGCTATCGACCCTGAAAAACAAGTCTCAACATTTTTAAAAACTTGCCAACAAAAGCACGGTATGCCAGTTTTAAACAGTCTATCAACATTTAAAAGTCATGCCAACCTTTGTTTTCTTGCGCAACATTTGCGAAAATATGAAACAACATTAAATTATCAGTGTTGAATTATTTTTTCACAGATAGCAACTAGTTGTCAAGCCAAGTGAAACCCAAGAATAGTTTATTTATTACATAATACAAAGATCTTTGTTGTTTTTAAATTAACAAAAATAATTTTCATGGCTCTCAAATGTAGTATACATGTTTTAAAACGGCGTGATTTCAACTGGTAAGCGTATGTCGAGAAAACTGCCTTGTAGAAATTTCAGCCACATAGATGCAGTAGTACTTCAGAAAACCTGAAAAATCCAAGCATGGTTTTTGTGCATGAATGGATGGCTCCAAAAAATGTTCTCCTGAATGGGGGCAATTCAGACGAAACAATTTCACAGGATGATTACCATCTTGATAACATGTGAGCTTTTAGATGAAAATTGTTTTGGAGGGTAATTACTATAAACATGTAGACTTCCTTTAAAGTATGTGTTCAAGTTGAACAATAAAGAGTGCTTTGAAAGTGTCGTAAACAAAAGATGTTTTGCGATCAAAAATTTCAAATTGTGAAGAATAAAATATTTGTTATAAGGGAAAAGGCAAATTTTGAAATTTTTGCTTTGGTGTTCCATATAATCATTATTGGCTAGAAGGCAAATTTTGAATTTATGTCGCTTTGGCGTTCCATACCATCATTAACGGGGGAAAAGGCAAATTTTGAAATTTTTGCTTTGGTGTTCCATATAATCATTATTGGCTAGAAGGCAAATTTTGAATTTATGTCGCTTTGGCGTTCCATACCATCATTAACGGGGGAAAGGGCAAATTTTGAAATTATTTGTTTGGCGTTCCATATAATCATTATTAGCTAGAAGGCAAATTTTGAATTTATGTCGCTTTGGCGTTACATACCATAACTAACATCAGGGGGAAAGGCAAATTTTGAATTTATGCTGCTATGGCGTTCCATACCATAATTAACATCAGGGGAAAGGCAAATTTTGAATTTATGTCGCTTTGGCGTTCCATACCATCATTAACGGGGGAAAAGGCAAATGTTGAAATTATTGCTTTGGCGTTCCATAACAGGGGAAAAGGCAAATTTTAATTTTATGCTGCTTTGGCGTTCCATACCATCATTACGGAGCTTTCGATTGGACGACGGAGAGAAACACGACGGTGAAAAATCTGTCCACGACACGTCGTTGCACAAAACTTCCCGTCCTACTTTGAATCCATTTCGTTTTTCACGACGACTTGTGATCGGTCATGTGATCAAAAAATGTGTTGTTGAAGGTCAAATGTTAACTAAACGTTGCCGTTGTCACCACGATGTTGATTTACCCCAACTCCAGTCCTAGAAATCGGACGACGACGACATGGCAAAGTCGACGCATGCGCAGATGACTCGAAATGGCAATTCATCCGTTGTAGAATCATCCGTCGTCCAAATCGAAAACTCCCTATTAACATCAGGGGCAAATGGCAAATTTTGAAATTATTGCTTTGGCGTTCCATACCATCATTAACAGGGGAAAGGGCAAATTTTTAATTTATGCTGCTATGGCGTTCCATGCGTTCCATACCATCATTAACAGGGAAAAGGCAAATTTGGAAATTATTTGCTTTGGCGTTCCATATAATTATTATTGGCAAGAAGACAAATTTTCAATTTATGTCGCTTTGGCGTTCCATACCATAACTAACATCAGGGAAAATATGGCGTGTGGAACGTTACACTATTCGATAATGCACAAATATATGTGCGATGTTTGACATATATGTGCGACGTTTGACATATATGTGCGATGTTTGATATATATGTGCGATGTTTTTTCATATGTATGCGATGTTGAAAATATATGTGCAATAATTTGACATATATATGCAATGTTTTTTCATATGTATGCGATGTTAAAAATATATGTGCAACAATTTGACATATAAAAACATTGTTTCTGCCCACCCCCTTCCCGGCCATCCCCTTCCCCCACCCCAAACCCCTCTCCTTCCCTTCTGTTAACACACCAACTCCCCTAAAAACTGAAAGGAATCCCTTGGATGTTTGAGACACAATGGGGGACAATGGTAGGGGGTGCATACCCTCTGCCACATCGTGCTGCATATACATTCCTAAGATGTTTAAATAACAATAGGAACAGGTGTACTCTCAGATGCTATGTGGGCGTCTGCTTGGGCGATTCCACGCTGGAGTCGAGTAGAATCGATTCCGAGCTGGAGTCGAGTAGAATCGATTCCACTTTAAGAATCTGAGTCACTATTCCCAATTTTTAGGAATCGATTCCTTTTATCTAGATTCGATCCCCAGTGATAGGTTGCCGAATGCCGATTCTTAGAAATTCCGGAACCAAAATACACGGGTTTGGCCGTCTTCCTTTCGCAAGGGTCTTTGCTGCACGCTGCACACCGAGTTACCGAATTTCCGGTGTGCAGCAAAGACTCTTGCGAAAGGAAGATGGGGTTTTGCAAGAGTACTCGGCTTGGTTCTGATATCATATCATGAATGTTCAGTACCGCTCAGTGCCACTTATGGAATCGATTCCGGGTAGCTAGAATTGCGATCGATTGGAATCGGAATCGATTCCAAAAATGCTGTCCAGAGTCGCACCGCATTCCGGACGCAATGAACCGTGGAAGCAGCAGGTAGATTTTGCAACAGACGAACTGCCGACGGCCGGTCAAGATGCTGGTGATGATACGGGACGTCCTCGACAATCTACGCTAGTGGGATTTGTAGGTACGTAAAACTACGATTGTAACGGTTATCCTATTCCTATGTTTTCATGCTATGTGGGAATGGTAAAGATTAAAGTTTTTTCTGGGTCTTTTAGTTACCTACTTGAAGAAGGGAAAAGTAGTTATGTGGGGTTCGGGATTTAAAATACGTGGGTTGAGTTTACCCCTAGAACTATGGGGGATACTTATCCCCCATAGGTCATGTGGTTTTTTTCCAATATGGCAGCGCCTGAAGTTTAAGATCGGACAGAAACTTTTCTTGCTAGCGCAATAATCCGCTGCCCAATCGCCACCAAACTCCGTCTGATAGTTCTTGAGACACTCACCTTGCGTGTGTCTACGGAATTTCAGTACTATTTGTCCATTAAATTGTCCAGAAATTATGTTTCAAAATCAACGGGTACATGTGCGATCCGTCCACATGTGCGTGTTTCAGGCGCCTGAACCACGCATGTGGATGGATCGCACATGTACCCGTTGATTTTGAAACATATTTTTTGGACAATTTAATGGACAAATAGTACTGAAATTCCGTAGACACACGCAAGGTGAGTGTCTCAAGAACTATTAGACGGAGTTTGGTGGCGATTGGGCAGCGGATTATTGCGCTAGCAAGAAAAGTTTCTGTCCGATCTTAAACTTCAGGCGCCGCCATATTGGAAAAAAACCACATGACCTATGGGGGATAAGTATCCCCCATAGTTCTAGGGGTAGGTTGAGTTAGACCATAGTCAGCAAGGAACAGTTCCTTGCTCTATGGTTAGACAAGCTTAGGTTACCTCGGCTCGAATTTTTTCATGTGGTAATTAATCTCTAAAAGATTAGGCTACCACATGAACAATTTCGAGCCGAGGTAACCTTGTCTAAAAGATTACCACATGAACAATTTCGAGCCGAGGTAACCTTGTCTAGGGTTGAGTGAAATGAACTTGTTATGATTCCTTGCTTATAATGGGGCTTAATCAAGTATCCATCCTTCTAATCTGATTGTTGTTTTCGCTTTCAGGATGGAGTCGTGTACTACCGTATGACGGCGGCTTCTTGGAAAAGGTAAATTGCGGATCTGTTAAAACTCTTAATTGGAAGAAATTCCTGAAAGATTTTACTTTAATACCTGCACTTTCAACTCTTTGTACAAGTCTTATGGACTTCATTAACAAAATTAAGGTTTTTTGTTATTTTATTCGTTTAGGTTGAACAAAGATGTTAAGGAAATTACCTCCTGGAATCAATAGATAATCCAATTTTAATATATATTTCCCACTTGCACTTTTGTCGGAAATGTTGCATTTCTGAGATAAATAAATAATAAAACTACCGGTACTGCAGAGAGTAAGACAAAATCGCAGCGAGTAAGCGCGACAATAGAGGCCGCTGCATGCAAGCGTACATGGTTCATCTTGTGCACCAACTAAATGCAATTTTTGAAGAAGAAAATGTCATTTTTCTTTAGAAAGTATATCTTAGGATTGGATTATCTGTTGATTCCAAGAGGTAATTTCCTTAAAATCTTTGTTCAACCTAAACGAAAAAAATACCTTTTTTTTATTCAGGCTAAAATATTTTCACAACAAAATATCACTTTTTTAGCGGAAGATAAGCTGTATGAATGAAATAATGCAGGTATTTAAGTAAAATTGGAAAGAATTCTGTTTACTAGCTGCCACTTATTCTCCTTATGACTTAATATTTGAAAGGGAAGTGAATTGTGCAGTAACAAACATTCAAAAAATTTCTTGAAAATACTGCCCTGTTCCATAGATTTAACACACGGCGTCTCAGTGGCAACCAGTGAACGGAATTCATACCAAAACAAATTCTGATCATCTTCTCAACTTTTACCGAAACATGAATTTTATAGTGGATAGTGTAATTTTGGAAAGAATTTACAAGTCGGACATCACATAAGCTTTCCTGCACTAAACCCATCGGACAACTGGGAATAATTCCCGGTATTTTTTCCCTTATACATTGAAAATACATTGCGTAAGCGCGACATAAGTTATTTTAAAGGAAAACAATTCTGATTAACTTCTCAACTCTTAACTAGAATTCTCTTATTTAATCCACGAACAATTAAAATTACCACAAAACAATAATTCAACAAAATGAGGCCATTTTGAATGATCATGGTTAGGGTTTTGGGAACCTTTTATTTATTTTATTAACAGCAATACTTTGTCTTTTCTTCTCAGGTTTTTTATCACCAGCCAAGGGTCCAGTTTAAATGTAAGTATCATATTGACCCCTTTCGAACACGTGCGAATATGCCATTTTGGGAGTCAAATAATGCCGAGTCATTGTGGAAGCAATGTGCGTGCGCGTTGTGTGTGTCTCTGGTGGGCGTAACGCGGTTTAGTTCACCAATGGGAGCCTCAGCATAGCGCGTTACGCGCGCTATGGACACACACAACGCGCACGCACATTGCTTCCACAACGACGCGGCATTGTTTTACTCCCAAAATGACGTCATTGGCACGAGCTCAATAGTCTCTATTGTAACTTTAAAGATGCATTGTTTGAGCTTGGAGCAAATTTTACCATGAATATCTGGGCATGCAATTCTTAGGTTGATGTTAATGATATAAATAGTACTGGAGTTTTATACATTCACCACCAAAGTAGGTACCTATATTGTTCTGTGTGGAGAGGCAATTTATGGTAAAATGCCTTGCCCAAAGGCACATCTACAACCTTTTGAATTGACCAAGGTATTGAGTACGGTACATGACACTTGACTGTTTGGATATCTAAATTTCATATTAAAATTGGCCCAGACATTTTTTTGTGTTTTTACTTGGTTTATTGATCATAAAAAGGCAAATCCTGGTTGTCCGTGCATGGTAATGAACCCCACGTATATTTTGAAGGAAAGCTAGAACTAACCTCCAAATTAAAATCTTGTGGCAAAAAGTAAAACTAAAACAAAATTGGAATATGTGGCCCTGCAGTGACGTGAATAAAACTTGGCTTGAGAGATGATGAAAATCAATACCTGCATTTTCCGGAAACCATTAGTTTTTGATAATTTTAAAACTAATTAAGTTAGGAAAATAACTAAATTATTGGCCTTTTCGCAATTTCATTGCTTGAGAAATCAGTGGCAAAATCTGTGTACACAAATAAATTTACTGATAAATTTCTGGTGTCCTTTAATAGCGCATTTCATGTCTCTTGACATCTCAATGCGAACCACCTCAATATTGATACATAGATCGGCAAGTGGCGGCTAAGCCAGAGACATTGGGAAAATTCCCCTTCTCTTCCGAAAGAATGTTCTAGGATCTTTAAGATGCATTACACAATACTGGACCTAGGGCTTTACATCCCATCCACAGGATGGAGTAATTGGGGTAAAGTGCCTTGCTTAAGGGCACAAGTACCTCAAGTAGTCTGAAAACCACAACCTTCGGGTGTTTCCACCTGAAGTTTGTAAGTTAATGACCCAAACTGCCACGATACTTACAACTCATTCTGCAAATTACCTGCACTATGCTATTAAAGAAGAAAATATAGCAACGTATTTGTATCCGTATATCATCCTGAAACCTGTGCACATCAAGTTGAATTTGCGAAAAGGCTACATGAATACATACATCGTACAGACTTCACCTACTCATCTGTGTCAAAAGTCGGAAGGTTCCATGTTGTGCATGGCCACAATTTTCATTCAGACATGCTGGTAAATGTTTGGCATGTAGATTAAACAAATTTACTTATTGCATATGTGCGAAAGGGAATGAATTTACTTGCTGAAGTGGTTTAAAATTGGAGTACAAACTGCATGTTACAACATGAACTGTCTGCCATTATAATACATGTATTCCAGCAAACATATCAACATTCACTGTCCTTATAGGTACCCATTTACTCCTGGGTGGAGAGAACCCACGTTTAGAACTAATCATTAGGGAGGTTTTCGCACCGTCACGGATACCGATACGTCATGACTTAATGCGCGTCTCGTGACGCGTAACCGTATATAGTACACATGTTTTCATATGCGTGAACAACGGTTATCGGCCTCCATACGCGTAGCATAAAAACGGATACCGGTTATGCAGATTTTTTGCTTTTTCTGTGATGGATTAATAAGTTTTATGCATTTTGTTTCTTTGTGATGTATCTTCCATGAATACCGATCGAATTTAATGAATCATTCCAACGTGAAAGTGAGGAAAATCTGCTGCAAACAAAGCCAAGCGCAGAGCATATTTAGCAAATGAATGTATGCACGTAGTCACACAGTGCGAAACCCAGTTCAGTGAGCGCATCAACGTGAACGGTTACCGTTATCCGTATTCGTCACCTTGCGAAACCTCTCTATTGTCTCAAATGCAATCCACGCCACATGAATTGACCTTTTCTTTTTTGTAGAAAATTAAATGTGTAACATGCAGTTTGTGCTCAAAACACGAGAATGGCTAAAAATTGTTTCTAAGCAAATTTTTAAATTTAGTTTTTTTTTTTTATAGGGAAAAAACCCTTACCGGGGGTAATTCTTACCTATAAATTGATAATCATTGAAAAACCATAAACAAGTTTGTGTGCATTTTCAAAGTTGAACTAAATTAACCTGGTTTTATGAGGAAATAATTCAGTACTCAATCATCAGAAAACCGGAGGATTGGCAAAAAAATGTAATTTTGTTTTTGAAAAATGTGTCTGACAGCTTGGGCTGAGTTTTTGTGATCATGACTAGAAATTGGCAGTGGATCCAGGCACTATCTGGGTAGTGCTTGAAATGTCCATAAGCCTAGAACCGCCACTGATTTCCAGATATACTTGCAAAAACTTGACTCGGGCTGTGCAACATCCAACTCATTTTAGAATAAGTCACATTTTTTCGGGTAAATTTTGGATTTTTCCTGATCAAATCTGCAAATTTTCCCGTCAACCCATTTAGTGATCACGTAAACTGGACATGTTTAAATAAACCTATGTGTGTGACATTTTGAAGCATTTCCGGAAAGTCAAGTTTGACTGTCGATTTCTCTCTTGTTGCAAAATAATTGTCCTTGAATTTTATATCATTGGAAAGCCCTGTTATTCCTCTTTACGATGTGTCATTTGTTATGATTAAGCAATTGGGGGATGTGCAGTACAGCTGAATACGGGGCGGGTGTAATGTCACAAAATGCACTGCTATTGTCAAAAAGTGCATTGACACATTCCCATCCTCAAAGCAAAAGGGGAATGCACGACAATAGCAGTGAATTTTGTGACATTTCACTTTCCACCCACCCCTGTATTCCGCTATACTACACATCCCCCAATCGATTAATCATAACAAATGACACATCACTGTAAAGAGGAATAACGGGGCTTTCCAATGATACAAATTTCAAGGGAAATGATTTAGTAACAAGAGAAAAATCGTCAGTTAAACTGGACTTTCCAAACTTTTTTTGAGGAGTTTAGCATGGTAGTCATCTACAGGGGGCACCTTATAATAGTACAGCATTTGTTTCAAATTTATCTGAAAGTTCCGTTTTACAGGGGGAAAATGTATGTTACGTGTGTGACGTCAGAAATGTCACAGAAATGTTTTCCCTGTAAAAAGAAATTTTCAAGTAAATTTGAGACAAATGCTGTATTATTATATAAGGTGACCCCTGTAGATGACTTCCATGCTATATTAATGCAAAAGTATTCACCAACAGGAAATTTATTGAACATAATACAGTGCAAAAAGCTACACATGATTTCCAGCTAAAAGGTACTCTTTTGTACGACTGGTAAATTGTTTTAGGCAAATAAAATAAGTTATGAGAAATTTAACTCAAAAATCAGTTTGTTTTGGTATGAAATGCATTGTAAATTGTGTTGATCTGAAATTAATTTTTGTAATTTTCTTTTTCAGAAATGGGAGCTCATGAGGCTGCAAGCAGGGTTGTCAAGTCACAGGCTACTCAAATGAACTCCAACAAAGGCATTCGTTTGTGCATGCTCATCCTTTGCTTCTGGACGTTTGACGGACTCCGCGTTAGTTTTTAAATCTTTTCGCGAGTGATGTCTTTGTGCCGTGGTACG
The DNA here is from genome assembly GCA_037783545.1 of Henricia sp. BOLD:AAB3569. Lineage (NCBI taxonomy): Eukaryota > Metazoa > Echinodermata > Asteroidea > Spinulosida > Echinasteridae > Henricia > Henricia sp. BOLD:AAB3569. The sequence continues at coordinate 811,754 of JBBELK010000161.1, read as the reverse complement.
TCGTAATCTGGAACAAATTGCCGATGGTATTTTTAGTCAATTGGGTATGTAGACAGAAAACTTGAGAAAGTCAATTTTCAGTTTATCGTCATGTTGTTACTAACAATATGTAACTTAATTGTGATTTACCAAGTTACAAATGTTGTGTTTTACTGATTTGTTTCTTGAAATTGCAGGTATCGTTTGTAATTATATTTTCTTGTTTTACAGTGAATGTTTAATAAATCATTTTAATTGTATTTCTTTGTACACCATTTTTATTAATGTTTTCTTTAACAGGTAGAGGAGGGAAACCTCCATTTCAATATGTTAGAAAATCGGACAGGGGGCAACCCCTGTTCGATTTTCAAATTATAAATTTGGACCACCGAACCCTGGACTATCTGTAAAGACAATAGCAATTAGGACCTTGCATAAATTAAGTTAATGAACATTTTACTTGAATATATTACTTGGTTTACTTATTGGAGTGGAGTACAGAATAAAATGAGACTTGTTTACAAATGAAACCTTTGTTGTCAGTGACTTTTATTTTGACTTTGGAAGTTACTTTAACTATATAACACTATTTAAATAAGATTGTTTACAAACATTACTATATTTGTTAAAGTACATTTAACAATGCTACAAGAGAAATAAATACAATTGGTTGTTGCTAAATGAAGACAAGAATATTAAGTACAAGTCAATGTTTACAAACTGTTAAGTCATTTTTTGAGAAAAAAATTTGAGCAAGTTTTGGTTTGTTTACAAACTGATAGTCATTTTTTGAGAAAAAAATTTGAGCAAGTTTTGGTTTGTTTACAAACTGATAGTCATTTTTTGAGAAAAAAATTTGAGCAAGTTTTGGTTTGTTTACAAACTGATAGTCATTTTTTGAGAAAATAATTTGAGCAAGTTTTGGTTTGTTTACAAACTGATAGTCATTTTTGAGACACTGAAGAGTTGTGTGCTTAGGGATGGATAGAAGATTCAATGTTTACAAACTGTTAATAAATTTTTGGAGAGAGGCTTGAACAAATTTAGGACAGCTTGTTTGTTTACAAGCTGTTAGTCATTTTTTTGAGACATTGAAGAGTTGTGCTTAGGAACTGACTGTAGGATGGATAGAAGGTTTTTTCTTCTGTTGATTCAATGTTTACAAACTGATAGTCATTTTTGAGACACTGAAGAGTTGTGTGCTTAGGGACTGATAGATGGAAGGTTCAGTTGAGTTGATTTAATGTTTACAAACTGTTTTTGGAGAGAGGCTTGGACAGCAGAGCTTGTTGTTGCTTTGGTTTTTTTTGGGATCTCTGTGGCAGAAGGTTCAATCATCCTGATTTCTTCAACTTGTGTCTGCGGGGGAAAAGTAAAAAGTTTTTAAACAGTGTAGTAAATCTACAGATGGCACAAATGCAACATTTCCATATTTGTTGAATCAGATAATGTTTTTCTATGCTGTAAACTCAGGCATGCAACTGTGTAACAGTGTTTTTTTAAATTTTCGATGGTGCAGATGAGGAAAAGTTGCATGCCTGTAAACTGCAACTCCTGAAGGCCCAATGGTCATTTGTCGAAAACTGGAGATACTTTATACAGTAAAGAGGGCATTTTGGCAATACAGACCATATTTTCGAGAAAATACCTTTGTCTGGTCTCAAAATAAAAGAAATAAGTTTCAGTTGTTCTGAAGAGATAACTTAGGCCCAAAAAGGGTTACAAATAGTGTGACAACATGCCTTTCTAAAAACCCTGTGATCAAATTTCCAATATACGCTCGTAACCGGGACGGACACTTGTGTTACATTTTAGGCCGTCCCAGTTACGAGTGTATATTGGAAATTGGTATACAGGGTTTTTAGAAAGGCATGTTGTCACACTATTTGTAACCCTTTTTGGGCCCAAGTTATCTCTTCAGAACAACTGAAACTTATTTCTTTTATTTTGAGACCAGACAAAGGTATTTTCTGGAAAATATGGTTTGTGTTGCCAAAATTCCCCCCCCCTTACCGTGGAAAATGCCAGTATATTGGGGCTCACCGTGGGTCAATCTTGGCCACTCTGAAGACGATGCAGTGAGGTCTGCCAAAACAGATCTTGAAAATATTCAGCTCCTGGTCGACATCGCTTGGCACACACGTCTTTGTCACCTGTCACAAATTAAGAAAACATAACGACTACGTTATAAAATGCTGCAAGTTTAGAGAAAATTAAAAGTTGATGAATTTTTCAATTTGGCTGGAAAAATGAAGACATGTTAGGTTGCTTACAAAGATTCACATCTGATTTGTTTAAAATCATGGATTGCCTCACGCATGGTGGAGTTTACAAATAAACTGCTTTGGAGAAATTAACGTGAAGTGTAGAGCAATTAAAATGCAAGATGAGAGGCATTTCCGCAAATATTTGAATGTGTAGTGGAATCTTCCCCAATGAGTGTTCACTGTATAAACTGCAGGCTACATTCACAATCAGAGTTGATTGGGATGGTAGAGACGACCCTACCGGGGTACATCAGTATGGATTTTCAGCAAAGACAAAAAAGATTCAGAATTTAACTTTGAAACGTACCAAAACAGGTTGGAAACGGGCAAAAATTGTTTTCCTGATAATTTCTGAGACATTTTTTTTAAAAGTGATATATTTTTATGCCGATTTGTGCAAAAAAACTGCTGGACTAACCCCTTGTGATTTAAAAAAAAAAAAATTATTGTCATGGATTTGCAGTAAAGATGAACAGAACAATGGACTGTGACTTACTAATACTGTAGGTCAACACTGGCCAGATTTCTTCTCCCAGCAAATCTCAACATGATGGGTGGTGCATATGAACAGTAGCCACAGACTAAAAGGGAAAGAAAATATATAAGTTAACTAAGTTACGTTACTTACAAATCAAAGCTACATGTAAGACTTCAAACCAAATATCTAACACTAAAGTGGAAAATGTGTGGAGGTATGAATGAACTTAATGCATTTTATGAAAGCAGAATTGATCCAAACAAAAGATGGTTTATTTTAGCTAGTTCATCCACACTGCTACAACCGCAGAAATGCTATCATCTAACTAAATATGACGGTGCCAAATCGGTGCCAAAACAGACAACAGGCCCGAAAATGTTATGGAGTTTGAGCGGAATTTGCTCAAAGATGTTTTAGTAATTAAAAAAGAAAATATAAAAATATGCCTTACAAAAGTGCTTAAAAGATCTGCTCGACTGTGGGTTCGAGTCCCACCCAAGCACAAGGTTCTAACATAGTTCTTGGGAAAGCGCTGAGCACATAGCAAAAATAAATATCGTCAAAAAGGGGCAAGGGATTAGTTGGGATGCCAACTGCTCCACGATTCAAATAGACCCTTTTGCACCAATGCACTGAGTAGTTGAATAATCTGAGACAACTGCTCTAGGTTCAAGTCCCACCCAACCACATTTTGATGTTTTTAGCAGTTCTTATAAATTTGACCAAGAAAGGGCAGTTGTGATACCAACTGCTCCATTATTCAGACTGGCCCTTTGATACCAGCGCACTGAGTGGTCTAGTGGTTGAGGCAACTACTCTAGATTAGTTGTGATATCAACTTCCATGATTCAAATTGGCCCTTTGACACCTGCGTAATGATTGGTTAAAAGGTTAAAAACAACTGCTCTAGAATTCAGAAGGTTGTGGGTTCAAGTCCACCCAAGCACAGGTTTTAACAGAGTTCTTGGGAAAGCTCCGAGCATAAAGTGCTGATAAATTGCATCAGAAAAGGGCAGGGGATTAGTTGTGAAACCAACTGGCTCTTTGAGACCAGTACACTCAGTGGTCGAATGAGTGAGGCAACTGTTCTAGGTTCCAGTCCCAACTGCTCCATTTGAACCAGCACACCGAGTGGTCAAGTCAACTGTTGTAGTAGAATGTAGGCGAATGAGGATATGGGTTTGAGTCCCACCCAAGCACATTTTGATATTTTTAATTGTTCTTATAAATTGTCGGAAAAGGTCAAGGGATTAGTTTTGATACTAAATGTTGCAAGAATCAAACAGGCCCTTTGACACCAGCACACCGAGAGGTTGAGTAGTTAAGGCAACTGCTTCAGAATGCAGAAGGTTGTGGGTTCGAATCCCACCCAAGCACAAATTGTTAACATAATGATAGTTCTTGGGAAAGCACTGAGCAAAAGTGCTGTAAGATTATATTGGGAAAGAGCAAGCTATTCCTAATGTAGAGAAGTAGTAACAAGCTGATGATTACAATACCTAAAAGCTGCTTATGATGACAAATGAATTCCAACAAGAGAGAGACATGTATGTGGAGTCCAATAGTCCAGGTGAGGCCAAGCATGGGCAGCAACACAAAGGAGCTTCATAAATTGGTCCTGTTAAAAGGAAATCAAATGAAATGCATGAGTATGTAAAGTTTACTTAATTACTCTGTTGTGAATGTGGGTGGGTCTTTAAAGCCTAGCGTACATCCACATTGCAACTGGAAGCAACTAGTGGCAACTGGTGTTTCCGGCAACTGGAAGCAACTCGCGGCAACTGGAAGCAACTGATCAGTTGCTCAAAAAGGTTGATGTGCTCGTACTTGCAACTGGAGTTGCCGCGAGTTGCTCATGTTCTACCTTCTGGCAACTGTAGTTGTACCCAGTTGCGGTCAGTTGCGTCAATGTACATGCACGCGTAGTTGCAACTAGTTGCTGTCAGTTGCACGCGTGTGTCTGAATACGTGCGCGCACATCGACAGCAACAGTTGCTTCCAGTTGAAAGGTCAATGTACTGTAGGCTTTACCAATTTGCCGTGTCGATGTGTGCGCTTTGAAAACTGGATGTTCCCAGTTGCTGCACACATCGACAGCAACTGATGGTCGAGTTGCTTCCAGTCGCAATGTCGATGGACGCTAGGCTTAACAGTGTTCAGCAGAAAAACCAACTTTCTAAGTAACAGAAATGAGGAAAACATACTGACAAATTTGTTTGATGGTGCTCATCCCACAAATTATGTTCATAACGAACGGGACAAACTGTTAGAGAAATGAACAGGCTTTCCAATGATATCATAGCACACAATGCTATAAATACAGTAACTTTTTAGACCCTCCCTGTACGCATGGCGTACACAGTGGCTCCAACCTCTTCACCCCTGTACGCATACGCATTCCATATACCTCAGCATTAGTAAGCATTGGTAAATGGTTCAGTACTACATGTATAGTGCTATATACTACTAACGATTCGCATGTCGCCTCCAAAATCTGAAATAAATGAGATTGTTTTTGCATTTTTGTTTACACATAAAATGACATCAAGCATCAGAAACTGCAGATTTAATGAGAAAAACCTAAATTGAGGAGTGAAAAAAAATGTGAGATGAGTGACAAAAATGTGTGGCATGTCTAATATGTTTGTCAACTTGTCCAATTCCTTTCTCGTTTTAGTAAAAGCAAATTTTCAGTTTGCGTACATGTATGCATTGGCTTGGACCCTCCCCCCTGCCACCCTGTACGCAATGTCAACAACCCCCTCCCCCCTCCTTTATGGACGGCCCCTAACAGAGACATGATGATCAACAAAACAAAGTTTGCAAAAATCTTTGAAAGGTGTATTCAACTCTTGTAGCTTTTTGGCTGGAAGTAAATGTTTTTGGACTCTTGAGCCACTGAGTAACATGCCGTAGTAGAAACAAACATATTTGGGAAATATGGTATGTAAATGAGCAATTTTTTAAATTAAAATTTTGATAAGGACAGTACACCTGATGTCAGTATTAACTCATTTCATTCAATGCATTGGGGCATTCTGGGTAGCATCATGATGAAACCATGGCCACTATGTGACTTCTAAAAAATACAACTGGAACTCAGTTTCAGGGGTATACACCATGCATGAATAAACATGAAAAAATATTGGGGCATTCTGGGTAGCATCATGATAAAACCATGGCCATGATGTGACATCCAAAAAACAAAACTGGAACTCAGTTTCAGAGGGACACCATGCATGAATAAACATGAGAAAATATTGGGGCATTCTGGGTAACATCATGATAAAACCATGGCCATGATGTGACTTCCAAAAAACAAAACTGGAACTCAGTTTCAGAGGGACACCATACATGAGCAAGGGCAAAATAGTAAATTTAGCATACTGCAGTGACATGTAAATAAGTAGCAGATTTGCATAATTTTGATTAAGGCAAGAACAGTACATCAATATGTCAGTATTAAATAATGGTGCAGTAATATGTAAATTAGCATTTATTTGCATAAATTTGAATACGAACAATTGAATACTACACAAACTATTAAAGTTAAATGCCTGCTGCAAGATAGACTACTCTACCAGGGGCTGACATCCGTAGAAATTCAAGGTGCCATTTTAGTAAGCAAACTACCGGTAGATGCACCTAATGTCCGTTTGACATGACTCTCGCGGTTGCTGATTTTTTTCTCATCCCATAGTTTGGTTGTTTCATTTCAATGGTGATTAGGTACCATACCAAATATTGTGTTTGTTACTTTGCTCAGTTGCGGTCCCATGCAACAATAAGAGAACAATTGGGTTCTTGGGGAAAACCTGAGGGAGTATACCACTGTGCCTTATAGCTCAGATGGTAGAGCGTCTGCCCTGTAGCTCATCTGTCTGGTGAGTCAGAGGTCTTGGGGAAAACCTGAGGGAGTATACCACTGTGCCTTATAGCTCAGATGGTAGACCGTCTGCCCTGTACATGTAGCTCATCTGTCTGGTGAGTCAGAGGTCTTGGGGAAAACCTGAGGGAGTATACCACTTTGCCTTATAGTTCAGCTGGTAGAGCATCTGCCTGGTGTGTCATAGGTCTTGGGAAAAATCTGAGGGTGTACATACTACTGTGCCTTATAGCTCAGCTGGTGGAGCGTCTGCCTGGTGTGTCAGAGGTCTTGGGGAAAACCTGAGGGAGTATACCACTGTGCCTTATAGCTCAGCTGGTGGAGCGTCTGCCCGGTGTGTCAGAGGTCTCGGGGGAAAACCTGAGGGAGTATACCACTGTGCCTTATAGCTCAGCTGGTAGAGCGTCTGCCCAGTGTGTCAGAGGTCTTGGGGAAAACCTGAGGGAGTATACCACTGTGCCTTATAGCTCAGCTGGTAGAGCATCTGCCTGGTGTGTCAGAGGTCTTGGGGAAAATCTGAGGGTGTATACATGTACTACTGTGCCTTATAGCTCAGCTGGTAGAGCATCTGCCTGGTGTGTCAGAGGTCTTAAGGGAAATCTGAGGGTGTATACATGTACTACTGTGCCTGATCAGCTGGTAGAGTATCTGCCCGGTGTGTCAGAGATCTTGGGGAAAATCTGAGGGAGTATACCACTGTGCCTTATAGCTCAGCTGGTAGAGTATCTGCCTGGTGTGTCAGAGGTCTTAAGGGAAATCTGAGGGTGTATACATGTACTACTGTGCCTGATCAGCTGGTAGAGTATCTGCCCGGTGTGTCAGAGATCTTGGGGAAAATCTGAGGGAGTATACCACTGTGCCTTATAGCTCAGCTGGTAGAGCATCTGCCTGGTGTGTCAGAGGTCTTAAGGGAAATCTGAGGGTGTATACATGTACTACTGTGCCTGATCAGCTGGTAGAGTATCTGCCCGGTGTGTCAGAGATCTTGGGGAAAATCTGAGGGAGTATACCACTGTGCCTTATAGCTCGGCTGGTAGAGTATCTGCCCGGTGTGTCAGAGGCCTTATAGGTCAGCTGGTAAAGTATCTGCCCGGTGTGTCAGAGGTCTTGGGGAAAATCTGAGGGAGTATACCACTTTGCCTTATAGCTCAGCTGGTAGAGCATCTGCCTGGTGTTTCAGAGGTCTTGGAGAAAACCTGAGGAGTATACCACTGTGTCTTATAGCTCAGCTGGTAGAGCATCTGCCCGGTGTGTCAGAGGTCTTGGGGAAAACCTGAGGGAGTATACCACTGTGCCTTATAGCTCAGCTGGTAGAGCATCTGCCCGGTGTGTCAGAGGTCTTGGGGAAAACCTGAGGGAGTATACCACTGTGCCTTATAGCTCAGCTGGTAGAGCATCTGCCTGGTGTGTCAGAGGTCTTGGGGAAAATCTGAGGGTGTATACATGTACTACTGTGCCTTATAGCTCAGCTGGTAGAACATCTGCCTGGTGTGTAAAAGGTCTTAAGGAAAATATGAGGGAGTATACCACTGTGCCTTATAGCTCAGTTGGTAGAGCGTCTGTCTGGTGAGTTAGAGGTCTTGGGGAAAATCTGAGGGAGTATACAACTTTGCCTTATAGCTCAGCTGGTAGAGCATCTGCCTGGTGTGTCAGAGGTCTTGGGGAAAACCTGACGGAGTATACCACTGTGCCTTATAGCTCAGCTGGTAGAGCATCTGCCTGGTGTGTCATAGGTTTTGGGGGAAACCCGAGGGAGTATACCACTGTGCCTTATGGCTCAGCTGGTAGAGCATCTGCCTGGTGTGGCAGAGGTCTTGGGAAAATCTGAGGGAGTATACCACTGTGCCTTATAGCTAAGATGGTAGAGCTTCTGCCCAGTGAGTCACAGGTGTCAGGTTGGAATCCCGATAAAGCCCTTACGACTTTTCTCTCATCCCAAGTGTGGATGCCGCTGTAACTATTCGCCGCGACACAGATTACACTACGAGAGGCATGTCAAACAGACACAAGGCGCGTCTAGTTTGCTTATTACTAAAATGGTGCCTTTACATACTTCACTTTATTGAATTGATTTCGCATGGGTGGGCTATCTTGCACTTTTGCTGCTATATCATCTTTGAGGAAGCCCTACCCATGCATGCCTATAAGCGGAAGCTAGACAAGTTTTAATACAGTGGAAAGTCACCATAAATGGGCATCGTATCTGAACCATACAAGTGTTTGTTTTGGTGGCGTTTGACGCGAACAAATGATTGGGAGCCATCGTGAGCGATGTTCACTGTAGCTGAATGTTCTTTTTGGTGTTCATTATAGCGAATTTCCACTGTAATAAAATTGGAATGATGGCCAAAAACTCACCTCTCCTGTGTTTTCAGTATCCATGGCAACACGTCCATTTTTGTAGTGTGTAATATGAAGCTCCACAGTCTGTGGGCTCCATCTCCAATCTGTGAATACATAATGAACAAAAATTAGCAACTGTGACAGAAATGCAACCAATCCAGGCTTTGACATTAACCAAAGTCACCAAGGCCAATGGCCTCATGCCCTGCTGAGTTGGCCCCGATGCCCCCATTCAAGATACACTTTCTGAAGCCAACTTGGCCATCATGCCCTATTGAGCTCGTGCCAATGACGTCATTTTGGGAGTAAAACAATGCTGCGTCGTTGTGCAAGCAATGTGCGTGCGCGTTGTGTGTGTCCATAGCGCGCGTAACGCGCTATGATGAGGCTCCCATTGGTGAACTAAACCGCGTTACACCCACAAGAGACACACACAACGCGCACGCACATTGCTTCCACAATGACTCGGCATTATTTGACTCCCAAAATGGCATATTCGCACGTGTTCGAAAGGGTTCAATCCCAGGCTTTGACATTAACCAAGGCTACCAAAGCCAATGGCCTCATGCCCTGCTGAGTTGGCCTCATGTCCTGCTGAGTTGGCCTCATGCCCTGCTGAGTTGGCCTCATGCCCTGCTGAGTTGGCCTCATGCCCTGCTGAGTTGGCCTCATGCCCTGCTGAGTTGGCCTCATGCCCTGCTGAGTTGGCCTCGATGCCCCTTCAAGGTACACACTTTCTGTAAATCTATACTTTCTGATAAGCTGATAGTAAAAAAAGGACATGTCAAATTGACCTCTCGTGCTCCTTGATCCTGTTTTGCATCTTCCATTTTTATGCACAAGTTAATTTTAGCTTTGTTTAAAAAACTAGCCCCTGTTCAGCCAGGTGTGAAATTCCCAACATGATGACGACGTTAATGAAAACTCGAAACCTATGTCTACCGATATTTCAATATTTGTGAGCCAATTTTCTAAAAATACTACAATTTTCATTTTATCTACAATTTTATGAGTGTCTACTTTTTCTGATACACCCTGTATAACTTCAAATGTTGATAACTATATATCTTCAAGCAAACTTGAATCCGTCGTTTTGATTGGTGAATCCATGGCAACCAACAGCAGGGCTCGAATTTCATGAAAAAAATCTGCTAGACCACAGGGTTAGTAGCTTTAATCATTTACTGGACCGACGCTATTTTTACAAGACCAAAGCCACAAGGAACGTGGATTTACTGTTCATTTACAGTTTAAAAATGCACTGGACCACTGGTCTAGTACGTTAGAGAAAGCACTAGACCGAGGCTTAAATTACTGGCCTCAATCCACCGGTCCAGTGGGTATTTCGAGCCCTGAACAGTGTGATAATGTTTCATAATACTCTTCCGATTCTCATATTGCACTCTGCGTACCGGTAAATGCACCATGGTATTCCAAGATAACTGTGTCCCTACGCATATGCGCGGAGTACATATAGTACTTGCAGAGTGCGCGTGTTATTAGTGCGTCAATTTTGCTTGAAGATAATATTAGTTATCCCGCGAGCACGAGTGGAATACGGCATTATCATGATTATGTAGGAACGTGACAGTCAGACGTCACGTGACCACATTCGTGTGACTAACTATGTTCCTTTTTTTGTCTGTCGCCCGAGGTGTATGATTTTTAAACATCTATATCTAGGTTTTAATTTTGTCAAAAAATTAGTTAGTCGTACATTATTACATAATGAAACTATTTATAGCCTGATACCCAAAATCTTGGAATCGTCCAGATTGTACCGTTACATTGTTTTAAATTGTTATAAATTTAAATAAAGAAATTTATATTGATAACATTCTCACTTTGTCTGTTTTGTTAGTTTGCTTTATTTGTATTTCTTCTTTCAAACAAACAAATAAGAAAGAAACAACCTGCAGTAAAACCCCCGTTGATCATTTTAAATTTAATTTGCTTAATTTAATTTGCGTACGGTTGGCGTAGTGGTTCTTTCCTCGCCTTTCCTCTGGCGTACCCGTTTCGAATCCTGGGCGTGTATGTGGATTGGGTTTACCCCTAGAACTATGGGAGATAATGTATCCCCCATAGGTAATGTTGTTTTTTTCCAATATGGCGGCGCCTGAACTTTAAGATCGGACAGAAACGTTTTCGGCTAGCGCAATAATCCGCTGCCCAATTGCCACCAAACTCCGTCTGATAGTTCTTGAGACACTCACCTTGCGTGTGTCTACGGAATTTCGGTACCATTTGTCCATTAAATTCTCCTAAAAAATGTTGGGAAATGAACGGGAACATGTGCGATGCGTCCACATGCGTGATCCAGGCATTCGGTAAAAGCCGGAGTTGCCGGAACTCCCGGAGTTGCCGGAACTGCTTGGATTTTTTATTGGTCCCAGCTGTTCCGGCAACTCCGGGAGTTCCGGCAACTCCGGGAGTTCACTGCAGTGACGTCATACAATGAGGTGACCACAAGAGGGCGGTATATCTCTACCCTGGTTGGTTGTGCGCGTTCGAGTATTACTTCCTGCTATTCTGTTCAGTATGCTCGGAAAATGTCGTTGGACTAGTTTTTTTCCTGTTTAAAAGAATCATCGGGGAGAATAGACCACGGTACAAAATTCTGGAGATTCCAGGGACTTCCATGGTAAGTTTTTCAATGTTTAATTTTGACTGTCTGGTCAAATTTCACTTTGGAGAACGGCCGCCATCTTGGTCGTGCAGCTTTGTACAACGTGGGCGAATGGGGTTCAATTGGTAAGGGGCTAAAAGTGATTCATCACGACCCAATGTAAACATCAGAAAATCACTTTTAGCCTTCTAAAAGTACTATGGGGGATACATTATCCCCCATAGTTCTAGGGGTAGATTGGGTTAGCAGTCCCTATAGTATGACGAGCATCTTTAAAGAATTGTAAAGTATATATTCACAAATACAAAAAAAAATTGTGCTCATCTTTAAAGAATTGAGAAGTTTATTATGGCTTCAGAACTCGTGTAGGACAGACTGGAAAATTTCTAAGTGTTTCCTCACAAAATCTTAAACTATTCTCACCCAAAATATTGGTCATGTTGGTTTTTCCCCATCAAATCTGCACATGTTAACATAGGCGAATAGCCACTCGGCGGCGAAGCTGCACAGCCAAAGGCGCCGACGTCCCACCATGCGCCGACGTTGTTCACAAAGATTCAAGATTTTTATTAATGCAAGCAAAATCGATCGTGCCAACTGGCTTCGGCGCCCCTCAGTTTGGCGTGAACAGACGAGCAGGCGAACATCTCTTGTTCCAAAAAGCAGGCCACGGAATCCCCAAATTTGACACAAAACGTGTCTTTGTTGTTCATTGTTTTTGCTCGTAAGGCCATTTCGACATTTTCGCGGCCATTTTGAAGGAGGTGCAAAGAGCGCCCTCAAGCGACGCATGTGCGTGCACAAAACATATCTAAGGCGGCTTCGCGCACTGGATACAACTTCGCAATTAATTTGTTTGACTAATTAAATCGATGGCTTTGACTATAAAGCTGGTTGATTGTGATTCTATATGAGTTGTTCTTATGCTTCAGTTGAAAAATATAAATTAAAAGTGCCTTCTTGTCTGAATAAATCGCATTTTAAGACCCCTTCTTATTTCCCAATTTCTCTAAGATTAAGGCGGCTTGATTCCGGCACTGGATACAACTTCGCAATTTAATTTGTTTGACTAATTAAATCGATTGCTATGACGATAAAGCTGATTGATGATGATTCTACATGAATATTTCTTATATTACAGCTGAAAAATCGTAACAAAAAGTGCCTACTTGTCTGAATAAATCGATTTTAAGACCCCTTCTTATTTCATAATTTCTCTAAGCTTGAAGTCGGCTTAATTCGCGCACTAGATACAACTTCGCAATTAATTTTTGTGACTAATTACGTCAACTTGGTCAAATCCGTAACCGAAGTTTGCAAGCTTGATAGACTGCTGCGTGAAATTGCACTTTAGTTTCTGTGATTTAATCTGCCAGGCTGATTTATTTTTGGTACAGGCCTATTGGGGCTGGTTTTCTTTGTATTTGAAATTTTGAAATTTTGAATTGATGTCGCTTTGGCGTTCCATACTATAACTAACATCAGGGGAAAAGGCAAATTTTGAATTGATGGTGCTGTGGCGTTCCATACCATCATTAACAGGGAAAAAGGCAAATTTTGAAATTATTTTCTGTGGCGTTCCATATCATCATTAACAGGGGAAAGGGCAAATTTTAAATTAATGCTGCTATGGCGTTCCATACCATCATTAACAGGGGAAAGGGCAAATTTTAAATTGATGCTGCTATGGCGTTCCATACCATAACTAACATCAGGGAAAAAGGCAAATTTTGAAATTATTTTCTGTGGCGTTCCATACCATCATTAACATCAGGGGGAACAGGCAAATGTTGAATTCATGCTGCTGTGACGTTCCATACCATCATTAACAGGGAAAAAGGCAAATTTTGAAATTATTTGGCACTCCATATAATTATTATTGGCTAGAAGGAAAATTTTAAATTGATGTCGCTTTGGCTCTCCATACCATCACTAACATTAGGGGAAAAGCAAATTTTGAATTAAGGCAAATTTTGAATTCATGCTGCTGTGGCGTTCCATACCATCATTAACAGGGAAAAGGGCAAATTTTGAAATTATTTGCTTTTCAGTGTCATTTTATTGCAAATATTTATCCAACATGCACAGTGAAATGCACACATTCAATTAACAGTATTACAGAACTAACATTACACAGTGTAGGTTTCATGTTTTCATTTATACTTTTCTTCTCTAATTTCATGATTATGCGAGTTATAGAAATGGCAGTTAAACCATAAAATACCCACCATTTCTCAAGTTTTAAATCTTGATTATTCGTACAAATATCACCTAACAAGTTTATTACAAAACAGTAACTAGCTTTTTGGCGTTTCTTCTATAAATATTTTATTTTTGCCCACTTTTTTGCCAGATTATCAAGATTATTGAATTTGACTACTATTCTTGTCAAAATAAACCCCTTGCACTGGTGCCCAGGACGGGGACAGATTTTCATATTTAAAGGCACAGGCTACGAAATAGCAAAGGCATGAAGCTGCGTATTTTGTGGCATGAATTTGGCGCACACACATTGGGCGTTACCAGATCACATTTTTGAAGCCCCCATTTTTCCCCATGGGTGTTGAGATTTTAATACCATATCATGTGTCATATTTTTCTCATTACCATTCTGAAAGTTCATGCCCTAATTCCGTATATTTCCAGGGATATCGTCAAAAATCCACCAAAGTTTAGTAAACTAATTTATTTTGTTACATAAAGCAGTGCAGTGATTACACCAACCTTTTTGCTTCCACATCCAAATTGGAGATTGCAAATTTCCTGTTTTCTTCCCATGGATAGTATTTTGGGGAGGTGTTTTATATGATTGTTAGGTTAGAACAAAATCCATTTTCTGGAAAATTTGGACAAGCCTCTTTAAATGATGTGACAATAGATCCACAAAGTGCCTACTCTAGTACTCATGCATGACGCACTGTATGTGACCAAGATGGCTGCCCGTGCAAAAGGTCTACATGTATTGGAAATAGTGTAAGCCGTTAAATAACGTTTGTATGGATTTATGTTCAAGAGTTAGAACGATAAAAAAAATCCCTGTTTTGGGAATTTAATGTTTAAAAGAAGCAATGTTTGCCAAAATATATTTATAACTATAGACTCCACAGTATCAAAACATTCAGCACATTTTTGTATGCATTAGCTTTCCTTACATAATAGACCGATCCAGTAAGCTCCGCCCATTTTGGAATTGACCAATCACACCCTCAGGTTGCCAAAAAGTAGATCGCCATTTTGGCTACCCGAGTCCTCAAAATTGTTTGCACAGAGCTATGGCAAAATGCAGCATGGGTGACGCAAAAACACCATAAACATCATTTTTTATCAGCGCAGAGGACCCTAGCCGGTTTAAAACGGATTGTATAAGACTATCCAAACCTACTTTTAATCCCTTCATAAATGTGTTTTTGTGTAAACGGGAAAAACTCACCAAAATTAGCTTGTCGTTTTGCTATGTTGTGCATTAACTGCGTTCTAGATGTGTGTCGAGATTTTTTTGTTCGATCGCGCGTGTTACGCATAATGCAGGCGTGTTGTACGTGCACGCACACGACCGGATACTTAAGTGCACATTTTGCTTTCGAGCGTGCAGTTTCTGTGTGCGTGTTTCAATACGCGCTGACCAGGGCGCTGACGCGCGGCGCGGTCACACGTGCCTCACATGTGTGGCATGTTGCCAGGCAATTTCTAAATGGGCAGAGCTTACTGGATCGGTCTATTGTGTAACACTTCAAAGTGGGTGTGGCTAAATTGCTATATTATTAATGAAGTTAATGATTATGCATGAGCTTATGAATAATTCATACTCAATGTTATGAGTGCCTTAACAAGACAACATTGAAATAAAAATTGTAAAATGCATCCAAAAACTAGTAAAAGTTGAACTAAAGAAAATCATAAATTAAATGTCAACATCGTTGGACGTGATAAAACTTGAACAGATTTTTAAAGGTAATTTAAAGACTTAATTAAACTTTGGACGATTCAAAATTATGATACTTTACTTTGTCAAATAGGACTCGTTTAAATGTACATGTACACACAATTATGATAAATTCTGGGATAAGCATAATTATGGTGGTAATGCAGTTATATTACAGAAACAAAAGAGAAATTAATTACAATGGTTGCTTTCAAAATAAAAAAAATAAAAATAAAAGTTTTTGAACGACATTAAATAGGGTTTATCTAAACTCCCACTTAAAAATAAGATCAAAAATTGTTAAAATAGACACCTCTGAAAATATGTGAAAAACATAAAATCACTGATTTTTTTTCTCACTGGAAAATCTTACAAATTACAAATAAAACTAAAAATAGTTAACCACGAAATGTCAAAACTATTATACATGTTATCAAAAGTGTTACTGCATTTTCAAAGAAATCGGTAACCCTTAATTTCTTTTCACCTTCAAAACGTCTCAACGTGATCTATGAAAGTCTATATAAAATATTCTATCTTATAATTACAGTCTAAACTCATCAGAAAGTTAACTTGCAGATTATTACATAATGTATTAAAAAAAGACATGTTTCGCTAATTTCGTCTGATGAGTACGCTGTAGCTACCGTATGCATCAACCTGACTGGCCAAAATTTACAAACTTTACTAATACTGTTTTTATTTTCACAAAATACATTACTTAGTGTACAATCTTACCAACTACACCAAAACAAGGATAAATTTCATATTGTCGCATTCGAAAATGGCGGAAATGTAGCTCACCGACATGCAAATTATGTTGGCAACACGTGTATACCATTTGCACCGACGGCCATGACAGGGAGCAGGTTTAAATGATGTGACAATAGATCCACAAAGTGCATGACATGAGGTGACAATGTGACTGTCCCCGTCATGGCCGCCCACGTAAAGGGTCCACACTTGCACTTGTTGGTAAAACATTATAACAAAATCGTTTCCGAAATACGAGTGACAGGCACGAGTCAAAAAATGGGCCTGAGAAGATAATTCAGTTGATGAAGTTATAACTGTGCTACGTTATTCTCTACTTAAGATTGTATTATGCGCGAGGTCAAAATAGAAACGGTCTGTATACCTGGAAACGGTACATAAACGATACATCGTTGCACGGTTTTCAGTGAACGAGCAAACGATTCTACTTGTCTGGCCAGACGATAGATAATTGGCAATGTTCAACCCGGCCCACGTTCGCTGAACTGTAGAGAGCTTATCGAATTACAAGCCATTGTGTGACTACTCCTGGCTGACTCGCTGCCACTGTTTATCAAGTGACCACCCGAACAAGGGTGTTTAATCACAACCCATTCATGCCCCTGGGTGTGCCTGGCTGGAAAGTCGGGCGGCTCCCTTTGAAGTCGTCGGCCAGTAGCAGCCTTTTGTTCCCTTCATGCAGGCGGCTAGTTGTAAACCTGTCAATCATCGACCAACCCAGCAAGTTGGAAACCGTTCCCTTTATAAAACCGGCACACGGTTTTCTGTCAACAGAGAAACGATTTGAAGAGGGATTAACTCGAATCGTTTACCGGTATACAGACCGTTTCTACTTTGACCTCGCGCCTTAAGCTAAGCTAGCATTAAACACAGCTGGGGTGTGTAGACAAAAAACGGAAATAAACATATTGGAATGGTTTATATTTTAAAATGCAAGTTTAAATTTCACCTTGCCCTTTAAAAGGGAACGAAAAAGATGTGCATAAAATTAATTGCTTAAATTTATGTTATACGCAAATTAGATATTCGGTGCAAAACTAGGATGGGTTTAACACCCACGCTATTAATTCGGTCACCATAGACTAAATTCCAGTGGCTTTCTTAAAAAATATCAGTGTTCACCGTATAAGAGCGCTGCTCAGCGGGCCCGGACAAAATATTTGGCAGTGAGACACTGTGCCTTTTGAAACTTCTGGACTACTTCTGAGTTGTGCCGATAAATTTTAAAAAAGAAGAAAAAAAACTAGATTGTAATACTACACAGAATACGTTACTGCATTGTTCGAAAGTCTGCTTTAATAAAGGCAGTATACATGATTGGTATCTAGAAAATCAGAAATGTTCACAGATTTACGCATAACTAAAGCCTAGCGTACATCGACCTTGCAACTGGAAGCAACTAGTGGCAACTGGTGTTTCTGGCAACTAGGAGCAACTGGGAGCAACTGATCAGTTGCTCAAAAAGGTCGATGTACGCGCACTTGCAACTACTGGCAACTGAACAAATCCCAGTGGCCGCGAGTTGCTCATGTTCTACTTTCTGGCAACTAGTTGTACCCAGTTGCGGTCAGTTGCGTCGATGTACGCGTACTTGCAACTAGTTGCTGTCAGTTGCTCGCGCGCATCTGATCACGTGCGCGCACATCGACAGCAACTGAAAGCAACAGTTGCTTCCAGTTGCAAGGTCAATGTACTCTAGGCTTTACCGAGTTGCCGTGTCGATGTGTGCGCTCTGGAAATGTGCACTGACTAGTTGCTCCCAGTTGCCGCTAGTTGCGGAACTAATCAGTTGCTGTCGATGTGTGCGCGCTACGCACACATCGACAGCAACTGATCAGTTGAGTTGCTTCCAGTTGCAATGTCGATGTACGCTAGGCTTTACACAATATAAACATGATGACCGTAGAAACCTTCCCCTGAAATGGTTTTGTCTGAAGTGCTATAGTCTTTGAGAAATGAGTAAAACAATTAGTTTTCGTCTCATGAGACGAAAATTCAATTCGCCACAAAACCATTTCGCCCCCAAACCACTTCGCCCGAGTGCCATTTCGCCCCAAATCACTTCGTCCAAACACTACATCGTCCAAATGCCACTTCGCCCCAAAACCACTTCATGCACAGGCCATGATTCAGGGCAAAATAGTTCAGGGTGAAGTGGTTTTGGGGCGAAATGACTGCAAACCCTTTTTTTACTGTTTTCTCAAAAGTTAGACGAAGTACGGAGCTGGTTTTTGCTCAGGTTGGTTTTAATCATGCATATCTTCAATCACACAGGGGGATAAAACTATTTGTAACGGTTTACCAATCATGTATACTATCTTTAAATCATATTATAATAAAAAACAAATGTGGGTAAAAAAAAAAATGTACAGCTTGCACCCCAAAAATGAGATTTTACTGGAGTTAATTTATAAAAAATATCTCTGTTTATATATATTTATATTTGTATAATACACTGACTACAATCGCGCCTGTGGTGCATGGACTTATACAAGATGTAACAAACTTTAATATTTTGTCTGCTTTTTTTCCCCTCTTTTTTTACAAGACTTTCGTTCATTCTGGAAAATTGTTATGCTGTCTTTAATTTCCGTGCGATTGGAATTAGTACCAGGATTAACGCTTGAGTTTTTTTTTTTCATTGATGATCATATAGACATCAATGTGCATTTCACGAGTGTTGCACGCAAATCTTGTTGCATATTCCCGAATTGTCGCTGAAAATTGCAGAAGTTGCGCATTCACCACACGACGATGAACATCACATTACATGTATATGGAAGATTCGTTGAGTGTCGTTGGAGACTGCACACGTGATAATCGCACAGACAAGTCGTGTCACATTATGGGCTTTACGCCAAGATCCGACACAAAAATATTTCTTGCGTGATTGCGATTTGAGAAGAAATTCAACGGGCATATTTTAAGCTTGCCTAGTACACCATGCACGTTCTCGCAAAATTCCATCAAATTCACACTGAACGTGAAAAACATTTTATAGCCGTTTTCCGAACATGCTTTTCACAAGCGTATCTTGTAGAGTAATTCAGGCGTGCGAACTCCTGATGCGAAACACTTCACGCGGCAATCGCAAATCCTGTGAAACGTTGTTGCCGACAATTCCTGTTTGCATTAGAGGCGCACATCACATCACGTCACAAAGTAATCTTGCATCGTGTTCAAGGGGTCGTTACCGGAGACGCACGCACAGAATACGCTATCTCGGTCGACGATTATATACAAAAATTGTCATACAAACAAGTGTACAACTTGTGAAATCCAAGCTTCGTGTGGCGATCACATGCGCATTTCGCGACACATGCCCGATTTGCTTTCAGCAAAGCGCATGGGACGTAACTGATGTTGCGGTGGATCCATACGCGTAGACGGTTTCATAACGACAAGAGCTGAGCCCAAGCAAGCTTGAACGGGGGCCGTCGACCCCCCTGGAAGGGAAAACACGGTCGTGGCAACTGCAGCCATGTCATCTTCTGTGGGTTCCCAAGCGATTCCGCCGTGGCTAAAACTCTGATGAAATTAACGAAGAAAAAATAACAAAACAAAATTGTTGAAAGAAGCAGTACAATACATTTTAAATGTATTTAAGCTAGACATTTTCCAATTTATTTCCCTGGAGCGGGAGACTGCACTAGCAGTTTTGGTTATGCAGTATACATGTATGTCTCTGGAGCTGGAGACTTGATGACTAGTTTTTATTTCAAGTCGTGAATCAATCTTATCTCCCAAGTCCAGTCACAAGTCTTTTTTTTTCCCAGAGTCAAGTCACAGGTCAAAAACAAAAAACTGACTTGACCCCAAGCCAACAAGATAAGAGACCAGCTCTGCCCTGGTAGTACTGACCCATGGGCTAATTCTGTATAACCGCCCCCAAGACACTCACACTTAGAACTGCATATGCAATTGTGGTTAAGTGTAGTAAAGTTACTGAGAAGCAACATTTTGACACAATTTAGAGAACGTAAAGAAGACAAAATACTCACTTTATTATTTAGGGTCGTGGGTCGCGACCCGGGCGAAGGTTCAGCGGCGGTTTTCTTCATTCTACTGTTCTTACGAGGCGTAGTGGACGCCGTTTTGACTTTTGCAGTCGTGGGCAAGCCTTCAATATACAACAGGACGCGACCAATCGGCCGGCTCGCACGGTGTTCCATTTCTAACGCTCGACGCTGTCGATCATTATGAGCTTCGAAACAAACTTTCACCTTCCAAACGACGACCAGAATCGCGAGAAAGAGGAAAAAACACGACAGGAAGACGGAGAAAAATACAAAAAGGTCGATGTGGGGCTGGTCCTGGCGGAAATACATGATCCCGTTCGCGGGGCTTGCGTTTTGATCCTCGGCGCCTTTTCCGCGCCGACTGAAAAGCGCGATGTAGAATTTGCGGCTCTTGAAGTCGTGGATGCTTTGAGGTAGTGTTACCACTAAGCGGTTTCGGACGCCGCGGATGATGGCGACAAACAGCGGGTCCGTGATCGTGACGAAAGTGTTGATGTTGTCGCTGGCGAGAAATTCCAGCAATGTGTTGTAAACGGGCGGCTCCATGGACGCTGTAAGGGCCTGTTAAAAGACAGATTAGAAAACTTTTAAAAACAGGAACAACGGCATTACATAACTAAGAATAATGTTGATAAAATGCCTTGTAGAAATTTCAGCCACATAGGTACAGTAATACTTCAGAAAACCTGAGAAATCCATGCATGGTTTTTGTGTGCGACCGAATGTCAAAAAAAGTCTTTAAAAAAACAAGACTTTTCGTACTAACCTGTTGCCCATTTGCCGACGTATCGATTTCCTGCACGATGTCGCGCCTTTCGCGCGACGGGCGACGCTTGTTGCGATACACCTTCTCGTACAAATTAGCCTGGTCGTCCAACTCCACAGTGTGCAATCCCGTGGTTTGGTTGGTGATGACGCGGAAGAATTTATAGCTGTACGTCAAGAAGACGTCTAGCGCCCCCACTGTTACATCGATGGTTAGTCTGATGTCGAGGTTCGTGAATTTTGGTTGGATGACGAAAAATGAAGTTCGGCCGAGCAAGAGAGGGGCGGAGTCTAAAGGGCAATCTATAAATAGAACAACATTGATACGACAATAAGGGATAGATTATAGGATTGAAAAACAGATAATCGGATATTCAGTTTTCAAGAAAACGAATATTCGGGTGTTGAAATACTCGGTTTCCCCCAACACTATTCTTTAACACCTTCACTTATAGACCGTATCGAATAGCCGCCATTTCGTAGGGCAGTTTCTTTGTTCCTTGAGGACATGCATGGTTGCACATATTGTGCTTCCATTGTTGAACGGTTTAAGTAACAAAAGGTGCCCCACGAAATGGCGGCTATTCGATACGGTCTATACAGCAAAGTGGATTTTTGATACACTAGTCAAAATAATAATAATAGACAGTTCTTATATAGCGCATTACAGATCCGACGGATCTCTCAATGCGCTTTCTGCATTATTACCCCTGGTCATTGGGCTCAGTAATATCATTCCTTATTCCTTCTCAGCTCCCTGGGGAGTATGCAGTGCCGTGCAGCTTACGTATGCGCACAGGGACTAATCAAACACATTAGCATTCTCTACCCTCACAGGTACCCATTTCCTCCTGGGTAGAGAGAGGCAATTCTTGGGAAAGTGCCTTGCCCAAGAGCACACGCACCATGGATAAGCCCATCCTCTTGCAACAGTGCCCCTTTAACGCACTCCCCAACTCCTGCGTACAGTGGCCCTGTTGAAAAAGGCCCCATTTGGCGGTGGGACTAGCGACAGAAATCTTGTCGCCTCTGCTGGACGCTTGCAGTGCATTGCAGCACGATTGCCGGCATTCAAATGTAACGCGCGCAGATTGTAAACACCGTGCACGCATGTGATACATGTACTCGGTAATGCTAGCCGTTGTCCGCGTCGGCGATTGGCTGCTATTTAAAGCATACTGGGGAATCCGTTCCATTACATTCGTCAGCATGCATCCCTGTTATTAATTTGAAAAACTGCGGAGTAAATAAGATTAGTCGTTTGAAAGTTTGGTAGGAATGGGACAGTCATAAGGAACGGAACCCAATACAATTTCTGAAAAGTATAGAAATTGTTTCTTTTCGGCATAACATGACCGAATTGATTAAATTACATCAAAATGACTCGGGCGTGAGTTGGCTCAAGACAACAGCCGGCTCGCTCCACAGATTTGCGTGTGTTTCCTCAGGGTATTGTCACGTCGCTTTGCAGAGTGGAAATTCCCTGAGATCTCAGGATGGGATAAGCCGGGATGGGATTCGAACCCACGACCTGTGGATTGACCATAGTCTTGGATTCAACACGCTACAGCGCTCGGCCATGGTGCTCCAATGATACGCTATTTCATTTTTCAACTTACTTGTTTGGGTTTCAGGGTCGAAGCATGTGTCTTGGTCGACGTGCATCTGACGATAACACTGGTGGCCATCCGTGGGTTCGCCGATAAACAATTCCTCGCAGATGGAACACTATCAACAGAAAAAAAATCCACTCAAATTGATATTTAAATATCTTCACGGAAGTCCTAGATCGTGTTTAACATTATGGAAATCGCTTCATTCGACGATGATTTGACAAAGAGATTTCCTGATGTGAACGCACGCCTCCGTTTTAAGAGGATGGCAGTTGAGCCAACATGTCTGTGTCTGTAGGCAAGACACTTCAAACGTCGCGCTTATGCCGTGTCAAATTAAATTCAACTTGGCACGACGTTGGCACAACGTTAGCACAGCAGTGGCTTCAAATGTCCAACTTAATTGCAAACTCCCAGTCGAGCTTAACTACATCCAACATGGCGGATGAGTATTGTGCACGACATGGACGTTGTACACGTGCGTTTTCCATTCTGTCCATTGTACGTCGCCATTTTATTATTTTGATGCACTTGTTTGTTGGTTATTTCTTTACTCACATACGCGCTGCGTGCATGCGCATTCCTAGTTGTAAACAACAAAATTGCGGACCAACTTCGAACTGGAATTAAATTCGACACGGCAGAAGCACGACGTTTGAAGCCAAGCCGTCCTTGTGCCGCACTAAATAGAGTTAGCACGGCAGACCCTATCAAGCTAAAATCTTCTGCCGTGTCGAACTCATTTTGCTGAGCCAAATGACTTTAAACGTCGTGCTTGTGCCGTGTCGAATAAAAAAAGAAAAGTTTAATTTAATTTGACACGGCATAAGCGCGACGTTTGAAGCGGGCCTAAGTCTCCTCGATCTTTTGGTCCGAGTTAAATTTTTTTTTTTTAACCGTATATTTCAGGGTTGTACATGTAGTCGAGTCCATCACAAGTCCTCACAAGTCCATCACAAGTCCCTGGGTCTTAATTCAAGTCACAAGCTATTCCAACAAAGGCATTCTTTTGTGCGTGTTCGTCCTTTTCTTCTTGTTACTGGACTTGTGCGGGACTTGTCACAGACTTGTGATTTTATCGGCTCTAGAGTTGCAATGGACTCGACTATAACCCTGGTATATTATACCGACAGCATACCTGGTGTTGCCAGCAGGGGATCGGGTATTTGTCCGTGGGGCATCTCGGGGTATCGGTGTTATTTCGACACTGGCAATCCTTCCCGGACGTTTTATCGCATTTGTCCCAGTGTCCGTTGCATTGGCATCTGTTAAAGACAGATTACGTGATTTAAAAACGTTTAAAAACAGCATTACATAGTTAAGAAATAATGTTGGTAAACTGCCTTGTAGAAATTTCAGATGCAGTAATACTTGAAAACCTAAAAAATACATGCATGATTTTTGTGTTTAATGAATGGTAAAAAAGTAGTCTGCAGACAACTTTAAAACCAAAAAATTTAAATTGGCAATTTCTTTGAGAAGAGTTACATGTACTATTTTACACTTGGATAACTATGTGGTGTTTGTTACCATTGCTATCAACACTTTTAGTCGGGTTTTTCTTGTCAACTCGTGAAATAAAATGTTTGGTAACTGCAAATTGGGGCTTTAAAGATAGTATACATGATTAGTAAACTGTTACAAATAGTTTTATCCCCCTGTGTGATTGAAGATATGCATGATTAAAACCAACCTGAGCAAAAACCAGCTCCGTACTTCGTCTAACTTTTGAGAAAACAGTAAAAAAAGGGTTTGCAGTCATTTCGCCCCAAAACTACTTTGCCCTGAACCAGGGCCTGTGCATGAAGTGGTTTTGGGGTGAAGTGGCATTTGGGCGATGTAGTGTTTGGACGAAGTAATTTGGGGCGAAATGGCACTAAGGCAAAGTGGTATGGGGGGGAAATGGCACTTGGGCGAAATGGTTTTGGGGCGAATTGAATTTTCGTCTCATGAGACGAAAACTAATTGTTTTACTCATTTCTCAAAGACTATAGCACTTCAGACAAAACCATTTCAGGGGAAGTTTTCTACGGTCATCATGTTTATATTGTGTAAGTTAGGCGCAATTTTGTGAACAAATTTTAGATTTTTGAGATACCAATCATGTATACTGCCTTTAAGAGCGATTTTTCTTTCTATTCTCAGAACAATACTTTAGAATACTTACGGTCTGCAGTGCTGTCCGTCTTTAAAGTACCCGTCAACACAAGACTCGCACATCAGTCCAGCGCTAAAGTTTCCACAGTCCATGCAAATGGCATTGCTAACTGGACCAATAGGAAAATACGTCTGCACCTGAAAAAAAATGAACATGACAAACTTGTAACAAACAAAATAAATTCCTGATAAATTGGGGGGAGGGGGCGGGGGGAGGGGGGGGGGGGGGGGTGGGGGGAGAGGATTAAAAATGTGATCTGGACACTCGTTTAACTTACATTCTTTTCGGTGAGTGACAAATTCTTGTCTCGTGACCGATTAAAATCCGCTTCCGAGAGACAAACTTTACTATTGCCGTTGCAATACATCAAGCAGGGCACGCATTCGCCGCCTTTTACCGCATTTCCAGTGAAAAGCGGTAGGCATTTCTCGCATCTTTGGCCCTGTGGAGAAAAAACAATGAATTTACTGCGATATCTGTTTAAATTTAAAAATACATTAAAACATTAGAAAAGTGTTACAAATGGCATTATCTCCATGTGTGATTGAGGATGTGTATGATAAAAACCAACCTGTGTATAAGTCAGCTCAGTACCTCATGCAAGTCTTTCCACAGTAAAGGGGGCATTTTGGCAACACAGACCATATTTTCCAGAAAATACCTTTGTCTGGTCTCAAAATAAGAGAAATGTTGTTCTGAAGAGATAACTTAGTCCCAAAAAGGGTTACAAATAGTGTGACAACATGCCTTTTTAAATGTGTACAAATTTCCAATATACGCTCGTAACCGGGACGGACTACAAGTGTCCGTCCCGGTTACGAGCGTATATTGAAAATTTGTACACATGGTTTTTAGAAAGGCATGTTGTCACACTATTTGTAACCCTTTTTGGGCCTAAGTTATCTCTTCAGAACAACTGAAACTTATTTCTTTTATTTTGAGATCAGACAAAGGTATTTTTTGGAAAATATGGTCCGTGTTGCCAAAATGTCCCATTTACCGTGGAAAGACTCATATTTATCTGAACTCATTTTCATGGTTCGTGTATGCTCGTGCAGACACACAGAAGTGTCGTGGTACTTGGCGACTAGACTTGTACAAGTCTGCTTCTTGAATCAGTAACAAAAAGGTAGTTTTTTTCATGATCGTGGGAAAAAATGGCTCATTAGTAAAAGAAAAAGCGGGAATTTTTGTTTGCCATGCTCAATAAAAAAGTAGAAATCTGTGAGGTGCTGTCCAAAGTTGTCAACATTTTCACAGTAGGAGGGGGAAGGTTGAAGTCTGCATGGGACTTTACATGCACTGTAAAATGTTGACATTTCATGGTAGTGACAAAAAATGTAGTATTTCGGGGGAGGGAGGGCAATCTTGAAAAATTCTACGCTCTGTAGAACAATGTTCACAACTTTGGACAGCCCCATAAAATTAAACAATTTTACACCACAGTTATACCTGTGTATTGTTTCGACATTGCAGACACTCTGTTCGGTTCCCCGCGTCCGGTCCCGCGCATGTACTATGGCCGTTACACTCGCACTCCACGCTACAGTCGCGTCCCACGTAGCTGAAATGGCACTGGCAAACGTCAGGCTCTATGCAGATACCGTGCTGGCATGGGAGGTTGCAGACTGGCATGCATGGGGCGCCCTCACTGCGTATTTGGGGGTGAAAATACGAAAAATTAATGAGAGCTCTTTATTATGTCTGTATGTTGACAGAATAGAGGGCTTTTTGGTAAGAATTGATAAGTTGACCAATACGTTTTTCTCTTAACATGACTTGAAGGAGCGCGAACAGATCACATTTTTGCACACCCCCGTTTTTCCATGGGTGTTGAGATATTGATACCATATCATGGCCTTTTTCCAAATCTCGACTTGGGCTCAGGCTCCAGCTCCATTTAAACCACATGGAGACGGAGACAGAGACGAAGCCGAGATTTGGAAAAAATGCCCATGTATTATATTTTTCTCATTACCATTCTGAAATTTCACGCTCTCAATCCGTATATTTTCAAGGATATCATCAAAAATCCACCAATGTTTTGTAAACTAATTTATCCGGTTACATAAAGCAGTGCAGTGATTACACCAACCATTTTTGTTTCCACATTCAAATTGGAGATTGCAAATTTCCTGTTTTCTTTCCATGGATAGTATTTTGGGGAGGTATATCTTATGATTGTTAGGTTAGAACAAATAACTTTGAAAAAAACTGCATTACAACTAAGGCCAAACAAAATAAATGGTGTGTTTACGGTAACCCGACCTACTTGGAATTGTTGAGGCCAAATTGCCGACCTCAAACTTTTTATTGCCAATTTTCAAGTTGATAATTTTAAATGAGCACTACATGTATTTGCAATAATTTCCAACGAACATAACATTTTCTGCACTTGTACATGAACATGGTTATATAGTTTCAAACATTGCAAAACAACACGCAAATGCATGAACTGAAATGTAAAAAAATTGACGAAATAAAATTATTTTCCTGCCTACCTACCTGGACTTTTTTTTGGCCGTTACCGTAAACGCACCATTTATTTTGTTTGGCCTAAAGGACAATGTTGATAAACTTCCTTGTAGAAAATTCAGCCACATAGATGCAGTAATACTTCAGAAAACCTGAAAATGCATGCATGGTTTTTGTGTTGAATGAAAGGTTAAAAGGTTGTCTGCAGACAACTTTAAAAAAAACACAAATTATTTCACAAAGGACTTTAGAATTCTGTCTTACGGTCTGCAGTGCTGTCCATCTTTCAAAATCCAGGCATGTTTTTTGTGTTAAATAAATGGTAAAAAGAATTTGTTCACAAACATTTTTTAAAGCACCTTTAGTTGGCCATTTATCCCACAAAGGTACCATTTTACACAGAAAAAACAATCATATGGTGTTTGTTACCATTGCTATCAACACTTTTAGTCAGGTTTTTCTTGTCAACTCGTGAAGTAAAATTTTGGGTAACTGCAAATGATGTTCTAAAAACTACATTACTCACGTCTGCTGCGTATATCCAGGCTTGCAGTTGCACTTGTATGAGGTTAATGTGTCGTTACATTCCTCGTTTTCGCGACAGTCATGGTGGCCGTTTACGCATTCGTTTTCTGGGGGGCACGTCATGTACGTCCAAACTGGGGGTGTTTTCATGTCGTCTTGCGTGATCACGGCAACATCTGGGGGTGGGGGAATCCAAAGAAAAATTAGCTGAATTTTGAATTTTAAAATTTGGTTAAATAAAGATTTTTTACATTTGACAAATGAATATGGGGTGTTTTAAAGGTGGAACACATGATTGGTATCTCGAGAAATCAGAAATATTCACAGATTTACGCCTAACTTACACAATATAAACATGATGATGGTAGAAAACTTCCCCTGAAATGGTTTTGTCTGAAGTGCTATAGTCTTTGAGAAATGAGCTAAACAATTATTGTTCATCTCGCGAAACGTAAATTCATTTCGCCCTAAACCACTTCGCCCTGGACCACTTCGCCCTGAACCACTTCACGTAAAGGCCATTTCACCCCAAACCACTTCGTCCAAACACTACCTTGCCCAAATGCCACCTCGCCCCAGAACAACTTCGTGCACAGGCCGTGGTTCAGGGGGTTTTGGGGCGAAGTGACTGTAAACCTTTTTTTGACCGTTTTCTCAAAAGTTAGACGAAGTACGGAGCTGGTTTTTGCTCAGGTTGGTTTTAATCATGCATATCTTCAAACACACAGGGGGTTGAAACTATTTGTAACGGTTTACCAATCATGTATACTGCCTTTAAGATAACACAAAATTTAAAATTCCTGCCCTGTAAAAGGCTGTTCAGCAAAAACTCAGTTATTTCACATGTTTCATAAAATGTCTTGTGTTGGGTATTACCAAGCTTATGTTGAGAGTAAGGAACACCAATAAAAACCTAAATATTCACGGTCAAGACAGAAGAAACAGGTGCTACCCACCCTAAGACGCGCATCCAGCGGCGTCGCTAGAGAGGCAAATTCATGGTGCCGTTGTCAAAAAAATTAAGAAATTAAAGAATTATACTAGTGATATAGCACCGCTCGTCAAAACGCCACGGCCATATCGGCAATGCTATTACGGCTGTGGTAGTACAATGCATTACATTATGTCGGCATGTGTTGCTTGAACGGACACGGGTCAGTGATTTTTAGCTTAGAGGCAAATAAACAAAATGTAACGTAGTGACTTGGCCGGTTGTTGGTTTTGGAACATAATTACGGTCCTCAGTGTCAAGTTACTTTAAAAGATTGCCAATTAAAGCGGAGGTACGTTAAGTTGATAATTGCCGTACCCCGCGTGGGGTACCGTGGCCGAGTGGTTAGGGCCATTGACCCGCAGTCATGGGTGAAAACTTGGGGTTGCGGGTTCGAATCCGGCTGCGGTACCTGTGCCCTTGGGCAAGGCACTCAACCACACTTGCTCCATCCTTCGGAAGGGATGAAAAGCCGTTGGTCCAGTGTGTTAGGTAATGGTAACGCACTCTAAAGATCCCAGAGCATTCTTTCGTAAAGAGCAAGGGGATATTCCCCGGTGTCTCTGGTCATTTCTAATTCAAATTCTTCATGGCTTTCCTCACGCTTGCGAGTGACAGTGCAATGAGCACTATTGAGGAATCCTTGGTATGAATACCAGAAAGAAATAATAATAAATAATAATAATAATATAACGAATAATTTAATTCATTACATGTATATCCTTTGCATATGGCCGGCCATGATTGTTCTCTTACAAAATGGAGATTAGCAATTTCCAAAAGAGGATTAAACCAACCGTGAACATCTACCAATTAGTACACTAAGTGTATAATGTACATGTAGTTGGCTGGTTATTTTTGTGGTCGTTTTGTTTTTTCTGTAATAAAAACTAATTAAAATTTCCATGGTAACCATTTTGTGATGAGCTCGAAAGCCACTGGAGCTTAATAAGTACCTTAAAACAAAGAGGGACGTCCATATTAATAGACTAATTAAAGCACAATTTTGGCCTCGAAGGTAAATTAGCTGAATCCTAAATTGGTAGCTGTTGATCTCACAAAAAAAAAAATGAAATCCTTATTAACTGAAGTGACTGTTGCGCATGCACACTGCGAATTGAGCGAAAGAGAACGGCACTGCACTGTACCAAAATATTTTAGAATATTTTGGGATAGTGTGCCACATCAATACAAATCGAAGCAAGGATCGACACACGATGGAGTTTTCCGTCTATAAAATGCTTGCATTTTTCGCTGCAGCATTGTATCTTGTTGGCACAGAAGCACTTGCTGAAAATTCCCCCAACACCAAGACGGTCCAAATCTGTCTCAGAGCCCATACCGATGTCACACTGACTGGTCATGTGTACCGTCAGTTTAGCACCAATTCTTTCCTGTACTGCGGCATCACGTGCACAAAATATGCCGAGAGATGCCTTTCGTTCAACTACTGTGGCGGCAATAAATCGTGCACTTTGAACAGCGGCAATTCGGTCAAATATCCACAGGACATGACGACCACAGAAGGCTGCTCGTACTACGATATTGAAGAAGGTAAGAAATGAAATTTGCCGATGCGTTTTTGTTACAAAGCCGAATAATGTAAGACACACTCGGCCCGAGGTATCCATAGAAAATGTCTGTTATGAAATCAACCAGCACTCCAACACTTTTCAAATATGCAATGAACATGTGATTTCCAGATTAAAAAAAAAGAAATATCCTTAAGATGTACAAGGCCACTGTTTCGAACTTCACGGTTATTTCAATGTCAATCTGTACGAACGCTACAGTTGGTTCGCCCCTTACTTTGATTGCACATCTTCATTTACTGCAATTAAACATGTTGCCCTTTATTGAAAATTTCATGTAACTCTTCCCCAATAGCATATATTTCAAATCAGTAAGCGATTTCTTAAACTTTATTGCAAATATTTTTTTGCATCGCAAAAATGCATATTTGTATCGCCATATTCTAAGTCTGTGTACAGCGGTCTACATGTACAGTATATCTTGCACCTACAGTGCCCGCTACACTATCTTTGGCAAGTACATGATGTACACCAATGCGGTGTACATGCAGCGTTTGCCATGGCTTTTATTCTGTAACCAACTTTTTGAGCTAAATACACTGACGGAAGAACAGAGACAAACGACACAAGTTAGAGTTATTTCTAAGTTTATTGAAATACATAACTCAACAATGTTGCAAACATAGGGAACAAAAGAAATATTAATAAAAGCAATGCATCGCAATGTACGATCTATTTCTTAATTTGGATCACAAATCATAGAAATTGGTTTGCATTTGGTGATGTGATACATAAGAAATCACTCACTGCAAATGATCGTTATCTTTGGGCTGGAGTCTTCTTTTCCTGACCGTTGGCTTTCAGAATGCGAGACGGTCGTGACAGGAAGTGTATTCCAGTTCCATCCCTTACCCGTCGATGTCAAGAAAATCGCCTTCAGTGCGAAGGGCCCATATTACGCCTTTATACGCCTGAGCCAGCGACCTTCTATTGAGGGTGACATGTACGAGCTCCTCATCGGCGGGCATGGCAATCAACGTTCATACCTCCGCCGGTGTACTCCTGCAGGCTGCAGGCCGAGCAAGGTGACCGTCGGAACTCCCAACGTGCTCAGCCCGGACGGCTTTCGCGGCTTCTGGCTGTCATTTGACGTTGCTACCGGAAGGTTGGCCATGGGGCGGGAAGGTGAAGCGGCTTTCGCTGAGTGGTACGATCCCAACCCCGTGGACGTCAGGTACATTGGTTTTAGCAGCATCAGTGCATCAGCTGTTGCTTTCCGTTATTTGTGTTCGATTTAATTGTACCATTTGTGGAAGTCAGTTCCCGTTTGCATTGTAATTTTACAGAGTATTGTTCATCCAAACTTGGGATGAGAGAAAAATCGTAAGAGCCTTATTGGGATTCGAACCCGAGACCTCTGACTCACTAGCTGAGCTGCAAGGCACAGTTGGTATACTCACTTGGGAGTCCCTTATAGCTTAGCTGGTAGAGTGTCTGCACAGTGAGTCAGAGGTCTCGGGTTCAAATCCTGATAAGGCCCTTATGATTTTTCTCTCATCCCAAGTTTGGTTGTTTCATTTCAATGGTGATTAGGCACCATACAATATGTTGCATTAGTATTGTTCATGTAGAGTTTAGGGTATAACCAAATATGTTGAAAAAAATGTGTCGCAAATTGCATCGCTAAATCAAGTCAAAAACCGCGATGCACTTTGAAAAGTGGCATCGCAGATTGTCAAAAACGCGTCGCATTTTGCGATTCGATACAGGGGAAATCGTTCACTGGCGGTGGATTTTACTTTTTCAGCTGTCTATTTCGTAAAACCCCCGGTTAAAAACTAAACTGATGAACCTCGGCCTAAAGAGGGCACCCTTCTATGCTAGATTCTGCTAGCCTTTACATCTCTGGCTAGCGCGCGCTAGTCTAGTCATGTCCTGCGCGGCTGCGCCCGGCCGTACGATACACCATCTAGTACCTGCACCGGCCGATCAGGCTGCCAGCATGTCGGCGATTTTTATAGCATGGCAGGATTACCAATCTCAAAAATATAGCATGGCAGGCCGCTATGCTTTAACAGAGATGCCAACATTGGATTCCAAAAAAGAGTAGCACCAGCATTGCCGAAAAGTATTTTGCCGATTTCTGGTCGTACGCGGCGATTCCAAATATGTTAATGGACGCAGAAGTTACAAAATACCAGAAAATTGGCTGTGTTGTGTATCAGGTTTGCAAGATTTGTTAATATTTTAGTGCCAAATTTTGTTTTAAAAATCACATTTTTTGAAGGCAATCAAAATCAATTTTAAAAATGTTGGCAATCCCCAAGCCTACTACATGTACATGTACATGTATCGCCATGTATCTAGGCCGTAGTTCCGTGCATTGTCGTGATGATAAAACTGACAATTTCTTGCCCGCATGTCTGACGCTGTTAAAGTCGCACTTGCAAAGAACGCAAAATGCATGGAAACTGTCCAGCTTAGATCGCACAATAACAGGCCACTCATTCGTATAGAGAACTCTGGAAGGTATTTCTGTTCAGAAAGGCTCCTTCTTTTCTTGGGAGGAGTCTCCATTATTCTGGCCTTCTTTGACTTTGTCGCGACACTAGTCTCGAGAAATAACGCATTTTCGGAGACATGTAGGGACGTACGTTTCCACTTACAGAAGCTAGCTTCAGTGTCAGTCTGTACCGTGAGCTCACATAATGAATGCAGCCACATATAGTACATGGAATTTTTTTTAAAAAGCCAGAATTCCGGCAATAGCCGGAAGACTGGTATCCCTAAAATTGGTAAAACTCCGAAAATCTGGAAAAATCTCACCCCTGAATATTTTTACGTGAGTAATTATTATCGTACCTTCTAACGGGACATCATAAAGGTCGACTTCATTCTCTGCGCAAATTCCACCCGTAGGTCGGTGAAGACCACCCTCTATGCACACCCCTGTACCGTTCCCGACGCCCACTGCGCACCAGCCGCACCCGGGCTGACGTAGGCAATGTGCGCACTGCCTGTTCCGGTAGCAAGGTCGCGGGCAGTTGGTGCGACCGCCGTGAGTCAACGGTCCGCATTCGCCGTTTGCGCAGAGCAGTGGTGCGTAGGTTGGCGATAAACACTGTAGGGTAAAGAAAAGATGACCCCCTTATAATTAAAAAAGCTAGTTCAGATTTTTCAAGAAAATGGATTTCGTTCTAACCTAACAATCATATAAAATACCTCCCCAAAATACTATCCATGGGAAGAAAACAGGAAATTTGCAATCTCCAATTTGGATGTGGAAGCAAAAAGGTTGGTGTAATCACTGCACTGCTTTATGGAACAGATAAATTAGTTTACAAAATATTGGTGTTTTTTTTTACAATATCCTTAAAAATATGCGAATTGAGAGCGTGAAATTTCAGAATGGTAATGAGAAAAATATGACAAATGATATGGTATGAAAATCTAAACACCCATGGAAGAAATGGGTGGTCACAAAATGTGATCTGGACACGCTCATTTAAGATCGTATGGACCAATGCAGTAACTACTACATGTAAAAAAAAACTGTCCTACTTTTAATCTTGAATAACCTTGTCATTTTCCAACTGATTTAAACCAAAATTTCACATCATGTAAACAAGACCTGACAAATTTAACTGAGTGAGTTTCATTAGTTTTGTCCAGGAGGGTGAGATTTAATGGCCATACGAGTGAGTGAGTGAGTGAGTTTGTGGTTTAACGCCATGCCGGCATCAGAGGCCATATTCATGGCGGGATTATGTTAATATATAAAAATGTTTGGTTTTGATTAAAATTAATAAAATCATGTAAGTTGTGGAAAATATATGATCTTGGAATTAGTTGTATAGATAACAAGTGGTATATTTCAATAAAATTGAAGAAACGTTGTATATAAGTACTACGTGGAATCTGGGTAGTTTTCCAAGGCAACCCCGAGGAGGCCGGTCATAGTGGATCCCC
The DNA here is from genome assembly GCA_037783545.1 of Henricia sp. BOLD:AAB3569. Taxonomy (NCBI): domain Eukaryota; kingdom Metazoa; phylum Echinodermata; class Asteroidea; order Spinulosida; family Echinasteridae; genus Henricia; species Henricia sp. BOLD:AAB3569. The sequence goes on along the minus strand of JBBELK010000161.1, from coordinate 777,429 downwards.
CAGACACACGGCACCGCGTCTAAATAATCCCGCAAGGTCGGCCGTTTCCCTTGCAGTTTAAGGGCCCGGGCCCCGCCGGTATTTTTACAGGTCCGCTTACCTCCGGGTGATGAAGGGACAATGGCACCGAGTGTCTGGTCATAATGGCCATACGAAAACATATTTCAGAATATGCCACTTTCGACTTGGCATCCGCCATTTTCAAGTAAACTGTCTATGTCCAAGGTCCCTTTGCACCTCCTAATGAAATGCTCGAATCGATCGAGATGGTTTGCAATAACATTTGGAGTGATCCTGCCTTTCTTCATAAGCTTTCTGCTGCATCACACACCGTCTCCAGCGATGTACTGACATTGAAGGAGGCGAAGTCGAAAGTGGCGAATTTTGAAATTTTTTTTTTTTTAGTATGACCATTAAATATCACCCTTTTGGACAAAACTGATGAAACTCACTCAGTTAAATTTGTCAGGTCTTGTTTACATGATGTGAAATTTTTGTTTAAATCCGTTGGAAAATGACAAGGTTATTCAAGATTAAAAGTAGGACAGGTTTTTTTGAAATGTAGTACCTATTACATTTTAATTACATTTTAATTACATTTTAATTACATTTTAATTACATTTTAATTACATTTTATTTACATTTTATTTACATATTTTAATTTCATATTTTAATTACATTTTAATTACATTTTAATTACATTTTAATTACATTTTAATTACATTTTAATTACATTTTAATTACATTTTAATTACATTTTCATTACATTTTCATTACATTTTCATTACATTTTCATTACATTTTCATTACATTTTCATTACATTTTCATTACATTTTTTATTTTCGGTCCTAAACTTGCGATTTACCTTGTTAAGACGAGCACTCCACAGACATTCCTGCCAACCGCCCTCGGCCCCCGTCGAATCCAAACAATCAACACACGATGTGTGCGAGAGGCACGGTAACGGGCAGTGATCCGGGGGCGCGGACGTAATGTCGATGGTATCGGGGGCGATGTCCAAAAGCGTCGCGCTAAAACAGTTCCACTCATAGATCGGACTTGGATTTAACAGACGTCTTATTTCGCCTAAAAAACAAACAGAAAAATTTGTATCGCTAACGAAATGGACGCAAAGAAGTGTCCATTGTGTTTTGTTTACATTGGCAAACCAGCCACAGGCTTAATGCTTTAAAGTCTTTGCCTTATTCTCCACTTAATTTGTTTGATTTTATTTAAATCCCATGACTTCTATTTATCTTTACTACATTGTATATCCATTTAAAGGCAGTATACATGATTGGTATCTCGAAAATCAGAAATGTTCACAGATTTACACCTAACTTACACAATATAAACATGATGACCGTAGAAAACTTCCCCTGAAATGGTTTTGTCTGAAGTGCTATAGTCTTTGAGAAATGAGTAAAACAATTATTTTTCGTCTCATGAGACGAAAATTCAATTCGCCCCAAAACCATTTCGCCCAAGAGCCATTTATCCCCAAACCTCTTGGCCCGAGTGCCATTTCGCCCCAAATCACTTCGCCCGAGTGCCATTTCGCCCCAAATCACTTCGTCCAAACACTACATCGCCCAAATGCTACTTCGCCCCAAAACCACTTCGTGCACAGGCCGTGGTTCAGGGCAAGATGGTTCAGGGCGAAATGGTTCTGGGGCGAAATGACTGCAAACCCCTTTTTGACTGTTTTCTCGAAAGTTAGACGAAGCTGGTTTTTACTCAGGTTGGTTCTAATCATGCATATCTTCAATCACACAGCAGGGTGATAAAACTATTTGTAACAGTTTACCAATCATGTATACTATCTTTAATGCTTTTTAGGATTTGCCATCTATTCTCTACTTAATTTGTTTGATTTTAATCCCATGATTTCTATAATTATCATAAAGAGAAGTGAAATAAATGTTGGAAATTTTTGTATTTTTTTTTTTACGTACTTGCTCGTTTAAACTGCCGCGTCCATATGCAACTCAGACTGACCGTGCACTTTGGGCAATCGCTGGCTTCGCAGTTCAGCTCAGGACAGTCGGACGAGACCGTAATCTGCTTCTGATTGTCCAATTGGCAGTTATGTTCCTCCAGGCAGTCGAGTTGCACCGCGATGCAGGCACCGTCGGGGCAGTTAGAACACCACTTGCAAGTCTACGGAGAAAACATTTTTTGATTGCAGTTTTGAGTAAGAGTTAAGAAGTTGATCAGAATTGGTTTTCTTTAAAATGACTCATCAAGCATTGGTAAGTGTAGATTTGATGGAATTTGCCCTTACCCGACGTAATTATTAATACTGTATACTCAGTGCTTTTCCAAGACACTATGAAAAATTTCATAGCTAAATAAAATTACGTCGGGTAAGGGCATTTTTACCTGTTCCACGTTGGAGTGGGCCGGTTGCGTCATGACGCATTCGCTGCAGGACGACGCGGCACGACAGTTTCTCGTCTCAACTCTCGCGTCGTTGCAATACGTGCCGAACTCCAATGTGTAATCCCCGCGGCAACTGCACGCAAACAAAACCAACAACACCACAATTAGTTTTAGGGTTGTGAATTTAGGGAATAAAAGTGGGTTTGGCTGGTCTTAAACATATATTTAAAACCGGCTAGGGGCCTGGACGATTGATTATCAGTGTCAAGGGACCAATTTCATCAAGCTGTTGAGCAAAACAAATTTGCTTAATCCAAAATTTGTTTACTTAATAAAAATGGGTTTTCAGCAAAATCTTATGTAATGTATATTACAATTGACAGTTCTGCTATTCTTGCTAAGAACACAAGTTGATATACAATTTTGACGATTAACCCATTTTTATAAAGCAAACAAATTTTGGATTAAGCAATTTGTTTTGCTAAACAGCTTTATGAAATTGGCCCCAGGACCCTAGCCGGTTTTAAACGGATTGTTTAAGACTGGCAAAACCTGCTTTTATTTCCATTCATAAATAACATTCTTTGATAATCTTGTTGTTACATGAATGACCGCGTTCGTTCAAACTGCTGTGCATTAAGTTGTTTTTGTTCGATGCACACGTTACGCGTAATGTGAGCGTATTGTATGCGCACACACACTCACACGCACACGACCAGGTAATTTTCACAGTTCACATTTTGCTTTGGTGCTCGTGCAGTTTATGTGTGCGTGTGCGTGTTCCACAAGCGCTAAATAAGGCTGAAAGTGTTTAAGAATGGCCGGTCTTTATCGTCCGTTTACGACTGGCTACATGACATGCTCTCAGCCAATAGGGATTCGTAAACTGTCTAAGGTATTTATGAATTAAATTTGAAAGCCTGGTCACACATAAAATGGTACTGTTACGTTTTTATGAGTGGGTTTTGTTTAATTGTTCGGGAGAGTTTGTACACGGTTTGTAATTTGTTTAGGGTTAAACTGTCAAATGGTTAAAGATAGTATACATGATTGGTAAACTGTTACAAATAGTTTTATCCCCCTGTGTGATTGAAGATATGCATGATTAAAACCAACCTGAGCAAAAACCAGCTCCGTACTTCGTCTAACTTTTGAGAAAACAGTCAAAAAATGGTTTGCAGTCATTTCGCCCCAAAACCACTTCGCCCTGAACCATTTCGCCCTGAACCACGGCCTGTGCACGAAGTGGTTTTTTGGGGCATAGTAGCATTTGGGCAATGTAGTGTTTGGACGAAGTGATTTGTGGCGAGATGGCACTTGGGCAAAGTGGTTTGGGGGCGAAATGGCACTTGGGCGAAATGGTTTTGGGGCGAATTGAATTTTCGTCTCATGAGACGAAAACGAATTGTTTTACTCATTTCTCAAAGACTATAGCACTTCAGACAAAACCATTTCAGGGGAAGTTTTCTACGGTCATCATGTTTATATTGTGTAAGTTAGGCGTAAATCTGTGAAAATTTCTGATTTTCGAGATACCAATCATGTATACTGCCTTTAAATGTCCTATCCTAAGGCGAAGCGTCATAATTATTTTACCCGTTCGCCCGCGCGCGCCCGCGTTCTCTAACATTCTGCCCGGGATGGAATTAAACCGGACAATAGGCCCGGGATCCAGCGGGCGCGAGCGGGACAAATTCAGCCAGGCGGCGGGCTAGAGCGGGCAAAATGCGTGCGTCAGTGAACACGACAACTGAGCGTACCGCCCGCGGGCAAGCACGCCAGCAACAGTATCCGAAGATGTTGAGAAATGTGAAAGTGATGTTTGGCACTGCTGGACCCGGATTGTTAATATGCTCGATAATCTTTCTGAACAGTGTAGTGGCAAGTTCTGTATTATTAAATAAACCTTTTTATAATTGTTGGTAGGTTTGATTTCGAAGTGGAAACTTGTCTGTTTGTGTGTTGATTTGAATACGCATGTACGATATAATACGGATTTCGTAGGTAAAATTCCAGGCAGAAACGAAGCGAAGTTCGTCGGAAACATCTTTCGACTTGATTGACTTTGTACCTCCCGAAGACATCATTATAACCAAAGCCAGAATCCAGAAATAGCAGTAGTGTTTTTAATTGCGTTTTTAGGAAGGCACATTTCGTACCCCGCCACTGTATATTGATGTACATTTTTCGTGTACAAATATTCTAGCTTTGTGTACCGATAAGGATTTTTATCTCTTTAAACCAAGCTTGTAAAATCTACTTTGATAAAAACACAAAACTAAAAGAGAAAATTCATGAGAATCCATGTTTAACATTGCTTGGTCCGAAGTGGATATGTGTCGCAAAATGTCAATACACATTATGAGGTAATCGTTTTTGCATTTTTCAGCATGTTTTTGTAGCGCCCTAGAATCTTTTAAACCCTGCACGCAAGTTGAACCACTGTATAAGGCCTATATACAAGTACATTGTTGGCGGACCCTGGTACAGTACAGTGGTACTGAAAATCATCCAGGGTCGGTCCTCGCCGCGCCCACGCCACAGTGCAGGAAGCTTATTTGCGCACGTGCTCTTTTACAATCCCGACGACTGTTCACTGCACTGTGCCAGTCTGGGTACATGCATGCAGCAAGCACACCGCGCCAACTATTAAACTAAAAAATAAACTCAGGAATTTGTGGAAGTGTGGACGCACTCGGTGAACGAACTTCCCTCGAGGAAAATCGGGGGTTTGTTATTGTGTGGACAACTCGGGGAGAGGGGCGTTTATACATTGTGACAAACATTTTTATGGCTGTCACACCATCCGGCCCAATTTTTATCTTACTTTGTGGACCTACTCGACCGTGCTAGTAGGTTTTGGCAAACAACCATGCAAAAGTACAATTATGCACTATATCACATTCCCGCTATACTGCGCTTGTAGCAAGGCATTCAGTTATTTGTACAGGGAACAGCCGTTGTGCACGAAAAGGGATTTTCCCCTGAGCACGCAATACCACCCTGTACACGCAATACCACCCTGTACTACAGAACGTTGTGTGGGAATTAGCCAACGATACGAGGAACTGGGAAAGTAGGTTAAATATGCACGCACAAGAACCAGATTCGCAGATTAGCTCCACCAGGGATAAAGTTCCGTATGGTGTTGCCTACTCAACTCCAAACAACTGACGGAAAAGGGAATGGTTCATCCCTAAACAACGAGCATGGAAAGGGTGTATTCTGGTTTTTGTCGGTAGGATTATGCACATCTACAAAAAACAAAAATAATAAAAAAAGAAAGTGAGCCGCGTGCTCGCAAGTTTTAATAGTATAATACTCAAAACGAACTCTGGGTGATTCCGAGAAAAAGATTTACTACGCGTACTGATAATTGCTTCTTCAACTTCCAACCCCCCACCCCCGAGGCATGATCGATCGTAAACCAGCAATAATTATTTTAAAACGTAAAGTGCACAGCCTCAAATTTGTAAAAACATTTCCTATTATTCCTGTTCAATCGAAGTTCAACGACCGACTTTTGCCCCCTTCATGTACCTGCAGTAGAAAAAAAGAAACGTTTCAAATCCAAATACATTTATCTGAAGTCGGTTTTTCTTTGTGTACAATGCCTTGTATGTTGAACCCTGCAAATATGCCGACATATAGGCCTACAATACATCGGATACTTTTTCCGTTGTGTTGCTTCTCCCGTGTGCTCATACACCGTGATCGCTGCTCTCATACAGGAACGCGAGCCGGAACGGGGCCGTACTCGGGCGGGCTCCCGCGCGCGCCCGGGGGTATTAAAAATAATAACCCCGTTCTGGCCCGCCACTCGCGTTCAGCCCGCGGGCAAACGGTAAAATAATTGTGACGCTTCGCCTAATTGACATGGAAAATCAAATCTGACACGCTCAAAACAAAACAAAGCAAGAAATTCATTTGAAATCGTAAATTCTAATACACCCTGAACAGTACGTACCTTGACGAATCCACGTCCAAATTTGATTTGCAGAACAGGAGATTTTGCGTATCGTTAGTTTCCACGCACGCAGCACAACCGAGCATTGAGCGACACCCGTCGGCCGTCGTTTGCAATGCGCAAAGGTCCGGTGGAAGAGACAGCTGGTAGAGGGCGCCGATCAGAGTCCCGTCCTCGCCTCCAAACGTGTAGATAGTGCCGTCGTTTGCTACGGTAGCCGAAGGAAAAGCTGAGGGAGGTGGCGCATTGCCTACTACAAATTCTATTGAAAAAAATAAAGCTGAGCTAATCACAAGATCTCATCATATAAGTCGGCATTATGTAAACTCCTCAAAAAAAGTTCGGAAACTCAAGTTTGACTGACGATTTCTCTCTTGTTACCAAATAATTTTCCTTGAATTTGGCATCATTGGAAAGCCCTGTTATTCCTCTTTACGATGATGTGTCATTTGTTATGATTAAGCAATTGGGGGATGTGCAGCACTGAATACGGGGGTGGGTGTAAAGTGAAATGTCACAATTGATACAAAAAGACAATGAAACTGATAAATGTACAACAAACGAAGTGAAAACTCTCCAGAGACCTTTTTTCTACTTGGGACCTATTCCAACTTGGGACCCATTCCAACTTGGGACCCGTTCCAACTTGGGACCCGTTCCAACTTGGGACCCGTTCCAACTTGGGACCCATTCCAACTTGGGACCCATTCCAACTTGGGACCCATTCCAACTTGGGACCCATTCCAACTTGGGACACATTCCAACTTGGGACACATTCCAACTTGGGACACATTCCAACTCACCATTTAGATCCAGCCAATGGTTGCAGTCATAGCGATACGCCATCAGTGTATTTGAGTGGTTGTGCGTTGGCAAACCTCCGCCGATGACGACCATGTAGTCTGCTCTTGTCACTGCGGCGTGGAATATGTGGGGCAGTGGCTGAGAAAAACAAATTACCGGAAAAATATTCTTGTTACATCAAACTCAAAGCTGGGTGTAAATCTCCCTTCACTTTCATGGTTTTCAACAGTATTCCTTTCTTTATATAGTCCTTTATGTACTAAGATAATTTCATTCAGAATTTCATCCTGGAAAAGTCAGAAAATTTCAGTCTTTTTCCGAGACTCTTTTCACGCGAAACTGAAAACAAAAGGTCACGTCAATCAACTCGAGCTGCGTGTGTGACGTACGTCATAGCGAGGAAACACACAGAGCTGCTTCACTGACTGTGGTCGTGTACCTAGCTCCTCGCAGCAAACACGTACACGTTGTATGCACGCACGGAACCGCTGATTTTCCACAGAGTTGCAAGTGTTACCACCAACAAGGCACAAAGCTGGCATTTTATTGATATCAAAAATGGATCCAGTGAACAACCACTGAGAAAATACACCGAATTTTTAAAAAACTTTTACAGAAAAATAATGACTGGTGGTTTATGCTATGCGGAAAAGCATGCAACTTGCTTTGCAACTAGCGACTGTCTCCTCGCTATGCAGCGTAGCGGGGTCAATGCATATCATTATGACGTCATCACCCCGTTTTTCATTTTGGCCCGTTGCCGGTTGACGAACACGGTCTAGTTTTTCATTTTTCTCTCTAATATAAAGTCAGCAATAAAGAAAAGAAAAACGTAACTTTATCAAGTAACATCCGTTTTATAAAATAACTTTCTTCCTCGCCAAGTAGCTTCAAGCTTTCAACCCGGCTTTAAAGCAGCGTGTCCAGATCACATGTTTAACCCCCATTTTCCCCATGGGTGTTGAGATTTTGATACCATATCATTTGTCATATATGATTACCATTCTGACATTTCGCACTCTCGATCCGAATATTTTCAAGGATATCGTAAAAAGGACTGATGTTTTGTAAACTATTTATCTGGTTCTATAAAGCAGTGCAGTGATTACACCAACCATTTTGCTTCCACATCCAAATTGGAGATTGTAAATTGTCTGTTTTCTTCCCATGGATAGTATTTTGGGAGCTATTTTATATGATTGTTGGATTACAAAGAGCATGAAGGCCCAGGCAATGCCCAGGCCTTTTTATTGGCAGGGCCTCACCAAATCTATTGGACTCATATCTTACCTGATTCATTGGTTCTGGGGACAGAAGACTCCAGATTTTTACGTTGCCACGGTAATTGAGAGAGTAGAGTTTATCAGTGACGAAGATGCTTTCAATGTGGAACAGGTTTCCTCCATAGACATACAAGGAGTTGGTGCCGGGATGCCAGACCGTACTATGCCCAAACAAACCTATTGGGGGAAAACAAATTTTAACAGTTCAGAAGTTGATTAAAATTACTCATTTTAAGCATCGATAAGCGCAGATTTGATTAGAAAAAAACCCAAATTTAGGACGGAGAAAATTTTAAGATTTTGTGAGTAAACAATTGAAAATGTTCAGCCAGTCTCATATGTTTTGTACACAAGGTCTGAAGCCATGATTAACTTTTCAAATCTTTCCAATATCAGGCCTCGAAACAACCGATGGTAATTGCCGTCAGTGCCCTGTGCCATTGCTGCGATGCCCTCAAAATTAGAATATTTCACGACAATAAATTGCCGTGCCCTTTTTATTCAACTGCCGTCGGTGCCCTTTATTTCATCATCTATGAGATCAAAACGACTTCGAGATCCCGCCGTTACCGGCCTGATTAACATTTACATGAAGCATGTAGCTGCACATTTGGTGCACAGCTATGCTACACACGCGACCTGTGCGTCCAGAACCCGCTAAAGCTGACTATGCCCGAATTCTACGCGCACAGGATCTAGCTAATACAATACGCCCATTTTAACCAATCAGATGACGGGAATCTATACACGAGATATATAAGATTAAATCTGACAAGCTAAAAATAAAAACGAAAATCTGCTAAAATTTTGAGATTTCTCATTCCTGATTTTTATCTATTTTCGATATCAACAAATCTGAGTGTTTAAATTGATGAAAGATTTCATGCAGAGCTCCCAACTGTCTCGGAATTTGCAAGAGATTCCCTGGAAAATTACTGATCTTGTGACTCCCGACACGGATAAAAACCTCCCTGGATTGTCAATTAACAACCTCAGAGATTTATAGATGTGGGTAATTCCCAAAATTAGGGGTCCAAAATGTTTGGTGTCCCAGTTACGTACGACACTCTCTGCTTAAAAAATCACCACTTATGACCACAAATTCTCAGTAATGGACTGTGGCCTGTGATTATAGGGGACAGCATCATTTTCTGATTCCTGAAAAAAATATTCAAAACAAAAGACCATAAAGGCTTATAATTTGTTTGGTGTCCCGGGTTACCTACGCCAATGAAAATTGGCTGTATAATGAGTTTGCATTAGCCTTGGTGCCATATCTACACACAAACATTAATTTTGAGTGGCATTTGTTCAAATAAAAATAATTATTTTCTACTGGAAAACTACTTTCAATCATTAAAAACACTTGGAAATCTTAAAAAGCATGTTACACTTTTGGACCCCTAATTTGAAGTCAGGAGATCGACCTACTTTCCGTGTGTCTTCTTTAAGAAGAAAAAAAACAAGACAAGAAAAGAAACGACTAAAAGTGTTGATAGCAATGGTAACAAACACCACATGATCTTTTCCCCGCGTAAAATGGTACCTTTGTGGGAGAAATTTCCAACTGAAGGTGTTTTTTTAAGAAAGCAACACAAAAACCATGCCTGGATTTTTCATGTTTTCTGAAGTATTATTGCATCTATGTGGCTGAAATTTCTACAAGGCAGTTTATCAACATTCTTTGTTTAAAGGAAAAAAACAATTCCGGAAGAAAACAAATTGGAAGGGGCGTGGCTTCCTTGGGGGAGTAGGCGGGGGATAGACGTAGAGACCACGAAGACTTCAACTTTTGGGATCGTTTTAAACACCGCCATCATGCAAATTTTCATGTCAAAAAATTTTTAAGCAGGTATCACAAGAACCAGTTTTGTTTTTTACCTTGTACAAATGTGGATAATAATAAAAAAAAATTAGGTAACATCGATCATTGAAAACGGTGAAGCGAAAGCGGAGGGTAATCAGTTTGTCTACCACTGCTTGCCGCATCCCGCCAGCCGCGCACGCATCACGTGCACGCATCACACACCACACGCAACGCACGACGTTGCCAGTTTATGATGCAGGCAAAGATGGCGCTTGCTTAGGAATTAGACTTGTACACGTCTGCTTCGCTACTCGTTGCAATCTCGGTCTGCTTGCTGAGCGACACAGTACATGTATATAGTACAGTGCTGTATGTCATGGCACTTGCGTGGCGATGAGACGTGCACAAGTTTGCGTTTCTCAATATTACTGAATCAATGCATAGTTCCGACCTGTCAATCAAGCCGAACCCGCGACCAATCACAACAGAGCTAGCAGACGGCGCCCACAAAGGTCAAAGTGATGCAATCCTCACAAACAATGCACGCGATTTTCTGCCCATACAGTTTGTATGTTGTATGTGCCAGTGACCGGGTGAATTTTGGTTTCAATGTTTGGCGATTCGCTGTTCAAAGGTAGGAAAGCGCATTTTTATGAAAGATATGTCATCCCTGCATTACTAGCCCTTCGCTCAGTGTGTGCTACGGTAACTGTCGACCTCAAAACATAAATACCTTTGGGTTTTCTCCAATGAATCTGTGCTTTCCATGCCGAGTCCCGTTGCTTTGTACGTACATGTCGCCATTTTTTTGCGATGGCTTGTGAGCACATAGCAACAATATCTAAGGGGCGGGGTTAACTGGGCAATCTCGGAACTATGCATTGAGGGCGCTTGCTAAAAAAATATGGCCCGCTGGAAGGGCAAAAAAGCAGAAAATAAAATGTGGATCGCGGAGCACACAACAACAAAAGCGGAAATCTGCACAAAATTTAAGATTTTACAATAAAAAACAAACTCTCAAATCCGGATGTGTCGTTAAAATTCCAGAAATCCGGACAAATCTCACCCCTGAATTTATCTTTAAATTGTACGCAATTTAAGGGAAGATTTCTTACCCGTAGGAGGAGTTCCTTTGGTCGGAACACTTTCCCACTCCGAGTTCAGCATCAACTTCAACACTTGGTTGAGTAGACCATTCGTGGGTGAATATCCACCGATTGTGACTAAAATGTCGTCCTTAATCACGGTGAGGGAATGACCTGCCAAAGCTGGATATTCGGCTGGGATCTAAAAAAAAACAAATTTTCATCGTGTTTTTACCGAGTAACATGCATTTAATATTAATAATAATGGTCAGTTATTGATTTTGCTTGCGTCGGGGAGAATGAATGTTGATGCATAGTTCCGACCTGTCAATCAAGCCAAACCCGCCGACCAATCACAACAGAGCTAGCAGACAGCGCCCACATAGGTCAAAGTGCATTGCATCACAAACAATTATGAATATATGTCATCCCTGCATTACTAGCCCTTCGCTCAGTGTGTGCTACAGTACCTGTCGACCCTAAAACACAAATACCTTTGAGTTTTCTCCAATGAATCTGTGCTTTCCATGCCGAGTCCCGTTGCTTTGTACGTTGTGTCGCCATGGCTTGTGAGCACATAGCAACAGTATCTAAGGGGCGGGGTTAACTGGGCAATCTCGGAACTATGCATTAGGGTTTGCCCTTACCCGACGTATATTAATTAGCACCGGCTAGCTCGGTGGTCGAGTGGTTAAGACGTCTGCCTTGTTTGCAAGAGGTCGTGGGTCCGAATCCCGCCCGAGCACACTATGAAGTTTTTCGTGGTGTCTCGGGAAAGCACTGAGTATACAGTGCTAACATACGTCGGGTAAGGGCAAACCCTAATTAACATTCATTCTCCCCGGCACAAGCGAAATCAATTACTGATCAATTGCGATTCCCGTTGCTAACTGATTCGAACCGGCCATTCAACACCGGCTAGCTCGGTGGTGGAGTGGTTAAGACGTCTGTCTTGTTTGCAGGTCCATATTTCATACCTTAGACCAATTTTCGCTGACCGTGCTGAAGTACCACACGTCGTTCATGACCGAATCGTCGCTCATTCCGCCCGAGATCATGACGTAAGACGCGGAAAATGTGGCTGCATGGTAGCGTCGCGGCGTTGGATGAAGGGGGCTGCTCGAAAAATGCTGTCTCCATTGTTTGGTGCTTAGATCATAGCTATGAGGAAAAAACAAAAAAACTAAACTCCTTAAAAAAAGTTCGGAAAGTCAAGTTTGACCAACGATTTCTCTCTTGTTGCAAAATAATTTTCCTTGTATCCTTTATCATTGGAAAGCCCTGTTATTCCTCTTTACGATGATGTGTCATTTGCTATGATTAGGCAATTGGGGGATGTGCAGCACAGCTGAATATGGGAGCGGGTGTGAAGTGGAATGTCACAAAATGCATTGCTATTGTCAAAAAGTGCATTGACACATTCCCATCCTCCAAGCAAAAGGGGAATGCACTGCATGACAATAGCAGTGCATTTTGTGACATTTCACTTTCCACCCACCCCTGTATTCCGCTATACTGCACATCCCCCAATTGATTTATCATAACAAATGACACATCACTGTAAAGAGGAATAACAGGGCTTTCCAATGATACCAAATTCAAGGGAAATGATTTAGTAACAAGAGAGAAATCGTCAGTCAAACTTGACTTTCCGAACCTTTTTTTTAGGAGTTTAGAATTTGCAGTTACCCGAAATTTTACTTCACAAGTTGACAAGAAAAACCTGACTAAAAGTGTTGATAGCAATGGTAACAAACACCACATGATTTTTTTCCGTGTAAAATGGTACCTTTGTGGGAGAAATGTCCAACTGAAGGTCCTTTTTAAATAAATTGTCTGCAGACAATTATTTCATTATTCATTCAACACAAAAACCACGCATGGATTTTTCAGGTTTTCTGAAGTATTACTGCATCTATGTGGCTGAAATTTCTACAAGGCAGTTTATCAATGTTATTCTTTAGTTGTTTTTGTTTTTAAAGGCAGTACACATGATTGGTATCTCAAAGAATCAGAAATGTTCACAGATTTACACATAACTTACACAATATAAACATGATGACGGCAGAAAACTTCCCCTGAAATGGTTTTGTCCGAAGTGCTATAGTCTTTGAGAAATGAGCAAAATAATAATTTTTCGTATCGCGAGACGTAAATTCAATTCGTCCCAAAACCATTTCGCCCAAGTGCCAATTCGCCTCCAAACCACTTCGCCCAAGTGCCAATTCGCCTCCAAACCACTTCGCCCAAGTGCCATTTCGCCCCAAATCACTTCGTCCAAACACTACCTCACCCAAATGCCACTTCGCCCCAAAACCACTTTGTGCACATGCCGTGGTTCAGGGCTAAATGGTTCAGGGTGAAGTGGTTTTAGGGCGGAATGACTGCAAATCCTTTTTTGACTGTTTTCTCAAAAGTTAGACAAAGTACGGAGCTGGTTTTTGCTCAGGTTGGTTTTAATCATGCATATCTTCAATCACACAGGGGGATAAAACTGTTTGTAACAGTTTACTAATCATGTTTACTATCTTTAAAATTACCTCCAAATGTCGTTCAAATCCCCATGCTTGTGGGAGTAACCGCCAAAAAGCCATAACACGCCAGTGTCGGACGACACGATAGTGTGCCCCGTACGGGCGTACGGTACGGGCCCCGCTGTCGCACTGGAGTCCGGGTCTAGACGCGCTTCGTCGGCCAGAAGCGTCCATACGCCTTGCTTGAGCGCCCCCTGGGGAGAAGTCGCGTATTGGCAGGTGTCACCGCCGAAACCGGGGCTGCAATTGCATAGACCCATTTCCTGAAGAAAAAAAAATATGACGTAGTTGTGAACAAAAACATTGAAAGAAAACTTGTCATCAAAATTCAAACTTGAATCTAATTTATTAGAAGGGGCTTAAAGAGGCTATGTCACGGTTTGCGCATGCGCAGCAAAACTTGAAAAAGTGTGGGTAACTTTTTCAAGTTTTGTCGCCAGGTTTTGCATATCCTAGTCAATCTTTGCCATCCCTTATAATTCTTTAGTAATTTTGGCAGTGGTGTACTTGTCAACGTCCAGGATGTCCTGATGCATTACTTTTTACTTGGAATCGCACTGTTTGCCGTATTTTTAAGCCGCCAAACATCGACATCACCGTGTGTGCGGCCGTCGTTAAAAAGATAGTTTTTTCATCCCATCAAAGAACTCGACAAAACATGACAAAAACGGCATCGAATGATATGAATGACATGGTTGGATACAGCAATTTGTTTAACCTTGTTTTCCATAATAACTGACATGCTTTTTTAGTCCTGACAGCAATTTTACAGCATACCTTCTGTCCTTGGAAAGACACAGTGGCCGCCACCGCTGTACGATTTTGTTTTTCAGACATTTATTGTGCAAAAAAAAAATCGAACAAATGTGCGCACACGATGCATAATGTAGTTGAATTATGCGTATTGTAAACACTCACGAACGAACGTGTGCCCGTGCGGCACGTGCTAAGTACACGATGTACACAACTATAGCACACGCACCAATGGCGTTGTGTAACGAAATTGCACTACATTCATCTGAGCCCGCACGTATGTCAAAATATGAAAGGATTTGGCGCATGCTTGACTGAAAAGAACGTGCTGAACAGATGACAGACATCAATCCAGTTCCCAATTGCTCAATTTCATCAATTTGCATCAACTGCATCAACTACCCCTGATGCCAAGGCCGTTTGTGCACAGTCAATTGGGAATTCCCATGTGGGACTGCTGGCCTGGTAGCTTGTAACTGATACAGCGGGTGAATGAACTTACCCAGGCCACACAAATTCAACAATATGATTCTCAAACGTATACTGTATAAAGTCATGGAAAATAAGATTTTAACTAAATTCATACGCAGAGTAATTAACAAAAATGCATAATTAGCCAGTCGGCAACTGGTAGGGTCCCTGCCCGGAGAGTTAAGCGTAACATGTTTTATAAAATTGCCCTGGACCATTTTTAGTACTTACTTTGTCACACACTCCTTGCCTAAACGCCGCACTGCAATTTGACGGACACTCTTCGGCCTCGCAGTTGGGTCCACGGTACCCAACGCTACACTGACACACGCCTAGGATGCATTCCCGGTTTCCGTGGCAACCGTCAGGGCACCGGTTAACGGTGTAGCTTGCCGCAAAGCCTGGTGATTCGGTACCGGCGGTATGGTTGGCCTGGTAAACTACCGTCATGGTGCCTGCAAGAAACGAATACAAATGATGCAAAATTCAAAATGTATTTCTTCAAAATGACAAACGAAACTGTTTCCCAATTTTTGTTATTGACATTTTTATTACATTAAAGCAATAAAAGTGATCAACTTGTTTAGGGATTATTCTCTTGATTTGAGAATGAAAGGCAGTTTGACTTGACTTGGGACTGGAAGGCAGTTTGACTTGACTTGGGACTGGAAGGCAGTTTGACTTGATTTGAGAATGAAAGGCAGTTTGACTTGATTTGAGAATGAAAGGCAGTTTGACTTGATTTGAGAATGAAAGGCAGTTTGACTTGACTTGGGACTCAAAGGCAGTTTGACTTGACTTGGGACTCGAAGGCAGTTTGACTTGACTTGGGACTGGAAGGCAGTTTGACTTGACTTGGGACTCGAAGGCAGTTTGACTTGACTTGGGACTCGAAGGCAGTTTGACTTGACTTGGGATTCGAAGGCAGTTTGACTTGACTTGGGATTCGAAGGCAGTTTGACTTGACTTGGGACTCGAAGGCAGTTTGACTTGACTGGGATTCGAAGGCAGTTTGACTTGACTTGGGATTCGAAGGCAGTTTGACTTGACTTGGGATTCGAAGGCAGTTTGACTTGACTTGGGTCTCGAAGGCAGTTTGACTTGACTTGGGACTCGAAGGCAGTTTGACTTGACTTGGGACTCAAAGGCAGTTTGACTTGACTTGGGACTCAAAGGCAGTTTGACTTGACTTGGGACTCAAAGGCAGTTTGACTTGACTTGGGACTCGAAGGCAGTTTGACTTGACTTGGGACTCGAAGGCAGTTTGACTTGACTTGGGACTCGAAGGCAGTTTGACTTGACTTGGGACTCGAAGGCAGCTTGACTTGACTTGGGACTCGAAGGCAGTTTGACTCGACTTGGGACTCGAAGGCAGTTTGACTTGACTTGGGACTCGAAGGCAGTTTGACTTGACTTGGGACTCGAAGGCAGTTTGACTTGACTTGGGACTCGAAGGCAGTTTGACTTAAATTGGGACTGGAAGGCAGTTTGACTTGACTTGGGACTTGAAGGCAGTTTGACTTGACTTGGGACTCGAAGGCAGTTTGACTTGACTCGGGACTCCAAGGCAGTTTGACCTGACTTGGGACTCCAAGGCAGTTTGACCTGACTTGGGACTGGAAGGCAGTTTGACTTGACTTGGGACTTGAAGGCAGTTTGACTTGACTTGGGACTCGAAGGCAGTTTGACTTGACTCGGGACTCCAAGGCAGTTTGACCTGACTTGGGACTCCAAGGCAGTTTGACCTGACTTGGGACTTGAAGGCAGTTTGACTTGACTTGGGACTCCAAGGCAGTTTGACTTGACTCGGGACTCCAAGGCAGTTTGACCTGACTTGGGACTCCAAGGCAGTTTGACCTGACTTGGGACTCGAAGGCAGTTTGACATGACTCGACTCGAAGGCAGTTTGACTTGACTCGGGACTCCAAGGCAGTTTGACCTGACTTGGGACTCGAAGGCAGTTTGACTTGACTTGGGACTCGAAGGCAGTTTGACTTGACTTGGGACTCGAAGGCAGCTTGACTTGACTTGGGACTCGAAGGCAGCTTGACTTGACTTGGGTCTCAAAGGCAGTTTGACTTGACTTGGGTCTCAAAGGCAGTTTGACTTGACTTGGGACTCGAAGGCAGTTTGAATTGACTTGGGACTCGAAGGCAGTTTGAATTGACTTGGGACTCGAAGGCAGTTTGACTTGACTTGGGACTCAAAGGCAGTTTGACTTGACTCGGGACTCGAAGGCAGTTTGACTTGACTTGGGACTCAAAGGCAGTTTGACTTGACTTGGGACTCGAAGGCAGTTTGACTTGACTTGGGACTCGAAGGCAGTTTGACTTGACGTGGGACTCGAAGGCAGTTTGACTTGACTTGGGACTCGAAGGCAGTTTGACTTGACTTGGGACTCGAAGGCAGTTTGACCTGACTCGGGACTCGAAGGCAGTTTGACTTGACTCGGGATTCGAAGGCAGTTTGACTCGACTTGGGACTCGAAGGCAGTTTGACTTGACTTGGGACTCGAAGGCAGTTTGACTTGACTCGGGACTCAAAGGCAGTTTGACTTGACTTGGGACTCGAAGGCAGTTTGACTTGACTTGGGACTCGAAGGCAGTTTGACTTGACTTGGGACTCGAAGGCAGTTTGACTTGACTTGGGACTCAAAGGCAGTTTGACTTGACTTGGGACTCGAAGGCAGTTTGACTTGACTTGGGACTCGAAGGCAGTTTGACTCGAATTGGGACTCGAAGGCAGTTTGACTTCATTGGGACTGGAAGGCAGTTTGACTTGACTTGGGACTCGAAGGCAGTTTGACTTGACTTGGGACTCGAGGGCAGTTTGACTTGACTTGGGTCTCGAAGGCAGTTTGACTTGACTTGGGACTCGAACGCAGTTTGACTCGACTTGGGACTCGAAGACAGTTTGACTTGACTTGGGACTGGAAGGCAGTTTGACTTGACTTGGGACTGGAAGGCAGTTTGACTTGACTTGGGACTCAAGCAGAGAAAATCTCAATTCAACCCGAACGACAATTAACCATAATCATAATTGTTCAAACTTGATCAAAATTGACAAATACCGGAGTAGGCCACAGTTGTGACTCGCTTCAGTGGATCCTGCCCACAGAACGTTCCTATAGTAGTGCCGTTCTCAGGATGCGTCGTCGCCAAGTACTCCGGAATGCCGTCGTACACGTAGACATAGTCGCACTGCGAAATAAAATCAAATAATCTCAACATTAGTGAATAGACATCAGGGCTGCGTTCGGGCGTGTACTCGTGTTAACAGGAGCATACTCCTGCGCGCGCGAACGGCAAGAATAACGACACTCGGGTCAATGAGAGTATGTTCTCGGTACTCCCCAACAAATGGGGAGTGTGCTCTTACTCCTGACGAATGCCATGTGATTTGTACGAAGATGGCGGGATATAGGTTGGATTTTTGGTGAATTTGCTAAACGTGTCAACTGGATAGCTGAAACAACAACTCACTAAGGTTGGTTTTACACGGCATCAAAGGTTCTCACGACTTACGGTCTGTATTTTCTTCAATTTCTTGTGAGCAGTGGAACGGCATTTTTTGTGTAGTCATGGCAAGAGACTGACATCTTGACTGATGGCCATTCGCGCATGGGGACTGTGCACTTGCCGTTCGCGTAATGTGACCCGAGTGCAATGCACACGCATTACTCCGGAGTAGCGAGAACTGCACGCCCGAACGCAGCCTAAGTGTTTTCTCCAGGAGTAAAATTTTGGGTATGGCAGCCTGTAATATTTTTACAATAAATATATGGTTGAACTTACCCCACAAAGTGTCTCCATTCCTTCAATGGTTAGGCTAATGCTTGGAGGGTTAACCATGGTCGCGGCGTGTGATAAATTGGCTCCGACAGTTAGCACCCAAAGGCAGTAGGGCTGGTCGGCGCGACCCGACCCTAGGGCCGACGATTCTACGTTGGTTAGAAGCATGCGTCCTGTGCACTCGTGGGAACAGTGCTCCGGAAATCTAGGAACAAATTCAAAAAAAATTATGCTAATCATAATTTAAAAATCTTGTTAAGATTTTTGTAGAAAATGGATTTTGTTCTAACCTAACAATCATATGTGGGAAGAAAACGGAAAATTTGCTGTGGAAGCAAAAAGGTTGGTGTAATCACTGCACTGCTTTATGGAACTAAAAAAATTAGTTTACAAAACATCGGTGTTTTTTTTGGACAATATCCTTGGAATTATGTGGATTGGCATTAAAAAGATAGACCATTTGCACGGGTCGCCATGACAGGAGGCAGTCACATTGTTACCGCGCGTCATGCACAAGTAGGCACTTTGTGGATCTATTGTCACATTTAAATATGAAAACCTGGCCTCTGTCATGGCCGACAGCGCAGATGATCTATTCTTACCGAGGATCGTGGTAGAAACCTGTCACGCATTCTTCGCAATGGTCTCCTTTACTGTTTTCCATGCAGTAGCAAATTCCTGTCGTATTGTCGCAAATGCCGACCGCGGGGTTGCCGTGTCCGTTACAATCACACTCCTGGCAGCCTTGCGATTGGTCGGTCGCGTTACCGAAACTACCAGGTCGGCAAAGCTCGCAGTGTTCGCCCATGGTCCAATCTAGAATTTGACCCAATTGAGAATTGTTAAAATGCTAAACTACATGCGGTAAAAGGTCAAGTTTTTGTAACGATTCTCAAACGACCAGTACTCATCCCCGAGTGACTAGGAGCATTGCTACTCCCCCTGGATGGGATGCCAGTCCATCACAGGTTTACCCCCAGCAGTTAGTTGGGTTTCCCCAACAGGTTGTTAGTTTCCATGGCATGGAGTGACTAGGAGCATTGCTACTCCCCTGGATGGGATGCCAGTCCATCGCAGGTTTACCCCCAGCAGTTAGTTGGGTTTCCCCAACAGGTTGTTAGTTTCCATGGCATGGAGTGACTAGGAGCATTGCTACTCCCCCTGGATGGGATGCCAGTCCATCACAGGTTTACCCCCAGCAGTTAGTTGGGTTTCCCCAACAGGTTGTTAGTTTCCATGGCATAGAGTGACTAGGAGCATTGCTACTCCCCCTGGATGGGATGCCAGTCCTTCACAGGTTTACCCCAAGCAGTTAGATGGGTTTCCCCCAACAGGTTGTTAGTTTCCATGTCATGTAGTGACTAGGAGCATTGCTACTCCCCCTGGATGGGATGCCAGTCCATCACAGGTTTACCCCAGCAGTTAGTTGGGTTCCCCAACAGGTTGTTAGGCTGGATCCGAATTAGTGGCTTTGGCTGTGGCTATGGCTGTTGCTATGCTGTTGCTATGGGCGGACAAGGAAAGTCCTTAGAAACAGCATAGCAACAGCAACAGCCAAAGCCACAAATTCGGATGCAGCCTTAGTTTCCATCAGAATTTTTGTCTATGATCGCTTGCGAGTTGGAGAACTTACGCATGCATTCGTCACAAATTCCGATTCCCGTCGTGCACATGCTATGTAGATTACAGCCACACTCCGCACTGCAGTTTATACCGGTCCAACCAATGTCACAAATACACATGTAGTCTGCCGCCCCACTGCAGTGACCATAAACGCACTCGTGGTAGCATCTGAAACAATTCACACATAAAATAAACTTGAACAAAATGATACGATTATTTTTAACCGAAGTTGACAGAACAGTGATTTTGTATGCAAGTCTTTCCAGAGTAAAGGGGGCATTTTGGCAACACAGACCATATTTTCCAGAAAATACCTTTGTTTGGTCTCAAAATAAAAGAAATAAGTTTTAGTTGTTCTGAAGAGATAACTTAGGCCCAAAAAGGGTTAGAAATAGTGTTACAACATGCCTTTCTAAACACCCTGTGTACAAATTTCCAATATACGCTCGTAACCGGGACGGCCTAAAATGTAACACAAGTGTCCGTCCCGGTTACGAGCGTATACTGGAAATTTGTACACAGTGTTTTTAGAAAGGCATGTTGTCACACTATTTGTAACCCTTTTTGGGCCTAAGTTATCTCTTCAGAACAACTTAAACTTGTTTCTTTTATTTTGAGACCAGACAAAGGTATTTCCTTGAATATATGGTTTGTGTTGCCAAAATGCCCCCTTTACCGTGGAAAGACCCATGTCTGTGTGACAGAGGATTACATTTTTTTTTACTCAACAAAATGGCGATTTAAAAAGGTGTCATTTAAAAAAAAAACCAATATTTTCATGACACTACTGTCGCCAAAATGTTCCAACTCACGTTTTGACGCATTCATCTCTCCCGTTTCCTTCAAAGCCTCGATTGCACGTGCATTCGTATGCGTCAAACGTATTGGTGCACGTTGCGTTCTCGTGACAGTCGTCCAATTCCAGCATGCATTCCTCCACGTCAGGGCAGATCTCGTACGACCAATCAGTGTCGTCAGTTTCCGAAATGTTGTACTGACGCGCGACTAGGACGTTACACGTGTCGCGTGTGTCGGGGCCCGCAAAATTACCCTCGTGACAACTTTGAAGAGAAATTATTAACGAGTTAAAGCCCCAATGCAACATTTGCAATTACCCGAAATTTTACTTCACAAGTTGACAAGAAAACCCGACTAAAAGTGTTGATAGCAAATGGTAACAAACACGACATGATTTTTCTTCCCGTGTAAAATGGTACTTTTGTGGGAGAATATTTTTAAAAAAATCATCTGCAGACAATTTATTTATACCATTCATTTAACACAAAACAGGGTTGTCATCGAGTCCATCCCAAGTCTATCAGAGCCGATAAAATCACAAGTCCGTGACAAGTCCCGCACAAGTCTGTCTGTCAGCGGTGCTGCCAAAATTATAGAGAGCTGGGAGGACTTTGGCAAGTTTAATGAGTTCTTTACATTGTTTGCATTCCATCCCCTTTGTTACCCTATCAGGTGATTTTCCTGGGCCGTGGTTGGTGTTATGTAATAGGGTTATTGTTCGTTGTGTGGGTTTTGGGGGATTAAGGAATTGGGTGATTCTGGTAAGGGACAGAAGCTCGCCACGCCTCGAACCGATGAGACGCATGTTGCCGTCGCTGCGATATAGTGTTTTGCCAGAATTCCGTTTTTTTGAGAGCTTTGCATGCCACCCAGGGGGTGAAGAACCGTGAGTACTTTTCAATATATTGTGATATCTTGTGTAGTTTGCTTTTCCAAGATATTTTGGGTTATATTTGAAGACGTTGTTTGAAAGTTAGTATTTTGGATTTATTTCTAAAAAAATTAGTTTCCTTAATTTGATTAATGTACTTCTTTATTTATAGACGGCCTTTTTTGTGAGTTATGAGTTGAGTAGGCCAATCGCTGCACATACTACGCGTATGGATTGAAAGCCAAGTTGGATTGACAGAGGGCGCACTTCCCACCCAAGTCGAGTTGGCACCGGTGGAAGCACGTTGCACGCACACAGCCTGGGGTACGAGTCGAATATCTTCCATGTCCGTGTTCTGGCCGATACAGCGGCAAGACTTTCGATGGAAACTGCGGCTTTTCGAACTCTCGGCAGCGTGAACGTCGACAGTTAAGTGAGGCGAGAACTGGTGGTTAGCATTAATGTGAGAAATGATTAAGTAAGACTTTTGATAAATTTCGCCACTGTTCCAAAGTTCAAGTTAGAACGTTGAAATAGCCTAACTCAGTATTTGCACAAAATAGTGTTGGCTATGTACGTTAGCGTTGTAACACTTACACTTAAAGTGTTGATAATAATTATTGAGGGAAGTGGTATATATTTAAATGTTCTGTCTAAGATTTAAGGTATGAGGTGTATTAACGATTTTGTCTTCTTGTTTTTGGTGTTGTGTAGTTTTTCTGGATTTAGAGTCGTGATATGAATTGCGTTTTCAGTGCGATTTGAAAGTACTTGTAGCCTATGGTCGACCAAGGGTGAGTGTATTATTAATTATGTGGTGTATTTATTTATTGCCATGTTTGCTTAGCTTTTGAGATTTGCAAGTTTGTCTGAAATTGTAAGTTCGTCTCAAATTGAAGTGGACAATAGTGAATAGGTGTAAATTGCAATTTCTTCGTGTAGTGGACACTAGTGAGTAGTGGAAATATCTTGCCGTAAGTTGTAAATATATAATCTCAAACATTTGGTGTATTTTTTGTACAATAAAACTAGTGGATTTATTTTTGTAAACCTGCTTTCGTTTCAAGTTCCATTTATTCTGCTTTCAGTTTGGGTGGGCCACATGCCATGACTGACACCTTTTGGGTGCCACTTGTGACATTTTGGGGGCTTGTCGGGAATCTCGTACTTTGTTGGCCCGAAACCCTACTCAGTAAATGTACTGTGATCTGAAGACAGGATAATTGGAATTAATAACTGAATGTCTATATTTTAACTGTTATTAATATTATTGTATTATAGTTTTGACCAAGATTTACGTCGTGTACGTTTTCAGCCACCTGGATGGTAGGCATGGCTCTCCGGAAATTTAGCAAGTTGGCATTTGGTGGTAAGTTTGAATTGTAGTGTATTGAGCGCGCTTTGTCATCTGGAGTTTGAGAAATTGCTTGTACATGTTTCTCATTGTGTTGGTTGCTCTTAGCTTCTGTCCCTTACCCGACCAAATAAAAATGGAGAAGTGGGTAGAAATTGGTCAGCAAATGGGCCTTGCTGACAAATCCTTAATTGATTTTGTTAGGGAACGTGAAAATAATGCACGTGACACTCGAGCGGACAAGAAAGAGCTTTTGCAACTTGAACAAGAAACCTTAAGATTGAAGTTAGAGGTTGCTCATGTGGAAGTTCCACCAGCTTCTCCTAAGTTCAATGAATCAGTTGCTTCAACAGGTTCAGGTGTTCGTGCACCTAAACTCCCAGTGTTTGATGAAGATAAAGACGACCTTGATGCTTATCTGCAGCGTTTTGAACGTTATGCACTTAGTCAGGGTTGGAAACCAGAAAATTGGGCAATAAATTTAAGTGCACTTTTAAGAGGAAAGGCTTTAGAAGTGTATGCCCGTCTTGCTCTTGATGAATCGGCTGATTACCAAAGTTTGAAGAATGCTTTATTGCGTAGATTTAGGTTGACTGAAGAAGGTTTTCGCACCAAGTTTAGAACAGCAAAGCCAGATGTTGGGGAGACCGCTTCTCAATTTGCTGTCCGGATCGAGAATTATTTTACTTGATGGGTGGACCTATCTTCAACAGACATGACCTTTGATGGTGTTCGAGATCTCCTTCTCCGCGAACAATTTATAAATGGCTCAGGTAAGGATCTTGCTCTCTTTTTAAAAGAAAGACAACCAAAGTCCATTAAGGACATGACAACCTTAGCAGAACAATATATAGAGGCCCATGGAGGAAGATTTGATCGTCAGTCTACGGTTCCATATAATCAGCGATTGTGGAAGTCAAACTCCAATGCGGACAGGAGTAGACCTAAAACAAACGAGGCAGGTAAACATCAGCCAACTGCTAGATCTAGTGTCTGGAGTGCTAAAACTTGTTTTATTTGTCATAAACAGGGTCACTTTGCAAGTCACTGTCGCCAAAGAGGAGTTGCAGAGCAAGCTTTGAAAGCAGCTGGATTGTTACAAGGTGAAACTTCACAAAACCAGTATCGTCAAAAGAGTTCTCGAGGAAGAGGACGTGGTCAAGCATCACCTTTTGTGCTGCCACCTAAACAGCCTGCAGTACCAAGTGAACATCTTTGTGCTAAATGCAGTGGGGACAAACCAGGAACGGGTAAGGAGACTATAGCATGTATGATGGTAGGAGATCCCAAGGCTGTTCTTAAAGATTGTTGTACAAATGATGGATTTGTCAATTTATCATGTGGACATACATTACCAGTTATGAGTGCAGCTTGTGAAGTTCAGATTGACTCTGGGATGCCAGTTACAAAGGGACGGATTGGTTTAAGGGTTGTGAGTGTCTTACGAGATAGTGGATGTTCAGGGGTTGTCGTTCGACAAGATTTAGTCTCTCCAGAACAGATGACGGGGAAACATAAGCATTGTGTTCTTATAGATGGTAGTGTGCGTAAATTTCCTACAGCCATGATCACGATTGATACGCCATATTTAGTTGGTACTACTGAGGCTTTATGCATGAAAGCACCTATTTATGATCTGATATTGGGAAATATTGCTAATGTTAGAGCTCCTACAGATCCTGATCAAAACTGGGGTCGAGATGTCAAGCCAGAGGATGAAGATAATTTAACAACACAGATGTTGGCTGTTGAGACCCGAGCTCAAGCAAAGATGGAACACAAGTCCCAACCTCGTATGAAGACTCCAGCGCCTATTCCAGATGTAACACCAGAGGACATCCAGGCAGCTCAGAAAGTAGATTCCACTCTTGGTAAGATCAGAGAATTAATAAATTCGGGTGTGAAGAAGCAAGGCATTGCTGGTCGTTCTTCACATTTCATCAAGCAGGATGGAATATTATACCGAGTTTTCCAATCAGACAAGGTGGATTTTGGAAATGCGATTCATCAACTTGTAGTACCTTTGCCTTACCGTTCAATGGTCATGAAGCTAGCGCATGAAGGAATTATGGGGGGTCACCAAGGTGTGAAGAAAACATTGGATAAAGTTATGTCTGGATTTTTTTGGCCAGGTATGCAAGCAGATGTAACACGTTATTGCAGATCCTGCGACATTTGCCAGCGGACTTTGCCCAAGGGCCGTACTACTCGTGTTCCACTTGGCAAGATGCCAATCATCGACACACCATTTCAGAGAGTAGCTGTGGACCTTGTAGGTCCTATACAACCAATGACACCGAGAAAGAACAGGTACATCTTGACTCTAGTGGACTTTGCAACAAGATATCCTGAGGCAGTTGCTTTACCAAATGTTGAGACCACTACTGTTGCTGAAGCACTAGTAGATATATTCTCTAGGGTAGGAATACCTAAAGAAGTGTTGACGGATCAGGGGGCTCAGTTCACTTCTAACCTGATGCGGGAAGTAGCACGTCTTTTGTCTATTCGTCAGCTTAGAACTACACCGTATCACCCGGCCTGTAATGGTCTTGTTGAGAGATTCCATGGCACAATGAAACAGATGTTAAAACGGTTATGGGCTCAGAAGCCCAGCGATTGGGATCGCTATTTGAGCGCCGTAATGT
Organism: Henricia sp. BOLD:AAB3569; assembly: GCA_037783545.1. NCBI lineage: Eukaryota > Metazoa > Echinodermata > Asteroidea > Spinulosida > Echinasteridae > Henricia > Henricia sp. BOLD:AAB3569. Next base: position 751,260 of record JBBELK010000161.1, on the reverse strand, counting down.
TTGCATGTCGAGAGGCACCACACGAGTCCTTAGGTTTTTCACCATTTGAGTTGCTCTATGGCCGTACAATTAGAGGTCCAATGCTTATCTTGAAAGATTTGTGGACTGGGAAGGGTAACTTGGACTCTGATGTCAAGACGACATATCAATACATAGTGGATTTGAGAGAGCGTCTAGAGACAACGCTAAAATTGGCTCATCAACAACTGGAGAAGTCGGCTGCCAAGAATCGCTTTTACTATAATAAGAAAAGTCGAGACCGGAAATTCAGTGTGGGTGACAAGGTCCTTCTTCTTCTTCCAACTGAGAATAACAAACTTCTCTTGCAGTGTAAAGGGCCTTTTCCAGTAGTTGACAAAATTGGCCTTTGTGATCTACCGCCTGGACATTAATGGGAAATTAAAAATTTTCCATGTAAATCTGCTCAAGCGGTATATCGATAGAATCGAGGAAGGGGCTCAGTTAATACATGAATGCGAGACGGACTGCTGCTGTTCTCCTGGTATTCTAGAGATCGTCTGTGTGGCATCTATTGTGGATGAAACTGATCTTCCTGACTGTTCAGAGACTTCAACGGTGAAACCAGCAGGTAAGATAGAATTTCCAACCATGGTTTCAGAAGAATCAGTTGAAGATGTGTGTTTTCATTCTGATCTTTCTTCAGATAGACAACGAGAAGCAAAGTGTCTGCTTGACAAATACAGTGATGTCCTGACTGATCTACCAGGTAAGACAGTAGTAGGGAAACACAGTATTAGACTTACTACAGATGAGTCGGTAAGGTCAAAACCTTATCCTCTCCCTTATGCCAGACGAGATGTTATTGTAGATGAAGTCCACAAGATGCTAGATTTAAGAGTGATTGAGACATCAACATCACCATATGCATCTCCCATTGTATTGGTTAAAAAGCCAGATGGAACGAACCGTTTCTGCATCGATTTCAGAAAGTTAAACCGTATCACCATTTTCGATGCTGAACCGATTCCCAACCCCGAAGAGATCTTTGCATGTTTGTCTTGCGATCGGTTCTTTAGTAAACTGGATCTCAGTAAGGGATATTGGCAGATTCCTTTAGCTGATGAAGACAAAGAAAAAAATGCATTTCTTACTCCAGCTGGGTTGTTTCAATTTACTGTAATGCCATTTGGTTTGATAAATGCACCGGCTACTTTTAGTCGAGTCATGCGTCTGGTACTTTCAGGATTGTCTCATGTTCACAACTATATAGACGATATTTTGGTCCATACTACAACTTGGGAACAACACTTGACGACTCTGAACAAGGTCATGCAACGACTTCGACAGGCCAACCTTACAGTAAAACCAACGAAGTGTCACATTGGGTGTACTTCTGTGCAGTTTCTTGGGCACATTGTTGGTGAGGGAATGCTCAAGCCAATGCAAGATAAGTTAGAGAAAGTTAGGGATGCTCCAAGACCCGAGACAAAGAAACAGCTTCGATCTTTCTTAGGGTTAGCGAATTATTATAGGAAATTCATCTCTAATTTTTCTACCATTGCATCACCTCTTACAGATGGCACCAAGAGTCGAGAGCCAAATAAATTGGTGTGGACGGACAAACAGGAGCAAGCCTTTTCTTTACTGAAGAACTGTCTAACAAGTAGCCCAATTTTGTGTCTCCCAGATTTCCAGAAGCAGTTCACATTGAGAACAGATGCTTCGGACACAGGTATTGGTGCCGTACTTCTTCAAGAATATGAAAGTGGTAAACGTCCTGTGGCTTATGCAAGCCATAAGTTGCTCCCTAGAGAGCAGGCATATTCTGTGATGGAACGAGAGTGCTTGGCCATCGTCTGGGGAGTAAACAGATTTGATGTTTTCCTAGATGGGAAAGAATTTGTGTTGGAGACTGATCATCAGCCCCTCGTGTATCTCCAGAGGTCCAAGCTGTTGAACAACAGGATCATGAGATGGGCTTTGTTACTTCAGCCTTTTCGGTTTCGCATTGAGGCAATCTCTGGAGTTCATAATGTTGGTGCTGACTTTCTAAGTAGAGTATCATTTTAATATGTAATTTGTACAATAACATAGTTGCCTTGAAGAAACAGGTAAGTATGTAGTTGTAACTGTAATAATGAATTGGGTTATTGACGGTTTTAGTGGTGTTTTGTTTTTCTCACAAGGTTTAGAGAAAAGGCAGAGCATTTTCTTCGAAGCCCGGAGAGGTTGTCAGCGGTGCTGCCAAAATTATAGAGAGCTGGGAGGACTTTGGCAAGTTTAATGAGTTCTTTACATTGTTTGCATTCCATCCCCTTTGTTACCCTATCAGGTGATTTTCCTGGGCCGTGGTTGGTGTTATGTAATAGGGTTATTGTTCGTTGTGTGGGTTTTGGGGGATTAAGGAATTGGGTGATTCTGGTAAGGGACAGAAGCTCGCCACGCCTCGAACCGATGAGACGCATGTTGCCGTCGCTGCGATATAGTGTTTTGCCAGAATTCCGGTTTTTTGAGAGCTTTGCATGCCACCCAGGGGGTGAAGAACCGTGAGTACTTTTCAATATATTGTGATATCTTGTGTAGTTTGCTTTTCCAAGATATTTTGGGTTATATTTGAAGACGTTGTTTGAAAGTTAGTATTTTGGATTTATTTCTGAAAATTAGTTTTCTTAATTTGATTAATGTACTTCTTTATTTATAGACGGCCTTTTTTGTGAGTTATGAGTTGAGTAGGCCAATCGCTGCACATACTACGCGTATGGATTGAAAGCCAAGTTGGATTGACAGAGGGCGCACTTCCCACCCAAGTCGAGTTGGCACCGGTGGAAGCACGTTGCACGCACACAGCCTGGGGTACGAGTCGAATATCTTCCATGTCCGTGTTCTGGCCGATACAGCGGCAAGACTTTCGATGGAAACTGCGGCTTTTCGAACTCTCGGCAGCGTGAACGTCGACAGTTAAGTGAGGCGAGAACTGGTGGTTAGCATTAATGTGAGAAATGATTAAGTAAGACTTTTGATAAATTTCGCCACTGTTCCAAAGTTCAAGTTAGAACGTTGAAATAGCCTAACTCAGTATTTGCACAAAATAGTGTTGGCTATGTACGTTAGCGTTGTAACACTTACACTTAAAGTGTTGATAATAATTATTGAGGGAAGTGGTATATATTTAAATGTTCTGTCTAAGATTTAAGGTATGAGGTGTATTAACGATTTTGTCTTCTTGTTTTTGGTGTTGTGTAGTTTTTCTGGATTTAGAGTCGTGATATGAATTGCGTTTTCAGTGCGATTTGAAAGTACTTGTAGCCTATGGTCGACCAAGGGTGAGTGTATTATTAATTATGTGGTGTATTTATTTATTGCCATGTTTGCTTAGCTTTTGAGATTTGCAAGTTTGTCTGAAATTGTAAGTTCGTCTCAAATTGAAGTGGACAATAGTGAATAGGTGTAAATTGCAATTTCTTCGTGTACTGGACACTAGTGAGTAGTGGAAATATCTTGCCGTAAGTTGTAAATATATAATCTCAAACATTTGGTGTATTTTTTGTACAATAAAACTAGTGGATTTATTTTTGTAAACCTGCTTTCGTTTCAAGTTCCATTTATTCTGCTTTCAGTTTGGGTGGGCCACATGCCATGACTGACACCTTTTGGGTGCCACTTGTGACACTGTCACAAGTCCAGTAACAAGAAGCAAGGGATGAACACGCACAAAAGAATGCCTCTGTTGGAGTTCATTTGAATAGCTTGTGACTTAAATTAAGACCCAGGGACTTGTGGTGGACTTGTGAAGGTGGACTTGTGACACAAAAACCATGCATGGATTTTTCAGGTTTTCTGAAGTATTACTGCATCTATGTGGCTGAAATTTCTACAAGGCAGTTTATCAACATAATTCTTTAGTTATGTAATGCTGTTGTTTTTTGGAATTCGTCAAATAGTTAACTCAGGGATGCCAGTGGCTCTTACCTTCAGGGCCGGAAAAAAAACACTATGCTTGTACGTATATATACATGTACGTGCACAATACTCATCCGCCATGTTGGATGTATTTAAGCTCGACTGGGAGTTTGCAATTAAGTTCAACAATTAAAGCCACTGCCGTGCTAACGTCGTGCCAAGTTGAATTTAATTCGACCCGGCATAAGCGGGTCTTAGTCAGTTCAATACCCTATCCCCAGGGTGGAGATTTCTAACAGACAAGACTACCTTAATTCCCCAGGGTAGGGGTTCAGGCATACTTACTTCCCCAGGGTGGGGTTGTCTCTATTCCCGCACCATCCGCATCTGAAGTTGGCCAGGCAGCTTTTACAGTTTGTGTGCGCTGCGCAGGATGGACACACTTTGTTACTGAAATGGAACAATAAACAATTGTGTTTTAAAATTTAATCTCTCGGTCGTGAGAATTGTGCCCAGTTCGTGCTTCACTCGAAAACCAGAATTTGACGTCACAGCAACATTTTCACGCCGGAGATTAGTAGAATAGAACGTCTTTTACATGTAATATTTGCATAATGGCTGGTACTTGTTTTTCTTGCGCAACTTTTGCGAAAATATGAGTCAACATTAAATTATCAGTGTTGAATTATTTTTCGCTTTCGCGTGCCATAGTATGGACACAGTAATAGCGGATAGCAACCGGTTATCAAGAAAGTGAAACCTAAGAATAGTGCATTATACCCCGTCGTGCGAAGACCACCTAAATTACTTTTAGCCATGGTAATGTAACCTAATACCAGTGAAATCCAGTGTTTAAAGGCAGTATACACGATTGGTATCTCGAAAATCAGAAATGTTCACAGATTTACGCCTAACTTACACAATATAAACATGATGACCGTAAAAAACTTCCCCTGAAATGGTTTTGTGTGAAGTGCTATAGTCTTTGAGAAATGAGTAAAACAAAATTTTTTCGTCTCATGAGACGAAAATTCAATTTGCCCTAAAACCATTTCGCCCCCAAACCACTTCGACCGAGTGCCATTTCGCCCCAAATCACTTCGTCCAAACACTACCTCGCCCAAATGCCACTTCGCCAAAAAAACCACTTCGTGCACAGGTCGTGGTTCAGGGCGAAATGACTGCAAACCCTTTTTTGACTGTTTTGTCAAAAGTTAGACGAAGTACGGAGCTGGTTTTTGCTCAGGTTGGTTTTAATCATGCATATCTTCAATCACAGGGGGATAAAACTATTTGTAACAATTTACCAATCATGTATACTATCTTTAAGGTGCACTGGTGTATAAGAACACACCACAAATTTTTAATTTTGTTGTCGCGGTAAAAAAAGTGCGCCTTATACATTACAGTGAGTGAGTGAGTGAGTTTGGAGTTTAACGCCATGCCGGCATCAGTGGCCATATTCATGGCGGGATCATGTTAATATATAAAACGCTTGGTTTTAATTAAAGATAATTAAATCATGTAAGTTGTGGAAAATATATGATCTTGGAATCAGTTGTATAGATATCAAGTGATATATTTCAATAAGATTATAGAAACATTGTATATAAGTACTACATGGATTCTGGGCAGTTTTCCAAGGGAATCCCCAGGAGGCCGGTTATAGAGGATCCCCCAGACACACGGTACCGTGTCTAAATGGTCCCGCAAGGCCGGCCGTTTCCCTTGCAGTTTAAGGGCCCGGGCCCCGCCGGTATTTTTACAGGTCCGCTAACCTCCGGGTGATGAAGGGACAATGGTACCGAGTGTCTGGTCAATCCTCCACACCCCGTCCCCAGAACAAATAGGGGTCCCTGTTTCACCGTCCAGTGAAGATCAACCATGAAGTAAAAAATAAATGATATATTCAACAAAATTTAAGGAACGTTAAAAAGTATAGTTTACATGAGTGGGTTTTATTTCAGGGAAATCAACCTTGGGGCAGAATAATATCTTGTCTCGCCTGGACGAGCAAACCCCAGGATGAGTCCCTAATTAATGTTGTTTGAAAAAGTAAAGAATGAAGTAGAGTTTTACAAAATGTGGTAGAGTTGGGATGATTTGAGGAAGTCAATGATAATACTAGGGTTTATGTTGAAGAGATCTTTCAGTGTAGTGCAAGCAAAGTATTGTTGTCTAACTGGAGCTAAGTCGATGCAGTCGATAAGTAAATGATGTATGGTAAGAGAGCTGTCGCAGGGGATACATTGGGGTTGTGGTTCCGATTTTAACAGAAATGAGTGGGTTAATATGGAGTGGCCTATGCGGCATCTGGTGAGAACAACCTGGTCTCGACGAGATAGATGTAAATAAGTTTTCCAAAATCCAGTATTTGGTTGAATAGAGTAGAGCTTGTTAAAGGTACAAGTTGTCCATGATTCCTGCCAGATGCGTTGTATGTAGGAAAAAATGGGAAATCTTAAGTCGTTATAAGGTATGGTATTAGGCGTAATTGACAATCTTAAAGCTTGCTTGGCGAGAGCATCAGCTTCATCGTTTCCTTTTAAGCCAACATGGCTGGGAATCCAGCAGAATAGGACATCAACATTTTGTACATGAAGTTCTGTCAATTTATCGAGGGCTTCTATTAAGTAAGGGTGATTTATATTTCGATTTCTTAAGGATTGTAGGCTTGAGAGTGAATCACTGAAGATGATGAAGTTTTTGTTGTCAAGCGAGTCTATCATATCTAGAGCTAGTAGGATAGCCTTGAGTTCGGCAGTGTAGATTGAAGCATAATTTGGTAGGCGAACACTCCGTGTGTACTTCCCACTGACAGCAGCAGAGGAGACTTTCTCATCATCTTTTGAACCGTCAGTGAAGATTGATGTATGGTCTGGGAACAAAGTACGGAGTTCAAAAAATTCATTTTGAAAGACGGATGGGGAGGTTTCCGTCTTTTTGTATTTGGATATATGTAAAAAGACCTGTGGAGAATAGCATTCCCAGGGTGGGGGGACATCTACATGGTTAGTTGTTATGTTCTGCAAGTTAAGTTTGGATGCTTGTATGTGGGGCCGAAGTCGGAGGCCGAGTGGTTTGATGACCTTTGGTTTAGCAGTATATATGTGTTCATATTTGGGATGAAAGACACATTGGTAGGCAGGGTTTGATGGGTTGGCTGCTAATTTGATGATATATTGTAAAGAAAGTTTGGTGCGTCGTAACTCAAGAGGAGGTTCATCTGCCGTAATGTAAAGGCTTTCGATGGGTGACGTTCTGAAAGCACCAAAAGCCAGACGTAAACCTTGATGATGGATCGTGTTTAGTTGTTTCAGATAGGATTTAGGAGCAGAGCCATAAACGACACTGCCATAATCGAGTTTAGAACGGATAAGAGATCTGTATAAATGTAAAAGAACTGAGCATTCTGCACCCCAGTCTTTATTAGCAACGGCTTTAAGGATATCTAGAGCTTTAAGACATCTAGTCTTAAGGGATCGAATGTGGGGTAAAAAGTTAAGTTTTGAATCAAAGATTATTCCAAGAAATTTTGTTATACATTACAGTAAACGCCAAGTTCAACTTACTAGTCAAACCAGTTTGCGCACTGGCCGTAGGTGTACGACGTGATGAACGTGCCGAACGTGAAACACGACTTAGTCACTTCGCACCATGCGCATTCCTTTGCGCGTTGGGTGCAGTTTTCACAGTCCGTGTATCTGAAAGACAAAGACAGGAGACTTGTTAGATCTGACTAAGGGGCCGTCCAAAGCTGTCAAAATTGTCACGGTTCTACAAAGCGTAGGAAGGGGGTCGAGGGCCGCATAGGACTTTACATGCACTGTAATATGTTCACATTTCATGGTACTGCCAGAAAAATGTTGATTTTTTGGGGAGGGGAGTCTTGAAAAATACTACTCTCTGTAGAACTGTGGACGCCCCCTAAGAGCTGTAAGGGAGTCTTTCCACGGTAAAGGGGGCATTTTGGCAACACAGACCATATTTTCCAGAAAATACCTTTGTCTGGTCTCAAAATAAAAGAATTAAGTTTCAGTTGTTCTGAAGAGATAACTTAGGCCCAAAAAGAGTTACAAATAGTGTGACAACATGCCTTTCTAAAAACCCTGTGTACAAATTTCCAATATACGCTCGTAACCGGGACGGACACTTGTTACATTTTAGACCGTCCCTGTTACGAGCGTATATTGAAAATTTGTACACAGGGTTTTTAGAAAGGCATGTTGTCACACTATTTGTAACCCTTTTTGGGCCTAAGTTATCTCTTCAAAACAAAGGTATTTCCTCGAAAATATGGTCTGTGTTGCCAAAATGCCCCCTTTACCGTGGAAAGACTTGTTTACAAAATGCACATTTTCAAAGCCTAAAACTACCTTAAATACATATGAGGTGATTTTTGCGAGTCATTGTCTTTAAAACATGAAATTAAAACAATGACTTTTACAGGGGAGACTCCGGAAGCGCTGTACCCTGGGGCTATTTCTCCGTCCGGCCATTGGTTGCAAACAGCTGTTGTTTACATTGTGTCACTGGGCCAGAAGTAGGATGATTGACAGCTTTTATTACGCAGGGCGGCATGAGGGTTATACTCGAAGGTCTTATACATAAATGTATACACAAATATATAGGGCTTGGCTAGGGGTCTAGATTTCCCAGGGTCGGCGTGACTGATGAGAATTACATGGAGTTTGAGCGTAATTGGCCCAAAACTGTTTTAATAATTATTAAGAAAATTACAAAAATGGTATGACGGAGGTTTAAAGGGCCTGTGACATGCTAAAAAACTTTGTGCCTAAGTTTTGCTTCATAATGACGGTTTACTTGTTCAGCAAGACATACTATTGTTCGTTTGGATATAAAATCAATAAAAGGTGGCCTTTTTCAACTTTGAAGATTTCACTGCAATAAATCACACACAGAGGGCGCTGTTTGGAGTGCATCACGTAAGGAAGACAGAAGGGAAAAGTTAAGAAAAAACATAAAACTTCAAGTTGGACTTGTGGCAAATTGCTGCAGTTTCTACCCCCAGTTATCATGGCTTAATACAGCAGGCAACATGTAAATCAAACTCAAACAGTCATGGATTACAAAAGTTTCAGGAAAATTGAGAAAAAAAGTGGAATCTTTTGTGCACAGTTGAATGTGATTTTCCTGTGTTTGCCTCTTGTGACATCATGACCTTTGTCATTTATATGCATATTTGCATTAGCATAAAAACTAAAAACCTTTGTTTTAACCCCCAAAGCAAGCTCCAAATAGGATTTTTATGACTTTAACTGAGTAGAGGGGTTTTAAAGCATAGATTTCATTGATAAAAATCCTAAATAAGGGGCCCTTTAACATAAGTTGTTGAACTTACTACAAATAAATCTTTAGTAATTTCTCTGTGATTTAAAAACGAGTGAATATTTTTTAGGCATTTGGGACTCACTCGTGGCAGTTCAGCGCACACTGGCTCGGGTCGGTGAAGCTGTACGGAAAGCGCCCTCGTCTGGTACAACTTGCACCATCTCCCGAAATGAGCCATTCACACAAAGAATTCTGTTATAGAGAAAACAACACGCGCAAGTTAAAAATAGAGTACTTGATTAGTAAACTGTTATAACCGCTGTTATATACCTCATGCGTAGATTCCTGTCATCTGATTGGTTAAAAGTGGGGCATTGAATCAGCTAGACCCGGCGCGTATATGCCCACCGGGCATAGTCTTTGCCATGCCCCGGGCATAGTCATTTAGCGGGTTTCGGACGCGCATTACATGTGTTAGCATAGCTGTGCACCAACTATGCAGCTGTGCGCTTCACGTAAACATTCAGCAGGACGGTAATGGTGGAATCTCGACGAAGTCGTTTTGTCGTCTGTCGTAGATGATGAAGTCCTTACGAAAATAAGAGACGTGGCCTAGTGAAAACTGTGTCAGGTGAAATGTGCTACTAAAGTGCCATGTGATTATGCTACAATTTTTTGCTGTAAATATACAACTTTTCCGCCGTAGACCAGCTTCCGAAATCGAAACTCGAAGGACCACCGTCATGACTGTATGATGTATCGTTACTTTTAACCAACCAGATGACAAAAATCTACACATTCGGTATATAAAACAAATATTGACTGCTGTTTATTCGGGTCATGGTTAAGATTATAGGCCCTCGGTGATCTCGAAGCCATGACTATGCCCCTCGGCTTCCGCCTCGGGGCATAGTCATGGCTTCGAGATCACCTTGGGCCTATAATCTTAACCATGCCCCTCATTGCAGTCAATATTTGTATATTATTTCCACTCGTAATTAAAAGCCTATGTTGAGAAAACTGACTTGTAGAAAAATCAGCCACATCGATGCAGTAATACTTCAGAAAACCTGAAAAATCTAAGCATGTTTTTTTGTTGATTGAATAGAAAACAAATTGTCTGCAGACAATTTTTAAAAAAACATTTTTAATGGGCAATTTCTCTAGCCTTTTGACAAGGCCTCGTGAATTTGAGCGATTTGGTGACTTGAGTAGAGTCTACACACGCCGAGTGTCTCATTCACTTGGCCTTTTTTGAACTGCGAGGAATTCTTATGTTTATCTTTATAATCGCTACCAAAGTTGGTAGCGAAATCAGCCAGTCACGTGTAGGTCACCCTATGCAAATTACGTCTTGAGCTCCTACAAACAAGGAAGGTTTGAATTCACTGGGTAAATTAAACAGCAAATAAATCAAATCAAACGGAAATTATATTCTTTCCGTATAAAACTTGGATATAATAAACAATTTGTCAAATTTAAACGCATTTACATGGAGCTCAATGGGGTATTTTCGAAGTAAATGTAAGTGCCGTACTACATTGATAATGAACGAGTCAACAACGCCGCAGGCGATGTGATTGGTCGGATTGTCCTGTGGGAACTATGACTTGTATCACACGCACGCATGCAAAACAGGTTCCAAGCGCTCATTGGCTCAGTTGACAGTTTGTTTTCGATCTGTTTTCAAAATGTTCACGTGTAGAGTGGGGCTCGAGTAATGATGTTGTGACGTTGCACGTTCAGGTCAACTACTTGCATGTAATGAATAATGTAGCAGTAGCCAGTTCGAAAAAGGCCTTATGGCAAGACAGAAGGCATAACGTTTGCACAGCCTTGGTATACTCCGCTCAAGACGCCCAATTGTCTCACATTTTAATTACCAAACAATATAACTCCAAAGCCACATAAAAGGCCTTGCCAAAAGGCTACAATTTCTTATACAAATGTACCATTTCACAGGTTTTTCTTGTAAACTCGTGAAGTAAAATAACTAATTCCCAAAATTAGGGGTCCAAAAGTGTGACATGCTTTTTAAGATTTCCAAGTGTTTTTAGTGATTGAAAGTGGTTTCTCAGTAGATAATAATAATTTTTATTTCAACAAATGCCACTTAAATTTAATGTTTGTGTGTAGATATGGCACCAAGGTTAATGCAAACTCATTCTACAGCCAATTTTCATTGGCGTAGGTAACCCGGGACACCAAACTCCTATTCAATACTATGGAACAAATTATAAGCCTTTATGGTCTTTTGTTTTGAATACTTTTCAGGAATCGGAGAACAAAATATTCAAGAAAATGATGCTGCCCCCTATAATCACAGGCCACAGTCCATTACTGATAATTTGTGATCATGAGTGGTGATTTTTGAAGCAGAGAGTGTCGTACGTAACTGGGACACCAAACATTTTGGACCCCTAATTTTGGGAAATACCCAACTGCAAATGTTATATGGGGATTAAACATACCTTAGTGCATGAGAGGCAATCTACGTACAATCTGCAGTCTGTGCACTGATTCCACTCTATTATAAGATGGTGAGTGATGGTTCCCGTCGAAGTACCGCAACGATCGACCGAAACTAGCGGCCCGTCACGTAGTTCGCATGTTTGGCTTGTCGGGCACCAGCCGCATGAAGCGTCGGTAAGGCAACCGGCACACGTCACGTAATTCTCGCAAGAGTCGGAAAAGAACGGCTGCAAGTATTCTTTGGTAAATGGCTGTGTGGGGGGAAAAAACAAACATTTATTCTTTATGAATATAAAGTGATAATTTGTAGGGATTATGACCCAGGGACCGCCGGGGTTGAATACAAATGTGGACAGATGTCCATGAGTTTGGGAAATCTGAAAAGCAACTTGGCTCCACTGGGATTCGAACCGCGACCTTCTGCTAACCATTTCGCAGCGGGTAGGCATTTTCCAATTTATTCCCCTGGAGCAGGAGACTGCACTTGCAGTTTTGGTTATGCAGTATACATGTATGTCTCTGGGGCTGGAGACTTGATGACTAGTTTTTATTTCAAGTCGTAAATCAATCTTATTTCCCAAGTCCAGTCACAAGTCATTTTCTCCAGAGTCAAGTCACAGGTCAAAAACCAAAAACTGACTTGACCCCAAGCCAACAAGATGAGAGACCAGCTCTGCCCTGTACTGACCCATGGGCTAATTCTGTATAACCGCCCCCAAGACAGTTGAAGACACTAACACTAGAACTGCATATGCAGTTCCCCGTCGCGAAGTGGTTAACGTCGCGAAGTGTAAGTTTTTGGTCGACGGCTATAGACACTTAAGAACCCCTTACTCTTCATGAAAGAATACTCTAGGATCCTTTACACAACACACTGGACCAACGGTTTTACATCTCTTCCGAAGGATGGAGCAATTGTGGTCAAGTGCCTTGCTCAAGGGCACAGGTACCACGACCAGGTATCGAACCCGCTCAATTGGAAGGGCGTCTGCACGTTAACCACGTGCGCACACATTAAACAAAAAATAGAAAATAATATCTTGGTCAGAATTACATTCAAGGGTTGTTTGTTACCATTGCTATCTACACTTTGGGTAAGGTTTTTTTTGTCAACTCACGAAGTAAAATTTTGGATCAGTGCAAATACCGTGGCCGAGTGGTTAGGGCCATCAACTCGCAATCATGGTTGAAAACTTGGGGTTGCGGGTTCGAATCCGGCTGCGGTACCTGTGCCCTTGGGCAAGGCACTCGACCACACTAGCTCCATCCTTCGGAAGGGATGAAAAGCCATTGGTCTAGTGTGTTAGGTAACGGTAACGCACTCTAAAGATCCCAGAGCATTCTTTTGTGAAGAGCAAGGGGATTCTCCGGTGTTTCTAACCATTTCTAATTCTTCATGGGTTTCCTCACGCTTGCGAGTGACAGTGCAATGAGCACTATTGAGGAATCCTTGGTATGAATACCAGAAAGAAATAATAATAATGTCGTTCTGACTGAGCACTGCCTAAACCATGCCGTGAGAAACTTGTGAAAAATTTCTTTTTACCTGTGAGATTAAGCTCTCTTGCATGTTTCCATTCCACTTGAGATCCATTACAGAATGGAGCTAAAAAGTAGGGAAAAATTTAAATTATTAAAAAAATTAAGAGTTTTCCTTAAAAAAAAAAAAGGAAAAAAAAAGGATACTACATGATAATAAACCTTATTGACGTTCGCAATGCATCATGGTATTGGATGAAAAAATTGCCCGGCTATTTGTGCATAAACATATGGGACGGACGCGAACTCGGCAACTTTTTTGCTCATCTTCACGAAAACCAAAAAGAGTTCAAGAACCAACCTCCCACCACTTTATCTTCAATACATATCAAACATACTGACAAACATGTCCCGAAACAAAAATGTTGCAAATGCGAGAAATCATCAGGGATTTCCTTCATAGTGGAGGAGTCCGTGTACCGCACTCGCAGCTCGGTATGCGCAATGCAACACTCGCCGTATAGCCACGGCGTGGTTGGATTGAGTGTTCTGCACTTTGAGTCCGTGTTACACGGACTCCCCCGCCACGAAGGGAATCCCCGATGATTTCTCGCATTTGCAACATTTCTGTTTCGGGACATGTTTGTCAGTATGTTTGATATGTTTCAAAGAAAAAGTAGTGGAAGGTTGGTTCTTGAACTCTTTTTGGTTTTCGTGAATGAGCAAAAAAGTTGTCAAGTTCGCGTTGTCCGCCCCATATGTTTATGCACAAATAGCCGGGCAATTTTGTCATCCAATACCATGATGCATTGCGAACGTCGATAAGGTTTATTAAAGGTACGAACGCAACATCTGATATGGTGCCTGATCACCATTGAAATGAAACAACCAAACTTGGGATGAGAGAAAAATCGTAAGGGCCTTATCGGGATTCGAACCGAGACCTCTGACTCATCGGGCAGATGCTCTATGCCAGCTGAGCTATAGGCACAGTTGCTATACTCCCTCAGGTTTTCCGTATGGACCCAATTTTTCTCTCGGTGTTGCATGGGAGCGCAACTGGGCAAAATAACGAACGCAACATCTGATATGGTGCCTGATCACCATTGAAATGAAACAAACCACACTTGAAACATCCCATAACTGACCATCCTGAGATATCAGGGAATTTCCACTCTGCAAAGCGACGTAACAATACCCTGAGGAAACACACGCAAATCTGTGGAGTGAGCCGGCTGTTGTCTTGAGCCAACTCACGCCCGAGTCATTTTGATGTAATTTAATCAATTCGGTCATGTTATGCCGAAAAGAAACGATTTATATACTTTCCAGAAATTGTATTGGGTTCCGTTCCTTATGACTGTCCCATTCCTACCAAACTTTCAAACGACGATCTTAATTTACTCCGCAGTTTTTCAAATTAATAACAGGGATGCATGCTGACGAATGTAATGGAACGGATTCCCAGTATGCTTTAAATAGCAGCCAATCGCCGACGCGGACAACAGCCAGCATTACCGAGTACATGTATCACATGCATGCACGGTGTTTACAATCTGCGCGCGTTACATTTGAATGCCTGCAATCGTGCTGCAATACACTGCCAAGCGTCCTGATTGGTCCAGCAGAGGCGACAAGATTTCTGTCGCTAGTCCCACCGCGAAATGGGGCCTGTTTCAACAGGGCCACTGTACGCCGGAGTTAGGGCGTGCATTAAAGGGGCACTGTTGCAAGAGGATGATAACTGACGAATATTTGAAATTTGTTGACATGCAAGAAATCACCTCCTTGATTGACGAGACAACTTGTCGTTCCTCCTGACGTACGTAATATGCGGCTCCCCTCGACGTATCCGGGAAAATCTGCATTTCTTCAACTGGTCGTTTGGCCTTGGACAGATCTTCATTCATTGAGGCAGAATAAGCAACTCTCTCCTGTGGGATTAAAAAATAAACAAATTCAAAATTAATCGAATAAAGGTTTGAGAAAAAGTGACGTGGAAGGAATTTTGAGCAAAATGACGCACTGAAAACGACAATCAATTTGGGAGAATTTGTTTGTTGTGATTCTGTGATTTTCAGTGTGTCGTTTCACTACAAAATCCCTCTACGCTGCTTTTTCTCAAAGCGATGCGCGTCAAATTTATGCGCGAAAAGTCTCTGTGAATCGACACTTAGTTGAAAGGAGGCACAATTTTGGGGCATTATTTAGCAAAAAAAAAAAGGCCTAGCGTAGTTTTGATTATGTAACGGTACTCGTCAGTGATCTCCACTACAGGTTTTGTCCGGGCGCGCCGCCCGGACAAAATCATCAGAGGTACCGTTAGCGCCCGGACAAAAATTTGCCGCCCGGACAAAACAAATATAATTTCTCCTCCAAAACACTATGAAAGTACAGCCAAGTCATTCCAAGATGAGGTGTAAATTCACCTAACGTGATTCGGTAGCCACTGGTGTCATTATCGGTTATTTACCACGCATATCTATAGGATCGGCGACCCAAATCCGCATCGATAACGGCCATGACAGTATGCATTTGTTGAACAGCGCCCTCAAGGTGGCTTTTGTGGCGAAATGGTTCAGGGCGAAGTGATGCAGGCCAAAGCGGTGCATGGCGAAATGGTTTTAGGGCAAAATGAATTTCCGTCTCATGAGAAAACTCATTTCTCAAAAACTATAGCACTTTAGACAAAACCATTTCAGGGGAACTTTCCTACTTTCATGATGTTTATATTGTGTAAGTTATGTGTAAATCCGTGAACATTTCTGATTTTCGAGATTACCAATGATGTGTTCTAACTTTAAATAATGCCCCCCAAACTTACAACATTTTGGGGATCCGCATCGTTACTAATGTACAGCGTAGCAATGGCGTCTGAGCTCCCCATCCACACGTTGAGTAGAGCGCCCCCTGTTGGCAGGGCGCCATTAGGTCGCAGAAAACCTTTGTACTCAGCGATGAAATTTCCTCCGTTGGTTCTTTCTTCTTTGATACTGTCCGAATTGAAGCTGAAAGTCTGATCCGTGATTTCGACCACGGAAACCTGAGGACAATCAAATATTATTTAAAGATAGTATACATGATTGGTAAACTATTACAAATAGTTTTATCCCCCTGTGTGATTGAAGATATGCATTTTTAAAAACAACCAGAGCAAAAATCAGCTCCGTACTTCTCTAACTTTTGAGAAAATAGTTAAAAAAGGGTTTGCAGTCATTTCGCCACAAAACCACTTCGCCCTGAACCACGGACTGTGCACGAAGTGGTTTTGGGGCGAAGTAGCCTTTGGGCTATGTAGTGTTTGGACGAAGTGATTTGGGGCGAAATGGCATCGGGCGAATTTTCGTCTATGAGACGAAAACTAATTGTTTTACGCATTTCTCAAAGACTACAGCACTTCAGACAAAACCATTTCAGGGGAGGTTTTCTACGGTCATCATGTTTATATTGTGTAAGTTAGGCGTAAATCTGTGAACATTTCTGATTTTCAAGATTACCAATGATGTATACTGCCTTTAAAGAAGCGTGTTTAGATTTTTCCAGAAAATGGATTTCGTTCTAACCTAACAATCATATAAAATACCTCTTCAAAATACTATCTCTGGGAAAACAGGAAATTTGCAATCTCCAATCTGGACGTGGAAGCAAAAAGGTTGGTGTAATCACTGCATTGCTTATGGAACCAGATAAATTAGTTTACAAAACATCGGTGGTGTTTTGACGATACCCTTAAAAATGTACAGATTAAGAAATTTCAGAATGGTAATTTCAGAATGGTAATGAAAAAAATACGACGAATGATATGGTATCAAAATCTCAACACCCATGGGGAAAAATGGGGCTAAAAAATGTGTTCTGGGCACGCTCCTTTAAAAGATCTTGGAATATTCTTCAAGGCAGTATACATGATTGGTATCTCGAAAATCAGAAATGTTCACAGATTTACGCCTAACTTACACAATATAAACATGATGACCGCAGAAAACTTCCCCTGAAATGGTTTTGTCTGAAGTGCTATAGTCTTTGAGAAATGAGTAAAACAATTAGTTTTTGTCTCATGAGACAAAATTTCAATTTGTCCCAAAACCACTTCGCCCGAGTGCCATTTCGCACTCAAATTACCTTGTCCAAACACTACATCGCCCAAATGCCACTTCGCCCCAAAACCACTTCGTGCACAGGCCGTGGTTCAGGGCGAAATGGTTCAGGGCGAAGTGGTTTTGGGGCGAAATGACTGCAAACCCTTTTTTGACTGTTTTCTGAAAAGTTAGACGAAGTACCGAGCTGGTTTTTGCTCAGGTTGGTTTTAATCATGCATATCTTCAATCACACAGGGGGATAAAACTATTTGTAACAGTTTACCAATCATATATACTATCTTTAACATCTGATTCGTTACCAAAAATACGCTTTTTCCTTCCAAAACAATATTAAACGTTTTAAAAAGAGACAAACCTCATCTGGTTGCGTGAGATTTTGCGGATGACGATATTTAATCCACGTGATACCGGGCGGCATGTCGCGTAGTCGACACTGCGAGAATTCAATCAGGAATGTACCGTTTGTACCCCACCATCCGGGAAACGCAGGGGTGGAGGAATGATCGCCGCAATTTCTTCCTGGTTCTGAAGAGGTTAAAATAAATTATTAAAATGTTAAGGAAAAAACTTGGCATAGGAACTTGAGTTCAGTGCACTAGACCACTAGGCCATAACACCCCAGGAATCAAACCCACATTCCAGCTACTTGGCACAGGAACTTGACCACTAGGCCATAACATACCTGCGACGCGATAACACCGTTGTTCTTGAACACACCATCCGCATTGTTCGTTGACCCTTGACCTTGTGGAGTCAGCAGGGGTCGTGACCCCTTTTCCCCATATCATACACGATTCGCAGGTCACCAAACTTTGGCAAACACCGGGGCAGATGCCAGTGTCAAAGTTCTGAGGCTGGAAGCACGCCTGCGAAAATCAAATTTCAATGACAGATTGAATGTTCTATTCCACTCTGCTTTACTTTATAGTAATATGCTCTCCAACAAAAGAAACTGTGCATGGTAAAAATTGCTGTATTTTTTCAAGAAGGTGGAAAATAAACACCAAATTCACAGACAATATTTTCTGACATTGTTAGAAAAAGGTTATGCACTCAAAACCTGCTCATGGCATAGTGCAGGACTTGGGCATGCCTGGGTGTTGATTTCACAATAGGGGTCCTACAGGTTGTCATGTAACAGAATTCCATAAAGTTCAGGTCTCGTTAGCAAGCCGTATAAAAGGACTACCCAAAAGTCAATATTCTCTTTCATTGGCTCCATGAGGCGAAGATGCACAGCAGTGATTAATGCACAAGGGGGACACACTCGATACTGACTTTGTGACTTCAATATTGGCAAGTCAGTTTTCAGCAACCTCTGAGAACACGAAGAACACATTTTGTACATTTCAAGTTCGGTTAACCATTTGAAAGATTTCATGGACTTTCATTAACAGTTTATTCCAGCGAGTTATCTGCCATGGCTGAAAGAATACAGCAATTTTTATCATGCACAGTTTCTTTTGTTGGAGAGTATATGTACAATGCACTTACTAGAAGGAATGCCAAATTCAGAATTTGTGCCCCATTTGGAACCCATGCCCAATTTGAAATATATGCCCAATTTGAAATATATGCACAATTTGTAAAATATATGCCCAATTTGGAATCCATGCCAGTTTAAAATCCATGCCCATTTAGGAATCTAGAAACTATACCCATTTTCGAATACATGTCCATTTTGGAATCTATGATTCTTTAGGAATCCATGCCAATGTATAAAACCATACCCAATTGGAAATTGATTTTAATTTTGGAATCCATGGCCCAGTTTAAAATAAATGCCATTCAGGAATCCATGCCTAATTTGAAATTGACACCATTTTGGGATTTAAAAACTGATTGTGAATCCACGCCCAATTAGAAATATATGCCCATTTAGAAATGAATTCCCATTTTAAAATTGACACCCAATTTGGAAATAACACAAATCTGGAATTGGGAATCCACACCCAATTAGAAATTTATGCCCATTTAGAAATGAATTCCCATTTTGAAATTGACACCCAATTTGGAAATGACACCAATTTGGAATAGGGAATCCACGCCCAATTAGAAATCTATGCCCATTTATAAATTTACATCCATTTTGGAATTCATGCCCAATTTAGAAACATTACCCAATATGGAATCAATGTCAGATTTGGAAATAATCAATTTGGAATAATCCTTTTTTAAAGGTCATGTAACAACTTACACTCTGTTGGGAATGGCCAAGGCACTTGTTGCCAGTTGGGCACCATCCGCAGTTGGGATCACTCAAGCAACGTGGGCTCCTGAGTTGAAATAACAGATACCAAACGTTATGTTAAGGGGTGAATTCGCGAATAATGTTGATAAACTGTGCTGTAGAAATTTCAGCCACATAGATGCAGTAATACTTCAGAAAACCTGAAAAATCCATGCATGGTTTTTGTGTATAAATGAATGGTAAAAACGTTGGTAAAAAAGTTGTCTAAAAAAGTACCCACACAGGTACCATTTTAAACAGGAAAACAAATCATGTGGAATTAGTTACAATTGCTATCAAGTATTGGGGCTTTAAAGGCCCAGTGGATCATTTGCAATGACCCCAAAAACTAATCGACGAGTTTACAGGGGAAAAATTTTGAAAGTAAAGATTGAATTAATAGCAACTACCCAATGAAAAGTTTCCGCTCAAAATGATATAATTTTACCAGAAAATAATCCGTAAAGATGAAATTATTTAGATCGTTTGCAAACGATTTACTTATTTTTGGTTCGCATCTACGCGGTCCAAAATGCATTAGCGCTGTGTACTGCATGTGCGTGTTCCAACGCGATGCATTTTTATGGATCGCGTGCCGCGCACACGCAGTATATGATGTGCGCCACAAAGTGCATGACACAAGCCACAGAGTACCCGATCAACTGAGAACGAATATTTGAAACACCCCGCCAAGACCAGGAAAACGCATATGGATTTTCATGTTTTTTTTAAACGTGGTACATTTGACAAAGCTGAAATTTCTTCGGATGAGTTTGTTGATGTCTTTCTTTTGATTTATAATGGTTTTACTCGCAGAATCGCTCAAAAACAGATCATCTACAGGGCCTTTAATGGCAGTATACATGATTGGTATCTCGAAAATCAGAAATGTTCACAAATTTACGCCTAACTTACACAATATAAACATGATGATCGTAGAAAACTTCCCCTGAAATGGTTTTCTCTTAAGTGCTATAGTCTTTGAGAAATGAGTAAAACACTTAGTTTTCGTCTCATGAGACTAAAATTCAATTCGCCCCAAAACCTTTTCGCCCAAGTGCCATTTTGCCCCATACCACTTCGCCCAAGTGCCATTTTGCCCCATACCACTTCGCCCGAATGCCATTTCGCCCCAAATCACTTCGTCCAAACTTTGTGCACAGGCCGTAGTTCAGGGCGAAGTGGTTTTCGGGCGAAATGACTGCAAACCCATTTTTGACTGTTTTCTCAAAAGTTAGACGAAGTACGGAGCTGGTTTTTGCTCAGGTTGGTTTTAATCATGCATATCTTCAATCACACAGGGGGATTAAACTATTTTTAACAGTTTACCAATCATGTATACTATCTTTAAATGGCGTATAACTTACGTGGCGTGCAGGCGACAATGTGTCACAACCGAGTCGCCCAATTTGGAATTGACTGCGACCGTTCCCGGCATCTTTATCGCGATTAAGTCGCGCAAAACCGGACCGCTGTATCCACCAACGACGAGTAACGTACTACCGTCGCGTACTGCGGCGGCGTGGCCAAAGCGTCCTCTTGTGTTGGTAATGACATGCTCGGTTCCCAAAGACGCTGCAAAATATGGAATAACAATTAATTTTGTAACATCTGAACAAGCTCCTTTAAAATAAAGGTACAGGAAATTTTAAATAAACCATATTTCTTTCTAAACACCCTTAACGAAAGTAAGTTCCCCCCTAAATAATTGATTATATCTCCCAAAGTAAATTTCGGAATTACACGAAACTTGGTGTGAATAATTAGTGCAATGCATGGAACGTGCATTTCACGTGGTGGGTCCATACCTTATGTCATGCGTGAATGAGCAGCATTTAAAGGTGAAATTGACACTTTTTAAAAATTGCAAAATGCAGTCAACAAATTATTCCCCAATTATTTTTACAGTACAGTTTTGTGTGGCATGTTGCCAGGCGATTTCTAAATGGGCGGAGCTTACTGGATCGGTCTATTGGTGCAGATGAAATTTACAATGCTTCACATAAATGGTGTAAAATTTGCAAAATATTGGCAGTTTCAAAAATGTGCAATTTTTGTTGTCGAGTATAATAAAGCAAATTTGAAATAGCTTAGTTATTTTTTTTGATTTTTAAAATACTCACATTTGAAATCCTGAGCCAAAGAGTCGAAGTCAACCCATTTATGACAGCCGAGATGAAACAGTTCAATTTTATTGTCGTAACATCGTTCGTAACTCAATGGAACGTGCATTGTGGTGTTCACGTAATGTCCGTGCACATTGCCACCTGGGATTAAAGACAGATTTCATGATTAGAAAACTTCTAAAAACTACAACAAGAGCATTACATAACTAAAGAAATTTCAGCCACATAGATGCAGTAATACTTCAGAAAACCTGAAAAATTCATGCATGGTTTTTGTGTTGAATGAATGGCTTTAATTAATGGGTTTAATGAGATTCAAATCGCAGCCTGTAGGCTGAATTGCATGAAGCTTACAAGTTTCTTCTACCTAAACATCGAGATACAAAGGTGGGTGGCGCCATTGGCAGCCAACAGCCAGAGACACTGTGTAATCCCCTTACTCTTCATGAAAGAGTGCTCTTGGATCTTTTAAGTGCGTTACACAACACACTGGACCAATGGCTTTACATCCCTTCCGAAGGATGGAGCAAGTGTGTTTAAGTGCCTTGTTCAAGGGCACAGGTACCCCAGCCAGGTATCGAACCTAAACCACTCGGCCATAGTACTGAGTGGTACAATTTTTTTGAGAAAAAAAAAGCACCTTCAGTTGGCAATTTCTCCCACAAAAATACCATTTTACACGGGGAGAAATCATGTAATGTTTTTTACAATTGCTATCAACACCTTTAGTCGGATTTTTCAAAATGATGTATTGGGGCTGCTTACCATAAACCACCATGTAGTTTCCCAGTATGTTTGCACTGTGGAAAGCGCGCCCCATGGGGGCGCTTCTCGCATTCACAGCCCACTTCATCCAGTAGTACTTCCCGACGTGAAATGCGTAGATCTCGTTCGATCGTCTACTGAATCTGTGCGACAAAGTACGGTAAATTATCTGATTTACAAAGATTTTGAAGTTGTATTTGCTCTACCATAAACCTAGAAAAATAAAAAAAATATTACGGTAAGAGTTGGGAAGTTGATCAGAATTGTTTTTCTTAAAAATGACTCATCTAGCATTCATCCTCTTGCAACAATGCCTCTTTGTTCGCACCCATCCTCTTAAAACAGTGCCCCTTTAACGCACTCCCCAACTCCTGCGTACCGAGGCCCTGTTGAAATGTACTCCGCGTCGGCGATTGGCTGCTATTTAAAGCATACTGGGGAATCCGTTCCATTACATTCGTGAGCAAGCATCCCTGTTATTAATTTGAAAAACTGCGAAGTAAATTAAGATCGTCGCCGGAAATTTTGGTAGGAATGGGACAGTCATAAGGAACAGAACCTAATACAATTTCTGGAAAGTATAGAAATAGTTTCTTTTCGGCATAACATGACCGAATTGATTAAATTACATCAAAATGACTCGGGCGTGAGTTGGCTCAAGACAACAGCCGGCTCACTCCACAGATTTGCGTGGATTTCCTCAGGGTATTGTCACGTCGCTTAGCAGAGTGGAAATTCCCTGAGATCACAGGATGCTAGCATTGGAATGTGCGGATTTGATGGAAAAATTTAAGATTTTGTGAGGAAACACTTAGATATATTTCAGTCTGCCTCATATGTTTTGCACACAAGGTCTAAAGCCATGATCAACTTCCCAATTCTTTTCGATATTATCCCCTAAAGTTCCCAAAATAGCATACATTAAAGGAGCGTAACCAGATCACATTTTTGACGCCCCTGTTTTTCCAATTGAGATTTTGATACCATATCATCCGTCATATTTTTCTCATTACCATCCTAAAAATTTTGCGTTCTCAATCCGTATATTTTCAAGGACATCGTAAAAAAACTACCGATGTTTTGAAAACTTATTTATCTGTTCCATAAAGCAGTGAAGTGTGTTCTAGTGGGTATACAGCCATGCTCGTGATCGAAGGATTATGGGTTCGAGTCCCACTTGTGCCAACGTGTTTGTGTCCGTGGGCAAGACACTTAATATCAATTGCCTCGTCAACCCAAGCGATATTTGGGGAGCTGTTCGGGGAAATGCCACAATCCAACTGCTGATAGGGTTGTGCGCCTTGGCCGGGTTGCACACCTAGTTGAAGCGAAATGGTTCTGGTGACTTCCTGATGGCAGCGGTAATAATGGCAACAGTGCAAGGAGCACCCCCGTGGGGCGGAGATGTGCACTATATAAGTATCAACCATTATTATTATTACACCAACCTTTTTGCTTCCACATCCAAATTGGAGATCACAAATTTACCGTTCTCTTTCCATTTATAGTATTTCGAGGAGGTATTTTATATGATTGTCAGGTTAGAACGAAATTCATTTTCTGGAAACAAGCTCCTATAAAGTAAGACAAAAATCAACAAAATTGCAAGCAAATTTCTCTCACCTTTCTAAAAAAAGAAAAATTACCTTGTCGAAGACGGCCGAAAACCCCCAAATACAATGAGTGATTGGGAGTCTAGATGGTACACCGTGCTATGGCCCCTGACTCGTACGTCGACCTCGCGACCTCCCAGAGGTCGAATAACTTCCCATCCAGATCGGAGGTTGAGGTCGTACTTGAAAATGCCGTCCTCAAAATTAAAATTCTGGCTCCTCCCTGAAAGATTTTTAAAAAGTAATAGGCCTCCTGGAATCAATTTTGCACCACTCACAATCAGTTAGGGATATTGTGGGGTGCACGCAGATATTTTATTGAGGGTATGCATTCTGCTTAAATGATTTTGTATATGATTAGACAATTGTATCTGCATGACAGACACCTTGTCACAGGAATATACAGGTGAAAACAGTCATTTGAAGAAAAAAAAAAAAGTTCCAAAATTGAACCACACAAATATTCCTAACTTTAATTGTGAGTATAGATACAGCGCCCTCTATG
This sequence comes from Henricia sp. BOLD:AAB3569, assembly GCA_037783545.1. Taxonomy (NCBI): domain Eukaryota; kingdom Metazoa; phylum Echinodermata; class Asteroidea; order Spinulosida; family Echinasteridae; genus Henricia; species Henricia sp. BOLD:AAB3569. The sequence continues at coordinate 726,817 of JBBELK010000161.1, read as the reverse complement.
TACTTCTGATAGTCTGGTTTTGCAATACTTTAGCCGTGAATGATTATGGCCGGCATACAGACATACTGCACGTGTGCAAATCATTGGGAAAATGTGCTATGTGTGTGTACATACCGTAGGCTGTACATACATTACATACATGGCATATCCGGACATCGTTGATCAGTAAGTGAGGCAATTTTCTACGTTTTTTTTGGACTTGAAAAGTTTAAAATATATTCTCCTTATAAACTCCTCAAAAAAAGTTCGGAAAGTCAAGTTTGACTTACGATTTCTCTCTTGTTACTAAATCATTTCCCTTGAATTTGGTATCATTGGAAAGCCCCGTTATTCCTCTTTACAGTGATGTGTCATTTGTTATGATTAATCAATTGGGGGATGTGCAGTATAGCGGAATACAGGGGTGGGTGGAAAGTGAAACGTCACAAAACTCACTGCTATTGTCATGCAGTGCATTCCCCTTTTGCTTGGAGGATGGGAATGTGTCAATGCACTTTTTGACAATAGCAATGCATTTTGTGACATTTCACTTTACACCCGCCCCCGTATTCAGCTGTGCTGCACATCCCCCAATTGCTTAATCATAACAAATGACACATCATCGTAAAGAGGAATAACAGGGCTTTCCAATGATATACAATTCAAGGAGTTTATTTCCGGCTGTTTACATTTCCGGCCTGGAAAAAAGGCTTTGCTGGATTTCTTTTTCCAAAATAAGAAAAATCCTGGCATCCCTGTTTGGAATGAGACGACCAAAAATTAAATGAAAGAATAATAATATTATTTCCAAGGGCACGCGGCAAACTGAAAAAATTCAACAATGCTCAAAAATTAATTCTTCTAATTTTGGACATTACCTCCAAAAACGAACAGATGGGAAAAATTGACGATCGTGCCGGAGTGATCGGCGAGACCAGGTGGAACCGACGATAGATCACCACCAGAGGGCAGCAGATTCCACGTTCTCGTCACGATGCTGTACGACCAAAGCTCATTCGTGAGTGAGCCATTGGCTGAAATACCACCGAAGATTATTAGCTCGTTGTTGTAAAGGACCATGGAGTGGGCGTAACGACCCGTCTGTAAAAAATGAACAACAAATAAAGTGAAAAGTTACGAAGCGATCTTGTCAGTTTGTTTTAAAAATTGATGATCAACGTTGCTTAAAACTATTACATTTGAATCCAATTCAAAACGTTTTCAGAAATATGGGTTTTGGTATACATGATTGGTAAACTGTTTTATCCCCCTGTTTTATCCCCCTGTGTGATTGAAGATATGATTAAAACCAACCTGAGCAAAAACTAGCTCCGTACTTTGTCTAACATTTGAGAAAACCACTTCGCTCCAAAACCAATTCACCCTGAATCATTTCGCCCTGAACCACGGCCTGTGCACGAAGTGGTTTTTGGGGCGAAGTGACATTTGGGCGATGTAGTGTTTGGACGAAGTGATTTGGGGCGAAGTGGCACTTGGGCGAAATGGTTTTAGGGCGAATTGAATTTTCGTCTCATGAGACGAAAACTAATTGTTTTACTCATTTCTCAAAGACTATAGCACTTCAGACAAAACCATTTCAGGGGAAGTTTTCTACGGTCATCATGTTTATATTGTGTAAGTTAGGCGTAAATCTGTGAACATTTCTGATTTTTGAGATACCAATCATGTATACTGCCTTTAAAGGAGTGTGTTCAGAAAAATGGATTTCATTTTAAAGGCCCACTGTATCATTTGCAATGACCCCAAAAGGTAATCAACGAGTTGACGGGGAAAAACCTTCCTCAAAGTAAAGATTGAATTAGTAGCAACTATCCAATGAAATGTTTCCGCCTGAGATGATATAATTTTACCAGAAAATAATTCGTAAATTATTTAGATCTTTTGCAAACGATTTACTTATTTTTGGTTCGCATCTGGGCGGTCCAAAATGGGAGCTGTGTACTGCGTGTGCGCTGTTCCAACACGATGCATTTTTAAAGGGTCACATACACACACACACGCAGTATGACGCGCGCCACAGAGTGCATAACGCGAGCCACCGAGTACGCGACCGACTGAGAACGAATATTCGGAACACCCTGCCAAGACCGGAAAAACGCATATATGGATTTTCATGTGTTTTAAAAACGTGGTACATTTGACTGAGCTGAAATTTCTTTGGATGAGTTTGTTGATGTCTTTCTTTTGATTTATAATGGTTTTATTCCCAGAATCGCTCAAAAACAGATCTATAGGGCCTTTAACAATCATATAAAATACCTCCCTAAAATACTATCCATGGGAAGAAAACTTGAAAAGTACTTTATAATATTGCCACTATTGAACAGATACATGGGTCTGTCCACAGTAATGGGGTACATTTCTGTGACATTCAAGATCTTAGGTCCAAGTTCACTTCAAATGTCTTAATTTTATCTTTAAATGATCAAGCTAAACTGAGGAAATAACTTTTGCACCAAGGAGTAAGACAAATAGTCCTACAACATACATTTGTAAAAACCCTGTTTACATATGTAACAAAGACAGAAAAAAATGTCACAAAATGGTCTGTCCACGTTACATACGTAATAGGAAAATGTGTACACAAGCTTTTCAAAAATGAATGTTGTGGCAGCAATTTCTTACCTTTTCGGGTAAAAGTTATCTCCTGAGAACAGTACAAGGAAATTTCTTAAATTTTGAGATAAACTAAAGACATCTGAAAGGAATTATTGACTTTTTTTCAAATGTACCCCATTACTGTGGAAAGACCCACATTTATGGCGGATACTGGCTTAAAAATTTCTAGAGATATGGTTATTTTGGGTCACTTGTAATTTTGAAACTCTGGTTAACAGATACTATTTTTTGAAACACCCCAACTTTTCACTGCGGTCATGAGAACAGTATTTTCTCCAAACTTACCGGCCGTAGTTCTGTTACGGGTATCTGCTTCTCCCATTGGTTGGACGTGAAATTGAACCTGATCAGGTCGTTCAAAACTCCATTGAGATCATAACCTGAAAAAAACAGAACAAAATTTTAGTCAAGTCAAAATTTATTTATTACAAAAAAAAAAAAAAACGTGCGCATCTGTTTGCAGTGATGATGTAATGTTAGAGTGGAATCTGCAGTAGAAGTCAGAAGTTTAAATACAACTGTATGCAACCATGTGTTAAAACTGGTGTGCTTAAACTTGCGTTGTCACCATTTTTGTAACAGTCGTGATTTTGTGGAATTCCTCACGTGCTTGCAGTACTTAAAACACAGCTTGCACACCTTGCAATGGTTCGGCTAGTCCTGTTTACCATTTTGGGTGATGATGGTAGTGGTGTACATGTATCTATACTTCTGACTTCAACTGTTAAAAGGTGCAGTTCATGGCAGATACAATTTAACCTTCTTAAAAAGGGTCAGTGAGAGTATGCTCTGACTAATCTCCGACAAATGGGGAGTGTGCTCTTACTCCTGACGAGTGTCATGTGATTTGTACGAAGATGGCGGAATATGTGTGGAATTTAGGTGAATTTGCTCAACGTATTAACTCGATAACTGAAACAACAGCTCACTAAGGTTTGTTCCAGACAGCGTCAAAGATCCCGTGAAAGTTCTCGGGTTTTCTGTGACATATGTCCGTTTTTTTTCTCAGTTTCTTTTGAGCATTATTTGTTGAGTCATGGCGAGAGACGGCCATTCGTGCATGCGGATTGCAGTGCACTCGTATTACTCCGGAGTAACGAGAACTCTTCGCCTGAATACGATGTGCGCGCACATCAACAGCAACTGCAAGCACAGTTGCTTCCAGTTGCAAGGGCAATGCACTCTGCGCTTTACCGAGTTGTCGTGTCGATGTGTGCGCTCTGGAAATGTAGATATAGCTGGATGCTCCCAGTTGCCGCTAGTTGCGGAACTAATCAGTTTCTGCGCGCTACGCAGACATCGACAGCAACTGATCAGTTGAGTTGCTTCCGGTTGCAAGGTCGATGTACGCTAGGCTTTAGGGAAAATCTTAACTGCACAAGGGGTAACAACTCACCTCCAAATACCCATAAGCTGTCTGTAGTATCATGGTACTCAGCCGTGTGTCCAGTCCGTGCCGTGAAGATAGACTCAATCCCGGAGGAAACCAGTACCGTGTCTCCCCAACCCGTGTTGTTTGCCGTGGACAGACTACAACCTTCACCGACGAAGCCTGGATTACAGATGCACTTTTGCACCTGTCGAAATACGAAATATAAAGCTGGATTCATACTTCATGCGACAGCGAATGCGAACTTGACGTCACAGTGAATGTTTCGTGCAGCGAATTCGCAAACAGTTGAACTAGTTTCAACTTGCGCGAATGTTCGCCATGAAATGTTTGACGTCAGATTGACGCGAGGTTCGCGTTCGCTTTCGCGTGAAGTATGAACCTGCAAATCCCCCAATTGCTTAATCATAACAAATGACACATCATCGTAAAGAGGAATAACTGGGCTTTCCAATGATATAAAATTCAAGGAAAATTATTTTGCAACAAGAGAGAAATCGTCAGTCAAACTTGACTTTCCGAACTTTTTTTGAGGAGTTTATTTCTGGCCGTTTAATTTGCCAGATTTTTCCCCCCAAAATAAGAAAAAGCCGGAATTCTGGCTATAGCTGAAAGACTGGCATCCCTGCCAATAGAACCAATCTCTTCATGAGTTTAAAACCTTACTCAATTTTCATATATTTATGAGCAAAGTTGCGATGTCACATTAAGCAAACACAGGAAAATGACACAAAAGATTCCATTATTTTCTCCAACTTGTTGAAACTTTTGTAAGCAATGGCTGTTTAGTTTTGTTCTACATGTTGCCAGTTGTAAGCCACCAAAAAAAATGGCTGTGGAAACTGCAGCAGTTTGTCACATTTCCCGTTTGAATTCTTAATGTTTTTATTTATTTTTCTTTTTTGTGTTCCTAAAGTGACACGGCCCAAACAGTGCCCTCTTTCTGCGAGTTTTTGTGAAATTTTTTTCACGGTTGAAAAAATGCTACTTTTATTTGTTTTACATCATAATGATAATGATGGCATCTTATGTAGCGCGCATCTATCCTGTGGAATACTCAATGAACAGTAATGACTTTCTGAACAAATATTCTCTCACATTACATAGCAACAAAAATTTGGTATGTTCATCTGGATACTTAGCATGCATGATAAAGTAAGTACGTCATGTAAAATCCACAAAATGCTAATTATGTCCTTACCGGTGACATGAAGTCACAGCGCCCTCTACCACTGGAAGCGCCGCATTCGTACGGGCACGCCATCCATTCGCAAGATTTGCCTGCATACCCCGAGTCGCACACACACTCATAATTGACGCATGCCCCGTGCCCGGAACAGTTATTTGAACAGTTCTGTATCTCGTACACGGCTGTCGTACCATTTAAGGAGTAGTTTGTGTCGCTGTATAAGTGGATTAACATCTGGAAGAAAAGATAACAATCATGGTGAATAGTAAAAAATAATTATTTTTATTTGAACAATCGCACTTAAATTTAATGTTTGTGTGTACGGTAGATATGGCGCCAAGATTAATGCAAACTCATTCTACAGTCAATTTTCATTGGCGTAGGTAACCCTAACTCCTATTCAATACCATGGAACAAATTATAAGCCTTTATGGTCTTTTGTTTTGAATATTTTTTAGGAATCAGAAAACAAAATATTGAAGAAAATGATGCTGCCCCCTATAATCACAGGCCACAGTCCATTACTGAGAATTTGTGGTCATAAGTGGTGATTTTTGAAGCAGAGAGTGTCGTACCGGTACGTAACCAGGACACCAAACATTTCGGACCCCTAATTTTGGGATTTACCCTTTTTTATTTATTTATTCACCACATCCAACAGCGGAGGGACCACCAATTACAGGAATGGGAGCAAGTGTGGTTGAGTGCCTTGCTCAAGGGCACAGGTGCCACAACCCGTCGCGGCCCGGAATCGAACCTACATTCTAGTACTAGCACAGGAACTTAAAGGGCCCCTTATTTAGGATTTTTATCAATGAAATCTATGCTTTAAAACCACTCTACTCAGTTAAAGTCATAAAAATCCTATTTGGAGCTTGCTTTGGGGGTTAAAACGAAGGTTTTTAGTTTTTATGTTAATGCAAATATGCATATTCATGACCAAGGTCACGATGTCACAAGAGGCAAATACAGGAAAATCACATTCAACTGTGCACAAAAGATTCCACTTTTTTCTCAATTTTCCTGAAACTTTTGTAATCCATGGCTGTTTGAGTTTGTTTTACAAGTTGCCTGCTGTAAGCTATGACAAAACTGGGGGTAGAAACTGCAGCAATTTGCCACAAGTCCAACTTGAAGTCTTATGTTTTTTCTTAACTTTTCTCTTCTGTCTTCCTTATGTGATGCATTCAAAACAGCGCCCTCTGTCTGTGATTTATTGCAATGAAATCTTCAAAGTTGAAAAATGCCACCTTTTATTGATTTTACATCCAAACGAACAATAGTATGTCTTGCTGAACAAGTAATCTGTCATTATGAAGCAAAGCTTAGGCACAAAGTTGTTTAGCATGTCACAGGCCCTTTAAGTTCGACGGACTAGACCGCTCGGCCATAACACCTTTTCCGATAGCCCTTACCTCCAGGATTCGCCCAGAAACAGAAAATGTCACGTTTCATTGCGGTAAAAAACTTGACTTAAAAAAAACCAACTTACTTTCCCACTTTTGGCTTGAATTGGTCCGGGTAATAAGTTACCGCTGAATGTTCCTAGCACTGTACTTGTGAAAGAATCACCATCGTAGACTGTTAAGAAGTCGTACGTGCATTCTGTTTCAAACTCCTTAAAAGTTAAAGTGATGGTCATACTTGGGTCAGGAGCTGGGGGGAAAAAAGGGGGAAAAGGTTTTATGTACAAGATCTAAAGCCTAGCGTACATCGATCTTGCAACTGGAAGCAATTTTAACATAAATACCTTTTGAGTTTTCTGCAATGAATCTGTGCTTTTCATGCCAGTTATCATTGCATTGTGCGTTGTGTGTGTCGCCATTTTTGTGATAGCTTGTGAGGCATAGCAACAGCAACTAAGTGGGCGATGTTAATTGGGCAATCTCGGAACTATGCATTACACTTCCTAAAGCCGTGGTAACACAGACCGATTTTGTAGGCCGACTGGCTTGTCGGCCGACAAAATTGGTCGTGGTCGAGCTACATGTATGTAAACACTGGGGCCAATTCGCCGACAAAATTGGTGGCCGTTTGGTGTCTGACATGTCAGACTCCAGTCAGCCGATAAAACCGGAGTCGGGCTGTGTAAACGTGATACCGATTACGTCGGTCGATACACTTGCCCCCGGTACGCAAAACATGTGCAAATCGCCATTTAACTGAGTCCGTTTCGACGTCAAGTTAACATGGCGAGCGAGTAGCCTGATAATACGGCGCTCTGTGAGTGCCATCCTACTTGTTTAGATACATGTACCAAGATAATTTATCTCACCAAGTGACTTATAAAGTGGGTTATGTCGACTTGGCGAGATATTAAGTCGACTTGGCGAGATAATTTATGTTGCAAAGTTAACCTCCTGAATTGAATAGGTCGACTTGGTAGAATAATTTGTTGCCAAATCGAATTGACTTACATAATTATCTTACCAAGTCGACTTAGTAGATTTAGAAAAAGTGACTTGGCAGCCAAACTATCTTGCATAGTCGATAGATTTTAGGAAGTCGACTTGGCAATATAAAATATCTCGCCAAGTCGACTTATTCCACGTTATAAGTCAACTTGGTGAGTTTCAGTATCTAAACGAGTGGGATGGCACTCACAGGGCGGCGTGTTTAGGTACACTGGGCAATAATCGGGCCGTGTAATCATTGCGTATTTTTCTCGAAATTTGCAGACAAAATCGGTTGACCAAATAAAAACGGTTGACTTACAAAAATCGGTCTGTGTAACCACGAGTTAAAGGCACAGGTTCGTCAGCAATGCGCGCGCCAAATTCGTGCCACGAAGTACGCAGCTCCATAGCAAAGGCATGGAGCTGCGTATTTCGTGGCACGAATTTGGCGCGCGCATTGCTGACGAGCCTGTGCCTTTTTAAGTAAAATCAAAATAGACTCCAAAAATGATGTGAATTTTCAAATGGTCAAAAAGATTTTGGTTTGAAAAACCATCTTGTAAAAATTGTTAACTTACCCTCTATAAGCCACTGGCAGTGAACATTTTCATCATAAAACCCTTCTCCGTCCGTGACTACACCCTTAAGATCCCTCAGAAGGACCCTTCGTAGGCCGGAACAACCGGCGCCCATTGCATTCCGGCCAAAAAAGCCAAGAACGAGTAGTGTCGAGACAACCAATGCTTGAAGTATTCTCTCCATGATATTGTACATTCTGGAAAAAAATAGTAATTTTTATTTTTAATATTTTTAAAAATGATTATTAAAACGGCTCCGCTTTGTGAATGTCTTCGAGTGCGTGGTCTTCATTCCAGTCGTCATTAGACAATGACGTTGTACGCCCTCATGTGTCAAGGGTCTATTTCTGTGCACTTATTTTTACGGATCACGATGTGCATTTGAATTTAAGACTATCCGGACATCGTTGATCAGTAAGTGAGACAATTTTGGACTTGAAGAGCTGAAAATATATTCTCCTTATATTTTCGTGACTGCCCTCTCTCATGGCTGCTGTGCAAGGGGTCTATAGGTATGCGAAATCACGCCGCACAACAAACTATCCACAGTCTCGATCGCAGCTACATTGTAGTGTACGATACAGCGCTTAAAGGGACATACCGCCTTTGTTGGGCTATTTTGGGCTCGAAATAGACCCATACATGATTCTGAAAGTCTTTCCGAAATAGACTGAAAAGAACCTGAAAAGAAACCACCAAATTTGGCCATGTGATTTATCCATGGTTCGGAAAAATCACGAGGTCTTGGAGTTTAAAATGTAGTTTTATTTCCAGCTGTAGAAACCAGCGCGAAGAGCGAGACTTTGCTTTTCTCTCACTATGAACATCTAACAATGGAAATTGGGCACACACCATTGTTACTAACAATGGGGTCACAATGAACATGTACATGTTTTTGCTCATAGTGTCTTCTTGTTGGAAAATAATGTCCTACGAACACTCTACCAACATATTTTATAAGAAGGTTTCTGGGTGTTGATATGGACGAGAGAATCTCCCAGACTTTCGCATCTTCGCTTCGCAGCGATAAATAATAATATGGCCGAGCGGTATAGTGATTCGAACTCAATACCTTGGGTACATGTAGTTCTGTAGGTCGTGGGTTCGAATCCGGGTCTGTCCGTGTGCCCTTGGGCAAGGCACTTTGCCATGAATTGCCTCTCTCAGAGAGGAGACGGGTGCCACTGAGTGGAACATTATCACCCATTGCAACGACAATGATGGACAGAGACTCTATCTTGTGTTTCAAGAGCCATCAGCATGTCGCCCCCAACGGCCTCCAAGCTACGGGACATAGATAGATAGAGATAGGCCTATTGGGGGCGCTAAAGGCACCAAAAAGTTGCGTTCGAGTTGCTTGCTCGAGTCAGGGCTGACCTGAGGGATCATGCAAGGTGTGATGAGTCAGGGAAAACAAGGAAACGAGGTTAAATACGTGTCGACCCATATCGAACGCCATCTTTATTTACAATCGTTTGCCAACTCGACTCGTACCAACTCGACTGTTTCGCGTACCACTTTTTCTGATCTTGTGAGTTGTAACGCGCGATTTTGTGCCAAGCGAAAAATCACGCAGACGCTACATGTATGTTTTATCGGTCAGGAAAGAAAAAAACACTTATTACACCGCGGCGAAACCTTTTTCTTCACGCGAATCTCTGGCGTGAAAAATCATGTAAAAGCGAACTTTTTGCACCGCGAATTCGCAGAAAGTTCTTTCTCCATGGTTTAATGAGTTTCAGCTTGCGAAAAGATTCACAAGAAAATTTCGCCACTTTGCAAAAAAATTGACTTTTCCCGTTTTAAGAACGCACAACAGTCAAGTTGGACAACGGTCGAGTTGACTTCTCCGGTTGAGCGCACAACGGTCGAGCTGGTACAACGGTCGGAGTAACTATAGAATACAGGGCCCACGCGACAGCACCTTTTCAAAGTTGAATGGAGACGTCGTAGACGATGTGATCGAACATCTAGCAGAGACGGCGATACGGGGGAGACGGGAGATGAGCGCCCTCTGGTGGTCGAAAGCACCACTGTGCCGTGAATTCGTAGTCGGAAGGGTTATCGGGCTGTATTCCACTTTATAAAAAATCTCCGAAGTACAAAGTGTCCGAGAAGGGACACTCTGAAGACGGCTGTGAATGTTTTGAATTCGGGGGGGGGGGGGGGGGGGGGGGGGTATCCCGTCGGTAATTAAAAGAAAAGCGCCCTCTCTGGACACCGATCGTACTTTGAATAAAAACGTCACTGTTTCCGGTCTTTATTTACCTTTTTAAAAACATCCCTCTCGTGCCGCCATTTTTCTTGGCAAGAGGGTCTCTGGAGACGCGGAGACGCGGAGACGGGAGACGGCTGTGAATGTTTTGAATTCGAAGGGGGTGTATCCCGTCGGTAACTAAAAGAAAAGCGCCCTCTCTGGACACCGAAGTACTTTGAATAAAAACGTCACTGTTTCCGGTCTTTATTTACCTTTTTAAAAACATCCCTCTCGTGCCGCCATTTTTCTTGGCAAGAGTGTCTCTGGAGACGCGGAGACGCGGAGACGGGAGACGGCTGTGAATGTTTTGAATTCGAGGGGGGTGGGGGTGGGGTATCCCGTCGGTAATTAAAAGAAAAGCGCCCTCTCTGGACACCGATCGTACTTTGAATAAAAACGTCACTGTTTCCGGTCTCTATTTACCTTTTTTAAAACATCCCTCTCGTGCCGCCATTTTTCTTGGCAAGAGGGTCTCTGGAGACGCGGAGACGCGGAGACGGGAGACGGCTGTGAATGTTTTGAATTCGAGGGGGGTGGGGGGTGGGGTATCCCGTCGGTAATTAAAAGAAAAGCGCCCTCTCTGGACACCGAAGTACTTTGAATAAAAACGTCACTGTTTCCGGTCTTTATTTACCTTTTTAAAAACATATCCCTCTCGTGCCGCCATTTTTCTTGGCAAGAGGGTCTCTGGAGACGCGGAGACGCGGAGACGGGAGACGGCTGTGAATGTTTTGAATTCGAGGGGGGGAGGAGGGTGGTATCCCGTCGGTAATTAAAAGAAAAGCGCCCTCTCTGGACACCGAAGTATACTTTGAATAAAAACGTCACTGTTTCCGGTCTTTATTTACCTTTTTTAAAACATCCCTCTCGTGCCGCCATTTTTCTTGGCAAGAGGGTCTCTGGAGACGCGGAGACGCGGAGACGGGAGACGGCTGTGAATGTTTTGAATTCGAGGGGGGTGGGGGGTGGGGTATCCCGTCGGTAATTAAAAGAAAAGCGCCCTCTCTGGACACCGAAGTACTTTGAATAAAAACGTCACTGTTTCCGTTCTTTATTTACCTTTTTTAAAACATCCCTCTCGTGCCGCCATTTTTCTTGGCAAGAGGGTCTCTGGAGACGCGGAGACGCGGAGACGGGAGACGGCTGTGAATGTTTTGAATTCGAGGGGGGTGGGGGGTGGGGTATCCCGTCGGTAATTAAAAGAAAAGCGCCCTCTCTGGACACCGAAGTACTTTGAATAAAAACGTCACTGTTTCCGGTCTTTATTTACCTTTTTAAAAACATATCCCTCTCGTGCCGCCATTTTTCTTGGCAAGAGGGTCTCTGGAGACGCGGAGACGCGGAGACGGGAGACGGCTGTGAATGTTTTGAATTCGAGGGGGGGAGGAGGGTGGTATCCCGTCGGTAATTAAAAGAAAAGCGCCCTCTCTGGACACCGAAGTATACTTTGAATAAAAACGTCACTGTTTCCGGTCTTTATTTACCTTTTTTAAAACATCCCTCTCGTGCCGCCATTTTTCTTGGCAAGAGGGTCTCTGGAGACGCGGAGACGCGGAGACGGGAGACGGCTGTGAATGTTTTGAATTCGAGGGGGGTGGGGGGTGGGGTATCCCGTCGGTAATTAAAAGAAAAGCGCCCTCTCTGGACACCGAAGTACTTTGAATAAAAACGTCACTGTTTCCGTTCTTTATTTACCTTTTTTAAAACATCCCTCTCGTGCCGCCATTTTTCTTGGCAAGAGGGTCTCTGGAGACGCGGAGACGCGGAGACGGGAGACGGCTGTGAATGTTTTGAATTCGAGGGGGGTGGGGGTGGGGTATCCCGTCGGTAATTAAAAGAAAAGCGCCCTCTCTGGACACCGATCGTACTTTGAATAAAAACGTCACTGTTTCCGGTCTTTATTTACCTTTTTTAAAACATCCCTCTCGTGCCGCCATTTTTCTTGGCAAGAGGGTCTCTGGAGACGCGGAGACGGGAGACGGCTGTGAATGTTTTGAATTCGAGGGGGTATCGGGTCGGTAATTAAAATAAAAGAAGTGCGCGACTCCGTCTCCGGCGACGGGATCGTTTCCGAGCGCCCCGCTTGAACAGTTCATTCCAAAGAGGGCGCAAAATAGGCTTGAACAGTTAATTCTAAAGAGGGCGCAATATATGAATGTGTAAGTGCGTGACTAGACTGGTTTCCGTCCACATATTCCACACAGGAGAATATACCAATCTATAGGGATCGGGAACCAATCTAGTGCGTGACGTGTGCGACTCGATTAATAGTCTGGGCAAGAGGGTTTCTGGTGACGCGGAGACGCGGAGACGGGAGACGTCTGTGAATGTTTTGATTTCATTCTAAAGAGGGCGCAATATATAAATGTGCGCCAGTGCGTGACGGTGACTCCGTCTCCGGAGACGTTGAGATTGAAGTATAGTGGGCCCTGTATTCTATAGTTGTGCCCAACGGTCAGTTGGTCTGAGTCGAGTTGGCAAACGGTTGAGTTGACCTGCACTCGTGAAGTAGGCCTACAAATCTCAGAATAAAAAAATAAGAGCATTTATTCCAGGAGAACATTTCTTTGCTCAATGCATATCAATCATGCATATGGAAAAAAAAATACCCCTATTTGTCACAACGCTTATATTTTATATAATTCAGTGGGAATTCCCAGGGTATGACGCCATTTTTTATCGACTCTATCTCGGGCACTGCGAGCATGGCGAGTATGAAAAGCGCTAATTCTAAATCAATTTGTTTAAGAAAATAAATTCATATTCACCTGAATATATCGTCCGCAGACTCACCAAATCTTTACTCGAACTATTAATGGGCCTCTATCCTTTCTAAGCAATCCATAACTTCCCCCATATGTTTGAAAATTGGGGTAGAAAATTAGTTGAAATCGCTACGATTTTTTTTGTTCCTTGCCCGAGATCGTCCGTCCTTGACCTTCTACATTTGCATACAAGGAAAGATGAGGGCGCCCTCTCTTGTTTCTTTTTTTGGACGGCAAACAGAACACTTCGCAGACCGTCAGGATTTTGTTGTTGTTTTGTCTTGGAATTTTCGCCCAAAATTCCGCGGAAAATATGGTCATTTCTTGCTCAGCGGTCGGCTGCACCAACAGGCAAGGCCAAAAGAAGGGAATGTCTTTCTACAGATTTCCGGCAAATCCGGAGAGACGAATGGAATGGGTAGTCGCTCTCAAAAGAGACCCAAGTTGGGCGCCGTCCAACACAACCAGAATATGCAGTGAACATTTTATAGCGGGTAAACTGACGATAATTTTAAAGGGCCATGACATACTAAACAACTTTATGCCTAGTCTTTCCTTCATATGATCGATTACTTGTTTATTACTATTGTTCGTTTTGATGTCAAATCAATAAAAGGTTGCCTTTTTCAACTTTGATTGAAGATTTCATTGTAGGCCTACTAAATCAAAGAAAGAGGGCGCTGTTTGGGGCACAGGGCCCCTTATTTAGGATTTTTATCAATGAAATATATGCTTTAAAACCACTCTACTCAGTTAAAGTCATAAAAATCCTATTTGGAGCTTGCTTTGGGGGTTTTAATAAGGATTTTAGTTTTTATGCTAATGAAAATATGCATATTCATGACCAAGGTCACGATGTCACAGAGGCAAACACAGGAAAATCACATTCAACTGTGCACAAAAGATTCCACTTTTTTTATCCTTTTGTTATCCACGAGTGTTTGAGTTTGTTCTACATGTTTCCTGTTGTAAGCCTTGACGAAACTGGGGGTAGAAACTGCAGCAATTTGCCACAAGTCCAACTTGAAGTCTTGTTTTTTCTTAACTTTTCCCTTCTGTCTTCCTTACGTGATGCACTCCAAACAGCGCCCTCTGTCTGTGGTTTATTGCAATGAAATCTTCAAAGTTGGAAAAGGCCACCTTTTATTGATTTTACATCCAAACGAACAATAGTATGTCTTGCTGAACAAGTAATCCGTCATTATGAAGCAAAGCTTAGGCACAAAGTTGTTTAGCATGTCACAGGCCCTTTAAGTCTTGAAGAAAAATAAAGCAGATGTGCCAAACTTGATTGTGACATCATGAACCTGTTATCAGCATTTTTGTGTCTTGTCACATGATCTGTCAGTTTCTAAGGGCGTGTTTGTTTCGGACGGATCCAGATTCAGATCTGCGCAGATCCAATTCACGTGACTTGAATTCCTAATCGAGAGCAGTTACGTTTGTTTCTGCGCGTAAAATAATTTGGGATCTGGATTCGGATCTGTCGTGAAACAAACACGCCCTAAGCCAATAGACATAGTATGCAAACCATGTGAAAAGTGCTTAAAATGTTGCAGAGCAACCTTTAGCCCATTACCCTTACTAAAATTGTTTCTATGTCCTGACTTGGTCAACATTTTTCACAAAAATACTTTTGACCCTTATTTTATTTTGAGGAGTGTATTAAGTTTTGTTCAACATTTTCTTTGTAACAGGAAAGAAGGATGACAACCCCCATTCTCCTGACTATGTGCCTTCTGTGTTCAACAATGTGTCGTCGAAGAAAAGAAAAAAGAGCAAGCATTCTAAGCGGAAGAAAGGCACTAAGCACCTAAAGGGTGAAGAAAACCAAACATCGTTGGCGGCAGACGCCCTCCTGAAACTTAAAGGAAGCCAAATTGATGCGGTTTCGCGAGAGGAAAATGGCGTTGTTTTGACTTACGGCGATACGGTGGATCTCGGGAAGGAATGCCAAAGCCTTAGGCAAGAGATCGTCGTGTTGAAAACGCAACTGAAAGTGCGATCGTTTGACGAGGCTTCGCTCAAAGGGAACGACGTTAAAGTGAGGGATCTTACTGGACTGCCGTCATATGCAATGTTGATGGCTGTTGTTAATCTCCTCAAGGAGTATCATCCGGGATACGCGAGTCCCTTTCAGACCATTCTTATGACTTGCATGCGACTGCGATACAACTTAGACGTGCAGTTTCTGTCGTACCTTTTCGGCGGTACAGGACTTTCCATTGCGTGTGCCTTCGCCGATGTCATCCACGTGATGGACAGATGTTTAGTATCGGCTTCGGTATTGTGGCCCGAACGCGAGCAACTAAGAATGTCCATGCCCATTTCGTTTCGGGAAACGTGCCAAAAATGTGTATGCATCGTGGAGTGTTTCAAAATCACCGTCGATGAGGCTAGCGAATCGCGGATGTATGTGGCTTCTAAATCATACGACACGGTAAAATATCTCATAGGTATGACATGGCAGGGGAGCATTTGCTACATTTCTAAGGGTTGGGACGGAACTTTAAGCGACGCAGAAATCGCAGAGAACTGTGGAATTCTGAAAAACTTATCTCTCGGCGACGTGATGTTAGCAGACGGAAGTTTCGACGTTGGGGATTCCGTGGGGTTGTTTAACTCTACGCTGAGGATGCCCGCTTTTACGAAAGGTGTGCACAAGTTGAATCCTTTGGATATGGAAGCGATACACGCCCTCGCTACGCAAAAATTCCACTTGGGACGCATGGTCGGACTCGCGAGGCAAAAGTACAAGATGTTGCAGTCGACTATGCCAGCGGAGTACGTGATAAGCGACCAACACGGTCTGACGACGTTGGACAAAATCGTTAGTGTCGCCTGTGCACTAACCAATCTTTCTGAATCACCCGTGGCTATTGAATAATTACAGAATTCTTCGAGAGTCTAGGTACTATACAAGAAAAACAGGATGAATGTAACGGACACTATCTGGTATGGTGCCCGATCATTGAAATGAAACAACCAAACTTGGGATGAGAGAAAAATCGTAAGGGCCTTATCGGGATATGAAACCAAGACCTCTGCTTGGTGAGTCAGAGGTCTCGGGTTCGAATCCCGATAAGGTACTTATGATGAATGTAGTATATCATAATTGGTTTTTGACCTAAGTTCCAGTAATTTTCTTAAGTTCAAAGCACGGATTTTGGGACAATGCCTCTATTTCAGAAAACCAAACTTTAAAATTGCTTTTCATCATGAAAATAGGCTGATTGTATTTTGTCCTCTTAAAATGTGAATTCTAATCTTACAATAAAGCTCTGCAAATTAGTGTTAAATATACACCACAGAGCTCTTACAAAAATCAAGATGTCGGCCACTCCAGACAACGTCCAACATCATCCGACAAGTTGAGCCATGCAGATAATTGGCCAACTTTATTGGAGCTTGTTGGAAGAAACGGACCAATAGCAGAGTAGAACGCATGTCACGTGAATGCAGCAGCCAACCACAGTTGAGATATTTTGGATCATGTTGGGTCGTCTGGACAAGCGCATCCATGCAACGCCCAACAAGTTCCAACTTCATGTTGGTCCTTGTTGGCCAACAAATGTTGGCTCGTGTAGACAATGGCCTCCACATGCTCAACACAAAGCCTTTTATTATTATTATTATTTCTTTCTGGTATTCATACCAATGATTCCTCTAAAGTGCCCATTGCACTGTCACTCGCAAGCGAAGGGAAACCCATGAAGAATTAGAAATGGCCAGAGACACAGGAGAATCCCCATGCTCTTTACGAAAGAATGCTCTGGGATCTTTAAAGTGCGTTACCTTTACCCAACACACTGGACCAACGGCTTTACATCCCTTCCGAAGGATGGAGCAAGTGTGGTCGAGTGCCTTGCTCAGGGACACAGGTACCCCAGCCGGGGTGAGGTTCGAACCCGCAACCCCAAGTTTTCACCTATGATTGCGAGTCAATGACCCAAACCACTCGGCCACATTGATGCATCATTTCTTTCCAAATCCCTCCAACTGCTTATTTTCTGAAAACGACCCGCGACAAATTTACGTGCGAAAAAGGCTGCGAGAATCCACCTTTAAAGATAGTATACATGATTGGTAAACTGTTACAAATAGTTTTATCCCCCTGTGTGATTGAAGATATGCATGATTAAAACCAACCTGAGCAAAAACCAGCTCCGTACTTTGTCTAACTTTTGAGAAAAGTCAAAAAAAGGGGTTTGCAGTCATTTCGCCCTAAACCACGGCCTGTGGCCCGAAATGGTTTTAGGGCGAATTGAATTTGTCTCACGAGACGAAAACTAATTGTTTTACTCATTTCTCAAAGACAACAGCACTTCAGACAAAACCATTTCAGGGGAAGTTTTCTATGGTCATCATGTTTATATTGCATAAATCTGTGAACATTTCATTTTGGCAAATGACTTGTTGATTCTAGTAAATTCATTAAATTGGAAAGTTCCAGTCTTCTAAAGCTAGACGCGATTCAAGTAGAATTTGCTTCAGCAACTCGAATCATTGCATTTCTACTTAACCTAACAGTCGATAGAGCCTTTGCATGAGCGGCCATGACATGGGTCAGTCTCACCATGCATCATGCACGAGTAGGCACTTTGTGGATCTATTGTCACAATTTAAATATGAAAACCTGCCCCGTCAAGACCGCCAGTGGAAAGGGTCAGTAGAATGCCAAAGTGAATACGTCATCTTTTGTTAGTTGCCTAGGCAAGGCTCTACACTAAATATCACTAAACCGTGTCCCTGTGCTTTTGCAATTGTACTTTTTCCGACGGCCATGATGTTTAGAGCCAATTTCCATGGCAACACACTTCGGCTGTCTAAGCTTAAACAATTCCAACATTTTTGGAGTCGATTTTTATTCCACTAAGAAATCACAGTTCCAGTCAGATTCGATTCCATTTGCAACACAAACGTCGGCACTAAAATTTGAAAAATATCTTGCAAACCTTATACAAAACAGTCAATTTATCGGAATTTTATAATTTCTGCATGTACTGACATTTAAAATTCCTGAAATGGCAATCAATTTTTCCAAAGACGAGATCGCGATTCCGATAAAAACGAAGCAATTTCGCACAATTCTTGTAATTTCTGCCAGGTTTTTATTTGACACAACTTATCCTTTTTCCCACTACATGTCAAATTTGATTTTTTTTGTAATTCAGAAGACTAACTTTGTTTAGAACAATTTAAGAACAATTGACAAGAAAATTAAATTTGTGTTTTTGTGCCCGCAACAAAAATTACTGTCTGAAAATCACTGCATTTGAAATATTTGTCAGATATTTGGTATTAGAATTTAAAATCTGCACAGCTTGTTGGTTAGAGAGAAAAAAGTGCGAACGTGTTAGGATATTTCGAAAACCGGTGCTCCTGGGTATGAGGTTGGCTTTGCCATTTACTTCAGCTTCTTCTTGGGGCGGAGGTTGTTGGAGTGACCGCACTTCTTTTTTCGGCAGTTGGTGGCACGGGGGTGCAAACGAGCGTAGCACCTATTAAAAAAAAAAAATATTACCATTAATGTTTTAAAAAAATAATAATTGGGGAAAATCTGAGGGACTATATTACTGTGCCTCATAGCTTAGCTGGTAGAGCATCTGCCTGGTTTGTCAGAGGTCTTGGGGGAAACCCGAGGTTGTATACCACTGTGCCTCATAGCTCAGCTGGTAGAACATCTGCCCGCTGTGTCGGAGGTCTTGGGAGAACCTAAGGGAGTACACCACTGTGCCTTATAGCTCAGCTGATAGAGCATCTGCCCGGTGGGTCAGAGGTCTTGGGGGAAACCTGAGGGAGTATACCACTATGCCTCATAGCTCAGCTGGTAGGTAATCTGACCGGTGTGTCAGAGGTCTTGGGGGAAACTTGAGGGAGTGTACCACTGCCTCATAGCTCAGCTGGTAGGTAATCTGACCGGTGTGTCAGAGGTCTTGGGGGAAACCTGAGGGAGTATACAACTGTGCCTCATAGCTCAGCTGGTAGAGCATCTGCACAGTGTGTCAGAGGTTTTGGGAAAAACCGGAGGGAGTATGTCACTGTGCCTCATAGCTCAGCTGGTACAGCATCTGCCCGCTGTGTCAGAGGTCTTTGTGAAAACCTGAGGGAGTATACCACTGTGCCTCGTAGCTCAGCTGGTAGAGCATCTGCCCGGCGTGTCAGAGGTCTTGTGGGAAACCTGAGAGAGTATACCACTGCACCTCATAGCTCAGCTGGTAGAGCATCTGCACAGTGTGTCAGAGGTCTTGGGGGAAACCTGAGGGAGTATACCACTGTGCCTCATAGCTCAGCTAGTAGGAATCTGACCTGTGTGTATCAGAGGTCTTGAGGACGGGGAAAATCTGAAGTACGAAAAGCACATGACTTACTTGCGGCAAATCATCTTGTCGCAGTTGTACTTTCCAGCCAAGATTTTCAAACTGGGCTCAATAATTCCGCCACGGAGTCGTAACACCAGGTGAAGTGTCGATTCTGATGAACATCAGGCAAACAAAATAAAAAATATAATTCATCATTGATAAATACTTGACAGTTTACGCATCCTCATTGGCTAAGAGCACGTCACGTGGCCAGTCTTAAATGGACGATAAAGACCGGCCAGTCTTAAACACTTTTTACCCTGGCCCGCGCACAAAGAAACTGCATGCTCCCGAAAGCAAAATGTGCACTGTGACAAGTACCCGGTCATATGCATGCTCGTACAACACGTCTGCATTATGCGCCTGTCACACTTTGCCGGATAAGGCAAACGCATGAGAAACGAATGTCGATTTTTGGCATCCGTTGATATCCGTTTCATGTCCTTTTTATCCTTTGGATGGACGTTTATCGTCAGGTGATGTCCGTCAAAGCGGCCAGAAAACTTTGTGCATCCACAACAAATGTTCTCGCCAGAAACGGATAGCGAGATCCAACCCTTGTTTGATGGTTGTGCGTTTTGTCCTATATGTGTACTGTACTTTGTCGTTTTCCACATGTTTCCATCCGCTAGGTGTCCTGCAGGGTCCGTTGCTGCAGGAGATGGGACGGATGGAACGGGCAGGTACAGCACATCAAACGCATACACACCGCATAGCCACAGGACGCCTGCAGGACGACTACCGGTCAAAACGCATGTAGTTATACAGCTGACAAACGGACAGGACGGCCATAACTGATGATTACAGCATATCTACAGCATATCTACAGCACATCCACACTATATGCACAGAACATAGAACTGATGTTTAACGAATATGTACCGGCCTGCAATGCAGATATGTTGTGTACGCGCACGCAGATGACCCGGTAGATGTCGCATGCAGCACAGTGCAAATTTTGCTGTCGGAAGCGTGCAGTTTCTGCATGCGTGTACGAGTTCCATATGCTCACTAGGGCGCAGGCAGCAACGCGAGCCAGCTAGTTTTAAACACTAGTTATTATCATTCGTTTAAAACCGGCCACGTGATGTGTTCTCTGCCAATGAGGGTGCTTAAACTGTCTAAGGTATTTATGAATGTCACTTAAAAGTCACTTTCAGCTCTATGAAAGTAAGGAAAAATCATCCTGGGTTGGTTTTTAAAAAAAGTTCAGGACGAATTTTTGTTACCTTTTTGGATGTTGTAATCAGACAGTGTGCGGCCGTCTTCTAGCTGTTTTCCGGCAAAGATAAGCCTCTGCTGATCAGGAGGAATACCTGAAACACACCAATAAAATTAAGCTTTCCATTACATTTAAAAAATCATAATTAAATTTCAAAACTATTTATTTTTAATTTTATTTGTTCACCACATCCAACAGCAGAAGGACTGACAATTACAGGAATGGGATCAATTAACATAGATATTCGAATAACTATCAACTTCTAAGTTGAATTAGAAACAGCCAGAGACACCGGAGAATCCCTCCCCTTGCTCTTCACGAAAGAATGCTCTGGGATCTTTAAAGTGCGTTACTGAAACTTAACACACTGGACCAACGGCTTTACATCCCTTCCGAAGGACGGAACAAGTGTGATTAAGTGCCTTGCTCAAGGGCACAAGAGCCACAACCCGTTCTTATGAGGGAATTCGCTTCATTCGACAAATAATTGATAATTCGAAGAAAGGATTTCTTGATGTGAATGCACGCCTCTTCATTCGATGAAGATTAGAATTGCTTTATTTGATGAAGCAAATAGCTTTATTCGACAAAGAGATCGCTTCATTCTACGAAGCAAAATTGCAATGTAAACGCTCCCTTCGTTCAACGAAGCGATTTGATACGTAATGAGATGGGGGGCATTGCACAACTTCGTTCGATCTTTGTTAGCAACAATCTCGTGTTTGCTTCTGAGAGGCAAACACAAGATTGTTGTGGTGCTCTGGCGGGATGCCAAGATAGCCCAGTTGGTTAAGCAATTGGCCATGTAAGCCAAGGACCTGGGTTCGAATCCCAGTCGGTCCACTGCAATTTTCTCGTGTTTTTAAATTTATCTTTTAAAGATAAAATTGATAAAATATTGGGTTGGTAAAAACCAGCACCTATCTTTTCCTGAATCGAACTTGTCAACTCGTGAAGTAAAATTTTGGTTAACTGCAAATTACATGTATGTATTGGGGCTTTAAGCAGAATGTCCACGGTTCAATTCCAAGTTAATGGAGCTCAGGGGTCGAAATTAGCTTGAATTTCATGCTGGTCAGAAGGACCAGTAGATTAGAGAACTCTACTGGTCCTGCTGAAAAAAAGGTGGTCCACTGGTGCTTTTTAAAATGGCACCGAGATACTGCAACACATTCTGGTTTAAGGTCATTGGGTGCAGAATGGATGGGATTGCTTTTTTTTTATCCAACACTGGGGTATGTCTGGAGAGATCGGAGAAAGAAATGTAGTTATCTGAAAATGTCTAAAGCAATCAAGAATTGTTTGTGGTAACCAGGAATTCTTCACATTGAGTAAGAAATGTTTACTGTGGATTAGGCATCAGGGAATGTTGCCATGAGTCAGTAAATGTTTTCAGTAGTCCATCAAACCAGCGTCTTTGACAGATTAACACCCTGTTTACACTTGATCCCGAGCTCGGGGTCGAACAACGAGCTCTGGATCACAAACTGAGTGTAAACGCTCTCAGGACCAAATTGGCCCCGGATCAGACCCCGAGATTTGGGTTACGCGTTGGCGGAGGGATCAGTTTGCGGTTAGATAAGCAATTAATCTTTACCGCAACCTGCCGCATCCGCTCCACAGCCGTAGCGGGGGAAAGCCCATGAAATTCAAGTGGCCTTGTACACTGTACATGCACAACCCGTGCACGCATTGATCAGTACATGCACACACAGAGCATGACCTTTGACTGCAACTTCTGGCACCGCGCTCGAGATCAACTACAGAATGTAAACACGGCACTCAGGATCATTGCGGTCAACACTGACGTATTCTTATCAGGGGACCAATCTTGATCCCGAGCTCGGGACCAATCTTGATCCCGAGCTCGTGACCAGTGTAAACACGGTGCTAAAGGTCCTTATGATTTTTTTTTACTGGTCTCGGACCACAGGACCAGTGTTAATTTCAACCCCTGGGAGCTATTGCTGGGCTACCTTCTTTGTCCTGTATCTTGGCCTTGACATTCTCGATGGTGTCCGATGGCTCCACCTCAAGCGTAATGGTCTTACCCGTCAGGGTCTTTACGAAAATCTGCATGGCGACAGGTTGTTTCTGGGCAAAGAATTGAGAAGTTGATAAGAAATGTTTTTTCGTTAAAATTACTCATCAAGCATCGGTAAGTGCAGATTTGATGGGAAAAACCCAAATTTTTGAGTGAGAACAATTTTAAGATTTTGTGAGGAAACGGACATTTTTCAGCCTTGCACTTCTGTCAGAATTGTTGCATTTCTGAGATAAATTAATTATACAAATACTACAGTATGACAAAATTACGGGGCGAGTGGTCCGTGCGACAATAGAGGGAATGGTTATCTTGTGCACAATTTTTGAAGGAGAAAATGTGATTTTTCTATAGAAAAGCAACATTTGCGACAAAAGTGTAAGTGGGAAGTACCGGTAGGCCTATATCTTAAAAATGATTTTTTTTCATATACATTGAACACGGATTTGGGTGAATTTATATATTGGGTCAGTTGAAATTTGGTCAAGAGGGCCATTTTCTGTTCGCGCGTGTCGTGAAAAGTGATTTTTGTGATATTTTCCGACTTTGAAAGCTCATAATCAAGTCTTTGTACAAGGTAGAGAGCTCAAATATGGTATTCTAGCTTACTTCTTGGCAAAATTCTTGAATCTGCACTCAATTTAACTGTATCTCCTTTATTTTTCTGGTTATGGTCACCCAAAGTAGGCACTTTATTCAGCCAAAAATGTTTTGTGATTTTTTGGGTCACCCTGGCTGTGCCCACATGATGGGTCAAATAAATCCTATATTCCCTAGGTAGTATCTATGGGTGCATGTCTATACCCATAAGCAATTATAAGCTCACCAATGCATTAATTAAGAAATGGCATGGGCCCAAAGTTGGCTCCAGCCAGAAAAAGGTCAAAAAGACCCCAGTTGACCCCGTGATCAATTGAAATTGTTTTTGAAATTTACACCAGTTAAACATATATATATCTACTTATACACCAAATTTCAGCTTTGGCACTCAACTCCTTCATGGTGTGGTGGCAATTTGAGAAATAGACGTTTTTCGCACCTTTTTCCTTGATTTGCAAAAATCACTTTTCGCGACTCGCACGAGCACAAAATGGCCCTCTTGACCAAATTTCAACTGGTCATATCTCGAAAACGACATGGAGTATGACTTAAATTTTTTGTATGTGTTCATTTGGGACATACTCAATCATTCTTATGAAATTTCATCAAAATCTGAGAGGGTCACCTGGGAACTTTTCAGAAAATTGGTTGATTTGACGCGAAATGACCCTATTGGAATCGATAGCTTATTCAATTCTAAGATATACTTCCCACTGACACTTCCGTCGCAAATGTTGCATTTCTGAGATAAATAAATTATAAAATTACTGCATGAAGTAATGCCCAAAATGACGTGGCGAGCGGTCTGTGCGTAAGCGCGATCACAGAGGGTGCTGCGCACGCGTGAATGGTTATCTTGTGCACTTACTGAAGCCTTTTTTAGAAGAAGAAAACGTGATTTTTCTACAGAAAAGCAACATTTGCGTCAAAAGTGCAACACATAAATTACATAAGTTACATTATGTGTTGATTCCAGGAGGTAAATTCCTTAAAATCTTTGTTAAATGTATACAAAAAAAATACCAAAAATAATAAACGATTTTATAATAGGAATACTTACATGCATTTCCGTCAGAAAGAATATCGCATATGATATTGCATACGATTGCACGCAAAGCGGCCGGCCAAAAACCAAACGGATCATCAAGCGCACGCCCTCTTTCTTCGCGCGCTTCACACACTGCCTCGGCCGGCAGCAGTTTCACACACTTAAAATTGTATGGAGGCGGGCGTGACAAAAACACAGAATTTTCATGGAAATGCAACATTTGCGACGGGAATGTCAATGGAAAAGGTATTCCAAAATTGTCCAAGCTATCGATTCCAATAATAATTTTTTTAATTCGAGTTGTGGCATAAACTAGAAAAATACCGGAAAAAATACCGGTCCATTCACACTGCACTGGTACAAAACACATTTGACAATAGAGGGCGCTAAACACACAAAACGGTCACTGAACGTAGGCCTGTGTTGAACGGGAAAAGGCCGTTTTGCATTTTTATCCATGATTGAACACACTGCACATTTTGCCAAATTTAATGATTAAACTGGATCTAATTATTCTACTAACGCAAAGTCATGGTTAAAATCATCATTAGCTGGTCACAAATGACATTTTGTTCGCTTCAAATCAACAAACATGACAAAATTGCAAACACTACCTTTCGCAAGCGCAGCCGCTGAGCAAAAAGAACGAAGGATGTGCTGCGCTGGTATCCGGCTTGCGCTTCAAATGAAAATGATTGCGTTTCGCAGGAAACCAGCTATATATTTTTTTACAACGTGCGAAAAAGTAAAGGACGCCCTCTTTTGACTGACATCGATGTGACAAGATTTTGAAACGACTGTCAAAGACTTTGGATCTACACCCTCAATGACCGAAACACCAAATGCATAGTTCCGATTTTGCCCAGTTAACCCTTGGATATTGTTGCTATGCCTCACACGCTATCGTCAAAATGTCCACACACACTGCACAAACCAATGGGACGTTCAACAGAAAGCACACAGAAAAGGTGTTCATGTTTCAGGGTCGACAGTTATCTTAGAACACACTGAATAAAGGACTATTAATACAGGGGTGTCATATATCATGAAATGCGTGCTTTCTTACCTTTGAACAGCAAATCGCCCGGCCTTGAAACCCAAAATTCACCCGAATCACCGCATACAACATTGTACAAACTGTATTTGTGCAGAAAATCGCGTCATGTTGTTAATGTTGTGAGGCAATGCACTTTGACCTATGTGGGCGATGTCTGCTAGCTCTGTTGTGATTGGTCAGCGGGTTCATCAGCTTGATTGACAAGTCGGAACTATGTAATGTCTTAAAATTAATACCAGTAACACCAGTAACAAACCAGAACTATAAAAAGAGCAGTCACTGAACACTAAACAATCCTGCTCTAAATAACAGAAATTTTAAAAAGCTGGTTATATCGCTCTAAAGATTTACCCAAATGCGAGGTAATCCGATTCATTTTGAATCCACCCGCAACTGATGAAGGGCAGACGGAAGCCCAAAAAGTTAGCTCTTGCTAAACCTAAAGGAACTGAAAAACGTTCCTTTACTCGGACAACCAAAAACCGGGGAAACTCTCCCATACCACCAATGCACAATTAACCCAGTAAAACGGAACAATTGGACACACTTAAATTTTGAAATTAAAATAACATATATTATTTTCAAACAAGTCGACCCCCCCCCCCCCCCCCACCCCCCCCCCCACCCCCACCCCCTCCCCCCCACCCCCCCCCCCCACCCCCTATCGAAAAAAGCCTAACTGCTGGATTTTCCTTCAAGGGGGATTCTAGCTCTTTAAGATTAAAGGAGCGTGACCAGAGTTTCTGGAAAATAGTTTTCGATGTAACTTACCAATATTATCAAGTAACTCCCATACACACCTCCCATGTCCCAAAAGCCCGAAAACATTCGCAATTTCCAGTAAAAAATTGAACAAAACTATCGAGTATGCTTTCAGCGGATAAACGTTGATACTGGAAAATTAGTTTACAAATAATCGGTGGATTTTCGACGATATCCTCGGAAATATGCGGCCTAGAAGCGCGGGAGTTTCAGTTTCGTAATCAGAAAAATATAACGGATGTTATGATATAAAAATCTTATGACCCATAAGGTAAGTCCCGGGGAGTTATGGGTAAAAAAAAGTGATCTGGTCACACTCCTTTAACAGTAAAATGTTGATGTTTGTATATTCGGTAAAAAACAGAACATCTGGTATCGGGATAATTCGAACCTGAGACCTCTGACTCACCGGGCAGAGCTCTACCATCTGAGCTACAAGGCACAGTTGGTTATACTCCCTCAGGGTTTCCCTATGGACCCAATTTTTTTCTCAGTGTTGCATGCAAAGTAACGATCGCAATATCTAGTATGGTGCCTGATCTCCATTGACATGAAACAACCAAACTTGGGATGAGAGACAAATCACACTATACCCATTTACTCCTGGGTGGAGAGAGGCAACTTATGGCAAAGTGTGTTGCCAGGATTTGAACCCACAACCGTTAAAGGAAGGGACAACACTTGTAAAGGGTTGCTTAATTCGGTGCGCTCGAACTTGAGAGGGCGCGAGTCAGGTCACAACATATTTGTATATACTTTACGGCATACCTCGCTCTGCTACAAGTGTCTGGTTGTTTTGTAGGGTGTTATGGCCGAGCGGTCTAGTGCGTCGAACTTTGGGCGTAAAATTTTTTAACAAAAGATAAATAGGTATTTTTCTAGAATAGAAAAAGTTATCAGCTTTCATTTGGTACCAAGAACGCAAAAATCCGTCAAGGATTAATGCCAGTCGATTAAAAACAAGAAATTATTAAACGGCTGGCAGGGCATTTAATTGACAGGGTTATGACGTAAATGTACATGTGCGCGTACATGTGTACATTGTACACATACTATGTACATATGAGCGTACGCGCACATGTACAACATGTGAAGCACGTTTTCAAGAAAAAGGCTTGTATCTCCAATTCCCGACGTCGGAAATTTATGTTTTTGATATTTTTCGTTACAGAGACACGTAAGCTTTCTAAATTCGTTCGCTTGGGGAAATTAATTTTTTAAATCCTTTCACCGAAACACGGGCAATGCAACTTTAAGTTCCTGTGCTAGTACTAGAATGTAGGTTCGATTCCGGGCCGCGACGGGTTGTGGCACCTGTGCCCTTGAGCAAGGCACTCAACCACACTTGCTCCCATTCCTGTAATTGGCGGTCTCTCCGCTGTTGGATGTGGTAAATAAATAAATAAATACAAGGCAACTCCTGCAATCTTTGTATGGTTGACGTCGTCGTCAATTTCAAATATGGAGCAGCTATGCATTAGTTGCAGAGTTTATCATCAAAACTAATGGGGTTGCCGATGTTCAAAACAAGATTCTCTGATTCTCATGAAGGTTTATGCACGGAGCAATACATCGGTAATATTTGTTATTAAATTGTCGTTTACTTCAAACAAGTGCAAGTTGTCCCTTCCTTTAAAATAAGACAAGGTTTTGTGTTTAACGCAACGAACTGTTCCTAAACAGCCAAGGATAAATTCTGCTTTGAAATTCCATGGTTTTTCAGAATGCGTAGTGCATGGTAAAGTTAAAAATAAAAAACCATGGTTGATGATTTCTTAAATTGTTTTATACTGTTGATACATGTATAGCCACTCAGTCTTGAATGCTTAAAGGGCTGTGACATGCTAAACAACTTTGTGCCTAAGCTTTGCTTCATAGTGACGGATTACTTGTTCAGCAAGACATACTATTGTTGGTTTGGATGTAAAATCAATAAAAGGTGGCCCTTTTCAACTTTGAAGATTTCACTGCAATAAATCACAGACAGAGGGCGCTGTTTTGGGTGCATCACATAAGGAAGACAGAAGGGAAAAGTTAAGAAAAAACATAAGACTTCAAGTTGGACTCGTGGTAAATTGCTGCAGTTTCTACCCCTAGTTTTGTCATGGCTTACAGCAGGCAACATGTAAAACAAACTCAAACAGCTATGGATTACAAAAGTTTCAGGAAAATTGAGAAAAAAGTGGAATCTTTTGTGCACAGTTGAATGTGATTTTTATGCGTTTGCCTCTTGTGACATAGTGACCTTGGTCATGAATATGCATATTTTCATCAGCATAAAAACTAAAAACCTTTGTTTTAACCCCCAAAGCAAGCTCCAAGTAGGATTTTTATGACTTTAACTGAGTAGAGTGGTTTTAAAGCATAGATTTCATTGATAAAAATCCTAAATAAGGGCCCTTTAATATTTCGTGGCCAAGTCGTGCATATTCAGTCACTACAAATGACCTTTGCTGATGAGTTAACTGCACCACGTTGTGAAATGACCAGCAGAGAGCCCATGGCAAATTTTGTATGCATGTGCCTATGTAGGCCTAATCAGTTAAAAAAACCATTCTGCAGAGGATTATGCAGTGAAATTCACAATCAGAAAACATGCCTGCGGCAATTGTCATTTCACTGCACCTCAGTTAAACAATTATTGTGCAGCCATCCGGAACTGGATTAACTTGCAATTGGTATGAAGTTATAGTTTATGCTCTGGTGCATCTGGCAAAACCAAATTGTTATGGCTATGGTATTTTTTTTTCCCACAGTCACGAATTTTCTAACTGTTCCGTTTTTTTTTCTGGGACACCCTGTACACGGTGTATAAAAAAAATACATGTAGGCCTATACACACAGAAACATTTCCAAAAAAAAATCAAAACTTTATCAGTTTCAGAATTCCTCTCTATACTTCGCCCTCAACCATTTCGCCCTGAACCACGGCCTGTGCACGAAGTGGTTTTAGGGCGAAGTGGCATTTGGTCGATGTACAGTGTTCGGACGAAGTAATTTGGGGCGAAGTGGTTTGGGGCAAAATTGTACTTGGGCGAAATGGTATGGGGCGAATTGGATTTTCGTCCCATGAGACGAAAACTAATTGTTTTACTCATTTCTCAAAGACTATAGCACTTCAGACAAAACCATTTCAGGGGAAGTTTTCTACGGTCATTGTGTTTATATTGTGTAAGTTAGGCGTAAATCTGTGAACGTTTCTGATTTTCGAGATTATACCAATGTTGTATATAGGCCTACTGCCTTTAACATGATAGATCATAATAACGGCACACCAGTCACAATCGGTGACTGTCCTGAAAGACCTTTATTGTCAATAAACCGCATTGAGACGATACAAAAACCCACACAACCGTGACGGGCTACCGGCGCAATACCGTTGATGTTGAGTCGGAGCCAAAAATGCCACAGTGCAAACAACAAAACATATAGGCCCTACAACTTTGTTTAATAATTGGTGAAAGCAGTGCTAGTGTCGTCCGGCATCGCTGAAGGAATCAAGCAGATAAAACAAGGCTGCATTCTTAATATGGACCAAAACGAAATGAGGTAGGACTGTAAAAATTGCAAGTTGTATTAATCATCTCCTAAACGCAAAAACGGAAAGGTTTGGTATAGGTCTATATAATGGTTCTATATAAGCCGAATTATTCGTTGCAAGAACACGTATAGTCAAATATATGGGGAGGGGAGGGGGGCGGGGGGGGGGGGGGGGGGGGGGGTGAGGTGACAAAAATAATGATAAACACATACATAACAACATTTATATGTTTTTAACCCTCGCAAATTCATTTCTGGGGTCCCCTTTTTTCTGTCATGCTTCAAATTCAATATGGCAGCCAATATGGAGGCCAATATGGCTGCCAAATTTGGCCAAATATGAGAAAAAATGATATATAATGGACAACAATAATAATAAACACATAACAAAAGTTATTTCTGGGGTCCCCATTATGGCAAAATATACAAAAAACAATGATGAACACATACATTAAAGGCATCCACCCAGAACTAACCCAAACAAACTTATTGGGGAGCCCTTTGTGATCCTATAGCATAGTTTACATGTTATGCACCTATCAATTGTTTCCACCACCCTGCGTGATCATAGACTGGTTCCCGTCCACATATTCCACACAGGAGAATATAAGGACAGGTAAAGGGCGCTTCATCTTGATCTGTAATTGGTCGTCTTTGCGCGTGCGCATTGTGTTTTATATATTCAAAAATTGGCCAAGCCCTTTGCTTTAGGCAATGTACTTTATTTACATAATTGGATATGTTCGACACGCACGGCCAAGTTACAAATGTCAATGCAAAATCTGCGCACTTACAACAAAAATAAAAATAATAATAACCACGTGACGGGCAGAATTCTGCCCGTCCTTTACCGATCCCTATATTTTCGCAATAAGCGAACCAATCTATAGGGATCGGGAACCAATCTATTGTTTCCACCACCCTGCGTGATCATAGATTGGTTCCCGATCCCTATAGATTGGTTCGCTTATTGCGAAAATATAGGGATCGGTAAAGGGCAGCCATGACGGGCAGAATTCTGCCCGTCACGTGGTTATTATTATTTTTTTATTATTTTAGTAAGTGCGCAGATTTTGCATTGACATTTTCTTTCTTCATTCTTCCGAAAGAAAATTCTTTTCTTTTCTATATCTACCTCATGTGATGAGACACAACACAAAGAAATTACACCAAAAACTTTTTTGGAGAACATTTGGTAGGAAGAGCCGCCTACCTCGCTATATTTCATATACCAACACAATTCAATCATTGAATTTGATATACACAACAATAACTTTCAAAACATTTACACACTGTAGCCCAACATGGGCCGATTGCGGAATCCGCTAGAATCAAATGTTCGTTTGAACAGTGCTGAACAATAGTGAATGGCATACTTCGAAATTTCAGGAGATTGCCGATAAAAAATAAAATAATAATGTATATGCTCAGGGTTGAACAATTGGTTTAGGAACCCAATGAGTTTGACGATAGGCTGGGAACACCCATCGCAGAAAAATATCTCTCGGCGATTTTACTGGGCAAGTGCGAGTGAAAGTCCTGCCTGCCTATAGTGACATCCGCTCCTTGACGTAGCTGGTCAGTTTTAGACAGTTTTGTTTTCAGAAATTGTGCAATCGGCACGGTACGGCTAACGTTGCTGATATCGCTAAGACGAAGAGAACCAGCGTAGCTGATGAAGCAACTTAAAAAGGATCCTTTAGTCAGCTAAGGTAGCCGCAGAGTGCCCGTAGGCATCGAAGAGCTGGCTCATTACCGCCGGTGAAACCGGTTATGGGTCAATAGCTAATGTGCGTCTGTATCTTTGGAGCGCCATCTTGATGAGTGGGTCGTCGTGGGGGTTGCAAGTCGACTAAGCGATGTCAAGTATAGGCAAGGTTGCTGGGTCGAACGAGAAACGCCGAGATGCCGTCGTTAGATGATGCCCAGGCTTCCCAGTGCTTACACACGGAAGATCAGATCAGAGTAGGTTTTCGTGATGAGTAATGCCTTGGCCGAGAGGAGTATGCGATGGCAACTGACGTCTGGCCAGCAGTTGAAGATCTGGGTCAGTGTATGATACGAGCGAACTGCTCCCGTGTTTCTGAAACAAAAATACGAAAAACAGCAAAGCAGCTGCAGTGTGTAATTGACAAAAATGAGTTTTTTCTTTCGAATTAGGCATAATGGCTCATTATGAACGTGGCGCGAAGGCCAACATATTCACAGCGTCGATTCGGCGCCCAACACCGACAGTGGCCACGAAAAACCCCCACGTGGGGGGAAACGTGGGCGCGACCCGGATGTTGGACGAAGGTCGCGCTCCCTTGCTCCGAACGACGCTGCGAAGCAACAATTATTATATAAAGGGCTGGGAGGGTGGGTAAGCGAGGTGAGGTTGCTCAACCAAGAATGAACCGTGAATAGAACGGTTGGCGTTTATATGAACGACCACTGAAAAGGGTTACGTAACAAAGCGCGCTTGGAATTAGCGCGCTACACCTGTCGTTCGATAACGAAAAGAAAAGATACTTTCTTTCTTCATTCTTCCGAAAGAAAATTCTTTTCTTTTCTATATCTACCTCATGTGATGAGACACAACACAAAGAAATTACACCAAAAACTTTTTTGGAGAACATTTGGTAGGAAGAGCCGCCTACCTGAGCGAGAACGCCAACAGACGGGCAGGGAACAAATAGACCACCAAATGGGTCTGACATTTTCGAAATGCACTATAATATATCACTGATGCACGTTAAATCGGCATCCCCAAAAAATGGACTGATTCGCAATACCATACAGAGGTACAGTGCTAGCCTTAAAGAGGCAATTAGCAGAACAACATTTCAATGAAAATTAGACCACCAAATGGGTCAATTTTTCATTGTACAATAATTTTCCACTGATGCACGCAAATCGGCATCGCCCAAAAAGGGACTGAGTTCAACATTTTGAATGTACGCGTACAGTGTGAGCCTAAAGGGATAAAGACCAACAATTTTCTCTAACACAATTAGACGAACAAAAGGGTCGAATATTTTTGGAACGTAAAAATGTATTAGGAATTATTGATGCGAGCAAACCGGCATCGGCAAGAAGACGCAGTTCTCATGAACTGAAAAGATATCGACCCTATGCACGGCGGCCACGACAGAGGGAAGTCACATTGTCATAGTACGAGTAGGCACATTGTGGATCTATTGTCACATTTAAATATGAAAACATGTCCCCCGTCATGGCCGCCGTGCACAAGGTCTATTGTACTTGTGAGATTTACCACACAACCTGCACTTACGTGCAGAAAGTGCAATGCAGGAAGTACAGAACAGGAAGTACAGTACGTGTGGGTAATGAAGAATCGAAGCGTACGACTGTGAATTATGTATTTTACCAAACAGTCATAAAATGGATTATTGTAGAAGTGTGCTTATCTTAATTTTCCTGACCAGGAAAAGCAGGGTTTAGATATTTTTTGGTGAAAAACACTTTTTTAACAATTTCGGTACCTAATTTGCATAATTTGCATATTTATCTTAACCATATGAATTGAGAAACGTGTTTATGTTCTCTGGCCATAAAATCATGGGTACATTACACAAATACATGTAAATCGTTTTGAGTAGATACTTGCGTACGAAAATACAGTGTAAATTTGTTTTCCCTAATGGTGGCCGCTAATTTGCATAATTTGCATATTTGTGTTCACACTATCAATTCAGAAACACGTTTATCGTGTACTGTGACCATGCGAACATAGGTTTAGACGCTTCATGTGCTTTGATTGGGTAGGCCTACCTACATATAAAGTTAGTGAAAAATGTAATTTTTCCTAATGGCGGCAGATCATTTGCATATTTGTGTTCACACTATCAATTCAGAAACATGTTTATCGTGTACTGTGACCATGCAAACATAGGTTTAGACATTTCATGTGCTTTGATTGGGTACCTACATATATAGTTATAGTGAAACATAATTTTTCCTAATGGAAGCATGTAATTTGCATATTATGCAAATTTGACACCTTTCCACCAAATATATTTTGGTAGACTTTTAGTATGGTGTTCAGGAGACTTTACTAAAATGCATACCAGTTAAAAAAAAAAATTATGTTGCAATTAGTGGTGGGTTGAGCCAAAAAAATGCTTAGATTGACTGGACTAGAAGTGCTAAACAATCAAATGACAGTGTCCTAAGGAAGGAGGGGTAAATGGAATATGTACCCACCTCCAATCCTTCGCGTTAATGTGCAAGTGGATGCCGTTAGGGCATACGATAGGCCAAAAAGGAAGATGTAGGCCAACGTGGAACAACCAATGTACCAGTAATATTGCCCGAAAGGATGCGCTTAAAAACTTGGACTATCAAAGAAACTGGGGGACAAAAATAATTATTCTTACCCGCCCAATTAATACTGTGAAAACGCGTCTATACTCTGGCTGCGCGCGCGTACCAGAATCTGGAATTAAATCGATTAATCTTGGCATTGCGAGGCGAGGCAAATCTATCAACTGTGTGAGGGCTCTATAGGCTATTCAGAAATTTGAATGATTTCTGATCGACTGACCAGTCGTCTAAGTCGCGCAATTGACTAATTTTGTCCGCTAGCGAGTTTTCGTGTCTAGGTATCAAAAAAGCGAGGTTGGAAACCGTTTCGGTATAGGAAAAACATAGAGTCGTCCCACGTGCAGCGAGACTCAATCGCGCGAGTTATGAATTTAAATACAAGACCGAGTGCCAATAAGGATGAGATTATGTGACCGGTAAAGCGGGCCAAGTCTCGCGTTTAGTTTTAATTCGCTCTTTGTTGTGATGGAACGAACGAAGGAGACGTTGCATGGCGGAAGCGAAATCAGGATCGGGAGATACGATAAGGCCGTCGTCGATGTACATAAACGCGATAATGCCGTTCAGCCGATAGTGGTGGACTAATGGTCTAGTGAGCTTGCAATGGTAATTACGTGGCAATTAAGTGCTACTAAGGCCGAAATTAAAAGGCTGAACGTTAATGGTAACGCGCGACTGAATCGTTATGGCGCCAAGAAAAACATTGGATGCAGGAAACAGAGAACTATAAACGCAACTTTTTGCTGCGACCGTCAAAGGGTTGCAACAATATGGAGGACTGAATTGTGCGTCAATGCAACGTTTTTCCCCCAATAACTCCTTCGCTAAAATGCAAATTGGGGGTTTGAGCTTACCCTTAAAACCCCGAGGTACTTGCTCAGAGGTTTCTTAGTCACGCGGTGGTGACGTCGGTAGTAGATAGTTGAGGTCGGCGCTGGGGCTGTCCTTTTATAGCTCCATGGGCTGTCCGAGTGATCGGAAGGCAGGGCAGTTGGTCCGGACATGGCCTGCGATTCCACACTGGAAACAGGTGCGGAATTCCGGACGATAGGTGTCACTGCGAAAAAGGGCGAAATGAATTAGGCACAGCAGGAGGGCGCTCAGGAATGTGAGCCTTGGCCTTGAATTTCTTTGCAGATTCAGTTCTTTTTGTAGCGCTAGCAGCCATTTTGTTCTGCTTTTCGGAGTCGTTTCTCATCATCCGAGTAGTCGGTTAGGTCGTCAGTAATGTACTTTTTAACTGTAGCCCAACCTTGCGAGGAACGATCCGCCAATTTAATTAGTTTTTTGGCGTTGCTTGATGTCGGCGCTGGCTTGCTCGAGAGCCTCCCTTGTTGCGCTGTTGTCTCCGGCGTCCAGTGACGTTAAAGTAGAGTCAATTAAAGCCGAGAGTTTTTCGGTATGGCAAAACTGGTCTCCGTTTCACTTTTAAAGTCCGGTGGGTTGTCCCCTGCAGTGCGTTGTCTATTGACTGCTCGGTATTGCACGGGTTCTTGAATGTCTGCATGTAACGGTGTAGCGAGGTGAGGTTGCTCAACCGAGAATGAACCGTGAATAGAACGGTTGGCGTTTATATGAACGACCACTGAAAAGGGTTACGTAACAAAGCGCGCTTGGAATTAGCGCGCTACACCTGTCGTTCGATAACGAAAAGAAAAGATACTTGTAACTTGGCCGTGCGTGTTGAACATATCCAATTATGTAAATAAAGTACATTGCCTAAAACAAAGGGCTTGGCCAATTTTTAAATATAAAAAACACAATGCGCACGCGCAAAGACGACCAATCACAGATCAAGATGAAGCGCCCTTTACCTGTCCTTATATTCTCCTGTGTGGAATATGTGGACGGGAACCAGTCTAGCGTGATCAGTGCTATTCTGTACCTATAGGGGGCGCACTTGCCATTGTCCACAGTCTAGCGGGGGGTGAGGGCGGGGCTTCGTGGGGAGAGTGCCGCCCTAGCAAGTTCGATTCTGTCGACAAAATGTGCGACATCGCAAATATTTGCAAAGATGTACGCTACTCTTTTGGTGAGAAGATTCATACAATAAATGTACTCGATCACAAGAGTCGATATTTGTGATGGTATATAGTGATGTCCCCTAACTTGGCGCACTTCGACAACTCACTGGAAATCCGCTCACCTTATAGCAAAACCCCCTAGCAGAATTAGTTGAAACTTACACACCTTGTAGTATAATTCATAGGCTCCAAGAAAAAGTAATACTTTTGACTCATCAACAAGTACAAAATAACACAAACAATCAGGACAAAACGATGAACACTTTTCCCCCGAAATCGCCCGGACTGTCCCCTAACGTGGAGCGCGTCGCTGATTGGCTGAAACGGTTTGATGCCTTACTACGATGGCCCACAAAGACCACTTGCACGCACACACTGTGACACTGTACACAACGCCAGTATGCCTGGTTTTATTCACGTGAAATGCCTATTACAGGCTTCCGTGTATGGTGTCATGACAACCTGAAGCAAACGGCGATGCCTTCACATTCCGGTGAATTTCTAGTAACTGAATGATTCTTCTCCGTATTTTAGTTTTGGAATTTATGAAGGTACTTGAGAACTTTATTTCCATTTAATGCCAAGTGTAACAGATTGTTTATTGCGCCAAGAAAGAACGGAAAGTAAAGCCCGCCACGTTAAGGGCCGCGCCACGTTGGGGGACATCAACGATATATGCGACGCGCGTCGCTTTGAGAAAAACAAGCGATTTATAGATAATTTGGAGTGAATGACATCCTGAAAATCAAAGAATGACAAAAACACTTTACGCCCAAAATAAACCTGTGATTTTAGTGCCTCGTTTCACTCCAAATTAGCTCCAAACCGCTTTTTGTCACAGCAACGCGCGTTGCATTTACGCGGGAAAAGTCTCTCTTTTTCCTTGAAAACACTTGATTTGTATGTCATGCTCAACAGACTTAGTGCATGGAGTCTCAAGTTGCGAACGTGTATGTTTTCCTTTCCCATTTTTTAATCCTTGAATTTACCCCGCTTTCTTCTAACCCTAAGCAAACCATCAGACAAACAATATGAAGAAGGCGGCTGGGGTTGGATCGTAATGGTTTCTGCCTTCACTGCTGACTTCATCATTTTCGGGAATCTAAAGGCTATGGGCGTTCTGTTGGACTCCATCGTGCGAGACTTTGACACAGATCTCTGGCTTGCAGGATGGGTGGTGTCCATGTCACTCGCACTACAGTTGATAACAGGTTGGTTTGACCCTGTGTACTGTTT
Source organism: Henricia sp. BOLD:AAB3569 (assembly GCA_037783545.1). Taxonomy (NCBI): domain Eukaryota; kingdom Metazoa; phylum Echinodermata; class Asteroidea; order Spinulosida; family Echinasteridae; genus Henricia; species Henricia sp. BOLD:AAB3569. Next base: position 689,402 of record JBBELK010000161.1, on the reverse strand, counting down.
GTTCTTTAAAAACGTTAAAGCCCCAATGGGTAATTCCCAAAATTAGGGGTCCAAAAGTGTGACATGCTTTTTAAGATTTCCAAGTGTTTTTAGTGATTGCAAGTGGTTTCCCAGTAGAAAATAATTATTAATGCCACTCAAATTTAATGTTTGTGTGTAGATATGGCACCAAGGTTAATGCAAACTCAATCTACAGCCAATTGTAACCCGGGACACCAAACTCCTATTCAATACCATGGAACAAATTAGAAGCATGGTCTTTTGTTTTGAATATTTTTCAGGAATCAGAGAACAAAATATTGAAGAAAATGATGCTGCCCCCGTATAATCACAGGCCACAGTCCATTACTGAGAATTTGTGGTCATAAGTGGTGATTTTTTTTCTGAGCCGACAAGTCAATCTTTGAAGATTGTAAAATACATGCAGCATGCAAAAGATATGCAACACGCGCAGCAGCCAATGTACGTAGGCCTACAGTGTTATACAGACCTCGCTAGCGATAGGCGAAACGCCATCTACCAAAAATAGCGCTTGCAGACTTTTTTTTAGATTGCCCAAGTTCGAAGCATTCATTTTCCACATGAATCCACACATCCATTCAAAATTTGATGAAGCTTATGCTAGCAGAGAAATTTATTCAGTTTTTGTATCGTTTTTAGAGATAATTATGCATGTATTATAAATTGTAAAAAAACACATTTTAGTTACCCGAATCACTTTCGGGTCGGTTGTATACTTAAAGGCACAGGCTCGTCAGCAATGCGCGCCCGCCAAATTCGTGCTCGAAACACGCAGCTCCATGCCTTTGCTATGGAGCTGCGTATTGTGTGGCACACATTTGGCGGGCGCGCATTGCTGACGAGCCTGTGCCTTTAAGATTGGACAGTATACAAATATTGACTGCTCATGAGGGTGATGGTGCAAACTATCGTCCCGAGGTTATTTTGAGACGGCAGGCCTGCTATTTTCCCGAGGCCGTAGGCCGAGGGAAAATAGCAGGCCTGCCGTCTCAAAATAACCGAGGGACGATAGTTTGCTCCATAACCCGAATAAAGAGCAGTCAATATTTGTTTTATATACCTCATACATTGATTTTATGTGTCAAAATTATTGGTATTTTTGACCTATGACGCAGAGGTCAAACAATAGTACTTTTTCAGTTGCCCAAAATTGTACTATCCTTTGACCTATGACGCAAAGGTCAAACAATAGTACTTTTTTTAGTTGCCGTCGGAAATGGTTAAACTATTCCATGTCAGGTGATCTGCTTTTAACCAATCAGTTAACGAGACTCAATGTATGAGGTATATAAAAAAATTTATATACAAAAAACAAAATCCCGCCCGTGTTATAGGAATAGGGGTTTTAGTCTATACAAATAGTCTATAGGCCCTTACGATTTTTCTCTCATCCTAAATTTGTTTGTTTCGTTTCAATGGTGATTAGGCACGATACCATACCATAGTATATACTGACATTTTGTTTTCTTCTGCTGGCGGAGCAGCTCCTTTAGTAGTAGCGCTTCTCCGTCACTTCGAGTGCCGACCTGTTTTCCTGGTAGGCGGAATTATGGCAACATCGGGGTATCTCCTGGCGGCGGTTTCCCAACAGTTTGAAGCATGGTGTGTGTTCGTCGCCATTTTTGGAGGTGTGCAAGGGATATAATATTTTAACTTTTACTGCATTTTGCTGGCGAAATATTAGTAGATTTACTGCACAGCAGAATGGCATAAAGCAAAATTAAGATGGGGAGATGACATCACAAAGTTTCAAGGGAAACCGTGGACAAAGCTATACAACAAGAAAGGGTATTCTTGAAAGGCTTTAGATTATGCCTACTATACATATCATAAAACGCAAAATTTGAACCACTTAACCCTGTTGGCTATCTGACGACATTCATGGGGTTCCTATAGACTTTTCTATGGAGCTGCCTATTTCGTGGCACGAAATTGGCGCGCGCGCGCATTGCTGACGAGCCTCTGCCTTTAAGGGCCTGTTTGTTTCATGACATATCCGAATCCAGATCCCGGGTTGTTTTACCGCGCAGAAACAAACGAAACTGCTTTCAACTCGGATCTCAAATCACGTGAATTGCAATTTATTTACCAAATTTGTGAAATTTCTGTTCCAAATTTCTCCGACGACATTCATCGTAATAAGCATCCTAAAATTTTGTTATCGTGTGTTGCCTTTCAAAATTGAAAAGACACGGTTTTACGCACACAAACATCTTCGCGATGTTAATTACGTCGCCATTTTAGATCTAGCACTGAACCATCTCTCGAGAGGGATTCCACAGATCACAGATCTCGATCAGGATATGCGCGAAGTGAACGAGTTCACCTTGGATATGCGCCGATCTGAATCTGGATCCGTCCGAAACAAACACGCCCTAAGAACCCAGAGGCTGCGTTCGGGCGTGCAGTTCTCGTTACTCCGGAGTAATGCGTGCGCATTTCACTCGGGTCACATCACGCGAACGGCAAGTCCGCAGTGCGCGAATAGCAATCAGTGAAGATGGCCGTCTCTTGCCATCACTGCACAAGAAACGCCGTTTAAATGCTCACAAGAAACTGAGGAAATACAGGCCGTAAGTCGCGAGAACCTTTGATGCCGTCCAAAACAAACCTTAGTGAGTTGTTGTTTCAGTTATCCAGTTGACACGTTGAGCAAATTCACCTAAAATCCCACCCATATTCCGCCGTCTTCGTACAAATCACATGACTCTCGTTGGGAGTAAGAGCACACTCCCCATTTGTTGGGGAGTGGGGAGAGTATACTCTCCCCGACCCGAGTGTTGTTATTCTTGCCGTTCGCGCGCGCAGGAGTATACTCGTGTTAACACGAGTACACGCCCGAACGCAGCCAGAAAGGCGTATATGGTTCTTTCCTCGCCATTCACTTCTGGCGCATCCCGGGTTTGATTCCTGGGCGAGTATGTGGATTGGGTTTGCACCCCCCTATACTTGATCGCGTGAGTTTCTCCCAGGGGATTTTTCTGGTTTTTTTTCCTCCCACTTCTAAAACTGCATCTCCTTTTTCATCATCTCGAGTTGATAATGAAGTATAGTTAAAGGTAAAACCGTATAGTTGATGGCATAAAGGGCCTTAGTTGCCAGATATGCCATAAAATTAACAAAAACAAAAACAAATTTGTGTCATTTTCTCTTTTTGAATTAGGTGTCGGTTCTGGATGCTTCAGATATGCTCAGCTTTCTCTTCTGTCGACGTACTTTAAGCACCGCTACCCTTTTGTCCTCGGCATAGTTACTCTGGGCATGTTCTGTGGCACAATGCTGTACGGTCCCATGACACAGGTTTTAGTTGATACCTACGGCTGGAGATCAGCCATGCTGGTACTTGGCGCACTGACTTTTCATCTGGTCCCTTGCGCAGCCGTGTCTAGGCCCTCTAGTTTTTGGACCCGAACGGCTTATTACCGAACGATCCAGGACGAGGATTGTGTTGAAGATGACACAAAGGAACTTCGGGGAAAGTCGGATGAGGACGAAGGCAGGAGCCTCTGCCAGAAGATTTTACAAACGTTTAACATGGATGTCTTTTCCAACGTCCGTTTCATTTTGGTGACTGTATCCGGGTCCCTTTCCGCGTTCTGTTTCGTAGGCTGGGCGGTGTACGTCGTCCCGCACGGCGTCGTCCAGGGCCTGAGCAACATCCAGGCCTCCTTTCTCCCAACCGCGTTCGGCCTTGGAAGCATCTTCGGCAACACCACAATCCCTTTGATTCTCCAAACGAAGTTCTTCCGAAGCAGCACCCGGCTAACCATAAGCCTGGCAACTCTGTCATCGAGTGCCCTTTTCTTCCTGGACCCGTTCGTGACGTCGTTTCCCGGCTTGCTCATCGTGACGGTCGGGTTGGGTATCGGAATGGCGCTTTTTAGCGTCACAAAATTGATGTTATATCGTGAAATATTTTCGGACGATGAGCTGCTGGGTGCCTTCTGTTGGCAGGCTTGTGTTCTCGGAGTTGTGGATATACCGTCCGGGTTTATTTCAGGTAAGGTTGGAGTTTATAATAGCTTCGGGCTCCGACACGAGCATCCTCTTAAAACAGTGCCCCTTTAACGCACTCCCCGATCGTGCGTACCGAGGCCCTGTTGAAACCGGCCCCTTTTCGCTGGGGAACAAGTGACAGAAATATTGTCGCCTCCTCTGAACCAATCACGAAACTTGGCAGTGCATTGCAGGCATTCAAATGTAACGCGCGCAGATTGTAAGTACCGTGCATGCAGTGTGCTACATGTACTCGGTAATGCTGGCCGTCGTCCGCGTCGGCGATTGGCTGCTATTTAAAGCATACTAGGGAATCCGTTCTATTCAATTCGTCAGCATGCATCCCCGTTATTAATTTTTAAGCTGCGGGGTAAGTAAGATCGTCGCCGGGAATTTGGGTAGGAATGGGACAGTCATGGGGGAGTGTATAAAAGCTTTATTACAGATGGCCAACTTGCCGAAGGAATCTTTGTCACATCTCAAACGATTATAAAGAGCCCACAAAAAAAAAACACTGCAATAAATATCTTTGTGTCAATTTTCTTCAGGATGGTTTTATGAGGTAACTGGAAGCTTCAAAGCGACGTTCATCGTGTTTGGAGCAGTAAAAATGTTGTCAGTCGTTCCCCTCGCAGCAGATTTTGCAGTGACGTCCTACTATAAAACAGATTGAAACAAAACGGCAAGTTAGTTGGAAAATCATGAGAAAGCTGGAAGTTCAACAAATGTTTGATGTGTGTTAATGTTTTTATATTCGGTAACAAACAGAACATCTGGTATCGGGATAATTCGAACCCGAGACCTCCGACTCACCGGGCAGACGCTCTACCAACTAAGCTCCGAGGCACAGTTGGTATACTCCCTCATGGTTTCCCTATGGACCAAATTTTGTTCAGAGTGTTGCATGCATGGTAACGCAACTGGGCAAAGTAACGATCGCAATATCTAGTATGGTGCCTGATCTCCATTGAAATGAAACAACCAAACTTGAAAAGAGAGACAAATCACACTATACCAGCGTCTGCCCGGTGGGTCAGAGGTATCGGGTTCGAATCCCGATAAGCCCCTTACGATTTTTTTCTCTCATCCCAAGTTTGGTTGTATATTATGTGTATGTCGTATCTGTGGGATTATTGCAAGTGTAAAAATGGTGGCAGGAGGTGGGATCAAGTCAACAGTGCAATGCAAAGATTTGTTTTTCTCGGTGTGGTTTGAAAATAATGCAACTCGGTTTCGTGGTACATTGCGGTTGAATGACTATATACATGTAGTTTTAGGGTTTTTGCCTTTATTGCCGCGTGATTAACATAATTGTGTTCTAGTTGCCCGCAAATTTAAATGTCTTTGTTGGTTTGAACGAGGTGTTTAAGTCTTTTTTGAAGAATTAACCATTATTATGAATGAACATTTTATTTATGAGGCCTCTATTTTTTTATTCCCGTTTATTATTGATTCACGTTTCACTTGAATGAGTCCTTGAATTTGAATTGAGCCGTTTGAATAATGATGTAGACTTTTTAAACGACAGTATAGATTCAACAGGGAAGAGATATGGTGTGGTTTGAAAATAATGCAACTCGGTTTCGTGGTAATAATAATAATAATAATAGACAGTTATTATATAGCGCATTACAGATCCGACGGATCTCTCAATGCGCTTTCTGCATTATTACCCCTGGTCATTGGGCTCAGTAGTATCATTCCTTAATCCTTCTCAACTCCCTGGGGGGTATACAGTCCCATGCAGCTTATGCGCACAGGGACTAATCAAACACATTAGCTTTCTCTACCCTCACAGGTACCCATTTCCTCCTGGGTGGAGAGAGGCAATTCATGGCAAAGTGCCTTGCCCAAGAGCACACGCACCATGGACAAACCGGGATGGGATTCGAACCCACGACCTGTGGATTGACCATAGTCTTGGATTCAACACGCTACACCGCTCGGCCATGGTGCCCCAGGTACATTGCGGTTTTAAATTTAAAGGGCCTGTGACATGCTAAACAACTTTGTGCCTAAGCTTTGCTTCATAATGACGGATTACTTGTTCAGCAAGACATACTATTGTTCGTTTGGATGTAAAATCAATAAAAGGTGGCATTTTTCAACTTTGAAGATTTCACTGCAATAAATCACAGACAGAGGGCGCTGTTTTGAGTGCATCACATAAGGAAGACAGAAGGGAAAAGTTAAGAAAAAACATAAGACTTCAAGTTGGACTTGTGGCAAATTGCTGCAGTTTCTACCCCCAGTTTTGTCATGGCTTACAGCAGGCAACATGTAAAACAAACTCAAACAGCCATGGATTACAAAAGTTTCAGGAAAATTGAGAAAAAATTGGAATCTTTTGTGCACTGTGGTATGCCATGTCCCTTGTGTGCCATCATAAAAACCCTGTGCAGCTATTTACACAAAACGGTACCGCCCCCAATGCTGAACTTCCGGGAGAGATTCCCAAGACTACTCGGCTGCGTTCGGGCGTGTATACTCGTGTTAACACGAGTTATACTCCTGCGCGCGTGAACGGCAAGAATAACGACACTCGGTTCAGTGAGAGTATGCTTTCACTACTCCCCAACAGGAGTGTGCTCGTACTCCTGTCAAGTGTCATGTGATTTGTACGAAGATGGTGGGATTTTTTGTGAATTTGCTCAACGTGTCAACCCAATAACTGAAACAATAACTCACTAAGGTTTGTTTTAGACGGCATCAAAGGTTCTCACGACTTACGGCCTGTATTTCCTCAGTTTCTTGTGAGCAATAGTAAACGGCATTTTTTGTGCAGTGATGGCAAGAGACGGCCATCTTCACTGATTGCCATTCGCGCATGCGGAATGCCGACTTGCCGTTCGCGTGATGTGACCCGAGTGCAATGCGCACGCATTACTCCCGAGTAACGAGAACTGCACGCCCGAACGCAGCCAAAGAGGCAAGTGTGGTCACTCTGGCCTTGATTTGAAAGGGCACTAAGGCCAACTAGAGGGGCACTGAGGCCAACTTTGTTCCAAATGTGTATACTGGTGTATGCAAATCTCATGAAATTTAAGAGGATAGGGCATACTGGCCAATTTGGCCTCAGAAAGTGTATATATCTTTAAGAGCATCGGGGCCAACTCAGCAGGCCATGAGGTCAATTTCCTGTTTTCTTCCCATGGATAGTATTTTGGGGAGGTATTTTATATGATTGTTAGGTTAGAACAAAATCCATTTTCTGGACAAATTCAATTGAGAGACTGCTTCATTGTCAAGCAGACCACAGTCAAATCATAATGGTCCACAACATTTATTTCACTGTTAGACAAAACAGATGACAATAATACATATTAATATAAACATTATTATAATATATTTTTATAAAATATTCCTGTTCTTCCATTTACACCCGCAATCAAGGCACTCCATGTATTGTCTTTTCAGACATGCACCATCATTTTACCAACAATAAGAGCCTTGTTGATTAATACATACATGTACATAAGAGTATTAGGGTCATTCCTGAAAACGGGGCTGCGCTCGAGCGTGTACTCGTGTTAACACGAGTTATACTCGCGTGAACGGCAAGAATGAACGGCAAGAATAACGACACTCGGGTCAGTGAGAGTATGCTCTCACTACTCCCCAACAAATGGGGAGTGTGCTCGTACTCCTGTCAAGTGTCATGTGATTTGTACGAAGATGGTGGAATATGGGTGGGATTTGTGTGTGAATTTGCTCAACGTGTCAACTCAATAACTGAAACAATAACTCACTAAGGTTTGTTTTAGACGGCATCAAAGGTTCTCACGACTTACGGCCTGTATTTCCTCAGTTTCTTGTGAGCAGTGAAACGGCATTTTTTGTGCAGTGATGGCAAGAGACGGCCATCTTCACTGATTGCCATTCGCGCACGCGGATTTGCCGTTCGCGTGATGTGACCCGAGTGCAATGCGCACGCATTACTCCCGAGTAACGAGAACTGCACGCCCGAACGCAGCCTATGAGTCCAACATTCTTGGTATTCCAAGCTAACACGAAAGTAAAGTTCATGCTTGTACACACATTTACAAGCCAGAGTGCCCATCTCTCTTTAATTAACAAGGGAGCCAGACTCCTCTGTTGACTTAGCTGTTGGGGGTTTACCACTGCGAGTCTGTTTACCTTGCACCATGATACACCTTGGTGGAGAGAAGCAATTGAGGCAAAGTGCCTTGCCCAAGGACATACGACATTGGTTGCAATGGAGCTCAAACTCACAATGTTCAATTACAAGTCAAGTGGTCTAATCCAATACACCGCATTTCTCCAAGGAATGGGAATTTACGGTAAATTCAGAAACCGGTTTGGAATTATTTCAAGCGCCTGTTAACCGACATTAAAAATTGTTGTTGGTGTTTATAGATGCATGTGCAATGTACACAATACCCATAGGCCTGAAAAATAATCATGGAACCTTTATCTGGTCAAATTTTTACTACGACCCCCCATGTCAATTAATTTCAATTTCATGAAGTCATTACAAATAACCCTCTGAAAACTATCGTAAATTCTTTAAAATTGGTTTTTGTTTAAACGTTCAGCAAAACCATTTTAAAATTTTGTTTCTCGGTTAAACGGTTAAATGTCCCATCCCTAATTTCTTCAAACACGTAGCAAACACAGTTGCAGGGATTTTGTGTTGGTTAGTGAAAATGTGGCCCCTTTCTGGCAAAATAGGAAGTCGGATGTCACACACACAGTCATTACCATAACCAGAAGTCAGCGGTGAATCCAGTTCCTTTCAAATGCAAAAATATAACGGACATTTTGAGAAGTACCTTGGAATCTTCAGGTGCTGCCCGGAAATTCTATTGTATTTTTGTAATTTTATGATCTTTTTGCCAAAACAGGTCAGAAATATAGTTAACTTCTGAAGTCGAAAATAGTATTTGTAATTTACGGAAACCTGAAAATAAATATATACAAATCCGATTGCATGATTAATGAATACAAATTTTGGTGTCCGATCCCACATTACTTTACGACACAATATAGGGGCGTTCAAGATACACTGTGTAACACCCGTCGCAATGTAGTATCCCTAAAGTAAGGTTCATCTGTGAAAAAATTTTAAAGAAGCTGATTTCAACTGATTTTGGTAGGTGTGGGTGTCAACATTTACCAAAAAAAAGTGAGCTGGGATAGGGGGTGGGGAAATTGCGTTTTCGGGGGTCAAAGGTCATTGACCCCAAATTTTGCTCAAAGTATATCGTGTTTGGTCTCAAATGAAAGGAAATTTAATTTCAAACACTGGAAGTGATATTCATTTCATCATTTAATACGTCTGTAAAAAGTTAAGCGTGATTGAAGATGTGGCGCTGGTACTGGTTAACAGGGTATTTCCCGCTATTCACAATTTAGGAAACCTTTGAACTCTATCATGACACATGAATATGTATCTTTGAAGATATACCACATTATTCTGAGGCTGCTGTCGAACAGTTCAGTGCACGTAAAGTACACATATGCACTAAGAAATACAAATTACAGTCTGAAGCCATCCCGGCCCAGTCTGAATAAGCCATCCCGGCCCAACCTGAAGCCATCTTAGCCAAGCCCAATGCCCTCCCAGCTCAGCCAAAAACCACAAAACCCCAGCCCGAAGCCATCCCGGCCCAGTCTAAAGCCATCCCGGCCCAACCTGAAGCCATTCCAGCCAAGCCCGAAGCCATCTCAGCCAAGTCTAATGCCCTCCCAGCTCAGCCCAAACCCCAAAACCCCAGCCATATGCCATCCCAGCCCAGCCCGAAGCCATCCCGGCCCAGCCCAAATCAATCCCAGCCCAAACCGAAGATACCCCGAGCCCAGCCCGAAGCCATCCCGGCCCAGCCCAAATCAATCCCAGCCCAAACCGAAGATACCCCGAGCCCAGCCCGAAGCCATTCCGGCCCAGCCTAAAGCCACCCCAGGCCCAGCCCGAAGCCACTGCACCCTGACCCAACGTAAAGACTTCCCAGTGCAGCCCGGAACCCTCCCAACCTTGTCCAAAGCCTTAATTCTCAGCTCTGCCCGAAGCCATCCCAGTTAAGTTCAGCCCAAAGCCATCCTGGCCCAGCCCGAAGTCATCCCACAGCTTCAGGCTGGACTAGGGTGGCCTTCAGACTTGGCCTGAGGGCTTTGGGCTGAGCCGGGGTAGCTTTGGGCTGGGCCGGGGTTGCTTCGTGCTGGGCTGGGGTGGCTTCAGGCTGGGCTTTTGGGCTTTAGGCTGGGCTTTTGGACTTCAGGTTTTTGCTGGGAGGGCATTGGGCTGGGGCTGGATGACTTCGGGGTGGGCCGGGATGGCTTCGGGCTGGGGTTTTGGGGTTTGGGCATAACTGGGAGGGCATTGAGCTTGGCTTAGATGGCTTCGGGCTGAACCGAGATGGCCAAGTTTGTTAGGTTTTTTATCCTGATTAAACATGCATGGGCCTGACCAGACTTTTTGAACCCCATGTCTCAAAAACAGCCCTAGAAGTGCAGGTTGTCAGGGAGGCAATTCTGGCAGAGTGGCCCACCCTGCCTTAGCAGCTCATATGGTGACTGGTGCAGCCAGTCTTGCCACAGTTATACACATTAATGAATAATACAATTAGCTATATCTGACATCAGCAGTTATATTAGAGAAGTCATTCCCTTCCATGCCTGTAAGGGTTTTTTTTATGTTGGAGTATTTTGGTGCTATATTGACCCACATATTTCCCACATTGTGGCAGAAAGCCTTTCTACCAATATAATCAAATTAACCTGTATTTATATGGCGAATAAAATACGTTGAGACAGAATAATATCATGTTATAGTAAAACTTTATTAATTTACACGTACAGTTTTGTTTGATGGCGAGGATTATCAAATTTAGCGAAACTCCCTTTAAAATTGACCTTTTGACCTCTGTTGACCTACTTACTAAATTAAAAGACATAACTCATGTACCACTGTGTATAACTCTTTGGTACAACAATTTGGTGAAGAAATAATTTGGTAAGGATTTAGTTCCCAGATTTCGGCAATATTCCCTGACTTCTCAAATAGAGGTGCCATACGAGAATTGATCACCAACACTAGGCCCACATCTTCAATCACGCTTAACATTTTACAGAAGTATTAAATGGTAAAATTAATATCACTTCCAGTGTTTGAAATTAAATTTCCTTTAATTTGAGACCAAACACGATATACTTTGAGCAAAATTTGGGGTCAATGACCTTTGACCCCCGAAAACGCAATTTCCCCACCCCCAATCCCAGCTCACTTTTTTTTGGTAAATGTTCACACCCACACCTACCAAAATCAGTTGAAATCAGCTTCTTTAAAATTTTTTCACAGATTGGCTAAAAATATGTTTAATTTGGGGTTACTAATGCACCAGTATTTACTTCAAAAGAGCTTCATTGTGAGCGACAATTTCACCGTTTTTTCACAAAACAGGTAATAGAGTGTTGTCATATTACATGAAGTGTTTTTCACGTTTGTATTTTGAATTACAAGAACAAAACAGGCATGATAAACATTAACTTTGTGTATTTTCCATTCAATACTGCACAGACCGTTTTGTATGTTTCTCCGGATGACGTCAAAACCCTGTTGATAAACAAGCCAAGTGACCTCGAGCGTTTCAGAATTCGGGTGAAGAGGGTCGGAACTGCTTTACGTTTTAAGCACAAGCCTGTCGATTTTTTGTGAAAAACAAGTTGTCATGGTGTTGTAGACACATACACGTGACCTCCATGATAAACAGAAAAACTAAAAAAAATGTGGACGGGGGATTCTAGCTGTTTAAGCAAAATGTATTTACAGCCCTACTCCCTCTTATTTTGTGTCATAAATCTGTGTTTTTCTTGGTACTCGCATCTTGATGCCAAACTGTCCGCCATGTTTTACTACTCGCGGTTACTAGGTGACGTCATTACACCTTGCTTTACACCAGAGACCCGCTTGCGAGCTCGGGCAGTGGTAGCTCGTGTAGCACGTGATGGCTAAAAGAACGCTCCGGTGTAAATCGATGTTAAACCAAGTAGGCATATAGAACGCCCCTAATTTAAATTGCTTGTTTTGTATTACAAATGGCGCATGAATAACTTGCATGCAGCAAGCATAAACCTTTGACAATACTCGTATTTTAAATCATTATTTTTTATATAATTGTTTTTGAAGACCTATTTTCAGGAACAACCCATCAACTGTTTTTATAGGCATACATGTACTGTACAATCTTATATGTATGCTGTACTAACTTTTTAATATGCACAAAAATACCACATCCGCTCACGTCTTAAAATATTTAACTTTTTTTTCTTTATACTTTTGGTCATTATTACACACATGTACTATACGTTTTAAAATATTAGTTTGAAGACTTGGTTACAAATGGAAAAGTGTCAAGTGCTAAGACATAAAGTACATATACTAACACAGAACATGCATGTTTTACTCGCCATGACGTGTGTATAAAGCCGAACGTTGATAATATACTCTCCAACAAAAGAAACTGTGCATGGTAAAAATTGCTGTATTTTTTCAAGAAGGTGGAAAATAAACACCAAATTCACATATATTCTCCGACATTGTCAGAAAAAGGTTATGCACTCAAAACCTGCTCATGGCATAGTGCAGGACTTAGGCATGCCTGGGTGTTGATTTCACATTAGGGGTCCTACAGGTTGTTATGTAACAGAATTCCATAAAGTTCAGGTCTCGTTAGCAAGCCGTACAAAAGGACTACCCAAAAGTCAATATTCTCTTTCATGCGCGTGTCATTGGCTCCATGAGGCGAAGATGCACAGCAGTGATTAATGCACAAGGGGGACACACTCGATACTGACTTTGTGACTTCAATATTGGCAAGTCAGTTTTTACCAACCTCTGAGAACACGAAGAACACATTTTGTACATTTCAAGTTCGGTTAACCATTTGAAAGATTTCATGGACTTTCATTAACAGTTTATTCCAGCGAGTTATCTGCCATGGCTGAAAAAATACAGCAATTGTTATCATGCACAATTTCTTTTGTTGGAGGTACATATAAGTGTCCAGATCAAATTTTGCCAAAAACAAACTATGCTTTTTATTTTATTTTGGGGACCGAATTGTATTTCAGAATAAAGAAACGTTGGCCAGAGCAACATGAATTTGAGTTTCTGCATTTAGGGGCCATTCAAAATAATCAATGTTAAAACATTTCGGTTTTATTTTTTTTCTTATTTTTCTAACTCAGTTAGGACATTTGATGTGTCCCAGACTAAAGACGGTTATATTGCAATCCACCCCTGAAGGCTCAGGCCAGGCTGGGCTTTTCACTGGCAGGGCCTAACCAGATCTATTGGAGTGGTGCCTTAGGTGATCATGTTGTCTGTCAAGTCAGTGTTAACAATGAGAGATGGATGAGTCAGCCAGCATGCAAGAGAGTCCATTGTTTGGACTCCTGGGTTACAAAGAGCCTGAAGGCCCTGGCAATGCCCAGGCCAGGCTGGGCTTTTCACTGGCAGGGCCTCACCATATCTATTGGACTGGTGCCTCAGGTGACCGCACTGTCTGTCAAGTCAGTGTTAACAATGAGAGATGGATGAGTCAGCCAGCATGCAAGAGAGTCCATTGTTTGGACTCCTGGGTTACAAAGAGCCTGAAGGCCCAGGCAATGCCCAGGCCAGGCTGGGCTTTTCACTGACAGGGTCTCACCAGATCTATTGGACTGGTGCCTTAGGTGACCATGCTGTCTGTCAAGTCAGTGTTAACAATGATAGATGGAGGAGTCAGCCAGCATGCAAGAGAGCCCATTGTTTGGACTCCTGGGTTACAAAGAGCCTGAAGGCCCAGGCAATGCCCAGGCCAGGCTGGGCTTTTCACTGACAGGGTCTCACCAGATCTATTGGACCGGTGCCTCAGGTGACCATGCTGTCTGTCAAGTCAGTGTTAACAATGAGAGATGGATGCAAGAGAGTCTATTGTTTGGACTCCTGGGTTACAAAGAGCCTGAAGGCCTGGGCAATGCCCAGGCCAGGCTGGGCTTTTCACTGACAGGGTCTCACCAGATCTATTGGACCGGTGCCTCAGGTGACCATGCTGCCTGTCAAGTCAGTGTTAACAATGAGAGATGGATGCAAGAGAGTCTATTGTTTGGACTCCTGGGTTACAAAGAGCCTGAAGGCCCAGGCAATGCCCAGGCCAGGCTGGGCTTTTCACTGACAGGGTCTCACCAGATCTATTGGACCGGTGCCTCAGGTGACCATGCTGTCTGTCAAGTCAGTGTTAACAATGAGAGATGGATGCAAGAGAGTCTATTGTTTGGACTCCTGGGTTACAAAGAGCCTGAAGGCCTGGGCAATGCCCAGGCCAGGCTGGGCTTTTCACTGACAGGGTCTCACCAGATCTATTGGACCGGTGCCTCAGGTGACCATGCTGTCTGTCAAGTCAGTGTTAACAATGAGAGATGGATGCAAGAGAGTCTATTGTTTGGACTCCTGGGTTACAAAGAGCCTGAAGGCCCAGGCAATGCCCAGGCCAGGCTGGGCTTTTCACTGACAGGGTCTCACCAGATCTATTGGACAGGGGCCTCAGGTGACCGCGCTGTCTGTCAAGTCAGTGTTAACAATGAGAGATGGATGCAAGAGAGTCTATTGTTTAGACTCCTGGGTTACAAAGAGCCTGAAGGCCCAGGCAATGCCCAGGCCAGGGCCTCACCAGATCTATTGGACAGGGGCCTCAGGTGACCATGCTGTCTGTCAAGTCAGTGTTAACAATGAGAGATGGACGAGGCAGCGAGCATGCAAGAGAGCCCACTGTTTGGACACCTGGGTTACAAAGAGCCTGAAGGCCCAGCCAATGCCCGGGCCAGGGCCTCACCGGATCTATTGGACAGGGGCCTCAGTGACCATGCTGTCTGTCAAGTCAGTGTTAACAAATGTTAGAACTAAAACTGGGAAAACAATCTCGCAGTATAATGACCCCTTTCAAACACGTGCGAATATGCCATTTTGGGAGTCAAATAATGCTGAGTCATTGTGGAAGCAATGTGCGTGCGCGTTGTGTGTGTCTCTGGTTGCCGCAACGCGGTTTAGTTCACCAATGGGAGCCTCAGCATAGCGCGTTACGCGCGCTATGGACACACACAACGCGCACGCACATTGCTACCACAACGACGCGGCATTGTTTTACTCCCAAAATTACGTCATTGGCACGAGCTCAACTGACTTGTGTTTTACAAACTCTGCAGTCGATCAGGATCCATTTCCAAAAACTGGCCCAGTTGTTCAACTAGCTTAGTGAATGTTGGCCGAGTGTGCTTATCCGCATACCAGCACTGGTGCATCGTGTTGTATATGATCTGTGGGCAGTCTATGGGCTTAGCAAGTCGGTTACCAGCCCTCAGGAAATCTGCTATCTGCTTACGATCCATCTGCTGATCTTTGTATCTGATTGATAGTGATTAACACAGGATTGCAAACAAATAGCAACTGAGCTTTCAGAGCAACAACTACATCATAAGCAGGGAGTTAAAGATAGTATACATGATTGGTAAATTGTTACAAATAGTTTATCCCCCTGTGTGATTGAAGATATGCATGATTAAAACCAACCTGAGCAAAAACCAGCTCCGTCTAACTTTTGAGAAAACAGTCAAAAAAGGGTTTGCAGTCATTTCACCCTAAAACCACTTCGCCTTGAACCACAGCCTGTGGTTTTGGGGCGAAGTGGCATTTGGCCGATGTAGTGTTTGGATGAAGTAATTTGGGGCGAAATGGCACTTGGGCGAAATGGTTTTGGGGCGAATTTAATTTTCGTCTCATGAGATGAAAACTAATTGTTTTACTCATTTCTCAAAGACTATAGCACTTCAGACAAAACCATTTCAGGGGAAGTTTTCTACGGTCATCATGTTTATATTGTGCAAGTTAGGCGTAAATCTGTGAACATTTCTGATTTTCGAGATTACCAATGATGTATACTGCCTTTAACAAATCAATAGGGCTTTGTACTTTTCTGGTTTATAAAAATATTTGGGCCTTGTTTGGTGTTTTGGTAAATTACAGGTTTTAATGCCCAGTCTTTTTCTAAATGCTCGATCCACGACTACTGCTGTAGCCGAACAGACGAACGGAACTGATAACCGTCGATTGATTGAAGCGGTTTGATTGCAAACGCCCTCTAGCGGCGTGGCATACGTTTGCAATGTGAAAATGGCGTATCGGGAGTATTTGTACCGTATTTTCTTGGACAGAATTATATGCACATTGTGAAAAGCATTTTGACGGAAATCAATAAGTCCTCTTACAGAAACACAAATACTTGCGGGTACTACAAACAATCGTCGGAAAATGGACCCATTGGCGAGGAAAAAAGACCATCTCGTGCAATCTCACGATTGCTTGCACGTGGTACAAATCACAAAATGCATGCATACCGCAAGTTGCAACAGTAGCGCCGCGCTCCGGCCGCGGATTCCGTTCAGTTTTCTGGGTCGATATCATCCCTCCAAAGCCGTTATATTGTTCATTACGACAAATAAATCTTGTGAAAGAGCGGGTTTGAAGATATATACGTTATAAAGAAAGCTAGCTGTAAGCTTGTGCTGTATTGGGTTTTGGGACACCGCGGTATGCCTTGAAAAAATACCGCAGTATTTGGTATTATCAAGTACTTTTCTATATAAGCCATTTCAAAGTACCTATGCATTCAGAAATTCTTTCGTTGCAGGTTTCATGTCGTCCAAAATTGCTCCGGTAGTCTCCCAACATCGTGAGTTTTTATGCCAGTCCCTGCAGTCGTTCATTTTAGGGAACGCGATCGCGCAGGCACTCCTACCGGGCTAGTGATCCGAACGTACGCGGTCGACATGACCATGTACACAGCACCTGCAGCCAGGGGTGGGAATATATTGGAAAATGCCTAGCCGCCACGAAGTGGTTAAAAAAAAAAACTTACTGAGGTGTTCTTCCATGTGAAAACATTTGCCAGAGAAGATTGCCGAAATCCCACACATCGCTTTTACTGCTGAATTTCCCATTTTGAGAATCAAGGCACTCAATCGCACAACTGTGAAAGAGAAATTATAAAATTCCATTTTAAGGGTGAATTCACATTGAGTTTTTACGCACGTAAATTTGGCGTGCATCGCTTTGAGAAAAAGCGGTGTGGAGGGAATTTGAAGTGAAACGACGCACTTAAAACCAAAGAATAATTTTAAAAAACACTTTCCGTCCAAGTTGATTGAGATTTTCAGTGCATCGTTTCACTCCAAATCTCAAAGCGACGCCATCAAATTATGGGCGAAAAGGCTCAAGCGTGCTTCAAGTTTTAATTTTTTATTTTTGCGCATTACTTCAGGGAAGCACTTTAGGCAGAGTGGCGCACCTTGACTCAGTGGCTCTTACAGAGGCTGGTGCAGTCAGCCTTGCCACAAGAGGTGGTTATACACGTTTCTGGCTGATACAATGTTACATCTCTCAACCTCCTTGATCTTTTGGTTAGAGTCTTAAGCTCAGGGAGGCACTTCAGGCAGAGTGGCGCACCCTGCCTCAGTGGCTCTTACAGAGGCTGGTGCAGTCAGCATTGCCACAAGATGTGGTCACACACGTTACTGACTGATAAAATGTTACATCTCTCAACCTCCTTGATCTTTTGGTTAGAGTATTAAGCTCAGGGAGGCACTTCAGGCAGAGTGGCGCACCCTGCCTCAGTGGCTCTTACGGATGCTGGTGCAGTCAGTCTTGTCACAAGAGGTGTTCATACCGTTACTGAGCAATCTCTCAGCCTCCTCGATCTTTTTAGTAAGAGTGCTTTTTTTTTAGCAGTACATGTATGTAAAAATAACACATGTGGGGGACCTGACCGTAGCCGAATGGTTAATGTCCAAATCCATATGTAATGTGTGATATATAAATATAATAATTTAATTAAATACTTACAACCAACATGGTAGGGGCGTGTTTCCCGTCGTGGTCATGTAGTAAAAACTCGTAGTGTATTTCCGCGCCAAACCAAAATCGCTTATTTTGACTTCCGGCCCCATTTTGTCCGTCTGGTCCGACACGACGAGAACATTGCGCGCTGCCAGGTCGCGATGTACTAATTCACATCGGACTAAATAGGCCATGGCCTGCAAGTTTGAACGAGAAAGTGGATTAGATTTAGCAGCTAAGCTATGACGCACAGTGGTATACTCCCTCAGGTTTCCCCCAAGATCTCTGACACACCAGGCAGATGCTCTACCAGCTAAGCTATGAGGCACAGTGGTATACTCCCTAAGGTTTCCCCCCAAGACCTCTGACACACCAGGCAGATGCTCTACCGGCTAAGCTATGAGGCACAGTGGTATACTCCCTAAGGTTTCCCCCCAAGACCTCTGACACACCGGGCAGATGCTCTACCAGCTGAGCTATGAGGCACAGTGGTAAACTCCCTAAGGTTTCCCCCAAGGCCTCTGACACACCGGGCAGATGCTCTACCAGCTGAGCTAAGAGGCACAGTGGTATACTCCCTCAGGTTTTCCCCCCAAGACCTCTGACACACTGGGCAGACGCTCTACCAGGTGAGCCAAGAGGCACAGTGATATACTCCCTCAGGTTTCCCACACCCCCCCCCCCCCCCCCCCAAGACCTCTGACACACCAGGCAGATGCTCTACCAGCTAAGCTATGAGGCACAGTGGTATACTCCCTAAGGTTTCCCCCCAAGACCTCCGACACACTGGGCAGATGCTCTACCAGCTGAGCTATGAGGCACAGTGGTAAACTCCCTAAGGTTTCCCCCAAGACCTCTGACACACCAGGCAGATGATCTACCAGCCGAGCTATGAGGCACAGTGGTATACTCCCTCAGGTTTTCCCCAAGACCTATGACACACCAGGCAGATGCTCTACCAGCTGAGCTATGAGGCACAGTGGTATACTCCCTCAGGTTTCCCCCAAGACCTCTGACACACCGGGCAGATGATCTACCAGCTGAGCTATGAGGCACAGTGGTATACTCCCTCAGGTTTCCCCCAAGACCTCTGACACACCGGGCAGATGCTCTACCAGCTGAGCTAGGAGGCACAGTGATATACTCCCTCAGGTTTTCCCCAAGACCTCTGACACACCAGGCAGATGCTCTACCAGCTGAGCTAAGGCACAGTGATATACTCCCTCAGGTTTTCCCCCGGAGACACCGGGCAGATGCTCTACCAGCTGAGCTATGAGGCGCAGTGGTATACTCCCTCAGGTTTCCCCCAAGATCTGACACACCAGGCAGATGCTTCACCAGCTGAGCTATGAGGCACAGTGGTATACTACCTCAGGTTTCCCCCAAGACCTATGACACACCAGGCAGATGCTCTACCAGCTGAGCTATGAGGCACAGTGGTATACTCCCTCAGGTCTTCCCCAAGACTTCTGACACACCGGGCAGATGCTCTACCAGCTGAGCTATGAGGCACAGTGGTATACTACCTCAGGTTTCCCCCAAGACCTATGACACACCAGGCAGATGCTCTACCAGCTGAGCTATGAGGCACAGTGGTATACTCCCTCAGGTCTTCCCTAAGACCTCTGACACACCAGGCAGATGCTCTACCAGCTGAGCTATGAGGCACAGTGGTATACTACCTCAGGTTTCCCCCAAGACCTATGACACACCAGGCAGATGCTCTACCAGCTGAGCTATGAGGCACAGTGGTATACTCCCTCAGGTCTTCCCTAAGACCTCTGACACACCAGGCATATGCTCTACCAGCTGAGCTATGAGGCACAGTGGTATACTCCCTCAGGTCTTCCCCAAGACCTCTGACACACCGGGCAGATGCTCTACCAGCTGAGCTATGAGGCACAGTGGTATACTCCCTCAGGTCTTCCCCAAGACCTCTGACACACCAGGCAGATGCTCTACCAGCTGAGCTATGAGGCACAGTGGTATACTCCCTCAGGTCTTCCCCAAGACCTCTGACACACCGGGCAGATGCTCTACCAGCTGAGCTATGAGGCACAGTGGTATACTCTCTCAAGTTTCCCCCAAGACCTCTGACACACCGGGCAGATGCTCTACCAGCTGAGCTATGAGGCACAGTGGTATACTCTCTCAAGTTTCCCCCAAGATATGCAAAGTAACAGACGTAACATTTTTGACGCCCCATTTTTTTTCCATGGATGTTAAGATTTTGATACCATATGATTCGTCATATTTTTCTCATTACCATTCTGAAATTTCGCCCTCTCAATCCATTTATTTTCAAGGACATCGTCAAAAAACCACCGATGTTTTGTAAACTAATTTATTTGGTTCCATAAAGCAGTGCAGTGATTACACCAACTTTCTGCTTTTAGTCAGGCAGCATGTGGTAAGTAATTAAGGCCCGTAGGCATCGGATGATTAGAAAATGCCACATAGCTAGATGTCTTAATTACACCCCAAGGAACAAGAAAAACCATGTTGGCAAAATCTGAGTGGTTGCAGACGGCGGCCATCTTGGATTTCAAAATGGCCGACATTTTGGAACCAATTTCTGCTAGAAATTCGGGTATATTTCATAAAAAAAGTTCCCCAACCTCCAACAAAATTTTAATTTTTTTTTTTCAGTGGTTATTGGTTCTACTGAATGTGGTGAATGACAGGAAAAAAGTCTACCAAAATCAAGTCACCAAAATCGGGTGAAATCGGGGCCAATTCCAAAATGGCCGTCAATGACCTTGAAAATCGTTAAAATGGCTGTATATAACTTCTGTAATAGTTGGAGTAAAACGGTGACTTAAATGTCTACCTGGGGTTTTCAGTGTCAGGGAATTAACTGGTATCCATAATATTTCAATCCAACCTTCGACAAACAATAAAAGCCGCAAATTCAAAATGGCGGTCAAAATATTGGCATGGAAAGGTATAGAAAAAATAGTTTCTCTAACTGCTTATGTCAGATGTAGCTTCTTTTATTGGTTAGTAATGTGCTTAACAAGATCCCCCCCCCCCCCCCCCCCCCAACACCCCCATCTAGTGGCAAGACTGGATGCATCAGCCACCGTACGAGCCGCTACGACAGGGTGCGCCACTCTGACAATCTGTATTTCTAGGTCTGTTTTAGAGACACGTGGTTCAGGAGGTCAGTTCATCCCAAACGGGTTTTATTAACAAATGGCCATCCCAGCCCAGCCCAGCCCATAAGCCATCCCAGCCCATCCCGAAGCTCCGACGCATAGCCCGAGGCCGTCCCAGCCCAGCCCGATGCTACCCCAGCCCATGCAGCCCGAAGCCATCTCTGTCCTGCCTGAAGCCACCCTAGCCCAGCCCGACGCCACCCCAGACCGAAGCAACCCCAGCCAAGCCCAAAGCCACCCCAGCCCAGACCTAAGCCACCCGACCCCAGCTGGAAGTTCAGCCCAGCCAGAAGCCCACCGGCCCAGCGCAAATTAAGCTACCCCGGCCCAGCCCAAAGCCACCCGGCCCAACCCAAAACACCCCGGCTCAGCCCGAATCCACCTCAGCCTAGCCTGGGGCCATCCCGGCCCAGCCTGTGGCCATCCCGGCCCAGCCCGAAGTCACCCAAAAGCCAGCCCAAAGCCACCCCGGCCCAGCCCAAAGCCACCCCGGCCCAGCCCCAAGCCACCCGACCCCAGCTGGAGACTCAGCCCAGCCGGAAGCCACCCCGGCCCAACCCAAAGCTACCACGAATCCACCCCGGCCCAGCCTTAAGCCACCCCGGCACAGCCCATAGCCAACCAACCCATTCCCATCCCATTCAGCCCCATCCCCAGCCCATACAGTATCTCCAGGCCCAGCCCAGCCCATCCCAGCCCCAACAGCTGCAGCACACCCCAGCAAAGCTCAGCCCAATCCGGCCCAGCCCCAGCCCCAGCCAAGCTTGCCAGCCCAGCCCTGCCCAGCCCACCCCACCCCAATACAGGACAACAAGGCACTGATCGACAACCACTCTGAAAACGCTCTCAAAACACTTCCGCTGGTCCAGGTGTACCTTCGATTCATACAACAATGAATTATTGTCTACTTCTAGTGGAGAATTTTGCAGTTAAAGGCTCCAGTTAAAGGGTTTTTATCCTGATTAAACCTGCGTGGGATGAGCTGACCGCCCTAGAAGTGCATTTATGCAGAGTGGCGCACCCTGCCTTAGCGGCTCTTACGGACGCTGATGCAGCCAGCCATGCTACAAGACGTAATCATCCATGTTACTGACCAATAAAATATTACGTATCCATCACCAGCAGTTAAAGAGAAGTATAACTAAGCACGGGCGTTCAAATTCTCTCTACCCCTATACCAGTGGGGATTTATGACCGCCATCTTGAGATTGTGGCTTTTATTGTTTGTTGAAGGTCGGGTTGAAATTTTATTTATGTCAGTGAATTGCCTGACCATGAAAACATTTAAATCATTGTTCTACACAAAATAGTAAAGAAGTTACAGCCATTTCAGCGATTTTCAAGGCCAACGGCAGCCATCTTGGAATTGACCCAGATTTGAAATTGACCTCATCCTAATCACGTGACCCTGACCTCTGATAAGTTTAAAACCTCGGAATTCCAATTAGCACCACGGAAAACCATAATATCAACAGAACGATCTATAAAATCGGCTGATAATGTACATGTACCTACAACGCCTGACACTGCTTACAACTGGCACCTGTTAATTTTAATGGAGGCCATTTTGGAAATGACCCAGATCCTCGGACTATTCACGTGGCCCGACCTCTCATCATTTTGAAAACCTCGGAATTGCATTTAGCACCAAGGAAAACAATAATATCAACACCGTGATCTTTAAAATTGGCTGATGAGTTGCCTACACCTTACGTAGTTATTTGCAATAAGGCTTAAACTGGCGGCCATTTTGAAATCCAAGATGGCCGCCTTCTGCAACATTTTTGAAATTGCCAACAATGTTTTTTGTGCTTCTGAGCACCCTTGTAATACATCTAGGTAGGTGAGACCTTCTAATCATTAAGTTCCCACGGGATACCACATGCTGCCTGACTATTTTACGTATCCAAATGTAGATCCAGATTGCAAAATTCCCATTTGCTTCCCATGGATAGTATTTTGGGGAGGTATTTTATACGATTGTTAGGTTAAAACAATCCTTTTTCTGGACAAATCTGAACACGCTCTTCTAATGTAATTGTGTGTGTAATTTGAACCTACCTGCCCGACCTGCTGAGCAAACGTAAGCAATGTGGTGAGACTAACAGGTATCTTGTACTCTTTCTTCTTGGTCAGGAAGTTTTTGAGAGACCCCAGGGGGATGTACTCCATGACAAGACGCGGTGGGGTGCCCGGATCGCCTGTTACATGTACCCCCAAGAAATTGAGAAAAGACACAAGGGCACTGAGACAATGTAAGAGATGCATCCCGTTCACATAGGGCAAATTGTTTTTTTCGATGAATATATACTGAAACGCAAAAGAAACTTACCACTTGTTTAACATGTAATGAAATTGTAACAGTTCAAAATAAAACAAACCAACAATTGCTAATTGAAACATTGGCATTTTATTGATGCCATGCTCAGTTTTTGACTAAGATACACCATCTCATCAGTTTGTTCTACAGTAAAAAAAACAGAAGAGGGTGCGATGTCAGTCCCCTTTCAATAGCGTGTGTGACTGGCAGTGCATCGTCGGCGCATACTGCCTACCAGTCTTGGCATGTTGCTTGAAATGCCCATTCTGCACTGGCTTTTTAAAAGCCAACATCAAGACATCACGTGCAGCTCATTACAATCATCCCATACCCCTTGGCTAATCACTGACAGTCAAAACAGCTGTGCCATGAAGTGACCATTGAAGGTTCAAGTGAACTTGAGACACCGTTTGGTCTGACAGTGAGGACACTAATGTCCACAAATAAGTTCACACATTACTATAAACGCAGTGTTATTGTTGCTATTTAAAAGGTACACACCAGCCTACTGTGATTTAGTGATGTAGCAGCATTGACAATACTTTTTTGATGGTCGTTGTGAAAAAATATCAAAATATCCCGTAATTTACTAAATAAGTGCAAAATTAACCAAAACGGTCAAAAGACGGGTTATACGCTTTACCAGCCGTTGCAACTACGCGCGAGCCTCACGACTTTGTCACAAACGATTCGCTCTTCTCCTGCTCAGGATATCTCAAATTTTCTGCTCACGATTTCACTGGACAGCCCGGACGACCGAATAGGAATTTCCGGTTTTTTTTTAGGAGTTGGCATCATGTTTTTTCTTCACGAACGTACACCGAAGCAACACGCCCGTGTGTGTGTGTTCACTCAGGCTATTTGCCGTGCTGCACTCCACGGTATAGCCTGCCGTAGCACGCGCTCGCTCCCGTTCTCCGGACTCTCGAAACAAACAATTATGTTCGAATTTTCATACTTATGTTTAACTTTGTTTCATACCTGTATAAATAGTCTCTCTTTTGTCAATAACTTACAAATATTGGGGGGAAATCAGAGTTGAATTTGGTGCAGTTCTGCAGTAACAAACTTTTATACGGCTGGAAATACAACTAACTCACAAGACCACGTGACTTTTCGGAACCAGAATTTGGATTCGAGAAGTCACGTGACCTTGAATTTTTCAAAAGTGCTAAAAAAATGGCCAAATTTGATGGCGTCTTTTCAGGATATATCTAATTTACTCTCGAAGGCGCTTCAGAATAATGTATGGGTCTATTTCGAGCCCAAAATAGCCCAACAAAGCCGGTGTGTTCCTTTAATATTTCTGAGATGCATCAAGCCTGAACACTTCGTTCGACAAAGTGATTTGGCAGGCCTGGGCACATCAAGCATTTCGCAAGTGTTTTTTTGGCACACTGCTTTTGACATTCACAATCACAAATGTAAAAATATATAACAAACAGTAAACAGATTTTCAGAAATGTGTTCATGAGCTCTTCAACTTAAAGGCACAGGCTCGTCAGCAATGCGCGCTTGCCAAATTTGTGCCACGAAATACGCAGCTCTATAGCAAAGGCGTGGAGCTGCGTATTTCGTGGCACGAATTTGGTGCGCGCGCATTGCTGAAGAGCCTGTGCCTTTAAAGGGCCTGTTACATCCTAAACAACTTTGTGCCTAAGCTTTGCTTCATATTGACGGATTACTTGTTCAACAAGACATACTATTGTTCGTTTGGATGTAAAATCAATAAAAGGTGGCATTTTTTCAACTTGTGAGTGCATCACATAAGGAAAACAGAAGGGAAAAGTTAAGAAAAAACATAAGACTTCAAGTTGGACTTGTGGCAAATTGCTGCAGTTTCTACCCCCAGTTTTGTCATGGCTTACAGCAGGCAACATGTAAAACAAACTCAAACAGCCATGGATTACAAAAGTTTCAGGAAAATTGAGAAAAAAGTAGAATCTTTTGTGATTTTCCTGTGTTTGCCTCTTGTGACATCGTGACCTTGGTCATGAATATGCATATTGGCATTAGCATAACAACTAAAAACCTTTGTTTTAACCCCCAAAGCAATCTCCAAATATGATTTTTATGACTTTAACTGAGTAGAGTGGTTTTAAAGCATAGATTTCATTGATAAAAATCCTAAATAAGGGGCCGTTTAAGACTGCCTTATCAAGATTTGAGAGTGTGACTGAAGTCCTATACTCACTTTCCATAACTCCAATAACCTTGACGATGTTCTTGTGGTCCAACTGCGACATCTGTTGGATTTCTCTCTCAAATTCTTCCCTTTGCTCAATTGCGGCGTTCAGAAGTTCCTTCACGGCGACTTCCAATATTATAGAGGGTGCCGGATTCCAGATAGCGCGATGTACGACGCCGAAAAACCCCTGAAAATCATCCATACAGCAGCAAGATCACTTACTATAGAATGCACTCCTGCACTTTTAAGCCGCCCTCAGGTCGATCTGTGATTCTCTTGCTCCACGATGAAACACTCGGGTCACAAAACTGAACAAATCGTGTGAGTATCGCTGAACAAGCGCTAAACTTATGTCATGCACGATGGTGTGATTTTTCCGCACACTGATTGGCCGAAGAAAACCGTTTGTGCGTGCCTTTCTTTCATAGAACTTGGCTGTGACAATCAGCATCACGTGCAAAAGTTGAACATGTTCAACTCTTGCGATTGTTGGTTGTTTTTTTTTAGCGCCACCTGATGCCGATTGTCGCAATGTCTTTGGAGCTACACTCAGGTCTCAAAACAATCGCCGAATGATTTTTATGCCGACAGGTTTAGCTCAGGGACAGCTTGGTCCTAAAAAGCTCGGTGTTATCGCAAGGTCGACCTGAGGGCAGGTTTAAGCTTTTACACATGTACACAATGTTCCCAAAACTTTTCCTGCATCGAGTTGAGCTAAGCTGTATTTTAGGTCCTCGGGCTGTTCGACCAATAAGAGACAAGGGATTTTTTTGACCTGGCACTTTTGACCTTTTAATGAAGCTGTTTCGAACAATCATCTCGCGCGTTGTATCTCGCGACATCATAGCCGCAATTACCACAATTTGTATGGGGGAGATCTTTTTATGTACATGTACATGTATATCATTTTATCTTGCACGCAGTATACATGTTCGTAACTGAAGGAAGACTTACTATATTTCGCTAAAAGCAGTTCATCTGAATAAAGATAGGCCTATTAAAAAACGTCCTTACAGTGACTGTTCATTTAAACATTAGACCACACCCCCTAGTAAAAGTGGACGCTACCACTAAACGGAGCGAGGCGCGTGATTGGCTCTTGCTGCTGGCAACAGCGTCCGTAGCTATGATGCAATTTTGAATGTCGCGCTACAGTATATCGGCACTGCGATGACCGAGCAACATGCGTGGTGCGTGATTGGTCAGTTGCGATCACTGTCACTTGCTAATCAATATTCATATATATTCCTCAATACAGCCTAGCTCAACTCGTTTCAGCAAAGGTTTTGGGAAACACGGTGTGCAGCAAAGACCCTTGCGAAAGGAAGATTGGGAAATGTACCTTTCCAATTGGTGGGTCAAGTTTTGTTAGAGTTCCTTCATACACCTTGTTGATTCCAGAAAACTTCACAAGGTGGCCCCTATCCCGCTGCTGAATTAGCAAAAGTAGAACAAACATCCACAAATTCACATAAAACTATTGCTTCAAATTCTATCGAAACGCTGTCAGTTTTTGGCGAAAATGCGTCAGATTTTCAGGACAAGTGTATAATATATACTCCTCAAAAAAAGCAAGGCGCTTAACCACAATTGCTCCATCCTTTGGCAGGGATGTAAGAATTATTAGACTAAAGTAATTCTTATCAAAAAGTAATGGTGCAGTCTTACATGTAGGTAGTGCACATTTCTATACTCATGGCACTTTACAGCATTGTTAACCTGGTCATTGGGCACAACTCCCTGGGGAGTATGCAGCCCCAGCAGCCTGACACAAGCACTCAGGGGCTACAACCCTTGCAAGTACCCATTTACTCCTGGGTGGAGAGCAGAGGCGTAGCTATGATTTTTTCACTGGGGGTGCACAGGAGGCCCATTAATTTGAGTGGGGTAATAATAAGGAGTCCAACTTGGGCTAGCTACACTTCGCCCAAGCGGCATCACGCGTGGATTAGTCTTGGTTCAAAGACGCCTTTCGTGGTGCGCGATCCGATTAATCATTCTTGCAGCACGAACGCACGGTATATTATGTGATTCATTATAACAGCGCTAAGAACGTCTTGAATTGGACACTACAGTTGTAGCAATATGCCTGGTCGGCGTGCACGGCCGCTGCATGCTGTACGCACAGCCAGTGTGGTAGATACCAGGTTGTTTCTGTACGTCGTCCACGCGCAACGCATGGTAAATAGACTGTACATTTTGTGTGCATGCGGTTCTAGTTGTGTGTACATGCGATGCAATCACAAATTAAGGTATTTTCGCTATTTTTTTTCCCCTCATGTTTTCAAAAATCGTACTGTTCCGATTTTCAACACTTTTAACACTTAAAAATCGGAACAAATCCGACTAAATCGGACTAGTTGGCAGGTATGGGGCAGTGGCCCTTTTTCCGTTCCACAATTTGACATACATGTATGCATAATCAGGGCATACAGCACTCTCAGGCAACCTCTGTTCACTTAATACAGCTAGGTATATCGTTTTCAAAAATCCTCCCCCTCGCCCCACTTTTCCTTTTTTTTTTTAGGGCAATACGTGTATCAGGATTTTTTTCAGGGGGGCACCTGGGGGAGAGGGGGGGAGCAGTGAAAAATTGTGGGGGTGCACGTGTACCCCCGGGCCACCACCACCCCCCTTCCCCCGTAGCTACTCCGCTGATGGAGAGAGGCAATTTATGGCAAGGTGCCTTGCCCAAGGGCGCACACAATGGTCAAATGGTCAAGACATACATACTAACATTTATGCAGGCTTACATGTAAAAAATACAAAGATGCTTCTCATATGCAATGCTAAAAAAAATGTGTTTTGGTAATACTTACGTCCAGAGGTCCATTAGATGTTACAGCTGCTGCGTTGTGCTGTACTGTATGGACAAAAATTAAAAGTTTAGTTTTGTTGGCAAGAAATACAAGGTGTGTTGGGGTGGAAATGTAAAGTTTTGTAAAAGTGTTTTATGGAACAAAAACAGTAAAGGCAGTAAGTTACTGTAACGTTAGAATGCTATCTAATAGCATATTAAACCCCCAATATATCATTTGCAATGCATAGTTCCGACCTGTCAATCAACAAAACCCGCCGACCAATCACAACAGAGCTAGCAGACATCACCCACATAGGTCAAAGTGCATTGCCTTACAAACCAACATCACGCGATTTTATGCCCATACGTTTATGTACGTTGTATGCGGTGTTCCGGGTGAATTTTTTGGTTTCAAGGCCGGGTGCGAGACATTTACTTTGTATATCAACTTGTATTTTTAGCAAAAATAGCAGAACACCAGTCAATTATAATACACATCACATAAGATTTGGCTAAAAACCCATTTTTATTAAGCAAACAAATTTTGGATTAAGCAAATTGTTTTGCTAAAGCTTTGTGAAATCAACATTAGTTTTTTATTTGTTTAACTATTCAGGAAAAATGTCCATTGAGCCTTTAAAATGCCAACACTTCTGCTCACGGTCATTTCCATCTTCGGTTTCGTTTTCGTCTTCTCCTTCTGAGAAGTCCTCAGCGATTGGTTCTGGGCCGTCATCATCATCGTCGCCTGGTACTTCCCAGTAGAGGGCATCCCCACCGTCCACTTCTTGGGAACCTGAACACACCAAAAAAATAAAAAATAAATAAAATGTCTGTGACGTACATGTAATTAACCCCTTCACAGCAGCTAACCATTTTCCTATTTTTCCAATTGAATCCCCTGAAGCAGGAGACTGCACTTGCAGTTTTGGCTATATGTCTCTGGGGCTAGAGACTTGAAGACTATTTTTTTTTTGGTTTTTTTTGCTCATTTCTCAAAGACTATAACACTTCAGACAAAACCATTTCAGGGCAATTCCGCAAATAGGTGGACATAAGGAAAAAAATAAAACCCCCAAAATTTATGAGAAACTACTTAGGATGGTTAGAGTATGCCTTTAAAGGTTGTAAATTTGTATAGGACACTTTGTATTGTCCGTTTTGTAGGTATTGTGGTATCCACTTTTTTGTTA
Organism: Henricia sp. BOLD:AAB3569; assembly: GCA_037783545.1. NCBI lineage: Eukaryota > Metazoa > Echinodermata > Asteroidea > Spinulosida > Echinasteridae > Henricia > Henricia sp. BOLD:AAB3569. The sequence continues at coordinate 659,838 of JBBELK010000161.1, read as the reverse complement.
TAAGTTGTAATGACAGAAAATATAACGTCAGTCACATGTAACGTCAGTCACGCATATTTTCATGTGTACACATATACTGATGCAATATTTCTGACTCCAAATGGTGTGTTTGTTAGGTCCAACTCTCTATTTTGAGGGGTAAAATAACCATTTTGAATGTATCATTAGTTTGAGAAGAAATTGAAAATAAAGATGATTTATTTTTTTGCATGTCCTTTTTTTGTAACATCAGTCACGCACATTTAATGAGCTCCCCTGCATACAATATTGCATTAGTAAACAAAGTGACAGTTATTTTAACAGCTATGGGGGCTTAGCTATTCAGTTAGATAGAAGTAGGGGATCACCCTTGATTAACCTGGGGAATACAGAACAATATGTCTTAAAACCTGTAACGTCAGTCACTACGGAATTGCCCTTCAGAGGAAGTTTTCTGCCATCATGTTTATATTGTGTAAGTTACGTGTAAATCTGTGAACATTTCTGATTCCTTAAGATACCAATCACGTATTCTACCTTTAAACACATAGTGCAATATGCACATCGAAAAAATTGACAAATGGATTTTCAGCCTAAAGCCCAATTTATACTTGATGTGAGAGCAAACGTGAACGCTAATCTGACGCGGCAAACATTCATGCAAATTAAAACCAGTTAAACTTTCTGCGAATTCGTGGCACAAAAACCTCGCCGTGATGTCTAATTGGCTTAACCCCAAAATTATTTTCACATGACTCACTGAGGTATATACGATTGAGTTCTCGAAGTAGCTGCTTGCACGTGTAGCGGTCGGTGTGATTAAACTGCAAACAGCCGTCAATAAGTCCGTTAATAGACTCTGTGGAGTTGGGAAGAAACGGTGGCCGCTCGCGTCTGTTGTAAATGTCTCGCACCTGGCATAAAAAAAAAATCAAAATGTTGCAACAAATATGCAGCAAACTCACAACAAAATTTGACTGTGCCGATACAGTACTTGCCACCCTGAACGTTTTAAAATAACTTTTCGGTTTTTCTTTTCTGGCTTTTTTCTCTACTAGTAAAATGAATTACTCATTGTCGAGCTTGTCCTGATATAGGATCTTTCCTAAGATCATGATCTGCTAGTAAAGTAGCTTGCTTAGGAACAAACATTTCTACATCCCTGTCATGCTTGGTTTTGTAGCTGTGCCAGTTATTCCAAGATTTCCAAGTGTTTTTAATGATTGAAAGTGGTTTCCCAGTAGAAAATAAATATTTTTATTTCAACAAATGCCACTTAAATTTAATGTTTGTGTGTAGATATGGCACCAAGGTTAATGCAAACTCATTCTACAGCCAATTTTTATTGGCGTAGGTAACCCGGGACACCAAACTCCTATTTAATACCATGGAACAAATTATAAGCCTTTATGGTCTTTTGTTTTGAATATTTTTCAGGAATCAGAAAACAAAATATTGAAGAAAATGATGCTGCACCCTATAATCACAGGCCACAGTCTATTACTGAGAATTTGTGGTCAAAAGTTGTGAATGTTGAAGCAGAGAGTGTCGTACGTAACTAGGACACCAAACATTTTGGACCCCTATTTTCAGGAATTACCCATATTCATGCTGTGCCAGTTATTTGAATATTCGAATAAATACATTTAGTATTCTTGGGTTTCACTTTCTTGACAACCGGTTGCTATCTGCCATTACTGTGTCCATACTATGGCAAGCCAAAGCGAAAATAATTCAACACTGATAATTTAATGTTGACGCATATGTGGGGTGTTATGGCCGAGCGGTCTAGTGCGTCGAACTCAAGTTCCTGTGCCAGTACTAAAATGTGGGTTCGATTCCGGGCCGTGACGGGTTGTGGCACTTGTGCTCTTGAGAAAGGCACTTAATCACACTTGTTCCGTCCTTCGGAAGGGATGTAAAGCCGTTGGTCCAGTGTGTTAGGTTTCAGTAACGCACTTTAAAGATCCCAGAGCATTCTTTTGTGAAGAGCAAGGGGATTCTCCGGTGTCTCTAGCCATTTCTAATTCAACTTAGAAGTTGATAGTTATTCGAATATCTATGTTAATTGATCCCATTCCTGTAATTTGCGGTCCTTCTGCTGTTGGATGTGGTGAATAAATAAATAAATAAATATTTTTGCAAATGTTGAGCAAGAAAATAAAACATTGGCGTGACTTTTAAATGTTGATAGACTGTTTGAAACTGGCATACCGTGCTTTTGTTGGCAAGTTTTTAAAAATGTTGAGACTTGTTTTTCAGGGTTGATGGCAGAATTATCAGTGTTGAATTTCGCGTGCCATACACGTGACGTCAACAACTATTATATCCGCCATTACTGTGTCCATACTATGGCACGCCAAAGCACAAATAATTCAACCCTGAAAAACAAGTCTCAACATTTTTAAAAACTTGCCAACAAAAGCACGGTATGCCAGTTTTAAACAGTCTATCAACATTTAAAAGTCATGCCAACTTGCTTTTTTCTTGCGCAACATTTGCGAAAATATGCGCCAACATTAAATTATCAGTGTTGAATTATTTTCGCTTTGGCATGCCATAGTATGGACACGTAATGGCGGATAGGAACCGGTTGTCAATAAAACCCAAGGCAATGAAACCCAAGAATTTCAATGTTCAGTTTAAACGAATATTAAATGTTCGATTGAACATTTGGTTAGAACACTTGAATTGCTTTGGTTAGAAGACTTGATTGCTTTCCGTGACGTAGAACATCCGGGAATGTTTGGTAGTCAACAGTCACGCGCGTACATACGCGTGCCACTAGACGCACATGGACACACGTAAAATATACTCGCCAGCGTACTTTCATTCGAAGATGCGCGCGTTGCGAAACGTTCAAATTATTGAGCATGCACTGCAGCTTGTAAAAACGAAAGTGCTTTTGCTTGATCACAATTTTTAGCCAGAAGAAATACATTTTTATCTTTATCGATCCAACAGCCATGGTGCAACCAATGCATTTTTATTGCTTTTTTGGCCGGTTATCACTCGAGCCACGTGGGTCATTAAAATGGACAACCAAAATGGTGAATGGAAGGCGTGACGTGACCGGAATGCAATCAATAGTCAATTATTCTTATAGTGTAGTTGCGCATTTTGGTGGCGGCCATGACATATGACAGCTGTGTATGCACAGCAACGCGTAAACAAATGGGACGAAGTGTACTGCGAGACGGAAAATTTGACGCTGTCGTCGATTCGCATAAATCTCAGTCCCAGGCAACAAGGCCTAGTTTTGAGAAGGTTTTCTTGTGTTGGTGCTAGCTGCTGTACCGGCGATGCCTCAAGATTGTGCCGTTTCGAGCTGCCACAACCGGCGGTGGAGGCCCGGAGGGACAAAAATGTGTGGGTTTTCAACATGACTGCGCGGCCGGCACTGCATCTTTCATGTCTTTTGGTGATTCCCAAAAAAGTGATCGGGGCCAACTGCCTTCAGTCAGCATGCACCTGGCATTAGGTAGGCATTGCATATGCAGCTATAGGGATATAGGCCTACATGTACTGAGAAATTTGCCGGGGAGGCCATGCAAGCCGAAGTTGCTTAGGGAGGGGAAGGCGATTTTTGTTAGGTGAAAAAACTAGGCCGACACGTTTGTTCGCATACCATGTGTTTTCAATGAAACAACTTGATATTTTCTCAATGCTAAAATCATATTTCCTAACTAGGAAATAATTCAGTTTACTGGTCGCCACTTATTCTCCTTATTGACTTAATAGCCACAAAAACGTGTTAATATTTTAATGAGGAGTGATTTTAGGAGTGAAAAACATTGACTATTCCTTGAAAATACTTAAACTTGTACTGCCCTGTTCCGTAAAACGGAATTCATACCTCTAACCAAATTTGCACGTTTTGGGGCATTATATATTATATGTCATATTTTATTAGGACGAATTAGTGGCGAACGTGTACGATATTTGTACCAAATTTTCGGGCATGTACGCCACTAATTAAATGTATCGGTCCAGAAAAAAAATGAGCAGTTGATCATGGCTTTAGACCTTATGTGCAAAACATATTTCTCCCTAAAGGTCTATTGTTTCACTCAAAGACTATAGCACTTCAGACCAAACCATTTCAGGGGAAGTTTTCTACTATCACGGGGAAGACAAACTAGGAAAAAAACAAGCAACTGTTGAAAATGCTGTTTCTGTTACTGTGTTTTGTGTTGAAATATTTCTTTCATATTTGCAGCGGCCAAGTTTTGCTGACAGATGTACATCAAGTGTCACTAAAACTACTGATGTTAAGACCAGATGAAGTAGACCACACCTACTCATGTTTTCTAAATTCGTTCGCTTGTGTAAATTAATTTTTTAAATCTTTTCACCGAAACACGGGCAGTGCAACTTTAATGAAATGAAAAAACACATTTGCTGTGGGTTGACAAACGTGTGAGTCGGTTGTCACAGAATAAAGTTCTGCCTAGACCTTTGCCATGTACAATTAAGCTCGCAGTATTTTTCCCGCTTAGTGCTCCTTAAAAGAAAAGGTATATACTCAAGAAACAGACATAGGGCCTGTAGTGCTAAACATGTGCAACTCATTACTCATACATTATTCTTGTGCAAAGAAAAAGACAATGATCAAATGATAAAAAGCAGATATGAACAAATGGCATTGCCTTGTAGTACGGGCACCGCCATTTTGTCCGAAAACTGGACTATGCGAAAAGACAATTTTCACCTAGTTTTGGAAAAAAATTGCAGCACTCGCATTACGAGGCATCACTGCAATTGCCATTCTTTGTTCATTTTCGCTTTCAGTCACGTTGTTTTACTTTTCTTTTGTGTAACAAGATCAAGAAGGTACACAATGTCTTTGTCTTGGGTATATTTCTTTAATAATGTGGGGCGGAGCAAGAGCAGGGGTGGATGGGGAGTGGATTTATGGTAAAGGGGGCGTGTTGTGCTTGGAGGCCAGATATTAAATACCAAAGCAGCAGCTAATTGACAGGGTTCATTTTTGTTTGTTTTTTGGGCTGTTTGTTTTTTGTTTGTTTTTTGGACTGCCCCTTTTTGCGTATAAATTTGATGAGTGTGGTGTGGAAAAAAAAAGCAACATGGAGTGAAACGACACTAAAAACGACAGAATTAACTCGGGATAAAGGTGTTTTGTGATTCTGTAATTTTTGGTTGTCATTTCACTCCAAATTATCTACATAGTCATACTACTTTTTGTCAACAGGACCCACATCAAATTTACGCACGAAAAGGCCCAGTGTGATAAACCCACCCTTAGCAGTTCATTTGAAGAAGTCGGACCATCAAAAATATGCAGTGTTACACAACTACAGGTACAAAAGACCACAGACAAACATGGATAATATCAGGCATTCTGTTTATAGCAAGGAAATTTGTAGGTCTAAACCCTTTGTTCTGCATTTTGTTCAGGTAAATTTTGTTTAGGAAATCTGCAAAGTAGGATCTCTTACTATACTGAAAGTCAAAAGAAAATTGTTTTCAGCAGAAAGGTCAAATTGGGCAGTTCACAAAAAGGCACTCAAGCATGTCATGCTCAATTTCAGGAACACTTTTTAACATAGTAAACAAATTCATGTATCTTGGTAATTTTTATTCGATCAGGTTAATCTAATTCTTAGGAGTGTATGTGTATTGTGGACCGAGGAACGCTTACTATAGTACAAATGTATTCAGTTTTCTTGAAAACAATTGTCACTTTATGACTAATGAATTTGAATAAAATATTGCAAAATATGCAAATACATGTATTAGAGTTTTCCATTGTCTGTGTATGTTTATTGCCGTTTTTTTCTCGCAATTATAATGCTAATGCAAACCAACTTAAAGGCTTTTGTAGCCCATCATTTGCATTGACCCAAAGTTGTTTACCTCGGTTAACAAGAAAATAATACTCAAAGTGTTGACAGCAGTAACAAAAACCACATTTTATAATTTATTTCTGTCCAAGGTGGTACTTTCTGCAAGGTGGTAGTGCACTCAATATTTTTTTTAATGCAGGAACTTTTTAAAGCATTGATCTGATGCATGTATATGTGGCTAAAATTTCTGTGGGCTAATTTACCAACATCCTTGATTGATGTTATTGCACTAGTCTGTAAAAAGGTTTCATCTTTCAAATGATATATTGTTGGGCCTTTAAAAGCATCCATGTGCATGCATTTCTTACTGGTGGCCTTTTACTTAGAAACCAAGTTGTGGTTATTCAGCCTCGGCCTCGATCACACAGTGTCAAAGAGGCGGTTACATTGAAGTCGGACTTGGTCAAGTCTAGCGGTTAGCGGATTTCCCCGTACCAGTACCACCCAGAGGGCGCTTTTTTACGTCACTGCGAGGGGAAAACGAGAGGTTTTGTACCTGTTTAGCTTCTTAAAACATGTTAGAGTTTAGGGGTTAAGGTTGGTTTAATAGAAGAGAGCTCGACTTGCAATCATAAGGTCACTTGGTTCGAATCTCAGTGTTGTTTGGGATTTTTCGAAATTCCTCGGTTTCTTTTTTTTCTCTAATATAGTGAGAGTAGGCCTAAGAGTTTTGACTGTTTCCAAGATTGTCACTTGAGAAGTACGCCTATCAGTATCAGTCATTGGAAAAATTGGGGTGTAGCCTACTCCACGCAACGATGAAAAAAAAAAATTACCTGGCCGGCCGGGCGCGAGCAGTGATTGTGAACGCCTGAGTTGTAAAGCAAACCTTGGCAAAAGGCTAACTGGGGACTTGATCACTACGTCCACGATCACGATCACTTACACGAGCCGAGACTATGATAAAAACTGGATCTATCCACCGGCATGATGAATATGTTCCGATCATATCGCTGCATAATCCTGCGTTTCATGCGCCAGGGACGCACGTGCTGTTTACATGAGTGTCATATGTCATGGCGGCCCCAGCAACAACGCGCGCGTACGAAACAACACTATTGACTCAGCCTTAAAGGCACAGGCTCGTCAGCAATGCGCGCCCGCCAAATTCGTGCTCGAAACACGCAGCTCCATGCCTTTGCTATGGAGCTGCGTATTGCGTGGCACACATTTGGCGGGCGCGCATTGCTGACGAGCCTGTGCCTTTAATGTGTTATCTTCCCTCGAAATCATGATCTGCAAGTAAAGTATCTTGCTTAGGAACAAACACGCAACCAACCTCACTATCACTTTTATTATCAAATGGTATCTTTCCGAAGGCCATGATCTGCCACAGCGTAATACCAAAACTCCAACGGTCGTTCTCTAGTGTTGGTTCCATGTTAGAGTGTAATAGCTCCGGAGCCATCCACCGAACTCTGCAACAAAAATAAAAATAACCCGCAATATCACAAGTATGATACATTATGGGGCCGTCCAAAGTTTTCACGGTTCTACAAAGCGTAGGAAGGAAGGAGGAGGGGTCGAGGGCCGTGTAGGACTTTACATGCACTGCAAAACACTGACACTTCGTTAGTAGTTGTGTGATGTGAACACGAAAGGGGCTGTCCAAAGTACAGAGCATACTATTTCTCAAGTTTACCAATCATGTATACTATCTTTAAGGTAACAATCCTTAGCTCATCTTTGTTGAACAAAGCAAATTTTTTTAACGTGAAAGAAGTCTTACATAGGATGGGTAAAAAAGAGTTAGCAAGATTATTTATTGTTTCCCAAAAAAATACTTTAATACATTTGATTTACCAGAATCATGCCCGTCTTCATTGAATCTTAACGAATCTTCTTCAAACAAAGTAATTTTTCTTATGCACAGATTCTATGTTAGCCTCACCTAGTTAATTTATTTGCCATCGACATGCTGTGGTAGAAACGGCTGAGCATAGGGTCGCCTAGCTTGACACGTAACGAAGGGGTGCTCCTGACAACTAGAACGTTGTGGGCACAAATGTTGCCGTGGACTATCTTACGCGACTCCTTTAATCAAAAGACAAACAAATGCAAGATTAATAGTAGTAGCAGGGCTCGAATTTCATGAAAAAATGTGCTAGACCACAGGGTTAGTAGCTTAAATCATTTACTGGACCAACACTATTTTTACAAGACCAAAGCCACAAGGAACGTGGATTTACTGTTCGTTAGTTTAAAAATGCACTGGACCACTGGTCTAGTACGGTAGAGAAAGCACTAGACCGAGGCTTAAATTACTGGCCTCGGTCCACCGGTCCAGTGGGTATTTCGAGCCTCTGAGTAGTAGAAGGGTCTTTCCATGAAGTTGAGATACAGTGTCCCCTTTTACGTCGGAGACCTTTTTAGGCTATATTTTTATACTTACAAGGGCAAAGCCCACGGGACCCTCGTCGCCTGATTAGGGGGAAACCATGGAGCAGTCCGGTCGGTGTGGTTGAGCAACCACAGCACGGTGGTGCTGAGATGTCGTTTAACGGACCTTGGCCCCCTCGGCTTAACCTGAGGCAGTCGGTTCGGGTTGGCGCCTGGAATATCCTCTCCTTACAGGAGGACGCCCGCGTGCCTGCCTTATCGGCGGAGCTTGCCCGGCTCGACGTAGCCGTTGCTGCCTTGTCTGAGGTGAGGAGGCCACGCTCGGGTGAGATCAGAGGAAGTGGTTACACATACTTCTGGTCCGGCCGAACTGATGGTCAGCACTGACAGGGTGTGGCAGGGGCGGTTGCTGACCGGCTTGCTCCGTTGGTAAGGGGCATCACACCAGTCTCGGAGCGTATGATGCGACTAAGGCTTGCCCATACTCTGGGCATAGTCTTATTTGTTGTATGCCCAACTCCGCTCAGTGGTGGATGCGGTACTCAAGGGGGACACGCTAGTCCTTCTCGGTGACTTCAATGCTACCGCTGGCACATCCAGAGACGGCTACAAGCCATGTATCGGTCCTCAATGTTGCTCGACTTTGCAGTAAGTCGCGGGTTGAGGATAGCTGGATCATGGTTCCAGAGATTGGATTAACGGCGCTGGATTTGGTATTCCAACAACGGCGTCACCAGGAAGGAGATCGATCATGTGCTTGTGGATGGGCGCTGGAGGCTGATCGAGAACTGCCGGGTGTACAGGGGTGCCCAGTTCTTCAGCAACGACCACAGGCTGCTGGTAGCAACCATGAAGCTGCGTCTGAGGTGTCCGAGACGGGCTACGACGGGCCAAAGGCTGGACGTCGGGGAGGCGCTTGAGGGGATTCTGACTGCTGATATGCACCCGGAGATGATTTGGTCGGCCATCAGAGCCCACGTCTTGGAGGCTGCCGGTGAGTGCATTTCGGAGAAGACGAGAAGACAAGACCGCGGGATATCCAGGGAAACTGCTGAAATCATCGGGAGGAGCCGCAGGGCGAGGCTCAACGGCAAGATCAGGCAGCACAGGACGTTTCGGGCGATGTGTGGGGAGAGCCCCGACTTCTGTGAGACGGTCAAGGGCCACCTAAGCACAAGTGACTCCCGGGGCAATCCGCGCAGCTGACCGAGGAGCGCGCTGTTAGGGAACGTTGGGCTGGGTACTTTGAGAAGCTACATAGTGCTGACCCGCCTGACTGCAAATCCTCTGCGGAAGGCATCGAGCTTCTCACTGCAACCCACTGAGCCTCGAAGAAGTTTGAAAGGCTCTGGGGCAGATTAAGGATGGCAAGGTGCTAGGTACACGTGCAGCCTTTACACAGCGCCCATTTTGGACCACCCAGATAAGTGCAAACTAAGTAATTTAAATCTTATGAGGGCAAGATTTCATCTTTATGGATTATGCTCTGGTAAAATTTACATCATCTCTGAGAGAAACATTTCATTGGATAGTTGCTACCAATGCATAGTTCCAAGATTGCCCAGTTAACCCCGCCCCTTAGATATTGTTGCTATGTGCTCACAAGCCATCGCAAAAAAATGGCGACATGTACGTACAAAGCAACGGGACTCGGCATGGAAAGCACAGATTCATTGGAGAAAACTCAAAGGTATTTATGTTTTAGGGTCGACAATTACCGTAGCACACACTGAGCGAAGGGCTAGTAATGCAGGGATGACATATATTTCATAAAAATGCGCTTTCCTACCTTTGAACAGCGAATCGCCCGACATTAAAACCAAAATTCACCCGGTCACTGGCGCATACAACATACAAACTGTATGGGCAGAAAATCGCGTGATGATTGAATCACTTTGACCTATGTGGGCGCCGTCTGCTAGCTCTGTTGTGATTGGTCGGCGGGTTCGGCTTGATTGACAGGTCGGAACTATGCATTCAATCTTTACTTTGAGGAAGGTTTTCCTAGTCAACTCAATTAACATTGGGTTATTGCAAATGATACAGTGGCCTTTAAATTTGGGAACAAAACAAAAAACAAAATATGTACATACCAGATACTCCAGGCCGTTCATTATTTGAGTCGCCATAGCAATTTGGTGGGTTTGTCGAAGGCAGGACTGGTTGCTCTGCAGAAACTTGTCCATGGGGCCGTAGGGCGCAAACTCCATTATAAGACAGAATCCCGCCCCGATACCCAGAAACCTGATGATTGATTGGTTGTTCCAGGACGACATAACGTCCACTGATTGGCTGAATTTCTGTGGGGAACCGGGGATAACATACAACTACAATAGCCCAATTTTGTACATGTCATGTAAACTCCTCAAGAAAAGTTCGGAAAGTCAAGTTTGACTGACGATTTATCTCTTGTTACTAAATCATTTCCCTTGAATTTTGTATCATTGGAAAGCCCTGTTATTCCTCTTTACAGTGATGTGTCATTTGTTATGATTAATCAATTGGGGGATGTGCAGTATAGCGGAATACAGGCAGGGCTCGAAATACCCACTGGACCGGTGTAATTTAAGCCTCGGTCTAGTGCTTTCTCTACCGTACTAGACCAGTGGTCGAGTGCATTTTTAAACTAACGAACAGTAAATCCACGTTCTTTGTGGCTTTGGTCTTGTAAAAATAGCGTCGGTCCAGTAAATGATTTAAGCTACTAACCCTGTGGTCTAGCAGATTTTTTCATGAAATTCGAGCCCTGACAGGGGTGGGTGGAAAGTGAAATGTCCGAAAATTCACTGCTATTGTCAAAAAGTGCATTGACATTTTCCCATCCTCCAAGCAAAAGGGGAATGCACTGCATGACAATAGCAGTGATTTTTGTGATATTTCACTTTTCACCCACCCCTGTATTCCGCTATACTGCACATCCCCCATTGATTAATCATAACAAATGACACATCACTGTAAATAGGAATAACAGGGCTTTCCAATGATACCAAATTCAAGGGAAATGATTTAGTAACAAGAGAGAAATCGTCAGTCAAACTTGACTTTCTAAACTTGTTTTGAGGAGTTTAAAAATAAGCCATATCTTGAAATCCACTTAAGCTAAATCAATAATTTTTTTCAGGAATAGTGCAACAACCTACTCATCAAAACTGGGAAAATACAAATTCTCTGGAATTACAGGAAGTGGGTGAAAAAATCACTTGTAATTTAGGTTAACTTTTTTTAACCAACACAGGTTGGAGAAATGGTAGTGTTCAAATAAATCTTTAAAATCTTAAAACAACAATTCTTACGAGGCATTAAGAAAGCTTGTCAAAATTGGTCTTAAAAAGATGTTTTTAATTGTTGGATGACGCTAAAAATTTGGAATCAAATAGAATAAGAGTTACTCTTTCCAAATATTACCAAACCCTCAAATTGAACTCTCTTCAATTTTTGACTTTGAACCATCGTTATAGGAAATAGCGTATGGCAACTTTATACTCATTTCGTCGTGACAGGTGTCAAATTATTCAAATTGATTCGGCTCTAACCAAAATCTAAATACCTGCTGTATGATGGGTAGGGCATCCGCACGTGGGCACTTAATAGCCACCTGAATCCAACCTTTGTCCCGTTTGCGAATTTCGCCCCTGTACGCCGTGGTAAAAGCCCCACTCCCTAGGACTTTCCATCGCCTACGCTTGCTCATGTTGGACCGTTGAATCCATTCGATGGGAGGGTCTGGGGGCGGGGGTTTGGGCGGTTCCGGTAACGCGGAGAGATCGTGGATGTGAAGCAACTCCTCTGTGTAATTAATAATAATAATGGTGGAGCATTTATAAGGCGCACAGTATCTAACATGACTGTCATTCAAAGGCGCCGTAACAAGAAGTCTTAAAGGTAGTATTGATTGCTTTCCGGTGACGTCACCCCTTCCATCCACCATTTTGGTGGGCATTTTTCATGACCCACGTGTCTCAAGTAATAACCGGCAAAAAGAGCAAGAAAAGCGCATTGGTTGCACTTACCTCTGTTGCTTGAACTAGCTTTATGTTGTTGCGCCATGGCTGTTGTATCGAGAAAGATAAAAACGCATTTCTTCAGGCTAAAAATCGCGATCAAGTAGAAGCATTTTCGTGTTTACAAGCTGACTGCATGCTCAATATTTTGAACATATCGCAACGCGCGTGTGTGGCATCTTCGAATGAAAATACGTTGGTGAGTATTTTTTACGCATCTTCATGTGCGTCTATTGGCGCGCGCGTGTACGCGCGTGACTGTTGACCACAATACATTCCCGGATGTTCTACGTCATCGAAAGCAATCAATACATGATTGGTAAACTGTAAATAGTTTTATCCCCCCTGTGTGATTGAAGATATCCATGATTAAAACCAACCCGAGTAAAAACCAGCTCCGTACTTCGTCTAACTTTTGAGAAAACAGTCAAAAAAGGGTTTCGCCCCAAAACCACTTTGCCCTGAACCATTTCGCTCTGAACCACGGCCTGTGCACGAAGTGGTTTTGGGGCGAAGTGGCATTTGGGCGATGTTGTGTTTGGACGAAGTTATTTAGGGCGAAATGCACTGGGGCGAATTAAATTTTCGTCTCATAAGACGAAAACTAATTGTTTTACTAATTTCTCAACGACTGTAGCACTTCAGACAAAGCCATTTCAGGAGAAGTTTTCTACGGTCATCATGTTTATATTGTGTAAGTTAGGCGTAAATCTGTGAACATTTCTGATTTTCGAGATTACCAATGATGTATACTGCCTTTAAAAACAGATTACATGATTGGAAAACTTTTAAAAACAGGAACAGCATTACATAACTAAAGAATAATGTTGATAAAAGTTCTGCATTATAGAAATATCAGACGCATAGATGCAGTAATACTTCAGAAAACCTGAAAAATTCATTCATGGTTTTGGTGTTGAATGAATGGTAAAAAAATTGTCTGGAGCACCTTCAGTTGGCAATTCGCTGGCAGAGTGTGACGTCAATTTCCACGCGGAAGCCTTCACTTCTTTGACAACGGTTCACGCTACTCGCATGGCAACGCATTTCTCCATTCGTTTTGCACAGAAGCTACAAGGGGAATATTTTTCTGTTACAACCATCACAAAATAAGGAGGCAGGATAGTGTATCGCTATGAGAGTAGGTATGAGCAAACCATTGCAAGTCATTATCGTCCTTATTTTATAATATTTTCTTCTAAAATGATATATGAAAAATACACTGTGCAAACACAATGGATGTAAAACGCGAGCGTGAACCAATAACCATAGTTACGTTCCTGCGCCCGCAATGTGACGTCATGACTCGGCCAGCGAATTTCTCCCACAAAGGTACCATTTTACACAAGAAAAACAAAATCATGTGGTGTTTGTTACCATTGCTATCAAAACGTTTAGTTGGTTGGATGCGTGTTTTTTTTTTTAATTCTGTGATTTTTAGTGCGTCGTTTCCCTCCGAATTCCCTCCAGTTTTTTTCTTAAAGCGACGCGCAGCGAAATTACGCGCATAAAAGCGCCGTTTTAGTTCTTTATTGGTGCTCTTGCAGCTCAGATCATTTGTGATTTTTAAGTGATTTTTAAGTGTAGTCACATAATTTATACAGTAATTGTTTGAGTTAATTTTGGTTTGAGGTTACGAAAACCCCGTCCAAGGTTGTCAACAATTTTATGGTTCTACAAAGCATAGGAAGGGGGGGCGGGGGGGGGGGGGGGGGGGGGGGGAGGGGGAGAAGGCCACATAGGACTTTACATTCATGGTACTGACACTTGGTAAGTACGTATTTCGGGGAGGGAGGCAGTCTTGAAAAATACTACTCTCTGTAGAACTGTGAAAATGTCAACAGCTTTGAATGAGCCCTTAGGTAGGGTATGTACCTCTGGGTTGGTAGGGTATGGATTTGGTGAGTGGCCCTTCAAGACACGAACAATTGACCGATCTGCGGTAATGTTCAACAAACGACCGGATGTCGGTGAAAGTCCTCTGGCCTGGCAAACCCACTGAATCATCTGGAATGGGTTGTAAAGGGAAGAGAAAGGATGAATTCAAAAATAACTCATAAAAGTGAGATAAAATGCTTTAAAGACAGCACAAGAACTGTTGAAGACGGCTCAACTACTAGCAGGAGCTGTAGTCAAAATTACACTTTAAAATTAATTTGATACAAACGTGGACAAAGGTCCATGATTGAGATTGGAAAATCTGGATGCAGTGAAAAGCAACTTGGCTCCACCGGGATTTAAACCGCGGACCTTCTGCTTAACGTGCAGACGCCCTACCAATAGACCGATCCAGTAAGCTCCGCCCATATAGAAATTGCCTAGCAACATGAAACACATGTGAGGCACGTGTGAAGTAGAGTCGCTTGGCCGTGCCGTGCGTCAGCGCCTTGGTCAGCGCGCATTGAAACACGCACACGCACATAGAAACTGCACGCTCGAAAGGAAAATGTGCACTTACCGTAAGTATCTGGTCGTGGGCGTGCACGTACAACACGCCTGCAATACGCGTAACGCGCCCGATCGAAGAAAAACATCTCGACACACATCTAGAATGCAGTGAATGCACAACATAGCAAAATGACAAGCTAATTTGGGTGAGTTTTTCCCGTTTACACAAAAACACATTTATTAAAAGTAGTCTTATACAATTCGTTTTAAACCGGCTAAGGTCCTCTGTGCTGATAAAAATGATGTTTATGGTGTTTTTGCGACACTCGTACTGCATTTGCCGTAGCTCTGTGCACAAAATTTTGAGGACTCAGGTAACCAAAATGGAGATCCACTTTTAGGCTACCAGAACCCGAGTCTGTGATTGGTCAATTCCAAAATGGGCGGAGCTTACTGCTATGAAGCCAACTGGTGGTCTGGAATCACGGTAGTGCAGTTGTTCCTCACTGATTGGGAATTGGCTATCACGTGAGCTTAGCAAGCCCTACAATGAGATAAAGCAAGTTCGATTCGCGACGACAGTTAACCATTGGTCAAACATCATCCTAGCAACACACATGCGCACTAACGTTCAAGTGCAAACGCCTTTGGTTAGTTACATTTTGTGTTCCGCACAAAATGCTACATCAAATCAATACCTGATGGGTACCAGTGACCATAGCAACCGTGCCCTGTGGGCTGGTTCAAAATGGTCGCCAGACACGACTAACCATCGTTGACTAGACTGCGTTCGGTTGGAAATATTCGTACTATAGCCGTGATTCCAACTTGCCCTTAGTGGCCTCGCAATAAATTCTGACCCTAGCAAAGGAAGATGAAACATTTTGTTTGGAATTATCGTCATATTTATTAAAGGCAGTATGCATGATTGGTAATCTCGAAATGTTCACAGAATTTACGCCCAACTTACACAATATAAACATGATGACCGTGGAAAACTTTCCCTGAAATGGTTTTGTCTGAAGTGCTATAGTCTTTGAGAAATGAGTAAAACAATTATTTTTCGTCTCATGAGACGAAAATTTAATTCGCCCCAAAACCATTTCGCCCCAAAACCACTTCGCCCGAACACTACATCGTCCAAACACTACACTGTACATCGCCCAAATGCTACTTCGCCCCAAAACCACTTCGTGCACAGGCTGTGGTTCAGGGCTAAGTGGTTTTGGGGCGAAATGACTGTTTGACTGTTTTCTAAAAAGTACGGAGCTGGTTTTTGCTCAGGTTGGTTTTAATCATGCATAATTATCTTCAACCACACAGGGGGATAAAACTATTTGTAACAGTTTACCAATCATGTATACTATCTTTAATGAAGAAGCTGCCTACATATTGCCCTATGCAAACAATCTAAAAATACCTTCGTGGATGTTTATTTTGTAGTTTCTGATGTTGCCGTTCATTCTGACAGTCAGGCAGTAGCTAAAGAAATCTTCGGGATTCTGACGAATGAGATAAATTCCGTCGTCTGATCCCATGTCTTCGATTTTCTTCTTGGCGCAAGAGAACCTGCCGACAAGACAGCGAGATTTGTGAGTTTACACAATTTTCTTTTAAATGGGTTTATTGCACAGGGGGTCAAAGGTCACATTTTGCTATTGCTCGTCTTCCAGATTGTGAGAGAACAATAGAGCCACGTGGGGAAATGCACGTGGCTGCTAGCAGAAGAGCCGTGGCTCTACAGGGCTCGACATTAACTTTTCATGTGCACCTGTCCACAGGACAGGTAGAAATAAGATTTTAACTGGCCGACAAAATGTTTTACCTGTCCAAGCATGTATTGTACAGAAATGAAATAAAACTCCACAAAGGAATGCATCTGATTTGTTCTAACGTTGAATTTTAAGGTTGTGTTTGAACCAGAAACACGCAGTAGCAAAAATACGTGTATAAAAAATAAGAAACCGAAATGAAACTTAAGCCGTCATATCATGTTGATAAGATCACAACTATGCACAAATATCTGAAGAACTCGTCGCTGGTACTTTGTCAATATGAACACACATGCAAAAGAACTGATCCCAGTGCTGATAGCCCTCGAACAAGGTATACGTTCCCCCGTTCGAGGGTCAAAAATCCGCTAAACGAAGTACATTTAGTAAACGTATGTGAAAAATGGTGATGCATGCACACGAGGAAGATTGTTGTTCGTTGCATGCCGGCTGTGCAGCCACGCGATTGATGAACCTGAAAAACATTTTGCGGTATATTCAAACTGCATGAAATGCAGGTCAGGATCAATTTACAGCCAAGAAACGAGGAAGGTGGGCTTTTATTTAGTATATTTTCACCTGTCCATCGGAAAGGCACGGCAGTGTTTTTACCTGTCCGACTGGCATGTTTTGTAAATTTTACATGTCCCGGACAGTCGGACAACCGTTAATGTCGAGCCCTGCTCTATTGTTCTCTCCCGATCTGGAAGACAAGCAATAGTGACCTGTGACCTTTTGACCCCCTGTGCAAGCGCACTATGAAACCCATTTGTGGGGTACCGTGGCCGAGTGGCTTAGGTCGTTAACTCATAACAAGGGTGAAAACTTGAGTTTTTCTGTTACTACCATCACAAAATAAGGAGGCAGGATAGTGTATCGCTAAGGATTGCAGATTCGTTACCCGGCCGGCCGTGGTACTTGTGCCCTTGAGCAAGGCACTAACTACAATTGCTCCATCCTTCAGAGGGGATATAAAGTTATTGGTCTAGTGTGTTGTGTAATGCACTTCAAAGAGCGAGGGGATTCCCCGGTGTCTCTGGCTGTCGGCTGCCAATGGCGCCGCCCACCTATGTATCTCAATGTTGGTCCAGTGTGTTGTGTAATGCACTTCAATGAGCAAGGGGATTGCCTGGTGTCTCTGGCCGTCGGCTGCCAATGGCGCCGCCCACATACATGTATGTATCTCAATGTTGGTCTCTTCAATCACACAGAGAGATAAAGCTATTTGTAACAGTTTACCAATCATGTATACTCCATGTATCTTTAAGATATTAAAGATAAGTGGATATTTATTGTCCCTTTAAGCCAATCAAACCGCATGGCATGCATTGGGGAAAGTACATGTGTGTACTTAATTCTGCTGGGGTACATGTATGCTTTGACATCAGAGAGGTTTTCTTCAAAGATAACCCAACCATTACTGTAATAGGATACTCGGTTCCAATGCATAGTTCCGACCTGTCAATCAAGCCGAACCCACCGACTAATCACAACAGAGCTAGCAGACATCGCCCACATAGGTCAAAGTGCATACATTTTGTACAGTGTTGTATGCGGTGATCCGGGTGAATTTTTGGTTTCAAGGCCGGACGATTCGCTGTTCAAAGGTAAGAAAGCATGTATTTCATGATGATATGACATCCCTGTATTACTGGCCCTTTACTCAGTGTGTTCTAAGATAACTGTTGACCCTGAAACATGAATACCTTTGAGTTTTCTCCAATGAATCTGTGCTTTCCGTCGAAAGTCCCATTGGTTTGTGCATTGTGTGTGGACATTTTGAGGGATAGCGTGTGAGGCATAGCAACAATATTCAAGGGGGCGGAGTTAACTGGGCAAACTCGGAACTATGCATTCTACCCAGCTAGGCACAGGCTTAGTGTAAATCAAAGTCTACGGTCGAACATTTAAATATTCAGCCCAAAGTCGAAGCCCACGTCCCCAAGGCTGGGTCAGACAAATTACGACATCCCAATTTATTGTAGTGTTACTATGTACACCAATCCGGTAACTAAGGTCTTCTTCCCTGTACATCCGCCATAGCTGGGGGGCTTCCACTGAATGAACTGTATGTTTTTGTTGTTGCTGAAGCTGCATTTGTTTACTTCGAACAAGTTGCGCGTCTTTGTAGGGTTGTGTGTATGCCAAGGCGGGCGCGTCGCGTGTACGCAAATAAGGCGCGTCGCGTGCACGCGCGAAGGGCGGCGCGTTCATGCATCTAATGGATGAGCGCTTTTCGTTCTAACAGCAACACGGTAACTTTCGTTACCGGATTGGTCTATAGTACGATTAGGAGATTTTGAGCGTGTGACCCCAAATCTATTGTAATCGTATCACAATCGGTCAACGACGAGAATTCTCATTCGATTGTGATACGATTGTAATACGATTGTAATTCGATTGTAATCGTATTACAATAAATTGGCAAAACACGTGTGTGACCCTATCTCGTAATCGTATTACAATCCATTTATCTGCGCGCGCACGTGTGCTTTCTGCCTCACCGCGCGCGTCTGGCCTACTTTTTCCATGGTGCTAGGCACATGTACTGCATGGCGCGCGGCACATGTACTGCATGGCGCGCGGCACATGTACTGCACGCAACACGGGGTAGCCACCGCAAGGGACTATGGGATAAATTACAATACGATGACGAGATTGTGTTGATCGTGTGACCCCACTTTATTACAATACGATTACAATCCGATTATAATAAGTTTGTCGTCTGACCCCGGTCGTTGTTGGAATTATGACAATGGTATCACAATCGAGTAATTACAATAATTTTCTCGTGTGACCCCGGCCTTAGTTTAAATTATATTCGACTTACGGTATTGGTCCGTGGCACCTATTCCTGATAAGTTGAACAAGCGAGGGCGGTGCACAGTCCTGGAACATGTAGTGATAGTAGTCGACATGAAGTCGGCAATAGCCGTCAATAAGAGACACGAGACTCTCTGCTTTTTGTTTGTCCTCCATTAAGAACTCCTGTTTGAACAAAGAGGGGAAAAGTATGTTTAATCTTGATCACAATACAAGAAAGGAATTTTGAATCACGGCTTATAAAAAAAAGCAATACAGAGACTAAAAAAAAAAAGAGGAAAATCATTTACCCAGAAAGGAAACGCACACAGTATGCAAGTCTTTCCACAGGGGGCATTTTGGCAACACAGACCATGGGCGGATTGCAATAAAATCGACTTAGCCACTGGTCTAAGACGGTATTTTATAGCCGGCTATCCAACTTAGCCAGTCACGGCTTAGTCGCTGGTTTAGCCCATTGCAATAAACCAGTCTAACTGAAGTACGGCTGCGCCAGCCGAAAAACACGCACATCTTAACGGAAAGTGTTGCAGCCGGCTATCCTTGCGTGATTTCAAGCCAAACAAACGTCCTCACGAAGCCACTTGATGACGCGTGTGTAGTGCATGTTTTGCCGAGAAACTGACTGTGAAAGTTATCAAATAGCACTAAAAATGCTCAAATGGGCACAATGTGCGTTTTGTTCGTCTGTTTTAATGCAAAATTACGAAATGTAGCGCGGTGTCCAAAAATTATAGCCTGCTCGCCGCGGGCTTAAATTTTAAGACTGGTCTAACTTTAAGACAACGATATTGCAAGCGGGCTATAATTATAGACCGGTCTTAGTGGATGCCGCGTTAGCCGGCTAAGCCTATAGACTGGTCTTAGACTGCATATTGCAATCCGCCCCTTATTGTCCAGAAAATACCTTTGTCTAATCTCAAAATAAAAGAAATAAGTTTTAATTTTTCTGAAGCGATAACTTGGGCCCCAAAAGGGTTAGAAATAGTGTGACAACATGCCTTTCTAAAAACCCTGTGTACAAATTTCGTAACCGGGACGGCCTAAAATGTAACACAAGTGTATATTTCTAAAACGTAGCATTTTCTCATTGTTCTCTCACACTTTGTGGCCGTGCTAAAGAACAGGTGGTTACAGAACAATTTATTAAGTCAGCTAATCTCATTAACCCAGTTTCTTTAGGGAATTATAAAATAAAATTGAAGTGGTAGGATTTTGATTTATTTAACAATAAGAAAGGATACATTACCTTTGGGGCATTTTCTCTCTGATTGACCAGAACAATCCAATTATTGGAATCAGTTTCCCGCGACGCAATCATGCCTACACTAAGGATGTCTTCGAAAAGCAGCTTAAAGGTTTTCGCCTGTATCGACAGAAAACGAAACAAATCACAACCAAAATTGCAATTCAACTCATTTAAAGGCAGTATACCGGTACATCATTGGTAATCTCGAAAATCAGAAATGTTCACAGATTTACGCCTAACTTACACAATTTATAAACATGATGACCGTAGAAAACTTCCCTTGAAATGGTTTTGTCTGAAGTGCTATAGTCTTTGAAAAATGAGTAAAACAATTAGTTTTCGTCTCATGAGACGAAAATTTAATTTGCCCCAAACCACTTCGCCCGAGTGCCATTTCGCCCCAAATTACTTCGTCCAAACACTACATCGCCCAAATACCATTTCACCCCAAAACCACATCGTGCACAGGCCGTGGTTGAGGGCGAAATGGTTGAGGGCGAAATGGTTCAGGGCGAAGTGGTTTTGGGGCAAAATGACTGCAAACCCTTTTTTGACTGTTTTCTCAAAAGTTAGATGAAGTACGGAGCTGGTTTTTGCTCAGGTTGGTTTTAATCATGCATATCTTCAATCACACAGGGGGATAAAACTATTTGTAACAGTTTACCAACCATGTATACTATCTTTAATTGGTACTGAGAGCCATGTTCACTTTTTTTAAAGGAGCTTGGTCAGATTTTTCTAGAAAATGATTTCGTTCCAACCTAACAATCATATAAAACACCTCCCCAAAATACTATCCATGGGAAGAAAAAAGGAAATTTGCAATCTCCAATTTGGATGTGGAAGCAAACAAATTGGTGTAATCACTGCACTGCTTTTATGGAACCGGATAAATTAGTTCACAAAAGAAATCGGTCGTTTTTTTACGACATCTTTGAAAATATATGGATTGAGAGCGTGAAATTTCAGAATGGTATTGAGAAAAATATGACAAATGATACGGTATCAAAATCTCAACACCCGTGGGAAAAATGGGGAGAGGGTAAAAAATGTGATCTGGATAGGCTCACTGAATAGTTCGGCAAAGTTTCGAACGCAATATTTGGTATGGTGCCTAAAGAGAAAAATCCTTTGGGCATTATTTTTCTCTCATCCCAAGTTTGGTTTTCTGAAAAATTTGTTAAAAGTTTTTTGTTTTAGTAGAACAATTAATTAAAGATCCCATCCTAATTATATAGACCCTCTGCATCGGCGGCCATGACAGGGGGCAGGTTTTCATATTTAAATGATGTGATAATAGATCCACAAAGTGCCTACTCGTACATGAAGCACGGTGACAATGCGATAGACTGGTTCCCGTCCACATATTCCATACAGGAGAATATAAGGACAGGTAAAGGGCGCTTCATCTTGATCTGTAATTGGTCGTCTTTGCGCGTGCGCATTGTGTTTTTTATATTTAAATTGGCCAAGCCCTTTGCTTTAGGCAATGTACTTTATTTACATAATTGGATATGTTCGACACGCACGGCCAAGTTACAAATGTCAATGCAAAATCTGCGCACTTACTAAAAAAAAAAAATATATAATAACCACGTGACGGGCAGAATTCTGCCCGTCATGGCTGCCCTTTACCGATCCCTATATTTTCGCAATAAGCGAACCAATCTATAGGGATCGGGAACCAATCTAACAATGCGACTGCCCCCTGCCATGGCTGCCCTGAGGCCAAACAAAATAAATGGTGTGTTTACTGTAACCCGACCTACCTGGAATTGTTAAGGCCAAATTGCCGACCTCAAACTTTTTATTGCCAATTTTCAAGTTGATAATTTTAAATGAGCACTATTTGCAATAATTTTCAATGAACATAACATTTTCTACACTTGTACATGAACATGTTTAATATTGTTAATAGTGAGTTTCAAACATTGCAAAACAACACTTGCGTGAACTGAAGTGTAAAAAAATTAAAATTATTTTCCTACCTACCAGTACCTAAATTGATTTTGTTTAGGTCGTTACCGTAAACGCACCATTAATTTTGTTTGGCCTGATCTATTACCTGATCTTGCGGTTCTATCTGTTTAATGCCCTTGGTGGCAATGTTGACCACGTAGCGCTGGCGTTTGACCGTTTCAAACTCCTCCGTACCCCAGGACGTATTCTCCTCCATGAGTGAGATCAGGAACATCATTCGGAAGCTGTTTAGGTTCTGTCCGCAACGCTCAAATTCTCCCAAACTCTTCCGAATCTACAAAGTAAGAATTCAAAGTACAAATGTAGATCCCATGGGATTATTTTTGGCAAAAAAAAAAGGCAAATGCGATTTGACAAAAGTTAAAGGCACAGGCTCGTCAGCAATGCGCTCACGCCAAATTCGTGCCACGAAATACGCAGCTCCATGCCTTTGCTACAGTGGAGCTGCGTAATTCGTGGCACGAATTTGGCGCGCGCGCATTGCTGACGAGCCTTGCCTTTAAGACCAGCAGCCGATTTCACGAAACTTTACGCAATGGCGCAAGTCCACTTACGCCATAAATTATTGCGTAACTTTCGCAATAAGTTGCGACACGTTTCACAAAAGTTGCGCCACATTTGGATATGGCGCAACTCGCTGACCTACGCCATAAAATTTGGCGTAACTTGCGCAATGGTTTTTGGTGGCGTAACTTGCGCAATGGTTTTTGGTGGCGTAAGTTGGAAAAATGTGTCGTAGGACAGTGAAAAATGGCGAGAATGCAGCTAGCTACACATGCTTATTTGCCGCATCGTTAACGAACTGAACCGCGGCCTTCCGTTACCGGGTAGTAGCCTTTTATCATCAGTAAAATCTGCGACGCGACGCATGATAAGCGAGCGACGGCAGCCATGATGACAGTGCAAAATTTGTGAAAAACAATTACGATGTATGTTTTATGTACGACTATTTTATCAAGCGCAAATAGTCGTTGATAAAACTAGAAATAATCCTCGTCCTAGAAGTTACATGTGCTAAAGTAAAAAAATAACGTTGCGCAGCTAAGGAGAGTTTCGTGAAATCGATCTTGGGTTTATTGCGCAGCTACCGGCACACCATAAAGTTACGGCGTAGTGTCCTACGCCATGGCGCAAGTTGCGCAATGTTTCGTGAAATCGGCTGCTGGTCAAGCACCACAAATACTGACTCTTGAGTCATTTCTACATTCACTGTATAATATTTGCTACACCGACAGCCCGTCTACAGCCGGCAAGTTCAAGTTCAAAACACGGCGTGTACAAATAAATGATGGACAATGGACATGTGTCCAAGGTCTTGGGGGGGGGGGGGGGGGAACCTGAGGGAGTATACCACTGTGCCTCATAGCTCAGCTGGTAGAGCATCTGCCTGGTGTGCCAGAGGTCTTGGGGGGAAACCTGAGGGAGTATACCACTGTGCCTCATAGCTCAGCTGGTAGAGCATCTGCCTGGTGTGCCAGAGGTCTTGGGGGGAAACCTGAGGGAGAATACCACTGTGCCTCATAGCTCAGCTGGTAGAGCATCTGCCTGGTGTGTCAGAGGTCTGAGGGGAAACCTGAGGTAGTATACCACTGTGCCTCATAGCTCAGCTGGTAGAGCATATGCCTGGTGTGTCCGAGGTCTTGGGGGAAACCTGAGGGAGTATACCACTGTGCCTCATAGCTCAGCTGGTAGAGCATCTGCCTGGTGTGCCAGAGGTCTTGGGGGGAAACATGAGGGAGTATACCACTGTGCCTCATAGCTCAGCTGGTAGAGCATCTGCCTGGTGTGCCAGAGGTCTTGGGGGGAAACCTGAGGGAGAATACCACTGTGCCTCATAGCTCAGCTGGTAGAGCATCTGCCTGGTGTGCCAGAGGTCTTGGGGGGAAACCTGAGGGAGAATACCACTGTGCCTCATAGCTCAGCTGGTAGAGCATCTGTCTGGTGTGTCAGAGGCCTTGGGGGGAAACCTGAGGGAGTATACCACTGTGCCTCATACATGTACCGGTAGCTCAGCTGGTAGAGCATCTGACTAGTGTGTCAAAGGTCTTGGGGGAGGGGAGGGGGACCTGAAGGAGTATACCACTGTGTCTCATAGCTCAGCTGGTAGAGCATCTGCCTGGTGTGTCAGAGGTCTTGGGGGAAACCCGAGGGAGTATACCACTGTGCCTCATAGCTCAGCTATGGTGTGTCAGAGGTCTCCGGTTTCAATCCCGATGAGGACCAGATGAATTTTCTCTCATCCCATGTTTGAATATCAGTAAAATCAGAAAATACGTTTTTAGGGGGCTTGCATTTTGAGAAAAGGGAACAAACAATGAATCTTACTTTCTTCTTTAGTTTCCATTTGTCTAGCGCCGACAAGTCCTTGGCAAGAGATTTCGGGAGAAACTTGTTAAATTGCTTATTCAGACAACGGTTAATGCTGATCCGTTCCTCGTACGAGTACCGCACCATGTCCAACACCATTAGCCCTAGCATCTCTTCCATTTTGATCCCGGAAATGCGGTCCTGCAAAAAATCGTGACGGTACTGCGCAAACATGTACGCAACGATACTCTCCTCCAATGACGTGATGTTGGTGGGATTGCACGACATGTGGAACCGCATTCGGAACGCGAGGCTGCGGTTCGTTGGGTTGACTTTAGCGGAAGGTGCGAGCCAGTGTTCCTTTCCCTCGTCGTAAATGGCAAACAGGTTGCAGCTAAGTCGCGGAATGTCGCATTTCTTGGCCGATAAGAAGCATAACGTTTCGGATGTTACGCCGTCGCGGTACGGCACGTCTAAACCGGTAGCCGGTGGCATATGACTATAGAGATGCACAGGGATAACTGGCGCACCACTCGGAGTCATCTGAAACTCCATACTCTTTGTGTTGTGCTGAGGCACCGACTTTTTACACCAAGCTCATTATTTTGTCAATCTGTGTTTAAAAAAAAAACACAAAGAAATAAATGGATTATATACACAGTGGTTTTGGGGCGTAGTGGCATTTAGGCGAGGTAGTGTTCTGATTTGGGGTGAAATGACACTTGGGCGAAGTGGTTTGGGGGCGAATTTAATTTACGTCTCGCGAGACGAAAAATTATTGTTTTGCTTATTTCTTAAAGACTATATAGCACTTTAGACAAAACCATTTAAGGGGAAGTTTTCTGCCGTCATCATGTTTATATCATGTAAGTTAAGGTACCCTGACACTTGCCCGATTTTCGTTCCCGCAATGTCACGCACTTTGGTGTGCCAATGATTAAAGTCTTCGGGAACGAGTGTGAATAGTGTGTGAAGGGTGCGAGGGTGTGTGCCATGTCATCGAGAGAATTTTGAAATGTTTCAAAATTCGGTACTCATAAATGTTAATGCCATGTGCGTGCGACTTGTGCAAACCATGCGTGAACACTGCGCAAACTGGACGCCAACACTGCCGACGGTGCGTGTCAATGCGTGCTATGGGGGACATTGCGGGACAATGTGGTACGGTAGACGTGAACAATGCGCGAACAATACTTAACTTACGCGTAAACAAGTCGTGCCATTGCATGCCAATGCGGCCCATTTTGCGACCGAAATGGCATGCCTTGCCACGACGCATTGCACGGCATTGCGGTGACAAAAATCGGGCAAGTGTCATGGTGGCTTTACATGTTTGTGTAAATCTGTGAACATTTCTGATTCTTTGAGATACCAATTAATCATGTGTACTGCCTTTAAGCTTTCTCCGCCCTTAAAATAAAATCCAAGTCTTAATTCACATTTTCTCCTCAATTCACATACAACATTTGTACCTGATCTTGATTCGGCTTTGAAAATGCATTTGGTACATTTATTTATTTTATTTAGTTATTCCATTTATTTACCCAGGGTGTGCCCAAACAGTTAACTAGAGCTGGTTTCCATTGGGGCTGTGCAGACACTCGTGAAAACAATAAAAGAATACAATTAAATTAATTAACTTCACAATCGTATATTATTAGCAAGCACAAACTGGAACAAGATACAACAACTACTGTACAATATCAAAATTCATTAAACATCAACACGCTACAAAAAGGTGAGAAAAAAAATGCAATAGCACAGCAGGAAATAATATACACATACCGGTATGTGACACTGATATTTACGCTAATTACGGGAAGGCGAAAAACCCGCAAACAAAAACAAATCTTTCCTCCCGGGTCCTGGATAAAACTTAAATTTTATGGCAACAAAGTCACATTACACCGTAAATTAGGGTTATCCCTTCATGTGAACATACGTTTGATGAAATGCCATTTTGAATAAGCTCAAAGAAGACTAAAGCCCTATCCGCATTGGACTTTTTGGGGGAAAACTTACCGAGACGATGGGTACTTTTCCCATAATAAGTCCAATGCAGACAGCCTAGGACGTTTTCCTCTCAGTAACTTTTCCTGAGTCCAGCGGTTACTTTACCTGGCCAACTGATGGGCATGATGGGCATGAAAAGTTCCCAGGTAACTTTTCCCGAGATGAAAAGTCCAATGTGGACACAGCGAGTCGGTAAAAGAGCTCTGGAAGCGTACGTCCAGGCCGTGAAAGTCAAACTGCGAAGGGACACTGCGCATACTCTCCCACGGTCTCGGTAAAATTTTACTGTGTCAAAAAGTCCAAATGCGGACAGCAGTAAAATTTAGCCATTTTTCATTAACCATTGTCTCTGTAAATTAAACCTCCCAAAAAACAAGTCCAATGCGGACACGGCTATAGTTCTAAGATGTGCACTATAAGATTGTTCCAAATTTCCGCAGCAAAAACTTGGCATTTGGCCAACAGTGAAAGTTGACACCTTAGGGCTACGTTCGGGCGTGCAGTTCTCGTTACTCGGGAGTAATGCATGCGCATTGCACTCGGGTCACATCACGCGAACAGCAAGTCCGCAGTCCGCGTGCGCGAATGGCAATCAGTGAAGATGGCCGTCTCTTGCCAATACTGCACAAAAAATTGCTCACAAGAAACTGAGGAAATACAGGCCGTAAGTCGTGAGAACCTTTGATCTCGACTAAAACAAACCTTAGTGAGTTATTGTTTCAGTTATTGAGTTGACACGTTGAGCAAATTCACCAAAAATCCCACCCATATTCCACCATCTTCGTACAAATCACATAACACTTGACAGGAGTACGAGCACACTCCCCATTTGCTGGGGAGTAGCTAGAGCATACTCTCACTGACCCGAGTGTCGTTATTCTTGCCGTTCACGCGCGCAGGAGTATAACACCACGTTTACACTCGAATCGGCAAAGGTGGATACAGATCCACCACAAATGTGAACATTTGCCGCGTTTACATTACACCCCAAATCGCTTCAGAAACCGCAAAAGTCACCACTAAATGTAACTGCAGCGCATGCGTGAGCTGTTAGATGTTGCTGCACTAGTGCCAGATTGGTCAATTAAATCTACTACACTGCGGGCACCGCCCCAAGGACACTCAAATTGCCGAATCTGTATTCGGGTAGCGTTTACACTACAAGCGACCTTGACGATTGCAGGGTTCAACCCCGCAATTGCGGGGTTCAACCCTACCCCAAAGGTGACTTGAAAAAGGCGAATCAGACCCGGGTCTGATCCGCCTTTTTCAATTCACCTTTTGCGTTTACACTTAGTGCCTACCCGGCTTCAACTCCCCTTTTTGGAAATTGCGGAGTTCAATTCGGCAAAGGCGAATCGAGTGTAAACGGGGTGTATTTCGTGTTAACACGAGTACACGCCCGAACGCAGCCTTTAAGTCTGTCTCAACACAAGCATGACACTGATATCCGAATGTGCACTGACATTGCACATGTACATGTAGTGTTTGCATTGGAACATGTACATAATACTAAGTATCTCCCCTCTGACTGTAGTAACAGGGTATGCTACATGTATACATGCACCCTGGATGAGGTGTGTGCTCTGCATAGCTGACCTGGTCAAGTACATGCAAGCATGCAACCAGACTGTACATGGAGACCTAGTTATATGTGCATTACAATAATATTATGCACAATAATAGAAACCTACATGTACATGTAGATGTGCCCCATGAGCAATATAGAAACCATTTGCAATGTACACTAGTACATAAGTATACATGTACAGCAAGCAGAATATGTAGAATATACATGTAGTACATGTATTTGGGTCTGTCCACAGTAATGCACAGGTCTGTCAATTGTGATCCCGTCCCCGGGGGACCCGGGACTTTGGAGAAAGTAGCGGGGACATAGCCGGGGATGTCCAGAAAAACGTGCCTCGCTAGCCGGGACAATAGCGGGGACTTTGCCGGGGTTGTCTAATTTGTTGCCCCGCTCTGCCGGGACAATAGCAGGGACTTTGCCGGGGTTGTCTAATTTGTTGCCCCGCTCTACCGGGACAATAGCGTGGACTTGGCCGGGGTTGTACAATTTGCAATTCACGCACACCAACTTAGGTAGCAGCTTCGTTTTCGTTTTGAACGGCGCGGGAGCGTTGGGTTATACATGCTCCTCGAATTGTCAGGTTTTTAAAAGTACTGTTTGTCACCGTTTTTTTTTTTTACTTTGGTGACATAGAACACATACCTATTACTAGATTTTTGACTGAATTTCTCGAAAGTTATCTTTTCCAGTTGCACATTTTCTTCCAACATGTCTGTCTTTGTTTTCTCTCGATAAAAATCGTTGATATTTTTGCATAAGGTCAGTGCAATATTTTTCCAGAGTATTTTTTCAAAAATGTATGTTGTGGCAGCAATTTTCTGAGAACAAAACAATGATATTTCTTTAATTCTGAGATAAACTAAAGACATCTGAAAGGAATTATTGACTTATTTTTCAAATGTACCCCATTACTGTGGACAGACCCATTTACATATGCCCTTGGGTGTTGCAGGTGATCATGCTGTAAAACAGGAACCTTGTATTAACAAACACATGTAACAGGAAAAAACTATTGGCCTTTTCACACTATAAACGTCCGACTCATGTCAAAATCTACACGGTTCCGGAACAATCTGTGTAGAATTTCAACACGGGTCAAATCGGCTACGTGTTCACACTACAACTGTAAACACAACATCAGCATTTTTTCCACACATGTAATGTTCCGACCCGTGTATCGTGCGATCGTTTCACACTACACACTGGGCCGGCTGTCAACATGGGTCATATCAAAGCCTCGCTTATTTTTACAAACACCTTTGTATTTCTTGTTGTTCCATCAAGCTGGTTTTGGATCAAATGGCCAACATATACATGTAGCAGCTACCTGCTCTTCACTCCATGTCAGCCTTTTGTCTGATTTCGGGCCCGATTTATCGGACATATTATTAGAGAGAACAAATATGTAAACTCCTCAAAAAAGGTTCGCAAAGTCAAGTTTGACTGACCATTTCTCTCTTGTTACTAAATCATTTCCCTTGAATTTGGTATCATTGGAAAGCCCTGTTATTCCTCTTTACAGTGAGGTGTCATTCGTTATGATTAATCAATTGGGGGATGTGCGGTATAGCGGAATACAGGGGTGGGTGGAAAGTGAAATGTCACAAAAATCACTGCTATTGTCATGCAGTGCATTCCCCTTTTGCTTGGAGGATGGGAATGTGTCAATGCACTTTTTGACAATAGCAATGCATTTTGTGACATTTCACTTTACACCCGCCCCCGTATTCAGCTGTGCTGCACATCCCCCAATTGCTTAATCATAACAAGTGACACATCATCGTAAAGAGGAATAACAGGGCTTTCCAATTATATAAAATTCAAGGAAAATTATTTTGCAACAAGAGAGAAATCGTCAGTCAAACTTGACTTTCCGAACCTTTTTTGAGGAGTTTACATGAACTGCACTGAATAATGCACAAAAAAGCGAAACCCAAGCAAAGGTATTTTGTTTGTTTGTTTCAAAACAGTATTTACTGCAGTAGATGCTGCAGTACCCGTGCTCCCAAATCTACAAGGGCCCAAATTAACCCAGAGGCGTTCAGATTAAGGTTTTCAACGCATGTAGGTCAAGAGCTCCCAACCCACTTCCCGAGGTGGGTTACACCCCGTTTACACTCGATTCGGCAAAGGCGAATCGAACTCCGCAATTTCCAAAAAGGGGAGTTGAAGCCGGGTAGGCACTAAGTGTAAACGCAAAAGGCGAATTTAAAAAGGCGGATCAGACCCTGGTCTGATTCGCCTTTTTCAAGTCACCTATGAGGTAGGGTTGAACCCTGCAATTGCGGGGTTGAACCCCGCAATCGTCAAGGTCGCTTGTAGTGTAAACGCTACCCGAATACAGATTCGGCAATTTCCTTTGGCGACATCCGGGAGGCCATCGTTTGGCGCGCTTTATTTTGTGGGCGTGCGTGATAGAATGTACGCAACTTACTGTGCTGGTGTGCTACTGCTAGTACATCGCTCACGGCACGATTTGTTGGGCAAAAACTACCCTAGTCCTACTGGAAATTTGTCCTACTGACAAGCACTTCTTCTCTGCATAAATCTACGCCGTAAAATAGCCAAAAGTGGCAACATCATGGCTACAAAAACAAAGGAATTCTCCATGATATTGAACTGTTGAAATTCACTCCAGAATTTTCGTCAACAGGAACAGTTTTGCATGCAGCAGCGCAGTAATAACGTGTCGATTTTCACGACACCCACCACCGCCTTGGTGACGTGCATGCAGCGCTTGCATGCACACGATCATTACACAACAACATCGGGCACGCGCTTTCATGACCTCTTATTTTGACCTTTCACGCGCATCGGTATTTCTGGCACAAAAGGTGGGTTGAGCTGTAGTCTAAACACGGCATATTGCCGAGTTTGCGGTTTGCTCTGCGGTTGCAATAAAAATGCCGAATCTGTATCCACCTTCGCCCGTTCAAGTGTAAACGCGGTGTTAGTTTCAACACGGGTCGAGCACTCTACACGGGTCAGTGCCGTGTTGAAATGTTGTAGTGTGAAAAGTTAACACGTGTTGGACCCGTGTACAACCCGGAGATTTTCAACAGTGTGAAATAAGAACAAGGAATTGAGTCCTAAAATTGTCCTTGTTGTATGCTGAATGCTTTGTACTTAAATAACAGTACACAATTATTACATTGCATGTAAATGTCCTTGGTACTTTACAGGTGACCCTGTTATGACTGAACTTTGTATTAACAAAAACATGCAACAGGAAAAACTATGGAATTGGGACCTAAAATATGTATGTTTTATAAGTACATGTGTAGAATACATACATGTATGTACATGTATCTACATAAAGGCAAGAAAACAGTGTACCGTATGTACTGAGCCTACAATGCATGTACCGGTACATACATGTACGCAGAGGTCTACACTACGTACACACTGTACACCCACTGTACTTTATGAACAATAAACTATATTCATAAATACAATGCACCTTAGACAGTTTACGCATCCTCATTGGCTGAGAACGCATCACGTGGCCGGTTTTAAACGAATGATAATAACCAGTGTTTAAAACTAGCTGGCTCGCGTTTCTGCCTGCGCACTAGTAAGCGTATGGAACTCGCACACGCACGCAGAAACTGCACCCTGCCGACAGCAAAATGTGCACGCGACATCTACCAGGTCGTCTGCGTGCACGTACACAATACATCTGCATTATACGTATAACACGCGCGATCGAACAAACTGGATGGGAGAAAAATTCACTCATTCTAAAGGTATAGGACTTTTAATACTATAATTTTAGTAAAAAACAGGCCTATACTTTCAGCTACATGCAGGGTGCGAAATTAACGCTTGCCCGATTGCCCAGGGCAACCAAAAATTCATCTGGGCAACCAATTGTTTTAAGCATAGTTGCCCGACGGGCAACCTTATTAAAAGTAACATGATTAAAATGGCCAAATTTCTACCTGCCAGAAACGAGTTGTTTTGTGTCCTTTCATTCAAATCACCGTCGCGGCAATGCCGTTGCGTGTTCTTCTTTCGTATGTTTTACATGCGAGCATGGTGCTCAAATGCCCGATAACATAAACTCAGAGTGCTGCCAGTGACACCAGACGCCTGATCGACCATGCCATGTGCGTGCGCCCCAACCTCGTCCCCATGGTGGTCGAGCATCCTCGTGCGTTCCTACATGTGTAACTGCTCTCCCAGTAGACCATGGGGCCGAGGTCGCGTGCGCCCATGAATTTTTGAAGTGTCCGAATCATTAGCTGTGGCTGCAATTAAACACACACTTATGGAAAACCAAGCAGCCACACAGGTAGTGGCTACAATAGGAACGGCTGTGCGCACCAACCTACCGGTATAGAAAACTGAGCAGCCGGATAACTAACGGCTATTATTTGGGATACGGCTTAAGCATTCGTTTGGTTTACGCTCGGAAATAAATGACACCAAAGCTTCCAATGATATCCGCGTTTTACTGTTACGCTCGATAAATATAAATATTCGTATAGTTGAAGAAGTTTTGCCTGGTACCCGCTATTATTTTGTGGCATGGCAAGAAACGACTTGTTTTACTGACATGTTGACCGTTTGCCAATTCGATCGCGGTGCTACAAATCACTTTGCTTTATGTCCACAGACCGACTGACCTAATTTACGAGTATGATATAGTGACACATTAATACATGTATGACACTGTTTTTGGTAAGTGGTAATAAAGAAGCCTTTATTTTGACAAATCCAAATCATTGAAAAATTTTATCAATTTTGGTGTAACAAAAATACAGTAAATAAAATAAAAGAAATTGGGCAACTTCAACTAACTATTGTGCAACCTCAGTCTTTGGCCGAGGTTGCCCGAGGGCACAGTGAACGATTTCGTTCTGAAATCCATCCGCGTTGGTGGGACTACTTTCCTTTTGACGCGATAGTAGCGAAGTCAAGTCCCCCGTCTGTTCCAGATTTGTCGATTTTACTCCAAATTTTGCTCCCTTTTATCCTTTTTTTATGTTTGAGTCATCATGGAAAAAGAACGACAAGGGTACATGTACATAAGTCTTGAGATTACAAGGACCTCCATGGTGTGCTTTTAAATGTCTGATTTGGAATTTATGGTAAGATATTTCACACGGGTATTTGGACTCTTGAGGGCGTGCAGCAAAATTCACGATAGCGAATGGGGTTAGAATGTTAAGGGGCTAAAAGTGTTACTAGAAAATGATAACGTT
Source organism: Henricia sp. BOLD:AAB3569 (assembly GCA_037783545.1). NCBI lineage: Eukaryota > Metazoa > Echinodermata > Asteroidea > Spinulosida > Echinasteridae > Henricia > Henricia sp. BOLD:AAB3569. Next base: position 626,321 of record JBBELK010000161.1, on the reverse strand, counting down.
CCAATATAAACGTCAAAAAACACTTTTAACCTTCTAAAAGTACACATTGTAATATGGTCTTTGCCACTGGTTCCCTGTTGCCTCAAAACCAGCGGATTGACGTAGTCTCTTCTTCGTGCCGTTTGCGGTTTAGAACCTTGTCTCAGAGGCGGTCCTGTGTGCATGCCCCAGGGGTGGGGATTTTGTCACAAAAAAAGTGACAATCCCCACCTCTTAGGTGGGGTAGCCCGGAGGGAGGGGTGGGGGAAACAATTGATAGGTGCATTAATTAAATACAAGGACGCACAAAAATGAAATCGGTTCGATTCAGATTGTTATTGAAGTCCGATCATGTACACAAAAGGGTGTGTTACGACGACTGAAAACAGACTAGTTTTGGAGCACAACCACCGTGGTTTATCTTGAGACGTCGTGATGCATGCCATATACACGAATCCGGTTGCTAAGGACTCCTTCCCTGCAAGTCCGCCATTACTGGGGGCCATCCACTGCCATGCACTGGGCGCTTTGTCTTGTTGTTAAATCGAACAGCGCACAACGCGTACGCGTACACAGGCTTTGCAAGCAACTAAACGCGCAAAATTGTTCGAAGTGAAAACATAATGTAACAGCATATCATCAACACAAAACCCACAGTTCATGGCACTGGATGGCCCCCAGCTATGGCGGACGTACACGGACCATGACTTTGCAGCTCGGATTGGTGTATATGCCTTGAAGTGTGGTATGGCTCGATGGGGCGAACTGACACGGGCCGCTGGGGCAAAAATGCAAAGAACGACTCAAATTTTAATCAGCGATAAAACATGATCATGACAGATCAAAGACGTGACAATAGAATACCTACCTTTACTTTCCTTTGCCCAGCTAACAAGCGTCTTTAGTAACTAGTTGTAGTAATGATGAACGTACGTGTCCGTAAGATTCCGCTATCTTCAGATCTGAGTCCCTTGCTCTATGCTGAGTCTGAGCATGGTCTGAGATAATCGAGCCGATGATGAGCGATCAAACATCATGTCAACCGTATAGACTGGTTCTCGTCCACATATTCCACACAGGAGAATAAGCTAACCAATATATAGGGATCGGGAACCAATCTAGTCAACCGTACCGATGGGCTAAGCTGTTTGCGCCCTCATTTGCCAAATTTTATACGACACGCGACCAAAAGGTCACTTCTTTTTCTTGTAAAACGGACGTTAAAACCTTTTTTTCCCAGCAGAAGGCACGTTTTGCACACAGAACTCGCATTTCATTTATAAATTTGATTTTTGCAGAGGATATATAAGCAGCAAGCAACACACAATGCTCCACGCGACTAGGCTGCGTTCGGGCGTGTACTCGTGTTAACACGAGTACACGCCCGAACGCAGCCCATTTGTCGGGGAGTGGGGAGAGCATACGTACGGATACGGGAGAGGCTATAATAAGCCTAGTCGCTCGCCAGAACGAGAGCGCCACCATGCGACGAGGACGGGACGAGCAGCGCTAGCTGTGAGGCCTCTGCTGACTTAGTCTGGTACCCGGACCAAAAATTCTTTGACTAGACTGAATTTAAGGTCCGGCAGCCGCCAATTTCGCCATTTTGAAACAGGAGGAATTCCTCCTTTTTCCGAAGGTTCCCGAAGTTACCCGAATGCACGTCCGGACGTTACCGTTAATCGTCGGGTACACTTCGTCATTGTTTCGATAATTTGAATTGACGTCGCGTGCACGTACGTACGCGTGCTGCTGCGTGTGTATTTATGGTGATGCCACGGATTTAAAACAATACCCAGTGGCTGTCAGTGGCTATAGTTACGGGATTGCAACAGCAGATTAAAAAAATGGAGCTCACTGGGTGATCATGGTGATGCAGACAAGGTTTGAATTTTCTTTTTGATGCTAGCCTACATGTATATTAAAATAGGCATATTTAATATTTTAAGGTTAATATACTAAATTTGTATTGGTCAAATATGGAATAACCCCTTTCAAATTGTTGTACACTCATGCCATATAGCGCGCAGCGCGCTTTGAAAATTAACGGTTATGTGCTCCTAAAAATAAATGCATGACGTAATGCTTAAAGTGCTATTTTAAACACGATAGTAGCCAGTCCTCATATTCAGTCGTTGTATGTGAAATATGTGGGGCGGGAACCAGTCTATTGCTGACTGGGAATTTTGCTACCTGAGAGGTAGCAAAATGCTAATGATCGTATGACACAGTGTGCGTGTTGCGTTGAATAGCCAACAATGCGAGCCAATCAGGGTCGCGCGCACCGGTTTGTAACCACGCGCGCGCGCTTCACATACAACGCACGCGCGCCAACACAAACATACATTCGCAGCACAACAACGCATGGATGAATAATGTAACAGGGGCTGTATACATTAATAAATAATTTTTCCGGGTCAGCAAAGGCCTCACAGCTATCGCTGCTCGTCCCGTCCTCGTCGCATGGTGGCGCTCTCGTTCTGGCGAGCGACTCACCCAGCAGTGAGGCCTTAACAAAGGCTATAATAAGCCAGGCACTCCGTGCATGACGTAAACATCAATTGGGTACATTTCCTTCCATACCTTGGCTGCTTTCGAGCGCTCGTCCCTGGTGCTCCCAGGTGGTGGAAACGTTACGTCACACACATGCTTACACACGCTTTCGGGCGAGCACCATGGAGCACCATGGAGCACCAGGGGCCAATTTCATGGCGTTGCTTAGCACGAAAATTTGCTAAGCACAGGATTTATTTGCTTTATAAAATGGATTACAAGCCAAAATTATACACCAACTTGTGTTCTTCGCAAGAGTAGAAAAATACCTTTCAATACACGTCACTTACGATTTTGGCTGGCAATCCACTTTTACAAAATAAAGCAAACAAATCCTGTGCTAAGCAAATTTTTGTGCTAAGCAACGCCATGAAATTGGCCCCTGGTGCCACGCTCGAAAGCAGCCCATGATGGTTTGTACACGGGCTGTGCACGGGAAAGCTTACGTCATGCACGGAGTGCCTGGCTAGCATGGAGCAAGCTTTCCTTCCTCCATGCTTATAGCCTCTCCCGAGAGGCCGAGGATACTCTCACTTAGATTGGTTCCCGATCCCTATAGATTGGTTCGCTTATTGCGAAAATATAGGGATCGGTAAAAGGCAGCCATGACGGGCAGAATTCTGCCCGTCACGTGGTTATTATTATTATTATTTTTTTTGTTAGTAAGTGCGCAGATTTTGCATTGACATTTGTAACTTGGCCGTGCGTGTCGAACATATCCAATTATGTAAATAAAGTACATTGCCTAAAGCAAAGGGCTTGGCCAGTTTTTAAATATAAAAAACACAATGCGCACGCGCAGCGCCCTTTACTTGTCCTTATATTCTCCTGTGTGGAATATGTGGACGGGAACCAGTCTAACTCTCACTGACCCGAGTGTTGTTATTCTTGCCGTTCACGCGCGCAGGAGTATACTCGTGTTAACACGAGTACACGCCCGAACGCAGCCAGAGTGTGCTCCGTCTTACTCCTGACGAGATTTTGTGTGTGAATTTGCTCCGTGTTAACTGGATAACTGAAACAATTAACTCACTATGGTTTGTTTTAGACGGCATCAAAGGTTCTCACGACCTACGGTCTGTATTTTCTTCAGTTTGTCGTGAGCAGTGAAACAGCGGTTTTTTTTGCAGTCATGGCAAGAGACGGCCATCTTGGCCATTTACGCATGCGGACTGCGGACAGTGCCGTTCGGTTAATGTAACCCGAGTGCAATGCGCACGCGAGAACTGTACGCCTGAAGGCAGCCAATATCTCTTCCCTGTTGAATCTATAGGCTAGACCGTTTCGAATACAGCCACCATTTCGTAGGGCACCTTTTGTTACTAGTATACCGTTTAAAGATAGTATACATGATTGGTAAACTGTTACAAATAGTGTTATCCCCCTGTGTGATTGAAGATAATTATGCATGATTAAAACCAACCTGAGCAAAAACTAGCTCCGTACTTCGTCTAACTTTTGAGAAAACAGTAACAAAAGGGTTTGCAGTCATTTCGCCCTGAACCACGGCCTGTGCACGAAGTTGTTTGGGGCAAAGTAGCATTTGGGCGATGTAGTGTTTGGACGAAGTTATTTTGGGCGAAATGGCACTCGGGCGAAGTGGTTTGGGGGCGAATTGAATTTTCGTCTCATTATATATGAGACGAAAAATAATTGTTTTACTCATTTCTCAAAGACTATAGCACTTTAGACAAAACCATTTCAGGGGAAGTTTTCTACGGTCATTATGTTTATATTGTGTAAGTTAGGCGTAAATCTGTGAACATTTCTTATTTTCGAGATACCAATCATGTATACTGCCTTCAACAATGGAAGCACAATATGTGCAATATGTCCTTAAGGAACAAAGAAACTGCCCCACGAAATGGCGGCTATTCGATACGGTCTATACTGTCTTTTAACAAGTCTGCATCATTATTTAAACGCCTCAATTCAAATTCAAGGACTCTTTCAAAACGGCAATACAAAAATAGAGACCTCATAAATAAACATTTCATTCATAATCATTTTAAATTATTCAAAAAGGACTTAAAACACCTTGTTCACACCAACAAAGACCTTTGAATTATCCCGATACTAGATGTTCTGCTTGTTACCGAATATACAAACGTTAACATTTTACTGTTAATCTTAACAATTATACACATCAAACATTTGTTGAACTTCCAGCTTTCTCATGATTTTCCAACTAACTGGCCGTTTTGTTTCAATCTGTTGTATAGTAGGACGTCACTGCAAAATCTGCTGCGAGGGGAACGACTGACAACATTTTTACTACTCCAAACACGATGAACGTTGCTTTGAAGCTTCCAGTTACCTCATAAAACCATCCTGAATAAATTGACACAAAGATAATTATTGCAGTGCTTTTTGTGACAAAGATTCCTTCGGCAAGTTGGCCATCTGTAATCAAGCTCTGAATTTTGCACACAGATCTTTGCCTTCGTTTCCTATATAAGTCGAAATAGATGGTGCTTTTTTAAAGTGGTGAGAGATACCGGGGTTCGGGTCAACGGTGTTAGTGCAGAGCTGCCAACCCTCCCGGATTTTGCAACAGATTCTTCGGAAAATGACTAATTTTGTGAGTCCTGACATGGATAAACACCCTCCTGGATTGTCAATTAACAACCTTGGGGATTTTTAGATGTGTTTGTTGTCACGGAAAGAACCTGTTTTCCTAGATGTCTTCCCCAAAATCCAGGAGGGTTGGCAGCTCTGTTAGTGGCGTGCGCCGTCTGACAGTCCGAAAAATAAGGCGACATCATTTGGCGAAAGACGGCACACTCTAGCGACAGGTTGAAACATCAGGCCTCAAAAGGACACACCGGCTTCGTTGGGCTATTTTGGGCTCGAAATAGGCCCATACATGATTCTGAAGGAGCCTTTATAGTCGTGTGAACACGACTAAACATTTAGTTTGACAGGAAAGGTTTAACCTTACATGCACCGCACATAAAATTACACAAGGACTCATAGGGGAGACTCCGGAAGGCGAATACACCCAACCACTAAAGGCCACCAGCCGGATCTACCCTGTGGCCATTTCCCTGTCAGGCCATTGTCGTTTACATTGTGTCACTGGGCCAGGGGATAGGATGATTGATAGGATACATAAATGGAATATTATTCAGGATACATAAATGAAGGGGGCTTGGCTAGAGGCCCAGATTTCCAATGGTTGGCCTGACTGATGAGTGAACTCAACGTTAAAGGTCCAACGGGGACTATATACAAGCTCCAACAGGGGAGGGGTTCAATTGCACGGATGGCCTGTCATGGCCACAAGTGCAAGAGCTCTATTGAAGATTGCATAGTTTGAGCGGAATTGGCCCAAAGGTGTCAGTTAAAAATACATTATTACAGAAACATGCCTTCAAAAGCACCTCGTGTCGGAGTCCGAAGCTACTATAAACTCCAACCTTACCTGAAACAAACCCGGACAGTATGTCCACAACTCCGAGAGCAAAAGCATGCCAACAGTAGGCACCCAGCAGCTCGTCGTCCGAAAATATTTCACGATATAACATCAATTTGGTGACGGTAAAAAGCGCCATTCCGATACCCAACCCGACTGTCACGATGAGCAAGCCGGGAAACGACGTCACGAACGGGTCCAGGAAGAAAAGGGCACTCGATAACAGAGTTGCCAGGCTCATGATTAGCCGGGTGCTGCCTCGGAATAACTTCGTTTGGAGAAGCAAAGGGATTGTAGTGTTGCCGAAGATGCTTCCAAGGCCGAACGCGGTTGGGAGGAAGGAGGCCTGTATGTTGCTCAGGCCCTGGACTACGCCGTGCGGGACGACGTACACCGCCCAGCCTACGAAACAGAACGCGGAAAGGGACCCGGATACAGTCACCAAAATGAAACGGACGTTGAAAAAGATATCCATGTTAAACGTTTCTAAAATCTTCTGGCGAAGGCTCGTGCGTTCGTCCTCATCCGACTGTCCCCGAAGTTCCTTCGTGTCACAATCCTCGTCCCGGATCGTTCGGTAACGAGCCGTTCGGTAACAACCACTCGAGGGCCTGGACACGGCTGCGCAAGGGACCAGGTGGAATGTGATTGCGCCAAGTACCAGCATGGCTGATCTCCAGCCGTAGGTATCAACTAAAACCTGTGTCATGGGACCGTACAGCATTGTGCCACAGAACATGCCTAGAGTAACTATGCCGAGGACAAAAGGGTAGCGGTGCTTAAAGTACGTCGACAGAAGAGAAAGCTGGGCATATCTGAAGCATCCAGAACCGACACCTAATTCAGAAAGAGAAAATTACACTAACATTTATAATACATGTAGTTGTTGTTTTTGTTAATTGTATGGCATCTTTGGCAACTAAGGTCATTTATGCCATCTACGGTTTATGGAATTCCAAAGCGGACAGGCAAATGTCGTACATCTGTTTTCAAACGTCGTGGTTCAACTTTTCAAACGTCGTACATCTGTTTTCAAACGTCGTACATCTGTTTTCAAACGTCGTGGTTCAACTTTTCAAACGTCGTACATCTGTTTTCAAACGTCGCACATCTGTTTTCAAACGTCGCACATCTGTTTTCAAACGTCGTAGGCCTACATCTGTTTTCAAACGTCGTACATCTATTTTCAAACGTCGCACATCTGTTTTCAAACGTCGTACATCTGTTTTCAAACGTCGTGGTTCAACTTTTAAAACGTCGTACATCAGTTTTTCAAACGTCGTACATCAGTTTTTCAAACGTCGCGTTTCTACTTTCATATCCTGGTTCACTTTTTCAGCAGAATGGATCCTCCCATCGCGCGATGCGATTTAGCGCAGATCAACCGATCCCGCCCAAAAGCCGCCCAAGCCTTAGACTGGTTCCCTGTCGTCATAATAGTGCTTTTGGAGGGTGATACTATATACCGGAAAACACCGGAAAACATACTAAATACCGGAAAACACACTAAATACTAAAAAAAACATTTCCCACACACTAGGTAATCCGAGAATCGCTGGGTCAGGGAATCATACTGGGTCAGCATTGGGCGGCTTTTGGGCGGGATCGGTTGATCTGCGCTAAATCGCATCGCGCGATGGGTGGATCCATTCTGCTGAAAAGGTGAACCAGGATATAAAAGTAAAAACGCGACGTTTGAAAACTGATGTACGACGTTTGAAAAACTGATGTACGACGTTTGAAAAACTGATGTACGACGTTTGAAAAGTTGAACCACGACGTTTGAAAAGTTGAACCACGACGTTTGAAAAACTGATGTACGACGTTTGAAAACAGATGTGCGACGTTTGAAAACAGATGTGCGACGTTTGAAAACAGATGTGCGACGTTTGAAAACAGATGTGCGACGTTTGAAAACAGATGTGCGACGTTTGAAAACAGATGTGCGACGTTTGAAAACAGATGTACGACGTTTGAAAACAGATGTGCGACGTTTGAAAACAGATGTACGACGTTTGAAAACAGATGTGCGACGTTTGAAAACAGATGTGCGACGTTTGAAAACAGATGTACGACGTTTAAAAACAGATGTACGACATTTGCCTGTCCGCTTTGGAATTCCATAGTCGATATGCGCTAAATCGCATCGCGCGATGGGTAGCCTTGTCCAAGGCCGTCTGCAGGTTTTTTTGCTGTACGAGGGAATATTTAGTCTCGGCATGAAAACGAGCCACTTTGAGATAACGACTTCTGTAGTAAACCCGTACGGCAATACATACTGCGTACTAGCTGCGTACGGCCTGGTCTAGCTCGATAGACAGCCTTGTGGAGTCTGTAACTTCCGGGTTTAATGTGTTTCTTTATATTTTCGGCCGGTTTTGGCCGAAAATGGGCGGGCTTTGGATATGCGGGTATGCAAGGTATGAATATTTAACATTTGTCTTCAGCCAATCAAGAGCTTCATGAGTAGCACGTAATGCCGCGAAGCATGCATTATGCATGTCATGGCGTCCTCATGTTACGAGAACCGTGGCATGATCGATGGACGAAAACAACAATATTCTCGGGTTCGTAGCATTTATTGTGCTTGTCTGTTTACGTATTTGATTACACTTCTGGGGGACAACGGTCGTAATATGACAGCTTTCCTGAATGATTTTGTGGGAGCTCTTAATACTGCCTCGGATAGCTCCATGGATGAACAAACTGGGGATCGCAGATCATAGCGTTTTTCAAACATAGCCTGGCGTGCGTCGACCAATGAAATCTTAGCTCACGCTGGGGTGGTTTCCCTATTACTGTAATGAGTTTCGCTGGCTGAATGCAGAACCATCAAGGCTTTGGGTTTAGGACCTTACCGATACATGTACGTGCATGTGTGCATAGTCGTAGCGCGGCGCGTTATGAGCCAATGATATAGTACGTGCAACAGATTCCGTATAGCTCGTAAGCGCTTTGTTCAGTTTTATCTTCAGCGGGCCGTCTATAAGACAAACCCAAAAGCCTTGGTCAAGGCTACGCGATGGGTGGATCCATTCTGCTGAAAAGGTAAACCAGGATATGAAAGTAGAAACGCGACGTTTGAAAAACTGATGTACGACGTTTGAAAAACTGATGTACGACGTTTGAAAAACTGATGTACGACGTTTGAAAAACTGATGTACGACGTTTGAAAAACTGATGTACGACGTTTGAAAAGTTGAACTACGACGTTTGAAAAACTGATGTACGACGTTTGAAAACAGATGTGCGACGTTTAAAAACAGATGTGCGACGTTTAAAAACAGATGTACGACGTTTGAAAACAGATGTGCGACGTTTGAAAACAGATATGTACGACGTTTGAAAAGTTGAACCACGACGTTTGAAAACAGATGTACGACGTTTGAAAACAGATGTGCGACGTTTGAAAACAGATGTACGACGTTTGAAAAGTTGAACCACGACGTTTGAAAACAGATGTACGACATTTGCCTGTCCGCTTTGGAATTCCATAACGGTTTTACCTTTAACTATACTTTATTATCAACTCCCAATCCACTGGGAGAAACCCACGCGGTCAAGTAGGAACTGCAAACCCAATCCACATACACGCAGAGGCTCGTCAGCAATGCGCGCGTGGGCCAATTTCTAGTCTTGGTGCAAGACGATACTGCGTGATATTTGTCACTGACCGTAGCCTTGTCCAAGGCTATGAATTTGTGTGAATCCGTGAATAATTTGCCTGTATGCTATGCAGCGAAAGTGCGCCATCGCGCGGTGAATTGTAGCCAACTGCAAAATAGTCTGGTTACCAAAATATCTTGGTCTGAATCCTGACTTCTCGGGCGAGGCTGTATCATAGCCTTGTTCTTTCTGTATTCGATTTCTTATGTGTTTCTTTATATCTGCGTTCGAAATCCGACGCAATTACTTATGCGAAACCCGAGTGCTTATAAATATTCATATCTTACATAACATCCAATCAGAGCTCACTACTCGGGTCAAATGCAAGCATAAACGTTTGTATGTGTGGTGTTGTTGTTGTGTTGTACATGTACGTTGATGGCACGTACGGCAAACGTAGTGCCCTGTGTGCCATCATGTGTAGTGTACAGTATGTAGGCCTGTCTGATGCAATTATGGCGACATCACACGTAGTGTTACAACTGAGGAAATCAACGGTAGTTTGAATTATGCAGCCTGCAAATTGCAAATTTATGACTTTCACGAAGACCAGAAGATATCCCTCACATATTTTCTGTAAAGGTATGACGTGTTTGTGAACTTACCAACTGGGTATAGGCTACGTACGGAAAATCTGCTATTTTTCAAACGGCACCGTATTGTTCTGTCAAAACAACCGTTAACCAATGAGCTTTCGCGTCTCGGTGCTCTGTTCGAAAAATTTGCATAAAGAGTCCCCGCCCATAAAACACATCGAATACAGAAAGAACAAGGCTATGATACAGCCTCGCCCGATAAGTCAGGATTCAGACCAAGATATTTTGGTAACCAGACTATTTTGCAGTTGCCTACAATTCACCGCGCGATGGCGCACTTTCGCTGCATAGCATTGTCAGGCAAATTATTCACGGTTCACACAAATTCATAGCCTTGGACAAGGCTACACTGACCGCCGCGCGCTAACCAACATTCTCCGACATTCGCCAAGAGAGGGCGCCATACACTCTACTATGAGGACAGGGAACAGTCTACGTCCGTGCTTGGCGATTGTCGGTGAATGTTGGTTAGCACGCGGCGGTCAGTGACAAATATCACGCAGTATCGTCTTGCACCAAGACTAGCCAATTTCGTGCCACGAAATACGCAGCTCCATAGAAAAGTCTAGGAACCTCATAAATGTCGTCAGATAGCCAACAAGTTCTTAGGCGCAAGTGGTTCAAATTGTGCGTTTTATAATATGCTATCTATATATAGGCATCATCCCCTTTCAAGAATACCTTTCTTGTTGTATCTTTGTCCACGGTTTTCCTTGAAACTTTTTGATGTCATATCCCATCTTAATATTGGTTTATGCCGTTCTGCTGCAGTAAATCTACCAATAATTCGCTAAACAATGCGTTAACAGCTAAAAATAGTATATCTTTTGCACACCTGCAAAAATGGCGACGAAAACACACCATGCTCCAAACTGTTGGGAAACTGCCGCCAGGAGATACCCCGATGTTGCCATAACTCCGCCTACCAGGAAAACAGGTCGGCACTCGAAGTGATGAAGAAGCGCTGCTATCAAAGGAGCTGCTCCGCCAGAAGAAGAAAACAATCAGTTCAGAGTTTATTGCCATTTGTTCACATAAAAACGAACATAGGAATTTTCCTTGCATCAGCTTACACACAAAATACCACCAATACAACCACCACCAATACAGTCACAATACTAAAAATCAACAATATATGTAATCAATAATGATACAAGTAAAACAATTTCAGTTGTAGGCAACAACTCTTAAAATTACCCTAATTACCGACCTTGCCAATAAAACAATTAGTTGCATATACAATTACAGCTTAGATAGAACTCTAACCGCTTGCGGGTAAAAACTATTGGTAAAACGAGTTGTTTTTGTTTTCAGAGCGCGATAGCGACGACCTGACGGGAGCAATGTAAAAAGATAATTGGCTGGATGTGTTGAATCTTGTGCAATGAGCTTGGCGCGTCGAAGCAAGCACTTCTCATACACGCTCTCAAGTGAAGGCAAATCTGCATTTATGATTCTAGACGCGTTTCTGACCACACGATTAAGTCTGGCTTTATCCTTTGCAGAGGCACTGCCAAACCATACAGTGATTGAAAAAGTTAACACACTCTCAATCACTGCTCTATAGAAGTTCACCATAGTCTGCTTACTCACACCAAACACTTTAAGACGTCTCACAAAATAGAGTCTCTGTTGGGCTTTCTTTATAATACAATTAATCACCACTGAAATGAAACAACCACACTTGAAATGAGAGAAAAATCATAAGGCCTTATCGGTATTCGAACCAGAGACCTCCGACCCATCGGGCAGACACTCCACCAGCTAAGCTTCAGGGACAAAGTGGTTTCATACTCCTTCGGGTCAGTTCCCTATGAACCCCATTGAAATTAGCTAAGTATGTTTTATGGTAACGTTTGAGTAAATACATGTAAGATGAACATCGGTCGAAATAGAAGACGTTTACCAAACATACCTCTGGAGACTAAGCCATGATGACGTCATCAAGCAACCCCGCCCCCTCCCCCTGCTGCATATGAAGGATTACTTGTGTAGAAAGACAATACTACTGTTCATTGTGATGCCCCATGAATACAAAGTGGCATTTGAACATTTCTTCACATAAACTCACATAAAGAGGGCGCTGTTTGGGCATTTACTTTAGAAACACACAGCAGAAAAGCAAAGAAAAAACATAAGACTTCAAACTGGAATTGTGGAAAAATGCTGCAGTTTCCAGCCTTAGTTTTTTCATGGTTTGCAACAGGCAACGTGTAAAACAAACCTAAACCGTCATGGGTTACAAAAGTTTCAGCAAATTGGAGAAAATTATGGAACTTTTGTGCACAGTTGAATGAGATTTTCCTGTGTTTTCCTAATGTGACATCACTACTTTGCTCATGCATATGTAAATCTGCATTAGCATAAAAATCAAAAACCTTGATTTTAACCCCCAAACAACTTCCAAGTATGGTTTTTATGATTGTAAATTAATGGACTAGTTCCATAGCACAGATTTCATTGATAAAAACACCATTTTAAGCCCTTTAAAGGCGAGTCATGACAGGCACTGTTGTTGTTTTATCGTTTGAATAATCTTTTTTAGTTGCGGTCAAGTTCAAAGTAATTCCCATGCAATATATTTTCCAATGCGTCTCTTTCATGTGGAAGAGCATGACGTCATGAAGTAGTTCAGTATGGGTTTTATAAAAACAGCATAACTTCCAAGGTGGCAGGTCGTGGCAGCTAAATTTGGTTTTAAAATGTTCTTGGGTTTTTATGTTTTGGAACAATAAGAATTAAGGCAGCAATCGACAGCAATTTTATTTCCTGAGTTAATGAATAAAGTAAACTACTTTTGTACATGCTTTTTCTGTATTTGTTCGGTTTTTTTTCTTTTTCGGATGAAATACAAAAGTAAAATTGCCATCGATTTAATTGTCCTTAAATATGGAATAATTTTAAACTTTATGTTTTACACAGCGGCCGTAATGGCCGTTTAAAGGCCCAGTGTATCATTTGCAATGACCCCAAAAGGTAATCGACGTGTTTACAGGGGAAAAGTTCTGAAAGTAAAGATTGAATTAATAGCAACTATCCAATGAAAGGTTTTCGCTCAAAATAATATATTTTTACCAGAAAATAATCCGTAAAGATGAAATTATTTGGATCGTTTGCAAACGATTTACTTATTTTTGGTTCGCATCTACGCGGTCCAAAATGCATGGGCGCTGTGTACTCCGCGTGCGTGTTCCAACGCGATGCAGTATATGTGCGCCACAGAGTGCATGACGCAAGCCACATAGTATCAGATCAACTGAGAACAAATATTTGAAACATATAGGCCTACATGCGGTATGTACATAGTGTTTTTTTCCCAACAAGAAGAGAAACCAACCGCGAATGACAAAAGCAACTCGCACTCCGCGCTGGTTTCTACGGCTGAAAATACAACTAACTCACAAGACCACGTGACCTTTAGGATCTGGTTCCGAAAAGTCACGAACCAGAATCTGGTTCCGAAAAGTCACGTGACCTTGAATTTTTGAAAAATGCTAAAAAACGGCCAAATTTTACGGCGTCTTTTCAAGATATATCTAATTTACTCTGGAAAGCGCTTCAGAATAATGTATGGGTCTATTTCGAGCCCAAAATAGCCCAACAAAGCCAGTGTGTCCCTTTAAAATATTATAGAAATAACATGCTATATTTCTCGTGACTTGCCTGTTCTCGTCGGGTTTAAGACGGTATTACTCGAAGTTGGAAATGTTATGGTGATTACTTCTATTATAAGTGCATTCTGAGCATCTTTCTGATGGATACCGGCGCATTACAAATATTCATTATTATTATTATTATAAAATAGTTGTATACTATATATAGACCCACACAAACCTAACAAATGTAAAGTTATTAATTTTTAAAACAATCACCATTTGCCTATTTTGGCGCAGTTTGCATTCCCACCTGGGGCCAATTTCATAAAGCGGTTTAGCAAACAAATTGCTGAATCAAAAATGTGTGTGCTTTTTAAGAATTGGTTAATAATCGGAATTGCATGTCAACTTGTGTTCTTCACAGGAATATCAGCTATTCTTGCTAAGAACACAAGTTGACATACAATTTTGACTATACCCACTTTTATAAAGCACACAAATTTTTTATTAGGCAATTTTTATTGATAAACGGCTTTATGAAGTTGGGCCCTGGCCAACTGTACGGAGTCAGTGGAGGTGTTGGGTTGGGGAAATGAAGGAGGAGGCAGTGGCGGATCTAGAAGAGGGGCGGGGTTAAGGGGGTTGCACTCTTGGGTGGTGAACTAATAAAATATTGCATTAAAAATCCTTTCCTGAAACTTTAAAAAAGCCTCTAAGTGCAGGAGAAAGCACCTAAATTTCCCAAATTTTCCGGACCCCTAGCAGGGCGTGCTTCCGGCACACAGTAGGAGTCACAACCCTGCACCCTTAACCAAAAGCCAGATCCGCCCCTGCGAGGGTAACTGAAAATGTTGTATTGGGGTAATTCCCAAAATTAGGGGTCCAAAATGTTTGGTGTCCCAGTTACGTACGACACTCTCTGCTTCAAAAATCACCACTTATGACCACAAATTCTCAGTAATGGACTGTGGCCTGTGATTATAGGGAGCAGCATCATTTTCTTCAATATTTTGTTTTCTGATTCCTGAAAAATATTCAAAACAAAAGACCATAAAGGCTTATAATTTGTTCCATTGTATTGAATAGGAGTTTGGTGTCATGGGTTACCTACGCCAATGAAAATTGGCTGTAGATTGAGTTTGCACCTTGGTGCCATATCTACACACAAACATTAGATTTGAGTGGCCTTTGTTCAAATAAAAATAATTATTTTTTACTGGGAAACCACTTGCAATCACTAAAAACACTTGAAAATCTTAAAAAACATGTCACACTTTTGGACCCCTAATTTTGGGAATTACCCATTGGGGCTTTAACGTTTTTAAAGAACAAACAGTACACAGGGTTAAACCAACCTGTTATCAACTGTAGTGCGAGTGACATGGACACCACCCATCCTGCAAGCCAGAGATCTGTGTCAAAGTCCCGCACGATGGAGTCCAACAGAACGCCCATAGCCTTTAGATTCCCGAAAGTGATGACGTCAGCAGTGAAGGCAGAAACCATTACGATCCAACCCCAGCCGCCTTCTTCATATTGTTTGTCTGATGGTTTGCTTGGGGTTAGTAAACAAGAAGAAAGCGGGGTAAATTCAAGGATTAAAAATGGGAAAGGAAAACATACACGTTCGCAACTTAAGACTCCATGCACTAAGTCTGTTGAGCATGACATACAAATCAAGTGTTTTCAAGGGAAAAGAGAGAGACTTTTCCCGCGTAAATGCAACGCGCGTTGCTGTGACAAAAAGTAGTTTGGAGCTAATTTGGAGCGAAACGAGGCACTAAAAATCACAGATTTATCTTGATGGGCGTAAAGTGTTTTTGTCATCCTTTGATTTTCAGGATGTAATTCACTCCAAATTACCTACAAATCGCTTTTTCTCAAAGCGACGGGCGTCGCATATACGCGCGAAGAGTCTTAGTGTTTCCGATCCTCACCATAATTTTAACCAGCCAGTAGTTGACGCCGGGATTATATATAATTGGCATTTGATAATTTTGTTAATTTTGAACTTCTTTAGTAAATTACGGGATATTTTGAGGATTTTTTTCACAACGACCATCAAAAAAGTATTGTCAATACTGCCACATCACTAAATCATGTAAACAGTAGGCCGGTGTGTACCGTTTATGACCAGGTCACGTAAGTACCATCACAATTGTTGACTCCTGCGGGTCATTTCTACATTCATTGTTTGAATCTTCTCACCAAAGAGTGGGGTACAATAGACTACTAAAGTGAAAACGTCACCCTTTGTGAGTTGCCATGGTTTTTGGGTCTACACTAAAACCAGTGAACTGTTTTCCTGCGCTATACCAATGGACGTTTAAGATTACCTGCGAATGTTTAGACCCAATTACCATGGCAACTGACGTCACACTTTAGTAGTCTATTAGGGACATCGCCAATCGCAAATATCTTTGCGATGTCATACACCTTTTCGCAAATACCTTCGCAAATGTTTGCGACATCGCACACTTTTTCGTAAATCTCTTTGCAAATTTATTTGTGGAACATTTTTTTCGACGTATCAGAGCTACCATCTGGCAAGGAAACTTTTGTCATTTAAAATTTTAAAATTGTTGACAACGTAAGCAAGCACACAATGTCAACCATGCATGTCCTCAAAGAACAATGAAACTGCCCTACAAGATGGCATCTATTCGATACGGTCTATACCCAGTACGATAAGTGACAGAGGGACTCTTCACCAGACCCCTTATACCCTTTGTTAACATGCCCCTAAATTATTTCAAAATGTAAGACACAATAAAATATATATATCGAACCGATACATGTTGTTGTTGTAACGGATCACCACCGAAACATGCAATATTATTTTGATATTAAACACAACTTGTTTAGCCCAACGCCTGGCAAATAATGTCTTGATGCAAGACTGATGATGTTGGAGTTCGCGATCTCCGCACACGTGTTCTTGCAACGAATCATTCGGCTGCAATACTGCAACTTTTGCAACAGCACGTACGTAACGCAAACACAGAACACCCCAGAGGTGCATGAAAGGTGTGTGTGAGTGGAGAAAAAAACCATCATATACACCTATAAACTATAGACAATACCAAACCTTTCCGTTTTTGCGTTTAGGAGATGATTAAAACGTCTTGTTTACAGTCCTACCTCATTTCGTTTTGATCCATAGTAAGAATGCAGCCTTGTTTTATCTGCTTGACTCCTTCAGCGATGCCGGACGACACTGCTTTCGCCAATTATTACAAAAAGTTGTATAGTGTTTTGTTGTTTGTACTGTGGCATTTTGGCCCCGATTTGAACATCAACGGTATTGCGCCGGTAGCCCTTCACGGTTGTGTGGTTTTTGTTTTGATCGACTCATTACGGTTGACAATAAACTGAGGTGTTTCATGCAGGACAGTCACGGGTTGTGACTGGTGTGCCGCCATCATGACCTTGTGTAACCAGTTAAGAAATGTTTGGTGTTTTTGTGTATGTTGCTCTAAAGAATTGTTGGTATGTCTTTATTTGGTAGAGAACCTTTGGTATGCCTTTTATAAAGAAATGGTATGCCATTAATTGTTGTAAATTCTTAGGGGCTGGCCATAATCTGCTTTTCTAGTTTAAGATTGCAAATTCCTTTTATCAATGCATTCTTGATGGGTTTGGTGTGCATTCTAGTGCTCACCAACCCCTATAAAAGGTAGGCATGACTGTGGCTTACCAGTCATTCTGTTGTTTGCCATCCTAATGGAGGGATTCTCCACAGGTTGTGCTGCATGTGGCTGTGTGCCATTTATGCCGGGCCTTAAAGAGCTGCTTTAACGAATACTGAATTAATCTCCAGAACGGCATAGTGTAAATATAGCCTACAACTAACTTGTAGTAAAAATAGTGTGTATTGTAAGAGTTTATTATTGCCGAATTTACACAATAAAAAACGTACCTTTTATTCAGATTTGTCATTGTTTTTTCAATTTTACCGCCGGTGGCGCTCGTTTCCTCAGCCTCGCTGGTTCGCTGGTACTAACGTGTGCATTTTCAATACGGCAGTCGAAAACCCATTTTTTTTCCGTGACGTCATGTGGGATACGCTTCGCGTGCGTCGATGTGCCCATGGCGTGTTACGTGTATTGTACTGCTGCATGCTGTTCGTTTCTTTGGGAAAAACCTGAATTCATTTCGTAATTACCACATTCCTAATCGATATATAGGTAAATACATGTAAATACATGTACAATGTATACTATATAGTTCGAACGTTTTAAATGTACTTTTATGGATATGGATGGTTATCTCACCACTTGTTTATTTTTTGAAAACAGATTATGGCCAAGCTCGCATCCCGGGTAGTTTTGTATTTAATTTATTTTCGATAAGTTGGAACTGTAAGAAACGGTATTTTGAGATCAAAGAATAAATACGCAAAACTTATTTTCTTGCCTCACAGATTCGTATCATTAATTTTGTTTAAGTCGGGGAAAGTAGTACTGACGCCGGGGTTTTTATTTGGGATTTTCCATTTCATTTTATTCCATAATTTTCCTATTTTTGCCCTTGTTACACTAGCATGCTAAAGGCAGTATACACCATTGGTAATCTCGAAAATCATAAATGTTCACAGATTTACGCTTAACTTACACAATATAAACATGATGACCGTAGAAAACTTCCTCTGAAATGGTTTTGTCTGAAGTGCTATAGTCTTTGAGAAATGAGTAAAACAATTAGTTTTCGTCTCATGAGACGAAAATCCAATTCGCCCCAAAACCATTTCGCCCAAGTGCCATTTCGCCCCAAACCACTTCGCCCGAGTGCCATTTCGCCCCAAATTACTTCGTCCGAACACTACATCGCCCAAATGCCACTCCGCCCCAAAACCACTTCGTGGGGGGTGGGGGTGTCAGTTTATTGCAAAGTTGGCACAGGCCTATACGTGTCACGTCGTGTCGGGGTCACGCCATCCTGAGATATCAGGGAATTTCCACTCTGCAAAGCGACGTAACAATACCCTGAGGAAACACACGCAAATCTGTGGAGTGAGCCGGCTGTTGTCTTGAGCCAACTCGCGCCCGAGTCATTTTGATGTAATTTAATAAATTCGGTCATTGTTATGCCGAAAATAAACGATTTCTATACTTTCCAGAAATTGTATTGGGTTCCGTTTCTTATGACTGTCCCATTCCTACTAAACTTTCAAACGACGATCTTAATTTACTCCGCAGTTTTTCAAATTAATAACAGGGATGCATGCTGACGAATGTAATGGAACGGATTCCCCAGTATGCTTTAAATAGCAGCCAATCGTCGACGCGGACAACGGCCAGCATTACCGAGTACATGTATCACATGCATGCACCGGTGTTTACAATCTACGCGCGTTACATTTGAATGCCTGCAATCATGCTGCAATGCACTGCCAAGCGTCCTGATTGGTCCAGCAGAGGCGACAAGATTTCTGTCGCTAGTCCCACCGCGAAATGGGGCCTTTTTCAACAGGGCCACTGTACGCAGGAGTTAGGGAGTGCGTTAAAGAGGCACTGTTGCAAGAGGATGGGGTCACGCGCAAAGCGCAAAAAGATAAACTTGATATCTCGAACGGAACAGGAACGGATTGAGCGCACGCACAGTAGAAACGGGTGGAAACGACCCGTGCGCTCAGATGCGGATGACGCGCGCACTGTTGAACTTTCTTGACCCTAAAATTTCCGTTCCGCATGTGTAGGCGGTCGCCGAGCGAGTATGGATTGGGCTTAAAGCTCAGTGAGCTTCCCTGATGTAAAATTCCGTGTATATCGGCGTTTTAAAACTAAACGAACGCCGTGTGGACCTCGGTCGTTAACACACTGGCAATCCGAACGCTCTGACGGAACTTTATCGATGACGATCAACGCAGTTACAGTAAACGTGACAGCAGAGGGCGCTGTTTACGGCCGCCACATGCATGTCTGTGACATCGACATGCACCAGCACAACTCCTCACGCGACTCTTTCTTCGAATTTTGATTATTTTCTTTAGCTTGGTAAACCTCTTTAGAGTATTTCTAATTCTACCTTTCTTGCTACTATGGGGGATACGCCTATATGTATATCCCCCAGGTACATAAAATCATGACACTTATCCCTCATAATAAATAGGGGCGGATCCAGGAATTTTTCCAGGAGGGGGTTTTGTAGATTGGTTCCCGATCCCTATATATTGGTTCGCTTATTGCGAAAATATAGGGATCGGTAAAGGGCAGCCATGACGGGCAGAATTCTGCCCGTCACGTGGTTATTATTATTATTTTGTTTTTAGTAAGTGCGCCGATTTTGCATTGACATTTGTAACTTGGCCGTGCGTGTCGAACATATCCAATTATGTAAATAAAGTACATTGCCAAAGCAAAGGGCTTGGCCAATTTTTTAATATAAAAAACACAATGCGCACGCGCAAAGACGACCAATTACAGATCAAGATGAAGCGCCCTTTACCTGTCCTTATATTCTCCTGTGTGGAATATGTGGACGGGAACCAGTCTAGGGGTTTTGCCCATCAGATTTTTATGTCTGCTTGTTTCGGACAGGTGGACACGCAAAAAATGCATTACATTATATTTTTTGGTGTCGGAGCAGGGGGGGGGGTTTTGACCCCCAAAACCCCCCCCTCTGGATCCGCGCCAAATTGTTATCATCAAACTCAAAGTCAAAGCAACATGGATTGGAGGAAGAAGCAACAATCGGTTGGAGTACTATTTCTTCCTCCATCATGTCCATGCCTACATCCTGGCACTTTCGTTCTTGCTTAGATCATGTAGATATGTGTACCTGTTGCACGGCCGACAACAACGGCTTTGCTCCTTATTCGCTTGTCACCATGGTCAAACACACATGTATTTTCAGTTTCACTCCAGGGAAAGAATTAAGTAGTTTTAATATGGCTTCAGACCTTGTGTAAAAAATATGAGACGGGCTGAAAATCATTTTCTCATAAAAGTGTTTCCTCACAAAATCCTTAATTTTTGAAAGATTACCATGCACGGACAACCACTGGGATCCCATGCACTAAACCTATGAGAACTCCAAAGTAAAATTCCTTAGTAAAATTATGACATTTTTTCCTCTTAATTTGGTGTTTTTATCATCAAACTAAACATTTTTACACGTTATATAGATCATAAAAAGGCAAATCCTGGGTTTCTTTGGTGCGTGCGTTGTTTTTTTACTCCTAAATTTGGGTTTTTCCCATCAGATCTGTACTTATCAATGCTTGGTGACTGAGTCATTTTAAAGAAAAACAAATTCTGATCAACTACTCAAGCCTTACCATTTCTAATGTCCTTTTTTTCTTTCTATAAACAGAGGGACAGTATTTGTTGCAGACTGCAGCTTGCTGTACAACATGGCGGATGCATCTCCACCTCCTATGGACCAGGACACGGCCAGAAGACTGTTTGAAGAAGGGGCAACGCTGCTCTTCCTAAACGTTCCCCTAGGAACTGAGTTCGGAATCGACTACAACACGTGGAACACCGCCGAGAACTTCAAGGGTGTCAAAATGATCCCGCCCGGTGTACATTTTGTCTACTACAGTGCTGTTAACGTACGTGATCGGAGCACTGCCCCTAGAATGGGATTTTTTCATTCCTTCAAGGGGAGAGAAGTTATGGTTATGAGCTGGAGCCAGAAAGATGAGGATGCCATTGAACATTTTATAGAGGACGCGGAGGTGGCAGAGTATCGCGGACGGTTGCGCGAGTTTGATAAGTTTTTGGGGTCGTACCCTTATGAGAGCCTGAAAAAATGGGTGTCTTTAACCAATCATATCACGGGCAAGCTCGTAGAAAATTGGATACCGGTTTGCGGGAAGATTTTCTCGGCTCCGCAGTTGATTGCCGATGATCGGACGAGGACTACAGCCGAGAGAGCCGAGGTTGCGGAGAACCGGCGCCGATTGCAGTCCGAGCGTGACCGTGACGACGCGAATGCTTCGAGCGCAGAGGAGGATCTCTTACCCAGAATGCATAGCGAGCCGGGGACCGAGATCCGGTTTACTCCGATTCCGAAGCGGAACTATCCGATTGGCGCCAGTCCCGCAGAAGTGACAAAATATTCCATGGATCTTAGTTATACGTTAGAGGTCATGCTAAGAGAACATTATCCCGAAGACCCATTCGGAATCCTAGCAGAGATCCAGTTCGCCTTCGTCTGTTTTCTGATTGGTCAAGTTTACGACGGCTTCGAGCAATGGAAACGCCTCGTCCATATTCTCAGCGCCTCGGAGGACTCCCTTTCAACCCACCCCGACCTCTACGCAGCCTATATAACTATGCTTCACTTCCAGCTTAAGGAAGTGCCAGCCGATTTCTTCATAGACATTGTCTCCAAGGATAATTTCTTGACGTCGACACTTTGTGAGCTTTTCAACAATCTGCAAGCAGCCGACGTAAGCCAGCAACTGAAAATGAAAGCTCAGAGATTTAAGGACAGTCTTACTAAGCGTTTCAAGTGGGATTTTGATGTCGTTGCAGGTGACGATGCCCCAGTTGTTGTACAGCTTTAAAATGCTCATGAAATTGGCCTCACGCGCGCTTTGAAGAGCCTTGCCTTTAACCTCTTCGCGACGGCTAGGCATTTTCCAATTTATTCCCTTGGAGCGGGAGACTGCACTTGGGATTTTTGGTTATGCAGTATACATGTATGTGTCTCTGGGGCTGGAGACTTGATGACTACCGGTAGTTTTTATTTCAAGTCGTAAATCAATCTTATTTCCCAAGTCCAGTCACAAGTAATTTTCTCCAGAGTCAAGTCACAGGTCAAAAACCAAAAACTGATTTGACCCCAAGCCAACAAGATGAGAGATCTGCAGCCGATTTCACGAAACACTGCGCAACGTTTATTTTTTCACTTTAGCACTTGTAAGATAATTTCTAGTTTATCAACGACTATTTGATGTTTGCGCTTGATAAAGTGGTCATACATAAAACATACGTCGTCCACAGTTGTTTTTCACAAATTTTGCACGGTCATCATGCGTCGCGTCGCAGATTTCACTGATGATAAGGCAGTTTTCTACTAACGGAAGGCTGAGGTTCAGTTCGTCCTGCGACACGTTTTTCCAACTTACGCCACCAAAAACCATTGCGCAAGTAACGCCACATTTTATGGCGTAAGTCGGCGAGTTGCACAATATTCAAATGTGGCGCAACTTTCGTGAAACGCGCCGCAACTTATTGCGCATGTTGCACAATAATTTATGGCGTAAGTGGACTTGCACAATTGCGTAAAGTTTCGTGAAATCAGCTGCAGCTCTGCCCTGGTAGTACTGACCCATGGGCTAATTCTGTATTTACCGCCCCCAAGACACACACACTTAGAACTGCATCTGAAGTTCCTCCGTCACGAAGTCCCTATGTATAATTTGCAACATTTCTGGAATAATATGTATTTAAAGATAGTTGGTAAACTATCTTGCAGAAATTTCAGCTACATAGCTGCATCAATGCTTCAGAAAACCTTTAAAATCATGCATGGTTTTTGTTCTAAGTGAACGGTAGAAAAAAATGTATGCACACAAGTACCATCTTGAGTCGTGTCCGCATTGGACTAATTTTTGTAAAAAGTTTCCATGAGTCACTCTTAACATTCCATCATGTGTGGTAATTCTTCCGTGCGTCCGCATGTGGATTTAGTTTTGGCCCACAGTATGTCCTCCACCATGTAAAATGCCATGAGCTTTATTTTTGATGGATACCGGCGCATTATAAATTTTCATTATTATTATTCTTATTCAGGTGCACACACAAGTTACGTGACTTTCCAGTGGTGTAAAAATCCACAATTTGTAATTCTTCCGCGACCCAGCTCGCCCCGTAAAAATTACAATCGACTCTTACAATTTCGGGTGTTTTCCAGTCGTTCCACATTGGAGATCTCCGGAGATCTCCGCAAGTTTTTCCAAAATTAGTCCAATAATGCGGACACGGCTTTAGACTCGAATAATTAACAATAACTAGAGAGAGATGAATTTAGAAACGAAAAAAATTGCAGTGCCTCGACTGGGATTCGAACCCAGGTCCTTGGCATACATGGCCAACTGCTCTACCAACTGAGATATCTGGGCATCCCGTCGGAGCACCACAACAATCTCGTGCTTGCCATTCGATTTCCAACAATGCAGTGGGGCAAATCCATGCCAACCAAGACTGTGGTTAATCAACAGGACGTGGGTTCGAATCCCGGCTTGCCATGGTGCGTGTGCTCTTGGGCAAGGCACTTTGCCATGAATTGCCTCTCTCCACCCAGGAGGAAATGGGTACCTGTGAGGGTAGTGAAAGCTGATGTGTTTGATTAGTCCCTGTGCGCATAAGCTGCACGGGACTGTATACTCCCCAGGGAGCTGAGAAGGAATGATATTACTGAGCCCAATTACCAGGGGTAATAATGCAGAAAGCGCATTGAGAGATCCGTCGGATCTGTAATGCACTATATAAAAACTGTCTATTATTATTAACTGATGGACAATCGTAAAGAGAGGTCTTACCTCGAAATAACTAGAGAATTATATTTATTTCAAGGCATTTCGTTTCCGTTTTAATTGATCTTTTTCTAATATAAGCATAGAATAAATGCAATATAGATACATTCAATGATTGAAATAGCAATGTAAAGTAATTTGACAACTGCGTTGCATCATGATTAATTAATAGTTTCCGACACAAGTGGCATTCTTTTGAAAAATTTAAGTTTAAGACAATATACACACAAAAAAGTGAGAAATATGCTTTTAAAATTGATTCTGAAGCCACGAAATATTAAGCATACAAGACCGAGTGGCTATATATTAACAGTATAAAACAATTTAAGAAATCATCAACGATGGTTTTGTATTTTTTTTGTAAGGAAGGGACAACACTTGTTTGAAGTTAACGACAATTTAATAAAAAATATTACCGATGTATTGCCCCGTGCATGAGAATCTTGTTTTCAACGTCGGCAACCCCATTAATTTTGATGATAAACTCTAACTAATGCAGCTGCGCCATATTTGAAATTGACGACGTCAAAGATTGCATGGATGACCGTAAGATGTCAAGATTGATGCCTTGTATGCCGTAAAGTATATAAAAATCTGTTGTGACCTGACGAGCACCCTCTCAAGTTCGAGCGCCGAACTGCAAAAGATGGCGATTTACATGAAGCGTACCGAATTAAGCAACCCTTTACAAGTGTTGTCTCTTCCTTTAACGGTTGTGGGTTCAAATTCATGGCAACACACTTTGCCATAAGCTGCCTCTCTCCACCCAGGAGTAAATGGGTATACATGCAAGGGTTGCATACTCCCCAGGGAGTTGTGCCCAATGATCAGGGTAATAATGTTGTAAAGCGCCATGAGTATCCTCCATGGTGTGCGTGTCCTTGAGCAAGGCACTTTGCCATAAGTTGCCTCTCCCCACCCAGGAGTAAATGCAATGGCTGCAGCCTTTGAGCGCTGCATACTCCCCAGGGAGTTGTGCCCAATGATCAGGATATGCGTCTGTTTTCAATACTGGAGAGACCTTTTAGAAAGGTATGTTGTTGCACTATTTGTTGCTTTAGTTATCGTCTTAAGATATCTGGCATTGCACAGAGTTATGATCCTAGTGACAAAGTCTCTCCAGTATTGAAAACGGACTTATCTGTGCGCTACATAAAATTACAAAGGTGCTCGACGCAACAAGCACTACTATATATGAACAAAAATGCAAAGAAAAACATTACCATTTTACACTGATGTATTTACAAGTACTAGTACATTTGCTTTTTTTTCTGTTATTATGCAAATAGTATAACAAAATAGAACACTTAAAAAGTACACCCAAAAAACAGACACGGATGTACGTGCGTTAATAGAACAGAATAGTCATTTCTCGGTACTCTGTACAGTGCATTCACGTATCGCAATATACAAGATTTTATACATGTACACGTTTATGTCGCATACAATTGACACAATGCGCGCCGCTTCACTCGTGTAATCTGTGTAATATATGAGAAAAAATAACATTTTTAAAACACGTGCCCCAATGCCATGTGATTTTTGAGTCAAATATTCCCAATTTAAACATGTCATTTTTGGCATAGTGAAAGTACATGTAGCGTTCCATATGCTTACAATTACTACACGTGCTATATAGTACCGATTCATAGTTAAAAAAGAAAAGAAAAATGTAATTTAATACATATAGAGGAAAAATAATTAATTTGGTTAAATACGTCTACATAATCCTGATTAACTTTCTTAAGTATTTCTAAGCCTTTCAGACTTGATCTCTCATTTTGAAAAAAAATTTCAAAAAATGTATGCTTTTGTGCAAGTTTAGAATTTTAAAACTTGCTGAATATAGATCTATAAAGCCTAGCGTACATTGACCTTGCAACTGGAAGCAACTCACGGCAACTAGGAGCAACTGATCAGTTGCTTAAAAAGGTTGATGTACGCGCACTTGCAACTACTGGCTAATATCCCAGTTGCCGCGAGTTGCCACTAGTTGCGGTCAGGATCGATGTACGCGTATATCTGATCGACAGCAACTGCAAGCAACAGTTTCTTCCAGTTGTACGGTCAATGTACTCTAGTTGCCGTGTCGATGTGTGCGCTCTGGAAATGTAGACATGGCTGGATACTGATCAGTTGAGTTGCTTCCAGTTGCAAGATCGATGTACGCTAGGCTTAATACCAAAAAAGTTAATGGCAAACTTAATTTGTTGACATTTTGAGGGTCCTTTTTCCAAATAGTCGTGTATTTAAAAATTAATGTTGCTGAAATTTTAATAATAAATGCAAGGTTACCCCTTGTGACTTTTATATTTGTAGCCAAAAAATTGAAACATAATTTATTCAAAATTGCAGCAAATTTTACTAACATTTAAGTTTCTTAAAAGTGGAAACACTAGCACTAGAAAGAAACAAAGTGACAAAAATGCTGCTTTTTCTTAAAATTTTAGGAAATGTGGACTGCACTTGCCAGGCCAACATTTGTTTTGAAACTGGAATCGCGTTTCCAAACATTTTGGAATCCCACAAGTTTACTTATTAATTATTATATAAGAGCAATATTTCTGACAAACAGCTACCTTATAAAAATATTATATTAGATTAAAAGATGCCATCACTTTTCAAAGTTAACTATAGTTGGCAAAAGTTTTAATAAAATTCCTTGAACAAGGGTCTCTGGTCTTACGAGGGTCATAACAAAAGTTTTAAGCCTCGCCCAACAAGTGTTAAAAAGGAGAAAGAATGTTCTTGCATTACTTTCAACATAGATCCTGTTCTTACTGGAGAAATCACTTTGTTCAACAAAGATTCGACGATGATTTCACAAAAAATCCTCAAAAAAAGTTCGGAAAGTCAAGTTTGACTGACGATTTCTCTCACTAAATCATTTCCCTTGAATTTGGTATAATTGGAAAGCCCTGTTATTCCTCTTTACAGTGATGTGTCATTTGTTATGATTAATCAATTGGGGGATGTGCAGTATAGCGGAATACAGGGGCGGGTGGAAAGTGAAATGTCCGAAAATTCACTGTCCTGGAGCAACAGCATGACTGCTCACTAGGTCATGTGAGTAAGGGGCATGAGGCAACAATTCAAAGCCACAGTTGGCTGCTTCAGCCTCTGCCACCTGCGCTGTGTGGGCAGGGGCATTGTCATGGAGCAACAGCATGCCCGCTCACCAGGTCAGGTGAGTAAGGGGCATGAGGCAACAATTCAAAGCCACAGTTGGCTGCTTCAGCCTCTGCCACCTGCGCTGTGTGGGCAGGGGCATTGTCCTGGAGCAACAGCATGCCCGCTCACCAGGTCAGGTGAGTAAGGGGCATGAGGCAACAATTCAAAGCCATAGTTGGCTGCTTCAGCCTCTGCCACCTGCGCTGTGTGGGCAGGGGCATTGTCCTGGAGCAACAGCATGCCCGCTCACCAGGTCAGGTGAGTAAGGGGCATGAGGCAACAATTCAAAGCCACAGTTGGCTGCTTCAGCCTCTGCCACCTGCATGCGCTGTGTGGACAGGGGCATTGTCCTAGAGCAACAGCCCGCCCGCTCACCAGGTCAGGTGAGTAAGGGGCATGAGGCAACAATTCAAAGCCACAGTTGGCTGCTTCAGCCACTACCACCTGCGCTGTGTGGACAGGGGCAGTGTCCTGGAGCAACAGCACGCCCGCTCACCAGGTCAGGTGAGTAAGGGGCATGAGGCAACAATTCAAAGCCACAGTTGGCTGCTTCAACCACTGCCACCTGCGCTGTGTGGACGGGGGCATTGTCCTGGAGCAACAGCACGCCCGCTTACCAGGTCAGGTGAGTAAGGGGCATGAGGCAACAATTCAAAGCCACAGTTGGCTGCTTCAACCACTGCCACCTGCGCTGTGTGGACGGGGGCATTGTCCTGGAGCAACAGCACGCCCGCTTACCAGGTCAGGTGAGTAAGGGGCATGAGGCAACAATTCAAAGCCACAGTTGGCTGCTTCAGCCTCTGCCACCTGCATGCGCTGTGTGGACAGGGGCATTGTCCTAGAGCAACAGCCCGCCCGCTCACCAGGTCAGGTGAGTAAGGGACATGAGGCAACAATTCAAAGCCACAGTTGGCTGCTTCAACCACTGCCACCTGCGCTGTGTGGACGGGGGCATTGTCCTGGAGCAACAGCACGCCCGCTCACCAGGTCAGGTGAGTAAGGGGCATGAGGCAACAATTCAAAGCCACCGTTGGCTGCTTCAGCCTCTGCCACCTGCATGCGCTGTGTGGACAGGGGCATATTGTCCTAGAGCAACAGCCCGCCCGCTCACCAGGTCAGGTGAGTAAGGGGCATGAGGCAACAATTCAAAGCCACAGTAGGCTGCTTCAGCCTCTGCCACCTGCGCTGTGTGGGCAGGGGCATTGTACTGGAGCAACAGCACGCCCGCTTACCAGGTCAGGTGAGTAAGGGGCATATGAGGCAAGCCACAGTTGGCCGCTTCAGCCACTCCCACCTGCGCTGTATGGACAAGGACATTGTCCTGGAGCAACAGCACGCCCGCTCACCAGGTCAGGTGAGTAAGGGGCATGAGGCAACAGTTCAAGGCCAAAGTTGGCTGCTTCAGCCACTACCACCTGCGCTGTGGACAGGGGCATTGTCCTGGAACAACAGCACGCCCGCTCGCAGCTTTCCCCTGCGTTTCCTCTTGATTGCTTCTTTCAACTGATGCGTAATTATACCCATTAATGATCAGAACCTTTCAGTGGGGAACAACTGCAGTACCGTGTTTCGAGGCCACCAGTTCACTTCATACATGTAGCTCAACTGGTAGGGCGTCTACACGTTAAGCAGAAGGTGCGCATTTCGAAACCCGGTGGAGCCAAGTTGCTTTTCAATGCATCCAGATTTCCCAAACTCATGGACATTTGTAACCTTTTAAAAAAAAAGTAGTCTATCATGATAACACCCTCATAATCCCAAACCTTTTCTGTGCGAGGCTCAAACCTTATGAACGATTCTCATAAATGGGGGTGTTTCAAAATAACAACATTTCAAATTCATGCCCTGTAGTAACAGGCTGCTCTGCAAAAACTATGTTATTTCACATGTTTAATAAAATGTCTTGTGTGTTGGGCATTGCCAAGCTCATGTGCATCCACAAATTTCATACCGGAATGGTTGTTTTAGACATATGTGTCTGAACCGTAAATTCTTTTTGCGTCAACTGAAGAGTGTCCCATGTGTAACACCAATTTTGCTGATTTTTCACTTTGATATCTATTAACTGAAACAATTAATGACTCTGCTGAAAAGTACATTACCCATCAAAACTTTGGAAACACCTTGAAAGTTTTAGGTTTTTGAGAAGGAAGTATTATTTTGTTTATTCATAATAAACCAAGCAAGCTATTAAAGAAAACGGAGGTGTAAGGGGTATCTGGAGAGAAAGCAGTCATCTGGAGTGCTGTCCATCATGGAATGGCCTGCCCAGTCACCTGATCTCAATCCCATTGAGCTGCCGCGGAGGAGTTGAATCGTAAGGTCATAAAGAAATGCCCAACCAGCCAAGAAAACCTCTGGAGAGTCTTAAAAGAGGTGTATTTCCACTGAATGTTTGGAGAAACTGACAATCGGGATGCAGAGATTGTGTGTAGCTGTCATAGCTGCGAAGGGGGGATTCTTTGATGAACATCAAGTTTAGACGTTTCTTTTTGCATGCTCTACAATTTGTTGATAAAGCCCACTGCTGAGGCCGAAGATGGCACTAAATTTAACGTGTATATATTGCTTTTTGTTAGAATACAACTACATTTGCTTTCACAGAATTACACGTTTTCTTCTCAAAAACCTGAAACTTTCAAGGTGTTTCCAAAGTTTTGATGGGTAGTGTATGTCTGCAAAAGGTACATGTACGGTGTACACTGGTTTAAAACCGGTAGAGATGTGGTTATTTTAAAATTCAAGTTAATTTGAAACACCCCACATCATTTTAAGTAAACTACGTTAAAGAGAATTTCCGGGATTTGAAAATCCCCGGAGGATTTTTCGCGCCATGCCGAGATCATTCTGCGAGATATCTAGCGCTTTGCTAATGTCGTTGCGCCGATACCCTTCCCGCACGAGCGTTTCAACTGCGCTGTTGGCATCTGCGGGGCCCGCTTTAGTCGGTTGCAGACCGTTGCTTGGCGGAGACGGCACTTGACGTTGTGCGAGGGCTAAATGGTGATCAGTGTTAAGAGCCGTTCGGTGCTGGGAACCGAGGCCTCTAGACTGGTTGGATGGCTGCCAATAGAAAAGCAAACAAAATGTCAATTTCGTCACCTTAATGGTTATTTTTATGGATTTTTCAAACAAATTATATTATATTTTTTACTGATATTACCAATATTTAATGATCTCACTCAATAAAGTCTAGTGGGTATGAAGCAGGATTCCCACTATGACCAACGTGGGGTACCGTGGCCGGGTGGTTTGGGTCACTGACTTGCAATACTCGGGTGAAAACTTGGGGTTGCAGGTTCGACACCCAGCTATGGTACCTGTGCCCTTGAGGAAGGCACTTAAACACACTTGCTCCATCCTTCGGAAGGGATGTAAAGCCGCTGGTCCAGTGTGTTAGGTAATGAATTTAAAGATCCCAGAGCATTCTTTCGTAAAGAGCAAGGGGATTCCCCGGTGTCTCTGGCCGTTTCTAATTTCCTCACGCTTGCGAGCGACAGTGCAATGGGCACTTTTGGGGAATCCTTGGTTTCAGTACCAGAAATTTCATAATAATAAATAACCTGCCTGTGTCCCTGGGCAAGGCACTTAATCCCAGTTGCCTCATCAACCCAAGTGATATTTCGAGAGCTGTTAGGGAGAATGCCACAATATAACTGCTGATAGGGTTGTGCGCCTTGGCCAGGTCGCCACCTACCGGTAGTTGAAGCGAGATGGTTCTGGTGATTTCCTGATAGCAGCGGTAACAATGGCAACAGCGCCAGGAGCACCCCGCAGGGTGGACATGTGCGCTATATAAGAATGATTTTTCATTGATATAGACAGCCGAAGTGTGACGAAGGTTGCGATGATAATTGGCTCTAAACATCATGGCTGTCGAAAAAAGTACCATTGCAAAAGCACAGGGACACGGTTCAGTGTAGAGCCATTGCCCAGGCAACCAACAAAAGATGATGTATTTACTTTGGCAGTCTATTGAAAATGTTCAATAAAATGGTACAATTGAGCCCAGTGACAACATTGGAAAGCTCCCTTAATAAAGGCAGAGGCTCGTCAATAGGTCCCAAGTTGGAAAAGGGTCTCATGTTGGTATAGAGGTGCCGAGTTGGTTTGGGTGCCGAGTTGTTGGTCCCGAGTTGGTATGCAGTCCCAACTAGGAATGGGATGCCAAGTAGGTATGGGGTGCTGAATTGGTTTGGGTGTAGACTGGTTCCCGTCCACATATTCCACACAGGAGAATATAAGGACAGGTAAAGGGCGCTTCATCTTGATCTGTAATTGGTCGTCTTTGCGCGTGCGTATTGTGTTTTTTATATTTAAAAATTGGCCAAGCCCTTTGCTTTAGGCAATGTACTTTATTTACATAATTGGATATGTTCGACACGCACGGCCAAGTTACAAATGTCAATGCAAAATCTGCGCACTTACTAAAAAAATAAAAATAATAATAACCACGTGACGGGCAGAATTCTGCCCGTCATGGCCGCCCTTTACCGATCCCTATATTTTTGCAATAAGCGAACCAATCTATAGGGATCGGGAACCAATCTAGTTTGGGTGCTGAGTTGGTGTTGGTCCCAAGTTGGTATAAAATCCCAAGTAGGAATGAGATGCCAAGTAGGAATGGGGTGCCAAGTAGGTGTTGGTCCCAAGTTGGTATGAAGTCCTAAGTAGCAATCGGGTGCCAAGTTTTTTTTCTTTATTTAATTTATTGGGTTTAATATGAACTTCAATTCGCAGCCTGTTGGCTGAATTGCAGGAAGCTTACAAGTGTCTTCCACCTAAACGTCAAGATACATAGATGCCTGGGTGGCGCCATTGGCAGCCGACGGTCAGAGACACCAGGGAATCCCCTTACTCATCACGAAAGAGTCCTCTGGGATCTTTGAAGTGCGTTACACAACACACTGGACCAACGGCTTTACATCCCTTCCGAAGGATGGAGCAAGTGTGTTTAAGTGCCTTGCTCAAGGGCACATGTACCACGGCCGGGTTTTGAACCCGCAACACCAAGTTTTCACCCAAATCAACGACCCAAACCACTCAGCCACGGTGACCTACACTTCTTAACTAAACTCCTCAAAAAAAAAGGTCGGAAAGTCAAGTTTGACTGACGATTCTCTCTTGTTACTAAATCATTTCCCTTGAATTTGGTATCATTGGAAAGCCCTCTTTCCTCTTTACAGTGATTTGTCATTTGTTATGATTAATCAATTGGGGTATGTGCAGTATAGCAGAATACAGGGGTGGGTGGAAAGTGAAATGTCACAAAATTCACTGCTATTGTCATGCAGTGCATTTCCCTTTTGCTTGGAGGATGGGAATGTGTCAATGCACTTTTTGACAATAGCAATGCATTTTGTGACATTTCACCTAACCCCCGCCCCCGTATTCAGCTGTGCTGCACATCCCCCAATTGCTTAATCATAACAAATGACACATCATAAAGAGGAATAACAGGGCTTTCCAATGATATAAAATTCAAGGGAAATGATTTAGTAACAAGAGAGAAATCGTCAGTCAAACTTGACTTTTTCGAACTTTTTTTGAGGAGTTTATAAACAATAATTGGGGATAATAAATTTATATGTACCTGTAGTGACGGTTTTGAGCCCATGGGTGGTAGTGGCGGAATGTCGTAGTCATCGGGCGTTTCTCGCACTAGAGATGAAACAATTTAAAGAAACTTGTTCAGATTTTTCCAGAAAATGAATTTCATTCTAACCTAACAATCATATAAAATACCTCCCCAAAATACTATCCATGGGAAGAAAACAGGAAATTTGCAATCTCCAATTTGGATGTAGAAGCAAAAAGGTTGGTGTAATTACTGCACTGCTTTATTGAACCGGATAAATTAGCTTACAAAACATCGTTGGTTTTTCAATGATGTCCTTAAAAATATACGAGTTGAGAGCGTGAAATTTCAGAATGGTAATGAGGAAATTTGACACATGATATGGTATCAAAATCTCAACACCCGTGGGAAAAATGGGGGCTCAAAAATGTGATCTGATCACGCTCCTTTAAATATGAAAAACCTGCACCCCTGTCATGGCTGCCGGTGCAATGGGTCTATACTGTTTAGAACACCAGTTGTCAAATTTTCCCCATTGTCAAATTTTCCCGTGAACAAATTGTTTCAAAAAAATTAGATTAAAAAAATCCTACCTGGGGTTTTCGGTTGCTGCAACGCTGCGGGAGCTTGAGAATTGACGCTTCCGTGAGCGCGACACGGGGGAACATCGTAATCCTCAGATGGAGATGCGCGACCGCCTGGTATCCAAGAAAATCAAAATCAATCAAAATCATTACGCCATAGCAACAGATGTGTAGACACGGCAGAATGACGTCATTGCCAAGATTAAACCCCCCAATACATTTGCAGTTACCCAAAATTTTACTTCATGAGTTGACAAGAAAATCCCGACTAAAAGTGTTGATAGCAATGGTAACAAACACCACATGATTTTCCGTCCTGTGTAAAATGGTACCTTTGTGTGAGAAATTGCCAACTGAAGGTGCTTTTTTGCTTTTTAAAAAAAATCGTTTGGAAACAATTTTGTTTATCATTCATTCAACACAAAAACGATGCATAGATTTTAAAAGCAATGCGCGCCCGCCAAATGTGTGCCACGCAATACGCAGCTCCATAGCAAAGGCATGGAGCTGCGTGTTTCGAGCACAAATTTGGCGGGCGCGCATTGTTGACGAGCCTGTGCCTTTAAACAGCATCTATGTGGCTGAAATTTCTACAAGGCAGTTTATCAAATGTTTTTGTTATGTAATGCTATTATTCCTGTTTTTTTTTTAAAATAAATTTAATCATGTAAGTTGTCTTTAAAGATAGTATACATGATTGGTAAACTGTAACAGATAATTTTATTCCCCTGTGTGATTGAAGATATGCATGATTAAAACCAACCTGAGCAAAAACCAGCTCCGTACTTAGTCTAACTTTTGAGAAAACAGTCAAAAAAGGGTTTGCAGTCATTTCGCCCCAAAACTACTTCGCCCTGAACCACGGCCTGTGCACGAAGTGGTTTTGGGGCGAAATAGCATTTGGGTGATGTAGTGTTTGGACGAAGTAATTTGGGGAGAATTGAATTTTCGTCTCATGAGACGAAAACTACTTGTTTTACTCATTTCTCAAAGACCATAGCACTTCAGACAAAAGCATTTCAGGGGAAGTTTTCTACGGTCATCATGTTTATATTGTGTAAGTTAGGCGTAAATCTGTGAACATTTCTGATTTTTGAGATTACCAATGATGTATACTGCCTTTAGAGGCACAGGCTCGTCAGCAATGCGCGCGTGCCAAATTCGTGCCACGAAATAGGCAGCTCCATAGCAAAGGCATGGAGCTGCGTATTTCGTGGCATGAATTTGGCGCGTGCACATTGCTGACGAGCCTGTGCCTTTAATATACAGATGTTTAAAGTTATACCACATAAAGTGGTAAAAGTATCTTGCAACTGAGGGCAAGTTCTAGCAGTAACTGCATGACTACCCTTCGTTTAAAGGAGTCCCTTGAACAATGGATGATATATTACCCTTAACTTAAGGGAAGTTAGATCAGAGTTCCTCGAACAAGAGATAATACCCCTCATTCGAGGGAACTTATATCAGAGTTACTCGAACAAGAGATAAGACCCCTCATTCGAGGGAACTTATATCAGAGTTACTCGAACAAGAGATTAGACCCCTCATTCGAGGGAACTTATATCAGAGTTCCTCGAACAAGAAATAATACCCCTCATTCGAGGGAACTTAGAGTTCCTCTAACAAGAGATAATACCCCTTATTCGAGGGAACTTATATCAGAGTTCCTCGAACAACAGATAATATCCATCATTTGACTAACTTTTGAGTCAAACTACTTCATTGTAAATTAGTTGCTGGTCGAAGATGCTCACAGTTTAAAGTTATAAATGTACTAGGTGTCAAAAAAAATATGTCCTACTTTTGATCTTAAATAACTTTTTCATTTTCCAACGGATTTAAACAAAATTTTCACATCATATAAACAAGGCCCGACAAATTTTATTGAGTGAGTTTCATCAGTTTTGGGCAAGAGGGTGAGATTTAAAAGCCACACGAAAACCCCCTAAATTTCAAAATTTGCCACTTTGGACTTTGCATCCTCCATTGTCAAGGCAATTGTCTATGTCTTGTTGAATTGCGCGAAATGATCAAGATGGTTTGCAATAACATTAGGGGTGATTCTTATTATTCTTATTATTTCTTTCTGGTATTCATACCAGGGATTCCTCCAAAGTGCCTATTGCACTGTCACTCGCAAGCGTGAGGAAACCCATGAAGAATTAGAAATGGCCAGAGACACCGGGGAATCCCCTTGCTCTTCACGAAAGAATGCTCTGTGATCTTTAAAGTGCGTTACCACTACCTAACACACTGGACCAACGGCTTTACATCCCTTCCGAAGGATGGAGCAAGTGTGGTTTATAGTGCCCGCAACCCCAAGTTTTCACCTATGATTGCGAGTCAATGACCTCGGCCACGGTACCCCACATTTCTCCAGAAGCTTTTGGCTGCAGAATGCACAATCCACCAGTCTCCAGCGGTGTATCGACATTGACAAATTCTGAAATTGACCTTTTTTTTCGTGTGGCTATAAAAACGCACCCTCTTGGTCAAAACTGATGAAACTCACTCAATAAAATTTGTCAAGCCTTGTTTGCATGATATACAATTTTAGTTTAAATCCGTTGGAAAATGACAGTTAAAATCAAAAGTAGGACATGTTTTTTTGACACGTAGTACAAAAGTACAATCTAGCATTGTCCGACGGTCAAACCTGTTTTCAAGAGCGCCCCCAAGTTGGGAATTGTGCTGTTTTCAATGGATACACTAAGCTAGGGGGCCTTTTGGAAAGGAAGGGGCATGCGCGGTATCCGCGCTTTGCTGCGGGTGCTCATCTCCCGACTCCTTGGCTTTTGAGCCTGCATCTAACCCGGCAATAGAGCCGACTACTGCTCGGGTCTGCAGTTTCCTTCCCCAGTCCAAGCACCAGGTACCCATCAACGACTGGGTGACCGGGGCCCGCTACACCAGCTGATGCTGGTGGCGATGTACAGGTAAGTTTTCCGGACCAATGGAAAAGCCTGCGACCACTTCGATGTTCGAACCCACGACCCTCCGATTACAAGCCGACACTCTACCGCTGCGCCACAGTGCTGTACACAGGGGCCATTGGGCAGTGCTACATTTTGCAAATTCCTTGCTAATTTCTGGGCCGTCCAAAGTTGTCAAACATTTCACGGTTCTACAAAGTGTAAGGAGGGAGGGGGGTGCTGAAAAGCCCAGCCTGGCCCAGCATGTAAGAAAGTCCATTGTTTGGACTCCCCAGTTACAAAGAGCCTGAAAGCCCAGGCAATGCCCAGGCCAGGCTGGGTTTTTCACTGGCAGGGCCTCCACATATATATTGGACTGGTGCCTTAGGTGACCATGCTGTCTGTCAAGTCAGTGTTAACAATGAGAGATGGATGAGTCAGTCAGCATGCAATAGAGTCCATAGTTTGGACTCTACGGTTACAAAGAGCCTGAAGGTCAAGGCAATGCCCAGGCCAGGCTAGGCTTTTCACTGGCAGGGCCTCACCAGATCTATTGGACTGGTGATTTAGGTGACCAGCATGGTCTGTCAAGTCAGTGTTAACAATGAGAGATGGATGAGTCAGCCAGCATGCAAGAGAGTCCATTGTTTGGACTCCTGGGTTACAAAGAGCCTGAAGGCCCAGGCAATGCCCTGGCCTAAATGGACTTCACACTGGCAGGGCCTCACCAGATCTATTGGACTGGTACCTCAGGTGACCATGCTGTCTGTCAAGTCAGTCAGCATGCAATTAAGTCCATTGTTTGGACTCCTGGGTTACAAAGAGCCTGAAGGCCTAGGCAATGCCCTGGCCTAAATGGACTTTTCACTGGCAGGGCCTCACCAGATCTATTGGACTGGTGATTTAGGCGATCATGCCGTCTGTCAAGTCAGTGTTAACAATGAGAGATGGATGAGTCAGCCAGCATGCAAGAGAGTCCATTGTTTGGACTCCTGGGTTACAAAGAGCCTGAAGGCCCAGGCAATGCCCTGGCCAGGCTGGGCTTTTCACTGGCAAAGCCCCCACCTATATCCATGTTAGTGGCCACATTCATGTACATGAATGTATAGGGAATGATTTAGCCGGCTACCATTAACACATGGATAATTTGAAGCAACAGCCTAATAACTCCTACGAAGCTTCAGAGAGTTAACAGAAACACCCAGGTACCATAGCAGTGAACTTTTTAGAGGTTGTGCATGTGCTATTTTAAAGGAGTGTGTTCAGATTTTTCCATCAAATGGATTTTGTTCTAACCTAACAATCATATAAAATACCTCCCCAAAATACTATCCATGGGAAGAAAACAGGAAATGTGCAATCTCCAATTTGGATGTGGAAGCAGAAAGGTTGGTATACGGTAATCACCGCACTGCTTTAAGGAATGGATAAATTAATTTACAAAGTACATCTGTAGTTTTTCGATGATATCCTTAAAAATAAAATCCTCAAAAAAAGTTCGGAAAGTCAAGTTTAACTGACGATTTCTCTCTTGTTACTATATAATTTCCCTTGAATTTGGTATCATTGGAAAGCCCCGTTATTCCTCTTTACAGTGATGTGTCATTTGTTATGATTAATTCATTGGGGGATGTGCAGTATAGCGGAATACAGGGGTGGGTGGAAAGTGAAATGTCACAAAATTCACTGCTATTGTCATGCAGTGCATTCCCCTTTTGCGTGGAGGATGGGAATGTGTCAATGCACTTTTTGACAATAGCAATGCATTTTGTGACATTTCACTTTACACCAGCCCCCGTATTCAGCTGTGCTGCACATCCCCCAATTGCTTAATCATAACAAATTATTTTGCAACAAGAGATAAATCGTCAGTCAAACTTGACTTTCCAAACTTTTTTTGAGGAGTTTATATGGATTGAGAGCACGAAATTTCAGAACGGAAATGAGAAAAATATGACAAATGATATGGTATCAAAATCTCAAACACTTATGGGAAAAATGGGGGCTCAAAAACGTGGACACACTTATTTAAGTTGTTGCCAAGTAAAGCCCAGTTTCCATATAATCGTAACGCGCGCACACAGACTGGACACAAACAACTGCAACGCAAACACTGACGGAAACTGTTTGTCTGCGTTACTGTTTGTGTTGATACATGTAGTTTGCGGAACTCACTGTGTTTGTTGCCACGTTGGCCTCAGAAAGTGTATATCTTGAAGAGGCATCAGGGCCAATTCTATAAAGCTGTTTAGCTTAATCAAAAATTTGTTTGCTTTATAAAAATGGGTTAATAGTCAAAATATTATGTCAACTTGTGTTCTTAGCAAGAATAGCAGATATTCTTGTGAAGAACACAAATTGACAGCCAATTTTGACTATTAACCCATTTTTATAAAGCAAACAAATGTTTGATTAAGCAAACATTTCTGCTAAACAGCTTTATGAAATTGGCCCCAGGGCATGAGGTCATTAGCCTCGGTTTCAGATGTATCCATAAAAAAATTGTACCCGGTATGTACCACATTTTTTGAGAATGTCATTACACCCGTTTTTTTTCTCCAGGAATTACATTTCTATCAAGGATGCTTGAAAAACATGCGTTTAAAATCAAACAACTTTACGTGAAGCATTACGCGCCCTCAAACAAATCTCTGAAAATTCTGGGACTTTCTTTGGGAGCGAATTGACATGGTAAAAACCCAGTTGCGTCACACAAAAACGGCAGTGGAATAAAGCGACATGCACAACCTCTATGGTTTAGCAAATTCCATAAAAACCCAAGCCAAGAAATTTCAGGGGCGTGTTCAACAGTGCAATACGTACGCTGGTATTGGCCATACCAGCGTACCACAAACATTGAACCCACGGTATTAAGTCTTTCCACGGTAAAAGGGGCATTTTGGCAACACAGACCATATTTCCAGAAAAAAACCAAAATAAAAGAAATAAGTTTCAGTTGTTCTGAAGAGATGACTTAGGCCCAAAAAGGGTTACAAATAGTGTGACAATATGACTTTCTAAAAACCCTGTGTACTAATTTCCAATATACGCTCGTAACCGGGACGCCCTAAAATGTAACACAAGTGTCCGTCCCGGTTACGAGCGTATATTGGAAATTTGTACACAGGTTTTTTAGAAAGGCATGTTGTCACACTATTTGTAACCCTTTTTGGGCCTAAGTTATCTCTTCAGAACAACTTAAACTGATTTCTTTTATTTTGAGACCAGACAAAGATATTTTCTCGAAAAATATGGTCTGTGTTGCCAAAATGTCACTTTACTTTGGAAAGACTATTCTCCATACGTATTGAATCCCAAGCAATTCCAACTCGAAGTTGGTACGCCTTCCATACCGAGATGGCGGATGGATAAATTGTGTCTACGACCTCAGGGTTTCAAATCAATATTTTGCTTCAACATTTGGCGAACGGAGCAGAATTTCAAAATGTTTATTCCTTGACTTTGAAAGACCACTGCCAGCTGAGTTAGATTTTCAACGTAAATATAATTGTCAGAATCTTCGCGTTAAGCGTGCAGCTGCAGTGTTGTCTACAGTATGCCAGGAGTGTCCGCGGGTTTTAAAAAGTCAAATTTAAGATATTTTAAGACCTTTT
The DNA here is from genome assembly GCA_037783545.1 of Henricia sp. BOLD:AAB3569. Classification (NCBI taxonomy): domain Eukaryota; kingdom Metazoa; phylum Echinodermata; class Asteroidea; order Spinulosida; family Echinasteridae; genus Henricia; species Henricia sp. BOLD:AAB3569. Next base: position 586,168 of record JBBELK010000161.1, on the reverse strand, counting down.
TTAATGCCTTTTTAAGACCAATTCAACAGGAAATAATTCCATACTCGGCCACCACAGGCCCAAAATATAGCTAACAATTTAATACTTTTTAAGACCCGCGGCCACCCTGTATGAGTAGCCATATTTGATCATACGTTTCGGGTTGCAGTCATTCAATAAGCCGTTTCGGTTGCAGCCTATCGACGCTGCGATACGTATTTCGGTATTGCTCTGTTCAACACGCCCTGGATAAGCTAGAGACACCATGCCACCAAGTTTTAAGTAAACTACGCCACCGAAATGATCTATTTTTGACTATTTAAAAGACATGAAAACAGGTTTGACTACGGTCGACCTAAGCCTGCGACAAAACCATACATGTACAATGTTTTAATGTAGAGCCAAAAAGTTTCTAATTTACTGAAAACAATAAAGTTCCCCTTTTTAAAAAAAAAAACACATTTCAAACAAAAGCACTTTTTGGTGATTTTTCAAATTAAATAATTTTTGCTGAAACAGAAAATTGTTGGCTCTAAAAAAAATCCTTCAAATGGTAAAAAAAGTCAAATTTCCCGATATTTTTGATATTATTTCGAGCCAGCTTTAAAAAATATTCTCTCACTTTTTCGTCTTCAGTTTTGATTTGATCCAATTTGAAACTAATTTTCCCGAGAACTTCATTTCTGGAGTTCTAGACGTTTATTTGTCGAAACGTGAATGTCATACGGGAATAATTCAAAAGTCAGCCATGCAAAAACCCGAAACGACTTTTTCAACCACATGCAGGGTTTTCTTGGATCACACGAAATTCACAAAAATAATGGACAACATTTGCTTATGAATTTGACTTCGAAATACAGTACACAAGAAAAATTAATAAATACATTTTTTTTTGGGAGAAATATAGAAAGACCGGCAGAACACTTTTCAATTGCGATACCCGCTGCTGAATGATTCGAACCGGCTACTCGACACCGGCCAGCTCGGTGGTCGAGTGGTTAAGACGTCTGCCTAGTATGCAGGAGGTCATGGGTTCGAGTCCAACCCAAGCATGCTATGAAGATTTTCTTATAGTGTCTCGGGGGAAGCACCGAGTATAGAGTGCTAGCAAAGTTATGTCAGGTAGGGGAAAAACACACCCTAACTTTATTATTTTACTTTAATTTTTAAAAGAATTTTATGATTGTTTCGTTTTTTTTGGTCGCAAATGTTGTCCACTATATAAACATCAAAGAAACAACACATCCAATATCTAAATCTAGTCCTGATTCAGAGAAAAATGAAAGAAACCTGAGACCAAGTCTGAGCAATTTGTCTTACTGGGAGAATTTGTCCGGAATAGACTGTATCAAATAGCTGCCATCTTGTAGGGCAGTTTGTTTGTTCCTCGAGGACATGCATGGCTGCACATTGTTGACCAATTTAAATCCCCAATACATCATTTGCAGTAACCAAAAATTTTACTTCACGAGTTGACAAGAAAAACCTGACTAAAAGTGTTGATAGCAATGGTAACAAACACCACATGATTTTTCCCCGTGTAAAATGGTACCTTTGTGGGAGAAATTGCCCAGTGAAGGTGATTTTTTTATTTTTTATTTTATTGTCTGCAGACAATTTTTTGTACTGTTCATTCAACACAAAAACCATGCATGGATTTTTCAGGGTGTTCTAAAGTATAACTGCATCTATGTGACTGAAATTTCTACAAGGCAGTTTATCAACATTATTCTTTAGTTATGTAATGCTGCTGTTCCCATTTTCAAAAGTTTTCCAATCATGTTATCTGTGTTTAGGGTAATTCCCAAAATTAGGGGTCCAAACTGTTTGGTGTCCCAGTTACGTACGACACTCTCTGCTTCAAAAATAACCACTTATGACCACAAATTCTTAGTAATGGACTGTGGCCTGTGATTATAGGGGGCAGCATCATTTTCTTTAACATTTTGTTCTCTGATTCCTGAAAAATATTCAAAACAAAAGACCATAAAGGCTTATAATTTGTTCCATGGTATTGAATAGAAGTTTGGTGTCCCGGGTTACCTACATGTACACCGATGAAAATTGGCTGTAGAATGAGTTTGCATTAACCTTGGTGCCATATCTACACACAAACATTAAATTTAGGTGGCATTTGTTGAAATAAAAATAATTATTTTTTACTGGGAAACCACTTTCGATCATTAAAAACACTTAAATCTTAAAAAGCATGTCACACTTTTGGACCCCTAATTTTGGGAATTACCCACTATGTTTATTGCTCGGACTTGGCCTATTGCATGAGTAAATAGCAAAAAGCGTACCTAGGCTGAGAGCTTGGGTTAGGTGAGTGACGTTTTCGTAGCCAAAGTGCTTGGGCTCCGAGGGGGGCAAAGAGGGCGACGAAGGCGGCCCAGGGTGCAGGTGCATTGTGGGATTGAGAGGTGGTGGAAGGTTCACGTACTCCACACCGTCGTCGTACTCTGGTGGCGCCGCTGAAAAGGTGGGAGCGAACGGATCCTCAGTTTTAAAGATCTCATTTAGCTCGTCCGCGCTGTGTGCAAGGGGGTGGGATTTTAAACCTGTCGGGAGGTTGCCAGACTGGGTATCGCTGATGGAACGTCGGAAGGGATTTGTTGGGGGTTCAGGGAGGGTCCACGGTGAGGGTGCCGAAGAGGGTGCGGTGCCAGGGGGCGGGGATGCCGAACGCGCATTGACTAATCTCTCGTACAGAATATTGGCGTGGGTTTTGGGCGCGGGCTGTGAAAGGGGTGCGGGTGACCCACCCCGAGGGGTGTGTGAACTAGGCGTGTGTGAACTAGGGCTGTTGTCACCTGTGGGGGCTGGCGTAGACAAAAGGATCAAATCGTCCACCGTGGTTGACGAAATCGGGGGCGTGTGGTGGGCTCGGGGTGCGTTGGAGGGTGGGGGAGGGTGGTCGTAAATGCCTTCAACCAATGGGTGAGGAGCTTTTGCGGCTGTGGGCAAAAACAAACAAAAACAAAAGCGGTATTTCAAAACAACACTTAAACACAAACAAAATTGGGCATGCGATGCTAAAAATTACAAAAAAAGGGGGAAACGGAATCTTCATTAAAAACTAATTATCTCATTAGCAGATGAAACAGCATTAAATATTTAAAGATAATAAACTACCCTGTAGAATTATCAGCTACATAAACTCCTCAAAAACAGTTTGGAAACAAAAAGTTTGACTGACAATTTCTGTCTTGTTACCAAGTCATTTTCCTTGAATTTGGTATCATTGGAAAGCCCTGTTATTCCTCTTTACAATGATGTGTCATTTGTTATGATTAAGCAATTGGGGGATGTGCAGCACAGCTGAATACGGGGGCGGGTGTAAAGTGAAATGTCACAAAATGCATTGCTATTGTCAAAAAGTGCATTGACACATTCCCATCCTCCAAGCAAAAGGGGAATGCACTGCATGACAATAGCAGTGAATTTTGTGACATTTCACTTTCCACCCCACCCCCATATTCAGCTGTGCTGCACATCCCCGGCCCCAATTGCTTAATCATAACAAATGACACATCATTGTAAAGAGGAATAAGGCCTGCTTCAAACGTCGCGCTTATGCCGTGTCGAATTAAATTCAACTTGATTTGTTTAATTCGACATGGCACAAGCACGACATTTGAAGCCATTCGGCTCAGGAAAATGAATTCGGCACGGCAGAAAAATTTAACTCGTGCCGTGTCGAATTTAATTCCAGTTCGAAGTTGGGCCGCAATTGTGCAGGGCGCATGCGAGCAAAGAAATAACCAACAAACAAGTGCATCAAAATACTAAATATGGGACGTACAATGGACAGAATGGAAAATGACGTGTACAACGTCCATGACGTGCACAATACTCATCCGCCATGTTGGATGTATTTAAGCTCGACTAGGAGTTTGCAATTAAGTTTGACGTCTGAAGCCACTGCCGTGCTTACACCGTGCTAACGTCGTGCCAAGTTGAATTTAATTCGACACGACATGAGCGCGACGTTTGAAGCGGGCCTAACAGGGCTTTCCAATGATACTAAATTCAAGGAAAATGACTTGGTAACAAGATAGAAATTGTCTTCCAAACTTTTTTTGAGGAATTTATATACCTTCAACTTTTAGAATGGTTTGTCTTGTCAACTCGTGAATTAAAATTGTCGGTCATTGCAAATGATTTAACGGGTCTTTAACTGCGCAGTGCTTTTCAATTCTCAATGCCACCAAATAAGGAATGGAAAAAGGAGAAAATCTGCGAATTAAATGTTCGTGCTGAGCCAATATGTGACCTGTCACGACGAAATGGGCATAAAGTCACACCCTGCTATTTCCTATAACGACGGTTCAAAGTCAAAAATTGAAGGGGAGGTCAATTTTAGGGTTTTGTAATATTTGGAAAGAGTAACTCTTATTCTATTTGATTCCAAATTTTTAGCGTCATTCAACAATTACAAACATCATGTTCAGACCAATTTTGACGATAGCTTTCTTCGTGCCTCGTAAGAAATTTTGTTTTAAGATTTGTAACATTTGTTTGAACACTACCACTTCTCCAAGCTGTGTTGCGTTGGGGGAATAGTGTTACCTTATGTGTTATACACCATTGGAAAGCTCTTTTTCTGCTGAATTTAAAAATACCAATATCTAATTCCGACTTTTAGCTTATTTTGTGGTGACAGGTCACACATAAAAACCGACCTGAGGCAAAACCGTCTCCTTCCGTTTTGTCCGATCCTTCGTCTAAGTAGCGTCGGGGTGGCAAGACTGGAAACGGTGCCGATTTGCTAGTTTCTGTAGAATCGCCGGCCGCTGCGGCTGCGCTAACAGATGAACGAGGCGATAGGTTGGGTGACGATGTCGGAGAAGTGTTGGGTGAAGGTCGACGCGGGGGTAACGCCGGTAGGTTGCTCGTTGCGAGACGTTTGTGGTCGGTCTTGGGGGCTTTCTGGGGCGCTGCGTAGACGGGCTCCGCTGGTGGAAGCTTTCAGAGAAAATGACGTATGCTAAGTTAGGGTGAATAAACAGGTGCGTGATAGATTTGCATAAGTCCTGGAGTCACGCCTTATATTTACATAAATGCTAGAGTCCCGCCTTCGCGCTATATGGCGCTCATGTACGAGTGACTTAAGCACCATACTATATCTTCGGACGACCCATTAAATGCATTGGAGCTACACCACAGTTTTTAATTGTCTGTTTAGTCTATCAGTGGTTTGAGTTACTGACTCGCAATACTCGGGTGAAAACTTGGGGTTGCAGGTTCGATACTCGGCTGGGGTACCTGTGCCCTTGAGCAAGGCACTTAAACACACTTGCTCCATCCTTCGGAAGGGATGTAAAGCCGTTGATCCAGTGTGTTAGGTAACGCACTTTAAAAATCCCAGAGCATTCTTTCGTGAAGAGCAAGAGGATACCCCGGTGTCTCTGGCCGTTTCTAATTCATCATGGGTTTCCTCACGCTTGCGAGCGACAGTGCAATGGGCACTTTTAAGGAATCCTTGGTTTCAGTATCAGAAAGAGCAAGGGGATTCCCCGGTGTCTCTGGCCGTTTCTAATTCTTCATGGGTTTCCTCACGCTTGCGAGCGACGGTGCACTTTTAAGGAATCCTTGGTTTCAGTAACAGAAAGAAGTGATAATAACAATAATAATATGCAATTACATGTGTGTAGCAGTTTCGACACGTGCATACATGTGCAGAATGCGTTTTTGCAAGTAAAAGCTCCGATTGTTGAAAAAAACCTGTTTTGGAGAGATGACAAACGGCCAGGATTGTTTTTTGGGGGTGGGGGGAACTTTGATTGAGAAAGTGGAATTTGAAATGCAAGTAATTCGTCTATCAAGTATCATTGGAGTTACGCCCATCTCAAAGATATAAGGGCAACTCTCTAGGAGCACATGATGCACACCAAATGACACGACTCTGTGTATGTTTCGTCATAAGCCACGTAACACAACTTCTGACCGAACTTCAGACGCGCCACTCACCTCCAAACCGTCGTCATCATCCTCGTCAAAATCAAAATCCAGCCGCTCTTCGGCCGTGCCGTTGCTTTTCTTCATCGAGTGAAAGGGGTCTATTACGATCAGCTCTGTTCCTTTGATTTCACACCGACAAAACGGGCATCCTTGACCGTCGCTATCCTGCAAAACCAAAACAGATTTTATAGATAAAAGGACTGTGTTTATTCAATGAAATATCAACGCAAATTATAATTAATATTTTTGTTAACCCTCTGCGCAGAAGAGGGGACTGTTGACGTACATGGTAGCATCAATTTGCATTTTTTTTAAGGAGCGTGTTCAGATTTTTTTCCAATAAAATACCTTCCACAAATATTATCCATGGGAAGAAAATGGGAGATTTGCAATCTCCAATTTGGATGTGGAAGCAAAAGGGTTGGTGTAATCACTGCACTACATGTACTTTATGGAACCAGATAAATTAGTTTACAAAACATCAGTGGTTTTTTGACAATATCCTTAAAAATATACGGATTGAGAATGCAAAATTTTAGAATGGTAGTGAGATAAATATGACAAATTATATGGTATTAAAATCTCAACACTCCTTCACTCATCAATACACCACGAACAAATTCGTGCCACGAATTTCCCCGCACTCCATACCTTGCCCGAGTAGGGCAGCTGCGCTTACAATCCCAGAGGGTGGAGGCTCATTATTTATGCCAGCTCGACACAGTGTGTTTATGCGTTGCTAGGCTAATCGAATCACGCGCGCGTGCTTAGTCCTGTGTCGTTTGTACCAAAAAGTTCCAATATACGGTAAATTCAACCATCTAAACGTACCGTATATGACATCTTCTTGAAGCAAATGTGACCATATCTGTAATATAATGTGATTAGGGCTGAAACTAAGTGTCATGAATTTACAAAGGGTGTGTTTTCTGTGATAAATATTTGATTTTGAAAAGAATGGATGAGGCTATTCGCCTGCCCCGTGGCCCTACACCCTCTGGTGCCGTAAGAGCAGCTGCCCTACTATAGTAGGGCAAGGTATGGACTGCGGTGAAATTTGTGGCGCAAATTTGTCTGTCGCGTATTGATAAGCCTTCCTCTTTAAAAAAAAAACAAAAATTCAACAAATTGAAAGCAAAAGTACATATTTATAGTGAAAATTAAAATAATTATAGATACCGAAAGAGGAAGAACAAAAGAACCAAAGAACCAAATTTAATAACGGAAAAACAAACCATTGTTCATCGCCTGACAAGACCAAATTCATATTTGTGGTTTGGGAAAAATCACGTTGAAAATGTCTGCTTTGTTTTTGTTTTCTCTTTCATATATAACAATAATAATACATGTAATAATAATAATAAAAACTCTGTTTGCTAGGATAGGGCGACAATTTGTGTGTAAAAAAGCTATATTAGGGCGACACGCTCAATAGGGCGACACCAAATATTTTTGAGTTTAAAAACCATTTTTAAAATCGAGAACCATTTTTATTAGGTCTAGAACCGTCTCTCTTAGGTCTGTAACCATTTTTGGAAGCTTCGGGTAGAGAAATTTGGTGTCAATTTGAGTGATTCTTCCCGAAATTTCGGTGGTTCCAGGGGAAAGGCTTCCCGAATTGTCGCCCTATTGCTGCATCCAGAGTTTTTATAAACAATATTGTTATATCCCGTCTTGAAATACTGCAATTTCATTGGTCCAGAACGGTCACATGTCCAGTGAATAAAAACTACCACCAACAGATCCAAACTTTCTTTATATCACCCTCTCGTGTATGCAAATGTCTTCATACATGTATCACCCTGCCGTGAGCATTGTGCGTCTCCATAGCACGCGTAACGCACTGTACTACAGCCTTCATTGGTAAAATAAACCGCGCGTTACGCCCACCAGAGGCGCACACAACGCGCATGCACATAATGCACATCGCTTCAATATTCCACACGCTGTGCGCCAAAACAACAAACTGGTACACGCACGCGCAGACGATTTTGTCAGTACAGTGTCGATGTTACTTGTTAGTTTGCAGCTGCGGTACATGCAGTCTGAGATTACTTTTGCAGCATTTTCACGATTTCAGAGTGTATTTTGCAAACGAACTTTTCCCAGCACATCTGTCTCACTCCCAGGTTAGCCTAAGACTGGATACAGACACTAATGACACAAATTCTCCGACGAAAAACAATAAAAATAGTTTGAGTTGTTCCAAAGAGGACATCAAGAACCTCGATACTCAAAATTTCACTGAACTTTTTGTACAGTTTAAATTCCACAAATTTCAAATAATACAGAAAATATTCTGCACGGAGACCAAGACGAGATATAACAAAACAATTATTGACCATGTTGACTGGTGTGGTGTGGGATATGGGTTTTAACACCCTCGGGAGCTCATGGCACCCTCGGAGTTGCCTCGGGTGCTATGAGCTCCCTCGGGTGTTAAAACTCCATATATCCCACACCACACCAGTCAACAATTGTTTAATAATGGCAGGTTTTTATAGAGCGCCATTCCATATAGACCTTTCCCATTTAATACCATAGAAACCTTCCCTGTATGTTCACCATAGCTGGGACGCGGTCAGTGCATGAACTACATGCGTGATGTGATGATGCTCATTGTGTCGTCACTTCAAACAATTTGAGTATTTGTTGTAATGGTAAATTTAAACGCACAATAGTAATGTCTTGCTAAGCAAGTAATCCATCATATGCAGCAAAGACCTGGCATAAAGTTGTTCAGCATGTCATGGGCCCTTTAAAGTTGCACTGCCCGTGTTTCGGTGAAAGGATTTAAAAAATTAATTTACACAAGCGAACGAATTTAGAAAGCTTACGTGTCTCTGTAACGAAAAATATCAAAAACTTAAATTTCCGACGTCGGGAATTGGAGATACAAGCCTTTTTCTTGAAACGTGCTTCACATGTTGTACATGTGCGCGTACGCTCATATGTACATAGTATGTGTACAATGTACACATGTACGCGCACATGTACATTTACGTCATAACCCTGTCGATTAAATGACCTGCCAGCCATTTAATAATTTCTTGTTTTTAATCAACTGGCATTAATCCTTGACGGATTTTTGCGTTCTTGGTACCAAATAAAAGCTGATAACTTTTTCTATTCTAGAAAAATACCTATTTATCTTTAAAACAAAAATTGACGCCCAAATCGGCCAAAACACGGGCAGTGCAACTTTAAGTATGTTCTAAAAAACCCAAAAGACACAAGTACATGTACATGGTCTTACCTTGTTTGCGTTCATTCTCAACTGAAAACAAAAAAGAAAAGGATTTTTTGGGCGTTGGGAATTTAGGAAAAAAGGAAAAAAAGGAAAATAGACAGGGGGAAAAAGTAAAAGAGGGTAGGAAAATGGGAGAAAAATGACAAAGTTTAGGTATTGATGAATAAAAAGAATCGAGAAAAAAGAGAAAATATATTAGTTTTATGGAAATCAAATTTAAAAACGTATATAAACTGCGAGATCATTTGAGAAGCAGAATCACGTAAAAAAAACAAAGCATGTTGTTTCATGAAACCAATGTAAAATCAAATATACAGTGATTGTCAAAATGATTAGAAGTATTTTTATTTCGTTACTTCCTGTATTAAATGGCTATAAATACTAGAGAAACTGTTATGCCTTTCAATTTCACTTCCTGTGTGACCTTTAACATTCAATTATTTTTCATTTTCGGTCTGTTGTATAGACCGTATCGAATAGCCGCCATTTCGTGGGGCAGTTTCTTTGTTCCTTGAGGACATGCATGGTTGCACATATTGTGCCTCCATTGTTGAACGGTTTGTAACAAAAGGTGCCCCACGAATTGGCGGCTATTCGATACGGTCTATTGAAGGTTATAACGTAAAAGTCGGCCACTGTCAAAACAATCGGGTTAAAACCCCACAAACTGGCATTTCTCCAAGAAACAGGAAATTTTACTTGTTATTACTGTGGGAATCACCTTGTTTAAAGCCGGGCTGAAAGACAAGCTACTTGGCGAGAAGGAAAGTTATTTTATAAAACGGATGTTACTTGATAAAGTTGCGTTTTTCCTATCTTTATTGCTGTCTTTATATTAGGGAGATAAATTAAAAACTAGACCGTGTTCGTCAACTGGCAACAAGCCAAAATGAAAAACAGGTGATGACGTCATAATGATATACAATGACCCTGCTACGTCATAGCGAGGAGACAGTCACTATTTTGCAAAGCAAGCTGCATGCTTTCCGCATAGCATAAACCACCAGTCGTTATTTTTCTGTAAAAGTTTTCAAAGTTTTCGGTGTATTTTCTCGTTGGTTGTTACACTGGATTTATTTTTGATGGTAACACTTGCAACCTTGTGGAAAATCCGCGGTTCCGTGCGTGCATACAACGTGTACGTGTTTGCTGCGAGGAGCTAGGTACACGACCACAGTCAGTGAAGCAGCCGTGTGTGTCTCCTCGCTATGACGTCACACACATAGCTTGAGTTGATTGACGTGACCTTTCGTTTTCAGTTTCACGTGAAATAAGTCTCGGAAAAAAGACTGAAATTTCATGACTTTTCCAGGATGAAATTCTGAATAAAATGTTCTTAGTACATAAAGGACTATATAAAGAAAGGAATACTGTTGAAAACCATGAAAGTGAAGCGAGACTTCCACCCAGCTTTAAACAGGGATCAATTTCACCAAACTCTTCATAAGTTAAGGTCTATAATAAGGCTTGCGATGGATTCTGGGGCTGCGCTGGATTGTGGCTACGATGGGTGCCGTGGTGAATTTCACCACACCCATCGTAAGCGTGATGCGTTCGATTATCGATTAGGGATATTTGCATATTTGCTCTAAGGCTGTTTGCTGTGCTGAATTATGTTTTTAATAAAACGGTCGTTGGCTACACGAGTTCAAAAGTCTCCGTGTCCGTTCTGCGTAGTGCAAGTGCGTGCGTTAAAAGTGGTGCGCAGCTAATACAGGACTCGTACCATACATTTTTTGCAGTCACCAAGCACGTGACGCTATTTGTTTTAGTCGCGTGTAGGACGCGTGTAGAACAAAGTAGCATCACTCAAATTTGTAATCCACGCGTTGTGACCGACGTAGACAATGGATGGCCAACTGCAGCGTAGCTTCCGTGTTTTTGCATGCAGTAAAAACATCGGAGCGACACTGAAGCGACACTTTTTGTCACCCTACCTGCCAGGCATTCAAACACGATGAACACAGCAGATGACCGCAGGGTTCCAGACGTATGTCTTTGTTATTCTCTGTGCAGATCTTGCAGAGTTGGAACGTGGATCCCATCTCGCAGTAGAGGGCGTACTGGTCTTGTGAGACGTGGATGTGCTCTTCCATCGGTTTGGTTTTTATTGAGGTTAGGTCAGGGTTGTCATCTTGGCCATCTGGGTACAGGTAGCTGGGGGTAGAGCAGATTGTTGGCCGGCAAAATGGCCGGTAAATTGGTGGCAACTAAAACCTAGGCTGTTAAATTCAAGACAAGCTTAAATGGCTGATAAAACGACAGTGACACCACAAACTAATACGCAAATGCAGCGTTCTCCACTACCAGTTTTGTCAGGACGCGCCGCCCGGACAAAATCACCAGAGGTACCGTTAGCCGAACGGTTAACCAGGTAACTGACACTTGAAAGAATTGCAAACCGGTTTGTGAAAATCGCATTGTGGGAGATTTGGGACCATGCTTACAATCCTTCCCTGTTGCCTTCAATGAGGGCCTCGCACAGCGACTTGTTCTGCGGTATCGTCTGCAGAATGCTTCCATCTTGTGTAACGTAACCGATAGCCCACTGGCCGAGACGCGTACAGCTCAGTCGGAAAATGTAGCTGAAGAGAAAACAAAAATAATAATTTTTTGTAAATTTTTTACATTTGGGTAATTCCTAAAATTAGGGGTTCAAAATGTTTGGTGTCCCAGTTACGTACGACACTCTCTGCTTCAAAAATCACCACTCATGATCACAAATTCTCAGTAATGGGCTGTGGCCTGTGATTATAGGGGGCAGCATCATTTTCTTCAATATTTTGTTCTCCGATTCCTGACAAATATTCAAAACAAATAACCATAAAGGCTTATAATTTGTTCCATGGTACTGAATAGGAGTTTGGTGTCCCGGGTTACCTACGCTAATGAAAATTGGCTGTAGAATGAGTTTGCATTAACCTTGGTGCCATATATACACACAAACATTAAATTTAAGTGGCATTTGTTGAAATAAAAATAATTATTTTTTTACTGGGAAACCACTTTCAATCACTAAAAACACTTGGAAATCTTAAAAAGCATGTCACACTTTTGGACCCCTAATTTTAGGAATTACCCACTTAAAGAATTGATTTGTAAAAAATTTAGATACGTATGAATAATCACTTATTCATACTTAATAATTGGGGCAACCCGGGCAGGGGTTTGGGGCGTATCTTCAGTGATCTCTGGGAGGGGTGATTATCTCATTGAAGAGTTTATCCCTCTGTAGGGCTTGCTAAGCTCACGTGATAGCCAATCCCAATCAGTGAGGAACAACTGCACTACCGTGATTCAAGACCACCAGTTGGCTTCATAGCTCAACTGGTAGGGCGTCTGCACATTGAGCAGAAGGTCTGTGGTTCGAATCCCTGTTGAGCCAAGTTGTTTTTCACTGCATCCAGATTTCCCAAACTCATGGACATCTGTCCACATTTTTATCGTATTAAAATACATCGGATTGTTGATCGTTAAAACACGTCTTTGATTGGTCCAGCAGCCGATTTCACGAAAAAGTGCGTAGCTTGCGCAACTTTTGAAAATGGCATAGGGCCCCATAGCTTGCGTGTAATTATTGCAGAAATGTTGCGCAACTTACTGAAAGGCTTGTCAGCAATGCGCGCGCGCCAAACTCGTGCTACGAAACACACAGCTCCATAGCAAAGGCGTGAAGCTGCAAATTTCGTGGCACGAATTTGGCGTGCGCGCATTGCTGACGAGTCTGTGCCTTTAATAAACAGTTGTGCACGTGGGTTAACAATTAAAACAATATGGAGGGATGGTTTGTCCAAAAAAAGTGGACAAATTTTCCCTTTGGAACAACCAACGACGTCAGAAGAAGAAACAATGATACAGGGAAAAATCTGTCAAAAGTAAGCAAACAGACAGAAGAAATAATTCCTGTTTTGCAGTTTCGTTTTGAGTATAAATACAGGTACAACTGTGACACAATTCAGATAAGGCCAAACAAAATAAATGGTGTGTTTACAGTAACCCGACCTGCCTGGAATTTTTGAGGCCAAATTGCCGACCTCAAACTTTTTATTGCCAATTTACAAGTTGATAATTTTAAATGAGCACTATTTGCAATAATTTCCAACGAACATAACATTTTCTACACTTGTACATAAACATGGTTAATAGTGTTAATAGTGAGTTTCAAACATTGCAAAACAACACACAAATGCATGAACTGAAATGTAAAAACAAATTATAAAATTTAATTATTTTCCTACCTACATGTATTTTTTTTTAGGCCGTTACCGTAAACACACCATTTATTTTGGTCGGCCTAAATAGAAAACACTTGCAAAGGGTTGCCTAACTCTGTATGCTTTATGTAAGTCGCCATCTTTTGCAGTTTGGCGCTTGGACTCGACAGGGCAAGAGTCAGGTCACAACAGATATTACACACTTCACATCATGTGGGAGTCAGGAAACAAGGCATCAATCTTGACGTCAACCATGCAATCGTTGCATGGTTGACATCATCATCCCTTTCAAAATTAAAAATATGGCGCGGCACATAGTTGCATAGTTTATCATCAAAATTAATTGTGTTGCCGACGTTGAAACATGATTCTCTGATTCTCATGAAGGTTTATGCACCAGACAATACATCGGTATATTTTTAATTAAATTCATCAATAATTCCAAACAAGTGTTGTCCCTTTCTTTAAAGTTGCATTGCCCGTGTTTGGGTGAAAGGATTAGTGTAACGGCAGCTTTAATGCGCCTTGTTAATTTCTGCCTCTTGGTGGCGCTGTGCTTCGCAACCATCGAAGGATCGAACAAACATTTCGTTAAACCGACTTCACTGACGTCACAATTTATTGAGAACCGCCACAATTAGAAAAAATTAATTCACAAAAGTGAACGAATTTAGAAAGCTTACGTGTCTCTGTAACAAAAAATATAAAAAACTTAAATTTCCGACGTCGGGAACTGGAGATACAAGCCTTTTTTTAAAAACAGGCTTCACATGTTCTAGTACATGTACATGTGCGCGTACGCTCATACCGGTATACCGGTACATGTAGTATACAATGTACACACGTATGCGCAGCCGGTCGCGCATTACGTACGCACTGTGGACGTTTCTTTGTATTTGTGCACTTAAGAGAATTGGTCGGAAAATCATTGTTTTCTCAAAATTCTTCCCTCATCCACCCCAATTTGTTCCTAATCCATGTTTCTAAACTTTACTCCTGAACCCCAACCTTTTTTTTTTAACCCTCCACCCCCACCCCCACCCCTTTTCCCAAGTTTGGACAACATGACTGTGGACTTGAGCGAACGAGTGCAAGTCCACAATCCGTCACTTTTCCCCGCAAATTGTGGACTTGAATGGGTTTCGAGTCCACACCACGTACGCAAGGTGCGTACGGTACACATGTCATACATGTCATAACCCTGTCGAATAAAAGACAGGGCCTGTCTTTTATTATTTCTTGTTGTTAATCGTCTGGCATTAATCCTTGACGGAATTACGTTCTTGGTACCAAATGAAAGCCGATAACTTTTTCTATTCTAGAAAAATATCAATTTACCCCGGTAGCTGTAAACAATTTTTTTGACGCTCAAATCGGCCTAAAATCGGACAGTGCAAATTTTTCCCAATTTGCACAGCCCTAAATTTGTTTTTTTAATGGAATACATGCATGTATTGTGATACAGGCATGTATTGTGAAAATCATTTCATCTTTTTATATTTTACATAAATTTTGGGACGCTTCATCGACCAAAATAGCAATTGTAGATGAACTGTCCCTTTATAAATGCAAATTAACGTTCACACTAGGACTGGAAATGTGCCTTTAATTTTCCATTCGAAGGTGAAAACGGAAACCACTTTCATTTAATGGTATTAATAGATGAGGTGAGATTCTCGGAAAGGGATTAATAACATTGGCAATACCCTCGAAAACAGTGTCAAATGTCACTCCTACGCCTACACAAAATTGGCAATTCATCTAGAAAGGCTTGGCAAATATAGGGGGTGGGGGAAAGGGGGGGGGTGGGGGAAAG
The DNA here is from genome assembly GCA_037783545.1 of Henricia sp. BOLD:AAB3569. NCBI lineage: Eukaryota > Metazoa > Echinodermata > Asteroidea > Spinulosida > Echinasteridae > Henricia > Henricia sp. BOLD:AAB3569. The sequence continues at coordinate 570,945 of JBBELK010000161.1, read as the reverse complement.
GGGGGAGGAGGGGGAGCGGGACACAAACAGAGAAAGTATATCTTTAATAAAAAGACACTGTAAAATTAGTGGCCTCACGTTTCGACCCGAGCAGGGTCTTTTTCAAAGGCAGAATAACTAGGATATGGGTCATTCCATGAAGTTGAGGAACAAAGTGTGACATTTCTTCATTTCCACAAAAATGGTCAATAAGGGAGCAATGAATCACCATTTATATTTACGATGTTGCATGATGTGGTGGCTTACACTGTTTGGGGGTAATTTGGGAGTCTTCAGTGTTGACAAAGTGCTGCCATTTTGAATTATTTAACAAAGTGGTGGTTGTGGATGTAACTTGGAAACCAATACAGTTCAACTGCTTTCACTCCAACTACAAATTTGTTCATGTTGAATTTGAAATAAACACACAGTTCTCAAAACTGAACAATCCTTTTTAATTTGAATGTGGAGGATTCTAGATTATATTTCTGTGTGATTCAAGAAAATCTGCTAAAAAGCACCAAATGTCACACCTACATTTGAACAAAGTTCTATTTAGTAAATCCATGAGGATTTTGTTACTAGTAATGAATGTTTTAAATTTCTCTCATCCAACAGCTTGAATTTCTGAATAATATTGATTCATGGGGTTATCAAGGGCAAACAAAACTAGAGCTCAGGAAGCATGGATATCAGCCTGAAATAGCTTTTATGAAAGGTTTTTCTGACCTTTGAACACTGTACATGTAGAATGTTGGGGAAACAACCTGCTTTTTCGTGCTTTACCGGTAGGTCGACCGGTTATGGGTAAAAAAGGCGTATTAGGACGACCGACCGCATTAGGGCGACCTATAGCCGGTCGTCCTAACGCCAAGTGCTTCAAAAACCATCTTTATTAGGTTCTTAACCATTTTTATTAGGTCACAAACCATTTTCGTCTAGGTCGCAAAACTTGTTTTCAGAGAATTAGGTATTCATGAGTTTCTTTCCGACAATTTTGTGGTTTTAGTGGTCTCTGTAAGCACTCTACCCAAAACGGTCGTCCTAATACAGGAAAAATAGTTATCTAACATTTGACTGGAAATCAAGATGCTGATCCATATATAGTTTTTTTGAACTAGCACTGCTCCAGTGTCACAACGCGCGCACCGGATTTGTTGTGCACGCAACGCATGATCGATCGACCAGTATATACGTACGTACAGCATTGCCAATAATGTACCGATATGCCGCTGTATGCGTAGCTAGACGCGAGTGTGGCCGTTTTCTAAACACTTCCTTAAGTTCCTTCTTCTATACGTTCCAGCTACATGCAATTCACCATCCGAGCAATACAGCGCGTGAGCGCGTAGCATAAAAACGACCAGGAGAAAGACTAGGGGGTATCGCAATTGAGCAATTGGATTTCCCCTTCTAGGCCACCACTGTACATGTATGTTTTGCATGGTCCTACATGTACAAACATGTGCATGACTTGTGTAGACTCTACTCAAGTCACCAAATCGCCAAATTCACGAGCCCTTGTCAAAAAGCTACCGGTATGTAATAACAGGAACCTTGTATAATCGTGAATGAAAACAATCAAGGAATTGGGACATTTTGTTTTAGAAAACGTAATACCAGTATGCTGAGAAACTTTTTTTTTTAAATTAAAAGTTTGTTCTAAACACCGGAAAAAAACTTCAATTTACTAAATGCTTTAAAAATATGCTGTATTTTAGGCCAACAAAAAAAAAGACTTTGTTTAGCGTTAGCGCACGCGTCACTGTCAACCCTGCGTGTCAAAGTTTTTTTATTTTCAAAAACGGCCAAACAAATATATATCGTTAGCGCGCGCGTCACCTTCAACTCTGCGCGTCAAATTTTTTTTTTTACTTAGACATACACCGTCTGTTGAGTGTTTTGATTAAAAACATGCCTTTTATATCTTGAAATCCACTCACCAAAAAAAAAAAAGAAAAAAAAAAAGAAAAAGCCGTGTCACCGCATCATTTTGGGAGGCTTCAACTTACGCTATAAACAAATTTTTTTTTTTTTTGGCCTTACCAGTACATGTACTTTTAGGTAACCTATAGCACACATGTTTACATGTTATATGTATTTTGTTTCCAAACATGTTCAGCTACAGTACATGTACTTTTCAGGATAACCAAACAAGGAAGTAACATGTTTTTAAGTGTGACATTTTGATGCATTCGTAAAAGTGGCTCTTCCAAAATCCAAATTATCAATTTTTTAAAAGAAATTTGTCAACCAGATTTTCAAAATTTTAAGTGACCAGAAATATCACCACCAGGGGGCCAATTTCATGGCGCTGCTAAGCACAAAAATTTGCTTAGCACAGGATTTATTTGCCTTATAAAATGGATTACAAGCCAAAAACATACGCCAACTTGTGTTCTGTGCAAGAGTAGGAGAATACCTTTCAATACACATCACTTACGATTTTGGCTGGCAATCCATTTTTGCAAAATAAAGCAAACAAATCCTGTTCTAAGCAAATGTTTGTGCTTAGCAGCGCCGTGAAATTAGCCCCTGGTCTGGGGCTAATTTCGTGGCGCTATTTAGCACAAAATGTGCTTAGCACATAATTTGTTTTCTTTGTAAAATGGGTTACTAGCCAAAATTGTAAGCCTAAAGCCGTCTCCGCATTGCACTTGTTTTTTGGAAGGTTTTACCGAGAAAATAGTAAAATGCAAAAAATTGCTAAATTTTACTGCTTGTCCGCATTGGGACTTCTTGACACGGTAAAATTGTACCGCGATCGTGGGAGAGCATGAGCAGTTTCCCTTTGCAGTTTGACCTTCATGGCCTGGACGTACATGTACCGGTATGCTTCCAGAGCACTTTTACTGACCCGCTGTGTCCGCATTGGACTTTTTGTCTCGAGAAAAGTTCCCTGGTCAATTTTCCTCGGCACCCTGTCGTGTGTAGCCCGTGCCAACAACAGTCCGCCTAAACTCGACCATTGATTGTGAATAGCGCCCTCTTTATCCTAAAGGTGACCGGCTCACACTGAATCAAACAGCGTGCATGAAAAGGTGATTTCGTCGATTAGAGAAAAAAGAAGGAATGTACGCAAGTTTTGAGAGTATAACGACCACTGCGGTACATGTATACATGTAGAATGTGTAGACATTGTGATTTCACCCAAAAATCGCAGTTTCCTGTGAAAAGATTTGGTTAAAGATTCCGTTTGGAGCCGCGTTTTTGACGGGGGAAAAATTAGGTCGACTGAAAGTATAGGACTTAATAATAGGGTCATTCCATGTCAATTCAACGAGCTTTTGGACCTGACCCTCACAGATTGAAATGAAATTTGGTGTGCTGATTGGACTCCTTCATTTTATAAAATGAAGGTCATTTCAAGAGCTTTAAAATGATGTAAAGTTTATCTCTCTAGGTCCATTACTTTTAGAGATATAACTGTCCAAACATAGCAGGTCATGCTTCTTCTTCTAATTAGTCGTGCTTCTTCTTCTAATTAGTCATGCTAATTAGTCAAAGTTCGTTGACCCGTATCTCAACAATTAATTGACCAAATGATAATTTTTTTTAGTTCTCAGGGTTTCTCAAGGAGTCCAATCAGCACACCAAATTTCATTTCAATCTGTGAGGGTCAGGTCCAAAAGCTTGTTGAATTGACACTGAATGACCCTATATCCTTTGATTCAGTGAAAAACTGGCCTATACTTTCAGCTATCTGGAAGTAGAAATAGCTGGAGCCTCCGTTAGCACAAAATCGGCTGCTAAACAGCTCCATGAAATTGGCCCAGGGGTCGAAATTAACACTGGTCCTGTGGTCCGGGACCAGTAAAAAATCAGAAGGACCACTAAATCTGTCAAAGAAGCTGGTCCGATGGTCTAGTGAAAACGTTTACTGACTCATGGAAACATTCTCTGATGCCCTAATCCACAGTAAACATTTCTTACTCAATGTGAAGAATTCCTGGTTACCACAAACAATTCCTGATCGCTTTAGACATTTTCAGATAACGACATTTCTTTCTCCAGGCATGCCCCAGTGTTGGATCAAAAAGCAATCCCATCCATCCTGCACTCAATGACCCTAAACCATAAAGTGTTGCAGTATCTCGGTGCCATTTTAAAAAGCACCAGTGGACCACCTAATTTTCAGCAGGACCAGTAGAGTTCTCTAATCTACTGGTCCTTCTGACCAGCATGAAATTCAGGTTAATTTCAACCCCTGATCGGAATTATGAATTATTATATAAAATGAAGCTGTGAGCGATACCGCGCATTTCTGTTACTGTACGTTATAGCGCCCTCTGTTGGTGGAAAATGTCACACACTGTACAGTAACAAAAAATACTGTACAACAGTATCGATTCTGCATGTATGCACAAGTACAACCGGAACCAACCAAGCTCGCGCGCGCACTTCAAATCCATGAAATGAAAAGAGAATGGCGATGCCACAGCCCAGATTTGATACGATAGAAGACGATGAATACGATGACATCCTCCAAAATAGAGAAAGCGGAGCGACACGGAGAAGCACCACGAAAGCAGTGAACATTTTGAAGCTGTACTTGAGGGAAAAGGAATTGTCAGAGGACTTTGAAGACTTAAGCAAAATTGAACTGAATGCGATTCTCCGTAAGTTTTAGGCCTACGTGGGATTACGAAAGTATTTGAAAACAGTTTCCATACCGTATGTGCCAGCATGGAGCTACAAAAGGAGCTCCATGGTGCCAGGGTGAAATGTTTACTGTTGCTTGTGGAACTTTCAACAATTTCGAATTTTAAATTATACTGTCTGAAAAATGTTACAAGTGTGTCGGCTTCATTTTATATAACAATAATAATATTGGATGTCTTTTCGGGTGATATGAGAATATACCGCACTCGTCATGAAAATACCGAACTCGCCTTCGGCTCGTTCGGTATTTTCATGACTCGTGCGGTATATTCTCATATCACCCTCAAAGCCATCCAATATTATATAATTACCTTCCAGGTTTGTTGATGTAGGTTTGTAACCGGCTCTTAACCTCGTCGTAGGTCATGAACGACATGTAGCCTTTATGGTTGACGGCTAGACAGTTCCAGTTGCGTACGATCGTGTTCCAGGGCTGGAAAAGCCGCGTAAAAACGTCAAACTCAAAGACTGAGATGTACTCGTTGCAAGTCAAGTCGATCGTGGTCTTGAGAGCGTAGGCCTCGAGTCCTTTCTGAAAGCTGTGAACTTCGTAGAGGCTTTGGCTAAAGGACTTCCATGAGACGATGGAACTGGTGATACAAATAAATTAACAGCAAAAATTGAAATTTAGCAACATAATTTGAAAGAATTAGTGTGTACGGTATTTATACCTCTGATTTTTCCAGAAATCGTATAAAATACCTCCCCAAAATAAAATCCGTGGGAAGATAAAGAAAACATACATTTTTCCATCTCCAAGATTAAAACCAACCCGAGCAAAAACCAGCTCCGTACTTCTTCTAACTTTTGAGAAAACAGCTTCATTTGTGTTTTAATAAAAGACATCTTTTTGTTTAGTATTACCAGACTTGATGCTCTTGATGATGCTCTTTGGTTTTAATGTTTAATCTTTTTTTATCCATGTATATGTATGTATGTTATCGCTTTGGTTTTTATAAGATTGCTATTATTATTAAATAAGGGTTTGCAGTCATTTCGCCCCAAAACCACTTCACCCTGAACCATTTCGATCTGAACCACGGCCTGTGCACGAAGTGGTTTTGGGGCGAAGTAGCATTTGGGCGATGTAGTGTTTGGGCGAAATGGCACTCGGGCAAAGTGGTTTGGGGGAGAAATGGCACTTGGGCGAAATGGTTTTGGGGCGAATTGAATTTTCGTCTCATGAGACGAAAACTAATTGTTTTACTCATTTCTCAAAGACTCCAGACAAAACCATTTCAGGGGAAGTTTTCTACGGTCATCATGTTTATATTGTGTAAGTTGGGCATAAATCTGTGAACATTTCTGATTTTCGAGATACCAATCATGTACAGGTGTATACTGCCTTTAAATTCTCTTAAAAAGTAGAACAACAAAAATTACCATGACTCTTTTATCTTATTTCCTTGAAACGTGATATATGCAAATTAATACAATGTTTATTTTGACCAGGAATTTCCTGTTCACTTTGCTGGAAAACATGCAGAAAGTGATTAAACCGGATTATTGAGATAGAAGCTAATTTAGCACCTCTTAATAATAGGATGGCCCATTATTCCTCTGGACAGTTGATGGGATCCAATTCAGAGATAATCCTTGGTGCAGGGGATTAAAAAACCACAACATGTTCAAGAGCTGGTCTTCAAAAATGCATGGGGTTTTCATTGAAAATGTGATTTAACTGTACTTTTATTGCCCTTGGTCATGTTGGTAATTGTTGAAGTTTGGTTAAGTTTGGTAAAATTTACCCTTCAAAGAAATGACTGAATATCCTCGTTATCAAGATGGTAATGGTACAGTAATCATCCTAGAAAATTATTTCGCATGCATAGTGTTTTGCATAAATTTGGTTTAAAGGCCCTATGTATCATTCATAAGATAGAACTTTTTGCAGATTCGTAAGAGTGTAAAATATCTAAGGAAGAATGTTGGTAAACTAGCCTGAAGAAATTTTAGCTACATACTTACCGGTAGATGCATCGATACTTCAGAAAACCTTGAAAATCTATATTTTGTGTACAAGTGAATGATAAAAAAAGTCCTGTGCACAGGACTTTTTTAGAAACCCACCTCTGGTTGTCAATTTCCATCATGAAATACAATTTTTGACAGAAATTAGAATCACACCCAACAATTTCCTCCTAGTTGTGTCGTACCATGTGGTTTGAGATGTCCATGATTGAAAAATGATTTTTAAAAAAAGACTTACAGAACCGTTTTTGAAGCCAAAATTTCCTCTCGCGTGGAATCCGGACGAGGATTTTCTTCGTAACTGTAAATTCTAGACGCTAGTGGGTGCTGTTACGAATTAGTGGCTTTGGCTATGGCTTTGCTGTTACTATGCTGTTTATAAGGACCTTTATTGTCTGCCAATGGCAAGAGCATAGCCACAGCCAAAGCCACTAATTCGTAACAGCACCCTCTAGCGTCCAGAATTTACAGTTACGAAGAAAATCCTCGTCCGGATTCCACGCGAGAGGAAATTTTGGCTTCAAAAACGGTTCTGTAAGTCTTTTTAAAAAATCATTTTCCAATCATGGACATCTCAAACCACTGTAGGACGCAACTAGGAGGACATTTTTGGGTGTGATTCTAATCTCGAGGCAAAATGACAACAATCCACTCTATGAAAGGCGTTCCTTCTGTTCCTACGGGAAATCCCGTAGGGACAGAATCATTCTGTCTATATTACCTCGTGCCAAAATTTTTCTTCCAGTACTTTGCAGCATCTTGTTTCGTGATTCTGAACGATTCCCCGGCGAAGGCGCCACTTGGAAAGATGGCTTTCAGCTCAGCCAAATTATGACTAAAGATGAGTGACAGCCGGTTCAAATCTCGCCTGCCCGGCGAATTTTCGTCGAACATTTTCTCCTTGTGGATTTTGAACAACTGTATCGTCTGCCGCGCTTTCTTCATGATGTTGTCGACAAAAATTCGAAAGTACATGTTGTCATTAAGTTCGTGCAATTTCTCCGGTTCCCCCTCGTGCTTAGACCACACCAGGCGAAGGTGGTGGTAGGTCTCCGGGAGAATATCCAAAATGTACGGTGGACTGTTTTTGAGTTTTATCTTGTGTTGGCAAAGCCGCATAACTTTTTCCATCAACTTCCAGGTTTTCTCCAAGGTCTTGCGCTCGACAGCTGGCCTCGGGGCGGCCATGAGGTCCGCTACTCGAGAGAAAAACCCCGGTTTTCGCCCACCAGGTTGGGCCATTTTGACGATAAATCTTGAATCAATGTTCCGAAATTATCTTCTTTCCGTTTTGATGTTCTCGTCGTAGTTTCGCTTCCGCATATTTTTTCTAGCTGGAAATGGTTTACCGTAGTCTCCGATTGCTCTCTAATATGAATTCCCAGCAGCCACTTTTCCATTAAAACGAATCATTTTTGTAATAAATATGTGTAAATATAGATCAATATGAATATTATTTGAAATAAAAAATGAATATTTTGCTTTTTTTTTCAATGAGCACTTAAATGTGTCTTTATTAAATTGTTAATTCACAGTGATTATTTGGTAAAAGACGTGCTTTGAAACTGGGGAAAGATTACTTCCGGTACACGAACACGTCATCAAGCAAGATGGCGGAGAGCGAAAGCGAAAATACCAGTTGGTAAGGCAAAAAACGGCCCAAATATCTCTTTCTGGTTAAACTAATGTACAGAAAATAATACAAGTGATGTATTTCATGGTGTACTTACTCTGTGGCTGTGTAAATTGTAGAATTTATGTTCTGTTTTTCAAAAATCTTGGATTGTTTTTATCGTAAGGTGGGCAGGGCATTTTTACGTTGTGTTTTCGCCCCCATCTTCTCGTCAGCGCATGGGGACCTGGGACAAATCGCCCCCATATCACGGGAGACTACCGGTATCTGGCCAGGGGCGGTTCTCTTTTATTATTTTATGAGTGAAACTGCCTAATGTATTTCATGCCTGAATGATGCCAATTTAGTTAATAACATTATTTTTTTTAAAAGAAGAAAGAAATTAGGCCCTAATAAATATTTCAAAAATATTTAAAAATGTACTTTTAAAAATTTATTAATTAACATTGAAAAATTAAATAAAATGATAAATAATAAATTTATTAATTATTAAATTATTAAATCCAGTTGCAAGGACGATGTACGCTAGGCTTTAGGGAGAACTCCGACGTCGTACCTTGAAATTCTCCCACCCAGAAACAAGTGTAAATTTTGTTTGCTTTCTGTAGTTGATACTGTTTTACATCTTATTTTCTATTTTTTACAGGCATGCTGAACTTGAAACTGCATTGCTTGAAGGATGCGACTTTGGAACATTGCGGAATATCTGCCAGGGTCGTCAGATCCCCAACCAATATAGTACAACGTGCTGGAAGGTATAAAAGATGTTATTCAAAATCTTAACTCCCCCTCTAGTGCCAGCGTTTTTTCAACGTTTAACCCTAAAGTAGGGACTTGGAAATCTGTGACGTCATCGCGCGCGCATTGGGTACACTACAGTGGATTTCTGCCGTATGCGAAATGGCGCATCGTGAAAAAATGCGCTGTAAAACATCACTTTTTAAATAGATACTGAAAATAAAGAATACTTTCTGACGATATTTATTTTTATAACAATTTTTAAAAATACTTAAATTGGAACACAGCAAGATGTTTGTTTGAATGTGAGATTTCTGGTCCAAAAAGGGTAGTTTGTGTTGCAAAACAGAATGTAAACCCCCCACCCCCTACACCCCCTCCCCCCCCCCCCCCCTGCACCCCCTCCCCCCCCCCCCCACCCCTGCACCCCTCCCTCCCCCCCTGCCCTCCCCTGACCCCCTCCCCCTCCCCCCTCCCCCCCCTGCACCCCCTCCGTGCCCTCCGTGCGACCCCCAAGATTGTAACTCTTCCCGCAAAAGCATTGTCTCTTTCAATTGTATCTTTCATGTTAGGCTGAATTATTGTTTTTTATGGTTTTCCCAACCAACAGATATGCCTCAACGTGGGAGGTAAAGGCGACGCACTTGCCTCCTTTGACGGAATCTTTGATTTGCCAGAACAAGATCTCGTGAGGCGAGATTGCAAAGATTTTATAGGTAAATTCTGATGAAAGATAACCACAGTTAGTTAGATTGACAAGCAGCAATAATGAAGACGCTTTTAATATTGTGTAAGTTGGGCGTAAATCTGTGAACATTTCTGATTGTTGACATTACCAATCATGTATACTGCCTTTAAAGGAGCGTGTCCAGATCACATTTTTGACTCTCCCCTTTTTCCCACGGGTGTTGAGATTTCGATACCATATCATTTGTCATATTTTTCTCATTACCATTCTGAAATTTTGCCCTCTCAATCTGTATATTTTCAAGGATAAAAGACATGGATGTTTTGTAAACTAATTTATCTGGTTCCATAAAGCAGTTCAGTTATTACACCAACCTTTTTGCTTCCACATCCAAATTGGAGATTGCAAATTTCCTGTTTTCTTCCCATGGATAGTATTTTGGGGAGGTACAACTGTATTTTATATGATTGTTAGGTTAGAATGAAATCCATTCTCAGGAAAAATCTGAACAACCTCCTTTAATATTATCTTACTTTTTTTACCCAATTTTCAGAGAAATTCGACAACTCCGTCGAGGAGAAACTATCCCTTTCCAGCGATTTGGAGTCTGTTATTACGTTCTACTGCAAGTCAAAAAGCACCAAATATGAACACGGCAACGGGTGGTTGGACGTGCTCGGCCCATTGGTGGCGCTTCGCATGGACCGCGCAGATCTCTACAACTGCTTCTATGCCGTCATGAGTAAATACATACCAAGGTAAATAGACTCCTAAAGTGTGACATCATTTGCCAGAGTAACTGGGTCTAAACATTGGCTGGGAATCTGAAATGTCCATTGCTAAAGCACAGGGAAACAGTTCACTGGTTTTAGTGCAGACCCAGTAACCTTGCCAACACACAAAGGGTGACGTTTTCATTGTACTGTATTTAAAATGTTGAAAGGGAAAACGATGTCGTCCATGCAACAGTTGTATAGATGACATCAGGATTGAACGCTGATTGAACACTCCATGAAGTATGAACAATTTGCATTCTCGTGTCCGAGCGCTTAACTCTGTGCAAAATTTGGTGACTTACACTGTACTGCTTTATTGAACCAGATAAATTAGTTTACCAAACTTCGGTAGATTTTTGACGATATCCCTGGAAATATATGGATTCAGAGCAATTTTAGAATGTTAAAGGCAGTACACATGATTGGTATCTTGAAGAATCAGAAATGTTCACAGATTTACACATAACTTACACGATATAAACATGATGACGGCAGAAAGGTTCCCCTGAAATGGTTTTGTCTGAAGTGCTATAGTCTTTGAGAAATGAGTAAAACAATTATTTGATTCGCCTTAAAACCATTTTGCCCTGGACCACTTCGTCCTGAACACCTTCACCCAAGTGCCATTTCGCCCCCAAACCACCTCGTCCAAACACTACTTCGCCCAAAAGGTTTTGGGGCGAAATTACTTTTGTGACTGTTTTCTCAAAAGTTAGACGAAGTATGGAGCTGGTTTTTGCTCAGGTTGGTTTTAATCATGCATATCTTCAATCACACGGGGGGATAAAACTATTTGTAACAGTTTACCAATCATGTATACTATCTTTAAGGAGAACATCCTGACACATGATATGGTATCAAAATCTCAACACCCATTGGAGAAATGGGGGGCTCAAAAATGTGATCTGGACACGCTCCTTTAAAGTCAAAATGCCTTTATCAAATCAATCTCTCGTCACAGTCTGACGGACTTTTAAATTTTTTTAAAAACCATTTAGAGAGACAATATCAGAGAGCAAGATGTACCAACTCTTCAGATTACTTCTCATGTATCATGAACCACAGCTCTGCAACTTCCTAGATACAAAGAAGATATTCCCCGACGTCTACACGTCGATTTGGGTGAGTAAATTACTCCTTAAAGGCAGTATACATCATTGGTAATCTCGAAAAATCAGAAATGTTCACAGATTTACGCCTAACTTATACAATATAAACATGATGACCGTAGAAAACTTCCCCTGAAATGGTTTTGTCTGAAGTGCTATAGTCTTTGAGAAATGAGTAAAACAATTAGTTTTCGTCTCATGAGATGAAAATTCAATTCGCCCCAAAACCACTTCGTGCACAGGCTGTGGTTCAGGGCGAAATGGTTCAGGGCGAAGTGGTTTAGGGGTAAAATGACTGCAAACCCTCTTTTGACCCTGTTTTCTCAAAAGTTAGACGAAGTACGGAGCTGGTTTTTGCTCACGTTGGTTTTAATCATGCATATCTTCAATCACACAGGGGGATAAAACTATTTGTAATGGTTTACCAATCATGTATACTATCTTTAAGGCTTAAAGGACTTCTGAAAAATAGAATTGTTGTCGCTTCAATCCATTCTGGATAACTGTCCCTCTCAACTACAGTTAACAAAATCCTATTTGAGTCTTTCCACGGTAAAGGGGGCATTTTGAAACATTCTGAAACATTCAAAATGTCTGAAACATTAAAAAAACAGAGATATTTACACAATTAAAGGTATGGTGCGAGTGTCAGGGTTTCTGCACATTTGAAATTTGGGCAATTCCAGAAATTTAGACACGGGTCTTTCCACAGTAAAGGGGGCATTTTGGCAACACAGACCATATTTTTCCAGAAAATACCTTTGTCTGGTCTGAAAATAAAAGAAATAAGTTTCAGTTGTTCTGAAGATATAACCTAGGCCCAAAAAGGGTTACAAATAGTGTGACAACATGCCTTTCTAAAAACCCTGTGTACAAATTTCCAATATACGCTCGTAACCAAAATGTAACACAAAAATGTAACACAAGTGTCCGTCCCGGTTACGAGCGTATATTGGAAATTTGTACACAGGGTTTTTAGAAAGGAATGTTGTCCACTATTTGTAACTGTTTTAGGGCCTAAGTTATCTCTTCAGAACAACTGAAACTTATTTCTTTTATTTTGAGACCAGACAAAGGTATTTCATGAAAATATGGTCTGTGTTGCCAAAATGCGCCCTTTACTGTGGAAAGACCCATTTACAATTTTTGGTTTTTATGCTAATGTAAATATTTTCGTTGGTTTTGTCGTTTGCAGTTTTCCAGTTTATTTGCCAGTAACTGCTCCCTGGAAGTGCTACAAATCATGTGGAGTCTCTACTTCCTACAAGCTGACCCCTTTCTAGCGTTTTTCCTTGGTCTTATTATCTTAGTCAATGCCAAGTGAGTGTTATTCACAAAATTTCTACAAAATCTGACGCAGTCAATGTTTATTCATGAACAATAAACGTTTGTCCACTTATGACAATATTAAAATGTGGCCACTCAATGGGGTACTTTGCACATTTTGCTTTTGGCCGCGTGCAGTTTCTGTGTGCGTACGCACTGACTAGAGCGTGAACACAGGCGCGGGCCAGGCAAACAACTGTTTAAAACTGGCTGGCTGGTCTTTATCATCTGTTTAAAACTGCCCACGTGATGTGCTGTCAACCAAAAGGGATGCGTAAACTGTCTAAGGTATTTATGAATTTAATTTATTTTTCTGTCCCTTCTTTTTTTCTTCTTTTTTTTCCTTATTTTTAGGGAACATATTCTCACAGAATTAGAGAACGAAGGAAAAGAAACGATAACGGAATCGCTAGCCACATTCCCGAACCAACTAGAGGCTGATGATGTGGAAGATTTCTTCAGTCTGGCCCAGTATTACGCGTCTAAAACGCCGCAGTCCTTTAGAAGGGTATGTCAAATTTTGTTAGAATTTAACACCTTTTCACAGAATTTTCCAGAAAATGGATTCCGTTCTAACCTAACAATCATAAAATACCTCCCCAAAATACTATCCATAGGAGGAAAACAGGTAATTTGCAATCTCCAATTTGGATGTGGAAGCAAAAAGGTTGGTGTAATTACTGCACTGCTTTATGGAACGGATAATTTAGTTTATAAAACATCTGTGGTTTTTTAACGATATCCTTGAAAATATACGGATTGAAAGTGCGAAATTTCAGAATGGTAATGAGAAAAATATGACAAATAATATGGTATCAAAATCTCAACACCCATGGGAAAATTGGGGGAGGGTCAAAAATGTGATCTGGACACGCATCTTTAACGGTGCTGTTTTAAATCGATGTTCGACTATAAATGAAATTTTGTGGAAATGTAGATTTTATGCAAAAACTGTTTATTCCTTTTATGTGTATATTTTCAGGATTATCAATCTATTTATGGTAGCAGCTTAAGTAATTCCAAGGAATCAACCATTCCGGACTTGTCTGGCGCCCTCTGCCTGCAGGTCAACCCGTCCGAGCTCCTGCAAGCAATTCAACAGGGCTTGGTAAGATGATAGTGAGATTTCGGTCGTCGTACACGGTTCGGCAAAATGACGACTTTTAGTGTATTTTGCGTCATCGGTATGTGCGTACTTGTGACGTTTATACAAATCCGACCAGTGTAGTTTTGTTTTTAACACTAATAGAAATGCTTCTAAACTTCACTAATATAGGAAAAATTAAGTGTTATAGTCGAAATGCACAGCTCCATAGCAAAGGCATGGAGCTGCGTAATGCATAGTTCCGATTTTGCCCAGTTAACCCCGCCCCCTTGAATATTGTTACTATGGCTCACACGCTATCGTCAAAATGGCGACACACAACGCACAAAGCAATGGGACTTTCAACGGAAAGCACATATTCATTGGAGAAAACTCAAAGGTATTCATGTTTCAGGGTCGACAGTTATCTTAGAACACACAGAGTAAAGGGTCAGTAATACAGGGATGTCATGTCATGAAATACGTGCTTTCGTACCTTTGAACAACGAAACGACCGGCCTTGAAACCAAAAATTCACCCGGAACATCGCATACAACACTGTACAAAATGGGGCAGAACATTGCGTGATGTTGTTGCAAACATTGCACTTTGACCTATGTGGGTAATATCTGCTAGCTCTGTTGTGATTGGTCGGCGGGTTTGGTTGATTGACAGGTCGGAACTATGCATTTGTGGCACGAATTTGGTGCATTCGCATTGCTCAGGAGCCTGTGCCTTTAAGCAATGTATAAAGACATTTATGAAAAGTACTCGGAAAAGGTACTCGGCGAATACCTTCCAAGTATGTTCGCCATTTCAAAAGCCGTATTTTTACAAGTCAGAATCAAGTTCGTTGTCTTCGTTTTTAGGTTATAATTTTGTTGTATTCCTTTTCTTTCAGAATGAGAGTGTCAGTTATTTTGTCGTCGATTGTCGGCCAGCAGAGCAGTACAACAGATGTCACCTTTCGACTGCATTCCATCTTGATGCGAACCTTGTGAGTACAAAAGATTGTAATCGCGATTATATGCTATCATACCTGTTTCCCAGCACACTTAAAGGCCCAGTGTATCATTTGCAATGACCCCAAAAAGTAATTGACGAGTTTACAGGGGAAAAGTTTTGAAAGTAAAGATTGAATTAATAGCAACTATCCAATGAAAGGTTTCCGCTCAAAATGATATAATTTTACCAGAAAATAATCCGTAAAGATGAAATTATTTAGATCGTTTGCAAACGATTTACTTATTTTTGGTTTGCATCTATGCGGTCCAAAATGCATGGGCGCTGTGTAATGCGTGTGCGTGTTCCAACGCGATGCATTTTTATGGATCGCGCGCACACGCAGTATATGATGTGCGCCACAGTGTGCATGACGCAACCCACATAGTACTGGCGATCAACTGGGAACGAATATTTAAAACACCCCGCCAAGACCAGGAAAACGCATATGGATTTTCATGTTTTTTTTAAACGTGGTACATTTGACAAAGCTGAAATTTCTTCGGATGAGTTTGTTGATGTCTTTCTTTTGGATTATAATGGTTTTATTCGCAGAATCACTCAAAAACAGATCATCTACAGGGCCTTTAAAAGGCGACCTGTGTGCAGGTGACTTATTTGTTGTGTATGCCGACTATTTCAATGCATTGTGTCCTTTGAGCTAGCCGAAAGTCCGACAAGCATGTTTTGAACCACAACGATAGAGTACGACTGCAGTATCTCCGCGTGTCCATGAGTGTCGTGTACGCCCGATTCAATATCGGGGTGTTATGGCCGAGCGGTCCAGTGCGTCGAACTTAAGTTCCTGTGCTAGTACTAGAATGTAGGTTCGATTCCGGGCCGCGACGGGTTGTGGCACCTGTGCCCTTGAGCAAGGCACTCAACCGCACTTGCTCCCATTCCTGTAATTGGCGGTCCCTCCGCTGTTGGATGTGGTATATAAATAAATCAATAAATCAATATTTTGCTACTCGTAAATTCGCGATTACTTGCAATTAATACACGTATGCTATGTGACATTAGCTACATGCGTGGGTTGAAGGAGAATTAGGGCAAACTTATGCCATCTAATCGCGGAGCAAGACCGTTTGATTTTCATTACTCAAAGGTAATCGAGGTGTTTTTTGTTTGGAGAGAAATATGAAATAATCCTTGGGGAAGTTCACTATCTATGCATTGTTTGAAACAGAATCAGGGCGGAACAGATTTAGGCAAATTTCCGCTGTACAGTTGGTTACTTATACACACAAACATGCAGTTGGTTTTTCCTCCCTTTTGATACTTTGCCAACTTACTCAGGAGTAATGCATAGTTCCGACCTGTCAATCAACCGAACCCGCCGACCAATCACAACAGAGCTAGCAGATATCACCCACATAGGTCAAAGTGCACAGTCTCTCAACAACATCACGCGATGTTCTGCCCCATACAATTTGTACAGTGTTGTATGCGATGATCCGGGTGAATTTTTGGTTTCAAGGCCGGTCGTTTCATTGTGCAAAGGTACGAAAGCACGTATTTCATGATATGACATCCCTGTATTACTGGCCCTTTACTCGGTGTGTTCTAAGATAACTATCCACCCTGAAACATGAATACCTTTGAGTTTTCTCCAATGAATATGTGCTTTCCGTTGAAAGTCCCATTGCTTTGTGCGTTGTGTGTCGCCATTTTGACGATAGCGTGTGAGCCATAGCAATAATATCCAAGGGGGCGGGGTTAACTGGGCAAAATCGGAACTATGCATTGCTGCAACTACTCGCGAGTAGCAAAATTCACTAGTCGCCCAGCGGTAACGGGCAACATACCAGGTATTAACGTCTTTTGCGCATTTCGGTCTTTTAGATGTTACAACAGCCGACAGAGTTTGCCAGCGCCGTCAAAGCCTTGTTTACGACCCAGAGGCAAGCCATCGCGGCCGAGTCGCACGCCGCGGGCGAACACCTCTGTTTCTTGGGCAGCGGTCGCGAGGAGGAAGACCAGTATTTGCACATGGTGGTAGCCAATTTTCTACAGAAAAAGACGCAGTACGTCAGTATAGTTGCTGGTGGCTTTACTGGTGAGTGGTGTGACCTTTTAACAATTTTTTTTTTCTTTATATTTGTCCATAAATTAGGGTTTAGCCTACTAACTTGGCTTTTGTATTCAACTGAGAGGTATGCTTATGAAATAAAAGTGCAACACGTACATTATAGACTACTAAAGTGTGACGTCAGTTGCCATGATAATAGACCGATCCAGTAAGACCCCGCCCACTAAGAAATTGCCTAGCAACATGCCACACATGCCGTGCAGTGGAGTCGCGTGGCCGTGCCGTGCGTCAGCGTCCGCACCCTGGTCAGCGCGTATTGAAACACGCACACGCACATAGAAACTGCACGCTCGAAAGCAAAATGTGCGCTTAAGTATCCGGTCGTATGCGTGCACGTACAACACGCCTGCAATACGCGTAACGCGCGCCATCGAACAAAAACATCACGACACACGAAGTGAATGCACAACTAAGCAAAACGACAAGCTAATTTTGGTAAGTTTTTCACGTTTACACAAAAACACATTGATGAAGGGATTAAAAGTAGGTTAGGATAGTCTTATACAATCCGTTTTAAACCCGCTAACCTCCTCTGCGCTGATAAAAATGATGTTTATGGTGTTTTTGCGTCACTCGTGCTGCATTTGCCGTAGCTCTGTGCACAAAATTTTGAGGACTCGGGTAACCAAAATGAAGATCCGCTTTTTGGTTACCTGAACCTGAGGCTGTGATTGGTCAATTCCAAAATGGGCGGAGCTTACTGGATCGGTCTATTAGGTCTAAAGCCTAACATACATCGACATTGCAACTGGAAGCAACTCAACTGGGGCCAATTTCATAAAGCTGTTTAGCAGAAAAATTTGCTTAATCCAAAATTTGTCTGCTTTATAAAAAATAGGTTAGCAGTCAAAATTGTATGTCAAATTTTGTTTTTTAGCAAGAATAGCAGAACACCAGTCAATTGTAATACACATCATATAAGATTTTGACCGAAACCCATTTTTTATAAAACAAACAAATTTTGGATTAAGCAAATTTTTCTGCTAAACAGCTTTATGAAATTGGCCCCAGTGATCAGTTGCTGTCGATGTGTGCGAAGCTTGCTCATTGACAGCAACTGATTAGTTGCGCAACTAGCGGCAACTGGGAGCATCCAGCCATGTCTATATTTCCAGAGCGCGCACATCGACACGGCAACTCCGTAAAGCCAAGAGTACATTGACCTCGCAACTGCAAGCAACTGTTGCTTGCAGTTGCTATCGATGTGCGCGCACGTGATCAGATGCACCCGTGCATCTGACCGCAACTAGTTGCAACTACGCGTACATCGACGCAACTGACCGCAACTGAGTACAACTAGTGCCCAGAAAGTAGAACATGAGCAACTCGCGGCAACTGGGATTTTTCCAGTTGCCAGTAATTGCAAGTGCGCGTACATCGACCTTTTTAAGCAACTGATCAGTTGCTCCTAGTTGCCGTGAGTTGCTTCTTGTTGCCGGAAACACCAGTTGCCGCGAGTTGCTTCCAGTTGCAAGGTCGATGTACGAAAAGAGTTTATATGCAAAAATATTCTTTGCCAAATTTTTAACTTAATTTGTTGAATTTGTGTCCTTTTTGTCAGCATTATTACAATTAATAGAAAAGGAAACGTCATCGGGCGCTTCTGACCAATCACTAAAGGCCTGCATAATCTCGCAACCAGAGCGTGCAGGGTCGGACGATAGCGGGGTAAGCCACTGATATTTTTTTAAATTATTTTTTTTTTAAGGAGATTGTCTAGATTTTTCAAGAAAATTTATTTCGTTCCAAACTAACAATCATATAAAATACCTCCCCATAATACCATCCATGGGAAGAAAACAGGAAATTTGCAATCTCAGTTTGGTTGTGGAAGCAAAAAGGTTGGTGTAATTACTGCATTGCTTTATAGAACCAGATAAATTAGTTTACAAAACATCGGTGGTTTTTTTGCGATATCCTTGAAAATATGTGAGCCACTCCACCAAAAGTAGGCTCTTGCATAACAAAAATGAAAATGGAGCTAATGACTTAATCAGATAGAGTATATTATAAGCTTCACAAAACTACAAACATTGTGTCAATCCGTCAAAAATTGACCAAGTTATGACCATTTCCGTGATGACCAAGAGCACAATTTTTTAAGAAGTGCTTTAGAGAAAAATGGCATTAAAGGTTGTACACGTACAGTACATGTACATGTATGTACTTCTGTTAAGGCATATGGTCCTTAGCAACCATGCAAATTCTGACTCCAAAAGCCCTATACCTATAGGAGAACATGTGTTCTTCTGGTGTATGGGATATAGTGCCAACCCCTGCCGAAGGCAATTAAAATAAGCATGGAATATCGGTGATTTTCCCATTGTTTTAGCCAAATTAGCCTAGTTTCATGAAGGTATGCTTTAGAAAAACACTAAAATGGTACCTTTGTGTCTGCAGACAATTTTTTACATGGATTTTTTTCTTCAGTTTTTCTGAAGTATTGCTGTATCTATGTGGCTGAAATTTCTACAAGGCAGTTTATCAACATTATTCTTTAGTTAAGTCTTTCCACGGTAAAGGGGGCTTTTTGGCAACACAGACCATATTTCCAGTATACGCTCGTAACCGGGACGGCCTAAAATGTAACACAAGTGTCCGTCCCGGTTACGAGCGTATATTGGAAATTTGTACACAGGGTTTTTAGAAAGGCATGTTGTCACACTATTTGTAACCCTTTTTGGGCCTAAGTTATCTCTTCAGAACAACTGAAACATTTCTTTTATTTTGAGACCAGACAAAGGTATTTCCTCAAAAATATCGTCTGTGTTGTCAAAATGCCTCCTTTACTGTGGAAAGACCCATTTGTGTAAAGCCTGTATCCCACTGGGCTTCGATAGTTCGAGACTGTTTGCAGACTTGAAATTGGCGACTGTTCCAAGACAAAGTACGCGAACAGAGTTGCAGTCCCACTGAATCAAATACAACAAATTTGCCTTAGCATGTACTCTCGTGTCTGATGTTGTCAAGATGGCAGTACTGACTGCGCATGTACAGAATGGGCGGGAATTATGCAAAAAGTCTTTAAAATGTCTTATAAATGTCTGATGACATTCTGAAGACATTCTGAAGACATTCTGCTGACTATTTCGTGATTGTTTTATGAATTTTTGCCCCCTTATTCTCAAGACAATTTGAAGACATTCTAAAGACATTCTGCAGACAATTTGGTGCACATTTCAAAACCTTGGCGACAACAGCTGTCGCAAACAAATTTTTGAACACGTTCAAAATTCCCGCGACATCATGACGACCTTCTCAAACAGACAAAAATTCTGCAGACATTCTGCAGAATGACAGTCGCAAATGTCGCAACCCCATTGGGATACAGGTTTAAAGGGCTCTTATTTAGAATTTTTATCAATGAAATCTATGCTTTAAAACCACTCTACTCAGTTAGTCATAAAAATCCTATTTGGGGCTTGCTTTGGGGGTTAAAACAAAGGTTTTTAGTTTTTATGCTAATAAAAATATGCATATTCATGACCAAGGTCACGATGTCACAAGAGGCAAACACAGGAAAATCACATTCAACTGTGCACAAAAGATTCCACTTTTTTCTCAGTTTTCCTGAAACTTTTGTAATCCATGGCTGTTTGAGTTTGTTTTACTTGTTGCCTGCTGTAAGCCATGACAAAACTGGGGGTTGAAACTGCAGCAATTTGCCACAAGTCCAACTTGAAGTCTTATGTTTTTTCTTAACTTTTTCCTTCTGTCTTCCTTATGTGATGCACTCAAAACAGCGCCCTCTGTCTGTGATTTATTGCAATGAAATCTTCAAAGTTGAAAAAGGCCACCTTTTATTGATTTTACATCCAAACGAACAATAGTATGTCTTGCTGAACAAGTAATCCGTCATTATGAAGCAAAGCTTAGGCATAAAGTTGTTTAGCATGTCACAGGCCCTTTAATGCTGCTGTTCCTGTTTTTAAATGTTTTCCAATCATGCAATCTGTCTGTAATGTTTCTATTCTCACTTGGCTGGGCTGTTCGTCTGTCTATCTATCTGTCTGACTGCATGTTAGTTCTAGTACACGACACCATCTTTCTTCTATATCACCCTGATATAGATTGGTGATTCTCCTCAGAAACTATCAGAAAAAGGCGCCGCTCTCATGGGCCGACTGACGTCCTCATTTAAGACGAAATCGGCTGAGATGAAAGAACGCGTCGTGGAGTTTATCAAGAATGAAGGCCTGAGCGAGGAAAGGTACATGATCCCCTCGGTTTAAACATTTGGGACAGTCCTGGGGCTGATTTCACGAAGCGCTACAATCCTTCGTAACACCACTTGCGGTACTGCTGTGGTACTTCTGCGGAACTGCTGCGGTACTTCTGCGGAACTGCTGCGGTAGTGCTGCGGTACTTCTGCGGAACTGCTGCGGTACTGCTGCGGTACTGCTGCGGTACTGCTGCGGTACCGCTGCGCTACCGCTGCGGTACCGCTGCGGTACCGCTGCGGTACCGCTGCGGTCCTGCTGCGGTACCGCTTGAGAATAGCTCACTTAGTGCAGGCGGTACTGCTAAAAACCACTAGTACCGCAGTCGGTACCGGCGGTTAGATTGATGTGTCTTCCCTGAACCTTCATAATGTGCGTCTCGAGTAACATGCAGTTACGAAGGATCGTAGCGCTTCGTGAAATCGACCCCTGGGTACTTTGGCTGAGCGATTTAGGTCATTGTTGCGTAAGGGTGATTTTAAGCTGATCCTTTTTGCGCGTAAATGCGACACGTGTTGCTTTCAGAAAAAGTGATATGGAGGAAAATTGGAGTAAAATGACGCACTGAAAATCCACACGCTGCTTTCCCTCCACACCTCTTTTTCTCAAAGTGATCCACAGCAAAATTACGCGCGCCAAAATTTGCGCACAAAAGCTGTGAATTCACCCCAATAAGCCCTCAAAGTTTCTAAAATGTCTGTCTAAATTTCTGGAATAGCCAAAATTTCAAATGTGCACACAATCTTCCCACCCATACACTATGCGGACATTGCTTTGTTTCGAAATCAAAACATTTTTTTTTACTAAAATCCTAAAGCATGGTTCTAAACCTTACTCCTGAACCCTAACCTTCTTTCCCCCACCCTAACACTCTTTTTAAAAGCTTGTACAACTCGTCTGCGAACCTGTGCAAGTCCACATAGTGTCGTTCTGTCTTGGTTTATGCAGACTTCCTTTGTTACGAAGTCCTCATAGTGTATGTAATGCTCGTACAGATACCCTGACACTCGTACCATCCCTTTAATTGTGTAAATATCTCTTTGTTGGTATCTGGAAAATCAGAAATGTTCACAGATTTACGCCTAACTTACACAATATAAACATGATGACCGTAGAAAACTTTCCCTGAAATGGTTTTGTCTGAAGTGCTATAGTCTTTAAGAAATGAGTAAAACAATTATTTTTCGTTTCATGAGACACAAATTCAATTCGCCCCAAAACCATTTCGCCCAAGTGCCATTTCGCCCCCAAACCACTTGGCCTGAGTGCCATTTCGCCCTAAATCACTTCGTTCAAACACTACTTCGCCCCAAAACCACTTCGTGCACAGGCCGTGGTTCAGGGCGAAATGGTTCAGGGCGAAGTGGTTTTGGGGCGAAATGACTGCAAACCCTTTTTTGACTGTACAGAGCTGGTTTTTGCTCAAGTTGGTTTTAATCATGCATATCTTCAATCACACAGGGGGATAAAACTGTTTGTAACACTTTACCGATTTTTGAATGTTTCAGACATGTCAGTAGTTTGGACACAGGGAAGAGATACAGAGGGAACAAAGTGCAGAATGTTTTTAGCATCGGAGACGAGGATGACGAAGGAGGTTTGTTTTTTGTTACTTGTTCATAAATAAAGATAAATCATGCTAAAGTCATACATACCCGGTTTTTCGACCCGGTGGCGCTACAATTGAACTTTGTAGTTAAATTTAGAACATATCATTGGTAATCTCGAAAATCAGAAATGTTCACAGATTTACACATAACTTACACAATATAAACATGATGACCGTAGAAAACTTCCCCTGAAATGGTTTTGTCTGAAGTGCTATAGTTTTTAAGAAATGAGCAAAACAATTATTTTTCGTCTCGCGAGACGTAAATTAATTTCGCCGCAAAACCACCTCGCCCTGGACCACTTCACCCTGAAGCACTTCAACCAAAGGGCATTTCGCCCCAAAACCACTTCGTCAAAACACTACCTCGTCCAAATGCCACTTCACCCCGAAACCACTTCGTGCACAGGCCGTGGTTCAGGGCGAAGTAGTCTAGGGCGAATTGGTTGTGGGGCAAAGTGACTGTAAACCAGTTTTTGACTGTTTTCTCAAAAGTTAGACGAAGTACGGATACCTTCAATCACACAGCGGGATGAAACTATTTGTAACTGTTTACGAATCATGTATACTGCCTTTAATCCTAGTCAATCCTAGTTAGACCAGACTCAAATCTAGTGACCCGTAGTTAATCCTTACCAACCGTCTTCAATCGGCAATGTGTCCTGGTGGAGTTTTGCGTGCAATACTTTGCTAGGATCAACCGGCAAGAAATTGAAATCGTAGCAAAACCTAGCAGGACCCTTTTAAAGCCTTAAGGGTCGTTCACACTAGCACGGAAAAATCACACTGCCGCGCTCGATGGCCTTGATGTGCGCTCACCGCGTTGCATAAGGTCCAAAATAGAAAATTCAATCCCGGTAACTCGGGGCTTCTCTGATGCCTCATTGACTGCGCGTTGGAAAGGTCAGCACATCAAGGCCATCAAGCCTAAACATTTTCTACTCTTTCCCCTGACAATTTCTAAACTTGTTACCAATATTACTGTGAATATTTTTCTTCTCTTTTTAAACTCTTACCACCGCCATTTTGGTTTTTAACCCAGCAGATAGCTTCGGGAGCGCCGCGTCTTCAGACGAAGAAAGAAAAGAACTCGTCAAAACGGCGACGTGGCTTAACAAACCGGACATTTTATCTGCTTATCAATGTCAAGAAGTGAAAGAGAACGGCCATACCTACCCAAGGTTAGCTAGAAATGACCTCGTTTGGCCAATATTACATTAAACAGGGATGTGAAATTTCTGATTTTTAGCTGATTTCAGCTTCTTTTTTTTAATGTGCCAAAATTTAATTTCAGCTTTGTTTTTTTTCCCGACATATTTCACCTTTTTTTTTCATGCGTAACCGTTGTTTTTATTTTCCGCTTTTTCTCTACAGTACGGTACTTGCCACTTGCTAGCGCACGCCATGTGCAAGCTAGCCTTGTCCAAGGCCGTCTCCAGGTTTTTTGCTGTACGAGAGAATATTGGGTCTAGCGCGCATGCAAACTATACTGCAAAACGAGCTACTGTGCGATAACGACTTCCATAGTAAACCCGTACGGCAACATACTGGCTGCGAAGTGCGTACATAACTGCGTACGGCCTGGCCTAGCTCGAAAGACAGCCTTGTCGAGTCTGTCACTTCCGGGTTTAATGTGTTTCTTTATATTTTCGGCCAGTATTGGCCGAAAATGGGCGGGCTTTGGATATGCAGATATGCAAGGTATGAATATTTAAAATTTGTCTTGAGCCAATCAGGAGCTTCATGAGTAGCACGTAATGACGCGAACATGCATTATGCATGTATGGCGTCATCATGTTACGAGAACCGTGGCATGATCGATGGACGAAAACAACAAATATTCTCGGGTTCGTAGCATTTATTGTGCTTGTCTGTTTACGTATTTGATTAAACTTCTGGGGGACAACGGTCGTAATATGACAGCTTTCCTAAATGATTTGTGGGAGCTCTTAATACTGCCTCGGATGAACAAACTGGGGATCGCAGATCATAGCGTTTTTCAAACATAGCCTGGCGTGCGTCGACCAATGAAATTTCAGCTCATGCTGGGGTGGTTTCCCTATTACTGTAATGAGTTTCGCTGGCTGAATGCAGAACCATCAAGGCGTTGGGTTTAGGGCCGTACCGATACATGTACGTACATGTGTGCATAGTCGTAGCTCGGCGCGTTATGAGCGAATATGTGCAACAGATGCCGTAGCTTGTATATAAGCGCTTTGTTCAATTTTATCTTCAGCGGGCCGTCTATAAGACAAGCCCAACGCCTTGGTCAAGGCTATGTGCAAGCCAGCATTCAGTACAAAATTCCATTCTCGAAGCCATAAAATGCACCAACTGGGGACATTAATTCATCAAGATGTCAGTGCAACTTTAAGCGGACCCCACGCCGTTAGGGCTTCTGGCTTCGCGCTTGCAATTTCAGCTTCACGATTGCAGTTTCAGATTTTTTCAGATTTTTTGGGGGTTCTTCACTCACACCCCTGTATGTTCAGATTCTTCCAATAAATGGTTTTCGTTCTAACCTAACAATCATGTAAAAAAGCCTCCCCAAAATACTATCCAAGAAAGCAGAAAGCAGGAAATTTGTGGAAGCAAAAAAGTTGGTGTAATCACTGCACTGCTTTATGTAACCGGATAAATTAGTTTACAAAACGTCAGTGGTTTTTTGATGATATTCTTGGAAATATGGATTGAGAACGTGAAATTTCAGAATGGTAATGAGAATAATATGACAAATGATATGGTATCAAAATCTCAACACCCATGGGAAGGCTTTAAAAATTGATATGGACATGCTTCTTTCTAGACGAAATGTCTTATGATCTTTATGTAATGGATTGCTTAGAGGATGCTATGAGAATATAGACTACTAACAATAAGTTTGGGATATTGGTATGTTGTCAATTTTGGATTTTTTTCAAATGACCGTTGTCACCTATTCCTGTGACAAGGTGTGTCTGTCATGAAGATACAATTGTCTAATCATATACCAAAGCATTCAAGCGGAATGCATACCCTCAATAAAATATTTGCTTACACTAAGGGATGCCAGTCTTCTGGCTAGCCTAAATTCCGGCTTTTTCTTATTTTGGAACCTTTTTTCCAGGCCGGAAAAGTAAACGGCCGGAAATATAAGGAGAATATATTTTCCCAAAAGTCCCAAAAAACGTGGAAAATTGTCTCACTTACTGATCAACGATGTCCGGATATGCCATCTATGTCATGTATGTACAGCCTATGTACATGTACGTACACGCACGTAGCACGTTTCCCCAATGATTTGCACACACGCAGTATGTCTGTATCCCGGCCATAATCATTCATGGCTAAAATATCACGAAACCAGACTATCGATCAGAAGTACATAGAGGGCGCTGTATCCATACAGCAGTGGTTAGATCACATACCGAGGCTGGATCCGAATTAGTGGCTTTGGCTGTGGCTATGACTGTTGCTATGCTGTTCCTAAAGACTTTCATTGTCTGCTCATAGCAACAGCCATAGCCACAGCCAAAGCCACTAATTCGGATCCAGTCATACAGACGTATCCATTGCATTGCACTCATACTGTCAATGTACATACTGTACAGTATACTGTGCTGGCGAGTCCATGTGAACACATACATGCAGTTATGATAGTGGATTTTTTTCGGCCCTGAAGGTAAGAGCTACTGGCATCCCTGTTACACCCCACAATATCCCTAACTGATTGTGGGTAGTGTACTGCACGAGTCATGAAAATACCGAATGAGCCAAAAGTGAATTCAATATTTTCAGTATTTCTTTGTCCGACCACAGTTGCGGTTCCCGCTACTAGATGATTTGAACCGGCCATTCAACACTGGGCAGCTTGGTGGTCGAGTGGTTAAGACATCTGCCTAGCATGCAGGAGGTCGTGGGTTCGAGTCCCATCCGAGCACGCTGTGAAGTTTTTCTCATTGTGTGTTGCAGATATTTAAATATTTTTGAATATAATATATTTTTTTCTGGAAAACTGACAATATTGCAAAATTGCCGAAGTTTACGTTTTAAAAATCTTTTTTTTCCAGCAACATCTTGGTAACAAAGACGCACTTATTTATCCTACGAGACAAA
Source organism: Henricia sp. BOLD:AAB3569 (assembly GCA_037783545.1). NCBI lineage: Eukaryota > Metazoa > Echinodermata > Asteroidea > Spinulosida > Echinasteridae > Henricia > Henricia sp. BOLD:AAB3569. The sequence goes on along the minus strand of JBBELK010000161.1, from coordinate 543,961 downwards.
GCCGACAGCAAAGGCTTCTCGTACATCGTAGCGCGCCGCGCCCTAGGCGACGTGGTGCGCATCACGTCCAAGAAGCGCTGCGCAGAGCTGATCACGTTCCGCTACGGCAAGTACAGCGGCGAGGAAACGCAAGTTTACGCGACGGATCGCCTCTATCTTCCTGAGGCAAGCCAAGCTACAAAGCTGATAAAACGACTGATCATGGACGTTTTGGAGCCGTTCGGCGAAACGTCAAACACGGACGCAAACAACGCTGAACCCGTGGCCACGTAGTCTACGAACTTTGACCTCAAAAGGTCACAGGTAACAAGAAACCCATCTGATTTTCTTTTTAAAAATGCTTTAAAAGTGTCGCAGCTCTGATCTTTAAAGGCCCTATGTATCATTTTCTTCATGAGTTAACAAGAAAACAAACTTACTCAAAGTGTTGATAGCAATAGTAACAAACACCGCATGAATTTAATTTTGTCCAAGATGGCACTTTCTATATAGTAGAGGACCTGGCTTAGACATGTATGCACATAATTTAGGAGAGGATAACTCAACTGTTATAGGCTAATATGACCCCAAGAAACAACTTGGGATGTGTGCCAAAATCTCTATCCGGGGCGAAAAGTCCGAAAATGACCACGCCCTTTTTAAGATGGTCACGCCCCTTTCTTAATCAGTAGTGCTGCTTCCGACATAGTTGTATCTACTGAATTCAACTGATATTAGCTAATATGACCCCGAGGAACAACTTGGGATGTGTCCCAAAATCGTTACCGAGGAGAAGTACCCAAAACTGACCACTGATAAAGGCTAATTTGAGCCCTAGGAATAACTTGAGATATGTGTCAAAATCGCCACCTAGAGAGTAGTTCCCACAAATGACCACGCCCTTTTAAAAATGACCACGCCCCTTATTTAAAGTGTACTTCCGACATCGGTGTATCTACTCAAGAGCAAGCTAATTTGATCCCAGGGAACAACTTCGGATTTGTGCCAAATTCCCTATCCGGGATAAGTACCGCAAAATGGCCACGTCCTTTTAAATGACCACACCACCTCTTATCAGAAGTGCTATATGTACTTTTAATTTTGCTTTATCTACTGAAATCAACAGATATAAGATAGTATGACCCCGAAGAACAACATGGGATGTATGCCAAAATCATGGGGGAAAAGTACCCAAAAATGAACATCCCCTTTTTTTCGTCAGAAGCGCATTACTTCCGACATAGTTGTATTTACTGAACGCAACTGATGTAAGCTAATTTGACCCCGAGAAACAACTTGGGGTGTGTGCCATATTCGCGGTTAGGGGAGAAGTACCCCAAAACGACAACATTCTTCTTTTCATCTGCAGTGCTATTTCCGACATAGCTGTATCTTCGAAACTGTTACAGCTGGGTATCTGGGTTGCTCAAAATGGCCATGATGTTTAGTGGGTCATATAGAAGAGTTTCGAATATATATTTTGATAATTAAGAGAAATTGCCAAAAATGTTATCCATTACCATAGATACTACCCCTTACTACCTACCGGTACATATATAAATTGCCAAATATTTATTAACGTAAGCGTTCCATGCTTAAATTGTACGAATGTCTATTTCTTATTCTATAGTGCACTCACACAGTGGTAAATCGTGTTATGACTTCCGTCATGACATAGCATTTTTCTAGGGGTGGGTAGGCAATGCACAGTATGGATTAACACGAATAGCTAGATTGTTTAATAATGTGCACCAAGCTGTAGTGAGTAGATCGTTTCGATAATTTTCACCCTTTAACTACATGTATACTTTGAACAAGGTGAAGCACAATGAGCAGTGAGAACGACCTTACCCTAAAAAGAAACAGTTATACCATCATCAGATTGCTACACAGAGTCAAGAGTAAATTTTGCTGAGCTCTGCCATCAAATACCGCTATATTTCTTTCCAAAGCAAAGACAATATCTTTGCCCTCTAATACACAGTACAGATCTAATTTATATCAAAATATAAATTTAAAACTCTTCTATGACCCCCTAAACATTATAACCATTCCGAACATTTTGAGCAACCCAGAAAATACAACTATGTCAGAAGTACATTTCTGATAAGAAGTGGGTGTGGTTATTTTCCGGTACTTCTCCCCGGACAGCGAATTTGGCACACATCCCACATTGTTTCTCAGAGTTAAATTAGCTTACTTCAGTTAAGTTCAGTAGTATATCTATGATGGATATAGCATTTCAGATAAGAAGGGGCGTGGTCATTTTTGGGTGCTTCACCTGGATAGCGAATTTGGCACAAATCCCAAGTTGTTCCTTGGGGTCAAATTATATTGTATCAGTCGAGTTCAGTAGATACAGCGATGTCGAAAGTAGCACTTTAAATGTGGGGCGTAGTCATTTTAAAAAGGGCGTGGTCATTTTCTGGAACTTCTCCCTAGGTGGCGATATTGACACACATCCCAAGTTATTCCTCGGGGTCAAATTAGCTTATCAGTTGAGTTCAGTAGTTTAGCCATGTCGGAAATAGCACTTCTGATAAGGCGGGGCGTGGTCATTTAAAAGGGTGTGGTCATTTCTGTGTACTTTTCCATCGATAGTAAATTTGGCACAAATCCCAAGTTGTTCCTCGGGGTCAAATTAGCTTATATCAGTCAAGTTCAGTAGATACATGTATAGATATGTCAGAGGTAGCACTTCTGATAAAGGTCGTGGTCATTTAAAAGGGCGTGGTCAGTTTTGGGTACTTCTCCCCAGGTAGAGATTTTGGGACACATCCCAAGTTGTTCCTCTGGGTCATATTAGCTGATATCGGTTGAATTCAGTAGATACAACTATGTCGAAAGCAGCACTTCTGATGAAGAAAGGGGCGTGGCCATCTTAAAAAGGGCGTGGTCATTTTCGGGTATTTCGCCCCGGATAGCGAATTTGGCACACATCCCACGTTGTTCCTTGGGGTCAAATTAGCCTAGATCAGTTGAGAAATCCTCTCCTAAATTATGTGCATACATGTCTAAGCCAGGTCCTAGACTAATAAGAAAAGGGGCCAATTTCACAAAGTGCTAAGACTCTTGGGACGTTGCTATTGGAATTAGGATGCATTGAACGATCCCAGGGGCTTTTTTTTTAAAATAAAAAGCGAGTGCGCACATTTATTTACTATTCGCTTAACACAAAAACCATGCATGGATTTTAAATGTTTTCTAAAGCATTGATGCATATAGGTAGCTAAAATGTTTGCAGGCTAGTTCACCAACATTCTTCTTTAGATATGTTATGCCCTTATTCCCGGAATCCGTAAAACGTTCTGTCTTGCAAATGATACATTGGGTCTTTAACCCCACAAAAATGCATTTAGTTGTCTCACTTGATGTCAGGGTTGCAGTCAAGTCCGTCACAAGTCTATCACAAGTCCAGAGCCGATAAAATCACAAGTCTGTGACAAGTCCTGCACAAGTCCATCACAAGTCCAGTAACAAGAAGCAAAGGATGAACACGCACAAAAGAATGCCTTTGTTGGAGTTCATTTGAATAGCTTGTGACTTGAATTAAGAACCAGGGACTTGTGGTGGACTTGTGAAGGCTTGTGATGGACTTGACTTTAAGCCTGCTGGGTATCTAATAAACTGGGCCCCATGTATTAACTAGTAATTTAAAAGTTGGTCTATTGCGTCTGTGCTGCCCTAGACCAATAGTCTATTTTTTATTTTTTGGTAAATTTAAACGCCGAATGTATATTTTTCGGGCTGTGGTCTCGTAAAACTATCTTTGGTCTGGTGAAATGTTTGCGTCACTAGATTTATGGTTTAGTAGATTTTTAGCTGAAATTCGAGCCAAGTGCATGCGACTAGCTCTGCAGAAATGCGCAGGCTAGGTCGAGTTTTTACGACCATATTAAGTAGAAATCTGCTGCAGATCCATGCTCATTAAAATACAAAAACACAAGAGCACGATTCAAAACTGGTAAACACTGGATGAAGATTTCAACATTTTCTAAATTAATCAAAATAATACCTCGATCTGTAAAGAAATGTCCATATTTTACAATCATAATTCCATAAATAACAGAATAAATTTGACTGGGCATACTGTGCCATCACATTTTCAAGAAATAGTTGAAAATGCATGTAAAAAATTTCAATTTTATTGATTATCCGTCCCTCACGCATATTAAAAAAACCTCCGCATAAAACTGTAAAGTCAATTTCAACATGTGATAAACTGGGTGTGTGTATTAACATCAGTAGAAGGTAGACAAACAGGTTCACTTTAGTTTTTATTTGTTGTTGACTAAGAAAAGGCATTTGTCTCTTGATTTCCGTCCCTCACGTGTGAGGGACGGAATTGGATCACGCTCACAATGAAAATTCCTGGCGGTGCCCAGATACTGCCTGGAATGTCCTTTGTGTTTTGTATTTTAATGACATGGATCTGCCGCAGAGTTCTACTTATGGTCGTCAAAACTCGACCCAGCCTACGTGATTTACGGGCCTCTTTTTCAGAGCGGGTCACATATTATGTATTCAACCGTGCATTTTTGACCATTTCTGTTCACAAATTAATTTCAATTTTTTGCGCATGTACCCTTGTGGAACACAGGAGGTCGTGGGTTCGAGTCCCACCCAAGAACACTATGAATTTTGTTCTCATGTACATGATGTGTCTTGGGGAAGCACTGTGTATACAGTCGGGGAAAGGGCAAAGCAAACCGTAATAAACATTCTTTCTTCTCGGCGCAAGCCAAATCACATTCTCTTGTCAGTTGCGGTACCCGCTGCTAAATGATTCGAACCGGCTACTCAACACCGGCCAGCTCGGTGGTCGAGTGGTTAAGACATCTGCCTATATGCAGAAGGTCGTGGGTTCTTGTCCCACTCGAGCATGCTATGAAGTTTTTTATCTCAGTGTCTTGTGGAAGCTGTCGTGGCATACATGGGACTCTCACAAATCACAGATATCTTTGCAAATATTTGCGATGTCGTAGATTTCTTCGCAAATATCTTTGCAAATATCTGCGATGTCGTACATTTTAGTCGCATATCTTGTTGCATACTTTGCATGAAGTGCCTATAGCAAGATGTCTTTTTGTAAGGAGCTGAAGGGCCCAGCTTGTTTGAGACTTTCTGTTTGCGCTCACGGTGTATACGTCCGCCCATGCTGTCTTCAATGCCCTCTAGCTTCATACATAAAAAAATCCCGCTTAGGCATGTCAAGTATGTGACAAAGTATGCAACAAAACTGTATGACATACATGTATTTGCAAAGATATTTGCGAAAAAAATGTGCGACATTGCAAATATTTGCAAAGATTTTGGCACAAAAATTTGGGACATTGCAAATATTTGCAAAGATATTTGCGATTTGCGATGTCCCTTGTACGACACGATAGGAAACACTGAGTATGCAGTGCTAATCAGGTTACGTCAGGTATGGAAAAACAAAACCTCAATTAACATTCATTCTTCCCGACACAAGCTAAACCATCTTCCAAAATCAATATTCAGTGCAAACATTGCTATTATTATTCAGTTATCCCACGAGCGCGAGTGGAATACGGCATAATGTATTTGCGTTCCATATCCCACAATGCCGAAAGTTTGCCTATATACTGTACGCAGATGCAATACTGTAAAAGCCAATTTTTGTTGTTTTGTGTACAGATATTTTCGCGCATTTCAACATCACTGACATTTTCGGAGTTGTTATTTTCGCGGATGGAAATTATGTTTTGTTTCAGGGATCGCCACAATTGTTGCAAACAATATTTTTGCGGGTTCTTATTTTCTTGGGCTCTGTCTGGTGCGCGAAATGCGCGAAAAAAAACCCACTGTGAATATTTCAGCTTTTACAGTACAGTATGCCGTATTCCACGAGCGCGAGTGGGATAACAAATTTATCTTCAAGCAAACTTGACGCACTAATAACGCGCGCACTGCACTCTGCAATACAAGCCGAATCGTATGCACACGCGTTACGTTTAAATTTGCAGTCATGTAGTATGCAGCTCCGTGTAGGGGACGCAGTGCATTTAGAATACCAGGGCGCATCACGCAGAGTGCGACATGAAAATCGGAAGTGGTACATGGTACATGGTACATGGTACAATGTCACACTGTTGTTGCCATGGATCCACCAATCAGAACCACGGAATCAAGTTTATTTTGAAGATAAAATACATTGTTCTATCCGTGCACTACCAATGAATTTATTGAATGGTGGAAATATGTCTGATAGCGTCTTTTGTAATTACGTTGTGTATGTTTTAATTTATAAGAAAATTAATGTTATTGATTTAATTGCAATGGATCAGGGTTTGCATATACTGTACGTATATTTATTTTGTTAGTTTGTCAACCAAATTTCTTTTGCATTAATATAAATATAAACTTGGTCACATGTCTTTAAAGGCCCTATGTATCATTTACAAGATAAAACTTTTTACAGATTCATGGAATAAGAGTGTAACATATCTAAGGAAGAATGTTGGTAAACTAGCCTGAAGAAATTTTAGCTACTTAGATGCATCAATGCTTCATAAACCTTGGAAATCTACATGTATATATAGATTTTGTGTACAAGTGAATGATAAAAAAGTCCCTTGCACAGGATTTTATTAGAAAACCACCTTCGGTTGTCAATTTTCAGCATGAAATACCATTTTGGACGGAAATAAATTCATGTGGCGTTTGCTATCAACACTTTGAGTAAGGTTTTTCTTGTCAACTCATGAAAAACAAAATTGAGTCATTGCAAATGATACAAAAGCCCCATTACATCATTTACAGTGACCCAACGTTTACTTCACAAATTGACAAAAAAAAACCTGACTAAGTGTTGATAGCAGTGGTAACAAACACCACATGATCCCCCCCCCCCCCAAACTGTGGAGGTACTTTAAAAAAAAAACAAATTGCAAATTTGTTTTTTATCATTCATTCAACACAAAAACCAACCATGGATTTTTCATGTTTTCTAAAGTATTACTGCATTTATGTGGCTGAAATTTCTACAAGGCAGTTTATCAACATTATTCTTTAGTTATGTAATGCTGTTGTTTATGGATTTCGTCAAAAAGGCCCATTGTGTCATTTGAAATGACCCCAAATTTTACTTCTCGAGTTCACAAGAAAAATCTTACTCGGTGTTGATAGCAATGGTAACAAACACCACATGATTTTTTTTCTGCCCAAAATAGTACTTTTTTAAAGAAAATTAACAGTTAAAAAATTTGTCTTTTTTGTTTGTCCGCAAATAGCTAATTTTTTAGATTCATTGTTAATTTGTAGTAAGCTAGCATGAAATAAATTTAAATAAAAAGTATGAAAAACCCAGACGCAATTAGAAAAACAAAACTGTCAAAGCTAAAAATATATAAGTATTGTAACTGTTTTTCTGTGACAAAAACTATTGAATATTTCAATTTCAATTTGGGACTTTGTACATATTACGTAGCTAACTATTTAGGTGCATGTATTTATGAATACTTTAAAAACCATATGTGCTGATATTGTACATGGAATATAATGTAATGAATATTTGTATTGTTGGCTGTATTATATTGTATTAAATTTCTGCCAAATATTAAAATGCGCCAGTTCACTTTTTTTTGTGCATAATTATAAACAAAATAGGGAATGAGATAACTCTGTGTATTAGAAAATATGAATTTGCTTGTGTTTCTAAATTTATCTCAAAATATGAAATGAATGAATTGTTGAATCTATAAGTATCTGCATGTTATTATGGCATTTGTTACTTTTAGGACACCTTTCTGTAAAATATTTTATACGTGGTTCTGTAAAACTGACTTTTTACGTCATGCACGAGTAGGCACTTTGTGGAACTATTGTCGCATCGTTTAAATATGAAAACCTGCCCCCTGTCATGGCCGCCGGTGCAGAGGATCTAACCTCTCCAATTCATTCCTACAATCTATAGCCCGTTCTGCGCACTTCCGCATTGAAACCGAGGCTCTCGGTGTCAAGTCGGCAGTATGCGTGCGTTACAGGTACAGTATTGTACAGTCACTGAGTGTGTACGTGTGCTGTTCTACGTGGCATGTAGGACTGATTGTGCATTAACCTGCGTACATTAGTTCACTTCCGGGTTTGATAAAGAGGCTCTTCCTGTTAAGCAACGTAAATGCGCAGATCGGTCTCAATTAGTTAATTTGGGATTCGTCTATAGTTTGTCTATTTTTGGTCAATAATTCTTTAAAAATGCAACTTAAAGGCAGAGGCTCGTCAATGCGCGCGTGAGGCCAAATTCGTGCTACGAATTACGCAGCTCCACAGCAAAGGCATGGAGCTGCGTATTTCGTGGCACGAATTTGACCTCACGCGTGCATTGACGTGACGACTCTGTGCCTTTAATCAACTGTCGGCTTGAGCTTTGCAAAGGTCGCTAGAAAAAAAGCTTTTTTCTGCTGCTGTTTCATACTTTGAACACGCCCACCCGTTGACCAATTAGGGACAAGGATATTAACCGGCAACTTTTCTTGGCCAATCAGAAAGGGCCTTTCTCGCCACGGGTGAAGTGAGCACATAACGCCATGTTGAATTTGTTAAATGGTTTATCGTCATTTTTGTTTCCCTCAAAAACCCAAACCCTGCCATGCTCTTTTGGACAAAGACACAAATAAATTTGAAATTGTTAAGAAATAAGTTAGGAGCAACTATACAGGTATCAAAATAAATGAAAAGGTGGTGTTTTTTTTTTTTTTACGATCTTAAAAGTAATTGATGCCTTACATATGTTTTTTAGTCAACACTGTATTTCGTAATGTATATTTTGTACATGTATATTTGGTTTTATTGGTTAGCCCGTGAGTCGCGTAACAAGCCTTAATATTAATATCCACCCCATGTAAACTTATAATTTTTACTGTCAAATTCGTATTCTCCTGTTGAATGCATAGTTCCGATTTTGCCCAGTTAACCCCGCCCCCTTGGATATTGTTGCTATGGCTCACACGCTATCGCAAAAAAAATGGCGACAGGCAACGCACAAAGCAATGGGACTTTCAACGGAAAGCACAGATTCATTGGAGAAAACTCAAAGGTATTCATGTTTCATGGTCGACAGTTATCTCAGAACACACTGAGTAAAGGGCCAGTAATACAGGGATGTCATATCATGAAATACGTGCTTTCGTACCTTTGAACAACGAAACAACAGGCCTTGAAACCAAAAATTCACCCGGAACATCGCATACAACACTCTACAAATTGTATGGGGCAGAACATCGCATGATGTTGTTGCAAACATTGCACTTTGACCTATGTGGGTGATCTCTGCTGGCTCTGTTGTGATTGGTCGGCGGGTTCGGTTGATTGACAGGTCGGAACTATGAATTCTCTTGCATTTTAAAAATAATTTGTCGGCCCCCAAAATCCAGGACAATTTTTGCCTGTTGGAACCAAAAACCTAGACTATTTCAGAGCATTGCATTTCTGAGAAAAGTAAATCGCATACGGTCAATATCTAATGCTAAAAGTACCACAGTTCCACAAACATCTTTTATACAATGCAACTAGCCTATATTTAGCAACGGTAGCATGGTAACAAGTTTGGCACGCGGCCAAACACCTGGTTGCTCGTATCTTGGACCCCCATTGGTGGAAAGTTGCTCATTTGCATTACGCGCGCGCCAAAACTCCCCGCGCGCTCATTTCACCAAACTTAATTGGTCACTATCAAAGTAGCTCATTCAACGCATGTGGTTTATTTCTCGTCTGCTAAAAATGTCCGCACTAACGTGGAAGGTTATGGAAGTGGGCACTTCTGTGCGGTTGAAGCTCTTCGTTTTTGCGTAACACCGGAATTATTTCCTGTGAAGTTTTTCGTCTGATGTGAAGGACATCTTGTGTAAAGGACAAGTTAAGTTATTCCGCTCGAAAAACGACCACAACGAAAAGAAAAGGAAGGATGCAACTTCGCTTTTTAATGAGGATTGAAGATTTATATCTGAAGAACTTAATTAAGGTAGGACTGAACATTGAATAGTTTTTAAAGGTTATTTTTGAGATTAGATTTGCCACATCGACTTTCATCTAGCTCTGTCGTTACGCACGTATCTTCCGGGCTTCTAAAACGCTCCAAAATACGTTTCTTTTCTCAGGAATGCAATATATTTTTGAACCGTTCGAAGTGTCGATTCCAGTATGTACCATTTTAAAATTGTCTTCGAGTTTTCTAATGTGCATGTGATAAACAAATCTTTGGTTACGTTTCAATACATTGTACCTCGATTCCTGCACAAGAATCGATACCAAATTGACAAAAGATATCGATTAAATGAATCGATTACAGTGCGGAATTGATTAAAACGCAGCTCTCGTTCGCAAAGTGTTTGACTTTCGGGGGAGGGGGTGATCAAAACTGTTCATTTCAAATGCTTTTGGTGACTGGGTGCATGATAACTTCGAGGTAGCGATATATTTGAATGGCAGGGTAATAAAAATGTGCATTTATATTATGTGAAATTAAAAGAGAAGCAATTATCACGATTGATTTATGTTGCTGTTAGTCTCTTGTACCTGACAAAATGAATTAGTAATGGCAGATACAAGCAACAATCTGATTGGCTCGTGGAATGAAGTTCTGTGATTGATTGATGTCACTGCCAATGAAAGTTGCGCTAAATTACAGATCCAGTAAGCCCCGCCCATATACAAACGCGTCCAGAGGGAGGTTTCGCAAGCCGACGGATACGCGTACACATACGTTTAGCTATCCGTAACCGTTAGTGGCATTTCTCTGGTTTCGCAACTTCAAAACTACAGCGTGTTAGCTTAAAGGCGTCTATTTCCGACAGCGGGAAAACTACCCGGCACAACACGGCTTTGATACTAATTTTACTTTCAATCCAAAGCTTTGAAATGCACAAAAAGTTCGTAGACATTCATAATTCATAACCTGGCTACGTAAACGCAACGAAAAAATAAGTTAAAACACTAGAAATCCGAAATTTCACTACGCGTTTAGTGCTTACGCATAGCGACCTCGATACGCGTGCCGTGCAAACGCGTAGCAGATAGTGAGACGCGTATGACGTCACAACCTGTGACGTATCCGTCGCCCTATCCGTATCCGTGCGCTTGCGAAACCTCTCTATTAAGCCCGCCGCACACCTTTGCGATCTACCGGCCCATCGGACACCGGACCATCGGATCCGGAAAAATCAAACAAGTTTGATTTGCTCCGGTCTATAGCGTACGGTCAGACCGGCCCGAATTGTTTCAGCGCACACCTTTCCGGTAAGTGGTCCGATGGTCCGATTATCCGGTAAATCGCAGAGGTGTGCGGCGGGCTTAAGATTGCTGACGACCGATGCCTATCATTGGTTGAATTTGTTTCGTTAGAACGTGTTTCTATTTATGATCGCGAAAACGGGGGTACTGTTGTCAACAGAGGGCGCTCCTGTGTGTGTCCGTAGAGGCAAAATTGTTGACACTGGTATCAACTTCAAAACATATTTCTCACTTCCGAACCAATGTTTTTTTTTTTTCAAAGATACACGATTTGACAGATTTTTGTCATAGGACTGTTTTTAGTTTCAAGAGCTATTTTCATTCCAAGGTCACGGCGAAAGGTCAAGAATGACAGAAACTTGACAAAGCAATATTTGATATAAAACAGATATAACTGTTTCAAAGACTATAAATATCATGGAGGAAGGAAACAACCTTCCTCCATGATATATTATTCTTAGGTTTCACTTTTTTTTTTTGAACATCAAATGATACAACCGGTTGCTATCCGCCATTACCGTGTCCATACTATGGCACGCCAAGAAAAAAAAATTAAACAAATTATGACGCATATTTTCGCAAATGTTGGGCAAAAAAAAAAAAAAAAAAAAGGGTTGGCATGACTTCTAAATGTTGATAGACTGTTTGAAACCGGCTTACCGTGCTTTTGTTGGCAAGTTTTAAAAAATGTTGAGACTTGTTGTTCAGGATTGATGGTAGAACTATCCGTGTTGAATTAATTCCGCTTTAGCGTGCCATAGTATGGACACAGTAATGGCGGATATGATAGTTGGTTACATCACGCGTATGGCACGCCAAAGCGGAAATAATTCAACACTGATAATTCTACTATCAACCCTGAAAAACAAGTCTTAACATTTTTAAAAACTTGCCAACAAAAGCACGGTATGCCAGTTTCCAACGGTCAAACAAAATTTGAAAGTCATGCCAACTTTTTTTGTTTTGTGCAACATTTGCGAAAATATGCTTCAACAATTTATTTAAAATTATTTTTGCTTTGGTGTGCCATAGTATGGACACAGTACTGCCCTACAAGATGGCAGCTATTCGATACAGTCTATACTTTGTGGGGGAAAAATTAGTTTTATGTTAGAATAAAAATAAAGGCATGCAAATCGTTTGGCGATAATTACGAGCATTTTAATACCACAAAGTACTGAGAATTATAAATTACACAATATTTACACAGATTTCGGGAAATGTAAAGATTTACAGTTTAGAACATTTTATCAAGGGACACCAGAAAAATTTACAATGAAATAAAACTGGAATATTGTTCTTGTTCTAAAATGGCTTTGGTGCAAAATTGTTTTCTAAATTGACATAATTGTACAACTGGTTTTTTTTTGGTTTGTCTACAGATATGCAAGTTTATCATCACCACACACAGAAAATAATCGGCAAAAAAATACAAAATAAAATCACAAACATTATGCACCTATCAATTGTTTCCCCACCCCTCCCCCGCGCTGCCCCACCCCTAAGGTGGGGGTTTGGTCACATTTTTGTGCCCCAGGGTGGGGATTTTGACCCATTGAAATACATGTTTTGCACCCGAAGGTGGGGATTTTTGTCACCTAAATTGTGCCCCAGGGGTGGGGATTTTGTCACGCGAAAAGTGACAATCCCCACCTCTTAGGTAAGGCAGCTTGGGGGGGGGGGGGGGGGGGGGGGGGGGGGGTTGGGGGGAAACAATTGATAGGTGCATTATGAGCCATTAAATAAAACGTGTACTAAAATAAAGTAACCACACTACATTCACTAAATAAAGAAAAAGTAATATTTTGGTCTGAAGATGTACATACGAGGTTTCACTATGTGATATGTACAAAACATTAACCAAAAAATGCAAATGAGGGAGAGAAATTAAAGGTATACTGATTGTGTTCAGGAATGAGTTTACTCTTAACAAAATGCAACTTTTTGGTTTCATTCCTATACGTTCTCATTTGTGGAATTTTTGATATTGACAACTTCGTCAATCTGACAAAATTACCAAATTTATTTAAGGTAATTTTTGTCCCGGGCATAATACAGCTTTAATGGATACAAGTGAATAGACCTTTTGCACCGGCGGCCATGACAGGGGGCAGGTTGTCATATTTAAATCATGTGACAATTACAATAGATCCACAAAGTGCCTACTCGTGCATGACGCGTGGTAACAATTTTTAAGTTAATTTTTGTCCCAGTCACAAATAATACACCTTTAATGGATACAACAAGTAAATAGGCCCTTTGCATCAGCGACCATGATGGGGCAGGTTGTCGTATTTAAATGTGACAATAGATCCACAAAGTGCCTACTCGTGCATGACGCATGGTAACAATTGTTAAGGTAATTTTTGTCCCCGGCACAAATATTACACTTTTAATGGATACAATGTGACTAACCCCTGCCATGGCTGCCCGTGCAAAAGGTCTATAGCATATTTACATTGTGATTAATTAGCCAAGGCCTCAGTGGATTTCAATATAATATGACTATGTCACCCACACTAAAACATGACGGTGCAATTAGAAGTATTAAAAATAAATCTATTTCTCTTTTTTTTTGCGAAATATAAAACAGCCTTCACAAATGGGTGTCATGCACCAAACTATATAGTAATTTCTTGCTAATCTTGTTTATGATGTTACAATGCTTTTTAAGCATGACACATGGGATATTTAGGGATAAAGTCTGGTTGACCTTGCATCCCTGCTAACAAAATAAAAATAAAATAAAATCCAAAAATTAATTAATGCGTAACATTTCACCAACAAATTCCAAAAAAAATATAATAAGTAGCAAATTTACAAATTATTAAAAACAACTTTGTAAAATATGATAAAAATAGCATTAAAACCTCAAAAACAAAAACCTAGCGAGCTATTGGTGGATTTTAAAAATATTCATAAATTTGAATGGCACATTTGGAATGGTTACTGCTTTATTCAAATACAAACTGCAAACTTTGAACAATTGTTTTTTAAGCAAGTTTGAGTAATCTCGAAAATTGGTAATCTCGAAAATCAGAAATGTTCACAGATTTACGCCTAACTTACACAATATAAACATGATGACCGTAGAAAACTTCCCCTGAAATGGTTTTGTCTGAAGTGCCATAGTCTTTGAGAAATGAGTAAAACAATTAGTTTTCGTCTCACGAGACGAAAATTCATTTCGCCCCAAAACCATTTCGCCCCAAATTACTTCGTCCAAACACTACATCGCCCAAATGCCACTTGGCCCCAAAACCACTTCATGCACAGACTGTGGTTCAGGGCGAAGTGGTTTAGAGCGAAGTGGTTGTGGGGCGAAATGACTGCAAACCCTTTTTTGACCGTTTTCTCAAAAGTTAGACGAAGTACGGAGCTGGTTTTTGCTCAGGTTGGTTTTAATCATGCATATCTTCAATCACACACGAGGATACAACTATTTGTAACAGTTTACCAATCATGTATACTATCTTTAACTAGAGTTTGGATAGGTTGGATGGTTTGATTGAGGTTAACATTTGGAATTATAACACGCCTCTAAAAAAAAGGTCTAATTTTCAAACATTTAGATTTGCAGTTGACGCGACACTTTGATTAACAATACATGTACATATGTATACCAAAGTGAAATTTCTGCTTAATGATATCATTGATATTATAAATCCTAACGTACACTTTCCCACCTTTTAACTGGATGTGCTTTAAGCCGGTATACACTTGTACTTTTTCAGCCGACGCGACGTGACTCAACCCGACAGCTAGAGTTGGTGTCACTCGGACCTAGTTTTTCAACACTGTTGAAAAACTTCAGACTAGTTCAGACAACTTCAGACGAAGCAACTCCGATTTGTGCTATAACACCAACTAGTTGGCTCCAGTTAAAGGCACAGGCTCGTCAGCAATGCGCGCCCGCCAAATGTGTGCCACGCAATACGCAGCTCCATAGCAAAGGCATGGAGCTGCGTGTTTCGAGCACGAATCTGGCGGGCGCGCATTGCTGACGAGCCTGTGCCTTTAAGTTGCGTCGGCCGAAAAAGTGCCCGTGTATAACGGGCTTTACTCATAACTATACATTAATGCTGTGTTCATACTGTACATGTAGGATACAAGCAAATGTGAAAACACAGGCTCGTCAGCAATGCTAGTCTTGATGCAAGACCGAGTTCGCGATCCCCACATTGTTCATTTTAGCCGCCAGAGGGCGTACCTACACTTACAACGTGAACTCGAAAACTCGGTCTTGATTACTCCGTAAGAAAAAAGTTCGATAACCTTAATGGAAGCACATGAATAATTAAACAGCAAGGTCAAAAATTATGGGCGCCTGCGTAGAAGAGAAAGCGATGCCTCCATAATTAGGTCATGTGGGATGGTAACTTGCCGTGTACATTTTGTACGTGTGCAGTGCTAGTGATTCACCGTGCCGCGCCAAAATGATATCGGGCCGTTTTCGTGCAGTGACCGTGGTGCATTGCCTGCCGAGAAGCGGCACGAGTGCGCGCCCAGCCCAGCCCGGTGACTTCCTGTCCCCGGCCGGGGGTGCCTGTCCGTGTAGATTAAGACCCAATGCCATGGCCAAAACATTGAACAATGTTGGACAACAGTGGGAAAAAATCTAAAAATCATGAAAATTTCTCTCTCTTAGTTTTTACACCATGGTTTTTACAACTAAACTAAAATTTTACATGCATGGTTTTATAACAATGGAAATCCAGGCTGGGGGCCTAAAATCAGACACGTCATAATTTTATTTCTCATTTTTATCATCAAACTTGTTCTAACATACATTGTTTATTTTTCATTTAATACAAAATAAAGACGTGTATAGTGGTCGGATATGGAATTCAACCTACAAATTCAAATTATTTCTGCACTTGAAGTCAAATATTGAACTAATGAATCAGACAATGTTGACGAACATTTCCTTGGACAATGTTGGACAGCAGTGGGAACAAATCTAAAAATCATGAAAATTTCTCTCTCTTAGTTTTTACACCATGGTTTTTACAACTAAACTAAAATTTTACATGGTTTTATAACAATGGAAATCCAGGCTGGGGACCTAAAATCAGACATGTCATAATTTTATTTCTCATTTTTATCATCAAACTTGTTCTAACATACATTGTTTATTTTTCATTTAATACAAAATAAAGACGTTTTTAGTGGTCGGATATGGAATTCAACCTACAAATTCAAATTATTTCTGCACTTGAAGTCAAATATTGAACTAATGAATCAGACAATGTTGGACAGCAGTGGGAAAAAATCTAAAAATCATGAAAATTTCTCTCTCTTAGTTTTTACACCATGGTTTTTACAACTAAACTAAAATCTTACATGGTTTTATAACAATGGAAATCCAGGCTGTGGGCCTAAAATCAGACATGTCATAATTTTATTTCTCATTTTTATCATCAAACTTGTTCTAACATACATTGTTTATTTTTCATTTAATACAAAATAAAGACGTTTATAGTGGTCGGATATGGAATTCAACCTACAAATTCAAATTATTTCTGCACTTGAAGTCAAATATTGAACTAATGAATCAGACAATGTTGACGAACATTTCCTTGGACAATGTTGGACAGCAGTGGGAACAAATCTAAAAATCATGAAAATTTCTCTCTCTTAGTTTTTACACCATGGTTTTTACAACTAAACTAAAATTTTACATGGTTTTATAACAATGGAAATCCAGGCTGGGGGCCTAAAATCAGACATGTCATAATTTTATTTCTCATTTTTATCATCAAACTTGTTCTAACATACATTGTTTATTTTTCATTTAATACAAAATAAAGACGTTTTTAGTGGTCGGATATGGAATTCAACCTACAAATTCAAATTATTTCTGCACTTGAAGTCAAATATTGAACTAATGAATCAGACAATGTTGACGAACATTTCCTTGGACAATGTTGGACAGCAGTGGGAAAAAATCTAAAAATCATGAAAATTTCTCTCTTAGTTTTTACACCATGGTTTTTACAACTAAACTAAAATTTTACATGGTTTTATAACAATGGAAATCCAGGCTGTGGGCCTAAAATCAGACATGTCATAATTTTATTTCTCATTTTTATCATCAAACTTGTTCTAACATACATTGTTTATTTTTCATTTAATACAAAATAAAGACGTTTATAGTGGTCGGATATGGAATTCAACCTACAAATTCAAATTATTTCTGCACTTGAAGTCAAATATTGAACTAATGAATCAGACAATGTTGACGAACATTTCCTTGGACAATGTTGGACAGCAGTGGGAACAAATCTAAAAATCATGAAAATTTCTCTCTCTTAGTTTTTACACCATGGTTTTTACAACTAAACTAAAATTTTACATGGTTTTATAACAATGGAAATCCAGACTGGGGGCCTAAAATCAGACATGTCATAATTTTATTTCTCATTTTTATCATCAAACTTGTTCTAACATACATTGTTTATTTTTCATTTAATACAAAATAAAGACGTTTATAGTGGTCGGATATGGAATTCAACCTACAAATTCAAATTATTTCTGCACTTGAAGTCAAATATTGAACTAATGAATCAGACAATGTTGACGAACATTTCCTTGGACAATGTTGGACAGCAGTGGGAACAAATCTAAAAATCATGAAAATTTCTCTCTCTTAGTTTTTACACCATGGTTTTTACAACTAAACTAAAATTTTACATGGTTTTATAACAATGGAAATCCAGACTGGGGGCCTAAAATCAGACATGTCATAATTTTATTTCTCATTTTTATCATCAAACTTGTTCTAACATACATTGTTTATTTTTCATTTAATACAAAATAAAGACGTTTATAGTGGTCGGATATGGAATTCAACCTACAAATTCAAATTATTTCTGCACTTGAAGTCAAATATTGAACTAATGAATTAGACAATGTTGACGAACATTTCCTTGGACAATGTTGGACAGCAGTGGGAAAAAAATAAAAAAATCATGAAAATTCCTCTCTTAGTTTTTACACCATGGTTTTTACAACTAAACTAAAATTTTACATGGTTTTATAACAATGGAAATCCAGGTTGGGGGCCTAAAATCAGACATGTCATAATTTTATTTCTCATTTTTATCATCAAACTTGTTCTAACATGCATTGTTTATTTTTCATTTACAGAATAAAGACGTTTATAAGTGGTCGGATATGGAATTCAACCTAAAAATTCAAATTATTTCTGCAAATATTAAACTAATGAATCAGACAATGTTGACGAACATTTCCATTTTGTTTTTAGTTAACCAAACTGTGCAAATTTCCTTCAAGAGCTTATACAAAGTAGTTTGCTGTTGTTCCCTGGAATTCGTAAAAACAGCTTCATATCCACAAAATTAATGGGCCTTCTCAAAGCATTCTCCTCAAAGCACTGAAAATGGTGAAAATTTAAACATTTAGTAAACTAATAAACATCAAATTTAAATTTGTTCCATTAAACGTTATTCCAGTATATTTTCGGAGGCATATGCAAGAAAGTTGCTCTAATTAATTTTCTGCAATTCCGCTTGCTGTAAAAACAAAAACATGCACGAAGAATCAGAAAAAAAAGTATTGTTTTAAATAGGCCGTAAAAGGTCGATCCTTGGGTCACAACAATTTGCCTTATTTTTTGTTGGCCTAAATGAAAATCAAATGGGTCATATTTGACTTTAGAAAATGTACAATTACTTTTGTAATGTACAATTACTTCAAACATTGTGTACAAAGCATGTGATAGTGAGTGAAATTAGTAGTTTTTAAGAAAGTGGGTGGTTCTTCACTCAGATTAATTCACTCCTAAATTTTGGTTTTTTTCTATCATATCTGAACTAACTGATGCTTGCAAGTCATTTTAGTGAAAAATAGTAGTGGATAACTTCTCTGAAATCGTTTAGCACTTTTTTTTTTTACCGAAGCCAATAATATGAAAAGCATATGCCATAGTATAGAGGAGAAGAAAACAATCCCAGTCGTTTTCTTCCTCCATGCGTAAGCGATGAAAACAAATCGTGACCAAGCAGAAAATGCCCCAAGAAAATCTCTAAATGCCAGTCTTTGATAGCCTTTGAACTTTTCGATTCCCAACTTGGAACGAAAATGATTTGTCTTCACTGGCCGCCCAATCATCACACCCGACCGTAGACGTCCCGTTCACGGGTCTAACCCCGCCGTACGAGCAACGCAGGCCGGTGTGACAGTCGATCTGGTCCGGGTTGATTTGGGTCCGCCCGGACTGGATAGTACTGGAAATTTTCAGGTGATACGGTCCGACCAAGTGTTTTTAGACGGTGTGATCGAGTCCAGGCGCAGTATTTTCGGTCCGGTTATTTCAGTCGAATAAAGACTTTTAACAAGTAAACAAAAAAAATACTTCTGCAATGTTATTTTACTCCAACTATTTAGAGCCGATTTTTAAAGTAAAGATAGCTGGTACTGTCGGTCTAATCTGCAGTCATCACCTGGTTTATTTTTTTCTCAGGCATAAAACTGGTAAGGCGTATTAATATTGCAACATGCGTGCTGCGCTACTACCATGCACTAGCTGCTAACGCATATGTAGCCAGCTGCAACGTGTTTACGTTTGCAATGCGCAATCATGACCTGACTAAACCTAGCCGCGGATTAGGCCCAAGATCCAGCCGCGGTCTCAGCCGCGGTCCCGCCTAAAATCTCAATCAAATGCAGTAAAAGATGGTCAACTCTTTTTTTTTATAACACGAGTTCTGATACTCTGGCAACGAAATTGTTAAAATTCTTATAGAAATGTATTTCTCTTAACGGTGTTACCTAACTCAGTCATCTAACGGGCAGATCAAATTTTGGAGGGTGCCAATTCGGTCCACTAATTAGTAGTTAATTAAAGGGCCGAAAACGGTATACTGCTGACAAAATTGTTCCTTTAAAAGTAAATGTATACCACATAGTTTCACAAATTTGCTTTTTTATTGCATAATCCATAAAACTTGGGGTTGCGGGTTCGAAACCGGCTGCGGTACCTGTGCCATTAGGAAAGGCACTCAACCACACTTGCTCCATCCTTCGGAAGGGATATGAAGCCGTTAGTCCAGTGTGCTAGGTAATGGGGACGCACTCTAAAGATCCCAGAGCATTCTTTCGTGAAGAGCAAGGGGATTCCCCTGTGTCTCTGGTCATTTCTAATTTTAATTCTTCATGGGTTTCCACACGCTTGCGAGTGACAGTGCAATGAGCACTATTGATGAATCATTATTCCTTAGTATGACTACCAGAAAGAAAAAATAATAATAATAATAATAACAACATCGCCCACCAATATTCGCTCGTACCTATGCACAACCCTTGCAAGGCGCTTGGATGGGCTAATCTGTTTGCGCCCGAGCCTTCATTTGACAAAATTTTATAGGACACGTGACCACGAGGTTACGTTTTTTAAAATTGTAAACACATGTACATCAGCCCGTCCCCAGCCCTGTAATTATTGTATGTAATGAAAGTAGTTCTGGTCAGAATTACGTGTGCGGTCCATAGTGCAGACAGATACCCGGACACGATCACACAGCCGGACCGTATCGCCTGTGTAGAGCCCGGACCCGATCAGCTGGACCCGGACTCATTTATCTCTTCCCCGGACTCGATCTCCTAGGCGATCGAGTCCGGCCGGACTCGATCGACGGCCGGACCAGATCGACTGTCACACCGGCAAGCGGCAAGGCCCGGACGTACGGTACAGGCGAGCCACTGAGTGCAACGCGCAAGATAGCTTTGTCCGTGGACAACGTGTTTGCCTCATATCATGTTTGCCCGCTGACTGCTGATCGATCGATCGATCAGCGACTGGAAAAGCAGCGACATTTGTATGCACTGTCCTGTCCAGTGTGTACTCTGGGTACCAGACAGACCAGAGCTGTTGTGAATTATGGAAATTAGATGACGTCACGCATTTCAACGTGTCACACAAAGGTATGCCAGGAATTCGCTCGGTATTTTGCGAGCGATTTATACGGAATATGAAAGACTGTCTTTTCGACTGTATTTCAGGTGCGCCCTCTGGCGGCCAATGGTGAATAGTCTATGTACATCGTGTATTGCGCGCAAAAAGGCAGTCTTTCCGAAAGACTACAGCAATGCGCGCGCGCCAAATTCTTGCCACGAAAAATGCAGCTCAATGCATTTGCTATGGAGCTGCGTATTACGTGGCACAAATTTGGCGCGCGCGCATTGCTGACAAGCCTGTGCCCTGAACTCTTTCAGTTTTTTTTTTATTTAATCCTAAAGTGCCAGACTTTTCACGTTTTTTTATAATTCTTCGAAATTCTGTAAAAAATATAAAATAAATAAGTTGTACTCATCAAACTGTGTCCGTTTTCAATACTAGAGAGACCTTTTCCTCCAGGATTATATCTCTGTACAATGTCATTCATCTTCTCTCAAAACAAAAGAAATATCTTAAGATAGATCTAAGTAGATAACTTTAGCTAAAGAACTGCAACGAATAGTGCCACAACATACCTTCCTGAAACCACTGTGTGCAAATTTCCAATATACCGTATGTAACAAAGACACCAAAAAATGTCACAAAGTATGTGTCCTATGTTACATACGTTAAATAGGACATTTGTACACAGGGTTTTCAGAAAGGTATGTTGTCGCACTATGTTGCTTAAGTTATCTCCTTAGATCTGTCTTAAGATATTTCTTTTGTTTTGAGAGAAGATAACTGGCTTTGCACAGAATTACGATCCTGGTGAAAAAGTCTCTCCAGTATTGAAAACAGACTCATATTGGTCTTTTTTACATTCCGGTACTGTTTTATTGGGTGATCAATACTAATCTATTTCACTATCCAAATCCCCAAAATACTTAAAAACCTCTTCCGCAGAGAAGCAAGCGCATTTACTATGGGCGCCGCCATCTTAGCTGCTCGGAATAACTCGGACCTTGCGCCCTCTCGTGGAACTCGTACATGTACAGGGGTCAGCGTTTTTGAAGATGGAAAATTATAAAATCGAGATCGTACATGTACAGTCTTGGCACTGATAAAAGTTAATGGCCCAAAACGGCCAACAATTTTTTTTACAAATTCCTTAAATCTGTTATTGGTTATTTATAAGTTATAAATGTGCGATTCCACTACAAGAAAACATTAACGTCCTGGACCTAATTTCATATAACCTTTACCATTAAGCTTTGATTTTGCATTAAGTATAGCATGCAAATTGAATTGACCAAAAACGTATTTCACAATGTCGGTGGTCACGCAATTTGGTCGATAAATGCTTTTAAATTTTTTTTGAAATATAGAATGACGCTGCATTTAAGTTGAATAAAAACAGGCCCAGTACACAACTGTAATGAAAATGTGCCTCAAATTACTTGAAAAAATTTACAAATTAACAAGAAAAAACGTGTTCTATTTACAATGCCACTGAATTACAAACAGCCAAATTTTTAATGTATGCATTTTAAAATATGTGCAAATCTTTCCATTAATGTAAAAGTGCTCTTTTAATGATTTTCTTGATAAAAATATAACCAGTTTTACACAGGCCGTATATTACCCCGTTAACGTTTGGGATAACAAAAAAGTCTGGGTATACATGTATACTTGCACTGCACGCATCACCCCCTATCCAGGAGAATGGAACAGGCCATATTCAAAACAACTTTAATTAATAAAGACAAGTCCACTTTGTAATAGGGTGAAAAGTTAAAGCATGTTCAAATTTACCCCCTATAAAGGAGAATGGAACAGGCCATATTCAAAACAACTTTAATTAATAAAGACAAGTCCACTTTGTAATAGGGTGAAAAGTTAAAGCATGTTCAAATTTACCCCCTATAAAGGAGAATGGAACAGGCCATATTCAAAACAACATTAATTAATAAAGACAAGTCCACTTTGCAATAGGGAGAAAAGTTAGAGCATGTTCAAATACATGTAACAACTAAAGTTTGACTAGAGTCCCTTAAACGACAGATGTATCCATTGTTCAAGGACACTAGAAATATAATCCCTCGAATAATGGGTAATATCCATTGTTCAAAGACACAAGAAATAAATCCCTCAAACGGAGGGTGATATTCATTGTTCGAGGACACTAGAAGTAGCCGACGGGTAATGTCCATTGTTCAAGGACACTAGAAAAAGAATTCCTCAAATGATAAATATTATCCATCGTTCGAAGACACTAGAAATATAATCCCTCGAACGGGTGACATCCATATTGTTGAAGGACACTAGAAATAGAATCCCTCTAATGGGTGACATCCATTCTTCAAGAACACTAGAAATAGAATTATTCGAACAAGGAATAATATCCATTGTTTGAGAACTAACTCTCGTAAAATCCGCTTTTAATTGGCGGTATTAGTGGGGATTCACACAGCCTTTTCGTACGTAATTTTCGATGCGCGTTGCTTTGAAAAAAAGCAGCGTGAAGTTAAAGGCACAGGCTCGTCAGCAATGCGCGCGCGCGCCGAATTATTGCCACGAAATACGCAGCTCCATAGCAAAGGCATGGAGCTGCGTCTTTCATGGCACAAATTTGGCGGGCGCGCATTGCTGACGAGCCTGTGGCTTTAAGTTAGAGCGAAACAACCGGCCGCACTGCAAAACACAATCTACTTATCACTTAAAATTCCCTCAAATTTATGCGCGGAAAGGCTGTGTAAATCCACCCTAAATTGTGGGCAGGTATGACTACCCATCCCCCTCCATTACGCAAATCACAATTTCTTTTTTTACACAATTTACAGGTTCAACAAATTCAAACGATAAAAATGGAAAAAAAACCAAAAAAAACACCCCTATTCTCAGCCTGAGCTGCGAAGTGGTACCTCCCAAAATACAAACAAAGACAAGGAACTCTCCATTACGTCAGGGGGTGGGATTTCCCCTCAAACAAGGATGGATGCGTACTGCGTTGGCTCTTCGGGAGGAGGGTTGGCAGGTCTAGTGTGTCCGTTGCCGTTCCTGCCTCGGTCTTGGAATTCCAAGTCGGCGTAATTCATCCCTCCGGACTGTTAAGAGGAAAACCAAGGTAAGAATTGTTAAGTTTTAAACCGAGTATGACCTTGGGCCAATGAAATTAGATTACTAGTTTCTTGAAATTACATTTTTGAGGCACCCCATTTTCCCATAGGTGTTGAGATTTTGATACCATATCATGTGTCATATTTTTCTCATTACCATTCTGAAATTTCATGCCCTAATTCCGTATATTTCCAAGGATATCGTAAAAAGAAAAATACAGAAGTTTGGTAAACTAATTTATCCTGTTACATAAAGCAGTGCAGTGATTACACCAACCTTTTTGCTTCCACATCCAAATTGGAGATTGCAAATTTCCTGTTTTCTTCCCATGGATAGTATTTTGAGGAGGTATTTTATATGATTGTTAGGTTAAAAACAAACCATTGTATCATTTGCAATGACCCAATTTCGTTTTTCATGAGTTAACAAAAAAACCTTACTCAAAGTGTTGATAGCAATGGTAACAAACACCACATGAATTTATTTCCGTCCAAAATGTTATTTCATGCTGGAAATTGACAACCGAAGGTGGTTTTCTAAAAAAATCCTGTGCACGGGACTTTTTTTACTAATCACAAAATCCATATAGATTTTCAAGGTTTTCTGAAGCATTGATGCATCTAAGTAGCTAAAATTTCTTGAGGCTAGTTTACCAACATTCTTCCTTAGATATGTTACACTCTTATTCCACAAATCTGTAAAAAGTGTTATCTTGCAAACGATACATAGGGTTTTTAAGGAAGATCGAACGACGAGCGGTACCATTCACATTAGGCAATTGGGTCTTTCCACACTAATGGGCCTATTTGAAAAATAAGTCAATAATTCCTTTTAGATGTCTTCAGTTTATCTCAAACTTAAAAGAAATTTCCTTGTACTGTTCCTAGGAGATAAGTTTTGCCCCAAAAGGTAAGAAAATGCTGGCACAACATACATTTCTGAAAATCTTGTGTACACATTTTGAAATATGGAAAATGTGCCACCAATAGACACACAATGAAATGTACACACATAGAATGTTGAAATTAACACTGAAAAGTAATAGTACATGTAAAATGATTGATGATATTTTACACTCGTGTTAGTGCACACAAACACCATTACCAGAGTATGTTTCATGCAACAACAATGTTTGTCGAAATACAAATAAAAGTGACATGCAGACTCACAGACTCGCAAACTTGAATCATACAAATGCAATTTTAAATTGTGTTTCTTGTATCAGTTCTGTAAAATTTGGAAACGTGCCAGAATATGAGTAGTCTGGTACCTTCCCAAAGCACAATTTAAATATTACATAACTGATTCAGGGGACAACACAAAATTGCTTTAGTGTGAAATAAGTCCACCCACGACACAAGTGCTGGCAAAGGAGTGTGGGATACTGCTATGGCAGGAAAAAGTAAATGGGGTTTTCACAGAGAGGATTAAGGATGGGATCGTTATCAAATATACACGAACAAAAAAAACGGACTTGGTTCTTTAAGAACCCTTAAAGGCCCAGTGTATCATTCGCAATGACCCCAAAAAGTGATCGACGAGTTTACAGGGGAAAGTTCTGAAAGAAAATATTGAATTAATAGCAACTTTCCAATGAAAGGTTTTTGCTCAAAATGATATAATTTTACCAGAAAATAATCTGTAAAGATAAAATTATTTAGATCGTTTGCAAACGATTTACATATTTTTGGTTCGCATGGGCACTGTGTACTCCGTGTGCGTGTTCCAACACGATGCATTTTTATGGATCGCGCGCACACGCAGTATATGATGTGCGCCACAGAGTGCATGACGCAAGCCACATAGTACCCGATCAACTGAGAACGAATATTTGAAACTCCCCGCCAAGACCAGGAAAACACACATGGATTTTCATTGTTTTTTTTAAACGTGGTACATTTATAGACAAAGCTGAAATTTCTTCGGATGAGTTTGTTGATGTTTTTCTTTTGATTTATAATGGTTTTATTCGTAGAATCGCTCAAAAACAGATCATTTACAGGGCCTTTAATGCAGGATTATTCAAGCAACAGAAAATGTCATTTCATTACTTTATAATACAAATGTGCAAGTCAATTTGGACCTGGAAAAAATCGATGTTAAGCGGAATGATCTTGTAAGTGATTTTAAATTAATCAGTCGATCAGTGCCTTGTTATCCACAAGTTCACTGTATTCGACATTTAATAAACTTTTTCGACATTTTAAAGAAATTACGTTTCTATTTTGTCGTTTTCTAAACCTACCTGCGCGTTTCCATCCTGCATATCCTTGGGGTAACCCTGTCGGTGGTCGTTACTGGCGTTAGACGGCACATTCGGTCTGCCCGCTTGAGGCGAGGGTGGACGCTTGCCCACGTCCTTGCTGCCCAAGTCATTGGCGCGGGCAACGCGGGGCTTTTTCGGTTCGTCCTCGTATTTATGGACGCTCTGCCGGACTTCGGGCTGATTGCGGATCATGTCAGTGTTTGACACGGAGGGCTGTTTCTTTGGTGGTTTAGATGCTGCCGATGTTCTGTTAATTTTATTTAGGGGGGAGGGGGAGCGGGGGGAGCAATAGCGATTCAGACATAGGAAAACAATGTCGGAACACAAAGAGATAACGGGGGAAAAACAGGACAAGAAAAAGCGAAACAAAACATTTTAGGCAACGGAAAAAAAGGGAAGTTTTTTCATCAATTATACAGCAAATTATTTTAGGGGAGTTAAAACTAAAACACTTTCAAATCCTTTGTTTAGTGCCTTTGTTTTTATGAGGAGGGTGTGGGAAGGATAAAAATATCATACCATAATGAATTACAAATCAGTGTAAACTTGCATTTTACTTTCATTTTATTTGCTCTTATTAACCCGTTACAGGTTTAAGGCAAATAATTTTTGTTTTGTTTTTCTTGTGTCATTTCCGCCACATGTACTTTCTCTATTCCTTCCACTTTTCATTTTTTCCAAAAGACAACATTATTTATACAAACAGGCTATAAAAAATTACATTTCCAAGGTCGTTCTCGGCCCATAAACTTTACATTGACCCCGTTCTCACCAGAGAAATCACTTCGTTCGACGAAGATTAGCTAATCATCGTTAGTTAATGAAGCGTGCGTTCACATATCACTTAACGAAGATCGAATGAAGAGCGGTACCGTACACATTATAAGCGACCACTAACAAAGATCGAATAAAGCTGTGGGAGGTCGTGCGTTGCGCGTCTAGACGCGCTGTGTGGTTTTCCAGTGGCGCCTCAAAAACAACGCTTGCTGGGCGCTTGACACACAACGCGCTTGTGCAACCAGGCCTGCCAAATTGCTTCGTCAAACGAAGGGACCGTTCTCATTACAAATTTGCTTCATCGAAGCGATTTCTTCATCAAATGAAGCTGTCTCTCCGTCGAATGAAGCTATTTGCTTCATCGAATGAAGAGGCGTGCGTTCACATCAGGAAAACTCTTCGTCGAATCATCGTTGAACGAAGTGATTTCTCTAGTGAAAACGGGGTCATTGTAGATTTATGCAAATCCTTTTAATCATTCACTTTTGAAATTTCTCTTTTTTAATGGAATAGTTTTTTTAATAGAGTAAAATTTAATTTAATACCGCATGCATGTCATTTGTGCTTTTTTTACAAGCCGTTTAAAAAAAGGTTTTAAAAACACAAAGAAAAGAGGGGAATAAAGCACTTCTCGGTTCACAAGCCCAAACAGCACTTGCTTTTCATGAATGAAATTTAAAGTTTTCTGACGACCATCACAGCTTTCTCCACTGCCGGTTTTGTCCAGACGCACCACCCGGACAAAACCATCAGCAGTACCATTAGCCCCTGGACAAAAATTTGCCGCCCGGACAAAAAAAATCCCCTCTGAAATACTTCGAAAGTACAGCCAAGTCATTCCAAAATTAGGTGTAAAATCACCAAACAAGATTCGCTAGCCACTGGTGTCATCATTCACTTCCTACGCATATATGTATCTATCCGTCGGCGACCCAATCCGTGGTCGATAACGGCCATGGCAGTTGAATGCATTCAATGTGTTCGCCCTCAAACGCCGATTCGCCGCCCGAGGGCGCTGCTCAGCGTGCCCGGACAAAATTGTTAGCAGTGGAGAACACTGCATCAGTACGTTTGTGTTTTTTTTGGGGGGGGGGGGGGGGGGAGGGGTGGGGGAGGGGAGGGTAGTTAAAAATGTTCAAAATAGGGCTGCTTAGTGGTACCTGCATAAGCAAAAATTATAAACTTATAGAAAACAAAGTTACTGTACAGTAAATAAATCTGGGAACACAGTTGGCAAGAATTGAAATGACAACAAACCGAAATACCAGAAATAAAAAGCACAAATTAACATTCTTGCAACCACCAAAGATTCAAATGAATTCATGCCTCAACACCAAGTCACAAAACCCAAAATGCATAACATATAAACAGAAAACTGATGAAAATGTCTTTAGTCAGTGAACGGAAATTCTGTCAAAAGGGGGCAAGGAGAGGGAAATATACCGGTAATGCAATCGTTTTTAATATTCATACAGTATGCAATATATGGTATGGTGCCCACATGTAATCACAATGGAAATTAAATTACTAAATATGAGAGAAAAGTCATATCCTCATCAGGATTCAAACCCGAGACCTCTGACACACCAGGCAGATGCTCTACCACCCAAGCTACACTGTATGAGGCACAGTGGTTTTCCCCAACACCTCCGACACACCAGGTAGATGCTCTACCAGCTGAGCTATAAGGCACAGTGGTATACTCCTTTGGGTTTCCCCCAGAACATCTGACACACCAGGCAGATGCTCTACCAGCTGAGCTTTGAGGCACAGTGGTATACTCCCTCGGGTTTCCCCCAAGACCACTGACACCAGGCAGATGCTCTACCAGCTGAGCTATGAGGCACAGTAGTATACTCCCTCCGGTTTCCCCTAAGACCTGACACACCGGGCAGATGCTATACCCGCTGAGCTATGAGGCACAGTTGTATACTCCCTCAGGTTTTCAAACATGACCTCTGACACTGGGCAAGATGCTCTACCAGCTGAGCTATGAGACCGTGGCATACTTCCTCAGGTTTTCCCCAAGACACACCAGGCAGATGTTCTACCAGCCGAGCTATAAGGCACAGTGGTATATTTGCAATACAGGGTGTCCCAGAAAAAACGAAACCGAGATTTATCGATGTTTAATCATACTTTAATCTCAATCTTGAATAATAAATGACACATATTTGGAAAGCTTAGTTCCTCATCTTTCATTTGATACCACTCATATGATACATACTTCACGCATGAATGAATAAAGACAATATGAAGCAGGGCTACCAAAAGAGATAATCACATTTCTAAAAAGTTCATTTCCTGCCTTTTCGAATGATACCTCAGTCAGGAAGAATGAGCCAGGGATGACAGAGATATTCTGCATTTAAATATGGATTGAATATCCATGTTTTTTTTAAAATCATTCGTTTTGTTCACACCTGACCGATTTTTCACATGAATGGATTCGGAGATGGTCACCTGTGCATTAAAAACGTGCGTGTTGAAACCCCTGAAATTCAGGTATCGTTGTGCAAACGACTTTTTGTTAGCCATGCTTCATATTGTCCTTATTCATTCATGCGTGCAGTATGTATCATATGAGTGGTATCAAATGAAAGATGAGGAACTAAGCTTTCCAAATATGTGTCAATAATTATTCAAGATTGAGATTAAAGTATGATTAAACATCGATAAAATCTCGGTTTCGTTTTTTCTGGGACACCCTGTATATTGTATTATTTTACCTCTAAAATGTTCTAAGTTTGTTGAAGTTTTCAGCTTTTGTATGATTTACAAAAGGAAATCCCCACCGTAGAAGTCTTGTGCAATATAAGAAAGGTACATGCGAATCTTTTCACAGTAAAGGGGGCATTTTGGCAACACAGACCATATTTTCTAGAAAATACCTGTCTGGTCTCAAAATAAAAGAAATAAGTTTCAGTTGTTCTGAAGAGATAACTTACATGTAGGCCCAAAAAGGGTTACAAATAGTGTGACAACATGCCTTTCTAAAAACCCTGTGTACAATGTCCAATATACGCTCTTAACCGGGACGGAAACTTGTGTTACATTTTACGGCGTCCCGGTTACGAGCGTATATTGGCAATTTGTACACAGGGTTTTTAGAAAGGCATGTTGTCACACTATTTGTAACCCTTTTTGGGCCCAAGTTATCTCTTAAGAACAACTGAAACTTCTTTTGTTTTGAGAATGAAAATATGGTCTGTGTTGCCAAAATGCCCCCTTTACTGTGGAAAGACTCGCGTACATATATGTACACAGAAAAAGGTACCAGCATTCCCAATGCAAGGTGCATGTACTTACTCAGTTTTAGTATTGTTGGATCCGAAGCAAAACAGTCCTGTTGCAAGACAAAAGAAAAAACCCAAAACATTTAATCCATTTGACCAGAAAAACATAACACAAATCGAAGATAAAAGTAGTTCCAAGTGTCCAATGCAATGATTCTGCCATCCCCTTGCAACAGTGCCTCTTTAACACACTCCCCTACTCATGCATGCCAAGGTCCTGTTGAAATCCGCCTCATTTTGCTGTGGAAGCAGGGACAGAAATCTTGTCGCCGCTCTTGGACAATCAGGACGCTTGGCAGTACATTGCTGGCGTTCAAATACACACTCGCAGATTGTACAACTACAAGTTTACACAGTACAGTGCAATACTCGGTTGCGCTGGCCGTATACGTGTTGGTGATTGGCTGCTATTTAAAGCCTACAGAGAATTCCGTTCCATTTACGTTTGTCATTATGCATCCCTGTTATTAATTTGAACTGCGGAGTAAATAAAAATGTCGTCTGAAATTTCGGTAGGAAGGGGTAGTTCATGAAGAACAAAAACCCAATCCAATTTTTGGAAAGCATAGGAATTGTTTCTCTTCAGCATAACATGACAAAATTGATTAAATTACATCAAAATTACTCATGTGTGCATTCGCTAAGTGTAACAGCCGCCTAACTCGACAGCTTTGCATGAAGGGGATTGTAACGGTACTTTAAAAGAGTGGAAATTCCCCGCGATCTCAGGATATCATACCTGCCAACATTGCAAAGTTAAAAAAAATAAAAAAAATCAGACTGTAGTGAAACTTGCAACAGTCGCTTTGGTACAACGGTCAAGTTGACCTATTACTGCACCAGTTTTCATATATCACTTAACGAAGATCAACCGAAAAGCGACTGCTAACGAAGATCGAATGAAGCTGTGGGAGGTCGTACATGTGCGTCGCGCATCAAGTGCTCAGCTTCAAGCGTCTAGACGCGCTGTGTTTTTTTAGCGGCGCGTCAAAAACAACTATTGCTAGGCGCTCGACGCACAACGCGCTTGTGCAACAGGCCTGTCAAATCGCTTCGTCGAACGAAGGGAGCTGTTCATATTACAAATTTGCTTCATCAAATAAAGCAATCTCTTCATCGAATGAAGCGATTCTAATCATCGTCGAATGAAGAGGCGTGCATTCACATCAGGAAAACTCTTCGTCGCTTCATCATCGAACGAAGCGATTTCTCGAGTGAAAACGGGATCATACTTACTCTTATAGTAGCAGATCCCGAGTACTATCACAACCACAGCAATAACAATGATGACGGATACGGCAATAAGTGCGATAAATACTGGTTCTAAGCTTTGTTTCCCTGCAAATTAAACGTCAAAACAAAAAAGATATTTGATCAAATCTACTGAAAACAAAGCACATGTAATCTGGTTCATACCAAAGTTGCAGTAGAGTACTTTCCAAACGCATCAAAAAGTGTTGTGTTGGGGACAAACTGCCACGATAACTCTCAACCTGACAAGATGTCATGTCTGAGATAATAGGGAGTTTAAGGCCGGGGTCACACGAGAAAAGTCTCGTAATTACTCGATTGTGATATGATTGTAATATTTCCAACGACGACCGGGGTCAGACGACAAACTTATTATAATCGGATTGTAATCGTATTATAATAAAGTGGGGTCACACGAGCAATCCATCCCATAGTGCCTTGCGGTGGCTTTCCCCGTGTTGAGTGTGCGTGCTTGCTGCCTGCAGTGTGCCGCGCGCACCTGGTGCCCTATGAATGGAAAGTAAACCAGGCGCGCAGTGAGGCAGAAAGTACGCGCGCTCGAGGGCAAGGTTACCGCAGAGGCTTATGGTATGGATTGTAATATGATTAGGCCAAACAAAATAAATGCTGTGTTTACGGTAACCCTGGAATTGTTAAGGCCAAATTGCCGACCTCAAACTTTTTATTGCCAATTTTCAAGTTGATAATTTTAAATCAGCACTATTTGCAATCATTTCCAACGAACATAACATTTTCTGCACTAGTACATGAACATGTTTAATAGTCTTAATAGAGTTTCAAACATTGCAAAACAACACGCAAATGCATGAACTGAAGTGTAAAAAAAAAAGACAAAATTAAATTATTTTCCTACCTACCTACATGTACCTGGATGTTTTTTAGGCCGTTACCGTAAACACACCATTTATTAGGTGATCGGGCCAACAGCCCGATCACCTATTACTCTCGTACGATTTCTTTATTTTTTTTCTTTTTTTTTTTTTTCTTTTTCTTTTTCCACTTAAACGTTTCCAGAGCTTTTCTTCAAAACGGTTCAAGCTATCAACTTAAAACTTGGTAGGAACATCAACCCCAATGTGAAGATGTGCATACAAGTGTGACGTCATTGTGACGTCATTAGGTATCAAATTACAAACCAAAAATGACCAAAATATGCATGTTTTAAAATGCTTCCGTCTGGAAAACCACGTGACCCATGATCTTCGTATTTGACAGGCTTATATATCAGATCATGGCCTACAATTTTCTTCGTGTGGGCATTTTCATCTGACCCTTCCTTCTGGGGTCAATCTGAGGTCAAAGTTCAACGAAAACGAAAATCTCAATTTTTGCACTTATTGAGCAACAATGCCCATCAAACCAAGCTGAATCTTTAAGAAACTAAGTACAGGCATAGGTCCTATAGCAGACTTTCACCAGCGTGTTTAATATTATGATGGCATCAAGCGTGACGTCATCGTGACGTCATCAAGTATCAAATTACACCTCCCAAAAAACCAAAATATGCATATTTTAAAATGCTTCCGTCTCGAAAACCACGTGACCCAGGATCTTCGTATTTGGCAGGTTTATAGATGACATTCTGTTCTACAACTTTCTTTGTGTGGGCATTGTCATCTGACCCTTCCTTCTGGGGTCAATTGGAGGTCAAAGTTCAACGAAAACGGAAATCTCAGTTTTTACACTTACCAGTAACAATGCCCATCAAACCAAGCTGAATCGTTAGTAAATTAGATACAGACATAGGCCCTATGACAGACTTTCACCAGCATGTATAGTATCATGATGGCATCAAGTGTGACGTAATCATGATGTCATCAGGTGTCAAATTACAAAAATTCAAAGGTTATTATTTTCAAAATTCATATCTCAAGTACCGTAATAGATACTTGAACAATTCTTTCACAACATGATAAGTCTAAATGAACTGAACAAATCATACGATGTCATGACCCCTGTGTGACGCCTACTTCCGGTCCAAACCGGAAGTTGTTCTAAAATGTGCAATTTTTTAGCATTTTGAATGCAAATAGATTCAAAGTGGTAGTGAATTTGACCATATTTCTACGGGACGAAATGTTTCCATACATGTGGACCTTTTGACTATACCATTGGTGACGTCATCACATGGACGGTGGTTACATAATGTGGTGTCAAATTACGCAAATTTGGAGCTGAATTGTTTTAAAATGCTGTATCTTGAAAACTACAACAGATATTGGTATGATTCCTTCGCCACATTTAAGAACTTGATGTTCAACATATTGTTCAACAATTTGTGCACAAAATTGTGACGTCATGATGTCGTATTACAAGATTTCAAAGGTTATTATTTCAACAATTCATATCTCAAAACGGTGCAAGCTATCAACCCCCCAGCTATGGCGGATATGCAGGGAGGAGATATTAGTTACCGGACTAGTGTATACAGCAGCCGATTTCACGAAACTTTACGCAATTGCGCAAGTCCATAATCACTTACGCCATAAGCTATTGCGCAAGTAATGGCGTAAGTGGACTTGCGCAATTGCGTAAAGTTTCGTGAAATCGGCTGCTGAACTTCCATTTTTGCCATTCCACAGGTGATAACAACGTCTGAAATTCATCACAAAATGTTCATTTAACCCGATCACCTGGCGTTTGTAACAACAAACGTCATACCTCTAGTTTTGTTTGGCCTTACGAGATGGGGTCACACACGTTTTTTGCCAAATTATTGTAATGCGATAACAATCGTATTCTAAAGATCATATTCGAAAATTTACCTTTTTCGTACAGCTTTTAAATCTCACCCTCCGAGTCAAAGCTGATGAAACCTACTCAATAAAAGTTGTCGAATCTTGTTTGCACGATGTGACATTTTGGTTTAAGTCCGTTGGAAAATGACAAAGTTATTTAAGATCAAAAATAGGACCTGTTTTTTTGGACACGTAGTACATTTATGATTTACACGTACGTTTTCCTCCCTTGTTTGATTTGATGTACATGATGTACTTCACAGGCATATTACATGTTTAGTAGGAAGTCAATGTACTGAGGCTATAGACCATTCCCATGATGCCTTCCTTGTACACGTATCCGCCATAGCTGGGATGCAGCTTTTTGCATTTTGCGCATTGCACTCTTCGCACACACAAACTTACACCGAGCCTCTTTGCGTGTGATTGCCACGCGCATCGCTTTGAGAAAAAGTGGTGTGGAAGAAATTTAGAGTAAAACGGTGCACTGAAAATCACTGAATTAGCTTGGACATGTTGAACGGAATACTGTAAAAGCCAATATTTGCGCGTACAGATATTTTCGCGCATTTCAACATCACTGACATTTTCGCGAGTTGTTATTTTCGCGGATGGAAATTATGTCACCTTAACATTCACATAATTGCCTCATTAAAATTACATTTAGTAAGAAAAACACTTTCAAGAATGCAGGCCTACCATCGATTAATAAATAATACAGCACGTCAATTGTAAGTTACCAAGCACAGTGGCACTCACAGTGTGCGACCGTGACCTAGTTTAATAGCCAAGCCTAAACACACATGATGAGGTGATTGCCCTGGGTGATTGCACGTTGCGGTCTTGCGAGGTATGCGCTGTGTGCAGATATAGGCGCATGAAGTGTAGACAGCTGTAGGCAACACGTGTCAAGTTCAGTACAACAAGGTCATGACCTGATTAGTATTGTATCGGGTTGCCGACCTTTTGTTTCAAGGATCGCAACAATGGTTGCAAACAATATTTTCGAGGGTTGTTATTTTTGCGGGCTCTGTCTGGTGCGAGAAAGGGGCGAAAATAAAACCACCGCAAATATTTCAGCTTTTACAGTAGTCTATACATAATTGAGTGATTTTCAGTGAATCGTTTCACTCAAAATTCCCTCCACATCGCTTGGTCTCAAAGCGACGCGCTTCGCAATTACGTGCGCGCGAAAAGGCTTGGTGTGAATTCACCATTACAACAAATGCGCAAAATGTTTGAAATCATCACATAACGCATGTAGTTCATGCACTGACCGCGTCCCAGTTATGGCGGACACACAGGGACAGTTTCCATGGTTATGGGAATGGATACCCAGTATGTAACAAGTTTTTAGATTTTATAGTGTACATGTGGACTTGACATTGTATTACGATTCACTGGTATTCTGCTGTTGTTGCCGAGAACACAAGTTGATATAACATTTTGGCCGGTGACCTACATATGTATTTTTGCAAAGCAAATAAATTGTGCTCAGGCGCACAGCCGAGTACACGTACATGTACATGTACAGCATGACTTTTAAAGGCCTGTCCGCATTGGACTTTTTTTTGTCAAACTTAGCGAGACGATGGGTACTTTTCAAATTTTTAATCCAGTGTGGACAGCCTAGGAAGTTTCCCTTTCAGTAACTTTTCCTGAGTCCAGCGGTTACTTTTCCTGGCAACTGCTGCCCAGGAAAATTGACCAACGCGGACACATCAAGTCGGTAAAAGCGCTCCGAAAACGTACGTCAGGGCCGTGAAGGTCATACTGCGAAGGAACACTGCGCATGCTCTCCCATGGTCTCGATAAAATGTTCCAGTGTTGAAAAAGTCCAAATGCGGACAGTACTAAAATTTAGCAATTTTTCATTTCACCATCGTCTCGGTATTTAAACCTCCCGAAAAACAGGTCCAATGCGAACATGGCTTAAAACTGAACGTTTCTTCCTAATCTTCTAATACCAATCTGTACATGTCATTGACGCCGATGTTGCCGTTGACTTGATGAGTAAAATACAAGTCAATAAAATTTGAATGCTTAAGTACATTGGGGTAGAGTGCTGCTTTAAACATAAAAAAGGGTTTCCAAAGTTCTTCCAATTCAACAATAAAATACAGAGCAAAATGTCCAACTTTCCGTTTTCAATCCTTTGCATGATGCAGTCTGGCGGCCATTTTGTTCCCGCATATCAGGAGCTTTATGCTTTCATCGTCACATCATTAAAATGTTAAGAAAACCTACCACAAACATGGCCGCCGGTGGAAAGTGTATATTCTAAACATGCAAGAAAGGTTAGGTCAACAATCTGTGTTTAGTCTGCTGTATTGATAGCTTTCGACCATGTGCAACATCCAGGAATGTTTGGGTGTCACCGGCCACATGCATACACACGCACGCCAATAGACACACATGCGTTAAAAATACCCACCAGCGTACATGTACTTTCATGCGAAAATGCCGCAAGCACGCGTTGCGATATGTTTAAATTATTGAGTATGTACTCGGCTTGCAAAAAACGAAAGTGTTTTTACTTGATCAAAATTTAGCCTGAAGAAAGACAGTTTTATCTTTCGATACAAAAGCCGTGGTGCAACAACATAAAGCAAGATTAAGCAACAGAGGTAGGTGCATTCAATGCTCTTTTCTTGCTTTTTTCCTGGTTAGCACCCGGACCCTGTGGGTCATGATTGTCAAACGACACCCAAAATGGTGGAAGGCGTGACGTCACCGTAAAGCTATCAACAGAAAAGGGGAAATCTTTACACATAAACGTATTCCTAATAAACTCTTCAAAAAAAGTTAGGAAAGTCAAGTTTGACTGACGATTTCACTCTTGTTACTAAATCATTTCCCTTGAATTTGGTATTATTGGAAAGCCCTGTTATTCCTCTTTACAGTGATGTGTCATTTGTTATGATTAATCAATTGGGGGATGTGCAGTATAGCGGAAAACAGGGGTGGGTGGAAAGTGAAATGTCACAATTCACTGCTATTGTCATGCAGTGCATTCCCCTTTTGCTTGGAGGATGGAAATGTGTCAATGCACTTTTTAACAATAGCAATGCATTGTGACATTTCACTTTACATCCGCCCCCGTATTCAGCTGTGCTGCACATCCCCCAATTGCTTAATCATAACAAATGACACATCATCGTAAAGAGGAATAACAGGGCTTTCCAATGATATAAAATTCAAGGAAAATTATGATGCAACAAGAGAGAAATCGGCAGTCAAACTTCGAACTTTTTTGAGGAGTTTACATGTAATTAAACATGTGTACAGATGTGTGTACATGTACAGCCGACAATATGGAAGCATGAAATCACCCCTAAAATACATTTGGAGTTTGGAAGGGAACTGTTTGGCAGGCAAAATGGATTTAAACGAAAAGTCAGAGAGGGTTAAAATTATTGTGAGAGGTTAAAATGGGTTGAGTGAAAAAAGCATGCTTTGAATTGAGGAAATTGAATATCAGTGGCCGTTAGTTATTCGCTATTACATGTACTACCCGGTACGCTACGAGTGCAATTTTTTTCGCCGATATGTCTGGAGAATTTTAAAAAGACTGGCATGAATCAAGTACTGTACATGTAGGTGGTGACTGCCATGTTGGCTATTTGGATTAACATGGATTAACATTCGATCCCCCCTCAAATAGCGAGACATTTGTTAAAATAAGCGAAGCTTGAACAGTGTCGGAAAGCCTGCTGTGTGCAGTGTGAAACGATCGCGCGATACACAGGTCAAAATAAACTCCTCAAAAAAAGTTCGGAAAGTCAAGTTTGACCGACGATTTCTCTCTTGTTGCAAAGTAATTTTCCTTGAATTTTATATCATTGGAAAGCCCCGTTATTCCTTTTTACGTTGATGTTCATTTGTTATGATTAGGCAATTGGGGGATGTGCAGCACAGCTGAATATAGGGGCGGGTGTAAAAAGAAATGTCACAAAATGCATTGCTATTGTCAAAAAGTGCATTGACACATTCCCATCCTCCAAGCAAAAGGGGAATGCACTGCATGACAATAGCAGTGAATTTTGTGACATTTCACTTTCCACCCATCCCTGTATTCCGCTATAATGCACATCCCCCAATTGATTAATCATAACAAAACTGTAAAGAGGAATAACAGGGCTTTCCAATGATACCAAATTCAAGGGAAATTATTTAGTAACAAGAGAGAAATAGTCAGTCAAACATAACTTTCCTAACTTTTTTTGAGGAGTTTATTACACGTGTAGCATACACATGTACCGGTAAGTGCCGGTGTTGCGTTGAGTAGTGTGACGGTAGCAGAATTAAATAGTGGTGGAAATTTTGAAAGGGTGACAGGTTGGAACTGTGATGGACATGGGTCGGACATACATGTACACGTACATACAGTAGTGTGAAAAGGCCTATAGATAAAGCCATTGCCCCTCTATAGATCGTATCGAATAGCTGCCATCTTGTAGGGAGGTTTCTGTGTTCTGCGAGGACATGCATGGCTGCACATTTTGTTCGGCGATTTGAATGTCAAAAGTGTCTGTACAAAACGGCAGCTAGTCGATATGGTCCACAGATCAGAAACGGAAGCCGTACGCGCATAACCGCGCCTTCTCATTACCATATTTATAGCCACTGTCATTTGCATACTTTTGGGCACCATTTGCATAACTATTTGCATTGTTGTGGGCACCATTTGCATGGTTTGGGCCACCTAATTTGCATGATTTTGGGCACCCTAATTTGCATGATTTTGGGCACTTCTACATTGGGTTTCAAATTTACATAAATGTTTAATATTACGCACGCGTACGAAACCGCCCCAAGCCGGTTACGGTGATGTGCCATTCAATAACACACTGGTTTCTCATCATGTTGTTAATATAAATCTGTGATATGGTCTATACAGGTACCCTTTTGTAAAATAGCAGGTACCTCGTTCAGGCACAAGTTGTTATACCGGTATTTCTGTACCGTATCTACTCTGTTATAAATGTTGGGGGACCAGTTAAACCCAACATACTAGAACCGACATTTTTACTGGTTATAAAAAGGTAGCATGTATTGTAAGATTACATGGTGCAAAGCCAAATTGAGTTTAACTCACGCGGAAGAATGTAGTAATGAATATTTATGAGTGAGGGAAACAGCATGCAGAAAGACAATTAAAATGGCACAAAAGCAAAATAAATAAATAAATTAATAAAATGAAACTGTGGGTAAAACTTAAGGCTACATGTATGCATGGTGGAAATCAACGTGTGTATTGGTTTACGGTAGCACCATGTGAATCTCATTTGTATGTGTGGTTCTGAAAAGAACCGGTGAGTGTGAACTCAACGTTTCGAACAGCGTGCTCTGTTCGTCTTCAGGAGTAGTGAAACTGTAATGAAACTGATTTGACAAAAATATGTTTAGGTTTTTGCTTAAGTTTTGAGTCCAGAAAACTGATTTCAAATGGGCACTTGCACAGGTACATGCAGCTGTACATGTAATATGTACATCATACTGGGTAAATTAGGCTGGATTCATACTAAGTTTTTTCGTGCATAAATTGGACGCACGTCACTTTGAAAAAAAAAACAACTGTGAGGAGGGAATTTAGCGTGAAACAACGCACCGAAAATTACAGAACCACAAAAACACTTTTCGCCCAAGTTGATTCTGCCTAAGTATTCAGTGCATTGTTTCCAGGGTTGTAATGAGTTTCCGTCTCGTCGAGTCCCAAGTTAAGTCAAGTCAAACTGCCTTTGAGTCCCGAGTCAAGTCAAACTGCCTTTGAGTCCCGAGTCAAGTCAAACTGCCTTTGAGTCCCGAGTCAAGTCAAACTGCCTTTGAGTCCCGAGTCAAGTCAAACTGCCTTTGAGTCCCAAGTCAAGTCAAACTGCCACAGAGTCCCGAGTCAAGTCAAACTGCCTTCGAGTCCCAAGTCAAACTGCCTTCGTGTCCCAAGTCAAGTCAAACTGCCTTCGAGTCCCAAGTCAAGTCAAACTGCCTTCGAGTCCCAAGTCAAGTCAAACTGCCCTCGAGTCCCGAGTCAAGTCAAACTGCCCTCGAGTCCCGAGTCAAGTCAAACTGCCCTCGAGTCCCGAGTCAAGTCAAACTGCCCTCGAGTCCCGAGTCAAGTCAAACTGCCTTCGAGTCCCAAGTCAAACTGCCTTCGAGTCCCAAGTCAAACTGCCTTCGAGTCCCAAGTCAAGTCAAACTGCCTTCGAGTCAAGTCAAACTGCCTTCGAGTCAAGTCAAGTCAAACTGCCTTCGAGTCCCGAGTCAAGTCAAGTCAAACTTACTGGTCAAGCAGTCGCAACAGTAAATTTGTTCAAGGTAATTTCAAAATGAGTCTAAACACTGAAACTTGCATTCGCGTTGCTCTGGCCAAGGTTTCCTCAGTGCTGAAATACAATTTGGTCCCCAAAATGACAAAAAGTCAGTGAGAATCGGGACTCGAGTCAATCAATACACTTCAAATTCCCTCCCCGCTGCACAAGGACTCAGCGTAAAACTAGTCTTAATAACAAAGCACACATTTTTTTTAAGCATGAAAAAAAAAAAAAAGATAAATGGATGAATACGGTGCCAACTGAAAAGAAGAATGCAATGATCTGGTATGGTCCCAAATAATCACCATTGAAATGAAACAAACAAACTTGGGATGAGAGAAAAATCGCTCATCCAAGGTTTGGCTAAAAAGAAGACAAAGATTTTTAAAAACAAAAACAAAAACAGCTCCTCCCCATAAAATGAAAGTGAAACCAACAACCAAAAAAATAAAAAAAATACTGACACTACAAAAATAAAGAAACGAAAGCAAAAACAAATAAATA
Organism: Henricia sp. BOLD:AAB3569; assembly: GCA_037783545.1. Taxonomy (NCBI): domain Eukaryota; kingdom Metazoa; phylum Echinodermata; class Asteroidea; order Spinulosida; family Echinasteridae; genus Henricia; species Henricia sp. BOLD:AAB3569. The sequence continues at coordinate 502,547 of JBBELK010000161.1, read as the reverse complement.
AAAATATTTTTTTTAGAAGGTGGAAATGTGACAAAATAACTTCCTTCCCAAACCCCAAACATAAAATAAGGGCGATTCACACATACCAGGCTTGACCGTAGGGTTGGGTCCCCCATTCTTGTCAGTTGTCATTGATGGTGTTGTGGTAGGGTCCACATAGCCTAAATAAAAATGCCACACACACACAACAGGTGGGGGGAGAGGGGGTGGGGAAAGGGAGAAACAAAATGGGGAAAACAAAGCAAATTGAAACAAAGCATGCAAAAATATCCATCGGGCAAAATTTTAAAACATGTTAGCAACAGACCGATCCAGTAAGCTCTGCCCATTTAGCAATTGCCTAGCAACATGCCACACATGTGCAGTAGAGTCGCGTGGCCGTGCGTCAGCGTCCGCGCCCTGGTCAGCGCGTATTGAAACACACACACGCTCGAAAGCAAAATGTGCACTTACTGCGAGTATCCGGTCATGTGCGTGCACGTAGAACACGCCTGCATTACACGTGCGATCGAACAAAAACAACTCGACACATCTAGAACTCAGTGAATGCACAACATAGCAAAACGACAAGCTAATTTTGGTGAGTTTTACCGATTTACACTTTGTAAAAACACATTTATGCAGGGATTAAAAGTGTAGGTTTGGCCAGTCTTATACAATTTAAACCGGCTAGGGTCCTCTGCGCTGATAAAAATAATGTTTATGGTGTTTTTGCGTCGCTCGTGCTGCAGTTTGTCGTAGCTCTGTGCACAAAATTTTGAGAACTCAGGTAACCAAAATGGACATCCACTTTTTGGTTACCTCAACCTGAGGCTGTGATTGGTCAATTCCAAAATGGGCGGAGCTTACTGGATTGGTCTATTAAAGCTCGTGCCCTTTTTCTTTTAAAATCAGTGTTCTCCATGGGATATTTAAAATGGCGGTTCACTCTATTTTAGGCCGACCTAAATTGTTAGCGCCCTGCTAAAATTTAGGACTACCCAACAGATTGAATTGATTTTATATTCATGATTAAAATCCAAATTAACAACGTAAGTTTGTCACAAAAACAGCATCAACCCTTGCGTTAAAACTAAATTTGCACAAGTACCTCAAACATCACCAATTACAATATATTGATTGAAATTGAACATTATGGATCCGCAGCCATTTTCACGAAACCTTACCGGTACACACTGCATAAACACTCTATCATCCATGGTGCAATGTACGTAACCCATACAATTCCCAACTTTTCTGTAGGCAGGTTTGTTACGAGTCTCCCTCTGCTCGAGTTTTAAGTCAAGTCAAGTCAAACTGCCTTTGAGTCCCAAGTCAAGTCAAGCTGCCTTTGAGTCCCAAGTCAAGTCAAGCTGCCTTTGAGTCCCAAGTCAAGTCAAGCTGCCTTTGAGTCCCAAGTCAAACTGCCTTTGAGTCCCAAGTCAAGTCAAGCTACCTGAGAGTCCCAAGTCAAGTCAAACTGCCTTTGAGTCCCAAGTCAAGTCAAACTGCCTTTGAGTCCCAAGTCAAGTCAAGCTGCCTTTGAGTCCCAAGTCAAGTCAAGCTGCCTTTGAGTCCCAAGTCAAGTCAAGCTGCCTTTGAGTCCCAAGTCAAACTGCCTTTGAGTCCCAAGTCAAGTCAAGCTACCTGAGAGTCCCAAGTCAAGTCAAACTGCCTTTGAGTCCCAAGTCAAGTCAAACTGCCTTTGAGTCCCAAGTCAAGTCAAACTGCCTTTGAGTCCCAAGTCAAGTCAAACTGCCTTTGAGTCCCAAGTCAAGTCAAACTGCCTTTGAGTCCCAAGTCAAACTGCCTTTGAGTCCCAAGTCAAACTGCCTTTGAGTCCCAAGTCAAACTGCCTTTGAGTCCCAAGTCAAACTGCCTTTGAGTCTCAAGTCAAGCTGCCTTCGAGTCTCAAGTCAAGTCAGGTTTCTTGAGTGCCGAAATACAATTCGGTCCCCAAAATGCATAAAAGAAAGATCTGTTTTATTTTTGGCAAACTCAAGTCAAGTCATTTGAGGTACCGGTACAAGTCTCAAGTCAAGTCAAGTCAGTAGGACTCTGGTCACGAGTCTCGAATCCGAGTCATTACAACCCCAACCCTGCCCTCAAGTGGTGAAAACTTGAGATGCCGAGCCGTTAAATGTTTCACCCAAGGAGAACAATGAATATTGCGATAATTGAGGGGGAAAAATTGTAATGTTCAATATTATCGCGATCTGTCAAAAGATTAAAGACAGTATACATGATTGCTAAACTGTTACAAATAGTTTTATCCCCTGTGTGATTGAAGATACATGTATGCATGATTAAAACCAACCTGAGCAAAAACAAGCTCCGTACTTTGTCTAACTTTTGAGAAAACAGTCAAAAAAGGGTTTGCAGTCATTTTGCCCCCAAACCACTTCGCCCTGTGCACGAAGTGGTTTTAGGGCGAAGTAGCATTTGGGCGATGTAGTGTTTAGACAAAATAATTTGGGGCGAAATGGCACTCTGGCGAAGTGGTTTGGGGGCGAAATGCCACTTGGGCGAAAATGTTTTGGGGCGAATTGAATTTTCGTCTCATGAGACAAAAACTAATTGTTTTACTCATTTCTCAAAGACTATAGCACTTCAGACAAAACCATTTCAGGGGAAGTTTTCTACTGTCATCATGTTTACCGTATATACAGTATTGTGTAAGTTACACTGTAGGCGTCAATTTGTGAACATTTCTGATTTTCGAGATACCAATCATGTATACTGCCTTTAAGAAAACTGCCAATCAATTAATCAAATCAATCAATCACCACATGAATTATTACACAACACCAGGAATTCCATGCACAATGCATAATTTGTGCAGGCAATGGCAAGCAAAAAAAAAAAATAACCCAGGACCCTCCACCTTTCAAGCACATAGTTTTTTTTGGGGGGGAAATTTGTAAACTTAAAGCTGTTGTTCAGAGAATCCACAAATGCTACAAAGGCCCTTTAAAGGAGTGTGACCAGATCACATTTTTGAGCCCCCATTTTTCCCAGATGGATGGATGTGATATTCTCATTACCATTTCTTAAATTTCGTGGCATAAATCTGTATATTTCCAGGGATATCTGAAGGATATCTTTAAAAATCCACCTATGTTTTGTAAGCTACATGTAATTTAACCGGTTCTATAAAGCAGTGCAGTGATTACACTAACCTTTTTGCTTCCACATCCAAATTGGAGATTGCAGATTTCCTGCTTTTTCCCATGGATAGTATTTTGGGGAAGTAATTCAAGAAAAATCTGGTAACGCTCCTTTAAAAGTCTTTTTAATGTGCTGTTTTTACATTGACATTACACTTTGAATACACCCCGCAAAATTACAATGTGTTGTTTCCTTCCTACAAATTAGCAATTGAAGCATTATTATAATATTTTTGAGTACCAGTAGATTATTGCTATTTCTGGTCGTGACTGTTGGGCAGGTGTAGTATTTCAATCAGTTTTTTGAAAGCAGGACAACACGCCCAGTATTTCTCAGTAAGAAGGATGCATTTATTGACTTTTGTCATATACATGTAACCGAGTAATGGTACATTGTACATGTACATTGTATTTGTTAACTGCTCAAAGTCCTACAATACATATGTTCTGGTAGTGGTACTGGATAGTGGATGATCCCCCTTGCTCTTTCTTTCGTAAAGAGCAAGGGGGATCATCCCCGGTGTCTCTGGCCATTTCTAATTATAATTCTAATTCTTCATGGGTTTCCTCACGCTTGCGAGTGACAGTGCAATGAGCACTATTGAGGAATCCTTGATATGAATACCAAAAATAAATAATAATAATAATAATAATAATAAAGGTGTGTTTCTATTGAGACCCATTTTCTAAATATTACCGGAAAAGATGGAAAATGTGCTCAGTAGAAACAGGTCTTAAAATCCTCTATTTTCCGGTAAATAGAGAGAATTTTCCTTCTCGAGGAAGGCAAATCTGAGGTGAAAGTGGCACTGTTTTGAGTTTTCTGAAGTCTCACGCTTTCGATTAATGCATAATTATGTTTCAATAGGATTAGAAAACTGTTACAGCATTATCTCCTTAACGAGCTTACACTATGAGCAACTACATGTACATGTACCGTAACCCCATTGTTAGTAACAATGGTTTGTGCCCAATCTCCATTGTTAGTTGCTCATACAATTATAGTGTTAAAGGGCCCTTGAAATGCTAAATAACTTTATGCACATTTTGTTTCCAAGTCTGAAGGTTTACATGTACTTGTTTAGAAAGACAATACTACTGTTCATTTTGAAGCCCCGTGAATAAAAAGTGGCGTGGAAGATGAAGACCTAAAGGATGAGGTGACATGTTTCATTGAGGTTTTACGTAGCGGAGGACATTCTGTGGGCCAAAAATTAATCCACGTGTGGACGCACGGAAGAATTACCACAATGGAATGTTAACAGTGACTCGCGGAAACATTTGACAAATTAGTCCAATGCGGACACGGCTTAGCTGAAATTTATAAGGCACGTTTAATCAACATTATTCTTCGGTTATGTAATGCTGCTGTTCCTGGAATCTGTGTAAAAGTTTCATCTCCAAATGATACATACTGTAATAGGCCTTTAATGCTCATTCACAACATATTGTGCCCGTGCATCATGTATGTACATGTACTACGCAAACAATTTTGCAGTTTATACTTCCTTATAAAATAAAAAAGTAGTAGGCCTACATGTACATGTATGTACCAGTACGTACATTGTGTCTTTAGAATAGCTCTCATTGAATTGCTTACTGGGTTTTAATGGCCCATTGCCATAGGCTGTTACTGGGTGACCCTTGGTGCATATTTGTCACCTTTGTTATGACTGTGAATGTGCATACAAATAATTGTGGTCTGTTCAGTTCTGTATGGGCCTTTCAGAACTTGTGTGAAAATTCATATTTTGGGCAAAGCATACAAAGTGAATCATAAATTCCAATAACCACATGGGAATTTTTTTATTTTGCTAACATGTATTGGTCACATTCACATACATGGGTCTTTCCACAGTAAAGGGGGCATTTTGGCAACATACCATATTTTCGAGGAAATACATTAGTCTGGTCTCAAAATAAAAGAAATAAGTTTCAGTTGTTCTGAAGAGATAACTTGGGCTCAAAAAGCATTACAAATAGTGTGACATGCCTTTCTTAAAATCCCGGTACAAATTTCCAATATACGCTCATAACTGGGACGGACACTTGTGTTACATTTTAGGCCGTCCCAGTTACGAGCATATTGGAAATTTGTACACAGGGTTTTTAGAAAGGCATGTTGTCACACTATTTGTAACCCTTTTCGGGCCCAAGTTATCTCTTCAGAACAACTGAAACTTTTCTTTTATTTTGAGACCAGACAAATGTATTTCCTCGAAAATATGGTCTGTTGCCAAAATGCCCCCTTTACTGTGAAAAGACTCGGGTACATTGTGGATCCTGTCACTGCAATGTTGTTTTTTTTCTAAAATTTTGTCAGAGAATTTGTCGTTTCTCATCTGGCTTTTAATGGAAATCTGCGCCTGCACCACAGCTCTCTCGCAGCAGCCCGGGCCCGCGCTACATATACGCGACGTTTCTCCCATTTTCCCCCAAGTACAATGTAACCCCCAGTTTAAGTGCCCTCACGCGTTCAGGAATACGGTCTATTAGAGTGGGTAGTTGAGCAACATAAATGCTTATTTGCGGTGACCTTCACCATTAGAAAGACGGTTTAAAGCCGAATCTAGATGTACATGTAGTGTAAACACAGCAAATGTTCACTTTTGCGGTCCCAAAAATATGCCGAGTCTGTATTCACCTTGGCCGGTTCGAGTGTAAACGCAGTGTACCGTAGGTTGGGCTAGCTCTCATTGGACAAATTTCTGAAGGTGACAAGTGTAATGTAGGTATGGGCCTGTATACTACCCAAATCAAGAAAAAGACAGATCAAAGCTATGCTATGTATAAACATGTCCCCTAAAACAACTTGGGCACTTTGTATTTTTACTAGGCTATTTCCTCTATTGAAAATCAACTCCATGTATTTGATTAAAAATACTGGACTGAAGTCATAACAGAAGGAACCAAGCCTTATTGTTAGTTTTGACATGTCACTGTTTTGAATGTTTGCTTGTGTCCCTTAATAGGCAGCCGAAAGTGTGACATGAGTTGCCAATGGGCCCGTTTACACTCGATTCGCCTTTGCCGAATCGAACTCCGCAATTTCCAAAAAGGGGAGTTGAAAATGCAAAAGTGTAAACGCAAAGAGGAATTGAAAAAGGTGAATTGATTCGCCTTTTTCAAGTCACCTTTGGGGTAGGGTTTAACCCGCAATTGCAGGGTTAAACCCTGCAATTAGATTACCCGAATATAGATTTGGCAATTTGAGTGGCCTTGGAGCGTTACCCGCCATGTCGCATTTTTAAATGACCATTCTGGCACTACCGGTAGTGCCATAACACCAAACAGCTCACGCATGCGCTACAGTTACAACTAGTGGTGACTTTTGTGGTTTCTAAAGGCGAGTTGAAGCCGAGTCGAGGTGTAGTGTAAACGGGACAAATGTTCAGTTTTTCGGTCGCAATAAAAATGCTGGGTCTGTATCCACCATTGCCGGTTCAAGTGTACACACAGAAAATGCAGCTTTAACAAGACAGTGAGTTATACATGTACATGTAGGCTCCGTCTGTGTTTTGTGTCAAATTATTATGAGCACCGATTAGTCACGACATCCATTAACCTGTTGCATAGAAAGGGAACACCCTTTGGTTTTATGCATGGCAAGTTTCGAGTGTGTAATTTCCCTAGTCCTAACCTTTGTGTAGTTTATAAACAGAATGAGATGGCAAACAATACATTTGTACATTTGTACATGTAGCTCTGAATAAACACAGTCAATTGACTCGGCCATTTTTGTTGCTGGTTGGGTTGGGTTTCAAATGAATTTAGCAGGTAGACAAACATTCAATTCTTCAGAGTGGCCATGATGCACAAAGACCATTTTAAAAATAATTTGCATGAATACTACCAGCTGAATGAGTTCAGGTACATGTTTTAGTGGCCCAGCCTGTGGCGGTGTATACATGAACATGCATGTTAAAGGCCAGTAGATGATCTGTTTTTGAGCGATTCTGCGAATAAAACCATTATAAATCAAAAGAAAGACATCAACAAACTCATCCGAAGAAATTTCAGCTTTGTCAAATGTACCACGTTTAAAAAAAAACATGAAAATCTATATGCGTTTTCCTGGTCTTGGCGGGGTGTTTCAAATATTCGTTCTCAGTTGATCGGGTACTATGTGGCTTGCGTCATGCACTCTGTGGCGCACATCATATACTGCGTGTGCACGCGATCCATAAAAATGAATCGCGTTGGAACACGCACACGTAGTACACAGCGCCCATGCATTTTGCAAACGATCTAAATAATTTCATCTTTACCGATTTATTTTTTGGTAAAATTATATCATTTTGAGCGGAAACCTTTTATTGGGTAGTTGCTAATAATTCAATCTTTACTTTCAGAACTTTTCTCCTGTAAACTCGTAGATTTTAGGGGTCATTGCAAATGATACACTGGGCCTTTAACGTGTGAAGATCAGAGCTTCCGTTTTGATAGGCTATTTTTACATCGACCGTTTTTCACTTTTGCACTTTTCTGTTGTAAAAAATTGGAACAAGCAGCAAAAAAAGTCAAGTGATGATCAATTCAACAAATTTGAACTATTTCTGGCGTGGGACAGCACTTACGCATGCGAGCAACGCTTAATAATATCACTCGCCCCGGGTTGGCGTTGCACAAGTGTGAATCCTCCCCGTTCAACTCGGGGTTGAACTCACCCCGGGGCGAGATAAACCGAGTTTGGCTGAAACAAGTGTGAAACGATGCGGGGTGGAATGCGGGGTTGAAAATTGGCATTTCATTCCGGGACGGTCTCAGGGTTCGCCCAACCCGGTTTCGCCCCGGGTTGAGTTCAACCCGGGTTGAGAAGTTGTAGTGTGAAAGGGCCTTTTTAGTCACTAGCCTCTAGAGTGGTGTAGCACCACATTTTCCCCAGAAATTTGAGCCCTAGCCCTGAGTGATCCCCCTCCCCCAAAATGCCCCTACCTTTGACCTTCAACTGACAGAAATGTCAACAGCTCCCCAAGGCCAACTAAATTCTACCAGGTCCACAAACACTTTCCCTGCCTGATTTCCCCAAGGTCCTGCCCAGGCTCCCCTGTTTTACTGTTGTGGCATTTTACAACACAGACCTTCTCATTCTAACAAGTATTTGCTTTGACACTGCAAGACCTGGAACATGTGTTTCCATGGTAACTGCCTAATACACAACCAACATGTGTCTGCCCAACATGTACATATTAGATACTGTACACATGTACGTACATCACCACATGTACATTATTCCTGGGCGACTCCTGCATTTTTCAGAGTCGACTCCAATTTTAAAAAAGAATCTCGACTCCAATTTTAAAAAAGAATCTCGATTCCATTTTAAATTGATTAAATTTTTCACGGGAAAACATTAAGTTTACAAATCGCATTTAACTACCGGTATTTCACTACGGTGTGCCATTTCCTCCATGGCCGCTCACAGCGGTGTGAGAAATGTCCACTTCTGGCCAGAAAACCAGCAAGCGGCTTGCCTTAACACATAAACAAACGGTGGCCTTCAATTAATTACGTCACAGACCGTGAACAAATTCCATAGTAAAACACCGTGTTTACACTCGAATCGGCAAAGGTGGATACAGATCCAGCATTTTTATTGCGACCACAAAACTGAACATTTGCAGCGTTTACACTACACCCCAAATCGTTTCAACTCGCTTCAGAAACCGCAAAAGTCACCACTACATGTAAATGTAACTGCAGCGCATGCGTGAGCTGTAAGGTGTTGCTGCACTAGTGCCAGATTGGTCAATTAAATCTACTACACTGCAGGCACCGCCCCAAGGACACTCAAATTGCCGAATCTGTATTCGGGTAGCGTTTACACTACAAGCGACCTTGACGATTGCAGGGTTCAACCCCGCAATTGCAGGGTTCAACCCTACCCCAAAGGTGACTTGAAAAAGGCGAATCAGACCCGGGTCTGATCCGCCTTTTTCAATTCAACTTTTGCGTTTACACTTAGTGCTTACCCGGCTTCAACTCCCTTTTTTGGAAATTGCGGAGTTCGATTCGGCAAAGGCGAATCGAGTGTAAACGGGGTGAAAGAGTTAAGAGCTTGTACATTAATGGCCTGTCTGCATTGGACTTTTTTTGGGAAAACTTACCGAGACGATGGGTACTTTCCCCGTTTTTAGTCCAATGCAGACAGCCTAGGACATTTTCCTCTCAGTAACTTTTCCCGAGTCTAGCGGTTACTTTTCCTGGCCAACTGCTGCCAGGAAAATTGACCAGGGAACTTTCCCCGAGACAAGTCTAATACGGACACATCGAGACGGTAAAAGCATTCTTGAAGCGTACATCCGGGCCGTTAAGGTCAAACTGCTAAGGGACACTGCACATGCTCTCCCACGGTCTCGGTAAAATTTTACTGTGTCAAAAAGTCCAAATACTGGCCTGTGCCACACACACACGCTCCTAATATGTGGAAATTATAAGAGGCTTATTAAATACTCTTGCAGAATTCGAGTGTTTTGGCTTTGGAATTGTTCGGTAACATGAACAATTTTTAAAGCCGTGTCCTCATTGGACGTTTTTCGGCAGGTTTTACCGAGACGATGGTAAAACAAAAAATAGCAAAATTTTATTGCTGTCCGCTTTTGGACTTTTTTGACACAGGAAAATTTACCGAGACCGTGGGGGAGCATGCGCAGTGTCCCTTCGCAGGATGACCTTCACGGCCTGGATGTATGCTTCCAGAGGACTTTTCCCCGACTCGATGTGTCGCATTGGACTAACACCCCGTTTACACTCGATTCGCCTTTGCCGAATCGAACTCCGCAATTTCCAAAAAGGGGAGTTGAAGCCTGGTAGGCACTAAGTGTAAACGCAAAAGGTGAATTGAAAAAGGCGGATCAGACCCGGGTCTGATTCGCCTTTTTCAAGTGACCTTTGGGGTAGGGTTGAACCCCACAATTGCAGGGTTGAACCCTGTAATTGTCAAGGTCGCTTGTAGTGTAAACGCTACCCGAATACAGATTCGGCAATTTGAGTGTCCTTGGGGCGGTGCCCGCAGTGTACCGTAGTAGATTTAATTGACCAATCTGGCACTAGTGCAGCAACACCTAACAGCTCACGCATGCGCTGCAGTTACATTTAGTGCAGGGTTCTCCCCAGGTTATTTGAAAATGTGTGGGGGCCCAACTGCGAAGCCACGGCGTGGGGTCCGGGGCCCGCTTAAGGGCCCCGTGAAAATTTGTGACTTTACAAGCTTTCTGGTGCATTTTATGAATTCTTTAACTCAGTTTAAGATTGTTTTTGTGCAGATGAATTTTTTTGTTTAAAAAAAAAAATCTTTAAAAATCTTTTTATTTTTTCAACTTGTTTGTATACTTGAGGCAATTAGGGCCGAGTCAGTCTGGGGCCGAGTTTGTACACAATGTAATGGGGGCCGAGTCAGTCTGGGTACGAGTTTGTACACAAGGCAATTGGGGCCGAGTCAGTCTGGGGCCGAGTTTGTACACAAGGCAATGGGGGCCGAGTTGGTCTGGGGCCGAGTTTGTACACATGGCAATGGGGGCCAAGTTGGTCTGGGGCCGAGTTTGGGGCCGAGCCAGTCTGGGGCCGCAGTCGGATACCAGATGTGTGTATGGCTAGCTATGCACGTATATTAATATCGCTTCCGGGTCAGTACCTTTGGGTACATCCGACCACCTCCGAATACTTCCTGTACCATGTGTACGTACGTGCAGGGAATTTCACGTGCAGGGAATTTCCCCTTCAGAGTAAGAGGCCAACCCGTGTTGTAAAACGCATGCTGATTGGCTGATAAAAATAATATGACCCGTTGCTGGTAAATTCTGGCCAATGACGTTAAGTTAACAAAAGGTGATCGGCATGAGTTGGACTGGTTACCGCCCTACTAAAGTCGGAAATATTTTGGTCCGGAAACCAGACTAGGCACGTTCCGGCTCCCGTGGACCAGCATCGGGGGATCGGACTGGGCCAGCCGTACCGTATCGAGAGCGGTTTTTGGTCGGCCGTGCGAATCAGAATGAAGTATTTTTTGCCATGAATTCTCTGTGGTTCTTTTTCCACGAGAGAGAATTTATGTCTGGTAATTTTATTGTATTTTTTAGCATCACCATGTGTGATATTTTTGATTTTTTGTTGTGCGTATCGGGAGCTGAATTTTTTGATCGGCAATTTTTCCTGCGTATCGGGTCGGAATTTCAGCGTATCGGGCCGATACGCACGTTTGTACGTGGGGAGAACCCTGTAGTGGTGACTTTTGCGGTTTCTGAAGCGAGTTGAAGCGATTTGGGGAATAGTGTAAACGTGGCAAATGTTCAGTTTTGTGGTCGCAATAAAAATGCTGGATCTGTATCCACCTTTGCCGATTCGAGTGTAAACGCGGTGTTATCGTCTTGGAAAAAGTTCCCTGGTCAATTTTCCTGGTCAGCAGTCGGCCAGGAAAAGTAACCGCTGGACTCGGGGAAACGTTACTGAGAGGAAAACGCCCTGGGCTGTCTGCATTGGACTTAAAATGGGAAAGTACCCATCGTCTCGGTAAGTTTTCCCTAAAAAAGTCAAATGCGGACAGGCCTTTAGTCACAAGAGAAAAATGTTGATCCACTTCCTGAAACGACTCCACTGTACTTAACGGATCGTTGCTTATTGCCAATGCACAAAGGGTACAAAGGGAGCTTTCAATATTCATGACATGACGCTTATCTGGAATTCTTGGGATAGCATTTGGATAACTGTACATGTACATTGCAAACAATCCTGGCTACACAATGTGTACACAGCCACTATTAACTGGTACAGACTGCATAGATGACCTTACATGACCTTTTACATGACATGAAGCAGAGAAAATGGAACTTGCAGTTACTGTAATGTTAGTTTTTAATTTTATTGTGATGCAGCAATTGCCTATAATGTAGCTGTTTCCGGGCATTAGGCCTGTACATTTTCGAATAATGTAATATTCGAAAATTTGGTTTTATTTTCTTTTGAATATTTGATATTCGATGTGTGAAATTTTGACCCAAATAAAGTCCAGTTTTTGCAAAAATTGATCTCGGCTCAAACTATATAGAGTATGTTGTTATGTAACTTGCATGGACTCCTGCCCGAAAAGTTTTACGGCTTTGAAATGGTGGCAAACATTCTTTTGCAACCCTAATTTGGCCTAAACATAATTTAAAAATAATAATGCTTAAAGGAGCTTGTCTACATTTTTCCAGAAAATACTACCCAGGGGAAGAAAACAGGAAATTTGCAATCTCCAATATGGGTCATTCTATAAATTTGGGGTCCAACGTGTGACATTTTTCTGTCCCCGTTACACCTGACATACTGCTATTTGCCACACAAGTATCATTAAAAATGCCTTCAAACCATATTTTTATGAATTGTATTTTATGTAATCACTTTTTGAAATAGAAGGCATTTAAAGAATATGTCCTGAATTTACAAAATACAACATTTTACAAGATGTCAAATGTAGGACAGAAAAAGTGGACCCCAAATTTATAGAATGACCCATATGGATGTGGAAGCAAAAAGGTTGGTGTAATCACTGCACTGCTTTATGAAAGGGATAAATGGTCGTTTTCAAACTGAAGTGTCCCATACGTAACACCAATTTTGCTGATTTGTCACTGTGATATCTATTAACTGTTTAAAATAATTAATGACCCTGCTGAAAAGAACTTAATGTACTTCTCAAAGGTATGGAGTACACTGGTTCAAAATCTGTAGAGGTCTCATGAAATTTTAAAACTCTGGTCAACAGATATTTCATGTTATTCTGAAATACCCCTAATATCAAACTGCGATGGGAAGTACATGTATGTAAATATTCTTAAAGGAGCGTGTTCAGATTCGTGCGAAAGCGAACGCGAATTTGACGTCACAGCGAATGTGTCACAAAGCGAATTCGCAAAATGTTGAACTAGTTTCAACTTGCACAAATGTTCGCTGCGAAATATTTGACGTCAGATTGACGTGAGATTTGCGTTTGCTTTTAGGTGAAGTACGAACCGGGCTTAACAACCATATAAAATACCTCCCCAAAACACCATCCATGGGAAGAAAACTTGCAATCAAAAGGTTGCTGTAATTACTGGTTGCTTTGTGCTACTAAACTTTGGTTGATTTTTGGCGATATCCTTGGAATTACATGGATTGAGAACGTGAAATTTCAGAATGGTAATGAGAAAAATACAACAAATGATATGGTATCAAAATCTCAATACCCATGGGAAAAATGGGGAGGTCAAAAATGTGATCTGGACACGCTCCTTTAAAGGGCCTGTGACATGCTAAACAACTTTGTGCCTAAGCTTTGCTTCATAATGATGGATTACTTGTTCAGCAAGACATGCTATTGTTCGTTTGGATGTAAAATCAATAAAAGGTGGCCTTTTTCAACTTTGAAGATTTCATTGCAATAAATCACAGACAGAGGGTGCTGTTCGGAATGCATCACGTAAGGAAGACAAAAGGGAAAAGTTAAGAAAAAAAATAAGACTTCAAGTTGGACTGCAGTTTCTACCCCCAGTTTTGTCATGGCTTACAGCAGGAAACATGTAAAACAAACTCAAACAGCCATGGATTACAAAAGTTTCAGGAAAATTGAAAAAAAAGTGGAATCTTTTGTGCACAGTTGAATGTGATTTTTCTGTGTTTGCCTCTTGTGACATAGTGACCTTGGTCATGAATATGCATATTTGCATTAGCATAAAAATAAAAACCTTTGTTTTAACCCACAAAGCAAGCTCCAAATAGGATTTTTATGACTTTAACTGAGTAGAGTGGTTTTAAAGCATAGATTTCATTGATAAAAATCCTAAATAAGGGGCCCTTTAAAGGCCCAGTGGATCATTTGCAATGACCCCAAAAAGTAATGGACGAGTTTACAGGGGAAAAGTTCTGAAAGTAAAGATTGTATTAATAGCAACTATCCAATGAAAGGTTTTCGCTCAAAATGATATAATTTTACCAGAAAATAATCCGTAAAGATGAAATTATTTAGATCGTTTGCAAACGATTTACTTATTTTTGGTTCGCATTTACGCGGTCCAAAATGCATGGGCGCTGTGTACTCCGTGTGCGTGTTCCAACGCGATGCATTTTTATGGATCGCGCGCACACGCAGTATGTGCGCCACAGAGTGCATGACGCAAGCCACATATAGTACCCGATCAACTGAGAACGAATATTTGAAACACCCCGCCAAGACCAGAAAAATGCATATGGATTTTCATGTTTTTTTTTAAACGTGGTACATTTGACAAAGCTGAAATTTCTTCGGATGAGTTTGTTGATGTCTTTCTTTTGATTTATAATGGTTTTATTTGCAGAATCGCTCAAAAACAGATCATCTACAGGGCCTTTAAAGAAATGTCTCATGTGATTTTTGTAGCTAAAAAAGCAGAAATTTACTGGTTTAACCAAATGTTTTTTCTCTCGACACATTTTAAACTAGCACTTGAAAAGGGTCTAAAAATAGACCCTAAACTAACTGCCATTTTCTGTGTTTTCTACTTATTGACTCAGTGAACTTTAAAATAATTTTGCCCAAAAATGGCCGATTTTTTTAAACAATATGTAAAATCTTATTGTATGTTAGGAAAAGTCTGATTTTAACAGAACAGGTAACAAATTTGTGTCCAATCTTGTGTGGCAAATGATCGTAAAATGCACATACCTGGGCAAATTGGATTAGCGGTGACTTCTCCTGTGGCCATGCCGACATCGTTGGTCACGTTACAGCTGATATCTGTGCAGAACTCAGGAGTGAAAGCAGAGCTCCTCCCACTGGTAGTGTATCGCTCTTTGACTTGAGTTTGGTTGAAAATAATTACATAGTTGTTGGCCAGTGGGTTAGAATCTGCACTGCACACGATAGCCTTGTTGTTGTTGGTGTACACCACAGTTACCACTGGAGCGTCTGTTGAATGAATTATTGCATTCTGTATTAAACTTTGTTTTTGGTAAAAATTATGTTGATGGGTAGTTTAACACAGATTCTGTGAGCACACCCCAGAAACAAATTGTAAGGTAGTTGTTCGACTATAAATCATGTAAAAATGCTAGTTTGAATATAAACACAAAATTAGGAGGGCAAAAGGTCAAGATTTTAAACAATACCTTGAAGACTCAATACCAGGATACTGAAACATCTGTATGTGGCAATAAAAAGCTGACATAGGGGATTCAAACATTTCACTTTTTGGTGTTTCAACATATTCTTTACGCACGAATGACTGCACTTACATCTAACATTGAGAGGAAGCGACCCAATCTGTGATAGGGAGATCCTGCCAGTAATGTTTGTTCTACACTCGATGGCATCTTCATTGTAAGCCCTGGTTGGTGTAAATGTCCAAACACTCGTTGTGTCCGTTGCGTCACCGTTCACTGATGTAGTCTCCGTGATACCTGTCTCGATAAGGTTACCGTTCCTGAACCACAGTAGACTAACCGCTGGCCTATAGCCCGTAGCTGTACATGTTAGTTCTCCTTGTATTCCTTCAGTGAGGCTAGCAGGTGATGTGCGTGTAATGGTGGGACGGGCCCCTTGGACTAAATACAACAAAAGGATATAAATGATTTGTTTAAGGCTGTAATTTAATTGTCTGGAATTCTGATTTTGTACACAGTATAATGTACCAGTTCAAGCCCCAATACATCATTTGCAGTTACCCAAAATGTTACTTCATGAGTTGACAAGAAAAAAACAACTAAAAGTGTTAATAACAATGGTAACAAACACCACATGATTTGTTTGTGTAAAATGGTACCTTTGTGGGAGAAATTGCCAAATGAAGTTGGTTTTGTTTTTAAATCGTCTGCAGACAACTATTTTACCATTTATTCATACACGAAAACCATGCATGGATTTTCCAGGTATTACTGTAATATATTACTTCATCTATGAGGCTGAAATTTCTACAAGGCAGTTTATCAGCATTATTCTTAAGTTACATGTATGTAATGCTTCTTGTTCCCATTTTTTAAAGTTTAGCAATCATGTACACTCAAGTGTGCACCACAATGGTACTACAAACATGACAAATACGATAAAATCGTACTAGTTGGCAGGTATGTGCAATGCATGCTAGCTAGTGCACGTGCCGCATAAGATGCATGACGTTGCTGGTTTAAAAATTGCACAGCACAACATTTGCGTTGAACCTACCTTGCGCAGATTTTAAGTTTGCGATGCGCAATTTTTTAACTTACAGAAGTTTAAAATTTGTGCCGCGTACATATATACATGCAATACCCAAAGAAAGCTACATCTACTGTACTGTACTTACTTTCCACTGTCAGCTGTGCAGCACCAGTTTTTGGTGTCATTTCACATCCATAATTCCCTTCATAAGAAATCTGGGCGTTAGGCATAACCAGATCCAGTCGAGTAATAGGGGTAGTTGGTGACACAATCACTTCAACACCAGGATAATCAGCCTGATATACAGTAAGAATTCCATCTTTATCGGCTATTGTTGTTGTAA
The DNA here is from genome assembly GCA_037783545.1 of Henricia sp. BOLD:AAB3569. NCBI lineage: Eukaryota > Metazoa > Echinodermata > Asteroidea > Spinulosida > Echinasteridae > Henricia > Henricia sp. BOLD:AAB3569. The sequence continues at coordinate 485,929 of JBBELK010000161.1, read as the reverse complement.
TACCCTTTCTCCACAGAGCAACGCCTCCTGCAAATTCTGGGTAACTGCAATTCAGTACCGCAGTACCTCCTAAGAGAACGGTCGTGTCTGAAGGCCCAGAGAACACTGCAATGGATGCTGGAACAAACAGAAATAAGGAAAAAAAAATTACGTTTACTGGTCACCACTAATTCTCCTTATGACTTAACCACAAAAACGTGTTAATATTTTAATGGGAAGTGATTTTAGGAGTGAAGAACATTTACTATTTTCCTTGAAAAAACCTTGTTCCCCGATCAGTGGCGACCAGTAAACGGCATTCATACCAAAAACAGAACAAACAATGGAAAAAATACCCCACACGTTTGCCATTTGAGACTCTGCACGAAATCTATGGAGCACGACATAACAATCCTATTAAGTTAAAAAAACCAAACATTTTCAGTGCCAAAATCACCAAATTTAAATTTTGTGGGGCATTATCATGTTATATTAGGAAGAATTAGTGGCAAATGTGTGTGGTATTTACACTTAAATAATTTACCACGATCACTAAATCCACAAAGGAAAACCTTATTGTCAGGCAGTCCAATATGTCAGTTGTGTACACAAAATTTTACCATAAGTGATGTTAAGTACTGTGTAAATATTGTTTCTCAATTATTTGCTAATTTTCACAGTTGACGTTTATCACGGTGCATCCATTGTTCTCTCATTTGCGATAGCACGTGTAATCTTCCGTCGTTATTTTGAGAGAATCACTGTCTCGCTTTGGTTATGTTCATTTTAATAAGGGAAAAGGGAAGATGGCCGCACTATTGTAGTTTTGGGCTTACATTGTACGAACTTACCCAGAGGAAAAGATGCCACCAGAATGACACAAATCACCAGCCTCCAACAAGTATCCATGTTGGTCCCTTTGTAAAGTTGCTATGTATCAGTTTATGTGCACACAATCACAATACACGCGAGAATGCTACTTAGTTGCAGTTTGTTTTACCAACAAAACTACAAAAGTCTTCTCTATGAAGATACGCTATTACTAATTAGATTTCATATACGCCTGGTAAGCTGGTCATCGAGTCCTACACGTGTACTGTCAGCGAAGGAAATTTTCCTGTCTGTTGTTCTGAAATAAACAAGATACATGTAAACAAACTGTAAATAAACAACTTGAAAACAAGATCACTTGGATGAGAAGAATTCCACCTTGGGTTATTCAGAAAGAATTGAGAAGTTGATCATGGCTTCAGTCGTTGTCAGACCTCGTTTGCAAAACACAGGTAGAGACTTGGAAATCCGTGACATCATCAGTCGTGCAGTCGTGACACTATTATTGGTCAAATTCGTAACCTAAGTTTGCAAGCTTGATGGACCGCTGCGTGAAATTGCACTGTAAATCACGCTGCCTTTAGTTTCTGTCATTTAATCTGCCAGGCTGATTTATTTTTGGTACAGGCCTATTGGGGCTGGTTTTCTTTGTATTTGTGCTAAATATCACGGAAATCCACCTGTGCAGTGGTGAGATTTTCCGCCCCAAAATCGGCAGTTGGCATGTGCCATCAACTACATGTACCAGTTGGCATGACAAAGCCTGCGCCTACATATGTATAGCGAAACTTGAATCAAGAATAAATAACATGCTTCGTGCCAAGGGCGCTTTGCATCACATGACAATTTTTTAAGTTGCTGTCTCTTCATTTTTATTGACGATTCCGCACGTAAATTTGACACATTTTAACAAGCATAAAACAGGAACTGCTTGATGAATTTTTGCAACAAAATTATTTTTGATATCCGTTGTGTGAAAATGGGGTATTTTTTTCGTATACATTGAACAAAGATTTTAAGGAAATTACCTCCTGGAATCAACACATAATGTAATTTTAAGATATACTTCCCACTTGCACTTTTGTCGCAAATGTTGCTTTTCTGTAGAAAAATCACGTTTTCTTCTTCAAAAATTGCCTTCAGTTAGTGCACAAGATAACCATTCACGCGCACGCGCAGCGCCCTCTGTTGTCGCGCTTACGCACAGACCGCTCGCCGCGTCATTTTGTGCATTACTTTATGCAGTAATTTTATCATTTATTTATCTCAGAAATGCAACATTTGCGACGAAAGTGTCACACTATGAGCAAAAACATGTACATGTTCATTGTAACCCCATTGTTAGTAACAATGGTGTGTGCCCAATTTCCATTGTTAGATGTTCATAGTGTCAGTGGGAGTATAACTTAGAATTGAATAAGCTATCGATTCCAATATATAAATTTACCCAAATCCGTGTTCAATGTATATGAAAAAATTACCGAAAATGGTTTTAACTCAAAATATAAATGTTGAATTTTTATTCCAAGTCGCTAACACAGGCTGAACATTTTCTAAGTGTTTCCTCACAAAATCTTCAAATTTTCTCAATCGCAAATTTGGGTTTTTCCATCAAATCTGCAGTTATTGATGCTCGAGTCATTTTTAAGAGAAAACAATTTAGAAAATCTTTCATTGTGGAAAGAAACCTTATTGACGTTCTTAATGCATTCATTATGGGATTGGATGACAAAACTGCCCGGCCAAATGTAAGGCAGACGCCAATTCAACAACCTTTTAACTCATTTTCACGAAAACCAAAAAGAGTTCTAGAATCAACCTCCCACCACTTTATCTTTGATACATATCAAACATACTGACAAACATGTCCCGAAACAGAAATGTTGCAAATGCGAGAAATCATCGGGGATTCCCTTGGTAGTGGGAGAGTACTGCGCTTGCAGCTCGGTATGCGCAAATGCAACACGTGCCGTATCAGCACAGCGCTCGTTGGATTGAGTGTGCTGCACTGCGATTCTGTGTTTGTCAGAATGTTTGATATGTATCAAAGTGGTAGGCGGTTGATTCTTGAACTCTTTTTGGTTTTCGTAAAAATTTGTAAAAAAGTTGCTGAGTTGGCATCCGCCTCATAGGTTTACGCACACTTAGCTGGGCAATTTTGTTATCCAATTTCATGATGCATTGAGAACGTCGATAAGGTTTATTCATACCGGCTTAATTTTTCCCGCTTCTAATTAAGGGTGTTTAAAAAAATAAAAATTTAATGATGCTTAAATAATAATTAATTTTAAGGAAAAATATTCATGATCAACTTCTGAATTGCGAACCAACTGGTTAACGGTCGAGTCGTCTCAACTATTCAAGGCGGGTCAGCTGAGCTAGCTGAGCGCGCGTGGAGACCTCTCCTCACCTGTTCTGCAAATGCAAAATACGGTTAAAATAGCACAACAATTGACTGTATGTATGTCGGCCCACCTAGCCTACCTCTTTTTTTCCGACTGCGTCCAGAGGTAAAGATATTGAAGGAATGTTAAATTTCAAAACCGACAAACACGACACCACATTCCACTCGCGCGTCGTCGTGTAAATCAGGATCAGACTGGTTCCGGTTCCACCCAAACCCGTCGTCATGGCTAAAGCATGTCAGAAGACAAGGGACATGACTCATTAATAGGCATGCGCAGAATGCAGTATGAGTCACAGGGGCGTTCGTCAAATATGCGTTCGATTATGCGTTTACTTCCGTTTACAATGAACGGGATGCATGTTTCTTCAAATATGGCGGTTGTGTTCGTTGGTCGTATAAATTCCTCCCAAGCAAAGAAATGACGGTGCGTCAACGCCAAGTTTATGCAGACGTTCGTTTTCGTTTTGACTCGTTAAATTTTGCACACTGGTATCATGAGATCGGAGACTGTGTATTGTTTAGGTTGCCTAGTATACGTTCAAGTCGCTTTGGAATTAAGTAGGAGAATTATGCGCACTTCACACTGTTCGACTATACCCGTTCGACCAAGGCCGCCTGGGGTGCGTTCCACATACGTAAACGTTTGCAACGTTGGCCAACAATTTTGAGTGGAACGTATTGTGCGCCACCAACGTTGGCCAACAAACTTTTCGGCTGCGTTCGGGCGTGTACTCGTGTTAACACAAGTATATCCTGCGCGCGCGAACGGCAAGATTGACGACACTCGGGTCAGTGAGAGCATATGCTCTCGCTACTCCCGGATCCCCTATTAAACCCACCACGATATTTGGCAAAGGGGCTCCCCCTTTAACGCCCCGATACATCAACACACTCTTCCTTTTAGTTAAAGGCACAGGCTCGTCAGCAATGCGCGCCCGCCAAATTCGTGCTCGAAACACGCAGCTCCATGCCTTTGCTATGGAGCTGCGTATTGCGTGGCACACATTTGGCGGGCGCGCATTGCTGACGAGCCTTGCCTTTAATAACGCACCAACTCCCCCTAAAATCTGAAAGGAATTTCTTGGAAATTCCTTGGATGTTTGAGACACAACGGGGAACAATGGTAGGGCTATAAACCGCGAATAGCCGCCATTTCGTGGGGCACCCTCTGTTACTTAAACCGTTCAACAATGGAAGCACAATATGTGCAACGTACCATGCGTGTCCTCAAAGAACAAAGAAACTGTCCCACGAAATGGCGGCTATTCGATACGGGCTATACCCTGCCACATATCGTGCATGCTGCATATGAGAAACGCACGTAGCTACCAGCAAAAAAGCACGTGGCTCTATTAATATTGTTCTCTCCCGATCTGGAAGACAAGCAATAGTGACCTCGGGTCAAGTGAAAGCGCCCTATAACGGTCCTCAATCCTCATTGTGTGCGTATATGGAATAATGGACTGGAAAGCAGTCTACGAAGAACACGGTTGGGCCATAAACAGGCGCTTGGTGGCAGCAGACAGTCATAACGGAACGGGTTTGGTGGGAATTGGTGTGACATAGCAGCCGAAGTGTGACGTGTAGACATGATAATTGACTCTAAACATCATGGCCGTCGGTAAAAGTATACCATTGCAAAAACACAGAGACACGGTTCAGTGAATTTTAGGTTAGAGCCATTGCCTAGGCAACTCACAAAAGATGACGTATTCACTCCAGGATCCAGCAGTCTATTGTGCGTGGTATGCATAGTTCCGACCTGTCAATCAACCGAACCCGCCGACCAATCACAGCAGAGCTAGCAGATGTCACCAACATAGGTCAAAGTGCACTGTACGCTCACAACAACATGATCACGCGATATGTTCTGCCGGCCCCATACAATTTGTACAGTGTTGTATGCGACGATCCGGGTGAATTTTTGGTTTCAAGGCCGGTCGTTTCGTTGACATCCCTGTATTACTGGCCCTTTTTTCTAAGATAACTGTTGACCCTGAAACATGAATACCTTTGAGTTTTCTTCAATGAATCTGTGCTTTCCGTTGAAAGTCCCATTGCTTTGTGCGTTGTGTGTCGCCATTTTTGACGATAGCGTGTGAGCCATAGCAACAATGTCCAAGGGGGCGGGGTTAACTGGGCAAAATCGGAACTATGCATTCACGTCGTAGTCTCGTACACCGAGATGCTGGCCCATCAGGTCTATGCAATAACGGTGAGAGCTCATCGCTGATACTGGACTGTCAGCTACTAGACCGTGTTTCAAATGTTCAAATGCTATGTTGTAACTGTTGTGATTTAATTTGGGAGGGAATTTTTCGTGTTTGACGAGGGACAGCGTCATAAAGAAGTGCCAGCTATACTAAATATGAACCTGTAATGTAATGTGGGCGAAGTTTCTAGTGTCACGTTTCTAGCTATAAGTAAAGACCATTTGGGGCGTGTTCTGGTACTGATTTGTGTCCAGCCTTCTTATCTGAACATGCCCTAACCAATTTTGTTTTTCTAACCAATTTTGCTTTTCCTATTTTCATGATGTCCTTCATCTCACTCCGTACCTCCGAGTCCACCTTTTACGTCATCATTTTGAACAATTTGATCTTTGAACCCGTCTTTATGCTCAGCATGCAGTGAATTGCTAATGGCACACAGGGCACTACGTTTGCCATACGTGCCAACCTACCCACTACAACAACAACAACAATAACAACAACAACAATAACAACAACAACAACATAATGAGCAAAAAGCTTCGCGGGGGTACCGCGGGCCTCAACCAATCAGCGATGGGCTCTCATCGTGATTCCTAGACCTGATGGGCGAGCATCCCCAGCAGGTCCAGGCCGGTACGAGACTAGTACAAGTTAGTATACATATCGTCGATGGCACGGAATATATTGCTTCTGTTTGTCTAACCCCATGCATATGTTGCATACGTTGTCGATAACTAGACTTTACCTCAACTTAAAATAATACGTGCTTTCCATGACAGCTCTCAATGCCGCGTTCGTTGCGTCGCCTTTTTTACGATAGCGTGTGAGGCTTAACAATGTTGGGGTTAATATTAATAGACTAGTTGCGTGATAGATTTGAATAAATGCTAGAGTCCCGCCTTCGTGCTATGGCGTTCGAGTGAGTCAAACACCATACTATTTGGCAAATTGGGCCGTTTTCAGGTGGTGCAAGCTAGTACCTGGAATACCTCGCACATTACTCTATGCATTTTAAGCTGGACCATCCAAAATGAACATGTTGAAACATGTACTTACTGTAAATTTCCGTCAAAATAACAAAATAGAACGTGTTTTTTTGTTTACTTGAATTCGATATCGACTTTGAAAGCTGGAACGTTTCCAAACTGCAAATAAGTGGAGAAACGATTTGGGGTTATGTGACTTGTTTGAAGTTGCCGATCAACATGTTCAATCAACATGGTCCAGCTTAAAAATACATACAGTTTAATGTGCGAGGTATTCCAGGTACCGCACGGTTACCATGCACCCCCTGGAAACAGTCCGATTTGTCAGGTATAGTATGGTGCTTGACTCACTCATACGTGAGCACCATATATCGCGAAGGCGGGACTCTAGGATTTATGCAAATCTACCACGCAACTGGTCTATTGGGAAATCTCGGAACTATGCACGAATGATCCTTATTCTGTTCTGTAGTGGGCGGTCCCGATTATGCAAATATTTGAGAGGACCAATGATACGGTCCTGGACTGTTATTATGCAGTGTGGGCTGTCCCGATTATGCAAATGTTTGTAGACCAGTTGCGTGATAGATTTGCATAACTCATGGAGTCACGCCTTATATTTACATAAATGCTAGAGTCCCGCCTTTGCGCTATATGGCGCTCGCGTACGAGTGACTTAATATAAGCACCATACTATATATCTGGCAAATCGGCCCCGTTTCCAGGGGGTGCACGCTGGCACATGGTAACCGTGCGGTACCTGGATTATATTGGGACACCTAGCCATATTCAGTACAACAAATATTTCACCAGATAAATAATTCTCCAGTCTTTAAATAAAAGAACTTAAACCAACGCAGCATGGACACCGCTTTAAAAAAAATATACCCAACCTCATGGAATGACCCAATTACATTAATATAATAATCAGCTGTATCAAAACCTTTCGGCAAATCCTGAACTATACAATATATTCATTTGTTATCTAACTACATGTATTAAAATACAGTGAAAGACTTCGTATATATTTCTTCTTTTGTAAAAAAATATAAATCATTTTATATACAGCATTCATGCATAGTTTACTAGCAAAGAGACAAATTGCTTGCTCTATGGACCGTATCGAATAGCTGCCATTTTGTGAGGCAACTTTTGATATATAAAATTGATCAACAATGCAAGCACAAAATGTGCAGCCGTGCGTGTCCTCACGGAACAAAGAAACTACCCTACAAGATGGCAGCTATTCGATATGGTCTATACAACATTGCAACAAACTTGTTATATGCAAATACATGTGTATGCAAAAATAAAAATGTAAAATATAAAATGGCACATCATGTATATTAATAAAAACAATTCATAAAATATATTACAAAAAACCTTGGGTTGGAATCAACATTAGTCCCATAGACATCATAGAGTTTTAAATAACGCCCAAGTAGATTCTTGTGATCTGATTGGACGATAACAGGTCACGCGTCATTCAATATTTAATCCATTTAATGCTACATCACTAACCGTGCAATTTTGTTCCATACGTTCTTTTCCATTGCACGGTGCGCCCTCGCCCACTGTATAGCGCGTGTGCGTGTACAGTATTGTATGTGTATGACTATGTGCGTGTCAAATGTATAACGCGACCCCCGACACAAAAACCTTTTAACAACTCGCAAGCGACATAGCGGGTTTTGTACTTAGGACGGTACAAAGTGACAGTGTCACCAGATGTCCTACTTTCCAAATACAGCACGGGACTGGAATTCCCTGACCAGTATCACTGATCCTAAGATGTTCCAGAAAGGATCAGCTACTGCTAATCATGCATCTCTTGACTAGCTGCCCTCTGGCCTCCCATCCTCACATTGAGTGATGCTCCAGTTGGAGCTAATCAATTATCCTATCAAGATCAAGATCAAGACGGACGATGAAATAAACTCGAAGGGTAAGCCTGAATAATTTGTACAAAAATAAAGTAGGATGACAAGGATCTACTTGGGCGTTATATAAAACAAATAAAGAATGTTTTAATTCGTGCAATGGGAGGAATATTTCACCTCTTGAAAATATTCATCCCATTGCACTCAAACATTCATTATTTGTATACTAATGCATGAAAATACTTATATCAATATTACGGTAAACAATACTTATTTATCATATAAAGCTTTTCCAAGTATTTACAACGTTGTAACAGCATAATTCAAAACTACATGTAAGTACTGATCAACAAAATGGAAGATTGTATCTTGGTCTCTTGGCCATTTCCAGACTTTTCCCCTTGATTTCTGGAATAGCTCCCTTATGTATACACTCCTTTAGCAGTGCTTTGCGCGCGCCACTTTAGTTTGCCCGCTCCAACCACTGCTAAACTTCGCCGCATATCCTGCGAAGCCAATCAGCACACCGCTTACAAAATCGTTAGGATTGTTGCACGATAGCCAATCACAATCGGGTATCGCGCCGCGCCTCCTAACGTTCATGCATATGCATATATACAGCCGGTCCGCAGCGCGAGAAGTGAAATATACGCTTGCAAAAAAAGACGATGAAACACACCCCAAAAATCGGCAAATATTTCCCACTGCTAATACTCAAAACAGTCCATGTTTCCCTTCTACACAAAGAATATGTAATATTCTACCCATAGATAATGAAAACTCTACGTACATTTGTCTAGTCCAGTCGGGATCCAACGAAATCTAACGGCATTCCGAAAAAACAGAAATAAAAAATTACCGCCGTGGCGCCGTTTGGTTTCCCGTAGTCTGATTGGCTAACGATGACGTCATTGCTCGTTCCAGATTAGACTGCTTTACGGTCCACCTATTTTGCGTTGGTTAAGTTGTACGCAAAGAGCTTTATTGAATCGCCCCGAATTCAAGTACACATACCTTATTTTTTTAAATATCTATATTTCTCTTCTTTGAACAGTATTATTAAGCCCCACTAAATCAAAACCAATAAGCTATTAAAACTCAAAGCATAGCCAATAAGCCAGGCGTGCATTTAATCAAGTTTTGATAAGTTTTTACTTAAAATCACTTAGCAAGGATTTGCAAGTTCAAATTTAAATCTGAAGATTTTACTTTGTTGTACACAAGATTTAAGTAAAGGTCAGCTACTCTATTTCCAAATCTTCTGTTTCCTTGCTCTATGTTTACATCTGCCCAAATAAATGTAAATAAACTTTGGGAAAAATATATATTATGGTCTTGTTTTTGTGACACAGAAACACATCATGACATAAAATGATAGACTGTTAACGGTTTTCTTTATTTATTCACTGTCACACAACTTTACACAGTCACTACACAACTGATAAATATGACATGGTGGATTTCAAAAACGTAAATATTGCCATTGCAAAAATGTAACCCATAATACACTGTACATGCAAAACCATCTGCTGAATAAATAGTCACATCAATTAAAAGGTTTTGCTGTTGCAGAGAGTACATCATGAAGAAATATTATTAATTAAACTCCTTAACAGCATTGGTCAATTCCAACTTTTTGAATAGATACTGAAAATAAAGAATACTCTCCGACGATATTTATTAAAAAAAATTTTTTTTTTAAATATTTAAATTGGAACACAGCAAGATGTTTGTTTGACGGTGAGATTTCTGGTCCAAACAGGGTAGTTTGTGTTGCGAAACAGACTTGTGAAACCAGCGACAGTTTGGGGAGATTGTTGTCTGTGTTTGTGCAAAATTTCAGTGTAAAAAACATGCCCTTTGTAAGTTTTAGCACACAAAAATGATTATCAGTTCCTCTTCGTGAGCTTCGCCGAGTGCGTAGTTTTCATTCCAGGCGTAAATGTGTGCTATTACGTTGACAACGACGTTGCGTGTCCCCCACGTGTGCTACGTACTCGACTCCTGCTGCGGTATTTTTTCCGTATACATTGAACAAAGATTTTAAGGAAATTACCTCCTGGAATCAACACATAATGTAATTTTAAGATATACTTCCCACTTGCACTTTTGTCGCAAATGTTGCTTTTCTGTAGAAAAATCACGTTTTCTTCCTCAAAAATTGCCTTCAGTTAGTGCACAAGATAACCATTCACACGCGCGCGCAGCGCCCTCTGTTGTCGCGCTTACGCACAGACCGCTCGCCACGTCATTTTGTGCATTACTTTATGCAGTAATTTTATCATTTATTTATCTCAGAAATGCAACATTTGCGACGGAAGTGTCAGTGGGAAGTATATCTTAGAATTGAATAAGCTATCGATTCCAACATATAAATTTACCCAAATCCGTGTTCAATGTATATGAAAAAAATACCCATTCTTCATCTCCACCCTATCATACACACATGATTTCGCGGTAAAAGAAGAGCTTGAAAAATGTGATTTCCCCACCTTTCTATATGGATGTACATGATCACGATGAAGGATTAGTGATGTCCGTGAAACAAATACTTACTGTGTAAAACCACACTAACAACCAGGACGAAATAATGACAAAAAAAGTCGACGCGACAGTGGGCAAAGCAACGTTAGTGTTGACGTACCTGGGCGCAGCCATCTTTACTGTGTCGATGCAGGTCATGTGACAGAACCAACGTCAGGTGACAGAATCTAGCCAATCATGGCAAGTGTCATCCAGGCTCGGTGTTGGGTGACGTCACACCCACGCGCTTCGCAGGATTTGCGGCGAAGTTTAGCAGTGGTTGGAGCGGGCAAACTAAAGTGGCGCGCGCAAAGCACTGCTAAAGGAGTGTACCTTATGTATAGCGTACATCAACATTGCAACTGGAAGCAACTCAACTGATCGGTTGCTGTCGGTGTGTGCATAGCGCGCTCATCGACAGCAACTGAGAACGTCCAGTTTTCAGAGCGCGCACAACGACACGGCAACTCGGTAAAGCCAAGAGTACATTGACCTTGCAACTGGAAGCAACTCAACTGATCAGTTGCTGTCGATGTGTGCGTAGCGCGCTCATTGGCAGCAACTGATTAGTTGCGGAACTAGCAGCAACTGAGAACAACCAGTTTTCAGAGCGTGCACATCGACACAGCAACTCGGTAAAGCCAAGAGTACATTGACCTTGCAACTGGAAGCAACTGTTGCTTTCAGTTGTTGTCGATGTGCGCGCACGTATTCAGACATACACGTGCAACTGATGGCAACTAGTTGCAACTACGCGTACATCAGCGCAACTGACCGCAAAGTACAACTAGTTGCCAGAAAGTAGAACATGAGCAACTCGCGGCAACTGGGATTGTTTTAGTTTTCAGTAGTTGCAAGTGCGCGTACATCGACCTTTTTTAAGCAACTGATCAGTTGCTCCCAGTTGCCGCTATTTGCTTCCATTTGCCGAAAATACCAGTTGCCACTAGTTGCTTCGAGTTGCAATGTCGATGTACGCTAGGCTTTACAAATCTTAAGAACGTCAGTAAACAAACACATGGAAAGTTCACATCCATAGTCGCATTATTTGTTTGAAAACTGACAATCAGTGGACAATGTTGCCCGTGTGATTCACAATAGACTTGAACATGTCAATTATCAGTTGGTACTGCGGTAAGTTCTATTTTAAAACTTCCCCTGAAATGGTTTTGTCTGAAGTGCTATAGTCTTTGAGAAATTAGTCTTTTTCGTCTCATACGAGACAAATTCAATTCGCCCTCAAACCACTTCGCCCGAGTGCCATTTCGCCCCAAATCACTTCGTCCAAACACTACATCGCCCAAATGCTACTTCGCCCCAAAACCACTTCGTGCACAGGTTCAGGGCGAAATGGTTCAGGGCGAAGTGGTTTTGGGGCAAAATGACTGCAAACCCTCTTTTGACCGTTTTCTCAAAAGTTAGACAAAGTACGGAGTTGGTTTTTGCTCAGGTTGGTTTTAATCATGCATATAGTTGAATGCTTTCATTTTGAACAGCGCCCTCACAAGGTGAGCACTGATTCACCGCCCGAGGGTGCTGCTCAGCACGCCCGGACGATTTTTTTAGCAGTGGAGAACACTGCATCAGTACGTTTGTTTTGGGGGAAAGGGAGGGTACAATGTAGTTTTAAAATGTTCAAAATAAGGCTGCTTAGTGGCCCCTGCATAAGCAAAAATTATAAAAAATTATAAACTTATACAAAACAAAGCTACTGTATCCTCGAGTCATGATATTTCACGCACATAAGCCTTTATCACTGTTTTGACCACAATAAAGCAGCCAAAAAGAACCTTTAGGCTCCTTTATCAGATTCCTTATGTCCAACCCTACCTGGGAGTAAAATTTCAAGAAAGAGCAACGTCGCAGTACGACGCCAGCTTTGTTTTTGCAAACGCATGCGAAAGTAGACTTGCTAAAAAGTAAATTGGCAGACTAGTCACATGTCACACTACGGTGTCCCAGTTGTGCCCAGAATCTGGAAATTAAGCTTCCAGAAGAAGTGCTTTCTAAAACTATGATTCAGTACATTATATAAGGACATAATTGAAAGATAATTTGAGTTTTGGAGATGATTCAGTCATATACACATAAACTGCACGCTTTTTTTGGAACATCTATTTTAATTACCAAAACCAGCAGTGAAGTTGACTGAAGAAGGTCGGAATGGGCTCAGGTCCGCTATATATTGCCGTTGATTTCATTTTATTATGAAGCCTTCGGTTTCTTTGTTTTTATCATGTTTCATTATCTGTATGTTTTTCTCTCGGTCCGTCTTCCTGGTGGGGTGAGAAAAAACACAAAATTGTATTAAAATTCTATGTAAATTATTATGATTATGAATGTACCACTTGTAAAATGTGTTGTAGAAAGTTTGATAAAATAATTTAGTTACAACACTCACGAAAGAATATATGACTCCATCATAGATTAATTTAATAGATTAACCAGTTGAAATCGCGGCTTTGACTCCATACTTTTGTTTATTTGATAAAAGCCTTTGGCCCACACACAACCAATTAATTAAACAAATTATGACTCAGCAGCCCTGCAGGTGCATAAAGCTTTAAACAGACTCATCACAGAGCAAGAAAATATACCCGTTTCCTTGCCGGCCCTATGTAAATGAGTATTACATTACAAAATTATAAAAAAATGTGTGGAGATATTTAAAATGTCTCGCCGCAATTTTTGTTTCATTTACAACTTATTTTCTTACAAAAATTACGAAATATTAAAGCAGCTAGCATTACATTTTGTAGTCCACACCGAGTATAAGTTTTAAAGCAGTAATATTTCGATTTGAAAGCTATAAGACTGATGTCTTTTTTTTAGCTCCGTACCTTTCAAGGCGCCCGGGAAGGCTTTGATTTTCCATATCTATGTGCAAAATGAAAGATAACGAGACCAACAACTTTCAAGAAAAATCTGACGTCACTGCGTGATCTCAGTGAAAAGATACGTGAAGGAAAGCGTCCGCGCGCGAAATTACATGTGCGTGAATTTAGATGACTGTAGGATACAGTAAATAAATCGGGGGAACACAGTTGGCAAGAATTGAAATGACAACAAACCGAAATACAAGAAATCAAAAGCAACCACCAAAGATTCAAATGAATTCATGCCTCAACACCAAGTCACAAAACCCAAAATGCATATAAACATATTAACAGAAAACTGACGAAATGTCTTTTTTTTAAGTCAGTGAACGAAAATTCTGTCAAAAGGGGTAAGGAGAGGGAAATATAATGCAATCGTTTTTAATATTCATACAGTATACAATATATGGTACATGTATGGTGCCCACATGTAATCACAATGGAAATGAAATGACTAAATATGAGAGCAAAGTCATATCCTCATCAGGATTCAAACCCGAGACCTCTGACACACCGGGCAGATGCTCTACCACCTAAGCTACAGTGTATGAGGCACAGTGGTTTTCCCCAACACCTCCGACACACCAGGTAGATGCTCTACCAGCTGAGCTATAAGGCACAGTGGTATACTCCCTCGGGTTTCTCCCAAGATCTCTGACACACCAGGCAGATGCTCTACCAGCTGAGCTATGAGGCACAGTGGTATACTCCTCAGGTTTCCCTGTAAGACCACAAATCTTTCTCTCTGTGTTGCATACATTGTGTAGATGCACAACTGAGCAGGGGGTCCAATTTCATAAAGCTGTTTAGCAGAAAAATTTGTTTATTTAAACATTTGTTTGCTTTATAAAAATGGGTTAATAGTCAAATTTTTATGTCAACTTGTGTTTTTCACAGTAACATCTGCTATTCTTGCTAAGAACACAAGTTGACATAAAATGTTGATTATTAACCCATTTTTATAAAGCAAACAAATTTTTGATTAAGCGAATTTTTCTGCTAAACAACTTTATGAAATTGGTTCCAGGTCTGAAAGGTCTCGGGTTCGAATCCCAATACGGACCATATGAATGACTTCTCTCCTCCTATCTGGTATTTACAATACAGGGTGTCCCAGAAAAAACGAAACCGAGATTTATCTATGTTTAATCATACTTTAATCTCAATCTTGAATAATAAATGACACATATTTAGAAAGCTTAGTTCCTCATCTTTCATTTGATACCACTCATATGATACATACATGTACTTCACGCATGAATGAATAAAGACAATATGAAGCAGGGCTACCAAAAAGTCGTTTGCACAACGATGCCTGAATTTTGAAGAAATAATTCACATTTCTAAATAGTTCATTTCCTGCCCTTTCGTATGATACCTCAGTCAGGAAAAATGAGCCAGGGATGACAGAGATATCCTGCATTTAAATATGGATTGAATTTCCATGTTTTTTTTTAAATCATTCGTTTTTTTCACACCTGACCGATTTTTCGCATGAATGGATTCGGAGATGGTCACTTGTGTATTAAAAACGTGCGTGTTGAAACCCCTGAAATTCAGGTATCGTTGTGCAAATGACTTTTTGTTAGCCCTGCTTCATATTGTCTTTATTCATTCATGCATGAAGTATGTATCATATGAGTGGTATCATATGAGTGGTATCAAATGAAAGATGAGGAACTAAGCTTTCCAAATATGTGTCATTTATTATTCAAGATTGAGATTAAAGTATGTTTAAACATTGATAAATCTCGGTTTCGTTTTTTTCTGGGACACCCTGTATATTGTATGATTTTACCTCTAAAATGTTCTAAGTTTGTTGAAGTTTTCAGCCTTTGTATGATTTACAAAAGGAAATCCCCACCGTAGAAGTCTTGGGCAATATAAGAAAGGTACATGCGAATCTTTCCACAGTAAAGGGGGCATTTTGGCAACACAGACCATATTTTCTAGAAAATACCTTTGTCTGGTCTCAAAATAAAATAAATAAGTTTCAGTTGTTCTGAAGAGATAACTTAGGCCCAAAAAGGGTTACAAATAGTGTGACAACATGCCTTTCTAAAAACCTTGTGTACAAATTTCCAATATACGCTCTTAACCGGGACGGATACTTGTTACATTTTACGCCGTCCCGGTTACGAGCGTATATTGGCAATTTGTACACAAGATTTTTTAAAAGGCATGTTGTCACACTATTTGTAACCCTTTTTGGGCCCAAGTTATCTCTTCAGAACAACTGAAACTTCTTTCTTTTATTTTGAGAATGAAAATATGGTCTGTTGCCAAAATGCCCCCTATACTGTGGAAAGACTCACGTACATACATGTATATGTACACAGAAAAAGGTAACAGCATTCCCAATGCAAGGTGCATGTACTTACTCAGTTTTAGTCTTGTTGGATCCGAAGCAATACAGTCCTGTTACAAGACAAAAAAAACCAAAACATTTAAATCATTTGACCAGAAAAAAACAACACAAATCGAAGATAAAAGTAGTTCAAAGTGTCCAATGCAATGATTCTGCCATCCCCTTGCAACAGCGCCTCTTTAACACACTCTCCTACTCATGCATGCCAAGGTCCTGTTGAAATCTGCCTCATTTCGCTGTGGAAGCAGCGACAGAAATCTTGTCGCCGCTCTGGGACAATCGGGACGCTTGGCAGTACATTGCGGCGTTCAAATACACACTCGCAGATTGTACAACTAAGTTTACATAGTGCAATACTCGGTTGCCCGGGCCGTATCCGCGTTGGTGATTGCCTGCTATTTAAAGCCTACCGGGTACAGGGAAATGGGTCTTTCTATAAATTAGGGGTCCAATGTTGGTGTCCCCCGTTACATTTTACATCTTGTTTTTGTAAATTCAGGACACATTCTTTAAATACTTTCCAACTCAAAGAGTGAGTACGTAAAGTACAATTCATTTAAAATGGTTTAAAAGCCATTTTAATGATTTTTGTACGAAAAATAACACATATCAGGTGTAACGGGGGACACTAAATGTCACACTTTTGGACCCCTAATTTATAGAAAGACCCAATTACGTTCCATTCACATTTGTCATCATGCATCCCTGTTATTAATTTCAACAACTGCGGAGAAAATAAAAACGTTCTCGGAAATTTCGGTAGGAAGGGGTGGTTCATGAAGAACAAAAACCCAATCCAATTTTTGGAAAAGCATAGGAATTGTTTCTCTTCAGCATAACATGACAACATTGATTAAATTACATCAAAATTACTCATGTGTGCATTCGCTAAGCGTAACAGCCGCCTAACTCGACAGCTTTGCATGAAGGGGATTGTAACGGTACTTAGCAGAGTGGAAATTCCCCGCGATCTCAGGATATCATACCTGCCAACATTGCAGAGTTAAAAAGAGAAGAAAAAAAATCGGACTGTAGTGAAACTTGCAACAGTCGCTTTGGTACAACGGTCAAGTTGACCTATTACTGCACCAGTTTTCATATATCACTTAACGAAGATCAACCGAAGAGCGACTGCTAACGAAGATCGAATGAAGCTGTGGGAGGTCGTACATGTGCGTCGCGCATCAAGTGCCGAGCTTCAAGCATCTAGACGCGCTGTGTTTTCCATTGGCGCGTCAAAAACAACTCTTGCTAGGCGCTCGACGCACAACGCGCTTGTGCAACAGGCCTGTCAAATCGCTTCGTCGAACGAAGGGAGCTGTTCACATTACAAATTTGCTTCATCAAATAAAGCAATCTCTTCATCGAATGAAGCGATTCTAATCATCGTCGAATGAAGAGGCGTGCATTCACATCAGGAAAACTCTTCGACGCTTCATCATCGAACGAAGCAATTTCTCTAGTGAAAACGGGATCATACTTACTCTTATAGTAGCAGATCACGAGTACTATCACAACCACACCAACAGCAATGATGACGCCTACGACAATACCTACGATAATTGCTGGTTCTAAGCCTTGTTTCCCTGCAAATTAAACGTCAAAACAAAAAAGATATTTGATCAAATCTACTGAAAACAAAGCAGCTGTAATCTGGTTCATACCAAAGTTGCAGTTGAGTACTTTCCAAACGCATCAAAACGTGTTGTCTAAAGCCTGGGACAAACTGCCACGATAACTCTCAACCTGACAAGATGTCATGTCTGAGATAATAGGGAGTTTATGGGCGGGGGTCACACGAGAAAATTCTCGTAATTACTCGATTGTGATACGATTGTAACATTTCCAACGACGACCGGCGTCAGACGACAAACTTATTATAATCGGATTGTAATCGTATTTTAATAAAGTGGGGTCACATAAGCAACACAATCTCTTAATCATGTTGTCATCCATCCCATAGTCCTTTGCGGTGGCTTTCCCTGTGTTGCGTGTGCATGCTTGCTGCCTGGAGTGTGCCGCGCGCACCTGGTGCCCTACGAATGAAAAAGTAAACCAGGCGCGCAGTGAAGCAGAAAGTACGCGCGCTCGAGGCCAAGGTTACCGCAGAGGCTTATGGTATGGATTGTAATATAATTAGGCCAAACAAAATAAATGCTGTGTTCACGGTAACCCGACCTACATGTACCTGGAATTGTTAAGGCCAAATTGCCGACCTCAAACTTTTTATTGCCAATTTTCAAGTTGATAATTTTAAATCAGCACTATTTGCAATCATTTCCAACGAACATAACATTTTCTGCACTTGTACATGAACATATTTAATAGTCTTAATAGAGCTTCAAACATTGCAAAACAACACGCAAATGCATGAACTGAAGTGTAAAAAAAAAAGACAAAATTAAATTATTTTCCTACCTACCTACATGTACCTGGATGTTTGGCCTTACGAGATGGGGTCACACGTTTTTTTGCCAAATTATTGTAATATGATAACAATCGTATTCTAAAAATCATATTCGAAAATTTACCTTTTTTTCGTACAGCTTTTAAATCTCACCCTCTTAGTCAAAGCTAATGAAACCTACTCAATAAAATTTGTCGAGTCTTGTTTGCAAGATGTGACATTTTGGTTAAAATCTGTTGGAAAATGACAGTTATTTAAGATCAAAAGTAGGACCTGTTTTTTTGGACACGTAGTACATTTATGATTTACACGTACGTTTTCCTCCCTTGTTTGATTTGATTTACATCTACAATACACATGTACATGATGTACTTCACAGGCATATTACATGTTTAGTAGGAAGTCAATGTACTGAGGCTATAGACCATTCCCATGATGCCTTCCTTGTACACGTCTCCACCATAGCTGGGACGCAGCTTTTTCCAGTAAATGGACTGTGTATTTTGCGCATTGCACTCTTCGCACACACAAACTTACACCAAGCCTCTTTGCGCGTAATTGCCACGCGCATCACTTTGAGAAAAAGCAGTGTGGAAGGAATTTCCGTTCATGCTAATTCCGTGGAAGAAATTCGAGGTGAAACAACGCACCGAAAACCACAGAATTGAACCGAATTGAATGTTGAACGGAATACTGTAAAAGCCAATATTTTCGCGTACAGATATTTTCGTGCATTTAAACATCACTGACATTTTTGCGAGTTGTTAATTTCGCGGATGGAAATTATGTCACCTTAACATTCACAGAATTGTCTCATTAAAATTACATTTAGTAAGAAAAATACTTTCAAGAATGCAGGCCTACCAGCGATTAATAAATAATACAGCGCGTCAATCGTAAGTTACCAAGCACAGTAGCGCTCACACAGTGTGCGACTGTGACCTAGTTTAATAGGCAAGCCTAAACACGCATGATGAGGTGATTGCCCTGGGTGATTGCAGGTTGCGGTCTAGTGAGGTGTGCGCTGTGTGCAGCTATAGGCGCGTGAAGTGTACACAGCTATAGGCGCGCTAGGGGCATGCAACACGTGTCAAGTACAGTACAAGGTCATGACCTGATTAGTATTGTATCGGGTTGCCGACCTTTTGTTTCAGGGATCGCCACAATTGTTGCAAATAATATTTTCGCGGGTTGTTATTTTCGCAGGCTCTGTCTGGTGCGCGAAAGGGGCGAAAATAAAACCACCGCGAATATTTCAGCTTTTACAGTAGTCTATACATAATTGAGTGATTTTCAGTGAATCGTTTCACTCCAAAATTTCCTCCACATCGCTTGGTCTCAAAGCGACGCGCTTCGCAATTACGTGCACGCGAAAAGGCTCGGTGTGAATTCACCAATACAACAAATGCGTAAAATGTTTGAAGTTACGACACAATGAGCATCATCACATAACGCATGTAGTTCATGCACTGGCTGCGTCCCAGTTATGTGGGACATACATGTACATGTACAGTGCGGACAGCCTAGGAAGTTTTCCTCTCAGTAACTTTTCCCGAGTCCAGCGGTTACTTTTCCTGGCCAACTGCTGCCCAGGAAAATTGACCAGGTAATTTTTCCCGAGATGATAAGTCTAATGCGGACACATCA
Organism: Henricia sp. BOLD:AAB3569; assembly: GCA_037783545.1. Taxonomy (NCBI): domain Eukaryota; kingdom Metazoa; phylum Echinodermata; class Asteroidea; order Spinulosida; family Echinasteridae; genus Henricia; species Henricia sp. BOLD:AAB3569. The sequence continues at coordinate 465,812 of JBBELK010000161.1, read as the reverse complement.
AGTCGTTAAAAGCGCTCCGAAAACGTACGTCAGGGCGGTGAAGGTCAAACTGCGAAGGAACACTGCGCATGCTCTCCCATGGTCTCGATAAAATGTTCCCGTGTTGAAAAAGTCCAAATGCGGACAGCAGTAAAATTTAGCAATTTTTCATTTTACCATCGTCTCGGTATTTAAAGATAGTATACATGATTGGTAAACTGTTACAAATAGTTTTATCCCCCTGTGTGATTGAAGATATGCATGATTAAAACCAACCTGAGCAAAAACCAGCTCTGTACTTCGTCTAACTTTTGAGAAAACAGTCAAAAAAGGGTTTGCAGTCATTTCGCCCCAAAACCACTTCGCCCTGAACCACGGCCTGTTCACGAAGTGGTTTTGGGGCGAAGTGGCATTTGGGCAATGTAGTGTTTGGACGAAGTAATTTGGGGCAAAATGGCTCTCGGGCGAAGTGGTTTGGGCGAAATGGCACTTGGGCGAAATGATTTTGGGGCGAATTGAATTTTCGTCTCATGAGACGAAAACTAATTGTTTTACTCATTTCTCAAAGACTATCAGACAAAATCGTTTCAGGGGAAGTTTTCTACGGTCATCATGTTTATATTGTGTAAGTTGGGCGTAAATCTGTGAACATTTCTGATTTTCGAGATTACCAATGATGTACTGCCTTTAAACCTCCCGAAAAACAGGTCCAATGCGAACATGGTTTAAAACTGAATGTTTCTTCCTAATCTTCTAATACCAATCTGTACATGTCATTGACGCCGATGTTGCCGTTGACTTGATGAGTGAAATACAAGTCAATAAAATTTGAATGCTTAAAAGTACATTGGGGAAGAGTGCTTCTTTCAATTTAACAATTAAATACAGAGCAAAATGTCCAACTTTCCGTTTTCGATCCTTTGCATGCAGTCTGGCGGCCATTTCGTTCCAGCATATCAGGAGCTTTATGCTTTCATTGTCACATCATTAAAATGTTAAGAAAACCTACCACAAACATGGCCGCCGGTGGAAAGTGTATATTCTAAACATGCAAGAAAGGTTAAGTCAACAATTCTGTGTTTAGTCCACTGTATTGATACATGTAGCTTTCAAACACGTTCAACATCCAGGAATGTTTGGGTGTCACAGGCCACATGCGTACACAGACGCGCCAATAGACGCACATGAACATGCGTTAAAAATACCCACCAGCGTTCATGTACATGTACTTTCATTCGAAAATGCCGCAAGCACGCATTGCGATATGTTTAAATTATTGAGCATGTACTCCGCTTGTAAAAAAAAAGTTTTTACTTGATCACAATTTAGCCTGAAGAAAGACAGCCGTGGCGCAACAACATAAAGCAAGGATAAGCAACAGAGGTACGTGCATTCGATGCGCTTTTTTTGCTCTTTTTCCTGGTTAGCACTCGGGCCACGATTGTCAAATGACACCCAAAATGGTGGAAGCCGTGACAGCACCGTAAAGCTATCAATACAAAAGGGGAAATCTTTACACATAAACTCCTAAAAAAACGTTCGGAAAGTCAAGTTTGACTGAGGAATTCTCTCTTGTTACTAAATCATTTCCCTTGAATTTGGTATCATTGGAAAGCCCCGTTATTCCTCTTTACAGTGATGTGTCATTTGTTATGATTAATTAATTGGGGGGATGTGCAGTATAGTGGAATACAGGGATGGGTGGAAAGTGAAATGTCACAATTCACTGCTATTGTCATGCAGTGCATTCCCCTTGGAGGATGGGAATGTGTCAATGCACTTTTTGACAATAGCAATGCATTTTGTGACATTTCACTTTACACCCGCCCCCGTATTCAGCTGTGCTGCACATCCCCCAATTGCTTAATCATAACAAATGACACATCGTAAAGAAAAAGAACAGGGCTTTCCAATGATATAAAATTCCAGGAAAATTATTTTGCAACAAGAGAGAAATCGTCAGTCAAACTTCGAACTTTTTTTTAGGAGTTTACATGTAATTAAACATGTGTACAGATGTGTGTACAGCCGGCAATATGGAAGCATGACATCACCCCTAAAATACATTTGGAGTTTGGAAGGGAACTGTTTGGCAGGCAAAATGGATTCCATAGGAAATGAAGAGAGGGTTAAAATTATTGTGAGAGGTTTAGGGTCGAGTAAAAAAGCATGCTTTGAATTGAGGAAATGGAATATCAGTGGCGGTTAGTTATTGGCTCTGTACATGTACATGTAAGATGTGTGGAAAATGTGCTCTAATAAGAATAAAAAATGCTGGTATGAATCAAGGAGGTGGTGACTGCCATGTTGGCTACATGTAAACAATTAAGAAAAGTCAAAGTAGTAATTGCAATTATAAATTGCACTTACTATTTTGACTTTTCTTAAAGGAGCGTGACCAGAGTTTCTGGAAAATAGTTTTCGATGTAACTTACCAATATTATCGAGTAACTCCCATACACACCTCCCATGTCCCCAAAACCCGAAAACATTCGCAATTTCCAGTAACAAATTGAACAAAACTATCGAGTCGGCTTTCAGCGGATAAACGTTGATACTGGAAAATTAGTTTACAAATAATCGGTGGATTTTTGACGATATCCTCGGAAATATGCGGCCTAGAAGCGCGGGAGTTTCAGTTTCGTAATCAGAAAAATATAACGGATGTTATGATATAAAAATCTCATGACCCATAAGGTAAGTCCCGGGGAGTTATGGGTAAAAAAAAGTGATCTGGTCACACTCCTTTAACTTGTACATGTAGATTAGATTTTAATTTGTGTAAATACCATATACATATATATTTATGTATTATTGTTTTGTCATCCAATCATTTTGGAGAGCCCCCTGAGGGAAACTAGTTTCTTTTGGGCAATCCTGCGGGAGCTTATTGGATGTCGTTTTTATTTTTATGTTAATTTGCAGTTTTGAGGTGTTCCCCCCCCCCCCCCCCCCCTTTATTATTTATTATGATCATTATCTGTCTGTAGTTCTGTGACATTAAGTGTATATCCCGGAAAATGAAATAAATACTTATATTACACGTGTAGCATACATGTAAATGCCGGTGTTGCGCTGAGTAGTGTGAAAATGTAGCGGAATTGAACAGTGGTTGAAATTTTGAATGGGCGACAGGTTGGAACTGTGTAGATTGCGACATGGGTCGGACAATATACATGTACTTAGTGTGAAAAGGCCTATAGATAAAGCCATTGCCCCTCCATAGATCGTATCGAATAGCTGCCATCTTGTAGGGCAGTTTTTGTGTTCTGCGGGGACATGCATGGTTGCATTATTCTTAAATTGTTTGGCGATTTGAATGTCAAAAGTGTCTGTACAAAATGGCAGCTAGTCGATATGGTCCACAGATCAGAAACAGAGGCCGTATGCGCATAACCGCGCCTTCTCATTACCATATTTATAGCCACCTCATTTGCATACTTTGGGCACCATTTGCATAACTATTTGCATTGTTGTGGGCACCATTTGCATGGTTTGGGCCACCTCATTTGCATGATTTTGGGCACCGTAATTTGCATGACTTGGGCACTTCTACATGTACATGGGGTTTCAAATTTACATAAATGTTTAATATTACGCACGCGTACGCGTTCGAAACTGCCCCAAGCCAGTTACGGTGATGTGCCATTCAATAACACACTCGTTTCTCATCTTGTTAATATAAATCTGTGATATGGTCTATACAGGTACCCTTATGTAAAATAGCAGTTGGTACACTGTACCTCGTTCAGGCACTAGTCGTTATATTTCTGTACCGTATCTACTCCGTCATAAATGTTTGGGGACCAGTTAAACCAAACATACTAGAACCGACATTTTTACTGGTTATAAAAAGGTACCGTAGCAGTGTACATGTATTGTAAGATTACATGGTGCAAAGCCAAATTGAGTTTATTTCACGCGGAAGAATGTAGTGATGAATATTTATGAGTGAGGGAAATAGCATGCAGAAAGACAATGAAAAATGGCACAAAAGCAAAATAAATAAAACTAGACCTGTGTTCGTTCTTGACAACGAACACATGGCTGTTCCCCTCCTTTTTATAAACATATATGGTGTTCGGGATGACCTTTGTTAGTGATCGTATATGAAGAAATCACGATCGTAGGTCAAACGGTTGAGTTTTTATCGATTTTTAAATATTTAATATTATTACATGCCCCTTTAATCTGACATGTAGGGAAGGTTAAAGGTGTTGCTATATGTTTGGATACCTTACCCTAGGTCGAAGTGTAATACAGTTGACCACATCCAGATATCTTGTACCACTTTCAAATGACAAGGCAAAATCTGTTAGACCAATAGGAAACGAGGTCAAAGGTCACGACCATATTTTTTGGATACACCACCCTAGGTCAAAGTGTAATACAGTTGACCACATCCAGATATCTTGTACCACTTTCAAATGGCAAGGCAAAATCTGTTTGACCAATAGGAAACGAGGTCCAAGGTCAAGGGGTGTGCGCATCTCAAAGACCCTTGTTAGTCATCGTATATGGCGAAGGAATCAAGATCGTAGGTCAACCGGTTGATTTTTTAATGATTTTTGAATATTTAATTTATTAAACTTCATGCCTCTTTAATCTGACACGTGATGATGTCATCATGACGTCATTAGTACTGTGCACAACTCCACATAGTGACCAATGTCCATGTGAAGTTTGAAGTCAATCATGAAAGTGCAAGTGCCCGAAATAGCGTCTGAAAAAAGTGGAAGAAGAAAAAGAGATGCACAGCCAACAAGCAAAATACGTATTTTCCCGTTTCCTCGCAGTGCACAGTCAATAGGCATTTTGCCTGTGTACAAACAAAATACGTATTTTCCCGTTTCCTCGAAGTACACAGTCAATGGGCATTGCCCGTGTACAAGCAAAATACGTATTTGCATGTTTCCTCGAAGTGCACAGTCAATATGCCATTGCCTGTGTACAAGCAAAATACTTAGTTTCCCGTTTCCTCGCAGTGCACATAGGCCATTGCCTGTGTACAAACAAATTACGTATTTTCCCGTTTCCTCGAAGTACACAGTCAATGGGCATTGCCTGTGTACAACCAAAATACGTATTTTCATGTTTCCTCGATGTGCACAGTCAATAGGCCATTGCCTGTGTACAAGCAAAATACTTAGTTTCCCGTTTCCTCGCAGTACACAGTCAATAGGCCATTGCCTGTGTACAACCAAAATACGTATTTTCATGTTTCCTCGAAGTGCACAGTCAATAGGCCATTGCTTGTGTACAAGTGAAATACTCAATTTCGCGTTTCCCTATTAGTAGTGCACAGTCTATATAGCCCATTCCGGTTTCAACCGGACGTGAGCAAGGTCAAAGGTCACCGCCATATTTTTTGGATACCCCACCCTAGTCGAAGTGTAATACAGTTGACCACATGGAGATATCTTGTACCACTTTCAAATGGCAAGGCAAAATCTGTTAGACCAATAGGAAACGAGGTCAAAGGTCAAGCCCTGTGCGCATCTTAAAGACATTTGTTAGTGATCGTATATGCCACAGGAATCAATATCGTAGGTCAAACAGTTGATTTTTTTATTGATTTTTTAATATTTAATTACGTAATCATCTTGTCGGTAGAGGGCGCTATTTCGTACGATGACGTCATCACTTATATTTTTGGAAAGCTTAAGGGCCTCTGGTAATAACACCATTGACCCCATCTCAATACCTCCTTTCACTTTCAAACTAAGGGCCACTTCCGGTTTCGACCGGAAGTGAGCAAGGTCAAAGGTCACCAACATATTTTTTAGATACCCCACCCTCGTCGAAGTGTAACACAAGTGACTTTGTCCAAATATCTTGCACCACTTTCAAATGGAAAGGCAAAATCTGTTTGACCAATAGGAAACGAGGTCAAAGGTCAAGGCGTGTGCGCATCTTAAAGACTTTTGTTAGTCATCGTATATGGCGAAGGAATCAAGATCGTAGGTCAAACGGTTGATTTGTTATTGATTTTTGAATATTTAATTTATTAAACTTCATGCGCCTTTAATCTGACACGTGATGACGTCATCATTACGTCATTAGTACTGTGCACAACTTCACATAGTGACCAATGTCCATGTGAAGTTTGAAGTCAATCATCAATGTGCAAGTGTCCGAAATAGCGTCTGAAAAAAGTGGAAGAAGTAAAAGAATTAAAAAAAAAAAAAAAAAAAAAAAAAAAAAAAGGAATAAAAATCGTAACGAAAACAAAGGCTGTTCCGACCCGAATCGGAACAGCCAATTAATAAAATGAAACTGATTTGACAAAAACATGTTTAAATTTTTGCTAAAAGATTTAAGTCTGAAAAATTGATTTCAAATAAAACCTTTTAGAAATGGGCATTTGCACAGGTACATGCAGCTGTACATATGTACTTGTACTATAAATATTGGGTAAATTAGGCCGGATTCATACTACGCTTTTTCTTGCGTAAATTTGACGCACGTCACTTTAAGAAAGAAAAAACACAACGGTGTGAAGGGAATATAGGGTGAAACAACGCACCGAAAATTACAGAACCATAAAAACACTTTTCGCCCAAGTTGATTCTGCCCAAGTATTCAGTGCATCGTTTCCAGGGTTGTAACGAGTTTCCGTCTGGTCGAGTCCCAAGTCAAGTCAAGTCAAACTGCCTTCGAGTCCCAAGTCAAGTCAAGTCAAACTGCCTTCGAGTCCCAAGTCAAGTCAAGTCAAACTGCCTTCGAGTCCCAAGTCAAGTCAAGTCAAGTCAAGTCAAACTGCCTTCGAGTCCCAAGTCAAGTCAAACTGCCTTCGAGTCCCAAGTCAAGTCAGGTCAAACTGCCTTAGAGTCCCAAGTCAAGTCAGGTCAAACTGCCTTAGAGTCCCAAGTCAAGTCAAACTGCCTTCGAGTCCCCCGTCGAGTCAAACTGCCTTCGAATCCCAAGTCAAGTCAAACTGCCCTCGAGTCCCAAGTCAAGTCAAACTGCCCTCGAGTCCCAAGTCAAGTCAAACTGCCCTCGAGTCCCAAGTCAAGTCAAACTGCCCTCGAGTCCCAAGTCAAGTCAAACTGCCTTCGAGTCCCAAGTCAATTCAAACTGCCTTCGAGTCCCAAGTCAATTCAAGTTGCCTTCGTGTCCCAAGTCAAGTTGCCTTCGAGTCCCAAGTCAAGTCAAGTTGCCTTCGAGTCCCAAGTCAATTCAAGTTGCCTTCGAGTCCCAAGTCAAGTCAAGTTGCCTTCGAGTCCCAAGTCAAGTCAAACTGCCTTCGAGTCCCAAGTCAAGTCAAGTCAAACTGCCTTTGAGTCCCGAGTCAAGTCAAGTCAAACTGCCTTCGAGTCCCGAGTCAAGTCAAACTGCCCTAGAGTCCCAAGTCAAGTCAAACTGCCCTCGAGTCCCAAGTCAAGTCAAACTGCCCTCGAGTCCCGAGTCAAGTAAAACTGCCTTAGAGTCCCGAGTCAAGTCAAGTCAAACTGCCTTCGAGTCCCAAGTCAAGTCAAGTCAAACTGCCTTCGAGTCCCAAGTCAAGTCAAACTGCCTTCGAGTCCCAAGTCAAGTCAAGTTGCCTTCGAGTCCCAAGTCAATTCAAGTTGCCTTCGAGTCCCAAGTCAAGTCAAGTTGCCTTCGAGTCCCAAGTCAAGTCAAGTTGCCTTCGAGTCCCAAGTCAAGTCAAGTCAAACTGCCTTTGAGTCCCGAGTCAAGTCAAGTCAAACTGCCCTAGAGTCCCAAGTCAAGTCAAACTGCCCTCGAGTCCCAAGTCAAGTCAAACTGCCCTCGAGTCCCAAGTCAAGTCAAACTGCCCTCGAGTCCCAAGTCAAGTCAAACTGCCATCGAGTCCCAAGTCAAGTCAAACTGCCTTCGAGTCCCAAGTCAATTCAAACTGCCTTCGAGTCCCAAGTCAATTCAAGTTGCCTTCGTGTCCCAAGTCAAGTTGCCTTCGAGTCCCAAGTCAAGTCAAGTTGCCTTCGAGTCCCAAGTCAATTCAAGTTGCCTTCGAGTCCCAAGTCAAGTCAAGTTGCCTTCGAGTCCCAAGTCAAGTCAAACTGCCTTCGAGTCCCAAGTCAAGTCAAGTCAAACTGCCTTTGAGTCCCGAGTCAAGTCAAGTCAAACTGCCTTCGAGTCCCGAGTCAAGTCAAACTGCCCTAGAGTCCCAAGTCAAGTCAAACTGCCCTCGAGTCCCAAGTCAAGTCAAACTGCCCTCGAGTCCCGAGTCAAGTCAAGTCAAACTGCCTTCGAGTCCCAAGTCAAGTCAAGTCAAACTGCCTTCGAGTCCCAAGTCAAGTCAAACTGCCTTCGAGTCCCAAGTCAAGTCAAGTTGCCTTCGAGTCCCAAGTCAATTCAAGTTGCCTTCGAGTCCCAAGTCAAGTCAAGTTGCCTTCGAGTCCCAAGTCAAGTCAAACTGCCTTCGAGTCCCAAGTCAAGTCAAGTCAAACTGCCTTCGAGTCCCAAGTCAAGTCAAACTGCCTTCGAGTCCCAAGTCAAGTCAAACTGCCTTCGAATCCCAAGTCAATTCAAGTTGCCTTCGTGTCCCAAGTCAAGTTGCCTTCGAGTCCCAAGTCAAGTCAAGTTGCCTTCGAGTCCTAAGTCAATTAGAGTTGCCTTCGAGTCCCAAGTCAAGTCAAGTTGCCTTCGAGTCCCAAGTCAAGTCAAACTGCCTTCGAGTCCCAAGTCAAGTCAAGTCAAACTGCCTTCGAGTCCCAAGTCAAGTCAAACTGCCTTCGAGTCCCAAGTCAATTCAAACTGCCTTCGAGTCCCAAGTCAATTCAAGTTGCCTTCGTGTCCCAAGTCAAGTCAAACTGCCTTCGAGTCCCAAGTCAATTCAAGTTGCCTTCGTGTCCCAAGTCAAGTTGCCTTCGAGTCCCAAGTCAAGTCAAGTCGCCTTCGAGTCCCAAGTCAATTCAAGTTGCCTTCGAGTCCCAAGTCAAGTCAAGTTGCCTTCGAGTCCCAAGTCAAGTCAAACTGCCTTCGAGTCCCAAGTCAAGTCAAGTCAAACTGCCTTTGAGTCCCGAGTCAAGTCAAGTCAAACTGCCTTCGAGTCCCGAGTCAAGTCAAACTGCCCTAGAGTCCCAAGTCAAGTCAAACTGACCTCGAGTCCCAAGTCAAGTCAAACTGCCCTCGAGTCCCGAGTCAAGTCAAGTCAAACTGCCTTCGAGTCCCAAGTCAAGTCAAGTCAAACTGCTTTCGAGTCCCAAGTCAAGTCAAACTGCCTTCGAGTCCCAAGTCAAGTCAAGTTGCCTTCGAGTCCCAAGTCAATTCAAGTTGCCTTCGAGTCCCAAGTCAAGTCAAGTTGCCTTCGAGTCCCAAGTCAAGTCAAACTGCCTTCGAGTCCCAAGTCAAGTCAAGTCAAACTGCCTTCGAGTCCCAAGTCAAGTCAAACTGCCTTCGAGTCCCAAGTCAAGTCAAACTGCCTTCGAATCCCAAGTCAATTCAAGTTGCCTTCGTGTCCCAAGTCAAGTTGCCTTCGAGTCCCAAGTCAAGTCAAGTTGCCTTCGAGTCCTAAGTCAATTAGAGTTGCCTTCGAGTCCCAAGTCAAGTCAAGTTGCCTTCGAGTCCCAAGTCAAGTCAAACTGCCTTCGAGTCCCAAGTCAAGTCAAGTCAAACTGCCTTCGAGTCCCAAGTCAAGTCAAACTGCCTTCGAGTCCCAAGTCAATTCAAACTGCCTTCGAGTCCCAAGTCAATTCAAGTTGCCTTCGTGTCCCAAGTCAAGTTAAACTGCCTTCGAGTCCCAAGTCAAGTCAAACTGCCTTCGAGTCCCAAGTCAAGTCAAACTGCCTTCGAGTCCCAAGTCAAGTCAAACTGCCCTACTAGAGTCCCAAGTCAAGTCAAACTGCCCTCGAGTCCCAAGTCAAGTCAAACTGCCCGAGAGTCCCGAGTCAAGTCAAACTGCCTTCGAGTCCCAAGTCAAGTAAAACTGCCTTCGAGTTCCGAGTCAAGTCAAACTTACTGGTCAAGCAGTCGCAACGGTAAATTTGTTCAAGGTAATTTCAAAATGAGTCTAAACACTAAAACTTGCATTTGCGTTGCTCTGGCCAAGGTTTCTTTAGTGCTGAAATACAATTCGGTCCCCAAAATGACAAAAAGTCAGTGAGAATCAGGACTCGAGTCAATCAATACACTTCAAATTCCCTCCCCGCTGCACAAGGGCTCAGCGTAAAACTAGTCTTAATAACAAAGCACATGGTTTTGTTTTAAGCATGAAAAAAAAAAGATAAATGGATGAATACGGTGCTCACTGAAAAGAAGAATGCAATGGTCTGGTATGGTCCCAAATAATCACCATTGAGATGAGAGAAAAATCGTTTGGCTAAAAAGAAAACAAAGATTAAAAAAAACAGCTCCTCCCCATAAAATGAAAGTGAAACCAACAACCAAAAAAATAAGCCATTTAAAAAAAAATACTGACACTACAAAAATAAAGAAACAAAAGCAACAAAAAATAACAAAAACATTTTTTTAGAAGGTGGAAATGTGACAAAATAACAACTTCCCAAACCCCAAACATAAAATAAGGGCGATTCACACATACCGGGCTTGACCGTAGGGTTGGGTTTCCCAATCTTGTCAGTTGTCATTGATGGTGTTGTGGTAGGGTCCACATAGACTAAATAAATGCTTATTTGCGGTGAGCTTCACCATTAGAAAGACGGTTTGAAGCTGAATCTAGATGTACATGTAGTGTAAACACAGCAAATATCCACTTTTGCAGTCCCAAAAATATGCCGAGTCTGTATTCACCTTTGCCGGTTCGAGTGTAAACGCAGTGTAGGTTGGCCCAGGGTACAGGTCAACTCGGTCCCAAGTCAACTCGGTCCCAAGTCAACTCGGTCTCGGTCAACTCGGACCCAAGTCAACTCGGACCCAAGTCAACTCGGACCCAAGTCAACTCGGACCCAAGTCAACTCGGACCCAAGTCAACTCGGACCCAAGTCAACTCGGACCCAAGTCAACTCGGACCCAAGTCAACTCGGACCCAAGTCAACTCGGACCCAAGTCAACTCGGACCCAAGTCAACTCGGACCCAAGTCAACTCGGACCCAAGTCAACTCGGACCCAAGTCAACTCGGACCCAAGTCAACTCGGACCCAAGTCAACTCGGTCCCAAGTCAACTCGGACCCAAGTCAACTCGGACCCAAGTCAACTCGGACCCAAGTCAACTCGGACCCAAGTCAACTCGGACCCAAGTCAACTCGGTCCCAAGTCAACTCGGTCCCAAGTCAACTCGGTCCCAAGTCAACTCGGTCCCAAGTCAACTCGGACCCAAGTCAACTCGGACCCAAGTCAACTCGGTCCCAAGTCAACTCGGTCCCAAGTCAACTCGGTCCCAAGTCAACTCGGTCCCAAGTCAACTCGGTCCCAAGTCAACTCGGTCCCAAGTCAACTCGGTCCCAAGTCAACTCGGTCCCGGGTCAACTCGGACCCAAGTCAACTCGGACCCAAGTCAACTCGGTCCCAAGTCAACTCGGTCCCAAGTCAACTCGGACCCAAGTCAACTCGGTCCCAAGTCAACTCGGTCCCAAGTCAACTCGGTCCCAAGTCAACTCGGTCCCAAGTCAACTCGGACCCAAGTCAACTCGGACCCAAGTCAACTCGGACCCAAGTCAACTCGGTCCCAAGTCAACTCGGTCCCAAGTCAACTCGGTCCCAAGTCAACTCGGTCCCAAGTCAACTCGGTCCCAAGTCAACTCGGTCCCAAGTCAACTCGGTCCCAAGTCAACTCGGTCCCAAGTCAACTCGGACCCAAGTCAACTCGGTCCCAAGTCAACTCGGTCCCAAGTCAACTCGGACCCAAGTCAACTCGGTCCCAAGTCAACTCGGACCCAAGTCAACTCGGACCCAAGTCAACTCGGACCCTATGGGAAATTGAACGTAAAAAATATTTTGCTGTGGCGTGAGACACAGGCAGGACCCAGGGTGCCATTCATGCCACTTAAAGGGCTGTGACATGCTAATCAACGTTTTGCCTTATCTTTGCTTCATATGATGGATTACTTGTTCAGCAAGACATGCTATTGTTCGTTTAGATGTAAAATTAATAAAAGGTAGCCTTTTTCAACTTTGAAGATTCCATTGCAATAAACCACAGACAGAGGGCGCTGTTTGGAGTGCATCACGTAAGGAAGACAGAAGGGAAAAGTTAAGAAAAAATATAAAACTTCAAGTTCGACTTGTGGCAAATTGCTGCAGTTTCTATCCCCAGTTTTGTCATGGCTTACAGCAGGCAACATGTAGAACAAACTCAAACACTCGTGGATAACAACAAAGTTTTAGAAAAAAGTGGAATCTTTTGTGCACAGTTGAATGTGACATCGTGAATATGGTCATTAATATGTATATTTTCATTAGCATAAAAACTAAAAACCTCCCCAAACAAGCTCCAAATGGGATTTTTATGAATGTAACTGAGTATATTGGATTTATAGCATATATTTCATAGATAAAAATCCCAAATAAGGGGCCCTTTAAGGGGTGGTTTAAAATCAATGGCCACAGATTAATAATCACTAAAGTTGGGTTTTGAACACTATTTTCCGAAACAGATACCGTTGTAGTTTACTGATAAAAAAAATATATCATCTCGGGCGGAAATACCCAACTTAAAGGCACAGGCTTGTCAGCAATGCGCGCGCGCGAAATTCGTGCTACGAAATACGCAGCTCCATGCCTTTGCGTATTCCGTGGCACGAATGTGGTGCGCGCGCATTGCTGACAAGCCTGTGCCTTTAAGGCTTTACAGTCACTTGTGTAAAAAAAAAAAACGTCTGTAATTGATCTCGTTCAAATGACGTCAATTTCTACAAATTGCCACATGCATCATGATTTTGAGCGTATTTTGTTTGTGTCGCGCATCGGTTGCGCCGCGCCGTATTTAAACAAATTTCGAGCAACACGCGCGCGTGTTTGGAACATTTTCCAGCGTGTACGTGCGTGCGCGTACTTTATTGCGTTTATTACTACGCAGTAGCATTCTCTTGATGCAGCTGTAGCGGCCTACTTTAAAATCTGTGACGTTTTTAATTTCCCAAGTCCAAGAGTGTTTGTCCAAGAATTTTATTCGAACTTTTTTATGAAGCTGATTAACATAAACAAATTTGCCCAATAAAAACTTTTGTTTGCTTTATAAAATGGGTTAATAAAATAAGACAAATGATATGGTATAAAAATCTCAAAACCATGGGGAAAATGGGTTTGTCAAAAATGCGATTTGGTCACGCTCCTGTAAGTTGAAACTTCAAGATGAACTACATAACTTGTTACACACAATGACGACCGCATTGTAAAGAAAGGTTTGTTTTTGCTTCATAGCTGAGGACAATTCAAGTAACAAAATGAATAGAAAATGCTTCATTTCGTAGAAATAGTTTGCAAAAGAAAGACAGCAAGTTTATCTATATGGCGTCCCCACGCGATGCAATTCGATGAATGAGGTTATAGTGAATGGGTCCGCGGCAGGCCTGTTCCACAAACGGCGGCCGCGCAAGTCGGGTGTAGTACCTTGTGACGGTCCGTGGTTTGAACTCCGTTGCAATCAGACTTGCCAATTGCCTGTCACTCACGCCAATGCCGCTGTCCCTTTGCTCTCGGAATAAGAAATACTGGGGTGATGCCCGGTCCAACAACTCTTATTGGTCTACACGAACGGCATCTTAAGATTGCCTGTTACGCCAATGGTGTTTTTAATCAAGGGGCCAATTTCACGAAGCTGTTTAACATAAAACAAAATTCTTAATAAAAACTTGTTTGCTTTATAAAATGGGTTAATAGTCAAAATTGTACGCAACTTGTATTGTAGAAAGAATAGCAGATTTGTACAATACACAAAACTGACATTTCATTTATTATAATAATTACTCATTTATATAGCGCACATTCCATGTGGATATGTTCACATGCGCTGTACACTATAATGGTTTTTATAAAGCTATAAGTGTCTCCCACCTAAACATTCAGATTGACAGTCAACGGCCAGAGACACCGGAGAATCCCCTTCACTGCACTCTTCAAATAAGTGCGTTAATCAACAAACTTGACCAATGGCTTTATATCATTACCAAAGGATTGAGCAAGTGTGTTTAAGTGCCTTGCTTAATGGCACAGGTACCACGGCCAGGTATCTAACCCGCGACCCCAAGAGTTGCCAGCCAGTGACCCAAACCAATGTTCCACTATATATGGCACCGAGCCCTCAACAATGCCGCCAGAACGTCCAACCTAGGCTTCTACAAACTGGTGTGTCTGCTTGGGAAGGAGGCCCAGCTAGTGACCATCCATATATGCCTAGTCAGTGAGAGGAAACTCAGCAGGTACCAACGGAAGAAGTACCGGCGTCTACATGGTAGACTGTACAAGCTGTGGGACGACCTGGATCAGAAGGCTAGGACCCCCAAGCAAATCCTTCGAGCTTGTAGCCACCTGTGTGGTACAGTCCCGACTGGACATTAGGCAAGAACACTGGTTTTAAAGCGATTTTGACGTCGCCAATTTTGTGGCATTATTTTGACTGGTTGAGACTACTTGAAAACATGTATTTGTGCAATGTCTAATTTTATTTCTTCACAGTTGACGTACATTACGTAAAATTATTGAGTGTTTTAGTTTATTTACCTATTTATGGTCTGCTTCATACTTTACGATAATCCATGGGAATTGGGCGCAACTTTGCATTACCGGCGCATTCAAATTTATAACGGCGTCAAATTTGCTTCGATTTTGCAATTTGCGTTAAATTTGAACCTGGTTTAACATGCATTTTTACAATGACTTCCCACTGTGTGTGTTAATGCTAAGATTTTCTGACACTGTGTGTGAAGTATAGACAGAATCGTGGGAATTTTGTGGCAAAAACCGCTCGAAAGCCGGCGTTACACCCATTTCACTTGTTAATTTTTCAAATTGTTTAATGGTTTTGGGTGTAAATATAAATAAGTCACAGGTATAGTCTGCAATGTTTTTTATTTATGTGAAACTGTATTAGGTTTCTAAGGTGATTGGTACAAATAAATATTGTAGCTATATCAGTTCCAGGTATAGGCCTACCTTTCCGTGCTTTTTATTTATACCGTGCGATTTTGGCCACGGATTAGGTACGATTAGGTACGATTTGGCACGATTGTGTAGGCTATATAGTCTGTACACAATCGTGCAAAATCGTACCTAATCGTTGGAAATTCGTGGAAAAATTCGCACAGTGGGAGGCCCGCTTATAAGGTTTAGTCGCACTTTAAGCCGGACTCTCCGTGCGATTTGATTGTTGCTGTACATTTCACGCGAATATGTATGATTTGTTGAGATTACTTGAGACTGCGTTGGGTCTATACACACAGTCTCGGGTACTCTCGACGATTCTTAAGCGGGCCTCGATCCCACTGTGCGAATTTTGCTAATCGTTGGAAATTCGTGACAAAAATCGCACAGTGGGAGGCCCGCGGGCCTCCCACTGTGCGATTTTTGCTACGAAGCGAATTTTGACCACGAATTTCCTACGAATTGGTACGATTATCAGAGACTGCCTATAGACTCTACACAATCGTACCAAATCACACAGTGGGAGGCCCGCTTTACACGCACGCTCGAAAGCAAAATGTGCACTTAAAGGCCCATTGTATCATTTGCAATTACCCCAAAAGGTAATGGACGAGTTTACAGGGGAAAAGTTCTGAAAGTAAAGATTGAAATAATAGCAACTATCCAATGAAAGGTTTTTGCTCCAAATGATATAATTTTACCAGAAAATAATCCGTAAAGATGAAATTATTTAGATCGTTTGCAAACACCCCGCCAAGACCAGCAAAACGCATATGGATTTTCATCATGGGTTTTTTAAACGTGGTACATTTGACAAAGCTGAAATTTCTTCGGATGAGTTTTTTTGATGTCTTTCTTTTGATTTATAGGGCCTGATGGTTTCATGTAAATTGCAAACAATCATGGCTACACATTGTGTACACAAGCACCATTAACTGGTACAGACTGCATAGATGACCTTAAATGACCTTTTACATGACATTCAAAATGGAACTTACTGTAATGTTAGTTTTTAATTTTATTGTGATGCAGCAATTATAGGGCCTACAATGTAGCTGTTTTCGGGCATTAGGTCTGTACATTTTTAATAATTTACTATTACAAAATTTGGTTTTACAGGGGTGCGAGTCGAGTGAAGAACCCAACAAAAATCTTAACAAAAATCTGAAACTTCAATTGTAGAGCATGAAGTCTGAAGTCCAAAGCCCTAACGCCGTGTGGGGGTGGTGGGGGGGGGGGGGGGGGGGGGGGGGGGGGATTAAGTTGCACTGACATCTTGATGTCAAAAGAACTATACTTTCTGTGACGTAATATGTGTGATATTGTTGCTGAAAGTTTAGGGACCTCATTCACAAAGCAACTGAATGAATTTATACCGCAAACCATGGTACATGGTTTTAATACAGATGCTTTGTAAATATGGTCTTGTTCTGTTTTCTCTTTATTTTAACCTTTTTACTCCCATATTTAATAAATCGTTAACATTGTGTTGCTCATGGTCATATAGCCACATTATATACACATGTATGTACAGTAGATTGTACAAGCATTCTAACTATCATAATATCGTTTGAAAGTGTAGTGAAGACCATACAATAGTCTCTAATGTATGGTGTCACAATGAAAACGGTCTGATCTGTAGGTGCACTTCAAAGCGTTTTTCCTTTGAGGTCAGCTGTAATCCTTTTAAAAAATAAACTGTTTCTTGAAGAAAAGGTAACCAGGGTTCTCCCCAGGTTGTTTGAAAATGTGTGGGGGGCCCAACTGTGAAGCCACGGTGTGGGGTCCGGGGCCCGCTTAAGGGGAAATTTGTGACTTTACAAGCTTTCTGGTGCATTTTAGAGCTATCCTAGGGTCCGGCAGCCGATTTCACGAATCCTTACGCACTGCGTAAGTCCCCTTGCGCACCATTTGATTGCATAGGCTGCGCAACATTCCTGTGAAAATTACACGCAAGCTATGGGGCTTGCGCCATTTTGCAAAAGTTGCGCAGCTGCGCACTCTTTTGTGAAATCGGCTGCTGAACTTGTTGAAGGGCTTGTTATGAATTCTTTAAGATTGTTTTTTGTGCAGATGATTTTTATTTTTTTTTAAATCTTTAAAAAACTAGATTATGTAATATAATAAAGCATCGGTGAGTGCAGATTTGATGGAAAAACTCGAAATTTTTGAGTGAGAGAATTTTAATATTTTGTGTGGAAACACTTCCTAAAAAAAATTTCAGTCTGCCTCATGTTTTGCACACAAGGTTTGAAGCCATGATCAGCTGTACGGAGAAAAATAATATAAGGAGCCACTGGCTCCTAAGGAAAAAAAGATGGGCGCCAGCATTTTTATTTTCAACTTGTTTGTACACAATGCAATGGGGGCCGAGTTGGTCTAGGGCCGAGTTTGTACACAAGGCAATAGGGGCCGAGTTGGTCTAGGGCCGAGTTTGTACACAAGGCAGTGGGGGCCGAGTTGGTCTGGGGCCGAGTCTGTACACAAGGCAATGGGGGCCGAGTTCGTCTGGGGCCGAGTTTGTACACAAGGCAATGGGGGCCGAGTCGGTCTGGGGCCGAGTTTGTACACAAGGCAACGGGGGCCGTGATGCGTGGCGAAATGGAAAAATAATTGATTGCGATCGTCGTTTGCATGCCGCAAGTGAGCGAGCAGAATACTACATTGTATGTAGCGCCTGTAAACATCACCTCCAGGTAGTATTGGGTACCTCCGACCACTATATATTTCCTGTACCATGTGTACGTACGTGCAGGGAATTTCACGTGCAGGAAATTTCCCTTTCAGAGTAAGAAGCCGCCAACTCGTGTTGTAAAACGCATGCTGATTGGCTGATAAAAATAATATGATCTGTTGCTAGTAAATTCTGGCCAATGACGTTTAAGTTAACAAAACGATGATAGGCATGAGTTAGACTGGTTACCGCCCCACTAAAGTTGGGAATCTTTTGGTCCGGAAACCAGACTAGGCACGTTCCGACTGGACCGGGGGACCGGGCCAGCCATACCGTATCAAGAGCTGTTTTTGGTCGGCCGTGCGAATCAGAATAAAGTATTTTTTTGCCATGAATTCTCTGTGGTTCTTTTTTTCACGAGGGAAAATTTATGTATGGTAATTTTATTGTATTCTTTAGCAGCACCATGTGTGATATTTAAATTTTTTTGTTGTGCGTATCGGGAGCTAAATTTTTTTGATCGGCAATTTTTCCTGCGTATCGGGCCGGAATGTCAGCGTATCGGGCCGATACGCACATTTGTACGTGGGGAGAACTCTGGCAGTAAGATATTTGTGTTCAAGCTGTTGTGTAATATGCCTACTAGCCGACTAGTGTACTGACACCATGGAGGTACATCTTTGCATACCATACTTCATGATGTGAACAAATTAAAAAAGGTTCTGACGTACATATTTGTTTGGGTGTATGGATATTTTTATTCTATAAAATATAAAATATAAAATGCCCTGACGGACCATTTTTCCACAAGGGTTCTGATGAGAAACAATTAATTTTGTTTATGTAGCCTAAAGAGTCTCCTATGCATAACACCAATTTTACTGGTTTTTTCACTTTGATGTCTACCGGTATTTACTGAAACAATTGATGACTCTGCTGAAAAGTCTTATATAACATTGCCTCTTCTCAAAAGGTATGGTGTACACCGGTTCAAAATCTGTAGAGGTATGGTCATTTTAGGTCACTTGAAATTTTGAAACACTTATTAAATTGTGATGGATAGTACATACTACAGTATGTAAAATAAGGATTTTTCTTAAAGACTAGAAGCATTTGTTCATAATTATGAAAACATTCAGTTGTTTATGTTTGGGTTTTTTTTATTTGAGGGGTTGGGGGGAGGGGTGGAAGTTTGTTTCTTTTTTTCCATATTTGTAATCCTGAACATGTATAAAATTCTGTAAAAATTTGAGCTAATTTGAACTGAGGTTTATCAGTTCAGCAATGTCTCTTGCGAGATGTTCGTGGCCAGAAAAAGAACACAAATTTATTTATTTCACCACTTTTTTTCCTCTCCAACACTTTAAATTAGGACTTGAAAAGGGTCTAAAAATATACCCTAAACTAACTGCCCATTTTCTGTGTTTTCTACTATTTGACACGATGAACTTTAAAATAATTTTTCCCCAAAATGACCGATATTTTGTAAATATTTTGTATTTTAAAATCCCATTTGCAACCTTTTACCCAGAAAAATCTGATTTAAACAGAACAGGTAACAAATTTGTGTCCAATCACGTGTGGCAAATGATCGTAAAATGCACATACCTGGGCAAATTGGATTACCGGTGACTTCTCCTACGCCGGTGCCAATCGTGTTGGTCACATTACAGCTGATATCCGTGCAGAAATAAGGAGTGAAAGCGTAGCTCCTTTCACTGGTAGTGTATCGCTCCTTGACTTCAGTTTTGTTGAAAATAATTTCATATTTGTTGGCCAGTGGATTAGAATCTGCACTGCACACGATAGCCTTGTTGCTGTACACTACAGTTACCACTGGTGCGTCTGTTGAATAAATTCATGCATTCTGTAACTATCTGTTTTTGATAAAAATTATTGTCAGGTGTTTTCAAGTCCAGCGGCAATTTGTAATGCTGTTTCATGCCATCTCAATATGAGGAATTTGGAAATGCAAAAGAAAAATAGATGGGAATTTACAGGACAGAGTTAACCGTTTTTGCCAAAATACTTGTCCATAATGGGTGCTGTGTATTGCGTGTATGCTGTTCCAACGCGATGCATCGCGTTGGTCATGCACACACGAGCATGACGTGTGCCGGAGAGTGCATGACACGAGCCACAGAGTACGCGACCGACTGCAAACGAATATTTGAAACACCCAGCCAAGACAATTAAAATGTATATGGATTTTCATGTTTTTAGAAGACGTGGTACATTTGAAATTTCTTCGGATGAGTTTGTTGATGGCTTTCTTTCGATTTTATAATGGTTTTATTTCCAGAATCGCTGAAAGAATTCAAATAAACTACAGCAAAGGCATTCTTTTGCGCAATTTGTTTATTTGTTGCTGGACCTGTGACAGAGTTGTAATGGACTTGTGTATATTTTCAGAATCCAAAATAAAATCATGCTTTGAAGCAGAAATGTTTACACTTACATCTGACATTGAGAGGAAGCGACCCAGTCCTTGATAGGGAGATTCTGCCAGTCATGTTTGTTCTACACTCGATGTTATCTTCATTGTAATCCTTGGTTGGTGTGAATGTCCAAATACTTGTTGTCTCTGTTGTGTCACCGTTCACTGATGTAGTCTCTGTGATACCCGACTGAATGGGGTTTCCGTTGCGGAACCACAGTAGATTAACTGCTGGTCTGTAGCCTGTAGCAGTACATGTTAGATTACCTTCTACTCCTTCCATAAGGCTGCCGGTTGATGGCTGTGTAAGTGCAATGGTGGGTTCGGATCCTTGAACTAAATACAAGATCAGGATACAAATTAGACTCAAGATGGGAGAGAATTCAAATTTGAACTCTGAAGTAGAAGTACTCACTTGTGTTACGCCCCAAAAGTCCAAACTTATCGTCAAGACTTTCTAGTAATTAGCCTTTTAGAAGTACATGATCTATGGTGGAACAAAAGGAGAGGGCGCTATTTTATTTGGGTATGAATTTTTTGAACAATTGTATTTCTGGTTCGAGATCTGGAATACGGTTCGAAATACAAAATTGTATTTCTTTTCAAAAACTTGATTTACATGTTGCAATTATAATACAGAGACAAAATCATAAATAAGAACTGAAGATGCAGTTACATTGCATTTTATTGGATTTTATACCCACTTCAAGTGCGCCCTCCTATTATGTCCTCCATTCTTCAAAAAGGTTAACAAGTTACATGTAAAGCTGATTCAACTATTGGGTACTGGCTTGGTGACATCTCTTAAAGGAGCGTGTCCGGATCGCATTTTTGACCCTCCCCCATTTTCCTAATGGGTGTTGAGATTTTGATACTATATCATGTGTCATATTTTTCTCATTACCATTCTGAAATTTCGCGCTATCAAACCGTATATTTTCAAGGATATCGTCAAAACCACTGATGTTTTGTAAATTAATTTATTCATTTCATACCACAGTGCTGTGATTACCAACCTTTCTGCTTCTACAACCAAATTGGAGGTTGCAAATTTCCTGTTTTCTTGCCACGGATAGTATTTTGGGAGGTATGATTGTTAACTTAAAACGTATTTAACGTAATGCATTTTCTGGAAAAATCTGAACATACTCTTTTAATCATAGATTTTTTTGGTATTAGTCTTTTATCTTTTCGGGTTTAAAATATATATATTATGCTATTATTGTTACTCAAAGAAACCTACTTACTTTCCACTGTAAGCTGTGCAGCACCAGAGCCTGGTGTCATTTCACATTCATAACTTCCTTCATAAGAAACCTTGGCATCAGATATTTTCAGATCCAGTTGAGTGGTTGGATTGGATGTGATCACTTGAAGTCCAGGATAAGTAACAGAATTAAAAACTCCACCTTCATTGGCTATTGTTGTACCATCTTTTTCCCACCGGGTAGTACCTGGTCTTGTAAATTCTGGGAAACTGCAACTCAGTGTTACAGTACCTCCCAAGAGAACGGTCGTGTCTGAAGGCCCAGAAAATACTGCAATGGATCCTAGAACAAACAAACAAACAAACATAAAAAGAACATGAACAATTTAAGCCCGCCGCACACCTTTGCGATTTACCGGCACATCGGACACTGGACCATCACAGTGTGCGGTCAGTCCGGCCTGAATTGTTTCAGCGCACACCTTTCCGGTAAGTGGTCCGATGATCTGATAAATGGCAAAGGTGTGCGGCGGGCTTGGCTTTACAGTAATCATTAAATCCACAAAGGAAAACTTTATTTTCAGGCAGTCCAATACAAGCCAAGTACAACGAGAATCTGCCTCCCAGCAATATTTTTAAGATAGGCGTAACTCCAACGACCATTGACAGACAAATTACTTGCATCTCAAATTCTCCCCCTCAAACAAAACAACAACAACCACAATTTTGCTGTGGCTCACCTCACTAAAATGCAGGAACAATGTTTTTTTAATAATCGGTACTTATACTTACCAAAAATGCATTTTGTCAAAACCCCTACACACATCCGTGTACTACAGGACCAGCCAAGCACACAAATAGACCACCATTTTTGGATGAGGGGGGTGGGATTTTTATTTTGGTATTTTTTTCATATACATTGAACACGGATTTTTGTAAATTTATATATTGGAATCGATAGCTTATTCAATTCTAAGATATACTTCCCACTGACACTTCCGTCGCAAATGTTGCATTTCTGAGATAAATAAATGATAAAATTACTGCATAAAGTAATGCACAAAATGACGCGGCGAGCGGTCTGTGCGTAAGCGTAAGCGCGACAACAGAGGGCGCTGCGCGCGCGTGTGAATGGTTGTCTTGTGCACTAACTGAAGGCAATTTTTGAAGAAGAAAACGTGATTTTTGTACAGAATAGCAACAAAAGTGCAAGTGGGAAGTATATCTTAAAATTACATTATGTGTTGATTCCAGGAGGTAATTTCCTTAAAATCTTTGTTCAATGTATACGAAAAATTTCTTTATTTTTTAGGAGTACCATGACTGAGCGGTTTGGTGCATTGAAAGCGCCCTATATAAGGGCTGGGAGGCAGATACATGTAGATGGGCTGCCTCCGATTCTAGGAGTAGTCAAGTGCTATATAAAATCTTTCTCAAATATATTTGTTAATTCGCACAATTTTAGTTTTTGGCTATATACATAGTACAAACTTACCCAGAGGCAAAAGAGCCACAAGCATAACACGAATCACCATCCTCCAACAAGTATCCATGTTGATCCTGCTGCAAAGTACGGTTATCAGTTTTTATATGTGCACACAATACACGCAAGAATGCTACTTAGTTGCACTGCTTTTTCACCAACAAAAGTCTTCTCTATGAAGAAAGGCTATTATATTTCATATACGCCTGCTGAGCTGGTTATCAAGTGAGGTCCTACACATGTACTGTCAGCGAAGGAAATTTTGCTGCCTGTTGTCCTGAAATAAACAAGATAAGTAAATAAACAACTTGAAAACAGGATCACTAGGACCGTGTTTACACTTGATCCCGAGCTCGGGATCGAACACCGAGCTCGGGATCAGCCCCGGATCACAAATAGGTGTAAACGCTCTCGGAACCAAACTGGCCCCAGATCAGACTCCGAGATTTTGGTCTCGCGATGGCGGAGGGTTCGATCCCGAGCTCAGGATCAGTTTGCGGTTAGCTGGGCAATAAATCTTCCCCACATCCTGTTGCGGGCTAAAGCGCGCGAAAATTCCAGGGGAGCCCGCGCTCGTATTATGTACACGTGTACACGTATATATACACGCACACAGGTACCACTGGTTCCATGCATTGTGTGCAGGCATATATGCCTCGACAAAATGCATGATACCCCGACGCGACTCATGTGATGCAACGCTGAGAGTCTCGATCGCTGGTGTCCGTTACGAAAACACAACGTACTACAAACGTAATTGGTATCCTGCATTCAGCAATCTCTTTTGCGTGTCCGATACAAACTTCACACGTTGAGAAAAAGTGTTTCTGTATTTCCTCTACTTTCTGCAACTATCTAGCGACACTTTGTCATTATCATACAGCTTAGTTTTTAGTTGTTATATCAAGGATTTCGGAGTGTCATTCAACGATTTCCGACATAGCATAAGTTGACACTATTTCGTCGTGAAGAGAAGTTGACGAAGACGAAGTAGCCGAGTCGAGTTGTCTTCGTGTGAAAAGATGGCAAACGAAGTTCGCGGGCGCTCGTGGAGCAACGACAAACTGGGCCAGCGCAAAAATAATGGCTAAACTGGACGGAACATCTCGGAATTCTGCTGCGTTAGCTTGACCTTTGACTGCAACTTCTGGCTCCGCGCTCGGGATCAACAACAGATATCAACGCGGCACTCGAGACCATTGCAGTTAACCTCAACACATTCTTATCAGGGGGTCAATCTTGATCCCGAGCTCGGGACCAGTGTAAACACGGTCTCAGATGAGAAAAATTCCAGCTCAGATTATTCGGACAGAATTTAGAAGTTGATCACTTACATTGTCAGACCTTGTGTGCAAAACACATGACAGGCTGAACAATTTTTAAATGTTTCCTCACATTCACAAACTCAACATTTTTTCACTCGCAAATTTGGGTTTTCCCATCAAATCTGCAGTTACCGATGCTTGACGAGTCATTTTTAAGAAAAAAATATTCTGATCAACTACTCCATCGAAAATTTTCTTAAAAAATCTTTCATTTTGGCAAGAATAAACGTTTTCAATGCATTATGGGATTGGATGACAAAATTGCCTGGCCAAATGTGCAATGTGTTTTCGTGAAAATGAGTAAGAACGTTGCCTAGTTGGCGTCCGCCTAATAGGTTTATGCACATTTGGCCGGGCAATGGTATTTTTTTCGTATACATTGAACAAAGATTTTAAGGAAATTACCTCCTGGAATCAACACATAATGTAATTTTAAGATGTACTTCCCACTTGCACTTTTGTCGCAACTGTTGCTTTTCTGTAGGAAAATCACGTTTTCTTCTTCAAAAATTGCCTTCAGTTAGTGCACAAGATAACCATTCTCACGCGCGCGCGCAGCGCCTTCTGTCTTCGCGCTTATGCACAGACCGCTCGCCGCGTCATTTTGTGCATTACTTTATGCAGTAATTTTATCATTTATTTATCTCAGAAATGCAACATTTGCGACGGAGTTGTCAGTGGGAAGTATATCTTAGAATGGAATAAGCTATCGATTCCAATATATAAATTTACCCAAATCCGTGTTCAATGTATATGAAAAAAATACCCGGGCAATTTTGTCATCTAATCCCATAATGCATTAAGAACGTCGATAAGGTTTATTCTGAACCCAACTGGTTAACGGTCGAGTTGTCTCAACTATTCAAGGCGGGTCAGCTAAGCGCGGGTGGAGACCCCTCCTCACCGGGTGCAGGTCAAGTCGATCGTTTGCCAACTCGACCGTCGTACCAACTCGACCGTCGTACCAACTCGACCGTCGTACCAACCCGACCGTCGTACCAACCCGACCGTCGTACCAACCCGACCGTCGTACCAACCCGACCGTCGTACCAACCCGACCGTCGTACCAACCCGACCGTCGTACCAACCCGACTCCTACCAACTAGACCGTCGTACCAACTCGACTCCTACTAACTCGACCGTTGTAACCGTTGTACGTTTAACTGCAGAAGTCAACTCGTCCGTTGTGTCCCACTAAACTAGTACATCATGTAGTAAAAGGGGGGTGGTGGCGTTCTCCCATTCAGAGACACATGCGTTCTGGTTGACTTGTTTTGTTTGAAATAAAATATATTATTTTATTCCAAAGTTTATTTGTATCCAATTTGTACCGTTTTTGCTGGGTTTATTGTACATTGGTGGTGTGCGAGAGTTTCCCCGGTTTTTGGTTGTTTGAGTAAAACAACGTTTTTCAGTTCCTTTAGGTTTAGCAAGAGCTAGCCCCGCGAGCAGTGCTTCGGGTGGGGCAAACCTCAGCCCTGTCTTCTAATATACACCAAATCTGTGGCAAACTCACGCAAATGAAATTTGTCCCATGGCTCTGATATTTGCTCAATAGGTGCACTCTACTTTTAGAAGGCTAAAAGTGTTGTTTTGGACGTTTTATATTGGGACGTTATCATTTTCTATATACACTTTTAGCCCCTTAACATTTTAACCCCCTTCGATCGTGTAGACCGATCTTACACGCCCTCAAGAGGCCAGATACACATGTGTAAATCCTTACCGTAAATTCCAAATCAGACATTTAAAAGCACACCATGAAGGTCCTTGTAATCTCAAGACTTCTGTACCCTTGTCGTTCATTGTCCATGATGACTCAAACATCAAAAAAGGATAAAAGGAAGCAAAATCTGGAGTAAAATCGAAAATTTTCAGTCAGCGCGGTACACAGACTTCATGCTGAGACGCGTCAAAAGGAAAGTAGTCCCACCAACGCGGATGGATTTTGTTTAGCCTAGACTGGACCCCTGTCCACATATTTACTTCCCCACGCGTTGTATATGAGCGAGAGCAGCGTAGCGCACATAGACAGGGTGCAGATCTAGGCTAAACAAATTCCATCTGCGTGGGTGGGACTACTTTCCTTTTGATGCGATCACATGGGTAGCGAAGTCAGCATGCATGACATGGTCAAGTCTCCCGTCTGTCCAAATTTTCGATTTTACTCCAGATTTTGCTTCCTTTTATCCTTTTTTGATGTTTGAGTCATCATGGACAATGAACGACAAGGGTACAGAAGTCTTGAGATTACAAGGACCTTCATGGTGTGCTTTTAAATGTCTGATTTGGAATTTACGGTAAGGATTTACACATGTGTATCTGGCCTCTTGAGGGCGTGTAAGATCGGTCTACACGATCGAAGTGGGTTAAAATGTTAAGGGGCTAAAAGTGTATATAGAAAATGATAACGTCCCAATATAAAACGTCCAAAACAACACTTTTAGCCTTCTAAAAGTAGGTGCACTCACCCCAGTTTATAAATATTCCGAAGAGTACGCATCGACCCGATGTCTAGTTTCGGTGAAATCGTGGGGAAAGTTTGAGACTTTCCGTGCGTGAAATTCCCGACTTTCACCATGCGCGAGAGCGGAGAGGTCAACACTAGACTGGTTCCACATCCTCAATTTACTTCCCTTCGTCGTAAGATGAAGGGAAGTAAATATGAGGACAGCGAACCAGTCTAGATTGTGTTGACCTCTCCGCTCTCGGGCATGGTGAAAGTCGAAATTTCATGCCGGGAAAGTCTCAAACTTTCCCCACGATTTCACCGAAACTAGACATCGGATCGATGCGTACTCTTCGGAATATTTATAAACTGGGGTGAGTGCACCTATTGAGCAAATATCAGAGCCATGGGACAAATTTCATTTGCGTGAGTTTGCCACAGATTTGGTGTATATTAGAAGACAGGCCCCACCCGAAGCACTCGCGGGGCTAACCAAGAGCTAGCTTTCTGGGCTTCCGTCTGCCCTTCATCAGCGAAGCAGGTCGTTTCGTACCCTGGTCGTTTCGTACCCAAGTCGTTTCGTACCCTGGTCGTTTCGTACCCAAGTCGTTTCGTACCCAGTCAATTATGATGCACAAAGGAGATTAAGCCAGTCATGCAAACCCGCTCCTGTTAGTCACCGACGCGCGGCATCATCATAGAGATGTACGTATCAAGTTCCCAGGGATTAAGATTGCGTCCTACTAGTGCTGGCTGTGGCGCGCATTCACGCACAGTAGCTACCGAATGTGGGCCCTCTAGCGGCGAAAAATCCTTTGGGAAAACACATTTGGTTCCCGTTTTTATTAAGGTTGTTTTCCCTTTTTGAATTTTTAAAACTCATATTGAAAGAATATAACACTGGAATAACACAATAAACCAATTAAAAATCTATCGTATAGGGATCTACATAGTTTTGTTTTCATTTCAAAGGAAAAGCCGTATCCCCTTGAAAACTCGGGTAACTGGAGAAATATACATTAATTTAATAGATACATATTTTGTCCCTTTTATTTTTTTCTCCGATAAAGTTTGAAGTAAGTATTCAAACTCATTAAGTAGAGCCTGTTAGTCCCAGAACATTGACCGGCAATTAGCGCGGTCGGCCGGCAACTCCACACGGCTAGGTGCATTGACGTATGAACCTCCCGGACTTGTGCTTTTTAAAAGTTCTTTTTTTAGGTTAGAATTGAGCCTACTTTTTTAAGCAATGCGAAATTGTTTTTTTTTTATTACTGCCAAAACAATGCCAAACTGAACACATTGAAAAGCATTAAAAAATTTCAAAACTAGTGATTTGCATTTTATTACTCACAACAGTTTTTTGAATTGAAATCAAAACTTGATAATTAAAAAAGAGTGAAAACATTAACACCAGGGTAGATTCAGGCATTGAACATTTTAAAAACTCTTGAATTGTACTTTATGACAGTTTTTAATTAAAGTCAAAACTTGATAATTATAAAAAGTACAATTTTAAAAAAAACCAGCAACCAAAGAAAATCACGCTACAATATTAAAGACAAACAACGTCGATCATAACCCAAGCTCAAAAGACCCACAAACCGCAGGGTAAGCTCCAAACAGTAAGAAAAAAAAACCATGCAGTGGCAGGTTAAAAAATCAGACAAAACAAACCGCAACACCGTCCCGTGAACCACCAAGAGTGATTGACAGTAGCATTGTTGTTCAATAGAAAAGGATTTGGAACCCTTTGTCACGTGTGCAATGAATCCTGGGTGCGAAACGACCTGGGTACGAAACGACCTGGGTACGAAACGACTGGGTACGAAACAACTTGGGTACGAAACGACCGACATTCTTCATCAGTTGCGGGTGGATTCAAAATGAATCGGATTATCTCGCATTTGGGTAAATCTTTGGGTCAACGGTCGAGTTGACTCGACTGTGAAGTCGAGTTGGTCAACGGTCGAGTTGGTACGACGGTCGAGTTGGTACGACGGTCGAGTTGGTACGACGGTCGAGTTGGTACGACGGTCGAGTTGGTACGAAGGTTGGTAGGAGTCGAGTTGGCAAACGGTCGAGTTGACTGTAAGTGTAAACCCTCCTCACCTGTTCTGCAAGTGCAAAATACGGTTAAAATAGCACAAAAATTGACTGTATGTATGTCGGCCCACCTACCTTTTTCCGGTAACGGGTCAAGTCGTCCCCGAGTGAAGTCGTCCCCGAGTCAACTCGCCCCCCTCAATTAACACCTAGGTCAAGTCGTCCCCGAGTCAACTCGTCCCCAGGTCAAGTCGTCCCCGAGTGAAGTCGTCCCCAGGTCAAGTCGTCCCCTTAGTGTTTATTTTCTCCCAGATTAAAGCAATGGATGCCGCTACAAAAATGGAGCAAGACTTGCGACGATGTAATAGGGCCTAACTTTCTGTTCCTCGAAGAAGTAATTTAGTAGTAAGTATAGTTTGATATCAAATAAAATAAATAAATTGCGGAATCATCGTAACCTTTTTCAACTGTATTGATGTAGTAATTTATTTATTTTTTCTCCCAGATTAAAGCAGTGGATGCCGATGAAAAAAAGGAGCAAGAATTGCAACGATGTAAGACGTGATCAGTATGAATTTAGTTTATGGGCTTTTAGTGTATTTTCTTCCAGTGCTTAAAGTTAAGTGACGTGTTCTACCAAAGTTTAAAATATAAATTTCCGTTACTAAAGTGTATTTGGTGGAGGTGGAGTTTCCAAATAATATGTTAGGTGAACATTTTTAGTTTTTCTTGTATAAAGTAAAATTTTGATTAACTGCTGATTTTGTCATGAATGGAGAAAAAATGGGGGGTGGTGGCGTTCTCACATTCAGAGACACATGCGTTCCGGTTGACTTGTTTTGATTGTTTGAAATAAAATATATTATTTTATTCCAAAGTTTATTTGTATCCAATTTGTACCGTTTTTGCTGGGTTTATTGTACATTGGTGGTGTGGGAGAGTTTCCCCGGTTTTTGGTTGTGAGATTAAAAGAACGTTTTTCAGTTTCTTTAGGTTTAGCAAGAGCTAGCTTTCTGCAGGCTTCCGTCTGCCCTTCATCAGTTGCGGGTAGATTCAAAATGAATCGGATTATCTCGCATTGGGTAAATCTTGAGAGCGATAGAAACAGCTTTATTTGTAATGTTTTAGTTAGAGCAGGATTGTTTAGTGTTGAGTGACTGCTCTTTTTGTAGTTCAGGTTTGTTGCTGGTATTTTTTTGGATATTAAAACTGAGTGGAGTTTCGTCTTTTTTTGAGGTGTCCTTTCATTAAGTACTATGATCTGTTGGCGTGTTTAGGTATGTGCCGGCATGCCTTCTTTAAGTCGCCGGTTGGTGTTAGAAAGGATGTTTGCGTGTTTAATGGCCACTCTCATTTATGGGTGGTTTAAAATTATCTGCCGCTCGTATATTTTCCCAATGTTTTGCATGAAGAGGCCTCCCTGGTGTCTCTTCAGATGCAGCTGGTCAAGGAGTCGAGGCTGCGCCGTCACCAAAGAAAGAACGTCCGGCGGGTGGAAGGACGACTGTTCCGGCTTTGGGACAAGTACCAGGCCGTGGAGCTGCAGACGTCTGGACTGCTGTCAAGCTGCAAGCATCTGACGGGACCGTCACTCTAAAGTGCAGGAAACCAAGACAAAACCAACGGCTCTTTTCAGAGCCACCCACAAATTCAAAAAAGAGATTTGGTTCAATGCCTAAAATAAGCCCGTTCTCGAGCACGATATTTGTTATGCATTTATATTAAAGCATAATTTACTACCCAGTGACAACAGTAATTAATTCACCACCACCCAACAAAAACAACGGGAAAAAAACGCATTTTATTTTGTTTAAACGGACAAGATTCACTACCAAAAACGCACAATTATACACACGAGTATATATAATTCACGACCAAAAAAAATCGCATTACATGTACATATTTTTTTTGAAGCAGACATGTATAATTCACTACCTAAAAAACGCATTTCATTTTAATATTTGCAATTAACCGACCGGAATAATTCACTACCAAAAAGCGAAAATCATTTTTTGAAACGGACAAAAGTGATTCACTACTCTTGTCCGTTTATCCTTTTACGTTTTACTAAAAAGAGACGCATCCATCCCGTCAACGACGGAAACCAGGCTTCGACGTCAAAGCCCCTACTGGAAATTGAAGAATACTCGAATGGTGCTTCTTTCGTACATTACTTTTTGCGCCTAAGAAAAGAAGAAAGAAAACATTAGGCTATGGGTTATTTCTTTTAGGGGTGGAATGGGTTCCCAGGTAGTCCAACCATGGAGCTATTATAGCTTTTATAGCTCCATGGTCCAACATATATTCTAGTTGATATCGTTTCAGTTCCTCTTTAAAAAGTGGGACGACTTGACTTGGGGACGACTTGACTTGGGGACGACTTGACCCGGGGACGACTTGACTCGGGGACGACTTGACTCGGGGACGACTTGACCAGGGGACGACTTGACTCGGGGACGACTTGACTTGGGGACGACATGACCCGAAGCCCCTTTTTCCGACTGCGTCCAGAGGTAAAGATATTGAAGGAATGTTAAATTTCAAAACCCACAATCACGACACCACATCATGACATTCCACCCGCGCGTCGTCGTGTAAATCAGGATCAGACTGGTTCCGGTTCCACCCAAACCCGTCGTCATATAGCTAAAGCATGTCAGAAGACAAGGGACATGACTCATTGATAGGCATGCGCAGAATGCAGTATGAGTCGCTGTTGCACATGGACAAGGGACTGTGGAGGACTGTTGTCTATGGTGGCCCCGGAGGGACATATTGTAGTCGTGAATATTTTCGCGACGTCGTGAATAATTTTCGCGATGTTCTGAAATTTTTCGCGACGTCGTGAATAATTTTTACGACGTCGTGAATTTTTTTCGCGACGTCGCGAATATTTTCGCGATGTCTTAATTTTTTTTTGTTTGGGACGTCGCGAAAATTTTTCGCGACTAGGTCGTGAATTTTTTGGCGACGTCGTAAATTTTCGTTGTAAATATTTTTCAGTGGCTTGGGGGGTTCAACAGTGTGTACATTGCAGCAAACTAGGTCATGTCGCCCCCGAATGACTCGTCCCTTGACCGAGTCGTCCCTGGTCGACTCGCCTCTTCACCCGATTACACAGAATGGCCAAACGTGAATGCTTTATATCAACAGTGGTACATGTATTTTGTCAGTATTTTGATATTATTTTTTCTGAATTTTATGTTGATATTATTTTTATTGTATTGCGCATTTTGACATTAGTTTTATGAAATACATGTATAAATTTATACTTAGCAATCGGTCCAGTTTATCGGTTAGGTCAAGGGGCGATTTAGCCGTGGCGTCTCGGTCAAGGAGCGAGTCGGCCAGGGGGCGAGTCGGCCAGGGGGCGAAACGGAAACAAGCGATTGAAGTACGCTGCTTGGCGCCAAACGCCCTCTATCGCTAGCTTGGTGAGCAAGTACCCCTCAAGCTGCTGAAAAATTTTGGCGACAAAATTCACGCCAAGTCGTGAAATTTTTCACGCCCAGTCGTGAATTTTTTACGACTTGTCGTGAAATTTTTAATAGCCAAATATTTACGACGTCGCGAAAAAAATTTACGACGTCGTGAATTTTTTTCGCGACGTCGCGAACATTTTAAGAACATCGCGAAAATTATTCACGACGTCGCGAAAATATTCACGACTACAATATGTCCCTCCGGGGCCACCATAGTTGTCGCCGGCGATTGGATAGGCAAAGTGTCGCCCATTCATCACCCGAGGGTATGCAGACCTGCAAAGTAACGAGCGGGGCCTTGTGCTCTTAAACTGCTTGGGGACGGCTGGCCCTGCGGGACCCTGGTGGCACTGTGTCTAGAAGATTGCTGGCGCACCTCACACCCTTATCCCCATGTGTATACCGCCCCTTTCTCTTTTTTATGTACTATTTCTCTACTTTGCAGCTTTAACACGTTCTGTTCGTCCGAGTCTACAGTACAAGCTCGCTTGATTAATGCAACGCACGTCTAATGTTTATGGCACACAGGGCACTAGACTGCCGAACGTGCCATTCAACCTACTACAACAACAACAACAGTATGAGTCAGAGGGGCGTTCGTTAACCAAATATGCGTTCGACTATGCGTTTACTTCCGTTTACAATGAACGAGATGACTGTTATAATTGTTGACCCGTTCGACCAAGGCCGCCTGGGGTGCCTTCCACATACGCAAATAAAGAGCGCAAACGTTTGCAACGTTGGCCAACAATTTTGAGTGGAACGTATTGTGCGCCACCAACGTTGGCCAACGAACTTTTCGGCTGCGTTCGGGCGTGTACTCGTGTTAACACGAGTATACTCCTGCGCGCGCGAACGGCAAGATTGACGACGCTCGGGTCAGTGAGAGTATGCTCTCGCTACTCCCGGATCTCATATTAAACCCACCACGATATTTGGCAAAGGGACTCCCCCTATAACGCCCCTATACATCAACACACTCTTCCCTTTTGTTAACGCACCAACTCCCCCTAAAATCTGAAAGGAATTCCTTGGAAATTCCTTGGATGTCAAACATCCAAGGAATTTCCAAGGAATTCCTTTCAGTTTTTTAGGGGAGAAGGGGAGTTGGTGCCATACCAAAAGGGGTGTGTTAAGGTATAGGGGATTCGGGAGTAGCGAGAGCATATACTCTCACTGACGGAGTGTCGTCAATCTTGCCGTTCGCGCGCGCAGGAGTATACTCGTGTTAACACGAGTACACGCCCGAACGCAGCCGAAACGTTTGTTGGCCAACGTTGGTGGCGCACAATACGTTCAACTCAAAATTGTTGGCCAACGTTGCAAACGTTTGCAAACGTTTGCGTATGTGGAACGCACCCCAGGCGGCCTTGGTCGAACGGGTATATAGTCGAACGGTGTGAAGTGCGCATAATTCTTCTACTTAACTCCAAAGCGACTTGAACGTATACTAGGCAAACCTAAACAATACACAGTCTCCGATCTCATGATACCAGTGGGCAAAATTTAACGAGTCAAAACGAAAACGAACGTCTGCACAAACTTGCCGTTGACGCACCGTCATTTCTTTGCTTGGGGGGAATAACGACCAACGAACACAACCGCCATATTTGTACAGAAACAATCATCCCGTTCATTGTAAACGGAGTAAACGCAATCGAACGCATATTTGACGAACGCCCCTCTGACTCATACTGCATTCTGCGCATGCTATTCAATGAGTCATGTCCCTTGTCTTCTGACATGCTTTAGCCATGACGACGGGTTTGGGTGGAACCGGAACCAGTCTAATCTTGATTACACGACCCCGACGCGGTAGTACTATATACCGGAAAACAACGGAAAACACCGGAATACACCGGAAAACACAGGAAAACACAGGAAAACACAGGAAAACACCGGAAAACATACTAAATACCGGAAAACATACTAAATACCGGAAAACACCGGAAAACATACTAGATACCGGAAAACATACTAGATACCGGAAAACACCGGAAAACATACTAAAAACCGGAAAATACCGGAAAACATACTAAATACCGGAAAACATACTAAATACCGGAAAACACCTGAAAACGCACTTGTGTATTGTGATTTTCCGCACACTTTTAATCGTTTTTATTTAAATTATTAACCGTATGACTTTAATTTCGTCTAGAAAATTTCCGCTCATGTTCGTATTTGCAGAACTGGTGGCAAGTGCCGTATTCCTGATGAACGCGTGAGGACGCTAGTCAAGTGATCCGCGCCCATCGTGCGTTATGTTCGAACACCACAGATATCCGTTAAAAGATAGATAAGAAACGGAGGACGTACGTGCATAACCGCGCCATCTCATTACCATAGTTTTGGGCACATTCATTTTTATAGTTTTTGGCACCATTTGCATAAGTTTGGACACCTCATTGCATGGTTTGGGCCGGGCTCCTCCCCATTGAATTACATGTACAAGTAAAACCGCATGCGCACTTTCTCAATTTTTGTGACGATCGCGCGTACGTGTTATGTTCAAACACAAAACGCGCTACACGCGCACGCGTTCCAAACCGCCTGAAACCGGTACGGTGATGTGCCATTAAAGGAGTGTGACCAGATCACTTTTTTTTACCCATAACTCCCCGGGACTTACCTTATGGGTCATGAGATTTTTATATCATAACATCCGTTATATTTTTCTGATTACGAAACTGAAACTCCCGCGCTTCTAGGCTGCATATTTCCGAGGATATCGTCGAAAATCCACCGATTATTTGTAAACTAATTTTCCAGTATCAACGTTTATCCGCTGAAAGCATACTCGATAGTTTTGTTCAATTTTTTACTGGAAATTGCGAATGTTTTCGGGTTTTTGGGACATGGGAGGTGTGTATGGGAGTTACTTGATAATATTGGTAAGTTACATAGAAAACTATTTTCCAGAAACTCTGGTCACGCTCCTTTAATGAAGGCGGGTACTATCGCGGAAAAATCACACTTTCGCGCTGCGCTCACCGCATTAATTGCATGAGCTCCCAATCGCCGATTATTCCAAAATAGAAAATTCCACTCTGGTAACTTGGGGCTTCTCTGATACCTCATTGGCTGCGCGTTGAAAAGGTCAGCGCACCGCGGTCAAAGTTCAACAAATTTGAACTTTGACCCAGCTCAAAACGTTTTGCGCGTCGCGATAGGCCGTGCACAAGCGGAAAACCAGTTTGTGTACAAACCAATGGAACAGTGTGATTTTTCCGCGATAGTGTGAACTCCCCTTTACAGGCTCGTCAGCAATGCGCGCGCGCGCCAAATTGGTGCCACAAAATACGCAGCTCCATAGCAAAGGCATGGAGATGCGTAATTCGTGGCACGAATTTGGCGCGCGCGCATTGCTGACGCATCAGTGCCTTTAATAGAAATCTGTGGGCGGACACACAGGCACGTTTCCCATGGTTATGGGAATTGTACAGTCTATATGGCAAAGGAATAAATAGATTGGTTCCCGATCCTATCGCTTATTGCGAAAATATAATAATCGGTAAAGGGCGGCCATGACGGGCAGAAATCTGCCCGTGATCACGTGGTTATTATTTTTATTTGTTTAGTAAGTGCGTATATCTTGCATTGACATTTGTAACCCGGCCGTGCCGTGCGTGTCGAACATATCCAAATGTAAATCGAGTACATTGCCTAAACTAAAAGCAAAGGGCTTCGCCAATTTTTAAATATAAAACACGTAATGCGCACGCGCAAATACGACTAATCACAGATCAAGATAAAGCGCCCTTTACCTGTCCTTATATTCTCCTATGTGGAATATGTGGACGGGAGCCAGTCTCAGGAATAAATCGTAGGTCAAACGGTGTTTTCCAGTGTCTTGTTAGTCTTGTCCCAAGACCGAATTTTGGTAATTCCCCCTTCTACGCCTACGCGCTGTACCCACTGCCGATAGAGGGCGCCATTCACACTTCGACCCATTGATTTACATGCTTCGACCATAGAGTTACGGCTTATACAACTCCATGGCTTCGACCTACCGAAATTCGGCATGGCCATGTATATAAGCGAACAAGGACAGAACGGACCGTTTGCCGCTCGGCGTACGCTCGAATCTGGTGCTAAGTTTGGTGTTTAAAATTTCTAAAGAAGAAAATCCCGGACCACCCCAGGAATTTCTGGAGATGTACCCGGGTATATGGGTTGAAATTTGTCAAAGTATGAAATAATTCCTATGCACGGTTTTTTTTTAAAGAACGGAAACAACTTGGACCATGAGCTTCATGCTCGCTTCTGCTCTTGCTGCACTGCCTGCTGCATCGCCATGTATATATAGGCGAACTGAAGGACAGAACGGACCCGTTTGCCGCTCGGCGTACGCTCGAATCTGGTGCTCAGTTTGGTGTTTAAAATTTCTAAAGAAGAAAATCCCGGACCACCCCAAGAATTTCTGGGGATGTACCCGGGTATATGGGTTGAAATTTGTCAAAGTATGAAATAATTCCTACGCACGGTTTTTTTTAAAGAATGGAAACAACTTGGACCATGAGCTTCATGCTCGCTTCTGCTCTTGCTGCACTGCCTGCTGCATGGCCATGTATATACACCAATCCGAGCTGCAAAGTCATGGTCCGTGTACGTCCGCCATAGCTGGGGGCCATCCAGTGCCATGAACTGTGGGTTTTGTGTTGATGATATGCTGTTACATTATGTTGTCACTTCGAACAATTTTGCGCGTTTATTTGCTTGCGAAGCCTGTGTACGCGTACGCGTTGTGCGCTGTTCGATTTAACAACAAGACAAAGCGCCCAGTCCATGGCAGTGGATGGCCCCCAGCTATGGCGGACTTGCAGGGAAGGAGTCCTTAGCAACCGGATTCGTGTATAGGCGAACAAGGACAGAACGAACCCGTTTGCCGCTCGGCGTACGCTCGAATCTGGTGCTCAGTTTGGTGTTTAAAATTTCTAAAGAAGAAAATCCCGGACCACCCCAGGAATTTCTGGAGATGTACCCGGGTATATGGGTTGAAATTTGTCAAAGTATGAAATAATTCCTATGCACCGTTTTTTTTTAAAGAACGGAAACAACTTGGACCATGAACTTTATGCTCGCTTCTGCTCTTGCTGCACTGCCTGCTGCATGGCCATGTATACAGGCGAACAAGGACAGAACGAACCCGTTTGCCGCTCGGCGTACGCTCGAATCTGGTGCTCAGTTTGTTGTTTAAAATTTCTAAAGAAGAAAATCCCGGACCACCCCAGGAATTTCTGGAGATGTACCCGGGTATATGGGTTGAAATTTGTCAAAGTATGAAATAATTCCTATGCACCGTTTTTTTTTAAAGAACGGAAACAACTTGGACCATGAACTTTATGCTCGCTTCTGCTCTTGCTGCACTGCCTGCTGCATGGCCATGTATACAGGCGAACAAGGACAGAACGAACCCGTTTGCCGCTCGGCGTACGCTCGAATCTGGTGCTCAGTTTGTTGTTTAAAATTTCTAAAGAAGAAAATCCCGGACCACCCCAGGATTTTCTGGGGATGTACCCGGGTATATGGGTTGAAATTTGTCAAAGTATGAAATAATTTCTATGCACCGTTTTTTTGTTAAAGAACGGAAACAACTTGGACCATGCGCTTGCTCGCTTCTGCTCTTGCTGCACTGCCTGCGAACAAGGACAGAATATATACCCGCTTGCCGCTCGGCGTACGCTCGAATCTGGTACTGGGTTTGCTGTTTAAACGTTTCTAAAAAAAGAAATCCCGGACCACCCCAGGAATTTCTGGGGATGTACCCAGTTATATAGGTAGAAATCTGTCAAAGTATGAAATAACTCCTATGCACCGTTTTTTAAATGGAGAAAAAGATCTTGGACCATTCGTCTATTGCTCACATGACGCGCTCTTACCGTCCATGTACGTGAACAACGACAGAAACTGGACCCGGGCGGGTGCTTAAAATTTCCAAAGAAGAAAACACAAGAATGTCTGGGGATGTACCCAGGTATATGGGTTGAAATTTGTATGAAATGAAATGTTTTATGCACCGGTTTTAAAGAACGGAAACAACTTTGACCATTTGTGCTCTATAGGCTTCCGTAGTTTCGTACGACGTGCGTACGTGCATGCAGCGTACAGTGCAGTGCTTGACGATTGAATCCGGTGATGAATCTGGTGCTCATTTGACGATTGAATGTGGTGCTGAATCCGGTGCTAGCTTGACGCTGATGGAATGCGGTGTCGTGTTTGTGGGTTTTGAAATTTAACATTCCTTCAATATCTTTACCTCTGGACGCAGTCGGAAAAAGGTAGGTGGGCCGACATACATACAGTAAATTTGTGTGCTATTTTAACCGTATTTTGCACTTATTTTGCAGAATAGGTGAGGTCTCCACGCGCGCTTAGCTGACCCGCCTTGAATAGTTGAGACAACTCGACCGTTAACCAGTTGGGTTCAGAATAAACCTTATCGACGTTCTCAATGCATTATGGGATTGGATGACAAAATTGCCCGGCCAAATGTGCACAAACCTATTAGGCGGATGCCAACTAGGCAACGTTTTTACTCATTTTCACGAAAACCAAAAAGAGAATCAACCTCCCACCACTTTATCTTTGACACATAGGCCTATCAAACTGCATTCTGACAAACATGTCCCGAAACAGAAATGTTGCAAATGCGAGGAATCATCGGGGATTCCCTTCATGGCCACTGATGGCGGGGTAGTCCGCGTACACAAACACAGAATCACAGTGCAGCACACTCAATCCAACGAGCGCTGTGCTGATACAGCACGTGTTGCATTGCGCATACCGAGCTGCGAGCGTGGTATTCAGACTCTCCCACTACAAGGGGATTCCCCGATGATTTATCGCATTTGCAACATTTCTGTTTCGGGACATGTTTGTCGGTATGTTTGATATAGTATCAACACCATCAAAGATAAAGTGGTGGGAGGTTGATTCTTCAACTCTTTTTGGTTTTCGTGAAAATCAGTAAAAGGTTTATGCACATTTGGCCGGGCAATTTTGTCATCCAATCCCATAATGCATTGAAAACGTTTATTCTTGCCAAAATGAAAGATTTTCTAAGAAAATTTTCGATGGAGAAGTTGATCAGAATATTTTTTTCTTAAAAATGACTCGTCAAGCATCGGTAACTGCAGATTTGATGGAAAAACCCAAATTTGCGAGTGAAAAAATGTTGAGTTTGTGAATGTGAGGAAACATTTAAAAATTGTTCAGCCTGTCATGTGTTTTGCACACAAGGTCTGACAATGACTGAAGCCGTGATCAACTTCTAAATTCTGTCCGAATAATCTGAGATGGAATTTTTCTCATCCCAGTGATCCTGTTTTTAAGTTGTTTATTTACTTGTTTATCTTGTTTATTTCAGGACAACAGGCAGCAAAATTTCCTTCGCTGACAGTACATGTGTAGGACCTCACTTGATAACCAGCTCAGCAGGCGTATATGAAATATAATAGCCTTTCTTCATAGAGAAGACTTTTGTTGGTGAAAAAGCAGTGCATCTAAGTAGCATTCTTGCGTGTATTGTGTGCACATATAAAAACTGATAACCGTACTTTGCAGCAGGATCAACATGGATACTTGTTGGAGGATGGTGATTCGTGTTATGCTTGTGGCTCTTTTGCCTCTGGGTAAGTTTGTACTATGTATATAGCCAAAAACTAAAATTGTGCGAATTAACAAATATATTTGAGAAAGATTTTATATAGCACTTGACTACTCCTAGAATCGGAGGTAGCCCAGGTTGGACGTCGTCTTCATTGCATTACGAGTGACGTCCAGGTCACGATATGTCTCTAAACACGGGGACTGAAACTTCCACATAATTTTTAAGCTATTACCTTTTTTAATGGACGTCGAATTTATGTCCATATATGCTTGACGTCTTCATTTACAGGAACGGGAGGTTTAAACGTCATATACACCAAATTTGATGAACAAAATAGTGAAATCTAAGGCACAACCTAACGTTAAAGTTCAGAGAAATAAATAACAGCTGCCGTCGCGTTTGGATAGGCTTGCGCGTGCGGCGCCACGATTTCAGGCAGCAATTTGCCGAGGCCATGGCCTAGTTCATGGCCTAGTTTAGTTGCGACGCGCGCACGGCCGGCCAGCACGCGTACGCGGGACTATACGCGCGCGGTTAGAACAAAATAAGCTGAACGTAACTTGGCTGGCTAGTTGTAGTAGTGGATTATTTGTGCACAAATATATAGCAAATTAGCGTGACTTTTTGCCGTTTTCCTCCGGAATATGCAGTTCGGTGATGTGTAGTGGATTTCTAAACTCGGCAATCCCAAAGATTAGGACACATGGAACTTTGTTAGCACATTGCCGGCTTCCAGCACAAGGTAGAAATATTGATTTTTTCTGTTACAAAAATTTTCACCCTGTTTTTGGAACTTCATACCCTGGACTCCGTATCCACATGTAGTATGCGGTACGGAGTCCAACCTTGTACCTGGGCTAAATCGGAGGCAGCCCATCTATCTGCCTCCCAGCCCATATATAGGGCGCTTTCAATGCACCAAACCGCTCAGTCATGGTACTCCTAAAAAATAAAAATCCCAGCCCCCTCATCCAAAAATGGTGGTTCATTTGTGTGCTTGGCTGGTCCTGTAGTACGCGGATGTGTGTAGGGGTTTTGACAAGTGCAAAATGCATTTTTGGTAAGTAGAAGCATGGAGGTACCGGTAGTACCGATTGTTCAAAAAACATTGTTCCTGCATTTTAGTGAGGTGAGCCACAGCAAAATTGTGGTTGTTTCGTTTTGTTTTGGGGGAGAGGGGGCAATTTGAGATGCAAGTAATTTGTCTATCAATGGTCGTTGGAGTTACGCCTATCTTAAAAATATTGCTGGGAGGCAGATTCTCGTTGTACTTGTACTTGGCTTGTATTGGACTGCCTGAAAATAAAGTTTTCCTTTGTGGATTTAATGATTACTGTAAAGCCAAGCCCGCCGCACACCTTTGCCATTTATCAGATCATCGGACCACTTACCGGAAAGGTGTGCGCTGAAACAATTCGGGCCGGACTGACCGCACACTATAGACTGGAGCAAATCAAACTTGTTTGATTTGCTCCGGATCTGATGGTCCAGTGTCCGATGTGCCGGTAAATCGCAAAGGTGTGCGGCGGGCTTAAAGGAGCGTGACCAGAGTTTCTGGAAAATAGTTTTCGATGTAACTTACCAATATTATCAAGTAACTCCCATACACACCTCCCATGTCCCAAAAACCCGAAAACATTCGCAATTTCCAGTAAAAAATTGAACAAAACTATCGAGTCGGCTTTCAGCGGATAAACGTTGATACTGGAAAATTAGTTTACAAATAATCGGTGGATTTTCGACGATATCCTCGGAAATATGCGGCCTAGAAGCGCGGAAGTTTCAGTTTCGTAATCAGAAAAATATAACGGAGGTAAGTCCCGGGGAGTTATGGGTAAAAAAAAGTGATCTGGTCACACTCCTTTAAATTGTTCATGTTCTTTTTATGTTTGTTTGATTGTTTGTTCTAGGATCCATTGCAGTATTTTCCGGGCCTTCAGACACGACCGTTCTCTTGGGAGGTACTGTAACACTGAGTTGCAGTTTCCCAGAATTTACAAGACCAGGTGCTACCCGGTGGGAAAAAGATGGTACAACAATAGCTGATGAATATGGAATTTATAGTCCTGCTACTTATCCTGGACTTCAAGTGATCACGTCGTCATCCGATCCAACCACTCAACTAGATCTGAAAATATTTAATGCCCTGGTTTCTTATGAAGGAATTTATGAATGTGAAATGACACCAAACCCTGCTGCTGCTGCACGACTGACGGTGGAAAGTAAGTAGCTTTCCTTGAGTAATAAAAATAATAGCATAATATTTACATGTAGGGATTAAAAGTGGGTTTGAATGATCTTAAACATGTGTTTTAAACTGGATAGGGGCCTGGACGCTGATAATGGCCCAAGCCGAAGGCGCGAGCCATTATCAGCGTCTAGGCCACTATCACTACTTAATCCTATTCATAAATACCTTCTTTGTGTAAAAAAAATCGGTAAAACTCACCAAAAAAGGCAAAATTAGCTTGTCGTTTTGCCATATTTTGCATTCACTTATCTTACACCGCGTTCGTATGAACTGCTAACTGTGCGCGAGTTGTTTTTGTTTGATCGTGCGCGTTACGCAAGCGTTATGCAAGCGTGTTGTACGCACACGACCGGGTACTTGTCACAGTGCACAATTTGCTTTCGGGAGCATAGGCTAAAAAGTGTTTAAGACCGGGCCTTTATCATCTGTTTAAAACTGCCCACGTGACGTGCTCTCGGCCAATAGGGATGCGTAAACTGTCTAAGGTATTTATGAATAATATTTAAAACAAAAATCTACGATTAAGAGTATGTTCAGATTTTTCCAGAAAATGCATTTACGTTTAACTTAACAGTCATCATGGTCATATAAAAATAATACCTCCCCAAAATACTATCCATGGGAAAAAAACAGGAAATTTGCTTCCTCAAATTTGGATGTGGAAGCAAAAAAGGTTGGTGTAACAGGGTAGGAATTTCGTCTCTTGAGGGGCAAGGCCACTTTGGCCTTAAAGAACCTGTATTTTTTAGGGGCACCACGGCCAGTGAGAAGGGCACCAAGGCCAATGTAAAAATGTAAAAAAGGGCACAACTGCCAGTTTAAAATACAAAAGCACAATTCTTATTCAATGTTACGATTCCTGGCATTCACTTTTATAAGTTTGCAATACACACAGGTACTAAAATTACATGTATAATACCTGAAAGTAAAATATTTCCACAAATGCATCATTTCCTTTCGGGCAATATTTCTTACAAAATTATAATTAAATTAAAAAAAATCAAATTAAAATAAAATAAAACCTGTAACTGATGTTGGGGGACGAGTTGACCTAGGCTGAGGACGACTTGATCCATTTCATAAATTTAGAAATGCCAAAAACCTAGGCTTTAAAAAAAAAAAATAGGCCCAGGCCTATTTTCCTACCATGCCTACCTTCATGGTATTAGCTACCGTTTCCTCACAATTTAGAAAAGCAACAATTCAGATAGGCTAGGAGTTAGACTAAACAGAATAAGAAAAACCAGAAAGAAAATCCAAATATTGCGTGAAACTCGTCTCCGGGACAACCCGTGCCCGGAATAGCCGGTCCCAAAGGCGTTCGCCCGAGACAACTCGTCCGCGGGGACAACTCGTCCGACTCAAAACGAAACAGGGCGCCGACCGGATACGGCATGTGGGGAGAAAACCCACCGACCAACATGTAAAATCACGTAGGCTACGGGACGGTAATCCTTTCACATAGTCCACAAATGACAGAATCTGCTCAGGTCGGACCATGTCAAATTTATAAAATAAATTATTGTTCATAAATCCATGACCTACATGTTGATGACCACGGCCAATTTCGATAAAATTTGAGCGGATTTTTGAACTCGCCCAGAGCCGATCAGGAACGATTCCAGCTTTAATTTCTGCATTTACTGGCCGATCTGTCCAGTTCCAGTTGCTTGGAGCGTTTCATGCGATCCTTACGAGGCATCACTGATCAATACACATTTATTACAATCACGAATATATTTTTAAAACTTTAGCTGTTAAACTTAAGGAATTTGCGTTTATTTATTTTGCAAGAAAAAGTAGTCACACATGCTGCACTTGTGTACGTGTTTAGCTCTCGAAGCTTCGAAGAAAAGCAGCACATGCACGTGCACGCTGTTTACACACCACACACTCCCACTGAATTACGGTATACTCCACATGTATCAGCACGTCTATGCGAGTCCGCAACAGGGGGATGTTCGCGCAATTGTGGCAAGCGCAATTGCGGTTCTGGAGTTTGCGAAATAAACGGAATAATGTTTAAGCTTTGCAAAGCTTAAACATACGACACGTTATTTAGCTGAATCCAGAGTTCGTTACAGTACATGCATCACATGCATGCGGTGTGGTGCGAGTGCGATGTACTTTTTTTGCTACTGTCATGTCAGTGTCAGTACGGCCGCGATCAATGTACGACCGATGCGCTTTTTTTTTTAGCGCTTTGCAAATGGACACAAAATGAGTTTCTGACAATGGCATGCTCGTTTTTTTTTTTTACAAAAGGGCACTGCGGCCAAGGTATTGTTGGCCGTGGAAACTGCATTTTAAAAAGGGGCATCACGGCAATTAAAAGGGCATCGACGGCAATGGCCGTCGTGAAATTCCTTCCCTGTGTAATCACTGCACTGCTTTATGGAATGGATAAATTATTTTACAAAACATCAGGGGTTTGCACGATATCCTTGAAAATATACGGATTGAGAACGCAAAATTTCACAATGGCAATAACAAAAATATGGCAAGTGATATGGTATCAAAATCTCAACACCCATGGGGAAAATGGGAGGTTCAAAAATGCGATCCGGACACGCTCCTTTAAGAGATGTCACCAAGCCAGTACCCAATAGTTGAATCAGCTTTACATGCAACTTATTAGCCTTTTTGAAGTATGACAGACATAATAGAAGGGCGCACTTTGAAGTGGGTATAAAATCCAATAAAATGCAATGTAACTGCATCTTCAGCGCTTATTTATGATTTTGTCTCTGTATTATAATTGCAACATGTAAATCAAGTTTTTGAAAAGAAATAAAATTTTGTATTTCGAACCGTATTCCAGATCTCGAACCAGAAATACAATTGTTCAAAAAATTCATACCCAAATAAAATTGCG
Source organism: Henricia sp. BOLD:AAB3569 (assembly GCA_037783545.1). NCBI lineage: Eukaryota > Metazoa > Echinodermata > Asteroidea > Spinulosida > Echinasteridae > Henricia > Henricia sp. BOLD:AAB3569. Next base: position 420,991 of record JBBELK010000161.1, on the reverse strand, counting down.
CCCTCTCCTTTTGTTCCACCATAGATCATGTACTTCTAAAAGGCTAATTACAAGAAAGTCTTGACGATAAGTTTGGACTTTTGGGGCGTAACACAAGTGAGTTCTTCTCCTTCAGAGTTCAAATTTGAATTCTCTCCCATCTTGAGTCTAATTTGTATCCTGATCTTGTATTCAGTTCAAGGAGCCGAACCCACCATTGCACTTACACAGCCATCAACCGGCAGCCTTATGGAAGGAGTAGAAGGTAATCTAACATGTACCGCTACAGGCTACAGACCAGCGGTTAAACTACTGTGGTTCCGCAACGGAAACCCCATCCAGTCGGGTATCACAGAGACTACATCAGTGAACGGTGACACAACAGAGACAACAAGTATTTGGACATTCACACCAACCAAGGATTACAATGAAGATAACATCGAGTGTAGAACGAACATTACTGGCAGGATCTCCCTATCAAGGACTGGGTCGCTTCCTCTCAATGTCAGATGTAAGTGTAAAAATTTCTGCTTCAAAGCATGATTTTATTTTGGAGTCCATTACAACTCTGTCACAGGTCCAGCAACAAAGAAAAAAATTGAGCAAAAGAATGCCTTTGCTGCAGTTTGTTTTAATGGTTTGTGATGTAAATGAAAGGCCCGATAGATGATCTGTTTTTGAGCGATTCTGGAAATAAAACCATTATAAAATCGAAAGAAAGCCATCAACAAACTCATCCGAAGAAATTTCAAATGTACCACGTCTTCTAAAAACATGAAAATTCATATGCGTTTTAACTGTCTTGGCTGGGTGTGTCATGCACTCTTCGGCGCACGTCATGATCGTGTGTGCATGACCAACGCGATGCATCGCGTTGGAACAGCATACACGCAATACACAGCACCCATTTTGGACCGCCTAGATGAGAAGTAAATTGTTTGCAAACGTTCCAAATAATTTCATCTTCATGAACTATTTTCAGGTAAAATTATATCATCTCGGGCGGAAACATTTCATTAAATAGTTGCTACCAATTCAATCTTTACTTTGAGTATGGTTTCCCTGTCAATTTGTTAATTAGCTTTTAGGGTCATTGCAAACGATACAGTGGGCTTTTAACACCTACATGTACATGTACAGGTACAATCCTGGTAGACACAAGTATTTTGGCCAAAACGGTTAACTCTGTCCTGTAAATTCCCATTTATTTTTCTTTTGCATTTCCAAATTCCTCATATTGAGATGGCATGAAACAGCATTACAAATTGCCGCTGGACTTGAAAAAAAAACACCTACCATTTACATAATTTTTATCAAAAACAGATAGTTACAGAATGCATGAATTTATTCAACAGACGCACCAGTGGTAACTGTAGTGTACAGCAACAAGGCTATCGTGTGCAGTGCAGATTCTAATCCACTGGCCAACAACTATGACATTATTTTCAACAAAACTAAAGTCAAGGAGCGATACCCTACCAGTGGGAGGAGCTACGCTTTCACTCCCGATTTCTGCACGGATATCAGCTGTAATGTGACCAACACGATTGGCACCGGCGTAGGAGAAGTCACCGGTAATCCAATTTGCCCAGGTATGTGCATTTTACGATCATTTGCCATATGTGATTGGACACAAATTTGTTACCTGTTCTGTTAAAATCAGATTTTTCTGGGTAAAAGGTCGCAAATGGGATTTTTTAATACAAAATTTTTACAAAATATCGGTAATTTTGGGGACAAATTATTTTAAAGTTCATCGTGTCAAATAGTAGAAAACACAGAAAATGGGCAGTTAGTTTAGGGTATATTTTTAGACCCTTTTCAAGTCCTAATTTAAAGTGTTGAGAGGAAAAAAAGTGGTGAATAAATAAATTTGTGTTTTTTTTCTAGCCACGAACATCTCGCAAGAGACATTGCTTAACTGATAAACCTCAGTTCAAATTAGCTCAAACTTTTACAGAATTTTATACATGTTCAGGATTACAAATATGGAAAAAAAGAAACAAACTTCCACCCCTCCCCCCAACCCCTCAAATAAAAAAAACCCAAACATAAACAACTGAATGTTTTCATAATTATGAACAAATGCTTCTAGTCTTTAAGAAAAATCCTTATTTTACATACTGTAGTATGTACTATCCATCACAATTTAATAAGTGTTTCAAAATTTCAAGTGACCTAAAATGACCATACCTCTACAGATTTTGAACCGGTGTACACCATACCTTTTGAGAAGTGGCAATGTTATATAAGACTTTTCAGCAGAGTCATCAATTGTTTCAGTAAATACCGGTAGACATCAAAGTGAAAAAACCAGTAAAATTGGTGTTATGCATAGGAGACTCTTTAGGCTACATAAACAAAATTAATTGTTTCTCATCAGAACCCTTGTGGAAAAATGGTCCGTCAGGGCATTTTATATTTTATAGAATAAAAATATCCATACACCCAAACAATTATGTACGTCAGAACCTTTTTTAATTTGTTCACAGCATGAAGTATGGTATGCAAAGATGTACCTCCATGGTGTCAGTATACTAGTCAGGGCGTTAGGGCTTTGGACTTCGTGCTTCATGCTCTACGATTGCAGTTTCAGATTTTTGTTAAGATTTTTGTTGGGTTCTTCACTCGCACCCCTGTAAAACCAAATTTTGTAATAGTAAATTATTAAAAATGTACAGACCTAATGCCCGGAAACAGCTACATTGTAGGCCCTATAATTGCTGCATCACAATAAAATTTAAAACTAAGATTACAGTAAAGTTCTACAAGTTCCATTTTCTATGCTTCATGTCATGTAAAGGTCATTTAAGGTCATCTATGCAGTCTGTACCAGTTAATGGTTCTTGTGTACACAATGTGTAGCCATGATTGTTTAGATGTACAGTACAGTTATCCAAATGCTATCCCAAGAATTCCAGATTAGCGTCATGTCATGAATATTGAAAGCTCCCTTTGTAACCTTTGTGCATTGGCAATAAGCAACGATCCGTTAAGTACAGTGGAGTCGTTTCAGGAAGTGGATCAACATTTTTCTCGAGTGACTAAAGGCCTTTTCTGCATAGGACTTTTTTGGGGAAAAACTTACTAAGACGATTGGTACTTTCCCATTTTAAGTCCAATGCAGACAGCCTAGGAAGTTTTTCTCTCAGTAACGTTTCCTGAGTCCAGTGGTTACTTTTCCTGGCCTACTGCTGACCAGAAAAATTGACCAGGGTCCTATATCATAAAGCCCACTTAGAAACATTTCTAAATAAACATTCTTAACTCATGTTTTTAAAGATAGGAAAAATTAGATTTTATTGTTCCTAAATCCACTTAAGAATGTTTTTAACTTTTGTGAAATAGGACCCAGGTAACTTTTCCAGAGACAATAAAGGCCTTTTCACACTACCCACTTCCGACCCGGGTAACTTTCTACCCGTGTAGCTGCAAATAACCCGGGTTAAATTTAACCCGGAGTTTCGTTTCACACGTCAAATTTTAACCCGGAGAAACACTTACCCGGGTCGTCTCTTACACGGGTCACTAGCGACCCACTGAAGTCATGCACGCGCACCTACCCGGGTACACCAACCAGGGGTTTGGTTTACGAACATCAAGAAACGTATATTTCTGACATGATTACTGATTCAACGGTCAGCTTCAGTCGTCGGCAATTAAAACTGATGATAAATTATTATTGTTTGGACTCGTCTTACGAATCATTACGACAAACGAATTCAGTTATGAAGTACTGGCGACACGTTTGCGATTTATTACGAAAGAACACAACTCTACTTGGGTTTATTCGTTGTCAAATTCGCGTGATTAAAGCATGGAGGAAACTTCCTCCATGATTGAAGTACCGTACAGTTGTGTGTGAAAAATCTATTTACTGACCATGCATTATATTTTATGAACAAGACATGCAAGATGTCAGTCAACATGAAGACATCGCTGGCGATATTGGTTCTTGTATTTTTTCTTGATCTTTTGTGCGGTTGGAACACCTTCCATTGCAAACGATGTTCTGTTGTAATAAAAGAATAGTCCCACACAGTGCAAGCAAGCGCAGAAGCTTTTAACCCGCTTTTCTCGCTAACCCGGGTCGGCCAGTGTCGTCGTTTCCCACGGCAAACGTTAACCCGGAGAATTGTCTCAAGGCCGCCTTTAACCCCAAGATTGATGGGTTAACCCACCTCCCGAGCAGAGCTAGAAGTTACCCAGGTTAAGTGTCATTTTTGGCCAGTTAACCCGGGTAATTCGTAACCCTGAGATTTGCCGTGGGAAACAAGCCCCTAACCCGGGTAATCTCGGGGTTAAAGTGTCGTGGGAAAAGGCCTCAAGTCTAATGCGGACACATCGAGTCGCAGAAAAGCACTCTGGAACTGTACATATGGGCTGTGAAGGTCATCCCGCTAAGGGACACTGCGCATACTCTCCCACGGTCTCGGTACATTTTTCCGTGTCAAAAAGTCCAAATGCAGACAGCAATAAAATTTAGCTATTTTTCGTTTTACCATCGTCTCGGTAAAACCTGCCGAAAAACGTCCAATGAGGACACTGCTTTCAAAATTGTTCACGTTACCGAGCAATTCCAAAGCTAAAACACTTGAATTCTGCAAGAGTATTAAGCCTCTTATAATTTCCACATATTAGTAGGCAGGTCACTCGTGCACACAAAATATTCAGCCGATCGACCGCGACCGGAAATTTCCACACACAAACCATGTGAGGATGAAAAACTGTGTCTCCGTATGAAAATAGGGATGGCGTTTAAGCACAAAAATTTTCATCAAACATACAAATAAAGTCGACAGATGAAATCTTTGAAGTGTTACCTATGATATATTTTTTTCCTGTATGAAATGAGAGCAATATTTAGGTTTTAATCACGATTTTAAAATACCCCTTTTGTCGGCCGCGCGGCAACATTTCCACAGCGCGGCGCTTGCGTGTAGCCCAGCGTGGTCAAAATTCAAAAGCACCCCTAGTCATAGCAAAGAATGGTAGATTCCGTGAGGTTCCACGTCACTAACAGTGGCATGAGAGCTATTTTTAGACTGGTGAAACCCTATACAACCCTTACAGAAATGTAAGCTTGCATTAAGCTTGTAATTAGATTGCTGCAAGCTTGTACAAGATTGCAGTCTTGTGTGCAAGCTTGTGTGCAAACTTGCAGGCCACCTGCAAGCTTGCAGGCCACCTGCAAGCTTGCAGCAAACTTGCAGCAAACTTGCAGGCCATGTGCAACCTTGCAGCAAGCTTGCAGCAAACTTGCAGGCCATGTGCAAGCTTGCAGCAAGCTTGCAGCAAGCTTGCAGGCCATGTGCAAGCTTGCAGCAAGCTTGCAGCAAGCTTGCAGCAAGCTTGCAGCAAGCTTGCAGCAAACTTGCAGGCAATGTGCAAGCTTGCAGCAAGCTTGCACGCGAGTCTGCGTGCTTGCAGCAAGCTTGCACGTGTGTTTGCACACGTGCAAACACACAAGCTACATGTACATGTGCGTACAAGCTTGCAGCTAGCTTGCATACATACGTGTGCCTGATAAGAAAAGATTTCCTACATATAATAATCCATGTTTTTTATTTGCATTTTCTCAATTCAATAGCATTTTTTTACAATTTTCTTCATATAAACCTTTTCTTCATATAAATTAATTTCTAGATCTGCAACAAATAATTCACTTAGAAAGAAAAATGTAAATCCTTAAGTTATGTAGTCCCTACAGTATTGTCCAAACTTGTTTGGAAAACAAACAAGCTTCCAGCTTATAGCAACATAAAGAAGACTCTTTGATAATAAAATTATTGAACCTTTTTACTTTTATTTGTTTAGACCAAAAAAAAAGAAAAAAATGAATGCAATGCCAGGCATGCCAGGTTCCATTTATTTGCCTAATCTCCTACACTTTTAACAATGAAGATTGAGAACCAGTCTAGGGATATACACTATCTCTGGTTCCCTGACTCCAACATTAAACAAGTGAGCATACAGTAGCAGCTGGAACCAGACTTTTGTAACTGCATGCTGGTTTGAAAGTGTTGCAAGGGCTGGAAATCCAAATGTGGTGATATTTCTCATCTGAAATCAGCTTTATCAGGCCTATTTTTACTTTACTAAGGTAATACTTGCACAAATTAAACAAAACTGAAATAATGAAGAGTTTATTTTATGGATATTTGGCCACAGATCAGAGCAGGATCCATTTGTTTCTTGTGTAGTGTATGTGTATCTATAGACAAACCATTGTATTGTTCATCATCATGTTGGATGTCAGTCAAGTCGACCGAATACCAACTCGACTCGGACCAACTCGACCGGGGAAAAATCTGTCGTCAACCAACTCGACCGCGTACCAACTCGACCGCAAACCAACTCGACCATACAAATACAAAACAGGAGAAGCCGTGTCGCGTCGCGTCGCGTCGCTGGATTCGGCCGGTGAATGTCGGCTCGCTCGCACACATGACACGCGGCCGGCCGCGGGTTTGTCGGCATGTCTTTGCCGGCCCCGGTTTGCTGTCCGTCTGCGGTGACTGTCAAGTTGGTTTGGTTACGCCATGGAGCTATAGTTACGCGGTCGAGTTGGTTTGCGGTCGAGTTGGTACACGGTCGAGTTGGTACACGGTCGAGTTGGTACACGGTCGAGTTGGTACACGGTCGAGTTGGTACGAGTCGAGTTGATAAACGGTCGAGTTGACCTGACTCCATCATGTTCACATATTATGAACAACATTGTTCATTGTAGGACACTAGCAAGAATAGATTTATTTAGTCTTAGATAATTATTTTACCTACAAATATCACTAGGTATCAGTGTCAGGAAGTGTAAATTTGACAAAAAAATTAAGCAGTTAGTTTAGCTTAAATTTAGCAGAAACAAAGATGCTGTGATACATGTATCAGGATAGCCATGCACTCTCAATCGGTCATGTCCTTGGTTTTGCATGTGTACTGATCTTCTCATAAGACCCTGTTTACACTTGATCCCGAGCTCGGGATCAGCCCCGGATCACAAATAGGTGTAAACGCTCTCGGAACCAAACTGGCCCCGGATTAGACCCCGAGATTTTGGTCTCGCGATGGCGGAGGGTTCGAGCTCGGGATCAGTTTGCGGTTAGCTGGGCAATAAATCTTCCCCACATCCTGTTGCGGGCTAAAGCGCGCGAAAATTCCAGGGGAGCTCGCGCTCGTATTATGTACACGTGTACACGTAGTACATGTATACACGCACACAGGTACCACTGGTTCCATGCATTGTGTGCAGGCATATATGCCATGATACCCCGACGCGACTCTCACTCATGTGATGCAACGCTGAGAATCTCGCTGGTGTCCGTTACGAAAACACAACGTACTACAAACGTAATTGGTATCCTGCATTCAGCAATCTCTTTTGCGTGTCCGATACAAACTTCACACGTTGAGAAAAAGTGTTCCTGTATTTCCTCTACTTTCTGCAACTTCTCTACTTTCTGCAACTTCTCTACTTTCTGCAACTTCTCTACTTTCTGCAACTTCTCTACTTTCTGCAACTTCTCTACTTTCTGCAACTTCTCTACTTTCTGCAACTTCTCTACTTTCTGCAACTTCTCTACTTTCTGCAACTTCTCTACTTTCTGCAACTATCTAGCGACACTTTGTCATTATCATACAGCTTAGTTTTTAGTTGTTATATCAAGTATCATTCAACGATTTCCGACATAGCATAAGTTGACATTATTTCGTCGTGAAGATAAGTTGACGAAGACGAACCCTGACGAAGTAGCCGAGTCGAGTTGTCTTCGTGTGAAAAGATGGTAAACAAAGGTCGCGGGCGCTCGTGGAGCAACGACAAACTGGCGAAGTTTTTGGACATTTGGGCCAGTGCAGAAATAATGGCTAAACTGGACGGAACATCTCGGAATTCTGCTGCATTAGCTTGACCTTTGACTGCAACTTCTGGCTCCGCGCTCGGGATCAACAACAGATATAAACGCGGCACTCAAGGCCATTGCGGTTAACCTCAACACATTCTTATCAGGGGGTCAATCTTGATCCCGAGCTCGGGACCAGTGTAAACACGGTGAGAAAAGTGCAAAAGTGAATGACGGACAATGTAAAAATAGCCTATCAAAACGGAAGCTCTGATCTTCACACATTAACATGCATGTTCATGTGCACACCGCCGAGGGCGGGACCGCCAAAACATGTACCTGAACTCATTCAGCTGGTAGTATTGGTCTTTGTGCATCATGGCCACTCAGAAGAATTAAATATTTGTCTACCTGCGAAATTCATACGCAACCCAACCAGCAACAAAAATGGCCAAGTCAATTGACTGTGTTTATTCAGAGCTACATATACAAATGTATTGTTTGCCATCTCATTCTGTTCATAAACTACACAAAGGTTAGGAGTAAGGAAATTATACACTCGAAACTTGCCATGCATAAAACCAAAGGGTGTTCCCTTTCGGTATTTTTTTCGTATACATTGAACAAAGATTTTAAGGAAATTACCTCCTGGAATCAACACATAATGTAATTTTAAGATATACTTCCTACTTGCACTTTTGTCGCAAATGTTGCTTTTCTGTAGAAAAATCACGTTTTCTTCCTCAAAAATTGCCTTCAGTTAGTGCACAAGATAACCATTCACGTGCGCGCGCAGCGCCCTCTGTTGTCGCGCTTACGCACAGACCGCTCGCCACGTCATTTTGTGCATTACTTTATGCAGTAATTTTATCATTTATTTATCTCAGAAATGCAACATTTGCGACGGGAGTGTCAATGGGAAGTATATCTTAGAATTGAATAAGCTATCGATTCCAACATATAAATTTACCCAAATCCGTGTTCAATGTATATGAAAAAAATACCTCCCTTTCTATGCAACAGGTTAATAATGGATGTCGTGACTAATCGGTGCTCATAATAATTTTTGACACAAAACACAGACGGAGCCTATAACTCACTGCCTTGTTAAAGCTGCATTCTCCGTGTTTACACTTGAACCGGCAATGGTGGATACAGACCCAGCATTTTATTGCGACCGCAAAACTGAACATTTGTCGCGTTTACACGACACTTTGACCTTGCTTCAACTCGCCTTTAGAAACCGCAAAAGTCACCACTAGTTGTAACTGCAGCGCATGCGTGAGCTGTTGGGTGTTACCAGCGGTATAGTGCCATATTGGTAAATTAAATCTGCTACACGGCAGGTATCGCTCCAATGCCACTCAAATTGCCGAATCTATATTCGGGTAGCGTTTACACTAAAAGCGACCTTGACAATTGCAGGGTTTAACCCTGCAATTGCGGGGTTCAACCCTACCCAAAAGGTGACTTGAAAAAGGCGAATCAGACCCAGGTCTGAGCCGCCTTTTTCAAGTCACTTTTTGCATTTCCACTTTAGTGCCTACCCGGCTTCAACTCCCTTTTTTGGAAATTGCGGAGTTCGATTCGGCAAAGGCGAATCGAGTGTAAACGGGCCTATTGGCAACTCGTGTCACACTTCAGCTGTCTATTAAGGGACACACAAGCAACACTAATAAAAACAGTGACATGTCAAAACTAACAATAAGGCTTGGTTCCTTCCGTTATGATTCCAGTCCAGTACTTAATCAAACACGTACATGGAGTTGATTTTTCAATAGAGGAAATAGCCTAGTAAAAATACAAAGTTCCTAAGTTGTTTTAGTGGACATGTTTCTACACAGTTGGCTTTGATCCGTCTTTTTCTTTATTTGGGTAGTACATGTATACAGGCCCATACATGTACCTACATTACACTGGGCCAACCTACATGTACACTGCGTTTACACTCGAACCGGCAAAGGTATATACCGGTACAGACTCGGCATATTTATTAAGACTGCAATAGTGAATATTTGCACTGCATCTAGATTCGGCTCCAACCTGCCTTTCTAATGATGATAACTGCAAATAAACATTTTTGACTAAAATATGTTACATCTATCACCTACCCATATCCGCACCCCAACTCCTTTTCTGTGTAAGAAGAAAACATAGGCCTACATTGTACATGTACATGTAGTTTGGCCTTTTCCAGAAAATGAATCTCGTTTTAATAACGTACATGTAAGAATCATATAAAATACCACCCCAAGACACTATCCATGAGAAAAAACCATATATTTGCGATTTCCAATTTAGATGTGGAAGCAAGAACGTTGGTGTAATGACTGCACTACTTTATGGAACCAGGGGTTGATTTCACTAACGTTTACGATCCTTCGTAACTCGAGATGCGATGGGTTACTGCTCCGTAACTTGTGTTGTGTCCTAAGAGCGATTTCAAGAAACTTGCGATGCATGTACCGATGCATATATGCCATGACAACGCACCATAAGCTACGATGAGGCAATGGGTCATCATAGCATACTTTTTTACCAACGATGGTCGTGGTTTTTGCAATTTTTGGAAGACGGAACGAACTCTGGCTCCCCAAAAAACTGGTTGCAACTCTTGGTAGATTCTATGCTAAGCGATTATAAACAAGAAAAAATGTAAAATTTTGTATATACGATTTTAGCAGGTGACAAAAAGTGTCGCTTCAAAACTGTTCAGTTTCTGATGTTTTTTCTGCATGCAAAAAACAGAAGCATCGCTGCAGTTGGACATCCATTGTCTACGTCAGATCGCGGCCACGTTTGTGTATGCGTGGAATAAAAATTTGAATGATATGCTTCTGTGTTTTACGAGCGACTTAAAAACACGTAAAACAAAAGGTGCTCATGCGTTTAGTGACTGCACGAAATGTTTGGTACGAGTCCCGTAGGCTGCGCGCTACATTTAACATGCGCGCTTGCACTACAATGCAGAACGGACACGGCGACGTTTTGAACTCGTGTAGCCGACGACCATTTTATTAAAAACACAATTCAGCAAACGGCCTTAGAGTAAATATGCAAATATCCCCAATCGATAATCGAATGCATGGCGACACCCAACGTAGCCACGATCCATCGCAAGCCTTATTATGGACCTTGACTTGATAAACTAGTTTACAAAACATCAGTGTTTTTTTTTATTTGTTTTATAATATCCTTCAAAAATATACAGATTGAGAACGCATATATTGAAATTTCAGAATGGTAATGATATGGTATCAAAATCTCAACACCCATTGGAAAAATAGGGGGAGTGGTCGAAATTGTGATCTGGAGCCGCTTCTTAAAATAAACAAATCTAACTGTTTGACAAATTCTGACAATATTTCAGGGGAAAAAAACACCACATTGCACAGTTGGCAGGATCCACAGTGTAACCTACATCTACATCTACATGTAAATGTGATCCCTAAATGTTAGCAAAATAACAAAATTCCAATGTACCGGGTAGTTATTGAAATTTATGATTGCATGCATGTATCCTTTGCCCCAAACCTGAATTTTCACACAAGTTCTGAATGGCTTGCCCAATACAGAACTGAACAGACCACAATTATTTGTCCACATTGTTTACAGTCATAACAAAGGGGACAAATATGCACCCAGGGTCACCCATTGACAGCCTATATGGCAATGGACCATAAAAACTCAGTAAGCAATTCAACAAGAGCTTTTCTAAAGACACAATGTTGTAGAGTACATACATGTACATGTACATGTAGGCCTACTTTTTTTTTATTTATAAGGAAGTAAAGACTGCAAAATATTTGCGTAGTACCGTAATTTTCGGAATATAAGCCGCCCGGGGTATAAGCCGCGACGCCCGAAAATTCCAGAAACAAGATTCACCGTCGGCGTATAAGCCGCCCGGCTTATTAGCCGCACCATTTTGTCGGCCACAGATCGATCAAAAAGAACTGCCGCCGTAAGTGCCTCACAGCGGGCCATGTGCGCGCGACCACGCACTGCAGTAGTCACACTCTCTGTCGGCGCGGCATGTCGCCTCAAAGAGAGCTTTGTGGTCCAGGTTGTTTTGATGACAGCACACTCAAGAGAAAACTTTATTGAAATCAAGAAGTGGCTTTATCGGAAAAGGCGTTACATGTTTATAATAAGTTATAGCAAGGTGCAATGCACTCAAAGTAGGCTAATCTTGTTTCAGTTTGTTTTGTAAATAGATAAGGTACATGTAACTTGACATATTTTTAAAATGCCTTGGAATGTGCAAAATAAGAAATCTCCAAAAAATAAAGGAGTAGAAGACAACGATGACGAAGGCCGCAAGCCATCAAGATATTCGCTGGATTCTCCGACGGCGGCCGCACGGCAGTGCATGCACCAGGCCGGTAGGCCATGCACAAACACGGTAAGTGAAAGCAGGGCTTCGTTCCAAATACACGCACATTGTTAAACGTTTGCAACGTTCGCATGAGTGGAACGCAGCCCACGTGTACAAATTGTACACTGCTTTCGCCCGGGCCCGACGCATATGCTATGCATGTACGATAATAGCCGGCCGAGTCTCTCCATTACGCGCACCGCGATTGGCTATTTTCAATGCACATGCATGGTGACTTGGCGATTTTGATCTCACCGGCCAAAATAAAATATGCCAAACGTTTTATGTTTGATTGCTTCCGTATTGTACTGCCACTACATTGCATTTGTCATGCGTTTGGGTCCATCACAATTAAACTAAAAACGCAAAGGACAGTGACAAAGAATTAGACATTGTACTAGACCAGATGGACGGGGGTTTAGACCGAAGCTGCAACAATAATTGGACGGTTCATGGGGCCTCTCCATTTTTGCAAAAAGAAAACCTGAAACAAAAAACCTGAAGCCGATGGTCATCAATGGGCGTCTTGAGCGGTGCAAACTCTATGCCTTCTTTTTTCCGAATTCACTATACATCATTCAAAATTACTTGAAAAGAAGACTGCAACTGACATAAAGGGGCTTCATGGGGATTGGGTGATTGATACATGTATTAATATTTGTAATTCAGCGGAAAAAGAATGCTACATAGATCAGTCTATCGTCTTTTGCTTGGTGTACCGGTATTCCCGATGATTTCTCGCATTTGCGTCCGCCCCATATTTTTGTGCACGACGCCGCTATAGTTCATTCACCCCCATTGTATGGCGGTGAATGAACTATGGCGGCGTCGTGTTCCGAATTTACCTCTGACCTCGCCACCGCGCGCGAGATACCGATAATATTAAAATAGGGGACCGTTTGCCTGCCTAGCCTGCGGACGTACGTACACGTATGCCGCTTGGGCGAAATGGCTTTTGGGCGAAGGGGCTCCCTTAAGTTGGGCAAAGTGACTGTACATCGTTGATATCGTTAATTAAAATTACTTGTAATGATTTTCCATCTAAAACACACATTTCCACAGACAATGACAAACACATAACTCTTTGGATTTTAAAACAACGCCAACTAAAAGTAAAGAATTGAAGAAAACACGGAAGGAACAGACGCACCAAACGATTTGTTTGGCGTTGGACGAGTACTCACGACCGATGGCATGGTCCGATGGCGAACTGGTTGCCTGCGCTTGTGCAGTGTCACATCGATGTATGGGTCACCAACGAAGATCGGTACACTCTGCACCTGGAAAAATTGCACACCTTTTATTGCGCGTGCGACGGCCTTCAACATCGTTTTTTTACAATAAAAAATTCCCATAAAAGATTGATAGAATTATTTCAGGAACTACATTACATAATGTATATGAGCATATCATGATTTTTATCTTTAGAGCTCGGCGTATAAGCCGCCCGGTTTATAAGCCGCCGGGAACTTTTTTTTTGGCAAAATCAACGTATAAGCCGCGGCTTATATTCCGAAAATTACGGTACATGTACATGCATGGGCACAATATGTTGCCAATTTATGCTGTAACCGAACAGACAAACCGAATGGGATTTTACCAAACTTGGCACTTCGATCCGAAATTCCTCAAGAGTTTATGTGGCATCCGCGAAGCGATGGCGTAAAAAATACTTCCAATGTCGGTCCTCATAAAGTCATAATCGTGTTGGTGTGTGGAATATGTGGACGGGAAACCAGTCTAAGCGAAACCTCGCTCGGGAATATTTAAACTATGACGCGTTTTATTATATTTTAGTAACTGATAAACAACACAAAATGCGTGCTAATTACGTTTTATACAATTTTCGTTTATAGCACAACTTAAATTGCGTGTATAAAATGTATGTGTATGAATACATTAGTTGTTATTTTAGAAAGTTATTAACGAAAAACCTTCTGGGCATGCGCGCTTACTGTCAATTCTCGCTCAAATGGGGCGGGATTTTTGAACAAAAAACGCCGATTTCTCGCAAAAGCCTGATAGTTTGGTTGTGGCCTCTGTTGAAATGTTATATTTATGGTAAGTTCTAATTAACCATAGTGATTTGGCATCCCCCCAGAGAGGTATTGCCGTGACGGGGGTAAAGCAGCGGACTATATCTTAGAATTGAATAAGCTATCGATTCCAACATATAAATTTACCCAAATACGGTGTTCAATATGAAAAAAAGTATTTTTTTCGTATACATTGAACAGAGATTTTAAGGAAATTACCTTCTGGAATCAACAGATAATGTAATTTTAAGATATACTTCCCACTTGCACTTTTGTCGCAAATGTTGCTTTTCTGTAGAAAAATCACGTTTCCTTCTTCAAAAATTGCCTTCAGTTAGTGCACAAGATAACCATTCTTCATCTCCAGCTCTCCCCTGATCAGTTTACACACATGATTTCGCGGTAAAAGAAGAGCTTGAAAAATATGATTTCCCCACCTTTCTATAGGGATGTACAGTGATCACGGTGAAGGATTAGTGATGTCCGTGAAACAAATACTTACTGTGTAAAACCACACTAACAACCAGGACGAAATAATGACAAAAAAAAGTTGACGCGACAGTGGGCAAAGCAACGTACGTTAGTGTTGACGTACCTGGGCGCAGCCATCTTTACTGTGTCAGATGCAGGTCATGTGACAGAACCAACGTCAGGTGACAGAATCTAGCCAATCATGGCAAGTGTCATCCAGGCTCGGTGTTGGGTGACGTCACACCCACGCGCTTCGCAGGATTTGCGGCGAAGTTTAGCAGTGGTTGGAGCGGGCAAACTAAAGTGGCGCGCGCAAAGCACTGCTAAAGGAGTGTACCGGTATATAGGTTCAACCCTAGCAATAGACCGATCCAGTAAGCTCCGCCCATTTTGTAATTGACCAATCACAGCCTCAGGTTGAGGTAACCAAAAAGTGGATCTAAATTTTGTGCACAGAGCTATGTGTACGGCAAATGCAGCACGAGTGACGCAAAAACACCATAAACATCATTTTTATCAGCGGAGAGGACCCTAGCCGATTTAAAATGGATTGTATAAGACTATCCAAACCTACTTTTAATCCCTTCATAACTACCGTAGGAGCGTGACCAGATCACACTTTTGACCCCGTAATTTTTCCCATGAATGTTGTGATTTTGATACCATATCATGTTATATTTTGGTATGAATTCCTTTTACTGGTCACCACCGATACACTGTTAAGTCAATGGAACAGGGCAGGAAAGTATTTTTAAGGAAATTGTTGAATGTTTTTCACTCCTAAAATCTCTTTTCTTTAAAATATTTACATGTTTTGGTGGTTATTAAGTCATTGTAAGGAGAATAAGTGGCAACTACATGTAGCAGTAAACGGAATTCTTTCCCGTGTTTTTACCATTACCTGATTACCATTCTGAAATTTCTCGCCCTTAATCCGTATACCGGTATTTCCAGGGATATCGTCAAAAATCCACCGAACTTTAGTATAATGCTGGGTCCGTTTAAACGTTTAAACGACCGAAATGTAACTATCCGTTTAGAAAAATGCTAAACGGATATCCGAAACCAACTTGTGAAAAAACGATTCTGCCTTTTTAAAAAAACAATGGCAGGTTTGCGCCGCCGGAAATGTCTATGATGAGCCCAATGGTCGGTAACCTTTTGTGGTTTCAGGCCGACCATGCACAGTTGCGTTTGCAAGCGGAAGCGGTTTTACTAATTGTTTTTGGTTTCATCTTGCATATTGAATTCAAGTTATTACCGATTAGACGTGGCATCATACCAGAGTACAATGGAATAACCACGAGGGTGGGTTCACTATGCGCTGGTTGACACTAACTGTGTGGCGGCGGCCATTTTTTGCGAAGTGACGTCTTCCCGTTCAAAATTCAACATAAACAATTCACTCTTACTACATTTTGTACATGTAGCCTTCTTAAGGCAGAGGCTCGTCAGCAATGCGCACGCGCCAAATTCGTGCCACGAAATACGCAGCTCCATGCCTTTGCTGTGGAGCTGCGTATTTCGTGGCACGAATTTAGCCTCACGTGCGCATTGCTGACGAGCCTGTTCCTTTAAAGTAGTGCAAGTCTACAGTATAAAACTCAACAGACTTGTTTGTTGCACATTCTGAATGTTGCCAAGGATTTGGGTATGAATCTTTTTTTCAAGCAAAACATAAAATAAGCACCCTAAGCAAATATTCCCGTTACATGTTCAAAAGTGAACAGTGTCATTTGTCTTGGGCCTATTACATGTACCTGCCTTTTTGCCATTTCAGAGATTGGTGCTGTGATTTCTGGACTTGTGGACACGACTGTTATCTTAGGAGGTACCACAACACTGTATTGCACCTTCCCAGAAGACACTCAAGCAAGACTTATGCTGTGGCGTAAAGATGGTGTCGCAATAGCTGATCAAAACACATTTTATGACTCACAATATGATGATTTTCAAGTGATCACGTCATCCCCCTTACCAACCACTAACACACGACTGGATCTGGTTATTCCCAATGCCAAAGTCTCTTATGAAGGAATTTATGAATGCGAAGTAACATATCAAGGAAAAGCTTCTGCGGAATTGACAGTAGAAAGTAAGTATGTGAAAGAATTTCTTTTAATCTGTTTTTCATTTGGTTTTTCATACCACTGTACTATGGCTAAGCCAATTCTACGAATATTTAATTAAAAATCAAATATTGGAATAATGAATTTCCTATTTATTTTCAGCTTTTTTGTTTTGCGCTCCATATTTTATTTTCAGCTTTTTTTGCCCTACCAAAGGGCCATATTTTACTGAGATAAACAAGTCTAGTCACCAAGCAGGTTCCATGGCATACGGCACTTGTGTATAACATGTACGGTAGTGTATGCTAAATGTCCAGTGGTGACGCGTGTGTGACTGCAGCGAGTGGCTAAACAGACTTGTACAACTCTAATCCCTCAGCAAGTGCCATCTTTTCCTGCATCGCAAGCTGGCAGCAGCTGTGCATGCATTGCGTGCATGCGTGGTGTGATGCTGGGGTGCTATACACCGTGCTTGGCCGGGGCAATCCCCGCGCACGATGCAGCAAGCAGCAGGCAACGCACCGATTTTACTGGCCGCTTTCACTTGCCTGTCTTCAACGACCGGTGTTGCCTAGATTCTTTTTAATATTATTCAACTTGTACAATGTTACAAGGTAAATATTTAAAACAAAACTGGTTCTTGTGATAGTTAAAATGTTTTGTTTACATTGCACAATGTTGGTAAACGATCTCAAAAGTTGAAGCACTAGTAGTCTGTGACGCCACTCCCCCGCCTTCTCCCTCAAGGAAGCCACGCCCTCAAAGCCATGCCCCCCCCCCCCCCCCTGATTAGGACTGGAGTGAAAACAACGGTGTGTCCATGGTAACAAGCAAAAGAACAAAGCCGTTGTCTATGCAACATATACACGTATCGAATGAACGAATTTGTTTTTACTCCAGTGACGGTGTTATGCCCGTATACAAAGGCATACATGTATGACACCGGCACAGTGGTTTAAGACCCAGACATTTCGGCCGATTTTGGTTTGCAGTTTTTTGACTTATAACAAGTCAGTTGTATCTGAACAAATGGATTTGGGGCAAAACAGCTTTTTTGTGCCCCGAAAAAATGCCTATTTGTAGCCTTATGTAACTGTATGAGAATAAGCCGAGTAATTAAAACGTTCAGTCAACTGAACTAAATCTCATATTTTCCCGAATAGAACAACAGTTTTTTTTTAATGTTCTATGCATTATATTTTAGTCCTTGAAATGCTCTTTCCATTGGTATAATGATTGATTTAAATAATTTTATAGTGAAGTGGCAAACGAAGCAGTGATATCTTATCGAGAAGTTTTGAAAAATATGAAAAACGGGCAAAATGTGTTCAGTCAGATATTTTTACAATCGGCCATAAACGGCCAGGGCAAAATTTTCTACTCTTATCAAAAATTGTTACTTTGGTTACTTGGCTACAAAAGTAATCCGCCGCAAAATGAGCGCAAAGTCTCTTTGAGCGAAATAAATCGACCTTTTCAAAGACGTCTACAGCCCACATTGCTCCCTACAGCTATCGCAGAGTAAATGAATAGCGCCCTCTATTGACGACAGTTGTCGAGAGTGAGCAACATCGTGGCTCTAGCTAGCTAGCTCTACGAGGTCCATTGTGTGAACTTCTCGTCAGGTTTCCGATGAAAGTGGTGAAGAGGATGGGGGTTATGATTAATGTTGTATGATAATTGAAAGTATGTGAAAGAAAAATAAGTTGGATGGCAAAAACCGATCTACGTGGGATTGCGAGAGAGATTATTCCAGAGGAAAAGGTCGCACGACAAATTTTAATTGTGAGGGATAGGCCTATAAGTGGGGGAAAAAGGGCTGGAAAAATAAAGGCTGTTCATCAGGAAAAAGCTTCTTGATGAACTATTGGCCGAGGCATGTCTGGTTTTGCCAAAGTCTCATGAGGAAAATCGAATGGACACTTTATCACCGACTGTGGTAAAGGCGCTCTATTTGTCAACTTCTTCAGTGGCTTTCGAGGTTAATGTTTAGGAGAAAGGAACACAATATGAACGTCCCAAAATAAACAAAACATAATTTAAATATGCCACTCCAGAGAACACTTCAAACGAACCGCCAGAATTCGGCATCAGCGGCATCAGCTCAACGGGAGTTTGAAATGGGCATAACTTCAAACGATATCAAAGTAATCGTCAATAGAAGGCGCTTTAGCTTTCGTGAACTGCGTGCGTTTTAGAGCCTCTTAGAGGTTTTGCGGCTGGGTAATGAGCTGTTTTAGATTGTAAATAGGTTGAATGGGTGTGCAAAGTGACTACATCGAAGGTATATTGAAGTAAGTTTGTGGTATTTTGTCATGTCTGGGTGGTACTGGCTTTTAAACCACTGTGACCGGGTCACAAAAGAGCCACGATGTTTGACCGACAGAATACATGTAGACCAATTCGGGAATTTACACATGACTAAATCAGGCTAAATTAATATAATACTCAAACAGTAAAATTTTGTAATTGACCCCAGCCCTATTACATGTACTTAGAAAGTCTTGACAATAAGTTGGGACCATTGGCATAGTTAGGGCATAATAAAGTTCATGAATGTACTTATATTTCAGAGCTGAAGTTATTGGGTTTTATGATTGAGCATAAGGCATTTGAATGTTCTCCCATATTAAAGAAGCGTGTCCAGATCACATTTTTTTGCTTCCCATTTTTCCATGGGTGTTGAGAACAATATGACAAATGATATGCTATCAAAATCTCATTACCATTCTGAAATTTCATGCTCTCAATCGGTACTCTCTAACCGATAGTTTGTAAACCAATTTATCTGGTTCCATAAAGCAGTGCAGTGATCACACCAACCTTTTTGCTTCCACATCCAAATTGGAGATTGCACATTTCATGATTAGAACAAGCTCTTTTAAATCTTTTTTTTATATCCTAATCTTGTACTCAGTCCAAGGAGACCAACCCACCATTGCACTTACACAGCCATCAACTGGCAGCCTTATGGAAGGAGTAGAAGGTAATCTAACATGTACTGCTACAGGCTACAGACCAGCGGTTAAACTACTGTGGTTCAGGAACGGAAACCCCATCCAGTCGGGTATCACAGAGACTACATCAGTGAACGGTGACACAACAGAGACAACAAGTATTTGGACATTCACACCAACCAAGGATTACAATGAAGATAACATCGAGTGTAGAACGAACATTACTGGCAGGATCTCCCTATCAAGGACTGGGTCGCTTCCTCTCGATGTCAGATGTAAGTGTAAAGTGCAGTCATTTGTGCTTGAAGGCATGCTTTTATTTTGGATTCTGAAAATATACACAAGTCTGTTGCATATCCAGCAACAAAGAATAAACATTCTTTATAAAAACCATACCCGAACACTGCCTGGAATCCTATGGGACAAGTTTAAAAAATTATAAGTTTTTCCTTAGTAAAATCTTGACAGTTTGCCCTTCTAATTTTGTGTTTGTGTCATCAAGCCAGCATTTTTACATGGTGGGTACATGTAGGTCATAATGAGATATGGAATTCAACCCATTTGGGATATACATACATGTACATAAATTAAGACTTAGGGACTTGTGAGGACTTGTGCTGGACAAGTAGTGGAGCTTGATGGCCTTCATCACACTTTGTGAATTTTCCGGATAAAGGTCACATGCGGAGGTCAAACACGTGCATTGGATCAGTTATCAGTTATTATCGGTCACATGTTTAAGTTTTCTCCCTTGTATGTGCACTAAGGCAGAACTGTACATGTTTCTATTGCCGCTTAACGGATAAATTCCCTGGCATTTTCCTTTCTCAAGAAGGAAAATTGCCGAGGATAAGACCTGTTTCTACTAAGCACGTTTCCCGTCTTTTTTGGCATTTTCCGGTAAATGATTCTCAATAGAAATACGCCTTATGTAGCTGAAATTTCTACAAGGCAGTTTATCAACATTATTCTTTAGGTATGTAATGCTGTTGCTCCTGTTTTTAAAAAGTTTTTCAATCATATACATGTAATCTGTCTTTACTACCCATCTATATAATTTTTACCAAAAATGGAGTGCATTAGTTCATTTATTCAATTTCATTCATTCAACAGTTGCACCAGTGGTAACTGTGGAGTACAGCAACAAGGTTGTCACGTGCAGTGCCGATTCCAACCCAGACGCCATCAACTATGAAATTATTCTCAACAAAACGCAAGTTGTGGAGCGAGGCGACAATGGGGTTACCGGTAGCTACTCTTTCACCCCCAATTCCTGCACGGATATCAGCTGCAATGTGACCAACACGGTGGGCACTCGGGAAGGAGTCATTGCTGATCCAATTTGCCAAGGTACCCTGTATGTGCATTTTACGGTCATTTGACACACGTGATTGGACACAAATTTGTTACCTGTTCTGTTAAAATCACTTTTCTGGGCAAAAGGTCGCAAATGGGATTTTACAGATTTGTTAAAAAAAATACCGATCATTTTTGGGAAACGTTATTTTAAAGTTCACTGTGTCCAAAAGTAGAAAACGGAGAATGGCCGTTAAAGTTTGGGGTCTATTTTTAGAGTATTTTCAAGTGCTAGTTTAAAGGCAGTACACATGATTGGTATCTCAAAGAATGAGAAATGTTCACAGATTTACACATAACTTCGCATGGACATGTGACCGTTCTGGACCAATGAAACTGCAGTATTCTAAGACGGGGTATAACAAAACTATTTGTAACAGTTTACCAATCATGTATAATATCTTTAAAATATGTACATATGAGCGTACGCGCATATGGCTTGTATCTCCAATTCCCGCCGTCGGAAATTTAAGTTTTTTATATTTTTCGTTACAGAGACACATAAGCTTTCTAAATTTGTTGGCTTGTTCTTGTGTAAATTAATTTGTTCAATCCTTTTACCCAAACATGGACAGTGCAACTTTAAGATGATATTGGATATAGTTCGGAACCCATTCATGAACCATTTTATAATGGGCCACACTTCATTAATTACCTACGGTAAATATATTTTAAGCAATCATTTTTGTTTTTTCTTGATATTTGTGAGATTTAATATAATGTAGTGTATGATAAATTATTTAAGGATTCATAGAAACGACTAATACATTATCGACTGACGAAGAAATAGACCGATCCAGTAAGCTCCGCCCATTTAGAAATTGCCTAGCAACATGCATGTGAGGCACGTGTGCAGTAGAGTAGCGTGGCTGCGCCGTGCGTCCGCGTCGGCGCCCTGGTCAGCGTGTATTGAAACACGCACACACACAGAAACTGCACACTCGAAAGCAAAGTGTGTACTTAAGTATCCGGTCGTGTGCGTGAACGTACAACACGCCTGCAATACGCGCGCGATAAAACAAAAACCATCTCGACACACATCTAGAAAGCAGTAAATGCACAACATAGCAAAACGACAAGCTAATTTTTGTGAGTTTTTCCCGTTTGCACAAAAACACATTTATGAAGGGATTAAGGTAGGTTAAGATAGTCTTATACAATCCATTTTAAACTGGCTAGGGTCCTCTGCGCTGATAAAAAAAAGGATGTTTATGGTGTTTTTGCATCACTCATGCTGCATTTCGCCGTAGCTCTGTGCACAAAATTGAGGACTAGGGTAACCAAAATGGAGATCCACTTTTTGGTTACCTCAACCTGAGGCTGTGATTGGTCAATTCCAAAATGGGCAGAGCTTACTGGATCATTCTATTGCAGCAAGGCCGACGACACCAGGTATCTTGGTATTGCTTTTATTTCACAATGCCATTCACTAACACCTGCAAGTTTTTTTTTAAACGTCTACTTCCATTTACATGTACATGTACCTTGTACAGCAAAGATCTCATTTAAGGAGCCTATATTGGGGTTGGGGGTTCGATACCCACCCATGGTACCTGTGCCGTTGAGCAAGGTACTAAAAACACCCTTGCTCCATCCTTTGGAAAGGATGTAAAGCCATTGGTCCAGTGTGTTGTGTAACGCACTTAAAAGACCCCAGAGCACTCTTTTGTGAAGAGTAAGGGGATTCCCCGGTGTCTCTGGCCGTCAGCTGCCAATGGCGCCATCCACCTATGTGTCTCGATGTTTAGGTGGAAGACACTTGGCTTCACATAACCTGTCATAATGTGCAATGCACGTAGACATACATGTATACACGTGTAATAATTATAATTACATATGTACATGTATTAATAATTATAATGGTGTCTGAAGGTATAAGCTTTCTTGCACTGAAATATCACAGCACTTTAATAGTTTATGGCAATGTTTGTTTACCACAGATCCCCTACCCCAAGCCAATGCCCTCATTCCCATAGTTGGAGCAGTGATAGGTGTAGTCCTTATTGGCATCTTGGCGGTGGGTACAGTTGTTTGTCTGAGACGTCGTCGCCAGGCGAAGAGGCCAAGAGAGCGGGACACAACAGCACCGCTTGGGAAAGCGTGAGTGTTTTAAGTTCCTGCTTTTAGACAAATCGACATAAGCGAAGTACCGTAGTCTGGGTCGTTTACTTTCTATATTTTTTTCTTTTTAAGAAAAGCACTGTTAAAGCCCCAGTTCATTTGCTGACTTTTACTTTACGAGTTGACAAAAAAACAGACTGTGTTGATAGCAATAGTAACAATCACATGATTTTTTCACGTGTCAAATTGTACCTTTTGTGGGGGCAAAATATTTTGCTAGCTGAGAGTGCTTTTTTTATATATTTTTTTTAAATAAATTGTCTGCAGGCAGTTTATTTACCATTCATTCAACACAAAAACCATGCAGGGATTTTTTAAGGTTTTCTGAAGTATTACTGCATCTACATGTATAGGCATTTTCGACCCGGGTAACTTTTTACCTGAGTAAGTATATGATATTTACATGTTATTTACATGTTAGCCAATTTGAAAATTATCATAACTCAAAAACTAAGAGTGCCCATCCCAAATCTTTCTGGAAATGTTCCTTACATCTTAAGCTAACAAATAACAAAAATTACGCATTTTGACAAATACGCATTTTTGCAAATCAAGGTCAAAGGTTATCAATTTACATAACTTTTTTTTGTGGTACGAGATACAATTTTGATGTTTTTTTATAAAATAAAGGCCAATTCAAGAGCTTTAAAATTATGTAAAGTTTATCTCTGTAGGTCCATTACTTTTAGAGATATAATTGTCCAAACATAGCAGGTCATGCTAATTAGTCAAAAGTTTGTTGACCCGTATCTCAAACATTAATTGACCAAAAGTTCTCGGGGGTTTCTCAAGGAGTCCAATCAGCACACCAAATTTCATTTCAATCTGTGAGGGTCGGGTCCATAAGCTCGTTGAATTGACATGGAATGATCCAACTGGTTCTTGCGATACCTGGTTAACATGTTTATTACATTGCAATTTGCACGATGGTGGTGTTTAAAACGATCCCAAAAGTTGAAGTCTTTGTGGTCTCTACGTCCCTCCCCCGCCCCCTCCCCAAAGGAAGCCACGCCCCTTCCGAAATTTGTTTTCCTCCAATCTCACCCATGTTAATTGTTTTTATTCCTGATAATACAAGGTTCCTGTTATAACGAGGTAATCTGCAAAGTCCCAAGGACCTCTTATACCAGATTCAACTGTAGTAGGTTAGGGGTAAAACCCAAGTAATTCCAAGCCTGAATTTTTCCCCCTAGAGGCCAACGGATGAACTACAAAATTTCAGATGAATTTCGACCAAATGAAAATAATACAGCATCACCAGAGAGTCACCGTTCAATTGGCAAGTATATCTGCATGCATTCTTGAGCCCAATGCATAGTTCTGAGATTGCCCAATTAACCCCGCCCCCTTGGATATTGTTGCTATGCCTCACACGCTATCATCAAAATGTCCACACACACACACACTGCACAAACCAATGGGACGTTCAACGGAAAGCACAGATTCATTAGAGAAAACTTGAAGGTATTCATGTTTCAGGGTCGACAGTTACCGTAGCACGCACTTAGTAAAAGGCTAGTGATACAGAGATGTCATGTATTCATAACAATTTACTTTCTCACCTTTGAACAGCGAATTGCCCGGCCTTGAAACCAAAATTCACCCTGAACACCACATACAACATATGGGCAGAAAATTGCGTGATGTTGGTTTGTGAGGCAACGCACTTTGACCTATGTGGGCACTTTCTGTTAGCTCTGTTGTGATTGGTCGGCGGGTTCGGTTGATTGACAGGTCGGAACTATGCATTCCAAAAGAAATGATCAATACACAATTTTATCTTTAGAACACATGTGTTTTCTTCATCCAATATTTGTTCACCCTGGGTTGGCACTGCACGATTGTTCAAGCATATCCTCAGGGCGAGTTCAATTTATGAAATAAAATGTGAAGTATTAGAAAGTTGTGGGGTTGACCGTCGGGTGGAGATATTAAAACTGATGATTTAAATCTTATATTTCTGAAACTGTTTTTGATTCTAGAATTACCTATGACCAAAGACACAGCGGGAGTTGTTTACGAAACAGTTGAAGATGTGCCACCTTCCACAACTGTTGAGTACAGCAATATTGCCCCAGATCTGTCATTTCCACGAGATTGCATAGAAATCGAGGGAGAACTCGGACGTGGAGCGTTTGGCAGGGTCTTGATGGGCACAGCACTTGGGATTGAAAGTTCAGGACAACGAACGAAAATTGCTGTCAAAACTGTGAAAGGTATCGTGCTTTATTGAACAACAACAATTATTTTCCCTCCCACTTCTAAAATTATTAGCCTTTTAGAAGTATGGCGGAACAAAAGGAAAGGCCGCAATTTTATTTGGGTGTGAAGTTTCTTAATCTGTATTTCTTTTCAAAAACTTGATTTATATGTTATAATTACATGTATGTATAATACAGAGACAGAATTGGTTGGAAAATAGAATTAAAGGCAGTATACATCATTGGTAATCTCGAAAATCGTAAATGTTCACAGATTTACGCCTTTCTTACACAATATAAACATGATGACCGTAGAAAACTTCCCCTGAAAAGGTTTTGTCTAAAGTGCTATAGTCTTTGAGAAATGAGTAAAACAATTAGTTTTCGTCTCATTAGTAGACAGGTTAAAATTTGAGAATATCTAAATACTGTAGGCATTTTTTGTTAAAAGTGGTTAATCAAGTTTTTTAGGATAATTTGAGGGTGCTGAATTCAAAAATGGCTGTTAACAGGTGCGCCATTGCCGTCTTCACCTTCAAAATTCAAAAAAACAAAATGGCCGCCATTTTATCACAATGTGTGCTATAACTTGGGTTTAAGGCAACATAGAGGGTCAAACCTGGTGGCAATACCCATGTTTATGATACTAATGATTTCATTTTGACCACTACTAAACTTGTACATAGCTTGAAATCCAAGATGGCGTCCATTTTGAACTTCAAAATGGCCGCCGTGTTCAGCGGCTGAGGGTGCTGAATTCAAAAATGGCTGTTCCCTTACAGAAATCTTCCAAGCTTGCTGCAAGCTTGCTGCAAGCTTGCGGCAAGCTTGCAGACAAGCTTGCAGACAAGCTTGTCTGCAAGCTTGCAAGGTTCCAAAAATGCAAATGAGGGCGAGCTTGCCGCAAGCTTGCCGCAAGCTTGCAGACAAGCTTGCCTACCTGCTTACAAGCAAGCTTGCGGCAAGCTTGCGGCAAGCTTGCGGCAAGCTTGCAGCAAGCTTGCCATAAGCTCGCCGCAAGCTCGCAGCAAGCTTGCGGTATAGCTTGCGGAAAAGCTTATACTGCGAGCTTGCCGCAAGCTTGCCGCAAGCTTGCCGCAAGCTTGCCGCAAGCTTGCCGCAAGCTCGCCGCAAGCTTGCCGCAAGCTTGCCGCAAGCTTGCCGCAAGCTCGCAGTATAAGCTTGCTGCAAGCTCGCTGTAAGCTTGCCGCAAGCTTGCCGCAAGCTTACTGCAAGTTTGCCTACTGTACATGCGTACCTACCGCTCGCCAGCAAGCTTGCCCCAAACTTGCCGGGATTGGAATTTTTGAAATTTTGCAAGCTAATATATGTACCGCAGGGACAACTTAGACAAATTTGAAGCTTTTGAGTTTTGTTGAGTAAACCTAACAAGATAAAACTGCATGTTCCTTGCTCTATGAGCAGCTGAAAGGAATGCATTAATCATGTTAATTGCTAAAAAATAAAACTCAGTCCTACAAAATGAATTTAGGCATAAATCAGAGGTGTTATGAGAAGATCACAGTACACATGCAAAACCAAGGACATGACCGATTGAGAGTGCATGGCTATCCTGATACATGTATCACAGCATCTTTTTTTCTGCTAAATTTAAGCTAAACTAACTGCTTAAATTTTATGTCAAATTTACACTTCCTGACACTGATACCTAGTGATATTTGTAGGTAAAATAATTATCTAAGACTAAATAAAACTGTTCTGGCTAGTGTCCTACAATGAACAATGTTGTTCATTATATGTGAACATGATAATGAACAATGTTGTTCATTATATGTGAACATGATAATGAACAATACAATGGTTTGTCTATACACATACATGTAGGCCTACATGTAGCTCCATAGTCCATGGTCTACACAAGAAACAAATGGATCCTGCTCTGATCTGTGGCCAAATATCCATAAAATAAACTCTTCATTATTTCAGTTTTGTTAATTTGTGCAAGTATTACCTTAGTAAAGTAAAAAGAGGCCTGATAAAGCTGATTTCAGATGAGAAATATCACCACATTTGGATTTCCAGCCCTTGCAACACTTTCAAACCAGCATGCAGTTACAAAAGTCTGGTTCCAGCTGCTACTGTATGCTCACTTGTTTAATGTTGGAGTCAAGGAACCAGAGATAGTGTATATCCCTAGACTGGTTCTCAATCTTCATTGTTAAAAGTGTAGGAAATTAGGCAAATAAATGGAACCTGGCATTGCATTCATTTTTTTCTTTTTTTTGGTCTAAACAAATAAAAGTAAAAAGGTTCAGTTTTATTTATGTTGCTATAAGCTGGAAGCTTGTTTGTTTTCCAAACAAGTTTGGACAATTACTGTATGGACTACAGAACTTAAGGATTTATATTTTTCTTTCTAATTAAGGCAATTATTTGTTGCAGATCTAGAAATTAATTTATATGAAGAAAAGGTTTACAAAAACATTTGTAAAAAAATGCTATTGAATTGAGAAAATGCAAATAAAAAACATGGATTATTATACGTAGGAAATTATTATAGGAAATTTTTTCTCATCAGGCACATGTATGCAAGCTAGCTGCAAGCTTGTACGCACATGTACATGTACATGTAGCTTGCTGCAAGCTCGCAGGCACACATATATACTAGCTTGCTGCAAGCTTGCAAACACACGTGCAAGCTTGCTGCAAGCATGCAGAGCTTGCACATGGCCTGCAAGGTTGCTGTAAGCTTGCTGCAAGCTTGCAGGTGGCCTGCAAGTTTGCTGCAAGCTTGCACGTGGCCTGCAAGTTTGCTGCAAGCTTGCACATGGCCTGCAAATTTGCTGCAAGCTTGCTGCAAGCTTGCAGGCCAAGTGCAAGCTTGTGGCAAGCTTGCAGGCACACATGCAAGCTTGCGGCAAGCTTGCAGCAAGCTTGCAAGCTTGCGGCAAGCTTGCAGCAAGCTTGCAAGCTTGCGGCAAGCTTGCAGCAAGCCTGCAAGCTTGCCGCTAGCTTGCGCACAAGCTTGCACATAAGACTGCAATCTTGTACAAGCTTGCGGCAAGCTTAATAAGTTTGCAGCAAGCATGCAAGCTTGCCACTAGCTTGCGCACAAGCTTGCACACAACACTGCAATCTTGTACAAGCTTGCGGCAAGCTTATTAAGCTTGCAGCAATCTAATTACAAGCTTGCGGCAAGCTTACATTTCTGTAAGGGTTAACAGGTGTGCCGACGCCATCTTCACCTTCAAAATAAAAAAAATATAAACATGGCCACATTTACATACAATTTGTGCTAAAACGTAGGTTTCAAGCAACATAGAAGGTTTGAAGTGGTGGCAATACCCATGTTTATGATACTAAAGATTCAGTATAGACTATTACAAAAGTTGTATCTACCTTGGGTTTGCCGCCATATTAAATTCCAAGATAGCTGCCATATTGAATTTCAAAATGGCCGCCATTGAATCCCGAGCTGGTCATCACAAATTGTCAGTTTTTATAAAATAAATAAAAGGGGGGGTGGTGGCGTTCTCCCATTCAGAGACACATGCGTTCTGGTTGACTTGTTTTGATTGTTTGAAATAAATTATATTATTTTATTCCAAAGTTTTATTTGTATCCAGTTTGTACCGTTTTACTGGGTTTTGTTTTTCATTGGTGGTATGGGATGGGGTGTGGGTGGGTTTGTGCGAGCAAAGGAACGTTTTTCAATTCCTTTTGATTAAGCAGGAGCTAGCTTTCTAGGCTACCGTCTGCCCTTCATCAGCTGCGGGTTGGATTCGGGATAATCCGGGTGACTCGCTTTGAGTTCCTTGAGCGGAAGGGTCCAGCTTTTAAGAGGTTGTTTGTTCTTCAAGCAGTGAGATAAGGATGTTTAGGGTTTCATCCGGTTCTTGGCTGTTTTCGGCGTAACCTCAATCTGATAGTGGTAGGGGGAGCCGTTTTTCGTGGTTGGGTAATTTGGCTCGGATCATTTTTTGTTTCAGGTTTTCGGCTTTTTTGAAAGCAATGAGTGGTGGTTTAGGAAATATTTCCTTTAGTGGTTCAGGGCTTTCGATTAGGTGCCAGTGTTTGTTTACCGCTTTTCTCAAGTTGTGGTTGTTTATTGCTGGATTATAAGTT
The DNA here is from genome assembly GCA_037783545.1 of Henricia sp. BOLD:AAB3569. Taxonomy (NCBI): domain Eukaryota; kingdom Metazoa; phylum Echinodermata; class Asteroidea; order Spinulosida; family Echinasteridae; genus Henricia; species Henricia sp. BOLD:AAB3569. The sequence continues at coordinate 391,499 of JBBELK010000161.1, read as the reverse complement.
GTGGAGAAGACGAGTGGGGTTTGCTTTGTTGCGTAATCCCTTTTTTTGTTGATAAGGTTAGCCCTTCCGGCATGTTTTACCTTTGATGTTGCCGCTTGGATTTCTTCAGGTGTGTACCCTCTAGGAGTAAGTTTTTCTGAGAAGTTTTGGACTTTGTTTAAGTAGTCGTTTTCGTTGTTTGTGTTCCTTGCGTATCGGAGGGTTTCTCCGTATATGAATGCTTTGAACACGTGGGGTGGGTGGGATGATGTTTTGTGGAGATATTGGAATGTTTCCGTAGGTTTTGTATAGACTTTTGTGTCTAAGATGCCTGATTTACGGAAGCGTTCTCCTTTGAAGATGGTCAAGTCCAGGTAGTTGATTGAGGTTTCAGATGCCTCGTATGTGAATTTGAGGGTTGGGTGCATTTGGTTCATTGTTTCGATGAGTTTTTGGAAATCGTTTAGTTTTCCGTCATAGATAACTATAGTATGTCATCTCTGTAGCGCCACCATGTTAGGATATTTTTGGCCTCTTTGAGGATGGTTTTCTCCAGTTCATGTAGGGTTATGTCGCAGATTTCAGGGCTTGAGATGGACCCCATTGCGCAACCGATTTTTTGGAGGTAGAATTTGTTTCCAAATTGGAAACAGTTTCGGCCAAGGATTATTTCCAGAAGTCTCCGGATGTATGTGGTTGGTGGTTTTTTAACGGCATAATTGTGGTTGGTTCGGTTCAAGGTATCGCAGACGCAGTTTATTGCTTCTGTTTGTCTGACGTTTGTGTACATAGATACCACGTCGATAATGGTTATGAGGATATTTTCTGAGAATTGTTTACCTTCCAATTTACGCAAGTGTCTGCCGTGTCGCGGACATATGTTGGTTGCGTGGTTACGATTGGGAGAAGGATTAAGTAGTCGATGTATTCAGATATCCTGGTGGTTGGGCTTTTACAACCACTGATTATTGGTCTTCCAACGAAAGGTTCTCCGGGGGGTGGGGTTTTGTGTATTTTCGGGAGGAAGTACATGGTTGGGCATTCGCAGTTTTGTGGTAGTGGTTTTAGGTATTCGAGCGTAGGTTCATCTATGTAGTTGTTATTTCTCATTTCCGTCAGTACGTTTCGAACCAGGGTTATTGTCTGGGGAGTTATGTCGTGGTCCAATTCAGAGTAGTGTATGGACTCAAGGTGTTTGTTTCCCACTTTTAGATAGTCGGTTCAATTCATAATGCAGATACCTCTTCCCTTGTCATAGGGTTTAATTACGATTTCTTTGTTTTTCTTGAGGTTGGTTATTGCGGCTAGTTCTGGTTTGGTCATGTTTGTTGACCGATTTTGTAGTCGGGTATGGGCAATTTCATACTTTGTGGCTTCCAGATAGGTTTCCAGCGTTGTGCTGGGGGTAGTCGTTGGTTGCCATTTAGATGGTGGGTTGAATGGGTGTGGTTGGGATTGTTTTGTGTGCATTAGGAATGACACTCTCATTCTGCGGGTGAAGGTTTTTAAATCGCTCAGTAAGGATTTTCGTGTTGGTTTAGCAGGTGTTGGTACGAAGTTGAGTCTTTTGCCCAATGCTATTTTTTTCAGTTTCTGAAAGTTTGGTTTTGGACAGGTTTGTTATGAATCGTTCGCAATTTTCTGCTAAGGATCGTTTATGTATGTACCCCTTGGGCGTTTATTTCTTTGGTTCTACATCCATATGAAAACCTTTTAGATTTTGAATGGTTTAGTGATCTCTTTTTTTTTCCTTTTTGCGGGTGGTAGTTCGAGTATAACGTTTTATGTATTTAGGTGTATAGGCATACAGAAATCTCTTTTTGGAAATTGTGGTGGTCCTGAAAAGGACCGTTGGTTTTGTTTTAGTTGTTATAGATCACTGCGTTTTCTTTTTGTGCCTCTGGTTGGTCCACTGGTGAAGTAAGTGTACAGTTGTGCCGTTTGGTGGTCTGAGTCTGGGAATTTGGCGATGGTTTCTTGAGCTATTCAGTGTGCTGCGGTGACTTGGTCGTCGATATTCTCCAGTTGTTTTTGGTATTCCCTGAGTGTTAATTCTGCCAACCGGAGTGATGCTTTCCTCTGTAAGTTCTCGAAACGTTCTTTGTAGGTTTCTGAGAATATGAGGGGTTTTGGTTGTTTCGGTGGCATTATTTTGATTGTCTTTGTAGATATGACCTTATAAAAGGGTATGTACATGTGTAGGCTAAATTCATAATACAATTAAGTTCATTTCTACCTTAATTTGCACTTGCAGTGTGACCAAAGGATTTTAAAAGATGAAAGACACGGCAACAAGCTTGGAATTTGAACACGGCGGCCATTTTGAAATTCAAAATGGACGCCATCTTGGATTTCAAGCTATGTACAAGTTTAGTAGTGGTCAAAATGAAATCATTAGTATCATAAACATGGGTATTGCCACCAGGTTTGACCCTCTATGTTGCCTTAAACCCAAGTTATAGCACAAATTGTGATGAAATGGCGGCCATTTTGTTTTTTTGAATTTTGAAGGTAAAGACGGCAACAGCGCACCTGTTAACAGTTATTTTTGAATTCAGCACCCTCGAAATACCCTAAAACACTTGCTTAACCACTTTTAACATAAAATGCCTACAGCACTTTAAGGAAGCACAAATTTTCATTTTTTGACCTAACTATAGACGAAAATTCAATTCGCCCCAAACCATTTCGCCCAAATGCTGCTTCACCCCAAAACCACTTCGTGCACAGGCCGTGGTTCAGGGTGAAGTAGTTTGGGGGCGAAATGACTGCAAACCCTTTCTTTACTGTTTTGTTACAGTTTACCAATCATGTATACTTATATTTAAGGCTAATATACTTCCTTTAGTTGAGGGCATAAAGGGCCATACATTTAATAACTTCTTGAACACATAAGGTTTGGGAAAGCTAAACAATTTTACATTTTTGTTAACAGAGGGCGCCGACAGACAGGCAAGGATTGAACTCCTTGAAGAATTGGAACTAATGAAGAAAGTTGGATCTCACCCTAACGTTGTAAAACTACTCGGATACTGCATTGAAAAAGGTACTTTTAGAAGGCTAAAAGTGTTTTTTTTGACATTTACAATGGGACGTTATAATTTGTTACACTTTTAGCCCCTTAGCAATTTAACCCCATTCGCTATCTTGAATTTTCCTGCACGACCAAGATGACCGCTGTACTCCAAAATAAAATTTTACCTTACAGTCAAAATTAAACATTGAAAACTTACCGTGGAAGTCCCTGGAGTCTCCAGAATGTTGTACCGTGGTCCGTTTTCCCAGATGATTCTTCTAAACGGAAAAAAAACTTGTCGAACGTATTTTTTCTTGACATTTTCGAGCAAACTCGGGACAAGAGCTATGATTTACCACGTGTTTAGTGATGAACAATTACGGTCCAGATAGCCTGCCCTCTTGTGGTCATCTCATTGTATGACGTCACTGCAGTACGATAAGATGACCACATTTTTTTATTGAGCGCCTTAAATGATTCAGTAATTTTGCGAAGCAAACTTGTGCAAGTCTAGTCGCTACGCAAGTACCATGACATACAGCGCTGTACCATATACATGTATGTATGTATGTATGTACTGTGCCTCTCATCGAGCTGACCGAGACTGCAACGAGTAGCAACAGAGACGTGTACAAGTCTAATCCCTAAGCAAGCGCCATTTTTGCCTGCATCGTAAACTGGTAATGGTCGTGCGTTGCGTGTGGTGTGTGATGCATGCACGTGTGCAGTAGCACATGGCTGGCGCGATGCGGCAAGCAGTGGGCAACAAACCGATTTTACCCTTCGCTTTCGCTTCACCGTCTTCAACGATCGATGTCAAGATTCTTTTAAATATTATCCACATTTGTACAAGGTAAATATTTAAAACAAAATTGGTTCTTGTGATGCCTGGTTAAAATGTTTTTGACATTGCAATTTGCACGATGGTGGTGTTTAAAACGATCCCAAAAGTTGAAGTCTTTGTGGTCTCTAAGTCTCTGCCCCGCCCCCTTCCCTAAGGAATCCACACCCCTTCCGGAACTTTTGTTTTCCTCCAATCTCACCCCTGAACAAGCTGGTTCAGCATTTCAGCATGGTTTTTAACTAGCATACAAGACACATGCCAACTTGTAGAACACTGGTAGCTATGGAACATTCAAAGTCAAATTTTCTCTGGACCAACAGAAATATAAGGCAATACGAAAACAAATTTGGGTAAGTTAGAACGTGTCGTTGTCTTCAAAAGTCGGTGCCGTGAAATCTTGGGTAAAATTAAATCTTGCAAAAAGTTGAAATCTCATTTCTGTTCATATCTTTGCGTATTTATCACCAGATCCTATTTACGTCATAGTTGAGTACCTAGGCAAGGGTGACCTCAAGAAAGTGTTAATGGAGAGTCGAGATAACGACACGGGAACTGGCTATTCCAACATTCCTGGACTGAGCAAATCGCTGTCTAGAACCCTGATCAAGTTTGCGAGGGATGTGGCCAATGGCATGGCTTTCGTGTCGTCACAACAAGTAATTATGAAAAAGATAAAAACAGTTTAAAATCCGATTGTACTATGGAGGGCCGAAGTGTGACGTGGTTGCCATGGTTATTAGCCTTGACCAAGGCCATCTCCAGGTTTTTTGCTGTACGAGAGAATATTGGGTCTAACACATGCAAACTGCACATCAAACGAGCCACTGTGAGATAACGACTTCCGTAGTAAACCCGTACGGCAACACACTGACTGCGTACGGCCTGGCCTAGCTTGAGGACCGTACCGATACATGTACGTGCGTGTGTGCATAGTCGTAGTGTGTGCGGCGCAATGTGAGCCAATACGTGCAGTGATTTTTAGTGTAGGCCCAAGAGCCATTGCCTAGGCAACTAACAATGGGGTGACGTATTTACTTTTTGACATTCAGGAAGCCAGCTGCCTTTCATATTTACAGTTAAAATACGTAAGATGTGAAATTTAAAGCGAACCACAGCCGAACTTAGTGAAATGTTCGGTTCGGTCCGGTTCGGTTCGGAAGTGCCAAGTTCGGTAAAATCCCGTTCGGTTCGTATGTTTGGTCAATTTTTTAAATTAATGTGTGTTGATTATGTTCTTATGTTGCCGTCCGATGTGCGTTACAAAGATTTTGAAAGTTGATTGAGATAAAAACAGTTGTGCATTTCACGTCCCAAATCACATACCTGCCAACTAGTCCGATTTAATAATCGGATTTGTTCCGATTTTTAAGTGTTAAAAGTGTTGAAAATCAGAACAGTACGATTTTTGAAAACATGAGAGGAAAAAAAAAATAGCGAGAATACCGTAATTTGTGATTGTATCGCATGTACACAGAACTAGAACCGCATGCACACAAAATGTACAGTCTATTCACCATGCATTGCGCGTGGCCGACGTACTGGTGTACCAGAAACAATCTGGTTTCTGCCATACTGGCTGTGCGTGCAGCATGCAGTGGCCGTGCATGGGGACCAGGCATATTGCTACAACTGTGTCCAATTCAAGACGTTCCTAGCGCTGTTATAATGAATCACATAATATACCGTGCTGCACGAATTATGAATCGGATCGCGCACCACGAAAGGCGTCTTTGACCGAAGACTACTCCACACGTGATGCCGCTTGGGCGAAGTGTAGCCCAGGTTGGACTCCTTATTATTACCGCATACTACATAGCGGATGGTCGTAATGCAGTGAAGACAACGATGTCCAACCTGGGCTAGGCGAAGTGGTATTTGAGTCGAGTTTGTAAACGGTCGACTTTACCTGACTCCCCGCCCGCGCCGCATGTGTTGTGTACATGAAAACGGGTGCAGTACTAGGTTAACTTGACCGTTTTACCAACTCGACCGTTTTACCAACTCGACCGTTGTACCAACTCGACCGTTGCAAGTTTCATTACAGTCTGATTTTTTTCTCGGCAAAGTTGGCAGGTATGAAATCATACCCTATTTTTATCAATGGTCATTGAAATTTGTGTGTCTTAGTGCGTACATCGTGATCTGGCCGCTCGTAACGTGTTAGTAGGAGACGACATGGTGTGCAAAGTGTCGGATTTTGGACTGGCTCGTGACGTCATGAACATTCGCGCCTATCAGCGACAATCACAGGTAAACAGAAATGGAAACATTAAACACAACAGGACAAACGCAAGTCGCATTTAAGCTGTGGTTACACAGACCGATTTTTATAAGTCGGCCGATTTAATTTGGTCGGCTGATTTTGTTGGCGATTTAAAAAAAAAACATGCAGTGGTTACACTATCCGATTATCGCCCAGTGTGCCTAAATATAGCGCTCTGTAAGTGCCATTCCACTTGTTTGGATACCGAGACTCACCAAGATGACATAATGTGGGACATGGAATAAGTCGACTTGGTGAGATATTATTGCCAAGTCGACTTCATGAGATCAATAAGTTTTCGACTTCCTGAAATCAATAAGTTGTCGACTTATTGGTGAGATATTTTGGTTGCCAAGTAGCCTTTCTAAATCTACTAAGTCGACTTGATAAGATAATTATGTAGATCAATTCGAGTTGGCAACAAATTATTTTAGCAAATCGACTTATAAATTGAATTCAGGAGGTCGAATGTGCAACATAAATTATTTCGCCAAGTCAACATAACCCATGTTATAACTCAATTATCTCGGTATCTAAAGTAAGGTGGCACTCCCAGAGCGCCGTAAGTATCAGGCAATTCACTCGCCATGACGTCAAAACAGACTCGGTTAAATGGCAATTTGCACGTGCTTTGCGTAAGTTTATCGGCCGACGTAATCGGTGCTGTGGTTACACAGCCCGACACTGATTTTTGTCGCCGACTGGTTTTGTCAGCCGATCAGCCAAGAAAAGGTGGTTACACAGACTGATTCGCCAATTTTGTCGGCCTACTCGCAAGTCGGCCGACAAAATTGGGCTGTGTATAACCACGGCTTTACGCTAAATGGGAAATTTTTAAAGTAGAAGTTTGAAAGAAGGGTTTATTATTGCCATACCTTTTCCTGTTAAAACTAATTATTTCATGTGTTTTTGGAAACATAAGACACATTTGTTCAGAAACTATGAACTATGTACCCAATTACTATGAATAAAGTCAATCATGTTAAATGTAACTGTACACTCTAACTAGTAACGACTGTTTTCGGTTATCTAATGCTTTTTACCAGGGTCCTCTTCCAATGCACTGGATGGCTTTGGAATCTCTCTTGTACGACATCTACATGCCAGTGTGTCCCTTTAAACGTTACTGTACACTGTAACTAGTAACGACCGTTTTAGGTTATCTAATGCTTTTTACCAGGGTCCTCTTCCAATGCGCTGGATGGCTTTGGAATCTCTCTTGGACGACATCTACATGCCAGTGTGTCCCTTTAAACGTTACTGTACACTCTAACTAGTAACAACCGTTTTCGGTTATCTAATGCTTTTTACCAGGGTCCTCTTCCAATGCGCTGGATGGCTTTGGAATCTCTCTTGGACGACATCTACATGCCAGTGTGTCCCTTTAAACGTTACTGTACACTCTAACTAGTAACAACCGTTTTAGGTTATCTAATGCTTTTTACCAGGGTCCTCTTCCAATGCGCTGGATGGCTTTGGAATCTCTCTTGTACGACATCTACATGCCAGTGTGTCCCTTTAAACGTTACTGTACACTCTAACTAGTAACAACTGTTTTAGGTTATCTAATGCTTTTTACCAGGGTCCTCTTCCAATGCGCTGGATGGCTTTGGAATCTCTCTTGGACGACATCTACATGCCAGTGTGTCCCTTTAAACGTTACTGTACACTCTAACTAGTAACAACTGTTTTAGGTTATCTATTGCTTTTTACCAGGGTCCTCTTCCAATGCGCTGGATGGCTTTGGAATCTCTCTTGGACGACATCTACATGCCAGTGTGTTCCTTTAAACGTTACTGTACACTCTAACTAGTAACAACTGTTTTAGGTTATCTAATGCTTTTTACCAGGGTCCTCTTCCAATGCGCTGGATGGCTTTGGAATCTCTCTTGGACGACATCTACATGCCAGTGTGTCCCTTTAAACGTTACTGTACACTCTAACTAGTAACAACTGTTTTAGGTTATCTATTGCTTTTTACCAGGGTCCTCTTCCAATGCGCTGGATGGCTTTGGAATCTCTCTTGGACGACATCTACATGCCAGTGTGTTCCTTTAAACGTTACTGTACACTCTAACTAGTAACAACCGTTTTAGGTTATCTATTGCTTTTTACCAGGGTCCTCTTCCAATGCGTTGGATGGCTTTGGAATCTCTCTTGGACGACATCTACATGCCAGTGTGTCCCTTTAAACGTTACTGTACACTCTAACTAGTAACAACCGTTTTAGGTTATCTATTGCTTTTTACCAGGGTCCTCTTCCAATGCGTTGGATGGCTTTGGAATCTCTCTTGGACGACATCTACATGGCAGTGTGTCCCTTTAAACGTTACTGTACACTCTAACTAGTAACAACTGTTTTAGGTTATCTAATGCTTTTTACCAGGGTCCTCTTCCAATGCGCTGGATGGCTTTGGAATCTCTCTTGGACGACATCTACATGCCAGTGTGTCCCTTTAAACGTTACTGTACACTCTAACTAGTAACAACTGTTTTAGGTTATCTATTGCTTTTTACCAGGGTCCTCTTCCAATGCGTTGGATGGCTTTGGAATCTCTCTTGGACGACATCTACATGCCAGTGTGTCCCTTTAAACGTTACTGTACACTCTAACTAGTAACAACTGTTTTAGGTTATCTAATGCTTTTTACCAGGGTCCTCTTCCAATGCGCTGGATGGCTTTGGAATCTCTCTTGGACGACATCTACATGCCAGTGTGTCCCTTTAAACGTTACTGTACACTCTAACTAGTAACATCCGTTATCGGTTATCTAATGCTTTTTACCAGGGTCCTCTTCCAATGCGCTGGATGGCTTTGGAATCTCTCTTGGACGACATCTACATGCCAGTGTGTCCCTTTAAACGTTACTGTACACTCTAACTAGTAACAACTGTTTTAGGTTATCTAATGCTTTTTACCAGGGTCCTCTTCCAATGCGTTGGATGGCTTTGGAATCTCTCTTGGATGACATCTACATGCCAGTGTGTCCCTTTAAACGTTACTGTACACTCTAACTAGTAACAACTGTTTTAGGTTATCTAATGCTTTTTACCAGGGTCCTCTTCCAATGCGTTGGATGGCTTTGGAATCTCTCTTGGACGACATCTACATGCCAGTGTGTCCCTTTAAACGTTACTGTACACTCTAACTAGTAACAACTGTTTTAGGTTATCTAATGCTTTTTACCAGGGTCCTCTTCCAATGCGTTGGATGGCTTTGGAATCTCTCTTGGACGACATCTACATGGCAGTGTGTCCCTTTAAACGTTACTGTACACTCTAACTAGTAACAACTGTTTTAGGTTATCTAATGCTTTTTACCAGGGTCCTCTTCCAATGCGCTGGATGGCTTTGGAATCTCTCTTGGACGACATCTACATGCCAGTGTCCCTTTAAACGTAACTGTACACTCTAACTAGTAACAACTGTTTTAGGTTATCTAATGCTTTTTACCAGGGTCCTCTTCCAATGCGCTGGATGGCTTTGGAATCTCTCTTGTACGACATCTACATGCCAGTGTGTCCCTTTAAACGTATAACTAGTAACGACTGTTTTCGGTTATCTAATGCTTTTTACCAGGGTCCTCTTCCAATGCGCTGGATGGCTTTGGAATCTCTCTCAGATGATGTATACATGCCCGAGAGTGACGTTTGGTCCTTTGGTGTCGTCCTTTGGGAGATTGTCACACTTGGTGAGTATGTAAAGAGAATTATGGGCTTCATTCGAGCGTACCATTCTCAATACTCTGGAGTAATACGTGTGCACTGCACTTGGGTCACACTACGTGAACGGCAGTCAGATGATGTATACATTAGAGAGAGTGACGTTTGGTCCTTTGGTGTCGTCCTATGGGAGATTGTCACACTCAATGAGTATGTAAAGAGAATTATGAGCTTCATTCGAGCGTACCATTCTCGTTACTCTGGAGTAATATGTGTGCACTGCACTTGGGTCACACTACAAGAACGGCAAGTCTGCATGCGCGAATGGCGTTCATTAAAGATGGCTGTCTCTTGCCATAACTTTCTAGGATCAGTTTCTAAGATCACCATAAAATGTTTATGTAGCGAATTATTGAAAAATTGTTAGGAGCATCAAAAAGGGTTCCATTTCCTGTTTAATGTATTTCCGTTGTCGTGACAGGTGCACGACCGTATCCACTGATGAAAGCCAAAACCATGCTGACTAAACTGCAACAGGGTTACCGCATGCCCAAACCGAAACACTGCGACCAGAAACTGTGAGTACGGATGTATTTATGGTTCAAAATATCTTTAAAAGTAGTATATAAGGTTTGCAACAACTAAAAAGGGAAAGGTCCAAGATACCACATTAACCCAATAGCACTCGGTGGCAACAAGTAGTGTCTTATTACTCCTCGGAGCTATTTGGTAATGTTCCTCGTCAAGGTTAATAACCAAAGTTATCCAATAGTAGCCACCCATAGTGAACACAAGATTTGAAAGAGGATGAGTCAAGCTACGAGTACATGCCTATCAATGCATAGTTCCGAGATTGCCCAGTTAACCCCGCCCCTTAGATATTGTTGCTATGTGCTCACAAGCCATTGCAAAAAAAATGGCGACGCAACGTACAAACCAACGGGACTCGGCATGGAAAGCACATATTCATTGGAGAAAACTCAAAGGTATTAATGTTTTAGGGTCGACAGTTACCGTAGCAAACACTGAGCGAAGGGCTAGTAATGCAGGGATGACATATATTCATAAAAATGCGCTTTCCTACCTCTGAATAGCGAATCGCCCGACATTGAAACCAAAATTCACCCGGTCACTGGCGCATACAAACTGTATAGGCAGAACATTGCGTGATGATTGCATCACTTTGACCTATGTGGGCGCCGTCTAATAGCTCTGTTGTGATTGGTCGGCGGGTTAGGCTTGATTGACAGGTCGGAACTATGCATTGAGGGTGTTTGCAGAAACTTGAAATAAACATTAAAGAAATACAGGGCGGTTATGGGCGCTTTGAAGAGAAAGCTGCAGGGTGGTTGTGGTCAATTTGAGAAAGCTGCAGGGTGGTTTTGGGCCCTTTGAGGAGAAAGCTGCAGGGTGGTTTTGGGCCCTTTGAGGAGAAAGCTGCAGGGTGGTTTTGGGCCCTTTGAGGAGAAAGCTGCAGGGTGGTTTTGGGCCCTTTGAGGAGAAAGCTGCAGGGTGGTTTTGGGCCCTTTGAGGAGAAAGCTGCAGGGTGGTTTTGGGCCCTTTGAGGAGAAAGCTGCAGGGTGGTTTCGGGCCCTTTGAGGAGAAAGCTGCAGGGCGGTTTTGGGCGCTTTGAGGAAAAAGCTGCAGGGATGTTTTGGGCGCTTTGAGGAGAAAGCTGCAGGGTGGTTTTGGGCGCTTTGAGGAGAAAGCTGCAGGGATGTTTTGGGCGCTTTGAGGAGAAAGCTGCAGGGCGGTTGTGGTCAATTTGAGAAAGCTGCAGGGTGGTTTTGGCCACTTTGAGGAGAAAGCTGCAGGGCGGTTATGGGCGCTTTGAGGAGAAAGCTGCAGGGTGGTTGTGGTCAATTTGAGAAAGCTGCAGGGTGGTTTTGGCCACTTTGAGGAGAAAGCTGCAGGGCGGTTATGGGCGCTTTGAGGAGAAAGCTGCAGGGCGGTTGTGGTCAATTTGAGAAAGCTGCAGGGTGGTTTTGGCCACTTTGAGGAGAAAGCTGCAGGGCGGTTATGGGCGCTTTGAGGAGAAAGCTGCAGGGCGGTTGTGGTCAATTTGAGAAAGCTGCAGGGTGGTTTTGGCCACTTTGAGGAGAAAGCTGCAGGGCGGTTATGGGCGCTTTGAGGAGAAAGCTGCAGGGCGGTTGTGGTCAATTTGAGAAAGCTGCAGGGTGGTTTTGGCCACTTTGAGGAGAAAGCTGCAGGGCGGTTATGGGCGCTTTGAGGAGAAAGCTGCAGGGCGGTTGTGGTCAATTTGAGAAAGCTGCAGGGTGGTTTTGGCCACTTTGAGGAGAAAGCTGCAGGGCGGTTATGGGCGCTTTGAGGAGAAAGCTGCAGGGCGGTTGTGGTCAATTTGAGAAAGCTGCAGGGTGGTTTTGGCCACTTTGAGGAGAAAGCTGCAGGGCGGTTATGGGCGCTTTGAGGAGAAAGCTGCAGGGCGGTTGTGGTCAATTTGAGAAAGCTGCAGGGTGGTTTTGGCCACTTTGAGGAGAAAGCTGCAGGGCGGTTTTGGGCGCTTTGAGGAGAAAGCTGCAGGGCGGTTGTGGTCAATTTGAGAAAGCTGCAGGGTGGTTTTGGCCACTTTGAGGAGAAAGCTGCAGGGTGGTTTTGGGCGCTTTGAGGAGAAAGCTGCAGGGCGGTTTTGGGCGCTTTGAGGAGAAAGCTGCAGGGTGGTTTTGGGCGCTTTGAGGAGAAAGCTGCAGGGCGGTTTTGGGCGCTTTGAGGAGAAAGCTGCAGGGTGGTTGTGGTCAATTTGAGAAAGCTGCAGGGTGGTTTTGGCCACTTTGAGGAGAAAGCTGCAGGGTGGTTTTGGGCGCTTTGAGGAGAAAGCTGCAGGGCGGTTTTGGGCGCTTTGAGGAGAAAGCTGCAGGGTGGTTTTGGGCGCTTTGAGGAGAAAGCTGCAGGGCGGTTTTGGGCGCTTTGAGGAGAAAGCTGCAGGGTGGTTGTGGTCAATTTGAGAAAGCTGCAGGGTGGTTTTGGGCGCTTTGAGGAGAAAGCTGCAGGGCGGTTTTGGGCGCTTTGAGGAGAAAGCTGCAGGGTGGTTGTGGTCAATTTGAGAAAGCTGCAGGGTGGTTTTGGCCACTTTGAGGAGAAAGCTGCAGGGTGGTTTTGGGCCCTTTGAGGAGAAAGCTGCAGGGCGGTTTTGGGCGCTTTGAGGAGAAAGCTGCACAGCGGTTTTGGGCGCTTTGAGGAGAAAGCTGCAGGGATGTTTTGGGCGCTTTGAGGAGAAAGCTGCAGGGATGTTTTGGGCGCTTTGAGGAGAAAGCTGCAGGGATGTTTTGGGCGCTTTGAGGAGAAAGCTGCAGGGATGTTTTGGGCGCTTTGAGGAGAAAGCTGCAGGGATGTTTTGGGCGCTTTGAGGAGAAAGCTGCAGGGATGTTTTGGGCGCTTTGAGGAGAAAGCTGCAGGGATGTTTTGGGTGCTTTGAGGAGAAAGCTGCAGGGATGTTTTGGGCGCTTTGAGGAGAAAGCTGCAGGGCGGTTTTGGGCGCTTTGAGGAGAAAGCTGCAGGGCGGTTTTTGGCGCTTTGAGGAGAAAGCTGCAGGGCAGTTTTGGGCGCTTTGGGGAGAAAGCTGCAGGGCGGTTTTGGGCGCTTTGGGGAGGAAGCTGCAGGGCGGTTTTGGGCGCTTTGGGGAGGAAGCTGCAGGGCGGTTTTGGGTGCTTTGGGGAGAAAGCTGCAGGGCGGTTTTGGGCGCTTTGGGGAGGAAGCTGCAGGGCGGTTTTGGGCGCTTTGAGGAGAAAGCTGCAGGGCGGTTTTGGGCGCTTTGAGGGACTAATAGGTTCATCTGGATAAACGCACAAGAAATTCCATCAGTGTAGTAGTTTTAAACAAAAGTGCAATTCTGAGTCGTTTTAAATTTTAAGACAGCAAAAACACTGCACACACCTGACTTGGCTCTGCTCATCAGTACACATGTTGGGATACCTGATCATAATATGTTGCTATTTTCTTGTCATTTTTTCCATGATCTACAAACACAAATGAATAGAAAAAAAGTTGGTACTTTAATGTATTGCGTTACTACTGAAAGTTATTGCTAAAGTTACTGCATTAAAGGATCTTATTTTTGAACACCCCCCCCCCCCCCCCCCCTCATTTTTTCCTATCATTCTGAAATCCGTATATTTTCAAGGATATTGTCAAAAACCACCGATGTTTTGTAAACAAATTTATCCAGTTCCTTAAAGCAGGCAGTGATTATAAAAAAAAAATTTTTATTTCCACATCCAAATTGGAGATTGCAATTGTCTTGTTTTCTTCCCATGCATAGTATTTTGTGGAGGTATTATATATATGATTGTTAGAACGAAATCCATTTTCTGGAATAATCTGGACAAGCTCCTTTAAGCATGTGACTCTAAATCCGGCCGTACATCTTGCGTTTTGTCCGTGATCCGATCAGGAAACTGCATGTTGTGGAGTCGCATAACAAGGTGTACGGGTTTTGAGATGCGTTCCGATGGCGATGTGGTCACGATTTTGTGTATGTGTCTGTCTCACTGCAATCGCAGAATTTAGAGCATGCTCGAAATTTGGCGTGTCTGTGCAATTGCAATGGAGTCGGAATGCAAGGTGTACTGCCAGCTTAATCTGTCATTTGAAATGTTCTTCTCCCGAACACAGCTACGCCATGATGCGTAGTTGCTGGCAGAAACGCCCCAAAGATCGCCCGACATTTCAGGAGCTGCACAAACAACTAGAGGAAATGCTTGCAGAAAACCAGGTGGGTACGAGAAAGATGATTTACATCTTAAAAGATTTGGCAATATGCAGTCGTGTGTATAGACAGCTGAAGTGTGACGTGGGTTGCCATGGCAATTGGCTCTAAACATCATGGCCGTCGGAAAAAGTACTATTGCAAAAGTACAGGGACACGGTTCAGTGATTTTTAGTGTAGAGCCATTGCCTAGGCAACCAACAAAAGATGGCGTATTCACTTTGGCAGTCTATTGGAACTTCTAAAATACCAGGCAATTGTCAATGAAACTGGAAATCTGTGCCAAAATTGTGTCCGCTTCTTAATCTGAAATTCCGAAAATACAACTAATTTAATTTTCCCCTAAATTCATTTTGTTCCTCAGTGCCATATTAAACATACACTTTGATTACAACGTAACTTCTGACATACAGAAAAGACCATTGGACTCGATTTTGAATAAACAAAAGTAAATTTGACTGAAACCATGAATTACGATTTGAGCATGTCCAGTACTTGAATGTACGGTAGATTTTATCTTTAATGTACTCGTATCCTCTGATTGGAACAGGATTACATCGCTGTTAACGAGTTGGACGCTACCATCTACGAGGTTGTGGTGGTTGACGATTTAAACGAGAAAGTGTGATTCGCAGTCGTGACGTCACATAATGTCTCGGAGAATCTTCCACAAGGCTCGAAATAAAAAAAATTCAGGCTGGAGCAATTTTGCTAATCATTGGTTTAATTTGAATAGCAATTCTGGAAATTGAGGAGCACTTATTTCCTACCAGCGAAACAGTGCAGGAATTACGTATTTGGGTGTGGGGGAATTAAAGGGCAAACTTATTGAATTGCCAGTGCTGCGAATGTACGACGTACACGTACGTATAGATTGGTTCCCGATCCCTATAGATTGGTTCGCATATTGTGAAAATATATTATATTCTCCTGTGTGGAATATGTGGACGGGAACCAGTCTAACGTACGTACACACGGATTGATATACGTCCGTGATTTACATGTACTCCTTTCCAATGACGTCATTTTGGGAGTCAAAAATAATGCCGCGTGCGCGTTGTGTGTGTGTGTGTCCATAGCACGCGTAACGCGTTACGCAATACGATGTGCATACGGTACAGCATACAATGTACGCATACATTCCCGGTCTGCAGTCTCCCTGTACTGTATGTAGGCTAGGCCGGAAACAGGACAACTCGCCATATAGTGCGCCCGGGTCTACGTACGTCTGTGCGGGGATCGAACGCGAACGTAAGCCCATCGTTTGTTTTAAATACAGCCTTTTGAGATTTTTTTACTTGAAATGTGAGGGAAGGGCAACCTTTTGTGCATTTATTTTTTTAGCATGTACTGTACATGATTCTGGACTAAACCTACCTAGAAAGTTGATTCGAATTTTTGCTAGGCAATCAAAGTTAATGGTTCGCAAAATGCTGTTTTTGCATCGCAAACTGCGATGCGATACCGCTTATTTCGAGCCTTGTTCCATAGAAATCAGGCACAATTTTATGGCCTCTGGACGTAATTATATCCTAAAACTGATATATTTCGGTAAGAGAATGGTGTTTCCCCCAAAAATTATCTGTAGTTTAAAGGCAGTACACATGGTTGGTATCTCAAAGAATCAGAAATGTTCACAGATTTACACATAACTTACACGATATAAACATGATGACGGCAGAAAACTTCCCCTGAAATGGTTTTGTCTGAAGTGCTTTAATCTTTGAGAAATGAGCAAAACAATTATTTTTCATCTCACGAGACGTAAATTCAATTCGCCCTGAAACCATTTTGCCCTCGACCACTTTGTTCCGAACTACCTCATCCAAGTGCCATTTTGCCTCCAAACCACTTCGTCCAAACACTACTCAGCCCAAAAGCCACTTCACCCCAAACCACTTCGTGCACAGGTCGTGGTCCAGGGCGAAATGGTTTTGGGGCGAAATAACTGCAAACCCTTTTTTGACTGTTTTCTCTAAAGTTAGACGAAGTACGGAACTGGTTTTTGCTCAGGTTGGTTTTTATCATGCATACCTTCAATCACACAGGGGGATGAAACTATTTGTAACAGTTTACCAATCATGTATACTATCTTTAAGAAGTGCATCTATGAGCTGTTTTAAGCTGCTCTGAGATAAATAGTGTCACCCTCTAAACCCATTTGCTCCCCTCCCCTCCCCCCACTTTAACCCTCTGACATGCATTGCACATAAAAATTACAGTTTTCATTGTGTCACTGGGCCAGAAATAGGATGATTGATAGCCTCTATTATGCAGGGTACACAAATGAATAGAGCTTGGCTTGAGGCCCAGATTTCCCAGGCTCAGCCCGAGTGAACTCAAAATGAAATGATTACACATGGAATAGTTGAAAGTGGTTTAAAACTAATGTAATGGATATTGTTGGCTCATATTTGGACTAAACCATAATTAGGTGCGAATGTACAATGAATAGTAACCCAAATAGAACTTACCGCAGTACCAACTGATAATTGACATGTTCAAGTCTATTGTGAATCACACGGGCAACATTGTCCACTGATTGTCAGTTTAAAACAATAATGCGACTATGGATGTGAACTTTCCATGCGTTTGTTTACTGACGTTCTTAAGATTTGTAAAGCAGCTATTCCAGAAAACAAGGGGAAAAGTCTGAAAAAAGGCCAAGACACCTTCAAGATACAATCTTCCATTGTTCAGTACTTAGTTTTGGATTATGTTGAACGTTTTAAATCTTCGGAAAAGCTTTATATGATAAATAAGTATAGTTTACCATAATATTGATATTATCAGTATTTTCATGTATTAGTATACAATAAATGAAGGTTTATGAGTGCAATGGGAGGAATATTTTCATGAGGTGAAAGATGGAATGTTCCATTCAACGAGGCGAAAATATTCCTTCAATAGCACGAATTAAAACATTCATTATTTGTTTTATATTACAGCCAAGTAGATCCTTGTCATCCTACTTTTTTTTTTTTTACAAAATATTCAGGCTTACTCTTCGAGTTTATTTCATCGTCCGTCCTAAGTACAAAACCCCACCATGTCGCTTGTGAGTTGTTCAAAAGTGTTTGTGTCAGAGATCGCGTTCACTGTTCGCAGTCGCGTCATACATTTGACACGCACATAGTCATACACATACAATAGGTGCGTTCAGACGATCGTTGTTAACTTAAAGTTAACTCGTTGGTAGTGGGCACTCGTGAGTAAGCTCGACGATTTACCAACAACGACGATTTACCAACGATAAATCTTATGAGTAGCGCGCTACTTACTAGCGCACCTTTGGTATATGGGCAGTGTGCATGCTTGCGCGTCGTTGTTAAAGCACCGTGTGGACACGCAACGTTGTTAGTGGGACTGTCGTTAACTTTAAGCCCGCCGCACACCTTTGCGATTTACCGGCCCATCGGACAACAGGCCATCGGATCCGGAAAAATCAAACAAGTTTGATTTGCTTAGTTTTATCAGCGCACACCTTTCCATTATGTGGTCCGTTAATCCGATTATCCGGTTAATTGCAAAGGTGTGCGGCGGGCTTTACTTTCAAAGGTAGTGCCCGTCTGAACATGGCTAATACTGTAAACGCGCACACCGTGCAATGGAAAAGAACATATCGAACAAAATTGCACTTTTAGTTACGTAGCATTGAATGTATTAAATATTGAACAACACGTGACCTGCTATCGTCCAATCAAATCACAAGAATCTACTTGGGCGTTATTTAAAACTCTATGATGTCCATGGGACTAATGTTGATTCCAACCCAAGGTTTTTTGTAATAAATCTTATTTTATACCTTTCTAAATTTGCCATTAATATACATGATGTGCCCTTTTATATTTTTAAATTTTTATTTTTGCATACACCTGTATTTGCAAATGACAAGTTTGTTGCAATGTTGTATAGACCGTATTAAATAGCTGCCATCTTGTAGGGCAGTTTCTTTGTTCCTTGAGGACATGCATGGCTGCACATTTTCTGCTTACATTGTTTACTAATTTTATATATCAAAAGTTGACCCACAAAATGGCAGCTATTCGATACGGTCCATAGAGCAAGCAATTTGTCTCTTTGCTAGTAAACTATGCATAAATGCTGTATATAAAATGATTTATATTTTTGTACATGTATTTGGATAACAAATGAATATATTGTATAGTTCAGGATTTGCCAGAAGTTTTTGGGTCTACACCAAAACCAGTGAACTGTTTCCCTGCGCTATACCAATGGACGTTTCAGATTACCAGCGAATGTTTAGACCCAATTACCATGGCAACTGACGTCACACTTTAGTAGTGCCCTTTTATATTTCTATTTTTGCATACGCCTGTATTTGCAAATGACAAGTTTGTTGCAATGTTGTATAGACCATATTGAATAGCTGCCATCTTGTAGGGCAGTTTCTTTGTTCCTTGAGGACATGCATGGTTGCACATTTTCTGCTTGCATTGTTTACTATAATTTTATATATCAAAAGTTGCCCCACAAAATGGCAGCTATTCGATACGGTCCATAGAGCAAGCAATTTGTCTCTTTGCTAGTAAACTATGCACGAATGCTGTATATAAAATGATTTATATTTTTGTACAAAAGAAATATATACGAAGTCTTTCACTGTATTTTAATACATGTAGTTGGATAACAAATGAATATATTGTATAGTTCAGGATTTGCCAGAAGTTTTTGATACAGCTGATTATTATAGTAATGTAATTGGGTCATTCCGTGAGGTTGGGTATATAAAACAAAAAGCAGTGTCTATGTTGCGTTGGTACAAGTTCTTTTATTTAAAGACTGGAGAATTATTTATCTGGTGCAATGTTTGTTGTGCTGAATATGGCTAGGTGTCCCAATATAATCATGTTGTTTTCACTGACCAATCTCTCACAGATCATGAAATATTTGTCTTACCTACGCAACATGGACACCGCATATGTTTAACACTACAAGTACATTTTGGAGGTCTGTAGTTTTGTTACAATGTGATGTAAATACTTCTATTGTAGTGTAACATGTGTTTCTTTATGAAATGAATATACTAACTAAAGTAGTTGGGCTGGAATGTTACTCGTATTTAAGATCTGGTATGTCACACTTTTTGTACCCAACCTCGTGCAATGACCCACTTCACTTTATTTCCATATACATGTACACATTAAGCTTAATTATTTGAGCAATTAGTATGTAATGACTTAAGTACACGTACATGTAAGTATGGAGGAAACACACAAGAAGCATTAGCTTGTCAAGTGTGGATATCCCCAAATCATTTGGAAATAATATAAAGTGAACTACTGAAATTGTGAATAATTATAAAACCAAATACAAACATGAGCAAGGTAAATATAACATTCAAAACCCAGTCTAGAGAAATACCTCGAATGCAATAATGGGCGATTCTTAAGCCAAGTTTCAGTTAGAATAATTATAGAAAATTCACAGTTTTGAAAGACTTCTGATATTAAAATGGATTATGCTAAAATGTCATTAGAAATTTGATCTTTCACCAATTCGGAAGGACTTGAATAGAATTGTCGGCAATTATTATGATAATTATCGTCTTCAACCGAGATACTTGGTATTTTAGGAAACCGTAAATTAATTTCTTCCGTACTGTTGGAGGAGGCCCCTGGTAAATTACGGCATTTAATTATATCTTGAAATTCAATATTATCTATGCTGATAAAAGGTAATTATCCCATAGTATTCTAACAGATTTTCATTTATGCATAGTACAGTACCTGTATTTGAGTCTTTCCACAGTAAAGGTTTTTTTTGTTTGGCAACACCGACCATATTTTCCTTTGTCTGGTCTCAAAATAAAAGAAATAAGTTTAATTTGTTCTGAAGAGAACTTAGGCCCAAAAAGTGTTACACAAACTCACGCAGCAATGGGAGCTGTCATAGACAGCACGTATTCCTTTAAGGTAAGGTTATCGACAAAACGTATGTATGCAACGTATGTATGTTCAAGTCGCTTTGGAGTTAAGTAGGAGAATTATGCGCACTTCACACTGTTCGACTATATACCCGTTCGACCAAGGCCGACTGGGGTGCGTTCCACATACGTAAACGTTTGCAAACGTTTGCAACGTTGGCCAACAATTTTGAGTGGAACGTATTGTGCGCCACCAACATTGGCCAACAAACTTTTCGGCTGCGTTCGGGCGTGTACTCGTGTTAACACAAGTATACTCCTGCGCGCGCGAACGGCAAGATTGACGACACTTGGGTCAGTGAGAGTATGCTCTCGCTACTGATCCCGGATCCCCTATACCTCAACACGCCCATTTTGTTAACGCACAAACGCCCCCTCACCCCTAAAAACTGAAAGGAATTCCTTGGAAATTTCTTGGATGTTTGAGACACAACGGGGAACAATGGTAGGGGTATAGACCGTATCATCCTGAGATCTCAGGGAATTTCCACTATGCGAAGCGACGTGACAATACCCTGAGGAAATACACGCAAATCTGCGGAGCGAGCCGGCTGTTGTCTTGAGCCAACTCACGCCCGAGTCATTTTGATGTAATTTAATCAATTCGGTCATGTTATGCCGAAAAGAAACAATTTCTATACTTTCCAGAAATTGTATTGGGTTCCGTTCCTTATGACTGTCCCATTCCTACCAAACTTTCAAACGACGAACCTTATTTACTCCGCAGTTGTTCACATTAATAACAGGGATGCATGCTGACGAATGTAATGGAACGGATTCCCCAGTATGCTTTAAATAGCAGCCAATCGCCGACGCGGACAACGGCCAGCATTACCGAGTACATGTATCACATGCATGCACGGTGTTTACAATCTGCGCGCGTTACATTTGAATGCCTGCAATCGTGCTGCAATGCACTGCAAGCGTCCTGATTGGTCCAGCAGAGGCGACAAGTGCGTTAAAGGGGCACTGTTGCAAGAGGATGAGACCGTATCGAATAGCCGCCATTTCGTGGGGCACCCTTTGTTACCTAAACCGTTCAACAATGGAAGCATGTGCAACCATGCGTGTCCTCAAGGAACAAAGAAACTGTCCACGAAATGGCGGGTATTCGATACGGTCTATATTAATACCCTGCCACATATCGTGCTGCATATGAGAAATTAACGCACGTAGCTACCATCAGAAAAGCACGTGGCTCTATTAATATGGTTCTCTCCCGATCTGGAAGACAAGCAATAGTGACCTCGGGTCAAGTGAAAGCGCCCTATATCGGTCATCAATCCTCATTGAGTGCGTATGTGGAATAATGGACTGGAAAGCAGTCTACGAAGAACATGGCTGGGCCATAAACAGGCGCTTGGTGGCAGCAGACAGTCATAACGGAACGGGTTTGGTGGGAATTTGTGCGACATAGATAGCCGAAATGGCTGCCTTGAGACACAAACGTAGTAGCGTACGCCCCTTCGTAAGAGTGTAGATTTTGAGATTTTAGAGGATCGCACTTGGTATTTTTATTGAAAATCGATTGCCTCCCCCTCCCCCTTTGGGGTAGGTAGCCATACAGCAGGCAGGTTAGCCTTTTGGCTGGGCTTAACAGCAATAACCATATTGTTTGGTAAGTGTAAAAATTGGGCGTCTTGAGTGGAGTTTACGGGAGCTGGCGAGCGTTGCGCCTTCTGGTCTTGTGTTCGGACCTTTTTCGAACTTGATACTGCTACGTTAACGTTGTTCATTGCATGCAGGTGGTTAGCCCGTGCGTGCAGCGTTGCCCGCGCCCCGCTCTACACGTGAGCATTTTGGAACCGAATTGTCAACTGAAGGTGCGTTCAGACGATGGTGGTTAACTAAAAGTTAAGTCGTAGGTAGCGGGCTCTCGTGAGCAAGCTCGTAAGTGGTGACCGTGTGGACGCTTTTACCTACAAGTTAACAACGACGATTTAACAACGAGAAATCTTATGAGTAGCTCGATACTTAGGACCGCGCAACTTATATGGGCAGTGTGCATACCGGCGCGTTGTTGTTGTTAAAGCACCACGTGGACACGCGTCGTTAGTGGGACTGTCGTTGTTTAACTTTACCTTCGAAGGTACATGTAGTGTCCGTCTGAACATGGCTTGAGCCAGTGAGTGCCGGTGTCACGATCTCAGATGTTCCGCGTGCTCAGATGTTCCGATGACGTCACGGAACATTTCAGCACGTTGCGTGCACGATCTCAGATGTTCCGCGTGCTCAGATGTCCCGGTGTAAAAGGTAGAACTGTCCCCTTGTAAATGTGTCCGCGTGCTTACTGGCCTCATCGTACGTATACATGTGTTTCTCTCTTCTGACTCTCAGAAAGCCTGCTGCGTAAGACCCCTTGCTTAAGTAATCAATTATTTTTTCGTTTTTTTCTCTAAATACGGCGAAACGGCATGAACGCTCCGCCATGTCCGCGGCCGCCATCTTGCAAAAATGTCACTACATCTGCGCGCATCAAAGTACGTACATGGCGCGAATTCTGCTGATCAACTCAGCACTGCACCTAAACTGGTATAATTACATACGCTGTGCGCATGACGTTCCGTGACGTAAGCTACCATATTTGGTCATCGGAACATCTGAGTACGCGGAACATCTGAGAGCGGGACACCGGGAACATGTTGTGTGTGCACGCGTACGCTTGCGGTGCGAGGGGGGGGGGGGGGGGGGGGGGGGGGGGGGGGGGGGGCAGCCCCCGCCCCCGCCCCCGTCCCCGCCCCCGCCCCCCGCCCCCGCCCCCGCCCCCTCCCAGCCGGATTTAGAAGACTGTCAGAGGCTGTTAGCATTTCAAGCAAAAAGCCATTAATCCGTTTGGCGGTTCTCGTTTTCATTTTGAAAAAAAAAAAAAATAAAAATAAAAAAAAAAACCAAGCCAAGCCAATCAGTTTGCTTGACCTCCACAGGCATCATTTGAGTTTTGGGGTGAGAAATGGGGGGATTGTAGTGGTGAGAAATGGGAGGATTGTAGGGGTTGGTTGTAACATGGGTGTTATCGGAAGCATATCCGTAGTATAGCGGAAATCGTTTCCGCCCAGTCCTTAACCCGTAGAGCCGAGAGTTTGATACCGTGTTTACACTGGTCCCGAGCTCGGGATCAAGATTGACCCCCTGATAAGAATGTGTTGAGGTTAACTGCAATGGCCTCGAGTGCCGCGTTTATATCTGTTGTTGATCCCGAGCGCGGAGCCAGAAGTTGCAGTCAAAGGTCAAGCTAATGCAGCACCTATTTGTGATCCAGGGCTGATCCCGAGCTCGGTGTTCGATCCCGAGCTCGGGATCAAGTGTAAAGACGGTCTGAGACGCACACAGCGGTACGGTGCAGATAGTGGTCAACATTTTACAGCGCATGTAATTAAAGCCGTACGCGGACTTCGATCCCCGCCCTCTTCATACGCTTTGCACAACTCGATAATATTGACAATTTTGGACGGACCCTGCACTATATACATTGCATGTTGAGGCAAGTATGAGAAAAGTTCAATGTCCAAAAAACTGGCCTTGTTCATGCAGTGGAATCTGGTAAATTTTGTAGCTCTCTCGACATTGGTCCCTTCAGTGTTTCTTTTTCAAACTCTCTGGATAAGTTGCGTGTCGATCTAAGGATGGCTGACATGAAAAAGATGAATCTCAAAACCGCATCTGCATTTGTTTACTGTTCACTGTTTCTATTTTTTGGCAACATACCAAGTAAGTAAATGCTGATCCATACACTGTCGTCATCGAGGGCCTTGTGCATAATGTCAAGGAAAAACTATACAAATATTGGCAGTACATATCCCCTTCGATCATACATTTGTGCATGTTTCTTGAAAAGGATTTTTATATCTGTCCAATACCTGTGACCGAAGGGGGTATTACAGCCCATGATAATGCAGTTTTTAATGTGGCGCGTCATTTATTTATTTATTTGTTCAACTGCCGCGCATAGTGCGCCAAATACCTTTTTTTCGCCTGCATAGAAACAGTTTAAGACATCAGTTAAAGGCACAGGCTCGTCGGCAATGCGCGCCCGCCAAATGTGTGCCACGCAATACGCAGCTCCATAGCAAAGGCATGGAGCTGCGTGTTTCGAGCACGAATTTGGCGGGCGCGCATTGCTGACGAGCCTGTGCCTTTAAAGGAGTGTGTCCAGATTAGGCTTGGGCGCCTTTTTGCTCCCACACATCTAAATTTGGGATTCCAAATTTCTTGTTTTCTTCCCATGCATGTCAGTATTTTGGGGATGTGCATTTTATATTATTGTTAGGTTAAAACGAAATCCATTTTTGGAAAAATCTGATTAACTTTAAAGGCGTTGCCCGAAGCTTTGTCAAAAAGCATATAAAGGTAGTCTATACTTGTTTGGTAATTAGGCTTACCCTTCAAAAAAGTTCAGAATTGTTCAGTTATCAAGATGGTAATGGTAGTAATCATCCTGTGACATTATTTCGTCTGAATTGGCCCCATTCATGAGAAAAATTACAAAACTATTCATTCATGCACAAAAAACGTACTTGGATTTTTCAGGTTTTCTGAAGTATTACTGCATCTACATGTATGTAGCTGAAATTTCTACAAGTTACTCTCTAAATGTACAAGAGTGAAAAACTCACTCTTCAAAAGAGTGACTCCCTTATAAAACCACTCGGAAACAGTGAAAATCACTCTAAAAAGAGTGAAATTCTGTAAAAAGAGTGCAATCACTCCAAAAAGAGTGGAAAAACACTCGAGGGATCAGGAGCCATATGCATGGAGGACAGCTCTTTTTCGAGCTGTCCTTTATATGGCTCCTTTGTGGAGTGGTTTTCCCACTCTTTTTGGAGTGATTGCCACTCTTTTTACAGAATTTCACTCCTTTTAGAGTGATTTTCACTGTTTCCGAGTGGTTTTATAAGGTAGTCACTCTTTAAAGAGTGAGTTTTTCACTCTTTTACATTTAGAGAGTAGTTTTCTCGACCTCTGCTTTTATTGCCAGTGGAAATCATGCCGTTTTTAACACTTTACCAAACAAGTATATACTACCTTTAATGCCGAAGCAATACGCAAACAGTACAAACACACATACCTGTACC
Source organism: Henricia sp. BOLD:AAB3569 (assembly GCA_037783545.1). Taxonomy (NCBI): domain Eukaryota; kingdom Metazoa; phylum Echinodermata; class Asteroidea; order Spinulosida; family Echinasteridae; genus Henricia; species Henricia sp. BOLD:AAB3569. Next base: position 365,993 of record JBBELK010000161.1, on the reverse strand, counting down.
TTTTCCGTTTGTTTCAGTTGTCGTTGCCGACGTTACTGGGCCTCTGGACACGGCTGTCCTGTTGGGAGATACTGCGATACTCAATTGCAGTTTCACAGCGCAAGCAGGAGCTGAATGGAGTAAAGATGGCACAGCAATAGCCAACGAAGGGGGAATTATTGATTCTGCCACCTACCCTGGTTTTGAAGTTATTAAGTCACCAACTGCCCCAACTAGTCGGTTGGATCTGGTGATACCTAACGCCCAAATTGCCTACGAAGGAAGTTACACTTGTAAAGTAACCGGCCAAGGTCAAGGCTCAGCAGATCTAAAAGTACAGAGTAAGTAGTGATCTGTCGCATCTCCAGTAGTCAACCATGAACAATGAAGCACGTCCAAATGACATTTTCGCACAATTTCTGCTCACGACCTGATTCTGAAACAATCTGACTCGCACTCTCTTTGCACCCCCAATAGTTCTGTGGTGACCTAAATTATGTCTGAAGTGTCCTTTGTTGGCATGCATATTTCTAGGTTCAAGGTTGCATTGTCAACCTGTGCATACAGTCATGTACTAATCAACAACTTTCACTGGGAACAAGGATGGAAGCAAAAAATGGCGACGTGCAAGGTATGTGCAATGGACCGCACTACGAAGACACAGAGGGGACATTAAAGTATTGTGCTTTACAAAAATCAAAAAATACGTACGTACGTGATAATATTACGTACGTACGTGATAATAAACACGTTTGTTATACCCCGTCTTGGAATACTGCAGTTTCATTGGTCCAGAACGGTCACATGTCCATGTGATAACAACTCATATCACCCTGCCGTATGCGAATTTAACTTCATATCACCCGGCTGAGGCTATAAGCCAGGCACTCCATGCTTTCCCAACACTCTGCGTGTTCTTGCCCCTGTCCATAGCACGCGCGCGTAACGCGCTGTATGAGGCTCCATTAGTAAAAGAAACCGCGTGTTACGCCCGCTAGAGGCGCACAACGCGCACGCACATCGCATTATCCCACACGCTGTGCGCGTGCTACTTTCGCAATGTTACACACACGCACAGGTAGTAGTCCGAAGACTAGCGAAAGTGCAGAGACGAATTGTTTTTACAATTTCAACATTCCAAATAATAGAAACGATATTATTATGCTGTATACGGAGACCCTGAGACGGGATATAACAAAACAATTGTTGACTGGTGTAGTGTGGGATATGGGTTTTAACACCCTCGGGAGCTCATAGCACCCTCGGCGTTGCCTCGGGTGCTATGAGCTCCCTCGGGTGTTAAAACTCCATATCCCACACCACACCAGTCAACAAATAATGTACTTGATAATAATACGTACGTAAGTGATGTCAAAATGTCATAACATTGGTGTTAAAATCACGGTGAGACGGTAAACAAACTCTCGAGGCATGACATGAAAAAAAATTTTTTTTAACTAGAGCTACGTCTGTTCTATGAACAGAGCGTAAGGCTTTTTCACACTTTTTTAACTTCAAAAATGAGCATGCTTACCTTGCAAAATTAGATGTTAGCATATCAACTATTTAACTTTATAAAAGTTTACCTTTAATGTGTTACCTTTAAAGGATTGATGACGTCATCAATGTTTTAACCACACAGACATGTTTGGTGGTCAACGTACTCTATAAGCAGCACTATTGGGCTAATTTGCGCAAACACTGCTATGAAAGGGTAATTTTAAAACCTTTTAATTTCGTCGCAAGAGGGCGCCCTTCCACGTGATGTCGTCATCACTTACATTTTTAGAATGTCCGATCACCGTGGACACTAACACCATCGATTCCATATCTCTGCATTACTTACCACTTTCCAAATACAGGTCCATTTTTGTCTACTTCCAGTTTCTACCGGAAGTGAACAAAATCAAAGGTCATTGTCTGTATACAAAATTTAGATCTCGGTTAGCTGTTACTGTTACTGCAAGAATTAGGGTCATATGTTAAAGAGCTGATTTTGTATTGATTTTTGAAGATTTAAACCATTAATGTTCAATTTATTGTAATATGACACTTGATGACGTCATCATGATAATATTGTGATATGTCACAGACCTCGTAGCAGGCAACATGCCTGAGAAAAATGAACTTCGTCACTACTCCAAAAGCAAGCAAATTATTCAACTTAAAAAATACCAAATGTTACCTTTAATGCCCCGCCTTTGAAGGATCGATGACGTCACTAAAGTTTTGACCTTACAAACTTGTTTGGCACTTCATCTGGGCTGCGTTCCAAACACGCGAACATTCCAAACGTTTTCATCGTTCGCCAAGAACTGGTACATTTCTTGACATGTTTAATTTCGCCGCTAGAGGGCCCCCTTTCATGGAATGACGTCAAAACTTACATTTTTGGAAAGCCTTTTTTACCTTAGACACTAACACTATCAACCCCATTTGGGCATCTTTCATCACTTTTACAAAACAGGTTCATTTAAGTGCACTTCCGGTTTCTACCGGAAGTAAACAAAATTAAAGGTCATTGTCTGTGTACGAAACTTAGATCTTGGATAGCTGTGACTTTTACCGCAAGAATTAGGGTCATATGTTATTGTGTACCACGCCCTTCTGAGCGTCATAACACATTTTATGAAATAAATATCTGACTTCAAAATAATGTAATTAACATTCATCAACTTAATTGCTAGTACACTTCACCTGTACTAACACCTTTCTTGTGTTGTGTTTTGTCGTAAAAATAATTGGTGAACCTGGCTTAATAATTATTAAACTTAATAATTGACGACCCTGAGACAGGCGAAAAACCAGAATAAAACCTATTTCTTGCGGAATAAAACTCTGGGAAATTCCTATCTGACCCCCGAACATTGAACGAATGGAACTCCATGGTCTCTGCTGTTTGTGACGAGCAATACATTTATGTAAAACTTAAAAATTGCTAAAGCGATATAGACTGCCGAAGTGAGTACGTCACCTTTTGTTGGTTGCCTAGGCAATTGGATCTAAACTAAAAACCACTCAACCGTGTCCCAGTGCTTTTCCAATGGTACTTTTCCCGACGGCCATGATAGTTTAGATCCAATTGCCATGGCAACGCACGTCACACTTTGGCTGTCTATTGTGTGGCGTGATGACTGCGAATGCCACCAAAAGCATTCCACGCCCTTGTATACCCACGCCCCGTGCCTCGCCTCATTGCACCTCAAATGCCATTACATATCAAATGCCCACACATATCAAATGCCCACGCGTATCTCACACTTACTAGTAATACTCTTTTTTATATCCATGCCAAAGGGAATTTAAAATTTACGTGGGGTAAAACTTTTTTGTAATAATCTGTAAGTAAAACCGACATGAATAACAATTGTTTTGTATTCAGTCCAAGGAGAAGTACCCACCTTGACACTTACGAAACCGTCAAGCGGCATCCTTACCGAAGGAATAGAGAATATACTGACCTGTACAGCAATCGGCTACAGACCTTGGGTTCCGGTGATATTTCACAGAAATGGAAAAGACTTCCAGTTAGGTACATCGTATAATTTCTTTTCCCCTGGGCAAGACGACGGAACTGTGGACACAACCAATCATTGGACATTCACACCGACAAAGGATTACGATGGAGATGTCATCGAGTGTAGAACGGACCCTGCCTATTATATTATCTTCCCATCGCAGACGGGTTCCTATACTCTCAAGTTCGGAGGTAAGTGCAGACATTTGTGCATTAATTCTTTTTCAACCAATCAAAGCACGCGGCTTGCACACATGATCTCCAGGAAAGTCAACATGGCAGCCTCCATGGAGAGCGCGTGCCTGTCGAATTTCAAGCGTGTTTTAAGCAAAGTTTGTCACTTTTGGGACTATTTGGAGTGTGAGATACAGTTCACCTCACCAAAAATAATAAAACAACTGGGTTTTTTTCCGAAACGAGTTGGGGAAAGTATTTCGGTGCGCAGCCTACAGCCGCGAAATACACGGTTGCAACGTTGACTGTTCAGCATGCATGTTCACCGACTGGTAACTGTTCAGTTGTGTAACCGGTAAGCACTTTCGTAATTGGATATCACCATGAGGTAAGAGGGAAATTAATGATCATGGCTTCAGACCTTGTGTGCAAATAGAGCACGATCACAATTTTGACGTCTTTTGACCGTTTTTGTTAATTTTGCACTTCTTTAGTAAATTACGGGATATTTTGTAGTCTTGGCCCAAGACTACTCTAGTCGATACTGGTTTGTGTACGCGTTAGACTGGTTCCCGTCCATATATTCCACACAGGAGAATATAAGGACAGGTAAAGGGCGCTTCACCTTGATCTGTAATTGGTCGTCTTTGCGCGTGCGCATTGTGTTTTTTATATTTAAAAATTGGCCAAGCCCTTTGCTTTAGGCAATGTACTTTATTTACATAATTGGATATGTTCGACACACACGGCCAAGTTACAAATGTCAATGCAAAATCTGCGCACTTACAAAAAAATACAAATAATAATAACCACGTTACGGGCAGAATTCTGCCTGTCATGGCTGCCCTTTACCGATCCCTATATTTTCGCAATAAGCGAACCAATATATAGGGATCGGGAACCAATCTATAAAAAGATGTGCCAAAATATGGCACGTGGTAGCACATCTTTTTTGCACGAACTGTACGTTTTTAAAACAAATGTCCGTAGTTGGCCTTGGTATTTCTTAATTTAGACAAAGCTCTATCATGTATTATTTTTTTAATTTCACTTTATAAAAAAACCGACGCAATCGATACTATGTCGAGGAATGTTTTCTTGATAAGACAGAGGAAACGAATAGAAGCCTTAAGCCCGCCGCACACGTGAGGTCGTTTGCTGAGCAAACGGTCACTCGTGGCCGTTTGCTCAGCACTTGGCTCACGTGTGCGGTCTTTAATGTATGATACATATATATGGGCAAATTTTCACACGTAGGAATTTTTAAGGGGGTCATGAGTTGTCTCTTTTAAAGTGGTTTTTCGGTTTCTCACGTCAAAATATCCGGGGTATAACTGATCTGAACAACCAAACAATTGTTCGCGTAAGCAAATTGGGTGGGCGGGTCTGACACCATAGAAGGGCAAATTTTCCAACCGGATATCAATTTTTTTTCATGATGCCTCCTGGCTAAAAAGCAATTTTTTGTTCAGGATCCGATTCCACGGAAGATACAGCAACAGTTGCAGACATGACGACACTGACAGGTACGTTTACATGCATATTTTATTTCAGAAAACGGTCACTAAAATAAAGGGGCGTTCACACTATCGCGGAAAAAATCACACTGCTGCGCTGCGCTCACTGCATTGCATAAGGTCTCAATCGCCGATCTTTCCAAAATAGAAAATTCAACTCCTTGAATTACTTGGGGCTTCTCTGATACCTCATTGGCTGCGCGCTGGAAAGGTCAGCGCACCGCGGTCAAAGTTCAACAATTTTGAACTTTGACCCAGCTCAAAACGTTTTGCGCGTCGCGATAGGCCGCGCACAAGCGGCAAACCAGTTTGTGTGTAAACCAATGGCACAGTGTGATTTTTCCGCGATAGTGTGAACTCCCCTTTAAGGCGCGTTCACACTATCGCGGAAAAATCACACTGTTCCATTGGTTTGTACACAAACTGGTTTGCCGCTTGTGCGCGGCCTATCGCGACGCGCAAAACGTTTTCAGCTGGGTCAAAGTTCAAATTTGTTGAACTTTGACCGCGGTGCGCTGACCTTTCCAACGCGCAGCCAGTGAGGTATCAGAGAAGCCCCAAGTTACCAGAGTGTAATTTTCTATTTTGGAATAATCGGCGATTAGGAACTCATGCAATGCGGTGAGCGCAGCGCGAAAGTGTGAATTTTCCGCGATAGTGTGAACGCCCCTTTAGTCGATATTGGTTTGTGTACGCGTTGGTCATTCCCGGTAGTGCGCCCTCTTGCAGCACTAACATACCAGCCCTTTGCTCGACTAGAATAGTCTTGGGAATCTCTCCAGGAAGGTTTAACTTTTTCTTTGTTTTTGCCTTGGCTTTCCTAGGGAACTAATCAGCGAGTGACTCAAATACAGCAGCGCGTCGGATCGGAATGCAGCGAGCAACCTATATACAGCGCGTCGGATGCAGCGCGTGACCCAAATACACCGCGTGCACGCGCTTCGAATGGCTTGAAAAATATAAAGGTTCTTACAAGAATCATCGAACATGACCGTTTTATCGTTGCTAAATACCAAACAATTGTTCGCGTAAGAAAATTGGGTGGGCGGGTCTGACACCATAGAAGGGCAAATTTTCCAACCCGCTATCAATTTTATTTTCATGATGCCTCCTGGCTAAAAAGCAATTTTTTTTTCAGGATCCGATTCCACGGAAGATACAGCAACAGTTGCAGACATGACGACACTGACAGGTACGTTTACATGCATATTTTATTTCAGAAAACGGTCACTAAAATAAAGGGGCATTCACACTATCGCGTAAAAAAAATCACATTGCTGCGCTGCGCTCACCGCATTGCATAAGGTCTCAATCGCCGATCTTTCCAAAATAGAAAATTCAACTCCTTGAATTACTTGGGGCTTCTCTGATACCTCATTAGCTGCGCGCTGGAAAGGTCGGCGCACCGCGGTCAAAGTTCAAGAATTGTGAACTTTGACCCAGCTCAAAACGTTTTGCGCGTCGCGATAGGCCGCGCACAAGCGGGAAACCAGTTTGTGTACAAACCAATGGCACAGTGTGATTTTTCCGCGATAGTGTGAACTCCCCTTATAGTTGATATTGGTTTGTGTACGCGTTGGCCATTCCCGGTAGTGCGCCCTCTTGCAGCACTAACATACCAGCCCTTTGCTCGACTAGAATAGTCTTGGGAATCTCTCCACACTGTAAAAAATTGTGTTGTGTTACAGTCGTTTTTCTGTTAAAAAAGTCAAAAACAAACAGTGAAGGCGGATATACACACTATCGCGGAAAAATCACACTGTTCCATTGGTTTGTACACAAACTGGTTTGCCGCTTGTGCGCGGCCTATCGCGACGCGCAAAACTTTTGAGCTGGGTCAAAGTTCAAATTTGTTGAACTTTGACCGCGGTGCGCTGACCTTTCCAACGCGCAGCCAATGGGGTATCAGAGAAGCCCCAAGTTACCAGAGTGGAATTTTCTATTTTGGAATAATCGGCGATTGGGAGCTCATGCAATGCGGTGAGCGCAGCGCGAAAGTGTGATTTTTCCGCGATAGTGTGTATCCGCCTTAACTTTTACTGTTTTTGGAATTTGTTGTTATTGCACAAACATTCTTCCGTCTGTGTACATTTTAAACATATTTGTCTGTTTGATTACAGACGATTTGCCGTTAAATTACAGTTTTGTTCAGGAACAAGACACTTTGAATACTCCTTTGTTCAAATACAGACAGTTTACTGTTCACCAACAGTTAAAGGAACACACCTTCTTTGTTGGGCTATTTTGGGCTCGAAATAGACCCATACATTATTCTGAAGCGCATTCGAGAGTAAATTAGATATATCCTAAAAAGACGCCGTCAAATTTAGCCGTTTTTGAGCACTTTTGAAAAATCCAATGTCACGTGACTTTTCGGAACCAAATTCTGGTTCCGAAAAGTCACGTGGTCTTGTGAGTTAGTTGTATTTCCAGCCGTATAAAGGTTTGTTACTGCAGAACTGCACCAAATTCAACTCTGATTTCCCCCAAATATTTATAAGTAATTGACAAAAGAGAGACTATTTATACAGGTATGAAACAAAGTTAAACATAAGTATGAAAATTCTAACATAATTGTTTGTTTCGAGAGTCCGGAGAACGGGAGCGAGCGCGTGCTACGGCAGGCTACCGTGGAGTGTAGCGATTTGCCCCGCGCAGCATGCACGGCAAATATGAGTGCACACACACGTACGTAGGCGTGTTGCTTCGTTGCACGTACGTTCGTGAAGAACAAAACATGATGCCAACTCCTCAAAAGAAAACGGAAATTCCTATTCGGTCGTCCGGGCTGTCCAGTGAAATCGTGAGCAGAAAATTGGAGATATCCTGAGCAGGAGAAGAGCGAATCGTTTGTGCCAAAGTCGTGAGGCTCTCGCGTAGTTGCAACGGCTGGTAAAGCGTATAACCCGTCTTTTGGCCGTCTTTGTTATTTTTGCACTTCTTTAGTAAATTACGGAATATTTTGATGAAATTTTTTTTGCAACGACCATCAAAAAAGTGTCGTCAATGCTGCTACATCACTAAATCATGTAAACAGTAGGAAGGTGTGTACCTTTAAATTTAGTGTTTTCCGCTCATGTTCCCTGGTACGCCGCAGCAATTGTGCGGCGTTGATAGCGAGTACCAATGTACGCTGTAGCGCGCGGGAAATGACAACAGCAAAATTCAGTCATTAACTGCACCGTGCATGTAGTTGGAAGGCAATTTAATGTCTGAAAATGCCAGCTTTTGCCAGGCGTTTCATGCCGAAATGTGTACTGGAAATTCCCCAGTGAAGTGCTGATTTAACCGTGGAGTAGCTGCTCTACATGTCGTGAAAGGCAAGTCGGTATATATTTCTCTTACGTTTTTGGTTTTTATTTGCGTGTTATTTGTAATGTAGTGCAGTACTATACTGCCTGCAGTGGGGGTATACATGAGCGTGCAGCCTGCCTCATAGTACGGGAATACAATGGATTAAGACGGCAATTGCCGCTGAATTCATGGTATTCCTGTATTTTAATGAGCCAAGTTAAATCCCCGGTATACTAAACGTTGTGTTGACCCTCCACTACATGTACATCTCAGCATGCAAATAAAAGCTACGAAATTGAGAGGAAAATGCCGACTTATTTTCCACGAGGTGATGGTGCATCTCCAACACAAAAAGTGAAGGGCAAACTGTGCATATCCAGAATCAAACGTCTACAACAAGAAACAGTCGTCAATAACCCATATGCTTCGTTCAGTTACATAAGAGTTGTTTTTGGACAGAAGGCTATGTTCAGGAACAAAACGATGCACAAAACGAACACTTAGTCGTCTGTTGAAAAACAGAAGAAACTTCTGTATATTTACAATTCCAAATAACAGTAGCATCTACTGTATGCAAACAGAGAAAACAAAAAAGTAGAATGTACTGTTCAAAAACAGTACGCAATGTAATGCCAATTGACATATGAATGTACTGTACTAAATGAACAGAGATTTTGTTTAACAGTGCAGGAAGGTTTAACTTTTTCTTTGTTTTTGCCTAGGCTTTCCTTGGGAACGCAGCGAGGGACCCAAATACAGCGCGTCGGATGCAGCGCGTGACCCAAATACACCGCGTGCACGCGCTTCGAATGGTTTGAAAAATATAAGGGTTCTTACAAGAATCATCGAACATGACCGTTTTATCGTTGCTAAATACCAAACAATTGTTCGCGTAAGAAAATTGGGTGGGCGGGTCTGACACCATAGAAGGGCAAATTTTCCAACCCGATATCAATTTTATTTTTATGATGCCCCCTGGCTAAAAAGCAATTTGTTTTCAGGATCCGATTCCATGGAAGGTACAGCAACAGTTGCAGACATGACGACACTGACAGGTACGTTTATACATGCATATTTTATTTCAGAAAACGGTCACTAAAATAAAGGGGCGTTCATAACTATCGCGGAAAAAAATCACACTGCTGCGCTGCGCTCACCGCATTGCATAAGGTCTCAATCGCCGATCTTTCCAAAATAGAAAATTCAACTCCTTCAATTACTTGGGGCTTCTCTCCTCATTGGCTGCGCGCTGGAAAGGTCAGCGCACCGCGGTCAAAGTTCAAGAATTTTGAACTTTGACCCAGCTCAAAACGTTTTGCGCGTCGCGATATGCCGCGCACAAGCGGCAAACCAGTTTGTGTACAAACCAATGGCACAGTGTGATTTTTCCGCGATAGTGTGAACTCCCCTTTAGTCGATATTGGTTTGTGTACGCGTTGGCCATTCCCGGTAGTGCGCCCTCTTGCAGCACTAACATACCAGCCCTTTGCTCGACTAGAATAGTCTTGGGAATCTCTCCACACTGTAAAAAATTGTGTTGTGTTACAGTCGTTTTTCTGTTAAAAAAGTCAAAAACAAACAGTGAAGGCGGATATACACACTATCGCGGAAAAATCACACTGTTCCATTGGTTTGTACACAAACTGGTTTGCCGCTTGTGCGCGGCCTATCGCGACGCGCAAAACTTTTGAGCTGGGTCAAAGTTCAAATTTGTTGAACTTTGACCGCGGTGCGTTGACCTTTCCAACGCGCAGCCAATGGGGTATCAGAGAAGCCCCAAGTTACCAGAGTGGAATTTTCTATTTTGGAATAATCGGCGATTGGGAGCTCATGCAATGCGGTGAGCGCAGCGCGAAAGTGTGATTTTTCCGCGATAGTGTGTATCCGCCTTAACTTTTACTGTTTTTGGAATTTGTTGTTATTGCACAAACATTCTTCCGTCTGTGTACATTTTAAACATATTTGTCTGTTTGATTACAGACGATTTGCCGTTAAATTACAGTTTTGTTCAGGAACAAGACACTTTGAATACTCCTTTGTTCAAATACAGACAGTTTACTGTTCACCAACAGTTAAATTTAGTGTTTTCCGCTCATGTTCCCCGATATCAATTTTATTTTCATGATGCCTCCTGGCTAAAAAGCAATTTTTTTTCAGGATCCGATTCCACGGAAGGTACAACAACAGTTGCAGACATGATGACGACACTGACAGGTACGTTTATACATGCATATTTTATTTCAGAAAACGGTCACTAAAATAAAGGGACGTTCACACTATCGCGGAAAAAAATCACACTGCTGCGCTGCGCTCACCGCATTGCATAAGGTCTCAATCGCCGATCTTTCCAAAATAGAAAATTCAACTCCTTGAATTACTTGGGGCTTCTCTGATACCTCATTGGCTGCGCGCTAGAAAGGTCAGCGCACCGCGGTCAAAGTTCAAGAATTTTGAACTTTGACCCAGCTCAAAACGTTTTGCGCGTCGCGATATGCCGCGCACAAGCGGCAAACCAGTTTGTGTACAAACCAATGGCACAGTGTGATTTTTCCGCGATAGTGTGAACTCCCCTTTAGTCGATATTGGTTTGTGTACGCGTTGGTCATTCCCGGTAGTGCGCCTTCTTGCAGCACTAACATACCAGCCCTTTGCTCGACTAGAATAGTCTTGGGAATCTCTCCAGGAAGGTTTAACTTTTTTGTTTGTTTTTGCCTAGGCTTTCCTAGGGAACTAATCAGGGAGTGACCCAAATACAGCAGCGCGTCGGATCGGAATGCAGCGAGCAACCCAAATACAGCGCGTCGGATGCAGCGCGTAACCCAAATACACCGCGTGCACGCGCTTCGAATGGTTTGAAAAATATAAGGGTTCTTACAAGAATCATCGAACATGACCGTTTTATCGTTGCTAAATACCAAACAATTGTTCGCGTAAGAAAATTGGGTGGGCGGGTCTGAAGGCGGATTCACACTATCGCGGAAAAATCACACTTTCACGCTGCGCTCACCGCATTGCATGAGCTCCCAATCGCCGATTATTCCAAAATAGAAAATTCCACTCTGGTAACTTGGGGCTTCTCTGATACCTCATTGGCTGCGCGTTAGAAAGGTCAGCGCACCGCGGTCAAAGTTCAACAAATTTGAACTTTAACCCAGCTCAAAACGTTTTGCGCGTCGCGATAGGCCGCGCACAAGCGGCAAACCAGTTTGTGTACAAACCAATGGAACAATGTGATTTTTCCGCGATAGTGTGAACTCCCCTTTACACCATAGAAGGGCAAATTTTCCAACCCGATATCAATTTTATTTTCATGATGCCTCCTGTCTAAAAAGCAATTTTTTTCAGGATCCGATTCCACGGAAGGTACAGCAACAGTTGCAGACATGGCGACACTGACAGGTACGTTTATACATGCATATTTTATTTCAGAAAACGGTCACTAAAATAAAGGGGCGTTCACACTATCGCAGAAAAAAATCACACTGCTGCGCTGCGCTCACCGCATTGCATAATGTCTCAATCGCCGATCTTTCCAAAATAGAAAAATTCAACTCCTTGAATTACTTGGGGCTTCTCTGATACCTAATTGGCTGCGCGCTGGAAAGGTCAGCGCACCGCGGTCAAAGTTCAACAATTTTGAACTTTGACCCAGCTCAAAACGTTTTTGCGCGTCGCGATAGGCCGCGCACAAGCGGCAAACCAGTTTGTGTACAAACCAATGGCACAGTGTGATTTTTTTTCCGCGATAGTGTGAACTCCCCTTTAGTCGATATTGGTTTGTGTACGCGTTGGCCATTCACGGCAGTGCGCCCTCTTGCAGCACTAACATACCAGCCCTTTGCTCGACTAGAATAGTCTTGGGAATCTCTCCAGGAAGGTTTAACTTTTTTTTTTTTTTTGCCTAGGCTTTCATAGGGAACTAATCAGCGAGTGAACCAAATACAGCAGCGCGTCGGATCGGAATGCAGCGAGCGACCCAAATACAGCGCGTCGGATGCAGCGCGTGACCCAAATACACCGCGTGCACGCGCTTCGAATGGCTTGAAAAATATAAGGGTGCTTACAAGAATCATCAAACATGACCGTTTTATCGTTGCTAAATACCAAACAATTGTTCGCGTAAGAAAATTGGGTGGGCGGGTCTGAAGGCGGATTCACACTATCGCGGAAAAATCACACTTTCACGCTGCGCTCACCGCATTGCATGAGCTCCCAATCGCCGATTATTCCAAAATAGAAAATTCCACTCTGGTAACTTGGGGCTTCTCTGATACCTCATTGGCTGCGCGTTAGAAAGGTCAGCGCACCGCGGTCAAAGTTCAACAAATTTGAACTTTAACCCAGCTCAAAACGTTTTGCGCGTCGCGATAGGCCGCGCACAAGCGGCAAACCAGTTTGTGTACAAACCAATGGAACAATGTGATTTTTCCGCGATAGTGTGAACTCCCCTTTACACCATAGAAGGGCAAATTTTCCAACCCGATATCAATTTTATTTTCATGATGCCTCCTTGCTAAAAAGCAAATTTTTTTCAGGATCCGATTCCACGGAAGGTACAGCAACAGTTGCAGACATGACGACACTGACAGGTACGTTTATACATGCATATTTTATTTTAGAAAACGGTCACTAAAATAAAGGGGCGTTCACACTATCGCGGAAAAAAATCACACTGCTGCGCTGCGCTCACCGCATTGCATAACGTCTCAATCGCCGATCTTTCCAAAATAGAAAATTCAACTCCTTGAATTACTTGGGGCTTCTCTGATACCTCATTGGCTGCGCGCTGGAAAGGTCAGCGCACCGCGGTCAAAGTTCAAGAATTTTGAACTTTGACCCAGCTCAAAACTTTTTGCGCGTCGCGATAGGCCGCGCACAAGCGGCAAACCAGTTTGTGTACAAACCAATGGCACAGTGTGATTTTTTTTTCCGCGATAGTGTGAACTCCCCTTTAGTCGATATTGGTTTGTGTACGCGTTGGCCATTCACGGCAGTGCGCCCTCTTGCAGCACTAAATTAACATACCAGCCCTTTGCTCGACTAGAATAGTCTTGGGAATCTCTCCAGGAAGGTTTAACTTTTTTTTTTTTTTGCCTAGGCTTTCATAGGGAACTAATCAGCGAGTGACCCAAATACAGCAGCGCGTCGGATCGGAATGCAGCGAGCGACCCAAATACAGCGCGTCGGATGCAGCGCGTGACCCAAATACACCGCGTGCATGCGCTTCGAATGGTTTGAAAAATATAAGGGTTCTTACAAGAATCATCGAACATGACCGTTTTATCGTTGCTAAATACCAAACAATTGTTCGCGTAAGAAAATTTGAACTTTAACCCAGCTCAAAACGTTTTGCGCGTCGCGATAGGCCGCGCACAAGCGGCAAACCAGTTTGTGTACAAACCAATGGGAATTGGTCAAAGTTCAAGAATTTTGAACTTTGACCCAGCTCAAAACGTTTTGCGCGTCGCGATAGGCCGCGCACAAGCGGCAAACCAGTTTGTGTACAAACCAATGGGAATTGGTCAAAGTTCAAGAATTTTGAACTTTGACCCAGCTCAAAACGTTTTGCGCGTCGCGATATGCCGCGCACAAGCGGCAAACCAGTTTGTGTACAAACCAATGACACAGTGTGATTTTTCCGCGATAATGTGAACTCCCCTTTAGTCGATATTGGTTTGTGTACGCGTTGGCCATTCCCGGTAGTGCGCCCTCTTGCAGCACTAACATTCCAGCCCTCTGCTCGACTAGAATAGTCTTGGGAATCTCTCGAGGAAGGTTTAACTTTTTCTTTGTTTTTGCCTAGGCTTTCCTAGGGAACTAATCAGCGAGTGACCCAAATACAGCAGCGCGTCGGATCGGAATGCAGCGAGCAACCCAAATACAGCGCGTCGGATGCAGCGCGTGACCCAAATACACCGCGTGCACGCGCTTCGAATGGTTTGAAAAATATAAGGGTTCTTACAAGAATCATCGAACATGACCGTTTTATACTTGCTAAATACCAAACAATTGTTCGCGTAAGAAAATTGGGTGGGCGGGTCTGACACCATAGAAGGACAAATTTTCCAACCCGCTATCAATTTGATTTTTATGATGCCTCCTGGCTAAAAAGCAATTTATTTTTCAGGATCCGATTCCACGGAAGGTACAGCAACAGTTGCAGACATGATGACGGCACTGACAGGTACGTTTATACATGCATATTTTATTTCAGAAAACGGTCACTAAAATAAAGGGGCGTTCACACTATCGCGGAAAAAAATCACACTGCTGCTGCGCGCTGCGCTCACCGCATTGCATAAGGTCTCAATCACCGATCTTTCCAAAATAGAAAATTCAACTCCTTGAATTACTTGGGGCTTCTCTGATACCTAATTGGCTGCGCGCTGGAAAGGTCAGCGCACCGCGGTCAAAGTTCAACAATTTTGAACTTTGACCCAGCTCAAAACGTTTTTGCGCGTCGCGATAGGACGCGCACAAGCGGCAAACCAGTTTGTGTACAAACCAATGGCACAGTGTGATTTTTTTCCGCGATAGTGTGAACTCCCCTTTAGTCGATATTGGTTTGTGTACGCGTTGGCCATTCACGGCAGTGCGCCCTCTTGCAGCACTAACATACCATCCCTTTGCTCGACTAGAATAGTCTTGGGAATCTCTCCAGGAAGGTTTAACTTTTTTTTTTTGCCTAGGCTTTCATAGGGAACTAATCAGCGAGTGACCCAAATACAGCAGCGCGTCGGATCGGAATGCAGCGAGCGACCCAAATATACAGCGCGTCGGATGCAGCGCGTGACCCAAATACACCGCGTGCACGCGCTTCGAATGGCTTGAAAAATATAAGGGTTCTTACAAGAATCATCGAACATGACCGTTTTATCGTTGCTAAATACCAAACAATTGTTCGCGTAAGAAAATTGGGTGGGCGGGTCTGACACCAGAAGGGCAAATTTTCCAACCCGATATCAATTTTATTTTCATGATGCCTCCTGGCTAAAAAGCAATTTTTTTTCAGGATCCGATTCCACGGAAGGTACAGCAACAGTTGCAGACATGACGACACTGACAGGTACGTTTATACGTGCATATTTTATTTCAGAAAACGGTCACTAAAATAAAGGGGCGTTCACACTATCGCGGAAAAAAAATCACACTGCTGCGCTGCGCTCACCGCATGGCATAAGGTCTCAATCGCCGATCTTTCCAAAATAGAAAATTCAACTCCTTGAATTACTTGGGGCTTCTCTGATACCTAATTGGCTGCGCGCTAGAAAGGTCAGCGCACCGCGGTCAAAGTTCAAAATTTTTGAACTTTGACCCAGCTCAAAAGTTTTGCGCGTCGCGAAAGGCCGCGCACTTGTAAGCGGCAAACCAGTTTGTGTGTAAACCAATGGCACAGTGTGATTTTTCCGCGATAGTGTGAACTCGATCCCTTTAGTCGATATTGGTTTGTGTACGCGTTGGTCATTCCCGGTAGTGCGCCTTCTTGCAGCACTAACATACCAGCCCTTTGCTCGACTAGAATAGTCTTGGGAATCTCTCCAGGAAGGTTTAACTTTTTCTTTGTTTTTGCCTAGGCTTTCCTAGGGAAATAATCAGCGAGTGACCCAAATACAGCAGCGCGTCGGATCGGAATGCAGCGAGCAACCCAAATACAGCGCGTCGGATGCAGCGCGTGACCCAAATACACCGCGTGCACGCGCTTCGAATGGTTTGAAAAATATAAGGGTTCTTACAAGAATCATCGAACATGACCGTTTTATACTTGCTAAATACCAAACAATTGTTCGCGTAAGAAAATTGGGTGGGCGGGTCTGACACCATAGAAGGGCAAATTTTCCAACCCGCTATCAATTTGATTTTCATGATGCCTCCTGGCTAAAAAGCAATTTATTTTTCAGGATCCGATTCCACGGAAGGTACAGCAACAGTTGCAGACATGACGACACTGACAGGTACGTTTATACATCAGAAAACGGTCACTAAAATAAAGGGGCGTTCACACTATCGCGGAAAATAAATCACACTGCTGCGCGGCGCCCACCGCATTGCATAACATCTCAATCGCCGATCTTTCCAAAATAGAAAATTCAACTTGGGGCTTCTCTGATACCTCATTGGCTGCACGCTGGAAAGGTCAGCGCACCGCGGTCAAAGTTCAAGAATTTTGAACTTTGACCCAGCTCAAAACGTTTTGCGCGTCGCGATATGCCGCGCACAAGCGGCAAACCAGTTTGTGTACAAACCAATGACACTGTGGCTGCGTTCGGGCGTGTACTCGTGTTAACACGAGTTATACTCCTGCGTGCGTGAACGGCAAGAACAACGACACTCGGGTCAGTGAGAGTATGCTCTCACTACTCCCCAACAAATGGGGAGTGTGCTCGTGTGATTTGTACGAAGATGGTGGAATATGGGTGGGATTTTTGGTGAATTTGCTTAACGTGTCAACTCAATAACTGAAACAATAACTCACTAAGGTTTGTTTTAGACGGCATCAAAGGTTCTCACGACTTAAGGCGCGTTCACACTATCGCGGAAAAATCACACTGTTCCATTGGTTTGTACACAAACTGGTTTGCCGCTTGTGCGCGGCCTATCGCGATGCGCAAAACGTTTTGAGCTGGGTCAAAGTTCAAATTTGTTGAACTTTGACCGCGGTGCGCTGACCTTTCCAACGCGCAGCCAGTGAGGTATAGCAGCAACAGTTGCAGACATGACGACACTGACAGGTACGTTTATACATGCATATTTTATTTCAGAAAACGGTCACACTATAGGCGCGTTCACACTATCGCGGAAAATTCACACTCTCGCGCTGCGCTCACCGCATTGCATGAGCTCCCAATCGCCGATCTTTCCAAAATAGAAAATTCTACTCTGGTAACTTGGGGCTTCTCTGCTATACCTCACTGGCTGCGCGTTGGAAAGGTCAGCGCACCGCGGTCAAAGTTCAACAAATTTGAACTTTGACCGAGCTCAAAACGTTTTGCGCATCGCGATAGGCCGCGCACAAGCGGCAAACCAGTTTGTGTACAAACCAATGGAACAGTGTGATTTTTCCGCGATAGTGTGAACGCGCCTTATCGCGGAAAAAAAAATCACACTGCTGCGCTTCGCTCACCGCATTGCATAAAGGCGGATTCACACTATCGCGGAAAAATCACAATTTCGCGCTGCGCTCACCGCATTGCATGAGCTCCCAATCGCCGATTATTCCAAAATAGAAAATTCCACTCTGGTAACTTGGGGCTTCTCTGATACCTCATTGGCTGCGCGTTGGAAAGGTCAGCGCACCGCGGTCAAAGTTCAACAAATTTGAACTTTGACCCAGCTGAAAACGTTTTGCGCGACGCGATAGGCCGCGCACAAGCGGCAAACCAGTTTGTGTACAAACCAATGGAACAGTGTGATTTTTCCGCGATAGTGTGAACGCGCCTTAAGGTCTCAATCGCCGATCTTTCCAAAATAGAAAATTCAACTCCTTGAATTACTTGGGGCTTCTCTGATACCTAATTGGCTGCGCGTTGGAAAGGTCAGCGCACCACGGTCAAAGTTCAACAATTTTGAACTTTGACCCAGCTCAAAACGTTTTGCGCGTCGCGATAGGCCGCGCACAAGCGGCAAACCAGTTTGTGTACAAATCAATGGCACAGTTTGATTTTTCCGCGATAGTGTGAACTCCCCTTAAAGGAACACACCGGCTTTGTTGGGCTCAAAATAGACCCATACAATATTCTGAAGCGCCTTCGAGAGTAAATTAGATATATCCTGAAAAGACGCCGTCAAGTTTGGCCGTTTTTGAGCACTTTTGAAAAATTCAAGGTCACGTGACTTTTCGGAACCAAATTCTGGTTCCGAAAAGTCACGTGGTCTTGTGAGTTAGTTGTATTTCCAGCCGTATAAAAGTTTGTTACTGCAGAACTGCACCAAATTCAACTCTGATTTCCCCCAAATATTTATAAGTAATTGACAAAAGAGAGACTATTTATACAGGTATAAAACAAAGTTAAACATAAGTATGAAAATTCGAACATAATTGTTTGTTTTGAGAGTCCGGAGAACGGGAGCGAGCGCGTGCTACAGCAGGCTACCGTGGAGTGTAGGATATTTGCCCCGCGCATGCAGCACGGCAAATAGCCTGAGTGCACACACACACACGGGCGTGTTGCTTCGGTGTACGTTCGTGAAGAAAAAAACATGATGCCAACTCCTCAAACGGAAATTCCTATTCGGTCGTCCGGGCTGTCCAGTGAAATCGTGAGCAGAAAATTTGAGATATCCTGAGCAGGAGAAGAGCGAATCGTTTGTGACAAAGTCGTGAGGCTCGCGCGTAGTTGCAACGGCTGGTAAAGCGTATAACCCGTCTTTTGACCGTTTTTGTTAATTTTGCACTTCTTTAGTAAATTACGGGATATTTTGATGACCATAAAAAAAGTATGGTCAATGCTGCTACATCACTAAATCATGTAAACAGTAGGCCGGTGTGTACCTTTAAATCAATAATTATCACAAACACGAGTGCATGGTGTGAACACGTGTCGGGCACATTATGTGTGTCATGTGCGTGCATCGTTAAACGATATAAATACGTTTTTCCATATGACGTAATATCTAACCAATGAAAATGAGGGAAAGCTATTTTTTGTCACGCAAGAACTAGTCATGCATACAGTGCAAAGAAAAGGAACGACTTTTTAGTGTTAGTGTTGTTGTTGTTGTTTATTTTATGGCATCTTCGGCAACTAAGGCCCTTTAAGCCATCAACTATACGGTTTTAGCTTTAACTATACTATATTATCAACTTGAGATGACGAAGAAGGAGTTGTGGTTTTAGAAGTGGGAGGGAAAACCCACGCGGTCAAGTAGGGACTGCAAACCCAATCCACATACACGCCCCGGATTCGAACCCGGGACGCCAGAGGTGAAAGGCGAGGAAAGAACTACTACGCCAACCCGACCGCCCTGACTTTTTAGTGCGCTGTGGACTCACTGTACATACATGTAGTAGATGTTGAACAGTAACAACTTTTTCATATAAAATTTGCTTTTTCTAAATGCTTATACTGTGTAGTAAATGCTTTACCCATTTGCTTGAATTTCCGAGCATTCGGGGTATACCGTGGCCGAGTGGTTTGGTTCATTAACTCGCAATCATAGGTAAAAACTTGTGGTTGCAAGTTCGAACCTCCCCCCGGCTGCGGTACTTATGCCCTTGAACAAAGCACTCAACCACACTTGCTCCATCCTTCGGAAGGGATGTAAAGCCATTGGTCTAGTGTGTAACGCACTTTAAAGATCCCAGAGCATTCTTTCGTGAAGAGCAAGGGGATTCCCTGGTGTCTCTGGCCATTTCACATTCATCATGGGTTTCCTCACGCTTGCGAGTGACAGTGCAATGGGCACTTTTGGGGAATCCTTGGTATGAATACTAGAAAGAAATAATAATAATAATTTGCTAGTTTTTATCAGTAAATTTATACAACTCAATGTAGTGTCTATTTAGCTATGTTGGTTACCACGTCACCCCATGTTCATATTAGAGATTGCAAATTTCCGGTTTTCTTCCCATAGACAGTACATGTATTTTGGGGAGGTATTTTATATGATTGTTAGGTTTGAATGAAATCCTTTTCTGGAAAAATTGCAACAATTAAGATTCTTTAATTTTGTTCAGTCACTGTCACTACAGGCATGACCGACACTACAGTCATAACAGACACTACAGTACCCCCATCTTTTGCAACTACCGCTGCCATAATTGGATCAATAGTAGGTGTTGTTCTTATTGGTGCTGTGGCCGTGGCCGTGGCCGCTGTATTTATAAGAGAGCGCCATCGGCTAGCAGCAAAAGTGTGAGTGTTCTAAGCTTTCTTAAAGAGGCCAATTTCATCAAGCTGTTTAGCAGAAGAATTTGCTTAATCCAAAATTTATTTGTTTTGTAAAGATGGGTCAGCAGTCAAAATCGTATGTGATGTGTATTCCAGTTGATCGGTGTTCTACGCTCCAACCCATTTTTAGAAAGCAAATAAATGTTAGATTGAGCAAATTTTTCTGCTAAACAGCTTTATGAATTTGAGCCCAGCCGCCATATTAGTGATCCTGGCTTTCTCTTTCCCGGAATTTTTAAAAATTATTTTAAACTTTAAAGATCTTTTTTGCAATCTTTTACCAAGTTCAAATGACTATAGTTAACTATTAGTTCATTTGAGATTACTTCACGCTTGAATAGGCAGCTTCCTGATTAAACCCTATTCAGCCGACAGAGAACCCTCTAATATCTGAATTTGTTTAGAAATTTATTTAACTTGCGTCGGGGAGACTGAATGTTAATTAGGGTTTGTTTTGCCCTTTCCCGATGTAATTATTAACACTGTATACTCAGTGCTTTCCCAAGACACTATGAAAAATGTCATAGCGTGCTCGGATGGAACTCGAACCCACGACCTTCTGCAAACAGGGCAGACGTCTTTCTGATTAATTGCGATCCCCGTTGCTAATTATTCGAACCGGCCATTCAACACTGACTATCTCGGTGGTGGAGTGGAGTAAGACCTCTGCCTTGTTTGCAGGAGATTGTGGGTTCGAGTCCCACCCGAGCCCACTATGACGGTTTTCATAGTGTCTTGGGAAACACTGAGTTTACAGTGTTAATAATTACGTCGGGAAAGGGCTAAACAAACCCTAATTAACATTGAATTTGTTTAATCGCGTCAAATCAAGAACTAGTATATAACTTTCTGTGAGTGCGTGATTGGGATCCAAGGCCCGTATTTTTTTTAATTTGGGTAAAACCCAAGTAACTCAAGCCTATTTGCCTGAATCTTTTTTTCACCAGAAGCCAATCGGTGACTCATGAAAATTCATACGTTCATCTTCAGGACAGCCAACATAATGCAGCCTCACCAGAGAGTCAGCTTTCCGTGGGCAAGTATCATAAGACCCTTACATGTAGTTTCAGGGGGCATTTCCACCTGAAGTTTTGTTGTGAGTCAACGATCCAAACCACTCAGCCACGGTACTCGCCCAAAATCGCCTTAGATCTGTCATTTGAGTTAAAATATGTGCAGTGAAATTTGTTCAAGTTCTTTTATACAAATGTGGACAAATTTTCATGAGTTTGGGAAATCTAGATGCAGTTAAAAAGAACTTGGCTCCACTGAAATTCTAACCGTGGACAACAGTTCTGTTTAACGTGCAGACGCCCTACCAATTGAGCTATGAAGCCAACTGGTAGTCTCGAATCACGGTAGTGCAGTTGTTCCTCACTGATTGGGATTGGCTATGACATGAGCTTGCCCTACAGAACTTGGAATGAGAGAAAAATCGTAAGGGCCTTATAATTATCGGGATTCGAACCGAGACCTCTGACTCGCCGGGAAGATGCTCTACCAGCTGAGCTATAAGGCACAGTTGGTATACTCCCTCAGGTTTTCCATGTGGGCCCAATTTTTCTCTCGGTGTTGCATTTTAGCGCAACTGGGCAAAGTAACGAACGCAACATATGGTGCCTAATCACCATTGGAATGAAACAACCAAACTTGGGATGAGAGGAAAATTTCTCATCCGAAGTTTGGTTGTTTCATTTTAATGGTGATTAAGCCCTACAGAGGGATAAACCCTTGAATGAGATAACTACCCTTCCCAGAGATCACTTAAGATACGACCCAAACCCCTGCCCGGCTTACTCCATTTATTAAGTTTGAATGAGTTATTATTTTGTTTAGGGATAATGACCCATGGACCGCCGGGGGGAATTAATTCAATAGAAATGTGGACAAATGTCCATGAGTTTGGGAAATCTAGATGCGGTGAAAAACAACTTGGCTCCACCGGGATTCGAACCGCAGACCTTCTACTTACCCTACCAATTGAGCTATGAAGCTGGTTGTTTTCCCACTGCATCTATATTTCCCAAACTCATGGACACTTGTCCACATTTGTATCGCATAATTCACCCCTGCGGTCCCGTGGTCATTATTCCTAAAAGAATCACTCATTCATACAAATTTGTTTGTTTGTAGAAATTCCCATGACTACAGAAGTTTTCCTGAAATCGCCTGGAAATCAAGCATGAAATTGGATGCGGAGCATTTAGCAGGGTCCTGCTCAGCACAGCAATTGGGATCGAGAAAGCGAGGCCAGCGACGGATGTCGCTGTCAAAACTGTGAAAGGTACCATGCTTTATTTCAATAAAAACAATTCGTATGATTTTTCTTGAACAGCAAGCATTGTTATGTACACATGCACACAAAAGGTATAATAGGTATTGGTTTATTTTAAGGGACGTATACATATATGCAATCTTAGACGTTTTTAGAAGAAGGGTTTCCTGGTTTCCTTCTTGGAATATTAAACTTACGTTATTAAAACACAGTTTATCTTTGACAACGGATGTACATGTACAAGTGTTAACCTAATTACTGGCAGGGCATGGGAGGGGGAAGATGTTGGCTTATGCCACGCAGTTTTAATTAGGGTGAAAAACCAACCAAATCGGTTTCCTGAGAGCCTTTAAAGGCCCTATGTATCATTTGCAAGATAAAACGTTTTGCAGATTCGTTGAATAAGAGTGTAACATATCTAAGGAAGAATGTTAGCTACTTAGATGCATCAATGCTTCAGAAAACCTTGACAATCTATATATGGATTTTGTATGGAAAGTGAATTGTAAACAAGTCCGGACGTTTTTTTTGAAAACCACAATTTCCGGCATGAAATACCATATTGGACGGAAATAAATTCATGTGGTGTTTGTTACTATTGGTATCAGCACTTTGAGTAAGGTTTTTCTTGTGAATTAATGAAAAACAAAATTGGGTCATTGCAAGTGATACAATGGGCCTTAGGCCCAGTGGATCATTTGCAATGACCCCAAAAAGTAATCGACGAGTTTACAGGGGAAAAGTTCTGAAAGTAAAGATTGTATTAATAGCAACTATCCAATGAAAGGTTTTCGCTCAAAATGATATAATTTTACCAGAAAATAATCCGTAAAGATGAAATTATTTAGATCGTTTGCAAACGATTTACTTATTTTTGGTTCGCATCTACGCGGTCCAAAATGCATGGGCGCTGTGTACTCCGTGTGCGTGTTCCAACGCGATGCATTTTTATGGATCGCGCGCACACGCAGTATGTGCGCCACAGAGTGCATGACGCAAGCCACATATAGTACCCGATCAACTGAGAACGAATATTTGAAACACCCCGCCAAGACCAGGAAAATGCATATGGATTTTCATGTTTTTTTAAAATGTGGTACATTTGACAAAGCTGAAATTTCTTCGGATGAGTTTGTTGATGTCTTTCTTTTGATTTATAATGGTTTTATTCGCAGAATCGCTCAAAAACAGATCATCTACAGGGCCTTTAACTACAGGATTTTCCCCAAAACAGAAAATGTCACATTTTATTGTTGTGGGAATCGCTTTGTCCAAACGGGTCCTCTTGGACCTTGAGGAAATCACTGGAGCAGAACGGTCTTGAAAGCGATTCCAAAGTGATTGGTCAATCGGTGCCTTGTTATTTACAAGTTCACTATATTCAACAAATTTCCGTTTGGATCAAGAATTGATATTTTTATTTTAATGAAGAAAATTGCATGCGTTACCTTTTTGGGTAGAACTTTGTTAGTAAGAAGTCCTTGGGACTTCGCAGATTGCCTTGTTATAATAGAAACCCTGTGTTTACTGTCGGGGATGAAAGTATTTGAACCTAAATTTCTCTTAATTACATGTATCAGAATTTTGTAATGTACTAGCAGTATCATAATGTACTAGTGTTATGGCCGAGCGGTCTAGTGCGTCGAACTTAAGTTCCTGTGCTAGTACTAGAATGTAGGTTCGATTCCTGGCCGTGACGGGTTGTAGCACCTGTGCCCTTGAGCAAGGCACTCAACCACACTTGCTCCCATTCCAGTAATTGGCGGTCCCTCCGCTGTTGGATGTGGTAAATAAATAAATATAGAGCAAACTATATACTTAAAGTAAATTCGCGTTTCTTGGCCAGTAAACTATGCAGTAATGAACAAAGAAAATGCAACTTATCTAAATAGGCCGAATAAAGAAAAAATTTCATTCTTCTTTGCTTCGCTCATACGAATGAAAAACAGTTTTATTATAAACCAACTACCTCAAAAAAGACAAGGACAATGAGTACTTGATCTTAAATAATTTATTATACAGCATGGGATGGCGTCTGTGTTCGGATGCCAACTACCCTTTAGAACACTTTTTGTTGATAACAAAATTAACTATATTCACACCATAATCAGAACGCATATCGCAAAATTTCAATGAACTATATATGAGATTTAGGCAAAATCACGTTGGAAGATTTAGAACGGTAATCTCTCCAGGAACGTGGCAAGGCTTTCGGTATCAGTCCATGCAGCAAGGCTACAGGCACTCGGAGGCCACGAAAAACCCCCATTTTCTGATTGAGGAGGAAACGTGGGTGCATCCTAGGATACCAAAAGAGAGTGCACTCCCTTGTTCATTGTCCCATTACCTGGATTGTTTACCGAGGTGCCTGAATTGGTTTCTTTGCGAGAA
The DNA here is from genome assembly GCA_037783545.1 of Henricia sp. BOLD:AAB3569. Lineage (NCBI taxonomy): Eukaryota > Metazoa > Echinodermata > Asteroidea > Spinulosida > Echinasteridae > Henricia > Henricia sp. BOLD:AAB3569. Next base: position 340,958 of record JBBELK010000161.1, on the reverse strand, counting down.
AATCTAAGTTTAAATGAAACAAAAAGAAATACATCTTGCAATAAGTATAATCAAAGTAAAGGTTACTCGCTTCCCTCTAAAACCAAACAGTTAGTCCTCAACTGAGTAAGCTCAAGACATTCATGTCATATAAATATAGAAAGTGAATGAGTTATTCTGATAATAGTTAATTATACGTGGTATGAACTCATGTACATGTATTAATTCTTCTGTATAAACAACCTTCAGGCGCTTCGGACATTTATAAATTTGTATTAGCACAATTATGCGAATGCATATTGGGATTAAAATTGTTTGAAAGAATAATCATCAATAAAGTATTATAAAGCATAATGCAATTATTGCAACTGGCATATTTGTGTGACCAGTCGACCGTTTGGGTTACCTACTCACCTACACATATATTGTCTTGATTTAGGAATTCGGATTCTCAGTATTCAATCCTACTTTGCATACATTGTTGCATGCTGCATGCTGCGTGCGAGCTTATTGCATAATTATTCAGGCGTAGCTTCCACTAACAAAGACTAGGGTGTGGCTACGTGCAGTCAGATCAGTTCCGTTGACCGGACAGTCAGTCCGAGTCGGTTCTCCAGTCACTTGCGTGATAGACGGTCTCTGAGCCTGACTCGCTGTGCTGCTAGCTTGCGATGTTTTCATCCAACTTATTGCATTTTGTGCCAGCTTGCCTGTGCTAAGTTGCTTTGCCTGTTGCTGTCCACGTTGAGAGAGGTAATTTAAACTCTCGCCGCTACGCAGGGCACTCCTGGTGCGGGGCACATCACTGCATTTGGTAAGTTTTGCTTAATTTTGTATCGCGCATTATTTGATTTTATACATGTCCTATTTAGTGCACCGTATTAATGTTGATCTCTAGAGGTGTTGAACAGTGTTGAATATATGTATTTTCTCGTAATTTATTAGGGATTGATTGACGCACCAATTATCTCCGTCAACTGAGGGATACATCTGCCTAGGGTTTCCTTAGAGAAATGTTGGTATGTTTATAACTTAATTGTGCAATATTGTGTACATTTCTGTACGTTGTCATTTGGTGACATTTTCCATGATTGCAATAATTCAATACACATATACCAGCTGTTGCAATAAGTGACTCCTTGAAACTTTGTTCACGTTGGAGTACATGCACATTTTAAGTAAATGCAATTTTCACTTTGAATCTTATTAATTTAACAAATAAGGATTCATAAATGTTCAAGTGCAATTTAAGGAAACACTCAATTGAAACATCATGCAATTTAAGGAAACACTCAATTGAAACATCATGCAATTTCCTTGTTCACGTTTTATTATTATTATTATTATTTATTTAGCCATTCATGCAATACACAAAATAGGCAAGGAGCAACAAAAGTAACAATTACTGTGATCCAAAGACCTGCTGCCCCAAATATCATGTGCAATATCATGTTCACTTGCTGTACCCGAAACATTTCTGTAGTGGAATTATAACAGTGATTTTGCTACACTATTTTTGTATTATATGTATCTTTTGTATATTTATTACAGGTTATCCACAAGTAATATTGACTGTCGTTATTTGAGGTCGTTATTGTGGGAGTTATTTTGGAAACTAATGTATGGTATTTTCTGCACAAAAGTGATAGAGCTACAGTGCAATTATTCAAATTGATACAAATAAATACAAATATTCCTATTTTGCAACGACCATTGTCCTGGTTATATTATTTGAGGGGTTGAATTGGTTCCTTCCCTTTCATACGGTATCCATCGGTTACATTTGCAAAGAACTACAGTGAAGTATATCTAGACACAAACCGATATTCAATGCAGAATACGATCATGCGTATTGAAATCAAAATTGCTTATTGATTGAAAGAATTATTATTAAAGTACACAACGAGCAAGTGAGTGGTCTTAATTGAAGGGCGATTACTTATTTGCAACATGTTGATGTCACTGCAAATGAACCTTAGTGAACTAATCTAGACTTTATTATTATTATTTCTTTCTGGTATTATTATTTCTTTCTGGTATTCATACCAAGGATTCCTCAATTGCCAGAGACACGAAAGAATGCTCTGGGATCTTTAGAGTGTGTTACCATTACCTAACACACTGGACCAACGGCTTTACATCCCTTCTGAAGGATGGAGCAGTGTGGTCGAGTACCTTGCCCAAGGGCACAGGTACCGCAGCCGGATTCGAACCCGCAACCCCAAGTTTTCACCTATGATTGCGAGTAAATAACCCAAACCGCTGGGCCACGTATAGTGATGAATGTATGATGCAACCCCGGCCCCTGACACAAAAACATTTTTACAACTCACAAGCGACATGGCGGGTTTTGTACTTAGGACGGACGATGAAATAAACTCGAAGAGTAAGCCTGAATAATTTGTAAAAAAAAAGTACGTGGGCGTTATATCAAACAAATAATCAAAAAGTGAATGTTTTAATTTGTGCTATGGAAGGAATATTTTCATTCCGTGAAAGATGGAATGTGTTCCATTTGCCTTGTTGCGTGTCAGTTTATTCGAAATTGGTCCAATGGTCTTTTCTGTATGTCAGAAGTTAAGTTGTAATCAAAGTGTATGTTTATTATGGCACTGAGGAACAAAATGAATTCAGGGGGAAATTAAATTAGTTGTATTTTCGAAGTTTCAGATTAAGAAGCGGACACGATTTTGGCACAGATTTCCAGTTTCATTGACATTTGCCTGGTATTTCAGAAGTTCCAGTAGACTGCCAAAGTGAATACGTCATCTTTTTTAGCAATGGCTCTACACTAAAAATCACTGAACCGTGTCCCTGTACTTTTGCAATGGTACTTTTTCCGACGGCCATGATGTTTAGAGCCAATTTCCATGGCAACTATGAGTGTAATGCTCTGTACACATTCTTTACCAAGAGTCGATTAAAATTATGGTAATATTTTTGAGATACATGCCTCCAAAAATGGGGGCTGGGGTGGGATCGAATTCAATGGCACGGCTATGAATGGGAAATAGTGGGTTGGGTAGGCATTTTCTGGTCGCTTTTCTGTTCAGTCTGTTGACTCTGGCTTGCCATATTTTTCTCTTCGTTTTATTTGCTAGAATTTGAAACATCAGAGTTGTTTCTGATCGTTTTGTACACCCCCAAGCGCTGCACCCATGCAGCTCAGTCTTGACGCAAAATGAAATCAAATGCTAGTTATTGCGAAAATGATACCGGGATATACGTCAATCTCCAATTTGTTATAATTAAGCAATTAGGGAATAAAGGTGGGTTTGGCCAGTCTTAAACATACGTTTAAAACCGGCTAGGGGCCCTTACTGATTGTTTAAGACTGTCAAACCCACTTGTATTCCCATTCATATATAAATACCTTTTTGTGTTAATCAGTAAAACTCACCAAACTAATTCGATAATCCTGTCGTTTTGCCCGGTTTTGCATCACTTTCGTACATACGTGTGGCATCGCGTTCGTTCAAACTCTGTGCGTCGAGCTGCTTTTGTTCGATGCGCGCGTTACGCGTAATCCAGGCGTGTTGCACGCGCACGCACACGACTGGGTTCCTGCATGTGTGTGTGTGCGTGTTCCATACGCGCTGAATAGGGCGCGGGCGCAGGCCAGGGTAAAAAGTGTTTAAGGGCGTGTTTGTTTCACGACAGATCCGAATCCAGATCACGAGTTTAATACCGCGCAGAAACAAACGAAACTGCTCTCAACTAGGAATTCAAGTCACTTGAATTGGATCTGCGCAGATCTGAATCTGGATCCGTCCGAAACAAACTCGCCCTAAGACTGGCCGGTCTATAAAAGAATGGAAACGCGACGTGCTCTCAGCCAGTGAGGCATCCTCTTGCAACAGTGCCCCTTTAACGCATGCACTCCCTAACTCCTGCGTACAGTGGCCCTGTTGAAACAGGCCCCATTTCGCGGTGGGACAAGCGACAGAAATCTTGTCGCCTCTGCTGGACCAATCAGGACGCTTGGCAGTGCATTGCAGCATGATTGCAGGCATTCAAATGTAACGCGCGCAGATTGTAAACACCGTGCATGCATGTGATACATGTACTCGATAATGCTGGCCATTGTCCGCTTCGGCGATTGGCTGCTTTTTAAAGCATACTGGGGAATCCGTTCCATTACATTCGTCAGCATGCATCCCTGTTATTAATTTTAAAAACTGCGGAGTAAATTAAGATCGTCGTTTGAAAGTTTGGTAGGAATGGGACAGTCATAAGGAACGGAACCCAATACAATTTCTGGAAAGTATAGAAATTGTTTCTTTTCGGCATAACATACCGAATTGATTAAATTACATCAAAATGACTCGGGCGTGAGTTGGCTCAAGACAACAGCCGGCTCACTCCACAGATTTGCGTGTATTTCCTCGGGGTATTGTTACGTCGCTTTGCAGAGTGGAAATTCCGTGAGATCTCAGGATGCCAGTGAGGATGCGTAAACTGTAAAATGCATTATGAATAAAATTGTGGCGTGATGTATTGAACCGTCTGTATACTAGAGAAACTTTGCAAAAGCACAGGGAAAACAGTTCACTGATTTTTTTTGTACAGCCTTTACATACTAGACGTAGACACAAATACACGTTGAATATAGTCACCTCGGCAGTTTATTTGACCATGGATGATGTTGACGTAAGAAATGGCCTCCTGGTACAGTAATGGGAGTAAAAACATGTCATGTTTGCTTAATTTCTTTGTCTGGTGGGAAATGGTAAATTTTGTCGCCCCTTTTCTGGATATTTAAGTCAGGGTCCGGATTAGGATGGGTATAACATGCATGGATCTCACAGTCGGAGTCATATGTGCTCTTACTGTTTCTCTCTCTTTTTTGACAAGATATCAAGTAAGTATTTTTGGACCTGGGGCGGATTGCAATAAAATCGACTTAGCCACTGGTCTAAGACCGGTCTTTTCTAGCCGGTTATCCAACTTAGCCAGTCTCGGCTTAGACGCTGGTTTAGCGTCTAAGCCTGTAGATGATTTTGAGCGATTCTGCGAATAAAACCATTATAAATCAAAAGAAAGACATCAACAAACTCATCCGAAGAAATTTCAGCTTTGTCAAATGTACCACGTTTAAAAAACCATGAAAATCCATATGCGTTTTCCTGGTCTTGGCGAGCTGTTTCAAATATTCGTTCTCAGTTGATCGGGTACTATGTGGCTTGCGTCATGCACTCTGTGGCGCACATCATATACTGCGTGTGCGCGCGATCCATAAAAATGCATCGCGTTGGAACACGCACACGGATACACAGCGCCCATGCATTTTGGACCGCGTAGATGCGAACCAAAAATAAGTAAATCGTTTGCAAACGATCTAAATAATTTCATCTTTACGGATTATTTTCTGGTAAAATTATATCATTTTGAGCGGAAACCTTTCATTGGGTAGTTGCTATCATTTTAATCTTTACTTTCAGACCTTTTCCCCTGTAAACTCGTCGATTACTTTTTGGGGTCATTGCAAATGAAACACTGGGCCTTTAAAGGCAAGGCTCGTCAGCAGTGCACGCGCGCCAAATTCGTGCCACGAAATACGCAGCTCCATAGAAAAGGCATGGCACGAATTTGGCGTGCGCGCATTGCTGACAAGCCTGTGCCTTTAGGTCAAATGCTTGGAATTCCACCGCGTATCCCACGCTTGGAGAATATATTGGTCGTAATCTGAGTTTATACTGTAGATTTAAAGATACAGTCCGTGGTTCTCAGCAAATGCTTGGGATCTTTAAAGTGCGTTACCGTTACCTAACACACTGGACCAACGGCTTTACATCCCTTCCGAAGGATGGAGCAAGTGTGGTTGAATGCCTTGCTTCGAACCCGCAACCCCAAGTTTTCACCTATGATTGCGAGTCGCGGTACCCCCACTTTGTCGCACTTATTCTCGAAGATAAATGATAGATTGGTGGATTATATTTTCAAGAAACTCCAAAAAAGGGCGTCACGTAAAATAGCGAAAAATTTGGGAAATATACTAACAAACATTGAAAATGCACATTACAATTTTTTGAAATATGTATTTAAGAACAAATTGGTATACATTTGTGGCAGTCGGAATTAAACAGTCAAGGACGTGTGAACTCACCTGCATGGGCATAAATTAAACTCGAAATGGAATATTTTTCAAGTCGTCAAGCTTCAAGAACTGCGGTCATATTGGTCATCTTGCTCCTATCCGTGCTACACATGGCGTCAGCGCAAGGTAAGCATACAGGACTAAATAATATTTTAGACAATTTGAAAATCATAACAATAATTGCCTGGCGTTATCGTTGAAATTGTTCGTACTGTAAAAGTTTGCACAATGCATAGTTCCGACCTGTCAATCAACCCACAAATACAAGGTTGAATGTTGTCACCTCGGCAGTTTATTTGACCATGGATGATGTTGACGTAAGAAATGGCCTCCTGGTACAGTAATGGGAGTAAAAACATGTCATGTTTGCTTAATTTCTTTGTCTGGTGGGAAATGGTAAATTCTGTCGCCCCTTTTCTGGATATTTAAGTCATGGTCCGGATTGGGATGGGTATAACATGCATGGATCTCACAGTCCGAGTCAAATATGTGCTCTTGCTGTTTCTCTCTCTTTTTTGACAAGATATCAAGTAAGTATTTTTGGACCTGGGGCGGATTGCAATAAAATCGACTTAGCCACTGGTCTATAAGACCGGTCTTTTATAGCCGGCTATCCAACTTAGCCAGTCTCGGCTTAGACGCTGGTTTAGCCCATTGCAATAAACCAGTCTAACTGAAGTACGGCTGCGCCAGCAGAAAACACACACACACACGTATTAACGGAAAGTGAAGCAGCCGACTATCCTTGCGTAATTTCAAGCCAAACAAACGGCCTTATTAAGACGCGTGTGTTGTGCAGTTTTTGCAGAGAAACTGACCGTGAAAATTATCAAATACATCGTAGCACTAAAAAGGGCTCTATAATGGGCACAATGTGCGTTTTGTTCGTCTTTTTTCATGCAAAATTACGAGATGTAGCGCGGTTTTCACAAATTATAGCCTGCTCGCCGCGGGCTTAAATTTTAGACAACGATATTGCAAGCAGGCTATATTTATAGTCCGGTCTTAGTAGAAGCCGCGTTAGCCGGCTAATCCTATAACCTAGCTGGTCTTAGACAGCAAATTGCAATCCGCCCCTGGACTTGTTTTTTCTTAATTCCTTTAGCTTTTTTTTATTTCGTGTTTTGCACGATTCGGATTCGTCGTAACTCGCTATAGACCGTATCGAATAGCCGCCATTTCGTGGGGCAGTTTCTTTGTTCCGTGAGGACATGCATGGTTGCACATATTGTGCTTCTATGTTGAACAAAAGGTGCCCCTCGAAATGGCGGCTATTCGATACGGTCTACAGGAGCGCGTCCAGATCACATTTTAAGCAACCCATTTTTCCCATGGGTGTTGAGATTTTGATATCATATCATTTGTCATATTTTTCTCATTGCCATTCTGAAATGTTGCGCTCTCAATCCGCATATATCCAGGAATATCGTAAACAAAACTATACGGATGTTTTGTAAACTGATTTATCCGGTTCCATAAGCAGTGCAGTGATTCCGTCAACTTTGGCTCCCACATCCAAATCCGAGATTACAAATTCCCTGTTTATATACTTACCATGGATAGTATCTTGGGGAGGTATTCATATGATTGTTAGGTTAGAACGAAATCCATTTTCTGGAAAATCTGGACATGCTCCTTAAAGGCCTGTAGATTATTTTGAGCGATTCTGCAAATAAAACCATTATAAATCAAAAGAAAGACATCAACAAACTCATCCGAAGAAATTTCAGCTTTGTCAAATGTACCACGTTTAAAAACCCCATTAAATCCATATGCGTTTTCCTGGTCTTGGCGGGCTGTTTCAAATATTCGTTCTCATTTGATCGGGTACTATGTGGCTTGCGTCATGCACTCTGTGGCGCACATCATATACTGCGTGTGCGCGCGATCCATAAAAATGCATCGCGTTGGAACACGCACACGCAGTACACAGCGCCCATGCATTTTGGACCGCGTAGACTAGAGATGCGAACCAAAAATAAGTAAATCGTTTGCAAACGATCTAAATAATTTCATCTTTACGGATTATTTTCCTGGTAAAATGATATTATTTTGAGCGGAAACCTTTCATTGGGTAGTTGCTATCATTTCAATCTTTACTTTCAGACCTTTCCCCTGTAAACTCGTCGATTACTTTTTGGGGTCAATGCAAATGATACATGCACTGGGCCTTTAAAGGCAAGGCTCGTCAGCAGTGCACGCGCGCCAAATTCGTGCCACGAAATACGCAGCTCCATAGAAAAGGCATGGCACGAATTTGGCGTGCGCGCATTGCTGACAAGCCTGTGCCTTTAGGTCAAATGCTTGGAATTCCACCGCGAATCCCACGCTTGGAGAATATATTGGTCGTAATCTGAGTTTATACTGTAGATTTAAAGATATACAGTCCGTGGTTCTCAGCAAATGCTTGGGATCTTTGAAGTGCGTTACCGTTACCTAACACACTGGACCAACGGCTTTACATCCCTTCCGAAGGATGGAGCAAGTGTGGTTGAATGCCTTGCTTCGAACCCGCAACCCCAAGTTTTCACCTATGATTGCGAGTCGCGGTACCCCCACTTTGTCGCACTTATTCTCGAAGATAAATGATAGATTGGTGGATTATATTTTCGAGAAACTCCAAAAAAGGGCGTCACGTAAAATAGCGAAAAATTTGGGAAATATACTAACAAACATTGAAAATGCACATTACAATTTTTTGAAATATGTATTTAAGAACAAATTGGTATACATTTGTGGCAGTCGGAATTAAACAGTCAAGGACGTCTGAACTCACCTGCATGGGCATAAATTAAACTCGAAATGGAATATTTTTCAAGTCGTCAAGCTTCAAGAACTGCGGTCATATTGGTCATCTTGCTCCTATCCGTGCTACACATGGCGTCAGCGCAAGGTAAGCATACAGGACTAAATAATATTTTGGACAATTTGAAAATCATAGCAATAATTGCCTGGCGTTATCGTTGAAATTGTTCGTACTGTAAAAGTTTGCACATTGCATAGTTCCGACCTGTCAATCAACCGAACCCGCCGACCAATCACAACAGAGCTAGCAGACATCACCCACATATGCTCACAACAACATCACGCGATGTTCTGCCCCATACAATTTGTACAGTGTATGCGATGAGCCGTGTGAATGTTTGGTTTCAATGCCGGTCGTTTCGTTGCTCAAAGGTACGAAAGCACGTATGTCATGATATGACATCCTAGCTGTATTACTGGCCCTTTACTTACTCGATGCACATGTGTTCTAAGATAACTGTCGACCCTGAAACATGAATACCTTTGAGTTTTCTCCAATGAATCTGTGATTTCCGTTGAAAGTCCCATTGCTTTGTGCGTTGTGTGTCGCCATTTTGACGATAGCGTGTGAGCCATAGCAACAATATCCAAGGGGGCGGGGCTAACTAGGCAAACTCGGAACTATGCATTATGCATTTGATTGGTTAATAATTATGGATAGACTACGTCATCATGTTTACAAAATGGCGATGGTCTGTGATGGTACACGTGCGTTTGTTCACTGAAAACGTGTACATACTTTCGTGCATGGTTTCGTGTTTATTGGACTACATGTATACGGCCCTGCATTCACGCATGGAGGAAGAAACAAACACGTAACATCCGATCCAAATCTGTATGGGCTTTCGAAGCAGATAAAGTTGAGATAGCTTTGCTATTTAAAACGGCTTAGTTATCTCGTTTAAACATGATGGAACGAGTCCATTAAACGAGATAGTCCGGAAAAACTACCATACACCTCCGCCAGTTGCATGAGATGCCACGCAGTAAGTCTATGGCACATGACACAAAAAAAACCGAAATGTTTTCAAAGGAACACTGCACTTGATATTTGTTCATAGCTAAAATCACGTTTCCTAAACAAATGTTACCCTTTTTGATAGCTAAGATAATCTCAGCTCTTCCTTTATAATTTTTCATTGGGATGTGGTCTTTTCTCACATCCCAATGAAAAATTATAAAGGAAGAGCTGAGATTATCTTAGCTACTTTTTGAGGCATTATCATGTCATATTAATTAGGAAAAATTAGTGGCGAGGGTGTACGATACATGTATTCATACCGATCGTCCAAATCGTTTAAACTACACAGCCAGGTAACTTAAGTCGTTTAAACGAGCTAAACAATATATTTTAAAGTATAGTAACACACGTAGAAAAGCTTGCTGAACATACTGAATAAACCAAATTTATTTTTAAAATATGCTTAAATTCAGTATAATAAATATTATTTGCACAATTTGATTGAACCTCGCTGCAGCTCAGCCACAGGGAGTCACAATCCAGTTTCTGGGATCGTTAATCATCGAGTATAAATGGCAAGCCCCAGTGGGTGACTTTGATAACTACCTAGCCGTGTTTTACGGTCCTCGCAACATTGAAGTAGGTAGTGTTGCAATCCCCAAAACTGCGACGTCATACCGATACCGAGTGGGTACCTATCCTAACGTGCAGGGGTACACATTCCACACGGTGAAAGGCACTACCAGAAGTGCAGCAGCCGACTTGGTTGCCCTTCCTAGCGTTACCTACAATATTCGTAAGTCGTTTTGTTTTATCCCTAATAATCGGGACAAGCCGGGCAGGGGTTTGGGGCGTAACTTAAATGATCTCTGGGAGGGGTGGGTAATATAATGAAGGGTTTATCCCTCTGTACTGTAGGGCTTGCTATAAGCTCACGTAATAATAGCCAATCCCAATCAGTAATGGAACAACTGCACTTGATTCGAGATTACGAGATTTGAGATTACCATGCAGTTGGCTTCATAGCTAGCTAAATTGGTAGGGCTTCTGCACGTTTTTAAAGCAGAAGGTCCGCGGTTCGAATCTCAGTTGAGCCAAGTTGTTTTTCATTGCATCCAGATTTCCCAAACTCATGGACATTTTGTCCACATTTGTATCCTCTTTTATTTTGCCTTCCAGAGTTATCCGATTTCCAACTGGGAATAATTAAAACTCCTAACTCGGTGAGCATTAGCTTTCCTAATGCACCCAACCCAGGCGATAATGTCGCCAAGTATATAATCGCCCTGGAACAGCCTCCTGGCAATGTGATCAACCAGGCAACCGTCAATGCCGTTGTGGGGGCTACGCACACCTTCACTGGCCTGACCCCAGCTACAGAATACCGAGTACAGGTCGATGCTGAACTGGATGATGGCATACCTGTGGAAGTTAATGCCATTGCTGATACATGGACGGGTCAGTTTAATCGTGTTTCTTCCTCCATGGTTTAATACTAGGGTACTAAAGTGAAAACATTATCCTTTGTGCTTTGTCAAGGTTTCTGGGTTGACACTACCCCTGGATTTAACACAATAAGTGTTGAATTTTAACACTTTAAAGAGTAGTCACTCACTGCACGTTTTAATTGTTGATTTATAAATACATTTTTTAAGAGTAGGTTTTTTTCCACTAGAACAACAAACCCCGGGGCAAACTCACCCCTGGGCCGCCCTGGAGCCGCCCTAGGGTAACATGCATCTTTTCACACTTGTCTTTCTCAAACTACGCAGAAATTCACTTCCCTTTAAAACATTTCCACATTTTGTTGGTTATTATAAGTCATTATAAGGATAATAAGTGGCGACCAGAGAACGGAATTCTTTCTAACAACATTCTTCATTTTTGTATTGTTTGAAATTGACCAGTAACATACCCGCCATCGAACGGCATACTTCATCGAACCAGTGACACCACCGGAACGTTGACATGGACTGAAGCACAGCAACCATTTGAGTACTACGAGGTGATGATTACGCCACAAGGAGGACAGCCGCGAGTTATTCAGCTACCCCCGGGTACTAACAGCTACATGCTCACTAATCTACAAAATGGTATCGTGTATGGATACTCGCTCAAGACTGTGACAAATTCACAAGTCAGACGATATGAAAGTGACTCGGCAGATCTGACTCTTGTGCAGCAAGGTATGTTGTACGTGTAGGCTATGTATGTATGTCACTTTTACTAGTCTTTTGTAAAAGACGTTATTACCTACATGTAGTTCCGTGTGTGTACATACACTACACGCAAACGACATTTCACCGTAGGGACTACCCCTAGAACTATGGGGGATACTTATCCCCCATAGGTCATGTGTTTTTTTTCCAATATGGCAGCGCCTGAAGTTTAAGATCGGACAGAAACTTTTCTTGCTAGCGCAATAATCTCCGTCTGATAGTTCTTGAGACACTCACCTTGCGTGTGTCTACGGAATTTCAGTACTATTTGTCCATTAAATTGTCCAGAAATTATGTTTCAAAATCAACGGGTACATGTGCGATCCATCCACAAAACGAAGGTACAAAACGAAGTTTTAAAGGTTTGTAAACCATAAACGGCCTTTGACACAAATGCATTATTTACACAGAATTAAGATAAACCATGGAAAAAACATGCTATAATTCGCCTAAATAATTAGTTGACGAACGGCGCCCCATATATTGCAGGCGTGTTGTACGTGCACGCACACGACTGAATACTTAAGTGCACATTTTGCTTTCGAGCGTGCAGTTTCTGTGTGCGTGTGCGTGTTTCAATACGCGCTGACCATAGCGCGGACGCTGACGCACGGCACGGCCACGCGACTCTACTGCACAAGTACGTGCATGGCACGTGTGGCATGTTGCTAGGCAATTTCTAAATGGGCGGAGCTTACTGGATCGGTCTATTGACATCGGAGAGAGAATTGACAGGTGCAAGGGGACGATTCTTTAGATTGTGCTATGTCTATATAGTGTGGAGAACTGAAAGTGGGGCCCACAGAAAGGGCCTCTGAAGCGAAAAGGTCTCACATCTGGTACCAACCACCTTTTTAAAATGCCCTAAGTTAGTGATTAAAAGAGTTTATTGGAGCCTTTGCATGTATAGGGTGCATCGGGCCACTTGTCCCTTTGGCTCCTATGGTCTTCTACCCATTTTTCGCTTTTCACTAGTTGAATTTTCTTTCAGCAAGGCCTTAGACCCCTATTTATTTTTCAACGAGTCATTTTTTTTCTAGCGAGGCCGTAGATCCCCCATTTTTCCCCCATTTCCCCCCCATAAAAACTAGATTTGTTTTCACAATTTTCGGCAGACAGACCCACCCACCTCCCACCTGATATCAAACCTTTTTCTCTAATGCCCCCTGGGTCTGAAACGGGCCCTTTTCATTTAAAAATAGCATATTTGGGCAAATTGGGTTACCATTGACGCGGTTTGATGTTCTTTAACTGTTTCTGAGAATTCTCGACACTAAATAGACAAATTAAGTCTGATGATTTTGTTCAAATGTGGCCACCCAAAGGTCACATGTTATTAAACTCTCCACTGATTGGCTGTTGTCTGTCCAGCAGATAAGTTCGATCATGTCTGACAATATCTGACAGTGTTTAAAGCACAGTGTAGGCATGCCATTATGATGTGCAAATAATGTTTATTACTTTAATGGTATTATCTCATATCGGCCCCGATTTAACACCAAATCAAACAATGTGATGTCAGAACTACATTTTGAGCGTTTTTTTCTGGGATGGCTGCAGTCACCTACGCCCACTTCAAGTATTATGGTCTGAGCAAACATTACACAATTCCGGTAGCCTGTCCAATCTGTTTTCTTCTATTTCCTCTGTCTCGGAAAGAATTCCGAGACAAAAGAAAAGAGATTTGGCAGGCCATCAGTCCAGAGGGCGTGCCGCACGCTGCGCACCACAGATTAAACACGGGAAGTCATACCTGCAGCCGATTGGACGAAACATTGCGCAACTTGCGCCATGGCGTAAGACTTAAGGCGGATACACACTATAGGCGCGTTCACACTATCGCGGAAAAATCATACTGTTCCATTGGTTTGTACACAAACTGGTTTGCCGCTTGTGCGCGGCCTATCGCGACGCGCAAAACGTTTTGAGCTGGGTCAAAGTTCAAATCTATTGAACTTTGACCGCGGTGCGCTGACCTTTCCAACGCGCAGCCAATGAGGTATCAGAGAAGCCCTAAGGTACCAGAGTGGAATTTTCTATTTTGGAATAATCGGCGATTGTGAGCTCATGCAATGCGGTGAGCGCAGCGCGAAAATGTGATTTTTTCCGCGATAGTGTGAATCCGCCTTAACGCCATAACTTTATGGCGTAGCTAGCTGCGCAATAAACCATTGCAAGATCGATTTCACGAAACTCTGCTCAGCTGCGCAACGTTCAGTTCGTTACTTTAGCAATTGTAACTTCTAGGACGAGGATAATTTCTAGTTTTATCAACGACTATTTGATGTTTGCGCTTGATAAAATAGTCATACATAAAACATACGTCGTTGTTTTCACAAATTTTGCACTCTCATCATGGCTGCCATCGCTCATGTCGCTCGCTCATGCGTCGAGTCGCAGATTTCACTGATGATAAAATCCGTTTTCTACTGGTATAAAAACGGCGTTTTTCACAGGGTTGCCGATGTTTAAAATACAAAGTATGATGTTTTGTCGTTAAAATGAAGTAAATGCTTTTAAAATTCGTTTGGAGGAAAAATTCAAATTTGCCGATAACCACGGACTGTATATCTTTAAAGCAATATTGATTATTTTTGTTTAAAAAACTCCTTTAGGATCCACAGGAGGAGCAGCAACAGTTGCACAAAGGTCGGCACTGATGACAGGTACGTCTGCATTATTTTTATTTCAGAATACAACTTTGTGCCTAATCTTTGCTTCATATGACGGATAACTTGTTTAGCAAGACATACTATTGTTCGGTTGGATGTAAAATCAATAAAAGGTAGCCTTTTTTAACTTTGACAGAGGGCGCTGTTTGGAGTGCATCACTTAAGGAAGACGGAAGGGAAAAGTTAAGAAAAAACATAAGACTTCAAGTTGGACTTGATGCAAATTGCTTCAGTTTTCTCCCCCAGTTTTGTCATGGCTTACAACAGGCAACATGGAAAACAAACTCAAACAGCCATGGATTACAAAAGTTCCAGGAAATTTGAGAAAAAAAAGTTGAATCTTTTGTGCACAGTTGAATGTGATTTTGCTGTGTTTGCCTCGTGTGACATCATGACCTTGGTCATGAATATGCATTTTTGCATTAGCATAAAAACTAAAAAGCTTCAAATAGGATTTTTATGACTGTAACTGAGTAGAGTGGTTTTAAAGCATAGATTTCATTGTTACAAATCCCAAATCATGGGCCCTTTAAAGGGCCCTGAAATGCTAAATAACTTGCAGTTTTGGCGTAATATGAAGGATTTTGATGCCCCATGAATAAAATGAATGGCGGTGCAGTTTAGAAAGTCGTATACTATGCTGTTGTTACTACGTGGTGCACGCCATCGCCTAGCTAGTCTAGGTCGCTTTATGCTATTTTTTCCTACGGTTAACACGGTATTGATTCTGTACTTCACACCTGCCGCGTGCACCACA
Source organism: Henricia sp. BOLD:AAB3569 (assembly GCA_037783545.1). Lineage (NCBI taxonomy): Eukaryota > Metazoa > Echinodermata > Asteroidea > Spinulosida > Echinasteridae > Henricia > Henricia sp. BOLD:AAB3569. Next base: position 325,468 of record JBBELK010000161.1, on the reverse strand, counting down.
TGGCAACAAAAGTTTAGTCTGGTCATCTGGATACCAAGTGTGCATGCGAAAGGAAGTACATCAATACACCAGACGTTATTCGTGCGAAACGCGCAAAAATATAATTGGTTGCTAAAATCACATTTTTTATAATATGACCCCGTTCTAACTAGAGAAATCGCTTCGTTCGACGAGCCGCCAGGCGAGGGCATTATCAGTGCCCAGGACCCCTAGCTGGTTTTAAACGGGTTGTTTAAGATTGGCCAAACCTACTTTTAATCCCATTCATAAATACCTTTTCGTGTAAATCGGTAAAATTCACCAAAATTAGCTCGTCGTTTTACCATATTTTGCATTCACTTTCCTATGCCTACAGTCTAGTGTCAACACGGCGTTCGTACAACTGCGAGCTGTGCGTGATGTTGTTTTTGTTCGATCGCGCGCGTTACGAGTAACGCAGGCGCGTTGCTCGCGCACGCACACGACATGGATATTAGTGCACAATTTGCTTTCAGGCGCGTGCAGTTTCTTTGTGCATGTGCGTTTTCCATATACGCGCTGACTACGGCACAAACGCGGGACAGCCAGCCGGGCATTATCACTATTCTTTATCGCTAATTTAAGACTGCCCATGTGACGTGCTTTCAGCCAATAGGGATGCGTAAACTGTCCAAGGTATTTATGAATCATTGTTAGTTAATGAAGCGTGCGTTCATAAATCACGAATATCGAACGAAGAGCGACCGCTAACCAAGATCGAATGAAGCCGTGGGAGATCGTACATGTGCGTCGCGCATCAAGCGCTGAGCTTCAAGCGTCTAGACGCGCTGTGTGGTTTTCCAGCGGCGCGTCAAAAACAACGCTTGCTAGGTGCTCGACGCACAGCGCGCTTGTGAAACAGGCCCGCCAAATCGCTTCGTCGAATGAAGCGATATCTTCATCGAATGAAGCGATATCTTTGTCGAATGAAGCGATTCTAATCATCGTCGAATGAAAAGGCGTGCGTTCACATCAGGAAAACTCATCGTCGAATCATCGTCGAACGAAGCGATTTCTCTAGTGAGAACGGGTCATCTGTAGCAGTATGATAATTTTGATTTTTTTTTTCGTTTTCTTCCCCCCCCCTTTACATTACAGCAGCTGGTACCTTAGTTGGAGCGATAGCTGCAATTCTTCTTGGTGGACCAAACTAAATAAATCTCCATTTTTGATTGTGTGACCCGGTCTGGGAAAAAAGTAGTATAAGTCAAGCAGGCTAGGTCGAGTTTTCGCGACCATAAGTAGAAATCTAACGCTCATTAAAATACCAAAACACAATGGAAATTCCAGGCGGAGCACGGACATTCCAGGCGGTATCTGGGGACTGCCAGCAATTTCCATTGTGTTTTTGTATTTTAATGAGTGTTGATCCGCCACAGATTTCTACTTATGGTCGCAAAAACTCGACCTAGCCTGCGCGACTTATCTGACATTTTTTTCTAGAGCGGGGCCATAGAGTTATATATAGTAAACTAGAGTGTGCACTGGCTATTCAAGCCACGTGTGTGGACCGTGCCAATGCGGGCGGCGCCATGTTTGCTTAACGCTGAGTGCAAAGTGGGCAACCGTTGCCCGCCGAGCACCCATAGCGTTAAGCCAAAATGGCGCCGTCCATATCGGCACATCAAGTATTGGGAGTGCGCACTTTAGTTTACTATTAAACTATATGAGCGGGGCACACATACACACCCGCAACAATGACGTCACTGTTTGCTTGGCTTGTATTTCTGTTCTGCTCTGACTCATTTTAAGCTTCGCCATATTAATTTGAGAAATAAGATTTAAAACGTTTTAGTAGATTGCTTAGTTAAAACGCATGTAAATATTCAAAACACAGGGAGGGGTGGGGAAACAATTGATAAGTGCATTATTTTTGGCTAAAACAATTGCTGACTTGCTCAACAACTGGAAAAATATCTCCCACACCATGAACAACATTTGTTGCCGTGGTAACTATAAATATCAATACCATGTTGGAAGATTCAACGTCTACTGACATGCAAATGTTTTATTGTCTAAAAACATCAAGCTATACACATTTTATACGTATATGTAAACATATTGAATACAACAGTGCTTATAAGTCAAACTTGCAAAAACATAATTAATTTCTATTTTTATTGTAAATATTTAAAGAACGTTTATAGCAAAATAAGTAAATCATGGTTACTTCGGAAACGTGAAAACTACTGCTCTCTCGATGTTGGATGTTTGGGACTACCCCTACCAGTTTCACCTGTGGAGATTGTCCCAATCTTCCAAAATCTTTAGACCAGAGGTTTTCACTACTTGCCCTCAAACCATGTTCTACTTTGTCATGTTTGTAGAGGAGTATATGCATGCACGGATGTGTAGATCAGTGTAACCGGTCGCCGGCTGCAAAACAATGATGCACTCATAAGCCCAATTCATACTCGCTCGGCAACCTACATGCGGAACGGATATTTTGTCCGTCGCAGTCGCGGCGAGTAGGGTCAAACAAGTTCAACAGTGCGCGGTCAGTCCGCATCTGAGCGCACGGGTCGTTTCCACCAAACGCGCATACAAAGTGCGCCGCAGAGCCCGTTTATACCTCGGCGACTACTATGCGCAAAGCGGATTTGTATGATCGCGTGAAAACTCTGCGGCGACTACAGTCGGCGAGTGTGCGGCGAGTGAGTTCGGCGGAGAAGTATGAACCTAGCTATACAGTATACATGATTGGTATCTCGAAAATCAGAAATGTTCACAGATTTACGCCTAACTTACGCAATATAAACAAGATGACCGTAGAAAACTTCCCCTGGAATTGTTTTGTCTAAAGTGCCATAGTCTTTGAGAAATGAGTAAAACAATTAGTTTTCGTCTCACGGAGACGAAAATTAAATTCGCCCCAAAACCATTTCGCTCAAGTGCCATTTCGCCCCCAAACCGCTCCGCTTGAGTACCATTTCGCCCCAAATCACTTTGTCCAAATACTACATCGCCCAAATGCCACTTCGCCCCAAAACCACTTCGCGCACAGGCCGTGGTTTAGGGCGAAATTGTCAGGGCGAAGTGGTTTTGGGGCGAAACCCTTTTTTTACCGTTTCCTCAAAAGTTAGACGAAGTACGGAGCTGGTTTTTGCTCAGGTTGGTTTTAATCATGCACATCTTCAATAACACAGGGGGATAAAACTATTTGCAACAGTTTACCAATCATGTATACTATCTTTAAACATACGTTTAAAACCGGCTATAGGGCCCTTACTGATTGTTTAAGACTGTCAACCTCACTTTTATTCCCATTCATATATAAATACCTTTTTGTGTTAATCAGTCAAACTTACCAAACTAATTCGATAATCCTGTCGTTTTGCCCGGTTTTGCATCACTTTCGTACATACGTGTGGCATCGCGTTCGTTCAAACTCTGTGCGTCGAGTTGTTTTTGTTCGATGCGCGCGTTACGCGTAATCCAGGCGTGTTGCACGCGCACCCACACGACTGGGTACTTGTCACAGTGCACATTTTGCTTTTGGGAGCGTGCAGTTCCTGCATGTGTGCGTGTGCGTGTTCCATACGCGCTGAATAGGGCGCGGGCGCATGCCGGGGTAAAAAGTGTTTAAGGGCGTGTTTGTTTCACGACAGATCCAAATCCAGATCCCGAGTTTAATACCGCGCAGAAACAAACGAAACTGCTCTCAACTAGGAATTCAAGTCACTTGAATTGGATCTGCGCAGATCTGAATCTGGATCCGTCCGAAACAAACTCGCCCTAAGACTGGCCGGTCTATAAAAGAATGGAAACGCGACGTGCTCTCAGCCAGTGAGGCATCCTCTTGCAACAGTGCCCCTTTAACGCACTCCCCAAAGGCGGATACACACTCGCGGAAAAATCACACTTTCGCGCTGCGGTCACCGCATTGCATGCTGAGCCCCCAATCGCCGATCTTTCCAAAATAGAAAAATTCCAGTTCTGGTATCTTGGGGCTTCTCTGATACATCATTGGCTGCGCGTTGGAAAGGTCAGCGCACCGCGGTCAAAGTTCAACAAATTTGAACTTTGACCCAGCTCAAAACGTTTTGCGCGTCGCGATAGGCCGCGCACAAGCGGCAAACCAGTTTGTGTACAAACTAATGGAACAGTGTGATTTTTCCGCGATAGTGTGTATCCGCCTTAACTCCTGCGTACAGTGGCCCTGTTGAAACAGGCTCCATTTCGCGGTGGGACAAGCGACAGAAATCTTGTCGCCTCTGCTGGACCAATCGGGACGCTTGGCAGTGCATTGCAGCATGATTGCAGGCATTCAAATGTAACGCGCGCAGATTGTAAACACCGTGCATGCATGTGATACATGTACTCGGTAATGCTGGCCGTTGTCCGCGTCGGCGATTGGCTGCTATTTAAAGCATACTGGGGAATCCGTTCCATTACATTCGTCAGCATGCATCCCTGTTATTAATTTGAAAAACTGCGGAGTAAATTAAGATCGTCGTTTGAAAGTTTAGTAGGAATGGGACAGTCATAAGGAACGGAACCCAATACAATTTCTGGAAAGTATAGAAATCGTTTCTATTCGGCATAACATACCGAATTGATTATATTACATTAAAATGACTCGGGCGTGAGTTGGCTCAAGACAACAGCCGGCTCACTCCACAGATTTGCGTGGATTTCCTCAGGGTATTGTTACGTCGCTTTGCAGAGTGGAAATTCTTTGAGATCTCAGGATGGCAGTGAGGATGCGTAAACTGTAAAATGCATTATAAATAAAATTGTGGCGTGATGTTTATTTGACCATGGATGATGTTGACGTAAGAAATGGCCTCCTGGTACAGTAATGGGAGTACAAACATGTCATGTTTGCTTAATTTCTTTGTCTGGTGGAAAATGGTAAATTCTGTCGCCTCTTTTCTGGATATTTAAGTCGGCGTCCGGATTGGGATGGGTATATAACATGCATGGATCTCACAGTCGGAGTCAAATATGTGCTCTTACTGTTTCTCTCTCTTTTTTGACAAGATATCAAGTAAGTATTTTTGGACCTGGGGCGGATTGCAATAAAATCGACTTAGCCACTGGTCTAAGACCGGTCTTTTATAGCCGGCTATCCAACTTAGCCAGTCTCGGCTTATACGCTGGTTTAGCCCATTGCAATAAACCAGTCTATAACTGAAGTACGGCTGCGCCAGCAGAAAACGCACATCTTAACGGAAAGTGAAGCAGCCGACTATCCTTGCGTAATTTCAAGCCAAACAAACGGCCTTATGAAGACGCGTGTGTTGTGCAGTTTTTGCAGAGAAACTGACCGTGAAAATTATCAAATACATCGTAGCACTAAAAAGGGCTCTAAAATGGGCACAATGTGCGTTTTGTTCGTCTTTTTTCATGCAAACTTACGAGATGTAGCGCGGTTTTCACAAATTATAGCCTGCTCGCCGCGGGCTTAAATTTTAGACAACGATATTGCAAGCAGGCTATATTTATAGACCGGTCTTAGTAGAAGCCGCGTTAGCCGGCTAATCCTATAACCTAGCTGGTCTTAGTCAGCAAATTGCAATCCACCCCTGGACTTGTTTTTCTTAATTCCTTTAGCTTTTTTTTATTTTGTGTTTTGCACGATTCGGATTCGTCGTAACTCGCTATAGACCGTATCGAATAGCCGCCATTTCGTGGGGCAGTTTCTTTGTTCCGTGAGGACATGCATGGTTGCACATATTGTGCTTCTATGTTGAACAAAAGGTGCCCCTCGAAATGGCGGCTATTCGATACGGTCTATAGTAAATTAAACAGGAGCACGTCCAGATCACATTTTAAGCAACCCATTTTTCCCATGGGTGTTGAGATTTTGATATCATATCATTTGTCATATTTTTCTCATTGCCATTCTGAAATGTTGCGCTCTCAATCCGCATATATCCAGGAATATCGTAAACAAAACTATACGGATGTTTTGTAAACTGATTTATCCGGTTCCATAAGCAGTGCAGTGATTCCGTCAACTTTGGCTCCCACATCCAAATCCGAGATTACAAATTCCCTGTTTATATACTTACCATGGATAGTATCTTGGGGAGGTATTCATATGATTGTTAGGTTAGAACGAAATCCATTTTCTGGAAAATCTGGACATGCTCCTTAAAGGCCTGTAGATGATTTTGAGCGATTCTGCGAATAAAACCATTATAAATCAAAAGAAAGACATCAACAAACTCATCCGAAGAAATTTCAGCTTTGTCAAATGTACCACGTTTAAAAAACCCATTAAATCCATATGCGTTTTCCTGGTCTTGGCGGGCTGTTTCAAATATTCGTTCTCATTTGATCGGGTACTATGTGGCTTGCGTCATGCACTCTGTGGCGCACATCATTTACTGCGTGTGCGCGCGATCCATAAAAATGCATCGCGTTGGAACACGCACACGCAGTACACAGCGCCCATGCATTTTGGACCGCGTAGACTAGAGATGCGAACCAAAAATAAGTAAATCGTTTGCAAACGATCTAAATAATTTCATCTTTACGGATTATTTTCCTGGTAAAATGATATTATTTTGAGCGGAAACCTTTCATTGGGTAGTTGCTATCATTTCAATCTTTACTTTCAGACCTTTCCCCTGTAAACTTGTCGATTACTTTTTGGGGTCAATGCAAATGATACATGCACTGGGCCTTTAAAGGCAAGGCTCGTCAGCAGTGCACGCGCGCCAAATTCGTGCCACGAAATACGCAGCTCCATAGAAAAGGCATGGCACGAATTTGGCGTGCGCGCATTGCTGACAAGCCTGTGCCTTTAGGTCAAATGCTTGGAATTCCACCGCGAATCCCACGCTTGGAGAATATATTGGTCGTAATCTGAGTTTATACTGTAGATTTAAAGATATACAGTCCGTGGTTCTCAGCAAATGCTTGGGATCTTTGAAGTGCGTTACCGTTACCTAACACACTGGACCAACGGCTTTACATCCCTTCCGAAGGATGGAGCAAGTGTGATTGAATGCCTTGCTTCGAACCCGCAACCCCAAGTTTTCACCTATGATTGCGAGTCGCGGTACCCCCACTTTGTCGCATTTATTCTCGAAGATAAATGATAGATTGGTGGATTATATTTTCAAGAAACTCCAAAAAAAGGCGTCACGTAAAATAGCGAAAAATTGGGGAAATATACTAACAAACATTGACAATGCACATTACAATTTTTTGAAATATGTATTTAAGAACAAATTGGTATACATTTGTGGCAGTCGGAATTAAACAGTCAAGGACGTGTGAACTCACCTGCATGGGCATAAATTAAACTCGAAATGGAATATTTTTCAAGTCGTCAAGCTTCAAGAACTGCGGTCATATTGGTCATCTTGCTCCTATCCGTGCTACACATGGCGTCAGCGCAAGGTAAGCATACAGGACTAAATAATATTTTAGAAAATTTAAAAATCATAGCAATAATTGCTTGGCGTTATTGTTGAAATCGTTCGTACTGTAAAAGTTTGCACATTGCATAGTTCCGACCTGTCAATCAACCGAACCCGCCGACCAATCACAACAGAGCTAGCAGACATCACCCACATAGGTCAAAGTGCACTGTACGCTCACAACAACATCAGGCGATGTTCTGCCCCATACAATTTGTACAGTGTATGCGATGAGCCGTGTGAATTTTTGGTTTCAAGGCCGGTCGTTTCGTTGCTCAAAGGTACGAAAGCACGTATTTCATAATATGACATCCCTGTATTACTAGCCCTTTACTTACTCGATGCACATATACCTTTGAGTTTTCTCCAATGAATCTGTGATTTCCGTTGAAAGTACCATTGCTTTGTGCATTGTGTGTCGCCATTTTGACGATAGCGTGTGAGCCATAGCAACAATATCCAAGGGGGCGGGGCTAACTAGGCAAACTCGGAACTATGCATTATGCATTTGATTAGTTAATAATTATGGATAGACTACGTCATCATGTTTACAAAGTGGCGATGGTCTGTGATGGTACACGTGCGTTTGTTCACTGAAAACGTGTACATACTTTTGTGCATGGTTTCGTGTTTATTGGACTACATGTATACGGCCCTGCATTCACGCATGGAGGAAGAAACAAACACGTAAAGCCCGCCGCACACCTTTGCGATTTACCGGATAATCGGATCATCGGACCACATACCGGAAAGGTGTGCGCTGAAACTCAATCAAGCCGAACCCCCCGACCAATCACAACAGAGCTAGCAGACGGCGCCCACATAGGTCAAAGTGATGCAATCATCACACAATCACACGATTTTCTGCCCATACAGTTTGTATGTTGTATGCGCCAGTGACCGGGTGAATTTTGGTTTCAATGTCGGGCGATTCGCTGTTCAAAGGTAGGAAAGCGCATTTTTATTAATATATGTCATCCCTGCATTTAATACTAGCCCTTCGCTCAGTGTGTGCTACGGTAACTGTCGACCCTAAAACATAAATACATTTGAGTTTTCTCCAATGAATCTGTGCTTTCCATGCCGACTCCCGTTGCTTTGTACGTTGTGTCGCCATTTTTTTCGATGGCTTGTGAGCACATAGCAACAATATCTAAGGGGCGGGGTTAACTGGCCAATCTCGGAACTATGCATTCAGGCCAGTCTGACCGTATAGACCGGAGCAAATCAAACTTGTTTGATTTTTCCGGATCCGATGTCTCGGTGTCCGATGGGCCGGTAAATCGCAAAGGTGTGCGGCGGGCTTAACATCCGATCCAAATCTGTATGGGCTTTCGAAGCAGATAAAGTGAGATAGCTTTGCCATTTAAAACGGCTTAGTTATCTCGTTTAAACATGATGGAACGAGTCGACTAAACGAGATAGTCCGGAAAAACTACCATACACCTCCGCCAGTTGCATGAGATGCCATGCAGTAAGTCTATGGCACATGACACACAAAAAACCGAAATGTTTTCAAAGGAACACTTGATATTTGTTTATAACTAAAATCACGTTTCCTAAACAAATGTTACCCTTTTTGAGGCATTATCATGTCATATTAATTAGGGAGAATAAGTGGCGAGGGTGTACGATACATGTATTCATACCGATCGTCCAAATCGTTTAAACTACACAGCCAGGTAACTTAGGTCGTTTAAAGTTGCACTGCCCGTGTTTGGGCCGATTTGGGCGTCAATTTTTTTTTTTAAGTTAAATAGGTATTTTTCTAGAATAGAAAAATTATCAGCTTTCATTTGGTACCAAGAACGTAAAATCCGTCAAGGGTTAATGCCAGCCGATTAAAAACAAGAAATGATTAAATGGCTGGTTGGTCAATTAATCGACAGGGTTATGACGTAAATGTACATGTGCGCGTACATGTGTACATTATACACATACTATGTACATATGAGCATACGCGCACATGTACAACATGTGAAGCACGTTTCAAGAAAAAGGCTTGTATCTCCAATTCCCGACGTAGGAAATTTAAGTTTTTGATATTTTTCGTTACAGAGACACGTAAGCTTTCTAAATTCGTTCGCTTGTGTAAATTAAATTTGTTAATCCTTTCACCGAAACACGGGCAATGCAACTTTAAACGAGCTAAACAATATATTTTAAAGTATAGTAACACACGTAGAATAGCTTGCTGAACATGCTGAATAAACAAAATTTATTTTTAAAATATGCTTAAATTCAGTATAATATATTCTTTGCACAATTTGATTGAACCTGCAGCTCTGCCACCAAAGCCACAGGGAGTCACACTCCAGTTCCTGGGATCGTTAATCATCGAGTATAAATGGCAGGCCCCAGTGGGTGACTTTGATAACTACCTAGCCGTGTTTCAGGGTTCTGGCAACATTGAAGTAGGTAGTGTTGCAATCCCCAAAACTGCGACGTCATACCGATACCGAGTGGGTACCTATCCTAACGTGCAGGGGTACACATTCCACACAGTGAAAGGCACTACCAGAAGTGCAACAGCCGACTTGGTTGCCCTTCCTAGCGTTACCTACAATTTTCGTAAGTCGTTTTGTTTTATCCCTAATAATCGGGACAAGCCGGGCGGGGGTTTGGGGCATATCTTAAATGAACTCTGGGAGGGGTAGTCAATGAAGGGTTTATCCCTATGTAGGGCTTGCAATAAAGCTCATATAGCCAATCCCAATAAGTGGGTAACAGCTAGCTGCACTACCGTGATTCGAAACACCAGTTGGCTTCATAGCCGAGCGGTTTAGGTAAACTGACTCGGAATCATATGTGAAAACTTGGGGTTGCAGGTTCGAACCTCCCCACGGCTACGGTACCTGTGCCCTTGGGCAAGGCACTTAACCACACTTGCTACATCCTTCGGAAGGGATGTAAAGCCGTTGGTCCAGTGTGTTAGGTAATGGAAACGCACTCTAAAGATCCCAGAGCATTCTTTCATGAAGAGCAAGAGGGATCATCCCCGGTGTCTCTGGCCATTTCTAATTCTAATTCTTCATGGGTTTCCTCACGCTTGCGAGTGACAGTGCAATGAGCACTATTGAGGAATCCTTGGTATAAATACCAGAAAGAATTTATAATAATAATAATAATTGGTAGGGCGTCTGCACGTTAAGCAGAAGGTCCGCGGTTCGAATCTCAGTTGAGCAAAGTTGTTTTTCATTGCATCCAGATTTCCCAAACTCATGGACATTTTGTCCACATTTGTATCCTCTTTTATTTTGCCTTTCAGAGTTACCCGATTCCCAACTGGGAATAACAACTCCTAACTCGGTGAGCATTAGCTTTCCCAATGCACCCAACCCAGGCGATAATGTCACCAAGTATATAATCGCCCTGGAACAGCCCCCTGGCAATGTGATCAACCAGGCAACCGTCAATGCCGTTGCAGGGGCTACGCACACCTTCACTGGCCTGACCCCAGCTACAGAATACCGAGTACGGGTCGATGCTGAACTGGATGATGGCATACCTGTGGAGGTTAATGCCATTGCTGATACATGGACGGGTCAGTTTAATCGTGTTTCTTCCTCCATGGTTTAATACTAGGGTACTAAAGTGAAAACATTATCCTTTGTGCTTTGTCAAGGTTTCTGGGTTGACACTACCCCTGGATTTAACACGATAAGTGTTGAATTTTAACACTTTAAAGAGTAGTCACTCACTGCACGTTTTAATTGTTGATTTATAAATACATTTTTTTAGAGTAGGTTTTTTTCCACTAGAACAACAAACCCCGGGGCAAATTCACCCCTGGGCCGCCCTGGAGCCGCCCTAGGGTAACATGCATCTTTTCACACTTGTCTTTCTCAAACTACGCAAAAATTCACTTCCCTTTAAAACATTTCCACATTTTGTTGGTTATTATAAGTCATTATAAGGATAATAAGTGGCGACCAGAGAACGGAATTCTTTCTAACAACATTCTTCATTTTTGTATTGTTTGAAATTGACCAGTAACATACCCGCCATCGAACGGCATACTTCATCGAACCAGTGACACCACCGGAACGTTGACATGGATTGAAGCACAGCAACCATTTGAGTACTACGAGGTGACGATTACGCCACAAGGAGGCCAGCCGCGAGTTATTCAGCTACCCCCGGGTACTAACAGCTACATGCTGACTAATCTACAGAATGGTATTGTGTATGGATACTCGCTCAAGACTGTGACAAGTTTACAAGTCAGACGATATGAAAGTGACTCGGCAGATCTTACTTTTGTGCAGCAAGGTATGTTGTAGGCTATGTATTTCATTTTTACTAGTCTTTTGTAAAAGACGTTCTAACCTAGTTCCGTTTGTGTACGTTCACTACACGCAAACGACATTTCATCGTATAGGGACTAGGAACTACATGTAGTCTGTTTTACTGGGACTGTTAGAATGTCTTTGGAAACTTGTATAAACTGCCCGGAAAATTCCGAGTACATTCTACACATACCTATATATATACCATGCACCGTAGTCAGTCTATATGATCATTGTTCATGAAGAAATGGGTCTTTCCACAGTAATGGGGTACATTTCTGTGACATTCAAGATTTTAGGTCCCAGTTTACTTCAAATGTCTTAATGTTATCTTTAAATTATGCAGATAAACTGAGGAAATAACTTTTGCACCAAGGAGTAAGAAAAATAGTCCTACAACATACATTTGTGAAACATCAAGTTCATGCTCTCCAATTTGTTGATAAAGCCCACTAAAGATGAATTGCATTTTGTTAGAATTCACCTACATTTGCTTTTACAAAATTAGCATTCACAAAATTAACATTCATAGGTAAAACTTCTTCTCAAAAACCTGAAACTTTTGATGAGTAGTGTACATGTATGGTGGACTGTCAATCTTTCAAACGAACATAAACGTCTTGCACAACAGAATACAACAGCATGTCAACGCTACAGATCTTTTGGAAATAATTTAAGGTTTCTTTTTGACAATCTAAGCTGTATGGGGTCAAAGAAGTGAACCTTTTTATCACTTTTTTTACTGAATTTCGTTGATACGTTTTTCCTTTCTGTTTTTGTAGAAAAGTCACTTTTGATTTTGTACCTAGGCATGATGGGTTAGTATGCAGGATGTCGTGGGTTCGAGTCCCATACAAGCATTAGCATGTCCTCAAGGAAAAGCATGTAATATTACAGTATATAGTGCACATTTATTTATTTATTTATTTACCACATCCAACAGCGGAGGGACCGCCAATTACAGGAATGGGAGCAAGTGTGCTTGAGTGCCTTGCTCGAGGGCACAGGTGCCACAACCCGTCGCGGCCCGGAATCGAACCTACATTCTAGTACTAGCACAGGAACTTAAGTTCGACGCACTAGACCGCTCGGCCATAACACCCCAAGGAGTGTGACCAGATCACTTTTTTTTACCCATAACTCCCTGGGACTTACCTTATGGGTCATGAGATTTTTATATCATAACATCCGTTATATTTTTCTGATTACGAAACTGAAACTCCCGCGCTTCTAGGCCGCATATTTCCGAGGATATCGTCGAAAATCCACCGATTATTTGTAAACTTATTTTCCAGTATCAACGTTTATCCACTGAAAGCCGACTCGATAGTTTTGTTCAATTTTTTACTGGAAATCGCGAATGTTTTCGGGTTTTTGGGACATGGGAGGTGTGTATGGGAGTTACTTGATAATATTGGTAAGTTACATCGAAAACTATTTTCCAGAAACTCTGGTCATGCTCCTTTAAAAACTTTATTAACTTTAATTGTTTTACATACACTGCCTTTAAATATGGGAAACTCTGGGAAAAAAATGCGGGCCGATTTGGGAGTGCCTTCTTGAGAAAGAATGACTATTAAGCAGTTTATGAAAACATGTTTTGACCGGAGAAAAACAACGGAATAGAACAACACGGCTTAATTATTGGTCCTCCCGGAGCTCAAACTGATTGCGATCTATAATAATATTAATGATGTTCTGTTCTCGTATAGCGCATTTCACATGCGGTTTCATTGTACTTTACATTATTGGGGTAAGCCAGGAGGGGTTTGGGGCACATCTTAAGTGATCTCTGGGAGCTAGGGGTGGTTATTTATCTGTAAGGCTTGCTAAGCTCGTGTGATAGCCAATCAGTGAGGAACAACTGCACTACCGTGATTCGAGACCACAGTCGGCTTTATAGCTCAATTGGTAGGGCGTCTGCACGTTAAGCAGAAGGTCCGCGGTTTGAATCCCGGTGGAGCCAAGTTGCTTTTTACTGCATCCAGATTTCCCAAACTCATATGGACATTTGTCCACATTTGTTATGATTACATTATTACCCCCGGTAATTGGGTTCAGTAATAACATTATCTGTATTATCAACAGCATCAGTGTCTCTGAACCCAACGCTCGAAGCCATCACGAACCGCGGAATGCACCTAACATGGACTGCAAGCCAGACACCCGGCCTACAGGGCTACAGGGTCTCGGCCTTAGACACCAACGGTCAATCTATTATAGTTAACATAGGCCTACCACCAACGCAAACATCATTCACCCTGGTGGGGCTGACTGAAGGGCTGAACTATCAACTAGTTGTGGATGAGGTCGTTGGAGGTGTCAGTCAGTATGCTGGGTCTGTTACGGGAACAACAAGTAAGATACAGCCACTTAGACAACCTGGGACCGATTTCAAAAAAAAAGTGTGCAGCTTGCACAACTTTTGAAAAATGGCGCAAGCCCCGTACATGTGTAGCTTGTGTGTTTTTATCGCTAAATTGTTGTGTAACTTACGCAATAAAACATTGCGCAAGTGGGCTTACGCAACTGCACAAGTTTCGTGAAATCGGCTGCTGGTTTGATGGGAAATAGCGGCAACCAATGACCCCGAGGTGTTGGATGATTGGGACTATCTCCCGAGGCGCAACACCGAGGGATCATTAGTTTTTACTATTTTCGTATTTGTTTTACTATACCTCATAAATAATCTGTCAGGCGGCGTGGTATTTCATGAGTCCGAACCTTCATTTCTAATATCGCAAAGCGAGTACCACTGGACGTCGTTTTGATTTATGTTGTAATACTAATAGACTGGTACAACTGCACTACGTACGTACGTATTTAGCGCATGCATTGTTGTAGTCTGTGAGCTTTCCTTTCATAAAGTGGATTGTTGTCATTTTGCCTCGAAATTAGAATCACACCCAAAAATTTCCTCATAGTTGTGTCCTGCAGTGGTTTGAGATGTCCATGATTGGAAAAAAAGACTTACAGAACCGTTTTTGAAGCCAAAATTTTCTCTCGCTAGAAATCCGGACGAGCATTTTCTTCGTAACTGTAAATTCTGAAGAAATGGGTCTTTCCACAGTAATGGGGTACATTTCTGTGACATTCAAGATTTTAGGTCCCAGTTTACTTCAAATGTCTTAATGTTATCTTTAAATTATGCAGATAAACTGAGGAAATAACTTTTGCACCAAGGAGTAAGAAAAATAGTCCTACAACATACATTTGTGAAACATCAAGTTCATGCTCTCCAATTTGTTGATAAAGCCCACTAAAGATGAATTGCATTTTGTTAGAATTCACCTACATTTGCTTTTACAAAATTAGCATTCACAAAATTAACATTCATAGGTAAAACTTCTTCTCAAAAACCTGAAACTTTTGATGAGTAGTGTACATGTATGGTGGACTGTCAATCTTTCAAACGAACATAAACGTCTTGCACAACAGAATACAACAGCATGTCAACGCTACAGATCTTTTGGAAATAATTTAAGGTTTCTTTTTGACAATCTAAGCTGTATGGGGTCAAAGAAGTGAACCTTTTTATCACTTTTTTTACTGAATTTCGTTGATACGTTTTTCCTTTCTGTTTTTGTAGAAAAGTCACTTTTGATTTTGTACCTAGGCATGATGGGTTAGTATGCAGGATGTCGTGGGTTCGAGTCCCATACAAGCATTAGCATGTCCTCAAGGAAAAGCATGTAATATTACAGTATATAGTGCACATTTATTTATTTATTTATTTACCACATCCAACAGCGGAGGGACCGCCAATTACAGGAATGGGAGCAAGTGTGCTTGAGTGCCTTGCTCGAGGGCACAGGTGCCACAACCCGTCGCGGCCCGGAATCGAACCTACATTCTAGTACTAGCACAGGAACTTAAGTTCGACGCACTAGACCGCTCGGCCATAACACCCCAAGGAGTGTGACCAGATCACTTTTTTTTACCCATAACTCCCTGGGACTTACCTTATGGGTCATGAGATTTTTATATCATAACATCCGTTATATTTTTCTGATTACGAAACTGAAACTCCCGCGCTTCTAGGCCGCATATTTCCGAGGATATCGTCGAAAATCCACCGATTATTTGTAAACTTATTTTCCAGTATCAACGTTTATCCACTGAAAGCCGACTCGATAGTTTTGTTCAATTTTTTACTGGAAATCGCGAATGTTTTCGGGTTTTTGGGACATGGGAGGTGTGTATGGGAGTTACTTGATAATATTGGTAAGTTACATCGAAAACTATTTTCCAGAAACTCTGGTCATGCTCCTTTAAAAACTTTATTAACTTTAATTGTTTTACATACACTGCCTTTAAATATGGGAAACTCTGGGAAAAAAATGCGGGCCGATTTGGGAGTGCCTTCTTGAGAAAGAATGACTATTAAGCAGTTTATGAAAACATGTTTTGACCGGAGAAAAACAACGGAATAGAACAACACGGCTTAATTATTGGTCCTCCCGGAGCTCAAACTGATTGCGATCTATAATAATATTAATGATGTTCTGTTCTCGTATAGCGCATTTCACATGCGGTTTCATTGTACTTTACATTATTGGGGTAAGCCAGGAGGGGTTTGGGGCACATCTTAAGTGATCTCTGGGAGCTAGGGGTGGTTATTTATCTGTAAGGCTTGCTAAGCTCGTGTGATAGCCAATCAGTGAGGAACAACTGCACTACCGTGATTCGAGACCACAGTCGGCTTTATAGCTCAATTGGTAGGGCGTCTGCACGTTAAGCAGAAGGTCCGCGGTTTGAATCCCGGTGGAGCCAAGTTGCTTTTTACTGCATCCAGATTTCCCAAACTCATATGGACATTTGTCCACATTTGTTATGATTACATTATTACCCCCGGTAATTGGGTTCAGTAATAACATTATCTGTATTATCAACAGCATCAGTGTCTCTGAACCCAACGCTCGAAGCCATCACGAACCGCGGAATGCACCTAACATGGACTGCAAGCCAGACACCCGGCCTACAGGGCTACAGGGTCTCGGCCTTAGACACCAACGGTCAATCTATTATAGTTAACATACCACCAACGCAAACATCATTCACCCTGGTGGGGCTGACTGAAGGGCTGAACTATCAACTAGTTGTGGATGAGGTCGTTGGAGGTGTCAGTCAGTATGCTGGGTCTGTTACGGGAACAACAAGTAAGATACAGCCACTTAGACAACCTGGGACCGATTTCAAAAAAAAAGTGTGCAGCTTGCACAACTTTTGAAAAATGGCGCAAGCCCCGTACATGTGTAGCTTGTGTGTTTTTATCGCTAAATTGTTGTGTAACTTACGCAATAAAACATTGCGCAAGTGGGCTTACGCAACTGCACAAGTTTCGTGAAATCGGCTGCTGGTTTGATGGGAAATAGCGGCAACCAATGACCCCGAGGTGTTGGATGATTGGGACTATCTCCCGAGGCGCAACACCGAGGGATCATTAGTTTTTACTATTTTCGTATTTGTTTTACTATACCTCATAAATAATCTGTCAGGCGGCGTGGTATTTCATGAGTCCGAACCTTCATTTCTAATATCGCAAAGCGAGTACCACTGGACGTCGTTTTGATTTATGTTGTAATACTAATAGACTGGTACAACTGCACTACGTACGTACGTATTTAGCGCATGCATTGTTGTAGTCTGTGAGCTTTCCTTTCATAAAGTGGATTGTTGTCATTTTGCCTCGAAATTAGAATCACACCCAAAAATTTCCTCATAGTTGTGTCCTGCAGTGGTTTGAGATGTCCATGATTGGAAAAAAAGACTTACAGAACCGTTTTTGAAGCCAAAATTTTCTCTCGCTAGAAATCCGGACGAGCATTTTCTTCGTAACTGTAAATTCTGGACGCTAGAGGGCGCTGTTACGAATTAGTGGCATGATAAACATTCACTTCGTGTATTTTCTATTCAATACTGCACAGGCCGTTTTGTATGTTTCTCAGGATGACGTCAAAACCCTGTTGATAAACAAACCAAATGACCTCGAGCGTTTCAGAATTTTGGGTGAAGAGGGTCGGAACTGCTTTGGGTTTTAAGCAAAAGCCTGTCGATTTTTTGTTAAAAACAAGTTGTGATGGTGTTGTAGACACATACACCTCCATGATAAACAGGAAAACTTTAAAAATGTGGACGTGAGGATACTAGCTGTTTAAGGACTTCATGTTGTTGTTGACTTCACGTATGCTCACATTAATTGTTTTTACCTTTCAAATTTCAGAACTACCACAGAATGTGCAACTGACAGGATCAACAGCTCACACTGCAACCATCGACTGGAGCCCAACTCTCTACCAATCTGCCCAGGGCTACTTAATTAACGTCATCAGCACAGATGGTTCCTATGCCAACCTCATACCTATACTCCCAGCCGCTGCTAATACACCTTATACCATCGCTAACTTAACGGCGGGACTTAGCTACGAAGTTGGTGTAGATGCGGTCGTCAACAACGTGAGATTTGAAGTTGGTGCTTTGGAAAATCCAGTAAATATAAGTAAGTATTTAAGCCTTTTGTTTCCGTCATTAAAGGAAGGATATTCCAGGTTTAAAGGTAGAGTACATGATTGGTATGATGTAGGAAAGCTTACTAACCATGACGTCAGGAAACCCTTCCTTCTTCAGTTGAAGAATAGATTCCAAGCTCTAGCAGACATTGAGGACCACACGCCACCTGAGACTGCAACGTCAACTTACTCTATGGAACAAGATAAAGACGACTTATCAGGAGACCAGTACAAGCCTGCTGGGACATAAGGTCACCAAGCACAAGGTCTGGATATCACAGGAAGCGTGGCAGAAGATTGAGGAGCGGAGGTGTTTAAAGAAAAAAGTGCTCTCCACGAGGTCGGAGCACCTAAAGGAGCGATACCATCAAGAGTACAAAGTTGCTGATCGTGCAGTGAAGCGACTGACCCGCCGTGACAATTCACTGCGCGCGCTACATGGCGCAGTGCATGATGGGATACAAATCTAGTACACTTTGCCTCAGCGTTCAATCTTCTCGTGTAGAATCGAATGAGAATTGGCAGGTCAGTGGGGCTATCGTCCGCTTCAAACTCGTAAAACGTGGCGAGTTTGTGTTTTTGACACAAATGTTCGATGGTAATATAGAGCTCAGATACAGATTCAACCAACTGTATATCTGTTTTGGGATTATATCGGCGTCTAGGGGTGGGATAATTGAGATGACTGTCGAAAACCCGTTGTCACGGTAATCCGTAAAGCCGAGCGAGTGCGTGTCGCGAGTGCCGTGGGTACCGCACCCCACGGCACTGGGGGTGGGGGTGGGGGCTGGAGGGTTGGAGGTTGGGGCATAGAGGGTGGGTTGGTGGGTTTGGAAAGAAATGGTTTTCCATTTTTTATCACGTCAATTTTGCAGGTACTTGTTTCATGTTACAATTTGAAAGTGTGTGTGTGGGGGTGGTCTTTAATGTATGATACATATATATGGGGAAATTTTCACACGTAGGATTTTTGAAGGGGGCCAGGGGTTGTCTCTTTCAAAGTGGTTTTTCGGTTTCTCACGTCAAAATATCCGGGGTATAACTGATCTGAACAACCAAACAATTGTTCACGTAAGAAAATTGGGTGGGCGGGTCTGACACCATAAAAGGGCAAATTTTCACACCCGATATCAATTTTTGTTCATGATGCCTCCTGGCTAAAAAGCATTATTTTTTTTCAGGATCCGATTCCACGGAAGGTACATCAACAGTTGAAGACATGTCGACACTGACAGGTACGTTTACATGCATATTTTATTTCAGAAAACGGTCACTAACATGAAGGGGCGTTCACACTATCGCGGAAAAAATCACACTGCTGCGCTGCGCTCACCGCATTGCATAAGGTCCCAATCACCGATCTTTCCAAAATAGAAAATTTAACTCTGGTAATTACTTGGAGTTGGAGCTTCTCTGATACCTCATTGGCTGCGCGTTGGAAAGGTCAGCAAACTGCCGTCAAAGCTCAACAAATTTGAACTTTGACCCAGCTCAAAACATTTCGTGCATCGCGATAGGCCGCGCACAAGCGGCAAACCAGTTTCTGTATTAGACTGGTTCCCGTCCACATATTCCACACAGGAGAATATAAGTATATTTTCGCAATAAGCGAACCAATCTATAGGGATCGGGAACCAATCTATTTCTGTATGTACAAACCAATGGCACAGGCGCTCGCAAAGCCATTTTCCGCGATAGTGTGAACGCCCCTTAAGAATTGCGCAATTTACATGTACTCATAGAGCACGATCACAATTGATCACACCGGGTGAACCAACTTTATACAGTGTCAAACTGATTTTATATCCGACTCCCGAAGCCGATTGAGCAGCCAGAATCGTATAGGGCGTATTCACTTGAGCCGAGGTCACATGTGTTGTTGCCAAGCAACGCAGGCTGGAGGTCATACAAACCCCCACGTGGATTTCTCTGTGCTGAATTTGTACGGCGAGTGCACGTCGGTACCATAGCATCGTTGGAAAGGGATGAATAATGTCCAACCAAATCGATTTGGCGAACTATGCGAGAAATTTAGAAACAGAACAGCAATCTGTACTGCCAACTAAACATACAGAAAATAGTTTCAGTTGTAAAAGACCTGGAAGAATCGGATATTTCCCGGCCAACGACATCAGAACGTGTGCACCCGTCATTAGTCGCATGTGCTGCTAGCTACGCCTGCTGTGTAGGCCGCGTGTGGCATCTTCCAGTTCAATTCTGAGTAATATTCTAAGAAAAAGTATGTTTTTCCTAGTCAAATCTTAATTTTCCCCTCAATTTCTTTCTTTTTTTCCTCCTAAATTTTCACTTATTAATGCTAATTAAATCATTTTTAATAACAAAAAAATAGTGATGTCCGGGTACTGAATTCTTACCCAGCTTATAATAGCGGGGACACGTCGTAGGCGCGCTACGGGCGCTATTCACACTCCATGTACGCTGAAGTACTGTACTCGGCGGCCCCATTAACATTTCCAAACTACGTCGTTTCGCCTTCTTCTCGGCAAATTTAACTTTTTCGGGCCAGGGATCCTGAAGTAGGACATATGATGGTCCCGATCAGCGCGAATGCTAGAATTGACAAGGTAGGCCTACTAGACCGGCAGCCCAGAGGGTTTTGGTTAAACGAACGAGGTACCAACAACCGAGGGCGGGAACATTTAGGAAGTGACCTAGTATTTGCGGATCTGGACGTCTGCCGGGGTCCCTCTGCTGCGTTTGACCCCTGGGGAACCCCAAAGGGGGCCAAAAATTGCGCTGGATCAAACATTCGAGGTACCACATGAAACTAGGTTTAGATGAAAGAGCACATCACACAGAGTACGGAATGGCCCTCGCCAGACAAAATTTCTGCTGCAAAAGTCCCGCCAGACGCCCGCCAAAATTTCATTCCATATAATAAATGCAAGATACAACGGCCGTCGACAAACGCGTCCATTTGTTTTGAACGGGTAGCTTTGACAGACGGCTGTTGTGTTTCATCCGCCGTAAATCTGGGAGCGCTGTGATTGACTATGTCGAGTGGAGGTCTCGGGTAGGCCTACTGGGTTGGCACAAAAAGTGGACACAGTATCCATGTACCAAAATAATAACTTTCTGAATTCAGCTTTTGTCCATTTGTTTGCGAATTCACTGAAGATCAGAAGAGGCAAGAACCGGGTGAGATTATGTACAGCGCAAGATTTTCTTGGTTGGTCACTATGGGTTATGTAGACAAAAATAGACATTAGTACCTGAATACTCAATGTACGTGTAATGAAGTGTAAATTAAAGTGACTAAACTATCATTTTCCACCGTCAAAAGTTGCATCGGCGAAACTGACCGACTCCTATAGGGCCTATCCAAAACGTTTCATCGAAATCAAGTTGGGCAAAAATGTTGATGTGGTTATCACAGCGTCGTTTCACTCTAAATTCCCAGTCCAAACCGCTTTCTGTAAAAGCGACGCGCGTCGAATTTACGCATAAAAATGCTAGTGTGTGAATCCACCCTCAGTGTTGATTATTGGCCGTCTGAACATGCCTATAAAATTAAATGAATTGGAGATGCACACTGATTTTTTTCACGTGTTCTGTATCAGTATGCAAATTTGACACGCGTTAGTTGACGAAAATGCGGGATGGAAGGAATTTGGAGTGCGGGATGGAAGGAATTACAAAAGTCATGTAGATGAATTGGATATGCACACTGAACTTTTTTTCATGCACACTGAACTTTATTCACGCGTTCTGCAAGCAAATTTGACGCGCGCTGCTTGAAGAAAATACGGCCAGGAATTTGGAGTGAAGGGACGCACAAGAAGAATGTCCTGTTATTCTGGGATTTTCGGCGAGTCGGATCACACCAAATTCTCTGTGTGTAGGATTTTGTCGAGGTGACGTACGCGTGTCCAATTTACCCGCTTTTAAAGCCCTGCGCACTCTTTTGCGATTTACCGGCCTATCGGCCCATTTACCGGAAAGGTTTGCGCTGAAACTTCGGGCCGGTCTAACCGTACATGAACGACCGGGGCAAATCAAACTCGTTTGTTAGATTGTTCTGCATCATCCGATGGTTTGGTAAGAATCTGGTTTTTGGCCGGTAAATCGCAAATGTAAATCATAAATCGGCCATGTGGAGGGAAATGAGGCACTGAAACCACAGAATTTACAGAATAGTAAAATTTACAGAATAGTAAATACACATCACATACGTTTTTGGCTGGCGGGCCATTTTTGCAAAATTAAGCAAATACATCCTGTGCTAAGCAAAATTTTGAATGTGCTAAACAGCGCCGTGAAATTGGCTCCCATGGAACTCACATTATACATATACGCGTCAATACAGCGCTCTCAGTGAAACACAACACAACGCTGGATGAAACACAACAGCCGTCTGTCAAAGCTACCCGTTCAAAACAAATGGACGCGTTTGTCGACGGCCGTTGTATCTTGCAATTATATGGAATGAAATTTTGGCGGGCGTCTGGCGGGACTTTTGCAGCAGAAATTTCGTCTGGCGAGGGCCATTCCGTACTCTGTGTGATGTGCTCTTTCATCTAAACCTAGTTTCATGTGGTACCTCGAATGTTTGATCCAGCACAATTTTTGGCCCCCTTTGGGGGTCTCCAGGGGTCAAACGCAGCAGAGGGACCCCGGCAGACGCCCAGATCCGCAAATACTAGGTCACTTCCTAAATGTTCCCGCCCTCGGTTTTTGGTACCTCGTTCGTTTAACCAAAACCCTCTGGGCTGCCGGTCTATACAGTAATTCAGCATTTTCAACTTTATTTTTGATGAAATTCTCCAAATACGCCATAGGGTTACACACACAACGGAGCAAGTGTGCGCGTTGCTTGTCCTCCAGCAGAAATCCAGGTCATCGAGTTTGACCTTTAGATCCATGTGCATGCGCCCTATAGGCCTGCTGGCCGAGTCCAGGCTAATATCTCTCGAGGAATATACGAACAAACTATAACCTTTGACCTTGATTTGCAAAAATGCGTATTTGTCAAAATGCGTAATTTTTTTTTATTTGTGAGCTAAAGATGTAAGGAACATTTCCAGAAAGATTTGGGATGGGCACTCTTACAGTTTTTGAGTTACGATAATTTAAACATTAAATAACATGTAAATTCCATGTAAAAAACGTGTAACTGTGTATGTACATGTGCTGTATGTGTCATATTTCCACTGAGACGGCCTATTTCAACTTTTATAATGCAAAATATGCGACACGCAGCCCCACGAACGTAGCGAACACGCTGAGATCCTGCTTCTATGTGGGTCTTTCCACAGTAATGGGGTCTTTAGTTTATCTCAGAATTAAAGAAATGTCCTGTTTTGTTCTCAGGAGATTGCTGCCACAACATACATTTTTGAAAACCCCGTGCACAAATTTTCCTATTACGTATGTAACGTGGACAGACTATTTTGTGACATTTTTTCCGTCTTTTTTACATGCGTAATAGGAAAATTTGTGCACGGGGTTTTCACAAATGTATGTTGTAGGACTATTTTTGTTACTCCTTGGTGAAAAGGTTATTTCCTCAGTTTAGCTTGATGATTAAAAGATGAAATTAAGACATTTGAAGTGAACTGGGACCTAAGATCTTGAATGTTACAGAAATGTACCCCATTACAGTGGAAAGACCCATGCACAAACG
Organism: Henricia sp. BOLD:AAB3569; assembly: GCA_037783545.1. NCBI lineage: Eukaryota > Metazoa > Echinodermata > Asteroidea > Spinulosida > Echinasteridae > Henricia > Henricia sp. BOLD:AAB3569. Next base: position 301,632 of record JBBELK010000161.1, on the reverse strand, counting down.
ACATTTGACCAATGACGTCACAAAGCTCCATCGGCTAACCCCGAACTGACTTATTGACATAATGGGAAAAATACTATGAAATTTCCTATTTGACTCCCGAAGCCGATGTGCAGCCAGAATCGTGTAGGACTACTGGCTGACTCCAGGGTAATATGTCTCTCGAGGAATATACGAACAAAATATACAAAAGGTTATCGGTTTAAAGCAGCATTGGGAATTTATTATCGGATGATAAACCCTTTTTTCAGGATCTACGGGAGTTGAAGCAACAGCCGCAAACAGGTCGACACTGGCAGGTACGTTTTGCATGCATATTTAAGAAAACACAGGGGCATCTTGAGAAAAACAAAACCAAATTGATATCGGGTTGGACAATTTGTCATATGGTGTCAAATGTTCTTACGTGAACATAATTTTGGTTGTTCAGTTCAGTTAGACCCCCTGAATATTTTGATGTGATAAACCAACAAAAATACCCAATTTGAAAGAGACAACTCCTACTAGTCTTTGACCCCCATCCCCCACCCCGTCGGAAAATCGTATACGTTAGAGAATTTGCCCATCTGTATATGTAGAGGCCTACTACATTAAAGACAACACCCTTTCTAATTTTAACATGAAAAATTGTTGAAGTTAGACCAGGAAAACCATTTTCGAAAACTCACCTACCATCTATACCCCCCCCCCACCCCCTTCCCCCCCCCACCACACCTCGACCACCCCCCCCCCCCCCCACACCCACCCAGTCCCCCGCCCAAAAAGACATATCAAACTGGTGCAAAGAAGCCTTCTATATATGCGTAACCAGACTGCACTCGATTCAACATTACATTTTACAAATTTCCCCCTTCCGCCTAAGGCGGGGACTTGGTCACTTTTAGGGATTTTGTCACATAAATTTGCCCCAGGGTGCGGATTTTGTCACTTGTTATAATTGACATCGGAGAGAGAATTGACAGGTGCAAGGGGACGATTCTTCAGATTGTGCTATGTCTAGTGTGGAGGACTGAAAGTGGGGGCCCACAGAAAGGGCCTCTGAAGCGAAAAGGTCTCACATCTGGTACCAACTACCTCCCTAAATGCCCTTTAGTGAAAGAGTTTATTGGAGCCCTTGCATGTATAGGGTGCATCGGGCCACTTGTCCCTTTGGCTCCTATGGTCTTCTACCCATTTTTCACTTTTCCCTGGTTGAATTTTCTTTCAGCAAGGCCTTAGACCCCCATTTCTTTCAACGAGCCAATTTTTTTTGTTCTAGCGAGGCCGTAGATCCCCCATTTTTCCGCCATAAAAACTGGATTTATTTTCAAAATGTTCGGCAGGCAGACCCACCCACCTCCCACCTGATATCAAACCTTTTTCTCTAATGCCCCCTGGGTCTGAAACGGGTCCTTTTCATTTAAAAATAGCATATTTGGGCAAATTGGGTTACCATTGACGCGGTTTGATGTTCTTTAACTGTTTCTGAGAATTCTCCACACCGTATAGACAAATTAAGTCTGATTTTGTTCAAGTGTGGCCACCCAAAGGTCACATGTTATTAAACTGTCCACTGATTGGCTGTCGTCTGTCCAGCAGATAAGTTCGATCATGTCTGACGATATCTGACAGTGTTTGATGCACAGTGTAGGCATGCCATTGTGATGTGCAAATAATGTTTATACTTTAATGGTATTATCTCATATCGGCCCCGATTTAACACCAAATCAAACAATGTGATGTCAGAACTGGGTTTTATTATGGGATGGCTGCAGTCAACTACACGCCCACTTCAAGTATTTTGGTCTGAGTAAACATTACAAAATTCCGGTGGCCTGTCCAACCTGTTTTCTTCTGTTTCTCTGTCCTGAACGTCTTCCGAGACGGAAGAAAGCAGACTTGACAGACCACCAGTCCAGAGGGTGTGCAGCACGCCGCGCACCACATACCAAACACGGGAATGGGCAAGTCTAGGCAAGGGGCAAACACGGCCGTAAAACACGGGCGTTTTTCACAGGGTTGCCGATGTCTAAAATACAAAGTATATGATGTTTTGTCGTTAAAATAAAGTAAATGCTTTAAAATTCGTTCAAATTTGCTGAGAACCACGGACTGTATATCTTTAAAGCAATATTGATTATTTTTGTTTAAAAAACTCTTTTAGGACCCACAGGAGGAGCAGCAACAGTTGCACAAAGGTCGGCACTGATGACAGGTACGTCTGCATTATTTTTTATTTCAGAATACGGTCACTTAAAGGGCTCATGACATGCTAAACAACTCTGTGCCTAATCTTTGCTTCATATGACGGATAACTTGTTTAGCAAGACATACTATTGTTCGGTTGGATGTAAAATCAATAAAAGGTGGCCTTTTTTTAACTTTGAAGATTACATTGCAATACATCACAGACAGAGGGCGCTGTTTGGAGTGCATCACTTAAGTAAGACAGAAGGGAAAAGTTAGGAAAAAAACATAAGACTTCAAGTTGGACTTGATGCAAATTGCTTCAGTTTTCTCCCCCAGTTTTGTCATGGCTTACAACAGGCAACATGGAAAACAAACTCAAACAGCCATGGATTACAAAAGTTCCAGGAAGTTTGAGAAAAAAAGTTGAATCTTTTGTGCACAGTTGAATGTGATTTTGCTGTGTTTGCGTCTTGTGACATCATGACCTTGGTCATGAATATGCATTTTTTCATTAGCATAAAAACTAAAAAGCTTCAAATAGGATTTTTATGACTGTAACTGAGTAGAGTGGTTTTAAAGCATAGATTTCATTGTTACAAATCCCAAATCATGGGCCCTTTAAAGGGCCCTGAAATGCTAAATAACTTGCAGTTTTGGCGTAATATGAAGGATTTTGATGCCCCATGAATAAAATGAATGGCGGTGCAGTTTAGAAAGTTGTATACTATGCTGTTGTTACTACGTGGTGCACGCCATCGCCTAGCTAGTCTGGTCGCTTTATGCCATTCTTTCCTACGGTTAACACGGTATTGATTCTGTACTTCACACCTGCCGCGTGCACCACATGGCAACAAAAGTTTAGTCTGGTCATCTGGATACCAAGTGTGCATGCGAAAGGAAGTACATTAATACACCAGACGTTATTCGTGCGAAACGCGCAAAAATATAATTGGTTGCTAAAATCACATTTTTTATAATATGACCCCGTTCTCACTAGAGAAATCGCTTCGTTCGACGAGCCGCCAGGCGAGGGCATTATCAGTGCCCAGGACCCCTAGCTGGTTTTAAACGGGTTGTTTAAGATTGGCCAAACCTACTTTTAATCCCATTCATAAATACCTTTTCGTGTAAATCGGTAAAATTCACCAAAATTAGCTCGTCGTTTTACCATATTTTGCATTCACTTTCCTATGCCTACAGTCTAGTGTCAACACGGCGTTCGTACAACTGCGAGCTGTGCGTGATGTTGTTTTTGTTCGATCGCGCGCGTTACGAGTAACGCAGGCGCGTTGCTCGCGCACGCACACGACATGGATATTAGTGCACAATTTGCTTTCAGGCGCGTGCAGTTTCTTTGTGCATGTGCGTTTTCCATATACGCGCTGACTACGGCACAAACGCGGGACAGCCAGCCGGGCATTATCACTATTCTTTATCGCTAATTTAAGACTGCCCATGTGACGTGCTTTCAGCCAATAGGGATGCGTAAACTGTCCAAGGTATTTATGAATCACTGTTAGTTAATGAAGCGTGCGTTCATAAATCACGAATATCGAACGAAGAGCGACCGCTAACCAAGATCGAATGAAGCCGTGGGAGGTCGTACATATGCGTCGCGCATCAAGCGCTGAGCTTCAAGCGTCTAGACGCGCTGTGTGGTTTTCCAGCGGCGCGTCAAAAACAACGCTTGCTAGGTGCTCGACGCACAGCGCGCTTGTGAAACAGGCCCGCCAAATCGCTTCGTCGAATGAAGCGATATCTTCGTCGAATGAAGCTATTTCCTTCATCGAATGAAGCGATATCTTTGTCGAATGAAGCGATATCTTTGTCGAATGAAGCGATTCTAATCATCGTCGAATGAAAAGGCGTGCGTTCACATCAGGAAAACTCATCGTCGAATCATCGTCGAACGAAGCGATTTCTCTAGTGAGAACGGGTCATCTGTAGCAGTATGATAATTTTGAATTTTTTTTTCGTTTTCTCCCCCCCCCCCCCCCCCCCCCCCCCCCCACCCCCCTTTACATTACAGCAGCTGGTACCTTAGTTGGAGCGATAGCTGCAATTCTTCTGGGTGGACCAAACTAAATAAATCTCCATTTTTGATTGTGTGACCCGGTCTGGGAAAAAAATAGTATAAGTCAAGCAGGCTAGGTCGAGTTTTCGCGACCATAAGTAGAAATCTGTGGCGGATCAACGCTCATTAGAATACCAAAACAAAATGGAAATTCCAGGCGGAGCACGGACATTCCATGCGGTATCTGGGGACTGCCAGGAATTTCCATTGTGTTTTTGTATTTTAATGAGTGTTGATCCGCCACAGATTTCTACTTATGGTCGCAAAAACTCGACCTAGCCTGCGCGACTTATCTAACTTGTTTTCTAGAGCGGGGCCATATAGTTATATATAGTAAACTAGAGTGTGCACTGGCTATTCAAGCCACGTGTGTGGACCGTGCCAATGCGGGCGGCGCCATGTTTGCTTAACGCTGAGTGCAAAGTGGGCAACCGTTGCCCGCCGAGCACCCATAGCGTTAAGCCAAAATGGCGCCGTCCATATCGGCACATCAAGTATTGGGAGTGCGCACTTTAGTTTACTATTAAACTATATGAGCGGGGCACACATACACACCCGCAACAATGACGTCACTGTTTGCTTGGCTTGTATTTCTGTTCTGCTCTGACTCATTTTAAGCTTCGCCATATTAATTTGAGAAATAAGATTTAAAACGTTTTAGTAGATTGCTTAGTTAAAACGCATGTAAATATTCAAAACACAGGGAGGGGTGGGGAAACAATTGATAAGTGCATTATTTTTGGCTAAAACAATTGCTGACTTGCTCAACAACTGGAAAAATATCTCCCACACCATGAACAACATTTGTTGCCGTGGTAACTATAAATATCAATACCATGTTGGAAGATTCAACGTCTACTGACATGCAAATGTTTTATTGTCTAAAAACATCAAGCTATACACATTTTATACGTATATGTAAACATATTGAATACAACAGTGCTTATAAGTCAAACTTGCAAAAACATAATTAATTTCTATTTTTATTGTAAATATTTAAAGAACGTTTATAGCAAAATAAGTAAATCATGGTTACTTCGGAAACGTGAAAACTACTGCTCTCTCGATGTTGGATGTTTGGGACTACCCCTACCAGTTTCACCTGTGGAGATTGTCCCAATCTTCCAAAATCTTTAGACCAGAGGTTTTCACTACTTGCCCTCAAACCATGTTCTACTTTGTCATGTTTGTAGAGGAGTATATGCATGCACGGATGTGTAGATCAGTGTAACCGGTCGCCGGCTGCAAAACAATGATGCACTCATAAGCCCAATTCATACTCGCTCGGCAACCTACATGCGGAACGGATATTTTGTCCGTCGCAGTCGCGGCGAGTAGGGTCAAACAAGTTCAACAGTGCGCGGTCAGTCCGCATCTGAGCGCACGGGTCGTTTCCACCAAACGCGCATACAAAGTGCGCCGCAGAGCCCGTTTATACCTCGGCGACTACTATGCGCAAAGCGGATTTGTATGATCGCGTGAAAACTCTGCGGCGACTACAGTCGGCGAGTGTGCGGCGAGTGAGTTCGGCGGAGAAGTATGAACCTAGCTATACAGTATACATGATTGGTATCTCGAAAATCAGAAATGTTCACAGATTTACGCCTAACTTACGCAATATAAACAAGATGACCGTAGAAAACTTCCCCTGGAATTGTTTTGTCTAAAGTGCCATAGTCTTTGAGAAATGAGTAAAACAATTAGTTTTCGTCTCACGGAGACGAAAATTAAATTCGCCCCAAAACCATTTCGCTCAAGTGCCATTTCGCCCCCAAACCGCTCCGCTTGAGTACCATTTCGCCCCAAATCACTTTGTCCAAATACTACATCGCCCAAATGCCACTTCGCCCCAAAACCACTTCGCGCACAGGCCGTGGTTTAGGGCGAAATTGTCAGGGCGAAGTGGTTTTGGGGCGAAACCCTTTTTTTACCGTTTCCTCAAAAGTTAGACGAAGTACGGAGCTGGTTTTTGCTCAGGTTGGTTTTAATCATGCACATCTTCAATAACACAGGGGGATAAAACTATTTGCAACAGTTTACCAATCATGTATACTATCTTTAAACATACGTTTAAAACCGGCTATAGGGCCCTTACTGATTGTTTAAGACTGTCAACCTCACTTTTATTCCCATTCATATATAAATACCTTTTTGTGTTAATCAGTCAAACTTACCAAACTAATTCGATAATCCTGTCGTTTTGCCCGGTTTTGCATCACTTTCGTACATACGTGTGGCATCGCGTTCGTTCAAACTCTGTGCGTCGAGTTGTTTTTGTTCGATGCGCGCGTTACGCGTAATCCAGGCGTGTTGCACGCGCACCCACACGACTGGGTACTTGTCACAGTGCACATTTTGCTTTTGGGAGCGTGCAGTTCCTGCATGTGTGCGTGTGCGTGTTCCATACGCGCTGAATAGGGCGCGGGCGCATGCCGGGGTAAAAAGTGTTTAAGGGCGTGTTTGTTTCACGACAGATCCAAATCCAGATCCCGAGTTTAATACCGCGCAGAAACAAACGAAACTGCTCTCAACTAGGAATTCAAGTCACTTGAATTGGATCTGCGCAGATCTGAATCTGGATCCGTCCGAAACAAACTCGCCCTAAGACTGGCCGGTCTATAAAAGAATGGAAACGCGACGTGCTCTCAGCCAGTGAGGCATCCTCTTGCAACAGTGCCCCTTTAACGCACTCCCCAAAGGCGGATACACACTCGCGGAAAAATCACACTTTCGCGCTGCGGTCACCGCATTGCATGCTGAGCCCCCAATCGCCGATCTTTCCAAAATAGAAAAATTCCAGTTCTGGTATCTTGGGGCTTCTCTGATACATCATTGGCTGCGCGTTGGAAAGGTCAGCGCACCGCGGTCAAAGTTCAACAAATTTGAACTTTGACCCAGCTCAAAACGTTTTGCGCGTCGCGATAGGCCGCGCACAAGCGGCAAACCAGTTTGTGTACAAACTAATGGAACAGTGTGATTTTTCCGCGATAGTGTGTATCCGCCTTAACTCCTGCGTACAGTGGCCCTGTTGAAACAGGCTCCATTTCGCGGTGGGACAAGCGACAGAAATCTTGTCGCCTCTGCTGGACCAATCGGGACGCTTGGCAGTGCATTGCAGCATGATTGCAGGCATTCAAATGTAACGCGCGCAGATTGTAAACACCGTGCATGCATGTGATACATGTACTCGGTAATGCTGGCCGTTGTCCGCGTCGGCGATTGGCTGCTATTTAAAGCATACTGGGGAATCCGTTCCATTACATTCGTCAGCATGCATCCCTGTTATTAATTTTAAAAACTGCGGAGTAAATTAAGATCGTCGTTTGAAAGTTTAGTAGGAATGGGACAGTCATAAGGAACGGAACCCAATACAATTTCTGTAAAGTATAGAAATCGTTTCTATTCGGCATAACATACCGAATTGATTATATTACATTAAAATGACTCGGGCGTGAGTTGGCTCAAGACAACAGCCGGCTCACTCCACAGATTTGCGTGGATTTCCTCAGGGTATTGTTACGTCGCTTTGCAGAGTGGAAATTCTTTGAGATCTCAGGATGGCAGTGAGGATGCGTAAACTGTAAAATGCATTATAAATAAAATTGTGGCGTGATGTTTATTTGACCATGGATGATGTTGACGTAAGAAATGGCCTCCTGGTACAGTAATGGGAGTACAAACATGTCATGTTTGCTTAATTTCTTTGTCTGGTGGAAAATGGTAAATTCTGTCGCCTCTTTTCTGGATATTTAAGTCGGGGTCCGGATTGGGATGGGTATATAACATGCATGGATCTCACAGTCGGAGTCAAATATGTGCTCTTACTGTTTCTCTCTCTTTTTTGACAAGATATCAAGTAAGTATTTTTGGACCTGGGGCGGATTGCAATAAAATCGACTTAGCCACTGGTCTAAGACCGGTCTTTTATAGCCGGCTATCCAACTTAGCCAGTCTCGGCTTATACGCTGGTTTAGCCCATTGCAATAAACCAGTCTATAGGCCTAACTGAAGTACGGCTGCGCCAGCAGAAAACGCACATCTTAACGGAAAGTGAAGCAGCCGACTATCCTTGCGTAATTTCAAGCCAAACAAACGGCCTTATGAAGACGCGTGTGTTGTGCAGTTTTTGCAGAGAAACTGACCGTGAAAATTATCAAATACATCGTAGCACTAAAAAGGGCTCTATAATGGGCACAATGTGCGTTTTGTTCGTCTTTTTTCATGCAAACTTACGAGATGTAGCGCGGTTTTCACAAATTATAGCCTGCTCGCCGCGGGCTTAAATTTTAGACAACGATATTGCAAGCAGGCTATATTTATAGACCGGTCTTAGTAGAAGCCGCGTTAGCCGGCTAATCCTATAACCTAGCTGGTCTTAGTCAGCAAATTGCAATCCACCCCTGGACTTGTTTTTCTTAATTCCTTTAGCTTTTTTTTATTTTGTGTTTTGCACGATTCGGATTCGTCGTAACTCGCTATAGACCGTATCGAATAGCCGCCATTTCGTGGGGCAGTTTCTTTGTTCCGTGAGGACATGCATGGTTGCACATATTGTGCTTCTATGTTGAACAAAAGGTGCCCCTCGAAATGGCGGCTATTCGATACGGTCTATAGTAAATTAAACAGGAGCACGTCCAGATCACATTTTAAGCAACCCATTTTTCCCATGGGTGTTGAGATTTTGATATCATATCATTTGTCATATTTTTCTCATTGCCATTCTGAAATGTTGCGCTCTCAATCCGCATATATCCAGGAATATCGTAAACAAAACTATACGGATGTTTTGTAAACTGATTTATCCGGTTCCATAAGCAGTGCAGTGATTCCGTCAACTTTGGCTCCCACATCCAAATCCGAGATTACAAATTCCCTGTTTATATACTTACCATGGATAGTATCTTGGGGAGGTATTCATATGATTGTTAGGTTAGAACGAAATCCATTTTCTGGAAAATCTGGACATGCTCCTTAAAGGCCTGTAGATTATTTTGAGCGATTCTGCAAATAAAACCATTATAAATCAAAAGAAAGACATCAACAAACTCATCCGAAGAAATTTCAGCTTTGTCAAATGTACCACGTTTAAAAAACCCATTAAATCCATATGCGTTTTCCTGGTCTTGGCGGGCTGTTTCAAATATTCGTTCTCATTTGATCGGGTACTATGTGGCTTGCGTCATGCACTCTGTGGCGCACATCATTTACTGCGTGTGCGCGCGATCCATAAAAATGCATCGCGTTGGAACACGCACACGCAGTACACAGCGCCCATGCATTTTGGACCGCGTAGACTAGAGATGCGAACCAAAAATAAGTAAATCGTTTGCAAACGATCTAAATAATTTCATCTTTACGGATTATTTTCCTGGTAAAATGATATTATTTTGAGCGGAAACCTTTCATTGGGTAGTTGCTATCATTTCAATCTTTACTTTCAGACCTTTCCCCTGTAAACTTGTCGATTACTTTTTGGGGTCAATGCAAATGATACATGCACTGGGCCTTTAAAGGCAAGGCTCGTCAGCAGTGCACGCGCGCCAAATTCGTGCCACGAAATACGCAGCTCCATAGAAAAGGCATGGCACGAATTTGGCGTGCGCGCATTGCTGACAAGCCTGTGCCTTTAGGTCAAATGCTTGGAATTCCACCGCGAATCCCACGCTTGGAGAATATATTGGTCGTAATCTGAGTTTATACTGTAGATTTAAAGATATACAGTCCGTGGTTCTCAGCAAATGCTTGGGATCTTTGAAGTGCGTTACCGTTACCTAACACACTGGACCAACGGCTTTACATCCCTTCCGAAGGATGGAGCAAGTGTGATTGAATGCCTTGCTTCGAACCCGCAACCCCAAGTTTTCACCTATGATTGCGAGTCGCGGTACCCCCACTTTGTCGCATTTATTCTCGAAGATAAATGATAGATTGGTGGATTATATTTTCAAGAAACTCCAAAAAAAGGCGTCACGTAAAATAGCGAAAAATTGGGGAAATATACTAACAAACATTGACAATGCACATTACAATTTTTTGAAATATGTATTTAAGAACAAATTGGTATACATTTGTGGCAGTCGGAATTAAACAGTCAAGGACGTGTGAACCACAGATATCTATTAACAACAAGATAGGAAACGACAGTGTTATTGAATGGCACATCATCGTAACCGGCTTGGGGCGGTTCCGAACGAGTGCGCGTGCGTAATATTAAATATTTATGTAATTTATGTTTGATCTCATGACGTCAAAATTAACATACCTGGAAAAAAAAATGTTAAACGACCATCTTGTTTTTGACCAGTGTGGCGCAAATTCCGGGATTATTATGCTGAAAATATACTTTAAACTTGTAATCATGGAGCTATAAAGGTGATGTAGTTTGTATATTGTATCTAATTGAAGCAATGTCTTGACAGAATAGAATCTGCCACGATATTGCAAGGTTTATTTAAGACAATTTCGACCGTCGTCGCGACGGTATGGACTCGTTACCGCATACTACATAGCGGACGGAGTCCGGGATATTAAGTTCCAAAAACATGGCACAAACTTTATAAGAAAGATTTTCAAATTGTCTACCTTGTGCTGGAAGACGATGTGCAAACAAGGTTCCGTGTGTCCTAATCTCTGGCATTGACGGGTTTAGAAATACCCTACACTTCACCAAACTGCTTAATCCGGAGGAAAATGGCAAAAAAGTCACGCTAAATTGTGCATAGAAATACCAATATACGTATACAGTTATAGCAACCAAGTTCGTTCATCCTTCTAGTGTACGCGTACGCGTGCCAATACAGCGCGCACGTCGCGAATGGGGCTTTGCGTACACTACCCCTAATCGCGTGTGCGCATCGCGCGTATCCAAACTTGACGCGACGCGAGTCACGCGACAGCAGCTTTCATCTGTGCGCATGCGCGAAAACCCATGTAGAAGTGCCAAAAATCATGCAAATTACGGTGCCCAAAATCATGCAAATGAGGTGGCCTAAACCACGCAAATATGGAAATACTTATGCAAATGTGCCCAAAAGTATGTAAATGAGGGTATGCTAATGAGACGGCGCGGTTATGCTTGTACGGCCTCCGTTTCCTATCTTGTTGTTAATAGATATCTGTGGTGTGAACTCACCTGCATGGGCATAAATTAAACTCGAAATGGAATATTTTTCAAGTCGTCAAGCTTCAAGAACTGCGGTCATATTGGTCATCTTGCTCCTATCCGTGCTACACATGGCGTCAGCGCAAGGTAAGCATACAGGACTTAATAATATTTTAGACAATTTGAAAATCATAGCAATAATTGCCTGGCGTTATCGTTGAAATTGTTCGTACTGTAAAAGTTTGCACATTGCATAGTTCCGACCTGTCAATCAACCCACAAATACAAGGTTGAATGTTGTCACCTCGGCAGTTTATTTGACCATGGATTATGTTGACGTAAGAAATGGCTTCCTGGTACAGTAATGGGAGTAAAAACATGTCATGTTTGCTTAATTTCTTTGTCTGGTGGGAAATGGTAAATTCTGTCGCCCCTTTTCTGGATATTTAAGTCATGGTCCGGATTGGGATGGGTATAACATGCATGGATCTCACAGTCGGAGTCAAATATGTGCTCTTACTGTTTCTCTCTCTTTTTTGACAAGATATCAAGTAAGTATTTTTGGACCTGGGGCGGATTGCAATAAAATCGACTTAGCCACTGGTCTAAGACCTAACGCGGCTTCTACTAAGACCGGTCTATAAATATAGCCTGCTTGCAATATCGTTGTCTAAAATTTAAGCCCGCGGCGAGCAGGCTATAATTTGTGAAAACCGCGCTACATCTCGTAATTTTGCATGAAAAAAGACGAACAAAACGCACATTGTGCCCATGCCGGCTAATCCTATAACCTAGCTGGTCTTAGACAGCAAATTGCAATCCGCCCCTGGACTTGTTTTTCTTAATTCCTTTAGCTTTTTTTTATTTTGTGTTTTGCACGATTCGGATTTGTCGTAACTCGCTATAGACCGTATCGAATAGCCGCCATTTCGTGGGGCAGTTTCTTTGTTCCGTGAGGACACGCATGGTTGCACATATTGTGCTTCTATGTTGAACAAAAGGTGCCCCTCGAAATGGCGGCTATTCGATACGGTCTATAGTAAATTAAACAGGAGCGCGTCCAGATCACATTTTAAGCAACCCATTTTTCCCATGGGTGTTGAGATTTTGATATCATATCATTTGTCATATTTTTCTCATTGCCATTCTGAAATTTCGCGCTCTCAATCCACATATATCCAGGAATATCGTAAACAAAACTATACGGATGTTTTGTAAACTGATTTATCCGGTTCCATAAGCAGTGCAGTGATTCCGTCAACTTTGGCTCCCACATCCAAATCCGAGATTACAAATTCCCTGTTTACTTACCATGGATAGTATCTTGGGGAGGTATTCATATGATTGTATAGGTTAGAACGAAATCCATTTTCTGGAAAATCTGGACATGCTCCTTAAAGGCCTGTAGATGATTTTGAGCGATTCTGCGAATAAAACCATTATAAATCAAAAGAAAGACATCAACAAACTCATCCGAAGAAATTTCAGCTTTGTCAAATGTACCACGTTTAAAAAACCATGAAAATCCATATGCGTTTTCCTGGTCTTGGCGGGCTGTTTCAAATATTCGTTCTCATTTGATCGGGTACTATGTGGCTTGCGTCATGCACTCTGTGGCGCACATCATATACTGCGTGTGCGCGCGATCCATAAAAATGCATCGCGTTGGAACACGCACACGCAGTACACAGCGCCCATGCATTTTGGACCGCGTAGACTAGAGATGCGAACCAAAAATAAGTAAATCGTTTGCAAACGATCTAAATAATTTCATCTTTACGGATTATTTTCCTGGTAAAATGATATCATTTTGAGCGGAAACCTTTCATTGGGTAGTTGCTATCATTTCAATCTTTACTTTCAGACCTTTCCCCTGTAAACTCGTCGATTACTTTTTGGGGTCATTTCAAATGATACACTGGCCTTTAAAGGCAAGGCTCGTCAACAGTGCACGCGCGCCAAATTCGTGCCACGAAATACGCAGTTCCATAGAAAAGGCATGGCACGAATTTGGCGTGCGCGCATTGCTGACAAGCCTGTGCCTTTAGGTCAAATGCTTGGAATTCCACCGCGAATCCCACGCTTGTAGAATATATTGGTTGTAATCTGAGTTTATACTGTAGATTTAAAGATATACAGTCCGTGGTTCTCAGCAAATGCTTGGGATCTTTAAAGTGCGTTACCGTTACCTAACACACTGGACCAACGGCTTTACATCCCTTCCGAAGGATGGAGCAAGTGTGGTTGAATGCCTTGCTTCGAACCCGCAACCCCAAGTTTTCACCTATGATTGCGAGTCGCGGTACCCCCACTTTGTCGCATTTATTCTCGAAGATAAATGATAGATTGGTGGATTATATTTTCAAGAAACTCCAAAAAAAGGCGTCACGTAAAATAGCGAAAAATTGGGGAAATATACTAACAAACATTGACAATGCACATTACAATTTTTTGAAATATGTATTTAAGAACAAATTGGTATACATTTGTGGCAGTCGGAATTAAACAGTCAAGGACGTGTGAACTCACCTGCATGGGCATAAATTAAACTCGAAATGGAATATTTTTCAAGTCGTCAAGCTTCAAGAACTGCGGTCATATTGGTCATCTTGCTCCTATCCGTGCTACACATGGCGTCAGCGCAAGGTAAGCATACAGGACTAAATAATATTTTAGAAAATTTAAAAATCATAGCAATAATTGCTTGGCGTTATTGTTGAAATCGTTCGTACTGTAAAAGTTTGCACATTGCATAGTTCCGACCTGTCAATCAACCGAACCCGCCGACCAATCACAACGAGCTAGCAGACATCACCCACATAGGTCAAAGTGCACTGTACGCTAACAGCAACAACATCAGGCGATGTTCTGCCCCATACAATTTCTACAGTGTATGCGATGAGCCGTGTGAATTTTTGGTTTCAAGGCCGGTCGTTTCGTTGCTCTAAGGTACGAAAGCACGTATTTCATGATATGACATCCCTGTATTACTAGCCTTTACTTACTCGATGCACATATACCTTTGAGTTTTCTCCAATGAATCTGTGATTTCCGTTGAAAGTACCATTGCTTTGTGCATTGTGTGTCGCCATTTTGACGATAGCGTGTGAGCCATAGCAACAATATCCAAGGGGGCGGGGCTAACTAGGCAAACTCGGAACTATGCATTATGCATTTGATTGGTTAATAATTATGGTAGACTACGTCATCGTGTTTACAAAATGGCGATGGTCTGTGATGGTACACGTGCGTTTGTTCACTGAAAACGTGTAGGGCCTACATACTTTTGTGCATGGTTTCGTGTTTATTGGACTATACGGCCCTGCACTCCATGCATATGGAGGAAGAAACAAACACGTAATTAACATCCGATCCAAATCTGTATGGGCTTTCGAAGCAGATAAAGTGAGATAGCTTTGCTATTTAAAACGGCTTTAATAGTTATCTCGTTTAAACATGATGGAACGAGTCGATTAAACGAGATAGTCCGGAAAAACTACCATACACCTGTCCTCCGCCAGTTGCATGAGATGCCATGCAGTGATGCAGTAAGTTTATGGCACATGACACAAAAAAACACCGAAATGTTTTCAAAGGAACACTTGATATTTGTTTATAACTAAAATCACGTTTCCTAAACAAATGTTACCCTTTTTGATAGCTAAGATAATCTCAGCTCTTCCTTTATAATTTTTCATTGGGATGTGGTCTTTTCTCACATCCCAATGAAAAATTATAAAGGAAGAGCTGAGATTATCTTAGCTACTTTTTGAGGCATTATCATGTCATATTAATTAGGAAAAATTAGTGGCGAGGGTGTACGATACATGTATTCATACCGATCGTCCAAATCGTTTAAACTACACAGCCAGGTAACTTAAGTCGTTTAAACGAGCTAAACAATATATTTTAAAGTATAGTAACACACGTAGAAAAGCTTGCTGAACATACTGAATAAACCAAATTTATTTTTAAAATATGCTTAAATTCAGTATAATAAATATTATTTGCACAATTTGATTGAACCTAGCTGCAGCTCGGCCACAGGGAGTCACAATCCAGTTTCTGGGATCGTTAATCATCGAGTATAAATGGCAGGCCGCAGTGGGTGACTTTGATAACTACCTAGCCGTGTTTTACGGTCCTCGCAACATTGAAGTAGGTAGTGTTGCAATCCCCAAAACTGCGACGTCATACCGATACCGAGTGGGTACCTATCCTAACGTGCAGGGGTACACATTCCACACGGTGAAAGGCACTACCAGAAGTGCAACAGCCGACTTGGTTGCCCTTCCTAGCGTTACCTACAATTTTCGTAAGTCGTTTTGGTTTATTTTTATAATTGGGACAAGCCGGGCGGGGGTTTGGGGCATATCTTAAATGATCTCTGGGAGGGGTAGTCAATGAAGGGTTTATCCCTATGTAGGGCTTGCAATAAAGCTCATATAGCCAATCCCAATAAGTGGGTAACAGCTAGCTAAGATAATCTCAGCTCTTGCTTTATCATTTTTCATTGGGATGTGGTCTTTTCACCAGTAGAGCTGAGAAAAAATAAGAACATGAACATGCTATCACAAAACAAATGTGTCATTTTCTCACCGTGACACACTAATTCCCCCTAAAACTCACCCAAACCTTGTCAGGCATAACCACTACGCAGGTCCTTGAGGGAAATTACCAGCCACGATGAATATTTTGCCAACAATTCCAGTGAAACAAACCGGTATGCTCACAGCCTAGCCATTGTCTGGTTGTCATGTTGTGTTTAAAAAGTATATCTGCCTAGTCTGTGTACAAAGGAATACCAATGCGCATTGGTTACCAGACTTGACCTAAACGTCTGAGATTATCTTAGCTAGGTAACAGCTAGCTGCACTACCGTGATTCGAAACACCAGTTGGCTTCATAGCCGAGCGGTTTAGGTAACTGACTCGGAATCATATGTGAAAACTTGGGGTTGCAGGTTCGAACCTCCCCACGGCTACGGTACCTGTGCCCTTGGGCGAGGCACTCAACCACACTTGCTCCATCCTTCGGAAGGGATGTAAAGCCGTTGGTCCAGTGTGTTAGGTAATGGAAACGCACTCTAAGATCCCAGAGCATTCTTTCACGAAGAGCAAGAGGGATCATCCCCGGTGTCTCTGGCCATTTCTAATTCTAATTCTTCATGGGTTTCCTCACGCTTGCGAGTGACAGTGCAATGAGCACTATTGAGGAATCCTTGGTATAAATACCAGAAAGAAATAATAATAATAATAATAATTGGTAGGGCGTCTGCACGTTAAGCAGAAGGTCCGCGGTTCAAATCTCAGTAGAGCCAAGTTGTTTTTCATTGCATCCAGATTTCCCACTCATGGACATTTTGTCCACATTTGTATCCTCTTTTATTTTGCCTTCCAGAGTTACCCGATTCCCAACTGGGAATGAGATCTCCTAACTCGGTGAGCATTATCTTTCCTAATGCACCCAACCCAGGCGATAATGTCGCCAAGTATATAATCGCCCTGGAACAGCCCCCTGGCAATGTGATCGACCAGGCAACCGTCAATGCCGTTGCGGGGGCTACGCACACCTTCACTGGCCTGACCCCAGCTACAGAATACCGAGTACAGGTCGATGCTGAACTGGATGATGGCATACCTGTGGAAGTTAATGCCATTGCTGATACATGGACGGGTCAGTTTAATCGTGTTTCTTCCTCCATGGTTTAATACTAGAGTACTAAAGTGAAAACATTATCCTTTGTGCTTTGTCAAGGTTTCTGGGTTGACACTACCCCTGGATTTAACACGATAAGTGTTGAATTTTAACACTTTAAAGAGTAGTCACTCACTGCACGTTTTAATTGTTGATTTATAAATAGAACAACAAACCCCGGGGCAAACTCACCCCTGGGCCGCCCTGGAGCCGCCCTAGAGTAACATGCATCTTTTCACACTTGTCTTTCTCAAACTACGCAAAAATTCACTTCCCTTTAAAACATTTCCACATTTTGTTGGTTATTATAAGTCATTATAAGGATAATAAGTGGCGACCAGAGAACGGAATTCTTTCGAACAACATTCTTCATTTTTGTATTGTTTGAAATTGACCAGTAACATACCCGCCATCGAACGGCATACTTCATCGAACCAGTGACACCACCAGAACGTTGACATGGACTGAAGCACAGCAACCATTTGAGTACTACGAGGTGACGATTACGCCACAAGGAGGCCAGCCGCGAGTTATTCAGCTACCCCCGGGTACTAACAGCTACATGCTGACTAATCTACTTGATGGTATAGTGTATGGATACTCACTCAAGACTGTGACAAATTCACAAGTCAGACGATATGAAAGTGACTCGGCAGATCTGACTCTTGTGCAGCAAGGTATGTTGTAGGCTATGTATTTCATTTTTACTAGTCTTTTGTAAAAGACGTTCTAACCTAGTTCCGTTTGTGTATACGTACACTACACGCAAACGACATTTCACCGTACATGTATATGGACTAGGAACTATAGTCTGTTTTACTGCATCCTCTTGCAACAGTGCCCCTTTAACGCACTCCCTAACTCCTGCGTACAGTGGCCCTGTTGAAACAGGCCCCATTTCGCGGTGGGACTAGCGACAGAAATCTTGTCGCCTCTGCTGGACCAATCAGGACGCTTGGCAGTGCATTGCAGCATGATTGCAGGCATTCAAATGTAACGCGCGCAGATTGTAAACACCGGGCATGCATGTGATACATGTACTCGGTAATGCTGGCTGTTGTCCACGTCGACGATTGGCTGCTATTTAAAGCATACTGGGGAATCCGTTTCATTACATTCGTCAGCATGCATCCCTGTTATTAATGTGAACAACTGCGGAGTAAATAAGGTTCGTCATTTGAAAGTTTGGTAGGAATGGGACAGTCAAGGAACGGAACCCAATACAATTTCTGGAAAGTATAGAAATTGTTTCTTTTCGGCATAACATGACCGAATTGATTAAATTACATCAAAATGACTCGGGCGTGAGTTGGCTCAAGACAACAGCCGGCTCGCTCCACAGATTTGCGTGTATTTCCTCAGGGTATTGTTACGTCGCTTAATTCGCATAGTGGAAATTCCTGAGATCCTGAGGATGGTTTTACTGGGACTGTTAGAATGTCTTTGGAAACTTGTATAAACTGCCCGGAAAATTCCGAGTACATTCTACACATACCTATATATACCATGCACCGTAGTCAGTCTTATGATCATTGTTCATGAAGAAATGGGTCTTTCCACAGTAATGGGGTACATTTCTGTGATGTATTCAAGATTTTAGGTCCCAGTTTACTTCAAATGTCTTAATGTTATCTTTAAATTATGCAGATAAACTGAGGAAATAACTTTTGCACCAAGGAGTAAGAAAAATAGTCATACAACATACATTTGTGAAACATCAAGTTTAGCTGGTTTTTTTGCATGCTCTCCAGTTTGTTGATAAAGCCCACTAAAGATGAATATTGCATTTTGTTAGAATTCACTATACATTTGCTTTTACAAAATTAGCATTCACAAAATTAACATTCATATGTAAAACTTCTTCTCAAAAACCTAAAACTTTTGATGGGTTGTGTACATGTATAGTGGACTGTCAATCTTTCAAATGTAGATAAACGTCTTGCACAACAGAATACAATAGCATGTCAACGCTACAGATCTTTTGGAAATAATTTAAGGTTTCTTTTTGACAATCTAAGCTGTATGGGGTCAAAGAAATGAACCGTTTTTCCTTTCTGTTTTTGTAGAAAAGTCAGTTTTGATTTTGTACCTAGGCATGATGGCCTAGTATGCAGGATGTCGTGGGTTCGAGTCCCATCCAAGCATTAGCATGTCCTCAAGGAAAAGCATTTAATATTACAGTATATAGTGCACATAATGCATTGTGTATGGGAAAATAACATTTAAAAACTTTATTAACTTTAATTGTTTTACATACACTGCCTTTAAAGGAGTGTGACCAGATCACTTTTTTTTACCCATAACTCCCCGGGACTTACCTTATGGGTCATGAGATTTTTATATCATAACATCCGTTATATTTTTCTGATTACGAAACTGAAACTCCCGCGCTTCTAGGCCGCATATTTCCGAGGATATCGTCGAAAATCCACCGATTATTTGTAAACTAATTTTCCAGTATCAACGTTTATCTGCTGAAAGCCGACTCGATAGTTTTGTTCAATTTTTTACTGGAAATTGCGAATGTTTTCGGGTTTTTGGGACATGGGAGGTGTGTATGGGAGTTACTTGATAATATTGGTAAGTTACATCGAAAACTATTTTCCAGAAACTCTGGTCACGCTCCTTTAAATATGGGAAACTCTGGGGAAAAAAATGCGGGCCGATTTGGGAGTGCCTTATTGAGAAAGAATGACTAAGCAGTTTATGAAAACATGTTTTGACCGGAGAAAAACAACGGAATAGAACAACACGGCTTAATTATTGGTCCTCCCGGAGCTCAAATTGATTGCGATCTATAATAATATTAATGATGTTCTGTTCTCGTATAGCGCATTTCACATGCGGTCTCATTGTGCTTTACATTATTGGGGCAAGCCAGGAGGGGTTTGGGGCACATCTTAAGTGATCTCTGGGAGCTAGGGGTGGTTATTTATCTGTAAGGCTTGCTAAGCTCGTGTGATAGCCAATCAGTGAGGAACAACTGCACTACCGTGATTCGAGACCACAGTCGGCTTCATAGCTCAATTGGTAGGGCGTCTGCACGTTAAGCAGAAGGTCCGCTGTTTGAATCCCGGTGGAGCCAAGTTGCTTTTCACTGCATCCAGATTTCCCAAACTCATATGGACATTTGTCCACATTTGTTACGATTACATTATTACCCCCCGGTAATTGGGTTAAGTAATAACATTTTCTGTATATCAACAGCATCAGTGTCTCTGAACCCAACGCTCGAAGCCATCACGAACCGCGGAATGCACCTAACATGGACTGCAAGCCAGACACCCGGCCTACAGGGCTACAGGGTCTCGGCCCTGGACACCAACGGTCAATCTATTATAGCTAACATACCACCAACGCAAACATCATTCACCCTGGTGGGGCTGACTGAAGGGCTGAACTATCAACTAGTTGTGGATGAGGTCGTTGGAGGTGTCAGTCAGTATGCTGGGTCTGTTACGGGAACCACAAGTAAGATACAGCCACTTAGACAACCTGGGACCGATTTCACAAAAGAAAAATGGCGCAAGCCCCGTACATGTGTAGCTTGTGTGTTTTTATCTCTAAATTGTTGTGTAACTTACGAAATCGGCTGCTGGTTTGATGGGAAATAGCGGCAACCAGTGACCCCGAGGTGTTGGATGATTGGGACTATCTCCCGAGGCGCAACACCGAGGGATCATTAGTTTTCACTCCGAGTCCAAACCTCCATTTCTAATATCGCAAAGCGAGTACCACTGGACGTCGTTTTGATTTATGTCGTAATACTAATAGACTGGTACAACTGCACTATCCATTGATCTCAACAGGTACGTACGTATTTAGCGCATGCATTGTTGTAGTCTGTGAGCTTTCCTTTCATAAAGTGGATTGTTGTCATTTTGCCTCGAAATTAGAATCACACCCAAAAATTTCCTCATAGTTGTGTCCTACAGTGGTTTGAGATGTCCATGATTGGAAAAAAAGACTTACAGAACCGTTTTTGAAGCCAAAATTTCCTCTCGCTAGAAATCCGGACGAGCATTTTCTTCGTAACTGTAAATTCTGGACGCTAGAGGGCGCTGTTACGAATTAGTGGCATGATAAACATTCACTTCGTGTATTTTCTATTCAATACTGCACAGGCCGTTTTGTATGTTTCTCAGGATGACGTAAAAACCCTGTTGATAAACAAACCAAATGACCTCGAGCGTTTCAGAATTTTGGGTGAAGAGGGTCGGAACTGCTTTGGGTTTTAAGCAAAAGCCTGTCGATTTTTTGTTAAAAACAAGTTGTGATGGTGTTGTAGACACATACACCTCCATGATAAACAGGAAAACTTTAAAAATGTGGACGGGAGGATACTAGCTGTTTAAGGACTTCATGTTGTTGTTGACTTCACGTATGCTCACATTAATTGTTTTTACCTTTCAAATTTCAGAACTACCACAGAATGTGCAACTGACAAGATCAACAGCTCACACTGCAACCATCGACTGGAGCCCAACTCTCTACCAATCTGCCCAGGGCTACTTAATTAACGTCATCAGCACAGATAGTTCCTATGCCAACATCATACCCGTACTCCCAGCCGCTGCTAATACACCTTATACCATCGCTAACTTAACGGCGGGACTTAGCTACGAAGTTGGTGTAGATGCGGTCGTCAACAACGTGAGATTTGAAGTTGGTGCTTTGGAAAATCCAGTAAATATAAGTAAGTATTTAAGCCTTTTGTTTCCGTCATTAAAGGAAGGATATTCCAGGTTTAAAGGTAGAGTACATGATTGGTATGATGTAGGAAAGCTTACTAACCATGACGTCAGGAAACCCTTCCTTCTTCAGTTGAAGAATAGATTCCAAGCTCTAGCAGACATTGAGGACCACACGCCACCCGAGACTGACTCTATGGAACAAGATAAAGACGACTTATCAGGAGACCAGTACAAGCCTGCTGGGACATAAGGTCACCAAGCACAAGGTCTGGATATCACAGGAAGCGTGGCAGAAGATTGAGGAGCGGAGGTGTTTAAAGAAAAAAGTGCTCTCCACGAGGTCGGAGCGCCTAAAGGAGCGATACCATCAAGAGTACAAAGTTGCTGATCGTGCAGTGAAGCGACTGACCCGCCGTGACAATTCACTGCGCGCGCTACGTGACAATTCACTGCGCGCGCTACATGGCGCAGTGCATGATGGGATACAAATCTAGTACACTTTGCCTCAGCGTTCAATCTTCTCGTGTAGAATCGAATGATAATTGGCAGGTCAGTGGGGCTATCGTCCGCTTCAAACTCGTAAAACGTGGCGAGTTTGTGTTTTTGACACAAATGTTCGATGGTAATATAGAGCTCAGATACAGATTCAACCAACTGTATATCTGTTTTGGGATTATATCAGCGTCTAGGGGTGGAATAATTGAGATGACTGTCGAAAACCCGTTGTCACGGTAATCCGTAAAGCCGAGCGAGTGCGTGTCGCGAGTGCCGTGGGTACCGCGCCCCACGGCACTGGGGGTGTTGGTGGGGGCTGAAGGGATGGAGGGTTGGAGGTTGGGGCATAGAGGGTGGGTTGGTGGGTTTGGAAAGAAATGGTTTTCCATTTTTTATCACTTCAATTTTGCAGGTACTTGTTTCATGTTACAATTTGAAAGTGTGTGTGTGGGGGTGGTCTTTAATGTATGATACATATATATGGGGAAATTTTCACACGTAGGATTTTTGAAGGGGGCCAGGGGTTGTCTCTTTCAAAGTGGTTTTTCGGTTTCTCACGTCAAAATTTTCGGGGTATAACTGATCTGAACAACCAAACAATTGTTCACGTAAGAAAATTGGGTGGGCGAGTCTGACACCATAAAAGGGCAAATTTTCAAACCCGATATCAATTTTTGTTCATGATGCCTCCTGGCTAAAAAGCATTTTTTTTTTTCAGGATCCGATTCCACGGAAGGTACAGCAACAGTTGAAGACATGTCGACACTGACAGGTACGTTTACATGCATATTTTATTTCAGAAAACGGTCACTAACATTAAGGGGCGTTTACACTATCGCGGAAAAAAATCACACTGCTGCGCTGCGCTCACCGCATTGCATAAGCTCCCAATCGCCGATATTTCCAAAATAGAAAATTAAACTCCTTGAATTACTCGGGGCTTCTCTGATACCTCATTGGCTGCGCGTTGGAAAGGTCAGCAAACTGCCGTCAAAGCTCAACAAATTTGAACTTTGACCCAGCTCAAAACGTTTCGCGCGTCGCGATAGGCCGCGCACAAGCGGGAAACCAGTATCTGTATATGTACAAACCAATGGCACAGGCGCTCGCAAAGCCATTTTCCGCGATAGTGTGAACGCCCCTTAAGAATTGCGAAATTTACATGTACTCATAGAGCACGATCAGGGATTAAAATCTGGCAATTGACATAATGGGAAAAATTTATATCCGACTCCCGAAGCCGATTGAGCAGCCAGAATCGTATAGGGCGTATTCACTTGAGCCGAGGTCACATGTGTTGTTGCCAAGCAACGCAGGCTACAGGTCATAAAAACCTCCACGTGGATTTCTCTGTGCTGAATTTGTACGGCGAGTGCCCGTCGGTACCATATAGCATGGAGGTAGTATTTATATATAGCACATCGTTGGAAACAGATGAATAATGTCCAACCAAATCGATTTGGCGAACTATGCGAGTAATTTAGAAACAGAACAGCAATCTAGGTACATTATCTCTACTGCCAACTGAACATACAGAAAATAGTTTGTTTTAAACGACTGGACGAATTGGATATTTCCCGGCCCACGACATCAGAATTGTGCACGCGTGTCTACATCCTCTTGCAACAGTGCCCCTTTAACGCACTCCCCAACTCCTGCGTACAGTGGCCCTGTTGAAAAAGGCCCCATTTGGCGGTGGGACTAGCGACAGAAATCCTGTCGCCTCTGCTGGACCAATCAGGACGCTTGCAGTGCATTATAGCACGATTGCAAGCATTCAAATGTCACGCGCGCAGATTGTAAACACCGTGCACGCATGTGATACATGTACTCGGTAATGCTGACCGTTGTCCGCGTCGGCGACTGGCTGCTGTTTAAAGCATACTGGGGAATCCGTTCCATTACATTCGTCAGCATGCATCCCTGTTATTAATTTGAAAAACTGCGGAGTAAATAAGGTTCGCCGTTTGAAAGTTTGGTAGGAATGGGACAGTCATAAGGAACGGAACCCAATACAATTTCTGGAAAGTATAGAAATTGTTTCTTTTCGGCATAACATGACCGAATTGATTAAATTACATTTACATCAAAATGACTCGGGCGTGAGTTGGCTCAAGACAACAGCCGGCTCGCTCCACAGATTTGCGTGTGTTTCCTCAGGGTATTGTCACGTCGCTTTACAGAGTGGAAATTCCCTGAGATCTCAGGATGGCGTGTCTAGAGCTCCCCCTTGCCCGGCCACTAGTGCAGAACTCCCGGGCACCCGTCATTCGTCGCATGTGCTGCTAGCTCCGCGTGTAGGCCGCGTGTGGCATCTTCCAGTTCGATTCTGAGTAATATTCTGAGAGTTTTTCCTAGCCAAATCTTAATTTTCCCTCAATTTCTTTCTTTTTTTCCTCCTGAATGTTCACTTATTGATGCTAATTAAGTCATTTGAATATAAAAAAAAATAGTGATGTCCGGGTACTGAATTCTTACCCATAGCAGCGTATAGCGGGGACACGTCGTGGGCTAGTCAGTGAGCTGTCCTTTCATACAGTGGATTGTTGTCATTTTGCCTCGAAATTAGAATCACACCCAAATATTTCCAGCTGGTTGTGTCCTGCATTGGTTTTAGGTATTCTTGATTGGAAAACAAACAAAAAAGAACTACTTACATTGCCGTTTTTCAATAAAAAACGTCTATTTCCGACAATCTTCGACGTGAAAATCCGTTGTTACGATGTGACCAGCTAAAATAAAGTTGGCTAGGCTTAACGCTTGGGGGCGCTCCAGCAGTTTCGGAGTCGACTCCGATTCAAAAAAAGAACCAAAATTCTATTCCAGATCGATTCCATTTTTTTGTATGAAAACATACGTGTACATTGCGATTTCTTATTGTGTCCAGGACAACCCATTCTAATCGATTCTAGTGTGGAGTCGCGCTAAAGTTCGACGTGGTATTTTTTTGCGAACGTTTATACGGCGCGGCATACAATGTACAGTTTCGTTTGACGTTCTCTTTGGGCGTCCGTCAATGCACAACTACACGTTTGCAATCATTTTTATCGTGATAAGGAGTCCGACAAATTTCTTCGTCGAAGATTGTCGGAAATAGACTTTTTGATTCAAAAACGGCAATGTAAGTAGTGCTTTTTATTTGTCTTCTAATCAAGAATATCTAAGACCACTACAGGAAACAACTAGCTGGAAATAGTTGGGTGTGATTCTAATTTCGAGGCAAAATGACAACAATCCACTGTATGAAAGGGGTACCTTCTGTCCCTACGGGAAATCCCGTAGGTACAGAATCATTCTGTCTAGTCGTGGGCGCGCTACAGGCGCTATTCACACTCCATGTACGCTGAAGTACCGTACTCGGCGGCCCATTAACATTTCCAAACTACGTCGTTTCGCCTTCTTCTCGGCAAATTTAACTTTTTCGGGCCAGGGATCCTGAAGTAGTAGGACATATGATGGTCCCGATCAGCGCGAATGCTAGAATTGACAAGGTAGGCCTACAGTAATTCAGCATTTTCAACTTTATTTTTGATGAAATTCTCCAAATACGCCATAGGGTTACACACACAACGGAGCAAGTGTGCGCGTTGCTTGTCCTCCAGCAGAAATCCAGGTCATCGAGTTTGACCTTTAGATCCATGTGCATGCGCCCTATAGGCCTGCTGGCCGAGTCCAGGCTAATAGACAGCCGAAGTGTGACGTGCGTTGCCATGACAATTGGATCTAAACTATCATGGCCGTCGGGAAAAGTACCATTGGAAAAGCACTGGGACACGGTTGAGTGATTTTTAGTTTAGATCCAATTGCCTAGGCAACCAACAAAAGGTGACGTATTCACTTCGGCAGTCTATATCTCTCGAGGAATATACGAACAAACTATAACCTTTGACCTTGATTTGAAAAAATGCGTATTTGTCAAAATGCGTAATTTTTTTTTATTTGTGAGCTAAAGATGTAAGGAACATTTCCAGAAAGATTTGGGATGGGCACTCTTACAGTTTTTGAGTTACGATAATTTAAACATTAAATAATATGTAAATTCCATGTAAATAACGTGTAACTGTGTATGTACATGTGCTGTATGTGTCATATTTCCACTGAGACGGCCTATTTCAACTTTTATAATTTTAAAAAATAAGTCAAAAATTCCTTTCAGATGTCTTTAGTTTATCTCAGAATTAAAGAAATGTCCTGTTTTGTTCTCAGGAGATTGCTGCCAAAACATACATTTTTGAAAAGCTTGTGTACACATTTTCCTATTACGTATGTAACGTGGACAGACTATTTTGTGACATTTTTTCCGTCTTTGTTACATGCGTAATAGGAAAATTTGTGCACGGGGTTTTCACAAATGTATGTTGTATGACTATTTTTCTTACTCCTTGGTGAAAAGGTTATTTCCTCAGTTTAGCTTGATGATTAAAAGATGAAATTAAGACATTTGAAGTGAACTGGGACCTAAGATCTTGAATGTTACAGAAATGTACCCCATTACAGTGGAAAGACCCATGTACAAACGACATTTGACCAATGACGTCACAAAGCTCCATCGGCTAACCCCAAACTGGCTTAAAAATGATTGACATAATGGACAAAATATTATGAAATTTCCTATCTGACTCCCGAAGCCGATCAGCAGCCAGAATCGTGTAGGACTACTGGCTGACTCCAGGGTAATATATCTCTCGAGGAATATACGAACAAAATATACAAAAGGTTATCGGTTTAAAGCAGTATGGGGAATTTATTATCGGATGATAAACCCTTTTTTTTCAGGATCTACGGGAGTTGAAGCAACAGCCGCAAACAGGTCGACACCGACAGGTACGTTTGCATGCATACTTCAGAAAACGCAGGGCATCTTGAGAAAAAAAAAACCAAATTGATATCGGGTTGGACCCACCCACCAAATGTTCTTATACGTAAACATAATTTTGGTTCTTCAGTTCAGTTAGACCCCCTGGATATTTTGACGTGATCAACCAACAAAATACCCAATTTGAAAAAGACAACTCCTACCCTTTGACCCCCATCCCCCACCTCGTCGGAAAATCGTATACGTTAGAGAATTTGCCCATCTGTATATGTAGAGGCCTACTACATTAAAAACAACACCCTTTCTAATTTTAACATGAAAAATTGTTGAAGTTAGACCTGGAAAACCATTTTCTAAAACCCACCTACCATCTATAACCCCCCTCCCACAACCCCTCGACCCCCACCCCCACCCCCTCCCCCTCCCCCTCCCCCCTCCCCCCTCCCCCTCCCCCCACCCAGTCGCCCGCCCAAAAAGACATGATAAAAAGAAGAAGCCTTCTATATATGCTTAACCAGACTGCACTCGATTCAAAATTACATTTTACAAATTTTCACCTCCCCCTTCCGCCTAAGGCGGGGACTTGGTCACGTTTTTAATTTTTCATAGGGATTTTGTCACATAAATTTGCCCCAGGGTTGGGATTTTGTCACTTGTTATAATTGACATCGGAGAGAGAATTGACAGGTGCAAGGGGGCGATTCTTGAGATTGTGCTATGTCTGGTGTGGAGGACTGAAAGTGGGGGCCCACAGAAAGGGCCTCTGAAGCGAAAAGGTCTCACATCTGGTACCGACCACCTTTTTAAAATGCCCTTTAGTGATTAAAAGAGTTTATTGGAGGCCTTGCATGTAGGGTGCATCGGGCCACTTGTCCCTTTGGCTCCTATTGTCTTCTACCCATTTTTCACTTTTCACTGGTTGAATTTTCTTTCAGCAAGGCCTTAGACCCCCATTTTTTTTCAACGAGCCAATTTCTTTTCTAGCGAGGCCGTAGATCCTCCATTTTTTCCCCATAAAAACTGGATTTATTTTCAAAATGTTCGGCAGACAGACCCACCCACCTTCCACCTGATATCAAACTTAAACGGGCCTTTTCATTTCAAAATAGCATATTTGGGCAAATTGGGTTACCATTGACGCGGTTTGAGAATTCTCCACACTGTATAAACAAATTAAGTGGGATGATTTTGTTCAAATGTGGCCACCCAAAGGTCACATGTTATCAAACTGTCCACTGATTGGCTGTTGTCTGTCCAGCAGATAAGTTCGATCATGTCTGACAATATCTGACAGTGTTTGATGCACAGTGTAGGCATGCCATTATGATGTGCAAATAATGTTTATTACTTTAATGGTATTATCTCATATCGGCCCCGATTTAACACCAAATCAAACAATGTGATGTCAGAACTGGGTTTTATTATGGGATGGCTGCAGTCACCTTGAACGCCCACTTCAAGTATTTTGGTCTAGGTAAGCATTACAAAATGCAGGTGGCCTGTCCAACTTGTTTTCTTCCGTTTCTCTGTCCTGAACGTCTTCAGAGACAGAAGAAAGCAGACTTGACAGGCCACCAGTCCAGAGGGTGTGCAGCACGCCGCGCACCACATACCAAACACGGGAGTGGGCAAGTCTAGGCAAGGCGCAAACACGGCCGTAAAACACGGGCGTTTTTCACAGGGTTGCCGATGTCTAAAATACAAAGTATATGATGTTTTGTCGTTAAAATAAAGTAAATGCTTTAAAATTCGTTTGGAGAAAAAAATTCAAATTTGCTGAGAAGCAATATTTATTATTTTTGTTTAAAAAACTCTTTTAGGACCCACAGGAGGAGCAGCAACAGTTGCACAAAGGTCGGCACTGATGACGGGTACGTCTGCATTATTTTTTATTTCAGAATACGGTCACTTAAAGGGCCCATGACATGCTAAACAACTTTGTGCCTAATCTTTGCTTCGTATGACGGATAACTTATTTAGCAAGACATACTATTGTTCGGTTGGATGTAAAATCAATAAAAGGTAGCCTTTTTTAACTTTGAAGATTACATTGCAATACATCACAGACAGAGGGCGCTGTTTGGAGTGCATCACTTAAGGAAGACAGAAGGGAAAAGTTAAGAATAAAACATAAGACTTCAAGTTGGACTTGATGCAAATTGCTTCAGTTTTCTCCCCCAGTTTTGTCATGGCTTACAGCAGGCAACATGGAAAACAAACTCAAACAGCCATGGATTACAAAAGTTCCAGGAAGTTTGAGAAAAAAAGTTGAATCTTTTGTGCACAGTTGAATGTGATTTTGCTGTGTTTGCGTCTTGTGACATCATGACCTTGGTCATGAATATGTATTTTATCATTAGCATAAAAACTAAAAAGCTTCAAATAGGATTTTTATGACTGTAACTGAGTAGAGTGGTTTTAAAGCATAGATTTCATTGTTACAAATCCCAAATCATGGGCCCTTTAATAAAATGAATGGCGGTGCAGTTTATAAAGTCGTATACTATGCTGTTGTTACTACGTGGTGCACGCCATCGCCTAGCGATCAACAGTCTGGTCGCTTTATGCCATTTGTTCCTACGGTTAACACGGTATTGATTCTGTACTTCACACCTGCCGCGTGCACCACATGGCAACAAAAGTTTAGTCTGGATACCAAGTGTGTATGCGAAAGGAAGTACATCAATACACCAGACGTTATTCGTGCGAAACGCGCAAAAATATAATTGGTTGCTAAAATCACATTTTTAAGAATATGACCCCGTTCTCACTAGAGAAATCGCTTCGTTTGACGAAGATAAGTTAATCATCGTTAGTTAATGAAGCGCATATTATGCGTTCATATATCACGAAGATCGAACGAAGAGCGACCGCTAACCTAGGGCGTGTTTGTTTCGGACGGATCCAGATTCAGATCGGCGCATATCCAAGGTGAACTCGTTCACTTCGCGCACATCCTGATCGAGATCTGTGATCTGTGGAATCCTTCTCGAGAGATGGTTCAGCGATAGATCCAAAATGGCGACGTAAACATCGTGGAGATTTTGTGTGAGTAAAACGGTGTCGTTTCAGTTTTCAGAGGCAACACACGATACAAACCAATTGAGAATGCTTGTTTATTTACGACGAATGTCGTGGGAGAAATTTGGAACAGAAATTTGACAAATTTGGTAAATAAATTGCAATTCACGTGCTTTAAGATCCGAGTTGAGAGCGGTTTCGTTTGTTTCTGCGCGTTAAAACAGATTCGGATCTGTCGTGAAACAAACACGCCCCAAGATCGAATGAAGCCGTGGGAGGTCGTACATATGCGTCGCGCATCAAGCGCTGGGCTTCAAGCGTCTAGACGCGCTGTGTGGTTTTCCCAGCGGCGCGTCAAAAACAACGCTTGCTAGGTGCTCGACGCACAGGCCCGTGTGAAACAGGCCCGCCAAATCGCTTCGTCGAGCAAAGGGAGTCGTTCACATTACAAATTTGCTTCGTCGAATGAAGCGATATCTTCGTCGAATGAAGCGATATCTTCGTCGAATGAAGCTATTTCCTTCGTCGAATGAAGCGATTCTAATCATCGTCGAATGAAGAGGCGTGCGCTCACATCAGGAAAACTCATCGTCGAATCATCGTCGAACGAAGCGATTTCTCTAGTGAGAACGGGTCATCTGTAGCAGTATGATAATTATGATTTTGTTTTCTTTTCCCCCCCTCTTTCCCCCCTTTACATTACAGCAGCTGGTGCCTTAGTTGGAGCGATAGCTGCCATTCTTCTGGGTGGACCAAACTAAATAAATCTCCATTGACGATTGTGTGACCCGGTCTGGGGAAAAAATAGTATAAGTCAAGCAGGCTAGGTCGAGTTTTCGCGAGACTAGAGTGTGCACTGGCTATTCAAGCCACGTGTGTGGACCGTGCCGATGCGGGCGGCGCCATGTTTGCTTAACGCTGAGTGCAAAGTGGGCAACCGTTGCCCGCCGAGCACCCATAGCGTTAAGCCAAAATGGCGCCGTCCATATCGGCACATCATGTATTGGGAGTGCGCACTCTAGTTTACTATATATAACTTTATGAGCGGGGCACACATACACACCCGCAACAATGACGTCACTGTTTGCTTGGCTTGTATTTCTGTTCTGCTCTGACTTATTTTAAGCTTCGCCATATTAATTTGAGAAATAAGATTTAAAACGTTTTAGTAGATTGCTTAGTTAAAACGCATGTAAATATTCAAAACACAGGGAGGGGTGGGGAAACAATTGATAAGTGCATTATTTTTGGCTAAAACAATTGCTGACTTGCTCAACAACTGGAAAAATATCTCCCACACCATGAACAACATTTGTTGCCGTGGTAACTATAAATATCAATACCATGTTGGAAGATTCAACGTCTACTGACATGCAAATGTTTTATTGTCTAAAAACATCAAGCTATACACATTTTATACGTATATGTAAACATATTGAATACAACAGTGCTTATAAGTCAAACTTGCAAAAACATAATTAATTTCTATTTTTATTGTAAATATTTAAAGAACGTTTATAGCAAAATAAGTAAATCATGGTTACTTCGGAAACGTGAAAACTACTGCTCTCTCGATGTTGGATGTTTGGGACTACCCCTCTCAGTTTCACCTGTGGAGATTGTCCCAATCTTCCAAAATCTTTAGACCAGAAGTTTCACTACTTGCCCTCAAACCATGTTCTATTTTGTCATGTTTGTAGAGGAGTATGCATGCACGGATGTGTAGATCAGTGTAACCGGTCGCCGGCTGCAAAACAATGATGCACTCATACAGTATACATGATTGGTATCTCGAAAATCAGAAATGTTCACAGATTTACGCCTAACTTACGCAATATAAACATAATGACCGTAGAAAACTTCCCCTGAAATGGTTTTGTCTAAAGTATAGTCTTTGAGAAATGAGTAAAACAATTAGTTTTCGTCTAATGAGACGAAAATTAAATTCGCCCCAAAACCATTTCGCTCATGTGCCATTTCGCCCCAAAACCACTTCGCTTGAGTGCCATTTCGTCCAAACACTACATCGCCCAAATGCCACTTCGTCCCCAAACCACTTCGCGCACAGGCCGTGGTTTAGGGCGAAATTGTCAGGGCGAAGTGGTTTTGGGGCGAAACCCTTTTTTTACCGTTTTCTCAAAAGTTAGACGAAGTACGGAGCTGGTTTTTGCTCAGGTTGGTTTTAATCATGCACATCTTCAATAACACAGGCGGATAAAACTATTTGCAACAGTTTACCAATCATGTATACTATCTTTAAACATACGTTTAAAACCGGCTAGGGGCCCTTACTGATTGTTTAAGACTGTCAACCCCACTTTTATTCCCACTCATAAATACCTTTTTGTGTTAATCATTAAAACTCACCAAACTAATTCGATAATCCTGTCGTTTTGCCCGGTTTTGCATCACTTTCGTACATACGTGTGGCATCGCGTTCGTTCAAACTCTGTGCGTCGAGTTGTTTTTGTTCGATGCGCGCGTTACGCGTAATCCAGGCGTGTTGCACGCGCACGCACAGGCATGTGTGTGTGTGCGTGTTCCATACGCGCTGAATAGGGCGCGGGCGCAGGCCAGGGTAAAAAGTGTTTAAGGGCGTGTTTGTTTCACGACAGATCCGAATCCAGATCACGAGTTTAATACCGCGCAGAAACAAACGAAACTGCTCTCAACTATAGAATTCAAGTCACTTGATTTGGATCCGTCCGAAACAAACTCGCCCTAAGACTGGCCGGTCTATAAAAGAATTTTCGTTCTGCTTCGCTTTGCTCATACGAACGAAAAGCAGTTTCATTCTAAACCAACTACCTCAATAAAGACAAAAACAATAAGTACTTGGTTTTAAGTAATTTATTAATACAGCATGGGATGGTGTCTGTGTTCGGATGCCAACTACCCTTACAACACTTTTTGTTGATAACAAAATAAACTATATTTACACCATAATCAGAACGCATATCGCAAAATTTCAATGAACTATAATTATATGATATTAGGCAAAATCACGTTCGAAGATTTAGAACGGTAATCTCTCCAGGAACGTGGCAAGGCTTTCGGTATCAGTCCATGCAGCAAAGCTACAGGCACTCGGAGGCCACGAAAAACCCCCTTTTTTTTCTGATTGAGGAGGAAACGTGGGTGCATCCTAGGATACCAAAAGAGAGTGCACTCCCTTGTTCATTGTCCCATTACCTGGATTGTTTACCGAGGTGCCTGAATTGGTTTCTTTGCGAGAAGATCTCAGTTTAAATGAAACAAAAAGAAATACATCTTGTAATAAGTATAATCAAAGTAAAGGTTACTCGCTTCCCTCTAAAACCAAACAGTTAGTCCTCAACTGAGTGAGCACAAGACATTCATGTCATATAATTATAGAAAGTGAATGAGTTATTCTGATAATAGTTAATTATACGTGGTATGAACTCATGTACATGTATTAATTTCTGTATAAACAACCTTCAGGCTCTTCGGACATTGAGACAATTGTATTAGCACAATTATGCGAATGCATATTGGGATTAAAATTGTTTGAAAGAATAATCATCAATAAAGTATTATAAAGCATAATGCAATTATTGCAACTGGCATATTTGCAAGGAACTACAGTGAAGTATATCTAGACACAAACCGATATTCAATGTAAAATAAGATCATGCGTATTGAAATCAAATTTGCTTATTGATTGAAAGAATTATTATTGAAGTACACAGGTATTATTACAGAGCGAGTGAGTGGTCTTAAAGGGCGATCACTTATTTGCAACATGTTGATGTCACTGCAAATGAACCTTAGTGAACTAATCTAGACTTTAAACAGCGTTAAATGGAATTGTAGCTCTAATGTAAAAAAAACAAAAAAAACAACAACAACAAGCTTCAGGGAACTTAAGATTTGTGGAAATTACGGACAAACGGAGACGTTTATTTGGATTAGGCCTAATAAGGCCAATATTTGTTGATAATTATCAGAATACAAAGGAATAAGAACAATAAAACCTATGTTCTGCATAAATAGGTTGGACCTTAAGGATAGAGTACCATACATAAAACCCTGTAGCCCTCCAGGCTCTTCGGATTATCCGTCCGGTTTCAATCCAGTCTAGTTTTGAAAACTGTAGCCCTCCAGGCTCCTCGGATTTATTATTCTTATTATTTTTTTTTTTATTATTATTATTATTATTTATTTATTTATTTATTTTTTTTTGTCCGGCTCTAATTCATTATACTGACCAACTAGCAATGGTTTTCTCTTTTTTAACATACATATTCCTCTGTACTTGTTTACCCAATTTCCCAGGAAAACAGCAATCGAAGAATCACAGAGCATACAGTCACTGCACGAGTGTCTCTGAAAGAAATAAAAGATATAGGATATGAATTCCAAGTCGTAATATTAATTTTCAATGTATTTTGATATATTTAAGCAGGAATGTGTCTTTTTTTTTTTTTTTTTTTTTTTTTTTTTGGGCATTATCTGTTCTCTGGTTATTTCTCTCTTAGCCAAATGCGAAGGCTTGAATTCAAGTCTCATGACCGCGTACTGTGGAGACCGTATAAGCGTTTGGAGTACATGTACCTAGGTTCGAGCCCCACTTCGACCAACGTGTCTGTGTCCCTGGGCAGGGCACTTAATCCCAGTTGCCTCGTCAACCCAAGCGATATATGGGAAGCTGTTAAGGGGAATGCCACAATCTAACTGCTGATATGGGTTGTGCGTCTGACCAGCAGCCACCTAGTTGAAGCGAAATGGTTCTGGTGATTCCCTGATGGCATCGGTAATAATGGTAACAGCGCCTTGAGCACCCTGCAGGGTGGATATGTGCGTTATACAAATCTAATCATTATTATTATTATCTAATAACGAATCACGACAGCTATTATGTAGCTCATAATAGGCTTATGTCACCTTTGGCTTGGATAATATGACAAGAGCTTAAAATGAAAGTCTAAAAACGCATCGTTCTATATAGGCTACTTTCTTTGGGATTTGAATTAGACAGTAGTCATTTGTTTTTGGCTAAAATTGCTTTTAAATTACCAGATTACAGCCGTCCGGAAAAGTGTCTGTTTTGGACCTGGGAGAAAATTTGATAAACCGGTTTGATCAGGTAATATTGAAGTGACATGCTTTCAACCGAGCCATACCGCTATGTCTAAAAAATAGGGAACGTAATAGGCAGCCCCTTAAGACTTATGTCACAATCTGAAGTTAGCAAACGTGTCTATAACTCCCCAGGGTGTATGTAACATTATTTATTCTGGAGGGTTGAATAGTGTTAGGGCTAATCAAGAGTCAATTATCTTGTATTAATTAAACTAGCAAAACAGTCTATACGTAAAAGTTCCCATAATTTATCAATAAAAGAACCATTCTCGAGATTTCATCCATCCATCACTAAGGTCAATCAGTGTGCTTACCAAATCCCGTTCATTCAAGGTTTTATGCATCTTTCGTACTTCTATAGACCAAATGAATCCTTGTATCAGTATCTAAAGCTTGTACAACACACAAACCCATCGTCTAGATTTGGCAATAAGAATGTCACACGATCGACAGTGGAGAAGGAGCCGTTTCATCATTATTATAGTAAAGAGCAAGGGCGCAGACGAGAAGCCAAATAAGGGAGAATGTTCATTTAATTGACCCATGTGAATCCGAGGTATCTTCGATAGTCGAGTGCGACATTTGTACGATGATAACCCTATTTTAGATATATATTGTGCGTTTTATGAAATAACTGAAGACGTTTCTTCACGTCTGTAGTTAAATTGCATGTTAAAAAGGAAGGGTCGAGATTACTAAAATCTAATATAAGGCATCTTTGCCCGAGGATTGGTATAGAAATATATAAACGATAATTGTGCGTTCTGTGAAAAGAACTGAAGACGTTTCTTCCATTTCTGTAGTTGAAATGCATGTTGAAAACGAAGGGTCGAGATCACTCACATTTAGTATAAGGCGTCTTTTGCCCATAGGCTATGCGATATGCGAATAGTATATTGGAATTGAACAATTTTTGTATAGATTCTAACAAAGGATTTCTCTGACAATGCAAACTTGTTTACAATTACGATGGGAGAGAGAAAGCAACGAAAGGAACTTGATTTCCTTCCTTGATAACTGATAACCATATGCACCAATTCTTCCCAGAACAGAGCATGGGCTATTAATCTTTCTTACACTTTCACAGTATCACACTATTGGCTACTGGTACATTCTTCATAATTACATCGCACCTTTATGACGTCATCTCACTTATGTTCATCGTGAATGATGCCCGAGTTGCAGTACCCTCGTGCTGTATCAGGCTCGCTGATCTTAGTTGGGACTACACCGGATCAAGATGGGCCGGCAAATGCTGGGAGTATTGTTTTCAGCTGTCCTGGGATGGAATGAAGTGTAGCTGAAGGGTAGAGTGGGTGGGACTCTGCTCGAAACTGTACCGGGATATCCTGTGACTAATAGGACTTGGGGGAAAAATTAAAATGTCGTTGAATACGTCATTTCACATTACAGATAATTGCCTGTAAATTCCAAAAACTACTTTTATTGCATAAACAGAGCAATCGGTAGCCGAGATAAGCATATTAGAAATTAGCCGTTTCCCGCGAAATCGTGTACCTGTACATGTGTATGTGACTGAATACAAGAGAGCTCGAAGATGCGATTAACTATGAAGCGCCCTCACAGTGACAGATTGCGCCAGCAAAGAATTATTAAAGTCTGATTAGTCTTAGTTCAACACGCTATATCTTGTTTTGCGCTAATTAAAATGGAAGAGTACCTATATTATATATGTGTAATAGGACATATTCACGCCTATATAATAAAGACTATACGCACTCGACGAAATTTGCTTGACATACGAGGGCGCTCCTTATTGCTAGTCATAGAGAGAAACCACAGTTTAAAAAACAAACAAACAAACAAACAAAGAACATCACATTTTAAACAGTAGCAGTAGCCTACTGATCCATTTCTGACCCAAACAAACTTGTTGGGATTGTTGCAACTAACATACTAAACAAACTCGGTAAACTGTTACAGATCATAACACCAAGAATTCACCGAAAATGACAATTTTGTACACAAGTCAATGGATATTTCCTCTGTTATTGTGTGTCTTTTGTTTGTTTTTTTTTTTTTGGTGAAAATGATCGTAATGTGTAAAACACACCCTGTACTATAATTATATTTAATAAAAACCTTATTTAACACGTCCTTTAAACAAATGTCAATGGGTATAGTTACCAGTAGAATAGGTATGCCTCAAACTGAAGGCTCGTAGAATACACAAGGTTTTATGTGAACATACTTTAGTGAGCGTAAAGACCTGAATGCCGACTACAGAGTATGCAGACAATGCAAGGCGTGAATTAGGTTAACAAAGGTAGAGGATTTCGTCTATAGTGAGATGTTACCAACGGATAAAGCTAAATTGATCCGCAACTTCAGAAACGGCAAGAATGCGTTGTAAAACTGAACAGTATAGTGTACCCACAGTGCACGCGCGATGACGTCACGGATTTCGAATTCCCTATAACGCGGCAAAAGGCAGTCAGAGTCCGGGCATCTTACCAGTTAAAGCTCATAGGAGGCCTGTGAATAAAAAAGAAATTTGGACGGAAAATACGTGGAAACTTAACGTGAAGTTAAGCAAATCTCAATGGGTAGTTAGCAGTGGAACGGTAGACCTGAAATGAAGGCTCGGGGAATGCACTGGGTTTTATGTGAACATGCTTCAGTAAGCGCAGTGACCTGTATACTGACTACAGAGTATGCGAACAATGCCAGGCATAAATTAGGTTAACAAAGGTATTGCAATTTGTCTATAGTGAGGGGCGTTACCAACGAATAAAACTCCATGGAAACGCGACGTGCTCTCAGCCAGTGAGGCATCCTCTTGCAACAGTGCCCCTTTAACGCACTCCCTAACTCCTGCGTACAGTGGCCCTGTTGAAACAGGCCCCATTTCGCGGTGGGACAAGCGACAGAAATCTTGTCGCCTCTGCTGGACCAATCAGGACGCTTGGCAGTGCATTGCAGCACGATTGCAGGCATTCAAATGTAACTCGCGCAGATTGTAAACACCGTGCATGCATGTGATACATGTACTCGGTAATGCTGGCCGTTGTCCGCGTCGGCGATTGGCTGCTATTTAAAGCATACTGGGGAATCCGTTCCATTACATTCGTCAGCATGCATCCCTGTTATTAATTTGAAAAACTGCATAGTAAATTAAGATCGTCGTTTGAAAGTTTGGTAGGAATGGGACAGTCATAAGGAACGGAACCCAATACAATTTCTGGAAAGTATAGAAATCGTTTCTATTCGGCATAACATACCGACTCGCTCCACAGATTTGCGTGTATTTCCTCAGGGTATTGTTACGTCGCTTTGCAGAGTGGAAATTCCCTGAGATCTCATGATGCCAGTGAGGATGCGTAAACTGTAAAATGCATTATGAATAAAATTGTGGCGTGATGTATTGAACCGTCTGTATACTAGAGAAACTTTGCAAAAGCACAGGGAAAACAGTTCACTGATTTTTGTGTATACAGCCTTTACATACTAGACAGTAGACACAAATAAAAGGTTGAATGTATAGTCACCTCGGCAGTTTATTTGACCATGGATGATGTTGACGTAAGGAATGGCTGCATGCACACTAGTTTTTGACTTTGTTTGCTTCCTGGTACAGTAATGGGAGTAAAAACACGTCATGTTTGCTTAATTTCTTTGTCTGGTGGGAAATGGTAAATTTTGTCGCCCCTTTTCTGGATATTTAAGTCAGGGTCCGGATTGGGATGGGTATAACATGCATGGATCTCACAGTCGGAGTCAAATATGTGCTCTTACTGTTTCTCTCTCTTTTTTGACAAGATATCAAGTAAGTATTTTTGGACCTGGGGCGGATTGCAATAAAATCGACTTAGCCACTGGTCTAAGACCGCGGTCTTTTATAGCCGGCTATCCAACTTAGCCACACACACATTTTAACGGAAAGTGAAGCAGCCGACTATCCTTGCGTAATTTCAAGCCAAACAAACGGCCTTATGAAGACGCGTGTGTTGTGCAGTTTTTGCAGAGAAACTGACCGTGAAAATTATCAAATACATTGTAGCACTAAAGGGCTCTATAATGGGCACAATGTGCGTTTTGTTCGTCTTTTTTCATGCAAAATTACGAGATGTAGCGCGGTTTTCACAAATTATAGCCTGCTCGCCGCGGGCTTAAATTTTAAGACTGGTCTAACTTTAAGACAACGATATTGCAAGCAGGCTATATTTATAGACCGGTCTTAGTAGAAGCCGTGTTAGCCAGCTAATCCTATAACCTGGTCTTAATCTTAGACAGCAAATTGCAATCCGCCCCTGGACTTGTTTTTTTAAAATTCCTTTAGCTTTTTTTTAATTTTGTGTTTTGCACGATTCGGATTCGTCGTAACTCGCTATAGACCGTATCGAATAGCCGCCATTTCGTGGGGCAGTTTCTTTGTTCCGTGAGGACATGCATGGTTGCACTTCGACCGTGTTTACACTGGTCCCGAGCTCGGGATCAAGATTGACCCCCTGATAAGAATGTGTTGAGGTTAACCGCAATGGTCTCGAGTGCCGCGTTTATATCTGTTGTTGATCCCGAGCGCGGAGCCAGAAGTTGCAGTCAAAGGTCAAGCTAACGCAGCAGAATTCCAAGATGTTCCGTCCATGCAGTTTAGCCATTATTTCTGCGCTGGCCCAAATGTCCAAAAACTTCGCCAGTTTGTCGTTGTTCCACGAGCGCCCGCGAACTTCGTCTTCGTCAACTTCTCTTCACGACGAAATAATGTCAACTTATGCTATGTCGGAAATCGTTGAATGACACTCCGAAATCCTTGATATAACAACTAAAAACTAAGCTGTATGATATTTATGACAAAGTGTCGCTAGATAGTTGCAGAAAGTAGAGAAGTTGCAGAAAGTAGAGGAAATACAGAAACACTTTTTCTCAACGTGTGAAGTTTGTATCGGACACGCAAAAGAGATTGCTGAATGCAGGATACCAATTACGTTTGTAGTACGTTGTGTTTTCGTAACGGACACCAGCGATCGAGATTCTCAGCGTTGCATCACATGAGTCGCGTCGGGGTATCATGCATTTTGTCGAGGCATATATGCCTGCACACAATGCATGGAACCAGTGGTACCTGTGTGCGTGTATATACACTACGTGTACACGTGTACATAATACGAGCGCGGGCTCCCCTGGAATTTTCGCGCGCTTTAGCCCGCAACAGGATGTGGGAAGATTTATTGCCCAGCTAACCGCAAACTGATCCCGAGCTCGGGATCGAACCCTCCGCCATCGCGAGACCAAAATCTCGGGGTCTGATCCGGGGCCAGTTTGGTTCCGAGAGCGTTTACACCTATTTGTGATCCGGGGCTGATCCCGAGCTCGGTGTTCGATCCCGAGCTCGGGATCAAGTGTAAACACGGTCTATGTTGAACGGTTTAAGTAACAAAAGGTGCCCCTCGAAATGGCGGCTATTCGATACGGTCTATAGTAAATTAAACAGGAGCGCGTCCAGATCACATTTTAAGCACCCCATTTTTCCCATGGGTGTTGAGATTTTGATATATCATTTGTCATATTTTTCTCATTGCCATTCTGAAATTTTGCGCTCTCAATCCGCATATATCCAGGAATATCGTAAACAAAACTATACGGATGTTTTGTAAACTGATTTATCCGGTTCCAAAAGCAGTGCAGTGATTCTGTCAACTTTGGCTCCCACATCCAAATCCGAGATTACAAATTCCCTGTTTACTTACCATGGATAGTATCTTGGGGAGGTATTCATATGATTGTTAGGTTAGAACGAAATCCATTTTCTGGAAAATCTGGGCATGCTCCTTAAAGGCCTGTAGATGATTTTGAGCGATTCTGCGAATAAAACCATTATAAATCAAAAGAAAGACATCAACAAACTCATCCGAAGAAATTTCAGCTTTGTCAAATGTACCACGTTTAAAAAAAACCATGACAATCCATATGCGTTTTCCTGGTCTTGGCGGGGTGTTTCAAATATTCGTTCTCAGTTGATCGGGTACTATGTGGCTTGCGTCATGCACTCTGTTGCGCACATCATATACTGCGTGTGGGCGCGATCCATACAAATGCATCGCGTTGGAACACGCACACGCAGTACACAGCGCCCATGCATTTTGGACCGCGTAGATGCGAACCAAAAATAAGTAAATCGTTTGCAAACGATCTAAATATTTTCATCTTTACGGATTATTTTCCTGGTAAAATTATATCATTTTGAGCGGAAACCTTTCATTGGATAGTTGCTATCATTTCAATCTTTATTTTCAGACCTTTCCCCTGTAAACTCGTCGATTACTTTTTGGGGTCATTGCAAATGATACACTGGGCCTTTAAAGGCAAGGCTCGTCAGCAGTGCACGCGCGCCAAATTCGTGCCACGAAATACGCAGCTCCATGGAAAAGGCATGGCACGAATTTGGCGTGCACGCATTGCTGACAAGCGCCTTTAGGTCAAATGCTTGGAATTCCACCGCGTATCCCACGCTTGGAGAATATATTGGTCGTAATCCGAGTTTATACTGTAGATTTAAAGATATACATTCCGTGGTTCTCAGCAAATGCTTGGATCTTTAAAGTGCGTTACCGTTACCTAACACACTGGACCAACGGCTTTACATCCCTTCCGAAGGATGGAGCAAGTGTGGTTGAATGCCTTGCTTCGAACCGGCAACCCCAAGTTTTCACCTATGATTGCGAGTCGCGGTACCCCCACTTTGTCGCACTTATTCTCGAAGATAAATTATAGATTGGTGGATTATATTTAAAGGAGTGTGACCAGATCACTTTTTTTTACCCATAACTCCCCGGGACTTACCCTATGGGTCATGAGATTTTTATATCATAACATCCATTATATTTTTCTGATTACGAAACTGAAACTCCCGCGCTTCTAGGCCGCATATTTCCGAGGATATCGTCGAAAATCCACCGATTATTTGTAAACTAATTTTCCAGTATCAACGTTTATCCACTGAAAGCATACTCGATAGTTTTGTTCAATTTTTTACTAGAAATTGCGAATGTTTTCGGGTTTTTGGGACATGGGAGGTGTGTATGGGAGTTACTTGATAATATTGGTAAGTTACATCGAAAACTATTTTCCAGAAACTCTGGTCACGCTCCTTTAATTTCAAGAAACTCCAAAAAAGGGCGTCACGTAAAATAGCGAAAAATTGGGGAAATATACTAACAAACATTGAAAATGCACATTACAATTTTGAAATATGTATTTGAGAACAAATTGGTATACATTTGTGGCAGTCGGAATTAAACAGTCAAGGACGTGTGAACTCACCTGCATGGGCATCAATTAAACTCGAAATGGAATATTTTTCAAGTCGTCAAGCTTCAAGAACTGCGGTCATATTGGTCATCTTGCTCCTATCCGTGCTACACATGGCGTCAGCGCAAGGTAAGCATACAGGACTTAATAATATTTTAGACAATTTGAAAATCATAGCAATAATTGCCTGGCGTTATCGTTGAAATTGTTCGTACTGTAAAAGTTTGCACATTGCATAGTTCCGACCTGTCAATCAACCGAACCCGCCGACCAATCACAACAGAGCTAGCAGACATCACCCACATAGGTCAAAGTGCACTGTACGCTCACAACAACATCAGGCGATGTTCTGCCCCATACAATTTGTACAGTGTATGCGATGAGCCGTGTGAATTTTTGGTTTCAAGGCCGGTCGTTTCGTTGCCCAAAGGTACGAAAGCACGTATTTCATGATATGACATCCCTGTATTACTAGCCCTTTACTTACTCGATG
Source organism: Henricia sp. BOLD:AAB3569 (assembly GCA_037783545.1). Taxonomy (NCBI): domain Eukaryota; kingdom Metazoa; phylum Echinodermata; class Asteroidea; order Spinulosida; family Echinasteridae; genus Henricia; species Henricia sp. BOLD:AAB3569. Next base: position 258,702 of record JBBELK010000161.1, on the reverse strand, counting down.
CACATGTGTTCTAAGATAAACTGCATGTCGACCCTGAAACATGAATACCTTTGAGTTTTCTCCAGTGAATCTGTGATTTCCGTTGAAAGTCCCATTGCTTTGTGCGTTGTGTGTCGCCATTTTGACGATAGCGTGTGAGCCATAGCAACAATATCCAAGGGGGCGGGGCTAACTAGGCAAACTCGGAACTATGCATTATGCATTTGATTAGTTAATAATTATGGATAGACTACGTCATCATGTTTACAAAGTGGCGATGGTCTGTGATGGTACACGTGCGTTTGTTCACTGAAAACGTGTACATACTTTTGTGCATGGTTTCGTGTTTATTGGACTACATGTATACGGCCCTGCATTCACGCATGGAGGAAGAAACAAACACGTAAAGCCCGCCGCACACCTTTGCGATTTACCGGATAATCGGATCATCGGACCACATACCGGAAAGGTGTGCGCTGAAACTCAATCAAGCCGAACCCCCCGACCAATCACAACAGAGCTAGCAGACGGCGCCCACATAGGTCAAAGTGATGCAATCATCACACAATCACACGATTTTCTGCCCATACAGTTTGTATGTTGTATGCGCCAGGGACCGGGTGAATTTTGGTTTCAATGTCGGGCGATTCGCTGTTCAAAGGTAGGAAAGCGCATTTTTATGAATATATGTCATCCCTGCATTTAATACTAGCCCTTCGCTCAGTGTGTGCTACGGTAACTGTCGACCCTAAAACATAAATACATTTGAGTTTTCTCCAATGAATCTGTGCTTTCCATGCCGACTCCCGTTGCTTTGTACGTTGTGTCGCCATTTTTTTCGATGGCTTGTGAGCACATAGCAACAATATCTAAGGGGCGGGGTTAACTGGCCAATCTCGGAACTATGCATTCAGGCCAGTCTGACCGTATAGACCGGAGCAAATCAAACTTGTTTGATTTTTCCGGATCCGATGGCCCGGTGTCCGATGGGCCGGTAAATCGCAAAGGTGTGCGGCGGGCTTAACATCCGATCCAAATCTGTATGGGCTTTCGAAGCAGATAAAGTGAGATAGCTTTGCCATTTAAAACGGCTTAGTTATCTCGTTTAAACATGATGGAACGAGTCGATTAAACGAGATAGTCCGGAAAAACTACCATACACCTCCGCCAGTTGCATGAGATGCCATGCAGTAAGTCTATGGCACATGACACAAAAAAACCCGAAATGTTTTCAAAGGAACACTGCACTTGATATTTGTTCATAGCTAAAATCACGTTTCCTAAACAAATGTTAACCTTTTTGAGGCATTATCATGTCATATTAATTAGGGAAAATTAGTGGCGAGGGTGTACGGTAGGCTACATGTATATTTATACCGATCGTCCAAATCGTTTAAATTACATGTGCAACCAGGTTAAGTCGTTTAAACGAAATAAACAATTTATTTAAAAGTAGTGACACACGTTTAAAAGCTTGCTGAACATGCTGAATAAACCAAATTTATTTTTAAAATATGCTTAAATTCAGTATAATATATTCTTTGCACAATTTGATTGAACCTGCAGCTCTGCCACCGGAGCCACAGGGAGTCACACTCCAGTTCCTGGGATCGTTAATCATCGAGTATAAATGGCAGGCCCCAGTGGGTGACTTTGATAACTACCTAGCCGTGTTTTACTGTTCTGTCATTGATGAAGTAGGTAGTGTTGCAATCCCCAAAACTGCGACGTCATACCGATACCGAGTGGGTACCTATCCTAACGTGCATCGTTACACATTCCACACAGTGAAAGGCACTACCAGAAGTGCAACAGCCGACTGGCTTGGCCTTCCTAGCGTTACCTACAACATTCGTAAGTCGTTCTGTTTTATTAGGTGATCGGGCTCAACCCGATCACCTATTGATATCGTACGATTTCTTTGTCTTTTTTTTTTTAGGTGATCGGGCCAACAGCCCGATCACCTATTACTCTCGTACGATTTCTTTATTAGGTGATCGGAACTCATTCCGATCACCTATTACTATTGTACGATTTCTTTGTCTTTTTTTTTTTTTTTTTTTTTTTTTCTTTTTCCACTTCTTTTTCTTCTTTTTCCACTCAAACGTTTCCAGAGCTTTTCTTCAAAACTGTTCAAGCTATCAACTTGAAACTTTGTAGGAACATCAACCCCAATGTGAAGGTGTGCATACAAGTGTGACGTCATTGTGACGTCATTGGGTATCAAATTACAACCCAAAAATGACTAAAATATGCATGTTTTAAAATGCTTCCGTCTGGAAAACCACGTGACCCATGATTTTCGTATTTAGCAGGCTTATAGATAGGATCATGGCCTACAATTTTCTTTGTGTGGGCATTTTCATCTGACCCTTCCCTCTGGGGTCAATCTGAGGTCAAAGTTCAACGAAAACGAAAATCTCAATTTTTGCACTTATTGAGCAACAATGCCCATCAAACCAAGCTGAATCTTTAAGTAACTAAGTACAGGCATAGGTCCTATGGCAGACTTTCATCAGCGTGTATAATATTATGATGGCATCAAGCGTGACGTCATCGTGACGTCATCAAGTATCAAATTACACCCCCCAAAAAACCAAAATATGCATATTTTAAAATGCTTCCGTCTTGAAAACCACGTGACCCAGGATCTTCGTATTTGGCAGGTTTATAGATGACATTCTGTGCTACAATTTTCTTGGTGTGGGCATTTTCATCTGACCCTTCCTTCTGGGGTCAATTGGAGGTCAAAGTTCAACGAAACTGAGAATCTCAGTTTTTACACTTACCAGCAACAATGCCTATCAAACCAAGCTGAATCGTTAGTAAATTAGATACAGACATAGGCCCTACGGCAGACTTTCACCAGAATGTATAGTATCATGATGGCATCAAGTGTGACGTAATCATGACGTCATCAGGTGTCAAATTACAAAAATTAAAAGGTTATTATTTCCAAAATTCATATCTCAAGAACCGTAATAGATACTTGAACAATTCTTTCACAACATGATAAGTCTAAATGAACTGAACAAATCATACAATGTCATGACCCCTGTGTGACGCCTACTTCCGGTCCAAACCGGAAGTTGTTCGAAAATGTGCATTTTTTAAAGCGTTTTGAATGCAAATAGATTCAAAGTGGTAGTGAATTTGACCATATTTCTACAGAACGAAATGTTTCCACACATGTGGACTTTTTGACTATACCATTGGTGACGTCATCACATGGACGGTAGTTACGTAATGTGGTGTCAAAATACGCAAATTTGGAGCTGAATTGTTTAAAAATGCTGTATCTTGAGAACTACAACAGATATTTGCATGATTCTTTCGCCACATTTTAACTTGATGTTTATCAAATTGTTGAACAATTTGTGCACAACATTGTGACGTCATGATATCGTCACAGGTGTCAAATTACAAAAATTAAATTGTTATTATTTCAAAAATTCATTTCTCAAGAATCGTATTAGATACTTGAACAATTCTTTCACAGCATGATAGGTCGCAATGAACTGAACAAATCATACAATGGCATGACCCCTGTGTGACCCAAACCTCCGGTCCAAACCGGAAGAGGTTCGAAAATGTACACTTTTTTAGCACTTTGAATGCAAATAGAGCCAAAGTGGTAGGGAATTTGACCATAGTTCTACGGAACGAAATGTTCCCTCACATGTGGACTTTATGACTACATATATACCACTGATGACGTCATCACGTGTACGGTGGTTACGTAATGTGGAGAAATTATGTTTTGGGTCCCTTGATAATTAAGCTAACTCAGTCGTTTGAGGGCGCTATGCCAAGCCTCCACTAATCTGACGATTTGCGCCCATATATAGTGCTCGACTTCTAATAATAGAACTTGTATCTAGGCGGCCTGTCTCGGGTCAGAGGTCATAATGTATCTTTTTAAGGAGGATGTCTGGGCCACACGGCCAATGATACACGTACGTGCGCGTGTAGTGAATAAGTCAGACAGACAAGACATAATAAGCAGGGCTTGATTTACAACAGAGAAAATTGGACTTTTGAAGATGTAAAACTGCTAGTTTCCGTGGCATCATCGCCAGGAAAGTTGAATGAACACTAGATAGCACAAGGACATTTACTTTTGGTGACTTAGCTGTTGTATCTTGGGTGTAATTATGTACGGCTAGCCTTAGTCGGCGGACCAGAGTAAATATGTCTTCTCCCCGAAAACTGTGAATGTTACATGCTGGAAATCGTTGCTGTGTTGGAAATAAAATGGACATGGTGGACCGCAACTCAAGTTGACTGGAGCGTCAGTTTATTCTAGATGCAATTGAACCCCAACTCCCCACACGGCGATATACTACAGTAATATGATCTCAAATGACAAAATCTTTAGAACTGTTAGATATTGAAAAGATTCTTTCACCACATATACATGTCAAAACTTGTTCTTCAGTAGATACTTGAACAATCTGTGCACACAATAGTAACGTTATGATGAGATTGACAATTATGACGTCATCAGATACACAATTTTAGCGTTGAATAGTCAGAGTCATGTCTTGAGAATTCCAATACTTTTTCAACATCAAACAACTCAAGTTTTCAAACAATCTCAAAACTGTGTCGTCATCATCATTTCAATGTTTATGTCACCCGATCACCTTGCGTTTGTAAAAAACACAAACGCGAAGCTCTAGTTTTTTTTTTTTTTTTTTTTTTTCTTCTTTTTCCACTCAAACGTTTCCAGAGCTTTTCTTCAAAACGGTTCAAGCTATCAACTTAAAACTTGGTAGGAACATCAACCCCAATGTGAAGATGTGCATACAAGTGTGACGTCATTGTGACGTCATTAGGTATCAAATTACAAACCAAAAATGACCAAAATATGCATGTTTTAAAATGCTTCCGTCTGGAAAACCACGTGACCCATGATCTTCGTATTTGACAGGCTTATATATCAGATCATGGCCTACAATTTTCTTCGTGTGGGCATTTTCATCTGACCCTTCCTTCTGGGGTCAATCTGAGGTCAAAGTTCAACGAAAACGAAAATCGCAATTTTTGCACTTATTGAGCAACAATGCCCATCAAACCAAGCTGAATCTTTAAGTAACTAGGTACAGGCATAGGTCCTATGGCAGACTTTCACCAACGTGTATAATATTATGATGGCATCAAGCGTGACGTCATCGTGACGTCATCAAGTATCAAATTACACCCCCCAAAAAAACAAAATATGCATATTTTAAAATGCTTCCGTCTTGAAAACCACGTGACCCAGGATCTTCGTATTTGGCAGGTTTACAGATGACATTCTGTGCTACAATTTTCTTTGTGTGGGCATTTTCATCTGACCCTTCCTTCTGGGGTCAATTGGAGGTCAAAGTTCAACGAAACTGAGAATCTCAGTTTTTACACTTACCAGCAACAATGCCCATCAAACCAAGCTGAATCGTTAGTAAATTAGATACAGACATAGGCCCTACGGCAGACTTTCACCAGAATGTATAGTATCACGATGGCATCAAGTGTGACGTAATCATGACGTCATCAGGTGTCAAATTACAAAAATTGAAAGGTTATTATTTCCAAAATTCATATCTCAAGAACCGTAATAGATACTTGAACAATTCTTTCACAACATGATAAGTCTAAATGAACTGAACAAATCATACGATGTCATGACCCCTGTGTGACGCCTACTTCCGGTCCAAACCGGAAGTTGTTCGAAAATGTGCATTTTGTAAGCGTTTTGAATGCAGATAGATTCAAAGTGGTAGTGAATTTGACCATATTTCTACGGAACGAAATGTTTCCACACATGTAGACTTTTTGACTATACCATTTGTGACGTCATCACATGGACGGTGGTTACGTAATGTGGTGTCAAAATACGCAAATTTGGAGCTGAATTGTTTTAAAATGCTGTATCTTGAGAACTACAGCAGATATTTGCATGATTCTTTCGCCACATTTAAGAACTTGATGTTTATCAAATTGTTGAACAATTTGTGCACAACATTGTGACGTCATGATATCGTCACAGGTGTCAAATTACAAAAATTCAAAGGTTATTATTTTTAAAATTCATATCTCAAGAACCGTAATAGATACTTGAACAATTCTTTCACAATATGATAAGTCTAAATGAACTGAACAAATCATACGATGTCATGACCCCTGTGTGACGCCTACTTCCGGTCCAAACCGGAAGAGGTTCGAAAATGTACACTTGTTTAGCACTTTGAATGCAAATAGAGCCAAAGTGGTAGGGAATTTGACCATAGTTCTACGGAACGAAATGTTTTCACACATGTGGACCTTTTGACTATACCATTGGTGACGTCATTACATGGACGGTGGTTACGTAATGTACGTCAAATTACGCAAATTTGGAGCGGAGATGTTTTAAAATGCTGTATCTTGAAAACTACAACAGATATTGGTATGATTCCTTCGCCACATTTAAGAACTTGATGTTCAACATACTGTTCAACAATTTGTGCACAAAATTGTGACGTCATGATGTCGTCACAGGTGTCACATTACAAGATTTCAAAGGTTATTATTTCAACAATTCATATCTCAAAACGGTGCAAGCTATCAACCCCCCAGCTATGGCGGATATATAGGGAGGAGATATTAGTTACCGGATTAGTGTATACAGCAGCCAATTTCACGAAACTTTACGCAATTGCGCAAGTCCACTTACGCCATAAGCTATTGCGCAAGTAATGGCGTAAGTGGACTTGCGCAATTGCGTAAAGTTTCGTGAAATCGGCTGCTGAACTTCCATTTTTGCCATTCCACAGGTGATAACAACGTCTGAAATTCATCACAAAATTTTCATTTAGCCCGATCACCTGGCGTTTGTAACAACAAACGTCATACCTCTAGTTTTTTTTTTTTTCTTCTTTTTCCACTCAAACGTTTCCAGAGCTTTTCTTCGAAACGGTTCAAGCTATCAACTTGAAACTTGGTAGGAACATCAACCCCAATGTGAAGGTGTGCATACAAGTGTGACGTCACCGTGACGTCATCGGGTATCAAATTACAACAAAAAAATGACCAAAATATGCATGTTTTAAAATGCTTCCGTCTAGAAAACCACGTGACTCATGATCTTCTTATTTGGCAGGCTTATATATCAGATCATGGCCAACAATTTTCTTCGTGTGGGCATTTTCATCTGACCCTTCCTTCTGGGGTCAATCTGAGGTCAAAGTTCAACGAAAACGAAAATCTCAATTTTTGCACTTATTGAGCAACAATGCCCATCAAACCAAGCTGAATCTTTAAGTAACTAGGTACAGGCATAGGTCCTATGGCAGACTTTCACCAGCGTGTATAATATTATGATGGCATCAAGCGTGACGTCATCGTGACGTCATCAAGTATCAAATTACACCCTCCAAAAAACCAAAATATGCATATTTTAAAATGCTTCCGTCTTGAAAACCACGTGACCCAGGATCTTCGTATTTGGCAGGTTTATAGATGACATTCCGTGCTACAATTTTCTTTGTGTGGGCATTTTCATCTGACCCTTCCTTCTGGGGTCAATTGGAGGTCAAAGTTCAACGAAACTGAGAATCTCAGTTTTTACACTTACCAGCAACAATGCCCATCAAACCAAGCTGAATCGTTAGTAAATTAGATACAGACATAGGCCCTACGGCAGACTTCCACCAGAATGCATAGTATCATGATGGCATCAAGTGTGACGTAATCATGACGTCATCAGGTGTCAAATTACAAAAAATCAAAGGTTATTATTTCAAAAATTCATATCTCAAGAACCGTAATAGATACTTGAACAATTCTTTCACAACATGATCAGTCTAAATGAACTGAACAAATCATACAATGTCATGACCCCTGTGTGACGCCTACTTCCGGTCCAAACCGGAAGTTGTTCGAAAATATGCATTTCTGTAAGCGTTTTGAATGCAAATAGATTCAAAGTGGTAGTGAATTTGACCATATTTCTACGGAACGAAATGTTTCCACACATTTGGACTTTTTGACTATACCATTGGTGACGTCATCACATGGACGGTAGTTACGTAATGTGGTGTCAAAATACGCAAATTTGGAGCTGAATTGTTTTAAAATGCTGTATCTTGAGAACTACAGCAGATATTTGCATGATTCTTTCGCCACATTTAAGAACTTGACGTTTATCAAATTGTTGAACAATTTGTGCACAACATTGTGACGTCATGATATCGTCACAGGTGTCAAATTACAAAAATTAAATGGTTATTATTTCAAAAATTCATATCTCAAGAATCGTAATAGATACTTGAACAATTCTTTCACAGCATGATAGGTCGCAATGAACTGAACAAATCATACAATGGCATGACCCCTGTGTGACCCAAACCTGCGGTCCAAACCGGAAGAGGTTCGAAAATGTACACTTTTTTAGCACTTTGAATGCAAATAGAGCCAAAGTGGTAGGGAATTTGACCATAGTTCTACGGAACGAAATGTTCCCTCACATGTGGACTTTATGACTACATATATACCACTGATGACGTCATCACGTGCACGGTGGTTACGTAATGTGGAGAAATTATTTGTTGGGTCCCTTGATAATTAAGCTAACTCAGTCGTTTGAGGGCGCTATACCAAGCCTCCACTAATCTGACGATTTGCGCCCATATATAGTGCTCGACTTCTAATAATAAAACTTGTATCTAGGCGCCTGTCTCGGGTCAGAGGTCATTTATGTATCTTTTTAAGGAGGATGTCTGGGCTACACGGCCAATGATATACACGTACGTGCGCGAGTAGTGAATAAGTCAGACAGACGAGACATAATAAGCAGGGCTTGATTTACAACCGAGAAAATTGGACTTTTGAAGATGTAAAACTGCTAGTTTCCGTGGCATCATCGCCAGGAAAATTGAATAAACACTAGATAGCACAAGGACATTTACTTTTGGTGACTTAGCTGTTGTATCTTGGGTGTAATTATGTACGGCTAGCATTAGTCGGCGGACCAGAGTAAATATGTCTTCTCCCCGAAAACTGTGAATGTGACATGCTGGAAATCGTTGCTGTGTTGGAAATAAAATAAACATGGTGGACCGCAACTCAAGTTGACTGGAGCGTCAGTTTATTCTAGATGCACACACAGCGCACAGCCCGCACCAAAATCTTACTATTTTTCATCTCAAAAATTCATCCACTTTTACCTGTCCAAATCTAACGAGCAACAGTTCATTAGAAAGCTTAGAGTTTCAGTCATTCACTAACGTACATAAAACAGCCGTCGGAGGTATGACCGACAGCCCAGGCTTTTATGAATGAACTACTCTCGCCCCGACCAGCTTTTCCCAAAGCGTTGCGATCGCGAGTATTCGGCCCATAAAAATTGCCGCTCGGCTGGGCGCGCATGCACTTCGGGTGCTTTCCGCGGATCCGAATACGAAAAGGGTTTCCCTGAATAGCTGAAGGGGTACTGTACACGTCATTGCGTCCTTGTTATCGGTAGGTGGTCTACAACCGAAGTTACGAAAAAGGGAAAAGTAAACTCCATTTCTTGAGGTGAAATCTTCATTTTGAAAGGTAGGAGGTTTCACTGAATGAATTTTACATGTCTTAACAATTATTTGTGCGAGTTTGGAATGTTAAATGTGTTTATTTTTTTACGGAGAGCATATTTTCTATACCCTTTCAAAAGCTCTTTTGATAGACACGAACGCCACGCTGTACGTGTGTGTGTTGGCCTATTGAATGGGGCACTCGCCCGTAAAAGGACGGCGTGATGCATGGCGTGACCCCGGTCGTTGGAATCTGGTTGTGTCAACCACTAAGTCTTAAAATCATGCTGTTTTGGTAATTTTATAACAAAATACACATCTCACATATATGCCGGATATATTTCTAGGGACGTCAGAATTACAATTAGCCGAATTTTTTAGGCCTCGTGTCCGTTAAATTTTGAAAGGAAGGTATAACCCTCCCCAAATTTTAAAAAAATGGTACAATCGTAGTTCGTACATAGGATGCACAATGCCTTTTTTTGGGCGATATCATTATTACTAGAGGTATGTTTTTCCGCATTCCTGGAGGGGCAGATCTAAGTAATCAAAATTCAAATTGAATTTTTTGTTTTGGTTGTCGAATTGATGTGTTTTATTTTGTTCACTATATCAGCTGTAAATACAATTAAAACAATAAATACAAACCAAACTTTAAGTATTAAAGAGAATAGGCCTACAACTTACAAGTTTTTAAAAGTCATACTCATAGCCGCCCTAATTGTTTCAGTCAGGTCATTAAAAAAAGAAAAGGAAAAAAAAGGAGAAAGTTAACTAAATCTTAAGTGAGGGCATGGTATAATAAAATATCCTGTTGTCTCTACTTAATAAACTATCCTGTTGTCTCTACTTCCAGTATCAAGATTAAAGACTATGGCCGAGCCAGAAGAAAACCAGGAAAACCCTCCACCTCGGAGTATCACACTAGCATCCGCATCCTCCACTTCTTTAAATTGACTTTTGACCTTGAAGATGAGTAATACAATACCTCAAATAATGTTACTGGCCTTTATTTATCACTTGTTCAGCTATATCATTCAGCTATATCAATTTTAGCGTTGAATAGTCAGAGTCATGTCTTGAGAATTCCAATACTTTTTTCAACAACAAACAACTCAAGTTTTCAAACAATCTCAAAACTGTGTCGTCATCATCATTTCAATGTTTATGTCACCCGATCACCTTGCGTTTGTAAAAAACACAAACGCGAAGCTCTAGTTCTTATTAATAATAATACTAATAATGAAAATTTATAATGCGCCGGTATCCATAAAAAAAGATGCTCATGGCGTAGGGAGCTTTCGATACGCGACGGTAGAGCCTACAGGACGAAGAGTTTCCCGACCGTGACGGTCCTCGCACACTGCTCCTGGTCCACACTAGAGCATTTTGCCGTTCCGCTGCCGTTGCTATTTTGGGCGCGCGCCCAATTTGACGTTCACAGTGTTAACGGCAAACGCCCAAAGTTGAAATGTTTCAACTTTCAGCGGTACCGCTGACGTTGACGTTCCGTTGACGTTCCGTCGCAATTCACTCTAGTGTGGACGCACCTGTTTCGATTTTTGTGGACGGCGACGCAACGCGTGACAGTGCAGATATATATACGACTCCGCAGGGCTCCGTCCTGTTTATAGACCGGACGCTGTTTCGGCCTAAAACCGTTCCAAAAATCAACAGGACAGAGAGATGTTCGGTTTCGCGCATGCGCAGATTGATTTTTCTCTGTGTCTACCGTCCTGAAGGTTGCACCCCAGTAAATAGGGCTCCCATAGGAACCAATGCTAAATGCCCAATTTTCAAAAATCATTTAAAAATACTCACAACTCTCTCAGCTTCTCAGGACAACAACCAGAATATTCACTGATTTCTCATCTTTTTAATTATGTTCAATTTTATGGGGGTAATCCGTCACTTTTATTCCCTAATTTCCACTTGAAACGAAACTACCCCTAACAACACTGAAACTTGCTAATCAGACCTGCATCCATTTTAGAACAAAGGCACATACGCTACTGGGCAAAATAGGGCCACTTTTAGGAGCTACAGTGTTTAAAATGTATATAGTTGGAAGAAAAAATACCCCACATCGCGACGATAGTCATATTCTACACAAGACCACACTCGTTCAGCTCGAAACTCTCCCTAATAAAGAAGAATTTGAGGGCATACAAAATATTCATGAGCTCGGCGCACAGATCTCTGCCTATTTACTTGGGTGCACCCTGAAATCGAAAGCCTTTTTGAGGTATGGCGGATACCATACCTGTCGCTAGAGGGCGCACTGTCATTTGGGTAAAAGCAGACGATTACCGTAGCGTGTACGTTGTTGTATTAAAATGCTTATCAAAACTTCATCTGTTTGATTGTTTAGAGATAACTTGACGACCAATATTGTACGTGGTTTTGGAAATAGGATAATTGTCTATTGTATAAGAACAACTTTTGGTCTGTTTGTGGCAGATTTTGATCGTTTTCGTTATTGTTTTGCCTAGCATACGTGAAAAACGTCGTACTTACTGATTCGTTCACGCACGTTTCTAAAGCCTGATAGGGTAAGAATTAATAATTTAACCATTAATATTTTGGAAAGAATTTACGAGTCGGACGTCACATAAACCCTCCTGCAACGTATAAGACAACTAGGATTTCTTAGTTTTTCCTCGTAAAATCTTCACTTTTTCCCTCTCCAAAATTTGTTCTTTTCATTTGCACTTTAGAAAATGTGACGGGCCGAGTATGGAATTCTTTCCAAGGTCTAAAACAATATGGTCAAGTTATCAATTCTTTCCCGTGGTTTCTGGAAGTTCACATGTAAAGTTCTTTGACAGTTTTGACATCTGTATTTTCAGATTTGCCAATGAATAAACTTAGTGTCGTGCGGCTTCAAGTTATCTTGTTTCACTTGGCCTTTTTATTTACACTCATTTGTCCATGGCCAAAACAAATTTCATGTATACTAGCTGTATTTGTTTATAGTGTTTCACAACTTGCATAGTCAAGCTTTATGAATAATGAGGAATGAACACGATGGAGAATAATTTTTCTTCATTATGAGCAGAATGTTCAATGAGCAGTTCTCTTATCAGAGTTTTGACTGTACCATAACATAAACATGGAAGCTTAAGATGGAGTGATTTTTAGAGCATCTATACATGCATAGTTAATGGTACTATCGATTGGTAAATTCTTAAAAACGGTGATTAATTGAGAGCCTGTGTCGAGAAAACTACATACAAATAGTCTAACACTGATTATAAGAGCACTGTTAATACAAAGTAATGCTTATAACAAGGACAAATTTGGGTCCCAACTCTTTCTTCTTCTTTTTCAAGATTGGTAATACAAGATTTAACTATTATAACAAGTTAATTTGGAAAAAGCTGCAATTTCTTCCAGGAATGATGATAAGGCACATTGTTGGTTTTCAGCCAGTCATGCAGGATCTACTGCTTGTAAACTCAAACTGTCATTTGCATTATTCATCTGGACTATAATTAAAAGAGCCAAAAGACACAAATTAAAACATAACACACTGATTGGTCTTTTGGGAAACGGTCATAGCGTTTAGCTAGTTAAAATAGGCCCTACTAAGCTAAGGCTTTAGGCAAAAACATAGCACGTTATAGAGTAGACCAAGGCTTGCAAAAATTATTAAGTTTCACTATAGGCCTAGCCCAACTTGGGTCGGTTTCCTTTGCATGTGTCCATCATTTTGATATATGACCGTGCGCGCGTTGGGTAGGCCACGGGCTAGGCACAGCCTATGCCTTATAATGCTGGGTTAAATCAGCCAGATTAACACATATCCTGTGCCGTAGATAAATGAGTATCTTTAACCCGTCCATTACCGTAATTAAGCACTAAAATGTCATTTAAAAAAGGCGGCTTTAGCCGTCAGTAAAAATGTAAACGTACACCCACCCGCACAAACGTAACGTACGTACAAGCGTCGGCCATTTTGGTTTATTTTACCCAAATCAAAGGGCGCCCTCTATAAGGCAGCCATACTTCCGGGCAGCGATATTTTTTTCCGTACCGTTGTTTAGCGAACATTGCTTCTGATTGGTTTAACCCCCATGCATATGTTGAATACTGATGTGTTTCGTTGATTAACTACCTCAACATAACCCCACACCATACCACACTCTTTCCTCAATTAATAGTTAAAAAAATTAATACGACTCTGAGGAGATTCGATCCTGCCATCTCTCGATTGATAGCACTACGTCTTAACCACTAGACTACCAAACGGCTCGACAAATCCTTAAATTTTCTTTCTTATATCCTTTTATCTAATAACTCTTGGAGGCGCTATATAGAAAATATGAATATTCATTTACTATACAATGCACCAATCGATGAAGCCCCATAGCGAATATGTGGTACGGAAAAAAATATCGCAGCCGGCCAGGGGTTTGGGGCGTATCTTAAATGATCTCTGGGAGGGGTAGTCAATGAAGGGTTTATCCCTATGTAGGGCTTGCAATAAAGCTCAGCTAGCTCAGTAGCTGCACTACCGTGATTCGAAACCACCAGTTGGCTTTTCATACTAGCTATATATAGCTCAATTGGTAAGGTCCGCGGTTCAAATTTCAGTGGAGCCAAGACAAGTTGTTTTTCATTGCATCCAGATTTCCCACTCATGGACATTTTGTCCACATTTGTATCCTCTTTTATTTTGCCTTCCAGAGTTACCCGATTTCCAACTGGGAATAATTAAAACTCCTAACTCAGTGAGCATTAGCTTTCCTAATGCACCCAACCCAGGCGATAATGTCGCCAAGTATATAATCGCCCTGGAACAGCCTCCTGGCAGTGTGATCATGGGTGTGATCGACCAGGCAACCGTCCATGCCGTTGCAGGAGCTACGCACACCTTCACTGGCCTGACCCCAGCTACAGAATACCGAGTACGGGTCGATGCTGAACTGGATGATGGCATACCTGTGGAGGTTAATGCGATTGCTGATGCATGGACGGGTCAGTTTAATGAAAATATTATCCTTTGTGTTTTGTCAAGGTTACTGGGTTGACACTACCCCTGGCCCTAGGACAATAGATCGTTTCCCACTAGAACATCAAACCCCGGGGCGAACTCACCCCGGGGCTGCACTGGAGCCGCCCTAGGGTGACATGCATCTTTTCACACTTGTATTTTTTAAACCACAGATATTTCGCCAACTTTAAATACCCCCTTCCCCCCTCTACGCAAAAATCCACTTCCCTTTAAAACATTTCCACATTTTGTTGGTTATTATAAGTGCCCGTTCGGTAACGAAATTCCTACTCTGGACCAGTAAACAGAATTCTTTCAAACAACATTCTTCCTTTTTGTATTTTTTGAAATTGACCAGTAACATACCCACCATCGAACGGCATACTTCATCGAACCAGCCACACCACCGGAACGTTGACATGGACTGTAGCACAGCAACCATTTGAGAACTACGAGGTGACGATTAAGCCACAAGGAGGACAGCCGCGAGTTATCCAGCTACCACCGGGTACTAACAGCTACATGCTCACTAATCTACAGAATTGTATTGTGTATGGATACTCGCTCAAGACTGTGACAAATTCACAAGTCAGACGATATGAAAGTGACTCGGCAGATGTAACTCTTGTACAGCCAGGTATGTACATGTAGTACCGGTATGTTTGTCATTTTTAGCTGAATTTTTTTTTTATCAAAAACTATGGGAAAAATGGGAGGGTAAAAAATGTGATCTGTGATCTGGAAACGTTCCTTTAAGTTAAAGGCACAGGCTCGTCAGCAATGCGCGCCCGCCAAATTCGTGCTCGAAACACGCAGCTCCATGCCTTTGCTATGGAGCTGCGTATTGCGTGGCACACATTTGGCGGGCGCGCATTGCTGACGAGCCTGTGCCTAGTAATTATTGCGTCGGTATATATGATGATACACAGAAATTATTCGCCCTCACGACGCCGTATGCACTATATACTAAGTGCGTTTACCGAGAACACGCTAAAACTCTTAACGTGCTTGGGTGGGACTCGAAAGTTCGTGGGAATCGAACCCACGAACCCACGTCTGCCCGGTATGAAGAAGGTCGTGGGTTCGAGTCCCGCCCGAGCACGTTAAAAGTTTTAGCGTGTTCTCGGGAAACGCACTTAGTATATAGTGCATACAGTGTCGTGAGGGCGAATAATTTCTGTGTATCGTTCCTTTAAGTTCTCGTATAGTGCATTTCACACACAGTTTCATTGCACTTTGCATTATTACCCCTGGTAATTGGGTTCAGTAATGACATTCTCTGTATTATCAACAGCGTCAGTGTCTCTGAACCCAACGCTCGAAGCCATCACGAACCGCGGAATGCACCTAACATGGACTGCAAGCCAGACAACCGGCTTACAGGGCTACAGGGTCTCGGCCCTGGACACCAACGGTCAATCTAATATAGCTAGCATACCACCAACACAAACATCATTCACCCTGGTGGGGCTGACTGAAGGGCTGAACTATCAACTAGTTGTGGATGAGGTCGTTGGAGGTGTCAGTCAGTATGCTGGGTCTGTTACGGGAACAACAAGTAAGACAACCTGGGACCGATTTCACGAAAACATGCGCAAGCCCCGGCTGTAGCTTGTGTGTTATAATCGCTAAATTGTTGCGCAACTTACGCAATAAAACGTTGCGCAAGTGGGCTTACGCAACTGCACAAGGTTCGTGAAATCGGCTGCTGGTTTGATGGGAAATAGCGGCAACCAGTGACCCCGAGGTGTTGGATGATTGGGACTATCTCCAGAGGCGCAACACCGAGGGATCATTAGTTTTTACTATTTTCGTATTTGTTTTACTATACCTCATAAATAATCTGTCAGGCGGCGTGGTATTTCATGAGTCCGAACCTTCATTTCTAATATCGCAAAGCGAGTACCACTGGACGTCGTTTTGATTTATGTTGTAATACTAATAGACTGGTACAACTGCACTATCCATTGATCTCAACAGGTACGTACGTATTTAGCGCATGCATTGTTGTAGTCTGTGAGCTTTCCTTTTATAAAGTGGATTGTTGTCATTTTGCCTCGAAATTAGAATTACACCCAAAAATTTCCTCATAGTTGTGTCCTGCAGTGGTTTGAGATGTCCATGATTGGAAAAAAGGACTTGCAGAACCGTTTTTGAAGCCAAAATTTCCTCTCGCTAGAAATCCGGACGAGCTTTTTCTTCGTAACTGTAAATTCTGGACGCTAGAGGGCGCTGTTACGAATTAGTGGCATGATAAACATTCACTTCGTGTATTTTCTATTCAATACTGCACAGGCAGTTTTGTATGTTTCTCAGGATGACGTCGAAACCCTGTTGATAAACAAACCAAGTGACCTCGAGCGTTTCAGAATTCGGGTGAAGAGGGTCGGAACTGCTTTGCATTTTAAGCAAAAGCCTGTCGATTTTTTGTGGAAAACAAGTTGTGATGGTGTTGTAGACTCATACACCTCCATGATAAACAGGAAAAATGTGGACGGGGGATACTAGCTGTTTAAGGACTACATGTTGTTGTTGACTTTACGTATGCTCACATTGTTTTTACCTTTCAAATTGCAGAACTACCACAGAATGTACAACTGACAGGATCAACGGCTCATAATGCAACCATCGACTGGAGCCCAACTCTCTACCAATCTTCCCAGGGCTACTTAATTAACGTCATCAGCACAGATAGTTCCTATGCCAACCTCATACCCGTACTCCCAGCAGCTGCTAATACACCTTATACCATCACTAACTTAACGGCGGGACTTAGCTACGAAGTTGGTGTAGATGCGGTCGTCAACAACGTGAGATTTGAAGTTGGTGCTTTGGGAAATCCAGTAAATATAAGTAAGTATTAAAGTTGCACTGCCGATTTGGGCGTACAATTTTTAAAAAAAAGTTAAATAGGTATTTTTCTAGAATAGAAAAAGTTATCAGCTTTCATTTGGTACCAAGAACGTAAAAATCTGTCAAGGATTAATGCCAGTCGATTAAAAACAAGAAATGATTAAATGGCTGGCAGGTCATTTAATCGACAGGGTTATGACGTACATGTGCGCGTACATGTGTACATTGTACACATACTATGTACATTGAGCGTACGCGCACATGTACAACATGTGAAGCACGTTTCAAGAAAAAGGCTTGTATCTCCAATTCCCGACGTCGGAAATTTAAGTTTTTGATATTTTTCGTTGCAGAGACACGTAAGCTTTCTAAATTCGTTCGCTTGTGTAAATAAATTTTTAAAATTCTTTCACCGAAACACGGGCAATGCAACTTTAAGCCTTTTGTTTCCGTCATTAAAAGAAGGATATTCCATGATTGGTAAACTGTTACAAAGGGCACTAGAGCTCATGTGCTTTACGAAGCACGAATATCAGCCTGAAATAGCTGTTATGAAAGGTTTTTCTGACCTTTGAACACTGCAGAAGAATGGGTTGGTTTTTACCACTGCTGTACAAATTTGCTTGATTCGGCGTTTTCTCGTTACCGCTGCTGCACAAATTTGCTCGATTCGGCGTTTTCTCGTTACTTTATAGTCAATCAACGGCCCTTACCGCTGCTGTACAAATTTGCTCGATTCGGCGTTTCCTCGTTACTGTACAGTCAACGGCCCTTACCGCTGCTGCACAAATTTGCTCGATTCGGCGTTTCCTTGTTACTGTACAGTCAACGGCCCTTACCGCTGCTGCACAAATTTGCTCGATTCGGCGTTTCCTCGTTACTGTATAGTCAACAGCCCTTACCGCTGCTGTACAAATTTGCTCGATTCGGCGTTTCCTCGTTACTGTACAGTCAACGGCCCTTACCGCTGCTGCACAAATTTGCTCGATTCGGCGTTTCCTCGTTACTGTATAGTCAACGGCCCTTACCGCTGCTGTACAAATTTGCTCGATTCGGCGTTTCCTCGTAGTAGTACAGTCAACGGCCCTTACCGCTGCTGTACAAATTTGCTCGATTCGGCGTTTCCTCGTTACTATACAGTCTACGGCCCTTACTAAAATGACCCGTACTGACCATTAGGTAGCCGATGGCCAAATTCTGTGAACAACCCATATGTAGCTTGGTCCAAAGATGTTACTGACCACATTTGACATTAATTGGGTCAAAACTGTGGAAGGAGTAGCATTTTACATTTTTAAAGAAAATGACCATTAGTGACCAGTAGGTGACCATTGACATCACGTGGTGGTCACCCAAGATAGGACTCTGGTCAAGGAAGACTCTGTCCAAATCTTGTTGAAATCGGCCACGGCGTTTGGCAGTTATTAGCAGATATGTGATGTCACGTGACCGTTTGCCCGAAGAAAGAAAGAAAGAAAGAAAGAATTTAGAAAGAATTTAGAAAGAAAGAAAGAAAGAAAGAAAGAAATCGGACGATCACAATATACCAGCGTGCTGCGCACGGCTGATATAATTATTTCCACTCGTGATTAAAAGCCCATGTTGATAAAAACTGCCCTGTAGAAATGTCAGCCACATAGATGCAGTAATACTTCAGAAAACTTGAAAAATCCATTAATTGTATTTTTGTTGAGTTGAATGGTAAAAGAGTCTTTTGCAAAAGACTGTTTTTTTTAGAAAACCACCTTCAGTTGTTAATTTGTCACACAAAATACCATTTTGGACTGAAATAAAATCATGTGGTTGTTTTGGTACCATTGTTGTCACTTTTAGTAAGGTATTTCTTGTCATTGGGGTCACTGCAAATGATATCTACCTTTAAAGGCCCATTAATTGTATCATATTTGCAATGACCCAATTTTTGTTTTTCATGAGTTGACAAGAAAAACCTTACTCAAAGTGTTGATAGCAATGGTAACAAACACCAAATGAATTTATTTCCGTCCAAAATGGTATTTCATGTTGGAAATTGACAACCGAAGGTGGGTTTCTAAAAAAGTCCCATGCACGGACTTTTTAACCATTCACCAATCCATATAACATGTAGATTTTCAAGATTTTGTGAAGCACTGATGCATCTATATATGTAGCTCAAATTTCTTCAGGCTAGTTTACCAACATTCTTCATTAGATATGTTACACTCTTATTCCACGAGTCTGCAAAAAGTTGAATTTTGATATATAGGGCCTTTATAAAGCCCCAGTACAAATGTGCAGTTATCCAAAATATCACTTCACGAGTTGACAAGAAAAATCCAACTAAAAGTGTTGATAGCAATGGTATTTAATTAACCCCACATGCCTTTTTCCCGTGGTACCGAATTTGTGGTCAAAATTGCCAACTGAAGGTGCTTTAAAAAACACAAAAAACATGAAAGGATTATCATGTTTTCTGAAGCATTACCGCATTTATGTATGAGTATTACATACACTATACCGGTAGGCCTGTCCGCATTGGAGAAAACGTACCAAGACGATGGGTACTTTTCCCATTTTAAGTCCAATGCGGACAGCCTGGGACGTTTTCCTCTCAGTAACTTTTCCTGAGTCCAGCGGTTACTTTTCCTGGCCAACTTCTGCCCAGGAAAATTGACCAGGGAACTTTTCTCGAGACGAAAAAATCCAATGCGGACACAGCGAGTCGGTAAAAGCGCTCTGGAAGCGTACGTGAGGGCCGTGAAAGTCAAACTGCGAAGGGACACTGCGCATGCTCTCCCACGGTCTCAGTAAAATTTTACTGTGTCAAAAAGTCCAAATGCGGACAGCAGTAAAATTTTGCCATTTTTCATTTTACCATCGTCTCAGTAAAACCTCCTAAAAAAACAAGTCCAATGCGGACACGGCTTAAGTGGACTTCGTAACAAAGGAAGTCCGCATAAACCAGGACAGAACGACACGATGTGGACTTGCACAGGTTCGCAGACGAGTTGTCCAAGCTTTAAAAAAGAGTGTTAGGGTGGGGGAGGAGGGTTTAAAAAAAGGTTAGGGTTCAGGAGTAAGGTTTAGAACCATGCTTTAGGATTTTATTAAAACAATTGTTTGATTTCGAGAAAAAGTGGTTTTTTGGTCAAGTTTTCTTAACTGCACGAAACAAAGCAATGCCCGCATAGTGTATTGATGGGAAGACTGTGTGTGGCTGTCTGATATTTCTACAAGGCAGTTGATCAACATTACTCTTTAGTTAGGGAAAATTGTTGTTTCATGTTTTTAAAAGTTTTCCAATCGTGTAATCTATCTTTACATTTTTTCCCCATATAATTCACAGTAGTAGAAATGGCATGATATGGCACTTTGACTTGTTGTTTAGTTGACAATAGGCATGTGGACAAAGGTCGAGTTCAACGCACAATATTGATTTTCTTATTTGCTTCCTGGTGTCGATAACAGGAAGTAAAATTTGATATTATATGTTTGTGTGGTGGGACAGTGTACATGTTATTTATACATCGACCCCTCCTGAGTTTTGCCTTAAATCCTTGATTTGGATAAATCGCAGAATAATCTAGGAATGGTTAACATGGATTTCAAAATCGGAGCAAAATTTGTGCTGTTCCTCTTTTTCAGCAAAATATCAAGTAAGTACATTTTTACCTGCTGATTTTGAGTTTTTGTTCAGTTACATTTTTCTTCACACTTGGATAGAAGTCAGTCAGTCAGATAATGTGTAAGGCTCTGGCAATTAAACATTAAAGTCATCAAATATTCCATCGATAAGGAAGTATTCAGTTAAAATAATTATTTAACCCTTCCTGCTGTACTTTTTGTACACTATTCCCGGGCCGCTGAATATTCTGTGAGGCGTGGCATTAAATAGACCCCAATCAGGCAGAGGGCATTTACTATGTGAAGGAGTGCATTTTACAAAATAAGAAAATTGTTGATAAATTAAAGAATTTTTGCCCATCACGACCATCAAACCGGCCATTCGGCATCGGCATGCCCGGTGGTCGAGTGGTTAAGACGTCTACCTAGTATGCAGGAGGTCGTTGGTTCGAGTCACGCCCGAGCACGCTAAAGTTTTAGCGTGTTCTCGGGAAACGCACAAGTGCATACCGCGTCATGATGGGCAAATATTCTTCAATTTATCATCATTTGGACCGACGCAATAATTTCCTTAATCACACTTGCTCCATCCTTCGGAAGGGATGTAAAGCTGTTGATCCAGTATGTTAGGTAGTATCAGAAACGCACTTTAAAGATCCCAGAGCATTTTTTTGTGAGGAGCAAGGGGATTCCCCGGTGTCTTTGGCCGTTTCTAATTTTCCTCGTGGGTTTCCTTACGCTTCCTAGCGACAGTGCAATGGCCGCTTTTGAGGAATCCTTGGTTTCAGTATCAGAAAGAAAAAATAAGAATATAAGAAAATATAAATGTTTCAATTAACATAGCTCATCGTCCAACTGCCGCCTAAACCCTCAACACTGTGAATGTAACCTTGTCTCTCATTGGCCTAGGCCAGATTAGGCTATAGGTACTCCTGTTACAGCCACACACACAAGCTGTAAAACCACCCAAAACCCAAACAGCCATTGGAAATTTACACCACATACATAAATTGCCAGTGAGCAGGACCAAATGTCAATATTATTATTATTATTTATTTCTGGTACTGAAACCAAGGATTCCTTAATAGTGCCCATTGCACTGTCGCTCGCGCGGCAAGCGTGAGGAAATCTTGTGTGACTAAAACACACCTCTCTTCCTGTTTATAAACAATGTTATCATTGAGTGATAACATTTGTTAATTGATTTGAATATAGGCCATGCCACAAAACATGACTGTTTTGTTAAAACATGTTCTAATACTGAATTTGACTGCAGTCATCTTATTCTACACCTTTGCTCTATATTACAGCAATTGTAGCACAGATTACTGGACCCAAGGACACAACTGTTCTATTAGGGGATACTGCGATACTCAATTGCAGCTTTACAGCACTCATCGGACCAGGAGTTACCCTGTGGAGTAAAGGTGTCACAGCGATAGCAAACGAAGGGGGAATTTTTGAACCTATCACTTATCCTGATTTTCAAGTGATTGTGTCACCAAATGCCCCAACCACCCCAATCTCTCAGCTCGATCTGGTTATATCCAACACCAAAGTTGATTATGAAGGAACTTATACGTGTCAAGTAACGGGCCAAGAGCCGTACAAATCTGCAGATTTAAAAGTACAGAGTAAGTAAACCTACTTTTTACTTCTAACTACTTGTACAATATGTCCCAGTAAATGGCCACGCTTTTCCTTGATTTGGACAAAATTGGCACGGGCAAGTGGAACATTTCATCATACTATATGACATTACATGTGCGCTTTCCTGTTGAGCTGCAAACTGCTTGGTTCCCAGGTAATCTTGGCAGAAATTTGAAGTACACATCGTAAAGTAAAGAGTGGCATTAATAATACTCGCACTTATCATCAATTCAGGTTTCTGTTGGAGATTAAAGGGCCCATGAAATGGTATTTTTATCAATGAAATCTATGCTATGCAACAACTACATTCAGTTACATATTCATGAGCAAATTTGTGATATCACATTAGGCTAGCCCGAATGCCTGTGGCTGCACACATGTGTGGGGGCTAGAGCGGTCAACCTTCCCCTAGCGGCCATTTTTTTGTTGGTGTATAGCTTTGGGTGCCCTACATATACCCAGCAATGCATATTACAACATTCCCAGAAGGCCGCCGCCATGTTTTAAACGGCAATGGAGGAACAATATTTCCGAACCTTGCAGAATGATCAGATCTTTGTCTCTTGGCCAGATGGATAAAGATTTCTGGATATAGGGAACATGTTTCGGAGAAGGTATGAGTTCCTCCATGTGTAGGTACCCTAACTTTGGAAATCTCTGTCCTGGGTGAGAGGAAAATTTGGCTCAAAGTATGTAACAAATTCGCTACAAAAAAGTCTGGCAGCTGGGGAAGGTCGACTGCTCTGGTTGTCATACTAAATGTGTGCGGCCAGAGACATTCGGGCTATAACATTGGGCAAACACAGGAAAATCTCAATCAACTGTCACCTGTGCACAACAAAATTGAGTATTTTCTCCAACTTACTGAAACTTTTGTAACCCATGATTGTTGGGGTTTCTTTTACATGTTGCCTATTGTAAGTCATGAAAAAACTAAGGCTGGAACCTGCAGCAATTATCCAAAATTCCAGTTTGAAGTTTTATGTGTTTTCTTTGGTTTTCTGCTATCCTTTTGCTTCTGTCCAGTGTTGTTCACTTGTAGACCTGAATGTGTGTCTGACATGTTGCCCTTTGCAAACAAAAACCCCTTTTAAAGACAAATATATTCTTCCCCTCGAGTGTATTTTTTGAGGTGGGAGATATCATCTCTAAATGTATACTGTGCACATTACCCTTAAAGGCAGTATACATCATTGGTAATCTCGCTTTACGCCTACCGGTAACTTACACAATATAAACATGATGACCGTAGAAAACTTCCCCTGAAATGGTTTTGTCTGAAGTACTATAGTATTTGAGAAATGAGTAAAACAATTAGTTTTTGTCTCATGAGACGAAAATTCAATTCGCCATTCAAGTGCCATTTCGCCCAAAACTACTTCGCCCGGGTGCCATTTCGCCCCAAATCACTTCGTCCAAACATACATCGACCGAATGCCACTTTGCCCCAAAACCACTTCGTGCACAGGCCGTGGTTCAGGGCGAAATGTTTCAGGGCGAAATGGTTTTGAGGCGAAATGACTGCAAACTCTTTTTTGACTGTTTTCTCAAAAGTTAGACGAAGTACGGAGCTGGTTTTTGCTCAGGTTGGTTTTAATCATGCATATCTTCAATCACACAGGGGGATAAAACTATTTGTAACAGTTTACCAATCATGTACATGTATACTACAATGTATCTTTATAAAGTCATTTATATTGTTTTTAGTCGATGGAGACCGTCCCACCATTACACCTGTTAGCCTTACCGAAGGAATACAACGTGAACTAACATGTACCGCTACAGGCTACAGACCAGCGGTTAGTCTACTGTGGTTCAGGAAAGGAAATCGCATCCAGACGGGTATCATGGAGACTACTTCAGCAAACGGTGACACAACGGACACAACCAGTGTTTGGACATTCACACCAACCAAGGATTACAATGAAGATGTCATCGAGTGTAGAACGAACATTACTGGCAGGATCTCCCCATCACAAACTGGGTCATTTACTCTCAATGTTAGATGTAAGTGCAGATAATTGTGCT
This sequence comes from Henricia sp. BOLD:AAB3569, assembly GCA_037783545.1. Classification (NCBI taxonomy): domain Eukaryota; kingdom Metazoa; phylum Echinodermata; class Asteroidea; order Spinulosida; family Echinasteridae; genus Henricia; species Henricia sp. BOLD:AAB3569. The sequence continues at coordinate 234,057 of JBBELK010000161.1, read as the reverse complement.
TTAAAGCATGGTTTACAGCAACAAAGAATATACATATGCACACAAGAATGCCTTTGTTGCAGTTTATTTGAATGGTTTGTAAGGAAGGAATACATGTACTATGCCCGACCACTGCCTGGAACCCCATGTACAAAACCTATAGGAAAAGTTTAAAAAAGTTTTCCCTTGGTAAAATCTTGACATGTTGCCCTCCTAATATTGTGTTTAAATCATCAAACTAGCACTTTTACATGGTTTAATAAAGGTCATAACGAAAGAGGGAATACAACCTATTGACCAATCTCACAGATGCCATCTTTGTAAGAAAAATGCTGCTGCATTTCAAATGCCATAAAGTACCGTACGTGCACGCACACGCTGGAAAATGTTCCAAATGCTTGTGTGTTGCTCGAAATTTGTTCGAAATATGACACAGCCGTTGCGTGTCACAAAAATTTACGCTCAAGATCCCGATGCATGTGACAATTTGTAGGAAGTGACGTCATTTAATTGAGAGTGATAAATTTGGGACATGGGGCGGATCCAGGAATTTTGTTCAGGGGGTGGGGGATGTCGGGGGGAGGGGGGGGGGGGGGGAGGTTGCCACCAAAGAGTAGGGTGGGGGTGATGTTTTTGGGCTGTTCTTATAATTTCTGTGGTTAAACTACCCACCCACATGATTTTTACCAAAAACAGATAGTTACAGAATGCAATAATTCATTCAACAGACGCACCCGTGGTAACTGTGGTGTACAGCAAGGAGATCATTGTGTGCAGTGCCGATTCCAACCCATTTGCCACCAGCTATCAAATTATTCTCAACAAAACGCAAGTTGTGAGGCAAGAAACCACCAATGGGGGTAGCTATCCTTTTACCCCCGATTCCTGCACGGACATCAGCTGTAACATGACCAACACGATCGGTACCGGCGTAAGAGAAGTCACCACTAATCCAATTTGCCCAGGTATGCTTTTCTAAGAAAAACCAAACTCCAAAAACTGAACAGAGGCCAATTTCATGGCGCTGTTTAAGCGCTAGCTGAAAAAGTGTGTTTAAACATTTAGCAGAAAAGTTGTGCTAACGTTAAGGCTATTTCTCGGCCGCGGCATGCTTAAAGGCAGTACACATGATTGGTATCTCGAAGAGTCACAAATGTTCACAGATTTACACATAACTTACACGATATAAACATGATGACGGCAGAAAGGTTCCCCTGAAATGGTTTTGTCTGAAGTGCTGTAGTCTTTGACAAAATGAGCAAAACAATTAGTTTTCGCCCAAACACTACCTCGCCCAAATGCCACTTCGCCCCAAAACAACGTCGTGCACAGGCCGTGGTTCAGGGCGAAATGGTTCAGGGCAAAGTGGTTTTGGGGTGAAATGCCACTTGGGCAAAACTCTTTTTTAAACTGTTTTCTCAAAAGTTAGACGACGTACGGAGCTGGTTTTTGCTCAGGTTGGTTTTAATCATGCACATCTTCAATCACACAGGGGGATAAAACTATTTGTAACAGTTTACCAATCATGTATACTATCTTTAAGCATGCGCGTGTTTGGAAACAGGCATTGTTGCGTCACTAGTGTCTAGCAAATTTTGCCTCTGAAGCTAGCAAACATTTAGCAGTGCTTAAGGTTACAGTCTCCATAAAATAGCCGGAGCCTCCGTTAGCACAAAATTGGCTGCTAAACAAACCCATGAAATTGGCCCCTGTACAGATTTATCGTCACTATTGTTTTATTTTTATTTTTAGGCCTTTTCACACTACGGTACCCCCGTGGCAAACCCCGAGACCACTCCGGGTTGAAATGCCAATATTTTAACCCGTCATCGTTTCACACTCTTTTCGCTCAAACTGTGCTTATCTCGCCCCGGGGTACGCGAGTTCAACCCCAAGTTAAACGGGGGAGGATTCACACTTGTGCAACGCCACCCCGGGGCGAGTGATAATCAAGCATTGCGCATGTGTAAGTTCTACGCATCTTGACAATGGGCTACACTTCATGTTACTCACATACAATGCATGTATTTTCAGTCATAGGAAGTACAGAACCAACTGGTACTCTGCTACAGTCAACAGTTGCAGCCAGCTCCACACCAGCAGGTATTTTTCGCATTGCAATATTTTAGAATTTTAGAATGCAGTCAGTAAAATATGAATTACCTAGTGTAGATTAAATTTTATTTTATAAACATCTGCAAAACTTAAATTTATGTATTCCAATTAAGTCCTCCGAAAATAGCCTAAAAACAGTACACAGCTCATCTGCACAAATTTCCTATCACACACTGTTTACATTCGATCCTGAGCCGCGGGGTCGAACACCGAGCTCGGGATCAGCCCTGGATCACATACTGAGTATAATGCTCTCGAGACCAAATTGGCCCCGAATCAGACCCCGAGATTTTGGTCTCGCGCGAGTGGAGGGTTCAATCCCGAGCTCGGGATCCGTTTGCGGTTAGATAGGCTATTAATCTTTACCGCATATCTGCTCCACAGCCGTAGCGGGGGGAAAGCCTGTGATGCACAACCCATGCACACATTGATCAGTACATGCACACACAGAACATGACCTTTGACTGCAACTTCTGGCACCGCGCTTGAGATCAACTACAGAATGTAAACCCGGCACTCAGGATCATTGCGGTTAAGACTGACACATTCTTATCAGGAGCTCGGGACCAGTGTAAACTCAGTGTTAAAGTCCCACAATAACAGTTCAAAAACATTCAGGATGTTTCGTAAAACAGGAAAGAGATGGCTTTCATCTAAAAAACAGTTTGCAAACAGGTTGGACGCAAAACAAAAATAGGAGAAAAACAGCAACATAAAATGGCAATTTCTACAAAGCAGGAAAAACAAAATTCCTGTTTTCTTGAAAAAAAATAGTATAAAAACCTGTTTTAAACGGGGAAAAACAGGATTTTGTTTGAATTTTCTATGAGGGTTATCTTATACACCAAAAAGCATACACAGAAGTCTGTATTACATGTAAATTGTGAAGACTCATCATTATCTTAATGAAAGAAAACCCCTTTTTTGCTGCAAATCACCTTCTGCTCTTTTTAAATTGGTATAGAATGAATGTGGAGTGAAACAACGCACTGAAAAATGCAGAATATATGAAGCCCATTAATGCCCTTTTTACAAGGTTGTATCAAAAAGTGGTGCATGTCTTTAAAAAGGATGGTAGATGTTTCTTAATAACTTGCGGCCGCAACATAATAACTTGCGGCTGCAAGTATTAAGTTGCGGCCGCAAGTTATTAAGAAACATCTACCACCCTGTAAAAGACAGGCACCACTTTTTGAAATACACACCACCTTGTAAAAATGGCACTAATGGGGCTTCATACAAAAAGAATAGCTTCAGCAGCAAGCGTGTTTTGTAATTTTCTTCAGTGTCTTCACTTGTTTCGCTCCTTTTTCTGAAAACGACGCGCGTCGAAATTACGCAGGAAAAGGCCCAATGTGAATTCACCCTAAAGCCCTACAACTTTGCGATCTATATCAGCTTACTTAATCAGTACTCATTTTTGTTCACCGTTGCAGCAAAATCACTGCCGTCTGTCCGATAATCTACCTAAATGGACTAGCCACGAGAAAATGACTAGCCCGCTATTCCAGTGTGTCCGCGGGTCTTTAAAAAGTCTTAAATTCATTTTCTAAATTTAAGGCCTTAAAAAGTATTAGAAAGCATTAAAAAGCATCAAAAGTATAAAAATGTTAGCTAGATTTTGGGCCTTTGATGGCCGAGTAGGGATTTCTTTCCTGTTTTGGGGGTTTAATTAATCTTTTAAAGGCATTCACAAATATCATTATCAGCATTCATTATCAGCGTCCAGGCCTCTATCAGGTTTTAAACGTATGTTTAAGACCATTCAAACCCACTTTTAATCCCTAATTTAAAAAGTTCTTAAATTTGACTTGCTGAAACCTGAGGACACCCTGTATTCATTTATATCAAGACTGATAAAAACAATTCCCAAAATTGCCTTTTTTCTGTATTGAATTTATTTTTGTAGTACCATCATCGGCAATTGGTGCCATAATTGGAGCATTGGTAGGTGGTGTTCTTATTGGTGTCTTCGCTGTAATGGCAGTCGTATATATGAGAAAACGACGTCATCGGCAAGAACAAAAAACAAGAAAAAACGACAGAACAGCAACGCTGGAGAGCGTGTGAGTGTTTCAAGCCCATCTCCAAGTTCCTGCATTTTAATGGGCCAATTTGCACAGTGCTTTCAAAATTTTAGCATTTATACTGATTTTGTGTACATTTCGTTTATTGAGTTATGTCCAGATCACATTTTTTAGGCCCCATTTTTCCCAGGGTGTTGAGATTTTAATACAATATCATTTGTCATATTTTTCTCATCACTATTCAGACAATTCGCATTCTCAATCCATGTATTTTCATTAAAAAAAACACCATTGTTTTCTAAACTGATTTATCCATTTACATGTACTTACATGTATAAAGCAATGCAGCGATTACCAACGTGTTTGATTCCATATTGAAATTGGAGATTGCAAATTTCCTGTTTTCTTCCCATGGATGGGATGGTATCTTGGGGAGATATTTTATATGATTGTTAGTTTAGAGCGAAATCCATTTTCTGGAAAAATCTGAATACGCTCCTTTAAGCCTGTTCGTCTGAATTTTGACCCTTTAGAGGCCAACGGGTGAGTTATGAAAATCCGGACGAAGTTCATCACCACAATGCTGCATCACCAGAGAGTCGGCCTTCTGTAGGCAAGTATTACAGGGCCAAGTTTTGTTAAATCCTTAAACATGTTCTTTTTAATTTATCGGTGCACTAAAATGGCATTAAATGTTTCATAAGATGACATTAAAGGCAGAGGCTCGTCATTGCGTGCGTGAGGCAAAATTGGTGCCACGAAATACGCAGCTCCATGCCTTTGCTATGGAGCTGCGTATTTCATGGCATGCATTCGGCCTCGCGTGCGCATTGACGAGCCTCTGCCTTTAATTGTTTCATACAGTTGCAAAGACCACCTTTGAGAAATAGTTCCTTTTTTTCTTCTTCTGAATTCAGTAATTGCATCGGCTTCTTGTAGTCACTTTTTAAAGTTATATTGTCCGTGGTTCTCCGCAAATTCTATTTTTTTTTCTCCAAACGAATTTTTAAAGCATTTACTTTATTTTAACGAAAAAACATCATACTTTATATTTCAGACATCGGCAACCCTGTGAAAAACGCTGTTTTTAGACGGCCGTTTTTGCACTTTGCCTAGACTTGCCCAAGTCTGACTTCCCGTGTTTGGTCTGTAATGCCAGCGTACAGCATGACATCCTCTTGACGAGTGGCCAGTCTAATCTCTTTTCTTTTGTCTCGGAAAGAAGAAACATATTAGACAGGGCACTATTCCAGAGGCGTGCTGTATGCTGCACCAAACACAAAAAGTCAGACTAAAAAGTCTATTCCTTACCGTAAGTTGAATTATTGGCGGACCGCCAATAATTCAAAATATTGACAGTAATTGTTTGATTTTTTTTTTTTTTTGAAATCTCATTTGAAAGCGAATAACTTTTGTTTTTAGAAAAATATTTTGAGGTGCCACACCCAAAATGAATGGACAACACATCTTTAATTGACTGCCGTGCAGTAAACACTTCTACAAATGTAGTAGGCTGCATTTTGCTCGATTTTCCCCCATTTAAAAGCACCACAAAAATAGGTGAAAAAAGCGTAACTTGCAAAAGTTCAGAATGCTTATACATGTAAATTGTGCTTCTAAGCAGAATGTATACCTCAGATCATTAAAAAAAAAAAACATTGATGCAAATGGTTTTGATTGTAGAAATACCAATGGCAGAAGTCAATGCGGGAGTCGTTTACGAAACAATTCCTGACGGAAACGCAGAGGTGGCGCGTCCCGCAACTGATGGGTATGGTAACATTGGCCCCGATCTGTCATTTCCACGAGATCGCGTGGAAATTGAGCGAGAACTCGGACGCGGAGCGTTTGGGAGGGTCCTGCTAGGCACAGCACTTGGGATCGCAAACGCAGGACAACGGACGAAAATTGCTGTCAAAACCTTGAAAGGTATTGTGCTTATTATCACAAAAATGATGATTTTTCTTAAAAACAAGCCGGTCTGGTCATACGTCAGCGTAGTGGTTCTTTCTCCCAAAATACTATCCATGGAAAGAAAACAGGAAATTTGGATGTGGAAGCCAAAAGGTTGGTGTAATTACTGCACTGCTTTATGTAACCGGATAAAATTAGTTTACAAAACATTGGTGGTTTTTTGACGATATCTTTGAAAATATAAGGATTGAGAGCGCAAAATGTTTAGAATGGTAATGAGAAAAATATGACAAATGATTTGGTATCACAATCTCAAAACCCATGGGAAAAATGGGGGCATTAAAATGTGATCTGGACATGCTCCTTTAACAAATATTTAAATCAATTTAAATCGCATTCTTCTATACATGTATGGTTTGTGAAAGCTGAAAAATGTTACCTTCTTGTCAACAGAGGGCGCTGACAGACAGGCAAGGATTGAACTCCTTGAAGAATTGGAACTAATGAAGAAAGTTGGTTCGCACCCCAACGTTGTGAAACTACTCGGATACTGCATTGAAAAAGGTAAATATGCGTTTTGTTTGTAGATGTATGTCGACTTTTAATAAAAATATACGCACTCTAATTTTATGAAAACTTTAAGGATGTACATGTATTGTCCGTGTATTTTGGGTGAGGCACCCATAGTTATTCGCTTTCAAATGAGACATCAACGAAAAAATCAACCAACGTTTAGTTATCGAACAATTACTGTCAATATTTTGAATTATTGGTGGTTCGCCAATAACTCAACTCACGGCAAGGCGTAGACTTGCTCAATTCCGACTTCCCACGTTTGGTCTGTAATGCACAGCGTACAGTGTGCCCTCTGGGCTGGTGGCCTGTCTAATCTCTTTAATTCAATTTTGTTTTGTCTCAGAAAGTCTTTCGAGACGGAAGAAAAGTGATTTGAGAGTCCCCATGGGCAAGTCTAGGCAAGGCGTAAAAACGGTCGTATAAAAACTGCGTTTTTCACAGGGTTGCCGATGTTTAAAATATCGAGTAATATTTATTTATTTGTTAAAATAAAGTAAATGCTTTAAAAAGCAGAGCTGCCAGCCCTCCTGTATTTTAAAGAAAAAAATCTGGAAAATTACCTATTGCGGGACTCCTATCACAGATAAAAACCCTCATGGATTGGCAATTAACACCTCCGAGATTTCTAGATGTGTCTGAAGTTGGGAGGTCAGCCCTATTTTCCTGTTATCTTCTCCAAAATTTGCTGAAACCACGGACAATAACTTTAAATCTTGTTTTATCACCAGATCCTATTTACGTCATAGTTCAGTACCTAGGCAAGGGTGACCTCAAGAAAGTGTTAATGGAGAGTCGAGATAACGACACGGGAACTGGCTATTCCAACATTCCTGGACTGAGCAAATCGCTGTCTAGAACCCTGATCAAGTTTGCAAGGGATGTGGCCAATGGCATGGCTTTCGTGTCGTCACAACAAGTTAGTTAATGTCATTTTCGTCATTTAAAGAATGTTGGTAAACTAGCCTTCAGAAATTTCGACTACATAGATGCAGCACCGTTTCAGAAAAGCCTTTGAAATTCATCAGTGGTGTGGGTGTAAATTAAATACATATTAAAACTGATTAATAAAACTCACGTTTTAAAAAACTGCCTTCGATCATTTATTTGTAGGTGTGGATAGCCTATAAAACATTAGCGAACAACAGCAAACTTCACCAAACTGTGTTTACCGGTGTTTGGACATGCAGCTATTGGCAAGCATCCGTTTGCTCATGTTTTATGTCTGAACCAATCAAGAACCAGTTTTAGGTCATGTGATTACAGCCAGCCAATCATAATCACGTGACTGTGCAAGAAGTTTGCTTCTGTTTACAAATGTAGACTGACTAGACTCACAGAAATACATTAGCAAACATGTCTGTTTGATGACGTTTTTAAACAAAAAGTCTGCAAGTGTTTGCCAGTGTAGATGAGGCTTTATGTGAAATTTGTCCTTATTTTCCATTTTTGTCTGACTATATGACTCGGACTCGAGACTCGGGACTTGAGTCCCGATTTTTACTGACTTGACTTGACTTGAGACTGCAACCTCAAATGACTTGACTTGACTGGAGACTGCAACCTCAAATGACTTGACTTGACTGGAGACTCAAGCCTCAAATGACTTGACTTGAGACTGGAGCCTCAAATGACTTGACTTGACTGGAGACTCGACCCTCAAATGACTTGACTTGACTTGACTGGAGACTGAAGCCTCAAATGACTTGACTTGAGACTCGAGCCTCAAATGACTTGACTTGACTTGAGACTCGAGCCTCAAATGACTTGACTTGAGACTCGAGCCTCAAATGACTTGACTTGACTGGAGACTCGACCCTCAAATGACTTGACTTGACTGGAGACTGGAGCCTCAAATGACTTGACATGACTGGAGACTCAAATGACTTGACTTGACTTGAGACTGGAGCCTCAAATGACTTGACTTGACTGGAGACTCGAGCCTCAAATGACTTGACTTGACTGGAGACTCGAGCCTCAAATGACTTGACTTGACTTGAGACTGGAGCCTCAAATGACTTGACTTGACTGGAGACTGCAACCTCAAATGACTTGACTTGACTGGAGACTCGAGCCTCAAATGACTTGACTTGACTTGAGACTGGAGCCTCAAATGACTTGACTTGACTGGAGACTCGAGCCTCAAATGACTTGACTTGACTGGAGACTGGAGCCTCAAATGACTTGACTTGACTGGAGACTGGAGCCTCAAATGACTTGACTTGACTTGAGACTCGAGCCTCAAATGACTTGACTTGACTGGAGACTCGAGCCTCAAATGACTTGACTTGACTTGAGACTCGAGCCTCAAATGACTTGACTTGACTTGAGACTCGAGCCTCAAATGACTTGACTTGACTGGAGACTCGAGCCTCAAATGACTTGACTTGACTGGAGACTGGAGCCTCAAATGACTTGACTTGACTGGAGACTCGAGCCTCAAATGACTTGACTTGACTGGAGACTCGAGCCTCAAATGACTTGACTTGACTTGAGACTCGAGCCTCAAATGACTTGACTTGACTGGAGACTGGAGCCTCAAATGACTTGACTTGACTGGAGACTCGAGCCTCAAATGACTTGACTTGACTTGAGACTCGAGCCTCAAATGACTTGACTTGACTGGAGACTCGAGCCTCAAATGACTTGACTTGACTTGCGACTCGAACCTCAAATGACTCGACTTGACTGGAGACTCGAGCCTCAAATGACTCGACTTGACTGGAGACTCGAGTCTCAAATGACTTGACTTGACTGGAGACTCGAGCCTCAAATGACTTGACTTGACTGGAGACTAGAGCCTCAAATGACTTGACTTGACTTGAAACTCGAACATCAAATGACTTGACTTGCGACTCGAACCTCAAATGACTTGACTTGACTTGCGACTCGAACCTCAAATGACTTGACTTGACTTGCGACTCGAACCTCAAATGACTCGACTTGACTGGAGACTCGAGCCTCCAATGACTTGACTTGACTTGAGACTCGAGCCTCAAATGACTTGACTTGACTGGAGACTCGAGCCTCAAATGACTTGACTGGAGACTCGAGCCTCAAATGACTTGACTTGACTGGAGACTCGAGCCTCAAATGACTTGACTTGACTTGAGACTCAAACCTCAAATGATGACTTGACCCAAGTCTGCCAAAAACTGTTTTTCATTTTGAGGACCAAATTGTAATTCAGCACTACAGATACACTAAGCTTTGTTTTAACATACATCATTCTTGGCCAGAACAACACAAATACACTACATGAATGCAAGTTTCAGCATTGGGACACATTTTGAAATTAGCTTGAACAAATTTACTGTCGTCACTACTTGACTTGAACCGACTTGACCAACATAACCGACTTGACTTGACTTGGGACTCGAAGGTAGTTTGACTTGACTTGACTTGGGACTCGAAGGCAGTTTGACTTGACTTGACTTGGGACTCGAAGGCAGTTTGACTTGACTTGACTTGGGACTCGAAGGTAGTTTGACTTGACTTGACTTGACTTGGGACTCGAGGGCAGTTCGACTTGACTTGACTTGGGACTCGAGCAGGGAAACTCGTTACAACACTGTGTATTTGTAATGCATTTGTCATTTTTAGTGCGTACATCGTGATCTGGCCGCTCGTAACGTGTTAGTAGGAGACGACATGGTGTGCAAAGTGTCGGATTTTGGACTGGCTCGTGACGTCATGAACCTTCGCACTTATCAGCGACAATCACAGGTAAACAGAAATGGAAACGTTAAACACAACAGGACAGAACTTTGTTCAAGATTGTTCATGCTGTTTTGGTGGATTGCCATACGCCCTTGATTGTCATGTGACCAGAATTATCATTTTGCCCAAAATACCCATATCTGTAATCTGATTGGTTAGGATCGAGGTTAAACATTGTCCAACATTTGTTCAAATTCATGTGCATGCCATGCTCGAACATCGTCCAACATGTTTAAGCGTGTTCGCAGATGTTCAAATTCCAATAGACCAGTTGCATGATAGATTTGTATCAATCCTAGAGTCCCGCCTTCGCGCTATATGGCGCTCGTGTACGAGTGAGTCAAGCACCATGCTATACCTGGCAAATCTGGCTGTTTCCAGGTGGTGCACGCTGCTACATGGTAACTTTGTGGTACCTGGAATACCTCGCACATTACTCTGTGTATTTTTAAGCTGGACCATGTTGATTGAACATGTTGATGGGCAACTTCAAACCAGTCACATACGGGTAATGCATCATTGCAGTTTGAAAAAGTAAAAAACACGTTTTATTTCGTTATTCTGACAAATTTACGATGAGAACCTGTTTTAACGTGTTCATTTCAACATGTAATTTTGGATGGTCAAAATGCATAGAGTAATGTGCGAGGTATTGCAGGTACCACTCAGACTTTCGCGCTGGTTGCTATGTTTGCACCACCTGAAAACAGCCTGATTTGCCAGATAGTCTGGTGCTTGACTCACTCGTATGCAAGTGCCATAGCGCGAGGGCGGGACTCTAGGATTTATGCAAATTTATCATGCAACTGGTTTATTTACATGATATAGAACATTTCCATTGAACATCGTCATAACTACCTCTTTGGCTATTTATAATGACCATGCAGGGTCCGCTTCCAATGCGTTGGATGGCTTTGGAATCTCTCTTGGAGGATACGTACATGACAGAAAGTGACATTTGGTCCTTTGGAGTCCTCCTGTGGGAGATCGTCACACTCGGTGCGTATGTAAAGAGGCCATTTTGGAAACAAAATGGCATCCGTAGATTAATCCAATTTCAAAGCACTGCCAAAAATACTAGCTGCTGGACAGATGAAAAATGTTATTGTTTGCTTGGCTAAAACAGGTTACCAACCAAAAACTCATTTTATTTATTATATTTGACTGGTGCTCTGCATTGGTTGCGACATGGCAGGCGCATCTGCCTACCATTTTTGAAACAAAATGGCTCAATTTCATAATTTTTTTAAAATTTTTAGTGAAGTTTCACATTAAGCAACACTTGGGTGAAAACATGATGTTATGAGTTTGACAACTCGGCCATGGTACTTGTGCCCTTGAGCAAGGCACCCTACCACAATTGCTCCATCCTTCGGAAGCGATATAAAGCCATTGGTCGTGTGTTTTTTGTAACGCACTTAAAAGATCCCAGAGCACTCTTTCGGCCAGAGTAAGGGAGTGTTTGTTTCATGACAGATCCGAATCCAGATCCCGGGTTGTTTTACTGCGCAGAAACGGAACAAAACTGCTCTCAACTAGGATCTCGAATCATGTGAATTGCAATTTGTCAAATTTCTGTTCCAAATTTCTCCCACGACATTTATCGTTAATAAACAAGCAACCTAAATCTGTTTGCATCGTGTGTTGCCTCTGAAAATTTAAACGACACAGTTTTACTCACACAAAAATATTCGCGATGTTTACGTCGCCATTTTGGATCTAGCGCTGAACCATCTCTTGAGAAGGATTCCACAGATCACAGATCTCGATCGGGATACGTGCGAAGTGAACGAGTTCACCTTGTATCTGCGCAGATCTGAATCTGAAACAAACACGCCCTAAGGGATTCCCCGGTGTCTCTGGCCGTCGGCTGCCATTGGCGCCACCCACAATGCATCTCGATGTTTAATAAAGTCGCTTCACGAGCCAAGCTGGCTGATACGGCCGGTACTCATCCCCGTTTTCCATGGCATGGAGTGACTAGGAGCATTGCTACTCTCCCTGGATGGGATAAATGCCAGTCTATCGCAGGTTACCCCCACCAGTTATTTGGGTTTCCCATCAATATTTGCCAGTACCCATTTGTACACCTGGGTGGAAAGATGATGTGGAGTAAATTGTCTTGTCTAAGGACACAATGGGATAGCAGTGACCGGGCTTCGGACCATGGACCTATCACCCGAAAGTCCGATGTGCTATCCACTAGGCCAATGAAATTAGATTACTAGTTTCTCATCAACCATTTATCAAATTTTGGCGAGGTTTTTTTTTCCATTATTTATTATTTAATCCAGGAAAAATACAATCCTTTACACATACACAAACTGCCATTTAAAAACTGATTATTAAGGCTCTAAACTCACTCAGAAATGGTTTGGTGCCAGTATCAATTCCATTGAGTTATACCAGGTAGCTTGTGTTTGAAGGAACAGGTTGAGATGACAAAATCATGGGAAATGACAAAAGGAGATGTATGGTTATGAAAGAGCAAACACAAAAGCTGCACAACTGAAATGGAAATTTAAGGTTTCGCTTGGGAGTAGTTTGCATCTAATTTTCCTAATTTTTTTGCAAAATAATGAAATTTTGGAGTAATTAAATTTTTTGATGCGGGGTCAAAATCACATGCGGGCGCTGACGAGAAACTATAGTAATCTAATTTCATTGGCCCTAGACCACCACGTCTCCATCTTGATGTTTAGTAGACAAAATTGAATGAAATGTGCGCCCTATGAATGCAATAATTATTAATTATTAATCTACGTGACTATAGTGTTAGCCAGTGATGCGTAATCTGTTTGTGGTTTATACGACAAAATAAAAACACGCCCTCTGTTGTTTCATTTCCGTTGTCGTGACAGGTGCACGACCATATCCACTGATGAAAGCCAAAACCATGCTGACTAAACTGCAACAGGGTTACCGCATGCCCAAACCGAAACACTGCGACCAAAAACTGTGAGTACATTCAAACGTAATGATGGTGCATTTTCCAGTATACTTTGAGAATTTTCGGAGACAAATCTATGAAAAGGTTGCTGTTTTGTTCCACGAGGTTGGGTACAAAAAATGACATATACCAGATCTTAAAGGCAGTATACATGATTGGTATCTCGAAAATCAGAAATGTTCACAGATTTAAAACTATTAAAGTAACATAACTATTTAAAACTAAATAAAACTATTTGTAACAGTTTACCAATCATGTATACTATCTTTAAATATGAGTAACATTTATATTCCAGCCCAGCTACTTTAGTAAGTATATTCATTTCATAAGAAAACACATGTTACACTACAATAGAAGTATTTACATCACATTATAACAAAACTACAGACTTTAAAAATGTACTCGTAGTGTTAAACATATGTGGTGTCCATGTTGCGTAGGGAAGACAAATATTTCGTGATCTGTGAGAGATTGGTCAGTGAAAACAACATGATTATATTGGGACACCTAGCCATATTCAGTACAACAAATATATCACTAGATAAATAATTCTCCAGTCTTTAAATAAAAGAACTTGTACTAACGCAACATGGACACCGATTTGTTTTATATACCCAACCTCATGGAATGACCCATGTACTTACGCGACTTAGATGTGTATGTTACTGAAAGTTATTGCCGAAATCATGTATACTGATTTTAAACGCACGACACTAATCCAGTGTTTGAAATATTAGAGAGGTTTCGTTAGCTCATGGATACGAATATCGCGACTCGTTATCCGCTACGCGTTTGCACGGCACGGATATCAAGCTCGCTATGCATGAGCACTAAACGCGTAGTGAAATGTTAAATTTGTTTTGTTTGTGTTGCGTTACGTAGACAGGTTGAAAACAGTAATGAATAATGAATGTCCACGCACTTTTTTTGTGCATTTAAAAATTAGTATCAAAGCCGTGTTGTGCCAAGTAGTTTTCCCACTGTTGGAAATATACTCACTTTAGCTAACAGTTTTGGTGTTGCAAACCACAGAAATGCCACTAACGGTTAGGAATACATGTAGCTAAACGTATGCGTACATGTACCTATCTGCTTGCAAAACCTCTGTTCTTTTCCCGAACACAGATATGCCATGATGCGTAGTTGCTGGCAGAAACGCCCGAAAGATCGCCCAACATTCCAAGATCTGCACAACCAACTAGAGAAAATGCTCACAGAAAACCAGGTTTGTGAGAAAGATGTTTTACATCTCTTAAAACCTTTGGCACTACATTGACAGTTGTGTTTTTAAAACTTGGAAAATCCCAGGCCAATATTAAAATGTGACTCGTGATCAAACATGAGATATGAGAAAAGCCATATGGTACCCCTCGGGATTCGAACCTGAGACCTCTGACACACTTGGCAGATGCTGTACCAGCTGATCTAGGAGGCACAGTGGTATACTCCCTCAGTTTTTTCCCCAAGACCTCTGACACACCAGGCAGATGCTGTACCAGCTAAGCTATGATGCACAGTGGTGTACTCCCTCAGGTTTTCCCCAAGACCTCTGACACAGCGGGCAGATGCTTTAACAGCTGAGCTATGAGGCACAGTGGTATACTCCCTCAGGTTTTGAATCAATTTTGAATTAACCATGAACATAAATTCGACTGAAACCATAAATTACAATTCGGACATTTATAATTTAGTTAATATAAAAACTTGAATGTAGATTTTGGTTTTTTTGAATGGTGTACATGTATTTCTTTTAATGGAACAGGATTACATCGCTGTTAACAAGTTAGACGCTACCATCTACGAGGTTGTGGTGGTTGACGGTTCAAACGAGAAATTGTGATTTGCAGTCGTGACGTCACGTGTTGTCTTGGAGAATCTTCCGTGGAATTCTTAAGATTTTTGAGGCAGCTGTTTCAGGAATTTGTAAAAAAAAAATCAAGAAATGGTCGAGGAAATTGAAGTATGGAATTGAAGTTAACGATCATTCTTACGATGATCGCAAATTTTGATTCAAGTAGTTTTGATTCAAGTGGAAATTAGGGAATAAAAGTGACGGATTACCCCCATAAAATGAATTGAAACAGAATTGAAATAATGAGACATCAGTGAGTATTCTGGTTGTTGTCCTGAGAAGCTGAGAAGAGTTGTAAGTATTTTGTAATGGATTCTGCTTTGCAGAAGGGCGCCCTCTGTTGGTGGAACACTATTTGCGATATGGTCTAGCTATTGCAACGTTAGTAAGTCTGCGTAGTTTGTTAAATTTGCCAAAATGTTTTGATACAGCTTATGATTATATATATATGATCCCCATAATATTCTAAGTATCTAACTCATTAATTTTGATATAAATAACAACATGCTAATCAACATAGTAATGCATAGTAATACACTGTATTAACATACTAATATTGAAGGCACAGGCTCGTCAGCAATGCGCGCGCGCCAAATTCGTGCCATGAAATACGCAGCTCCATGCATTTGCTATGGGAGCTGCGTATTTCGTGGCACGAAATTAGCGTGCGCGCATTGCTGACGAGCCTGTGCCTTTAAGATAATGTACTAATATTATGCATTAGAGCACTATAATGCTCACAGAACTGATGTTGATTTTTTGTTTGTTAAAAGGTTAACTTTTGTGTAAATTACTTCACAATACGTTTTGACACTGGGTGCTTTAAGGTTATTTTCTTGATATACTATTAAAAGTAATACACTTTTATTTTTTTAATTTTGTATTTTTGTATACATGTTTTCAGTATGCAAATGGTGCAAGTTTGTTATATATTTTTATGCGGTTCAAAAAAATGCAAATGATCATACTATGAGGGATCGAGAAGGCTGATAGATGTACACGTGGCTTATAATATGTATGAAGTGTGAACACCTATTGTGGCCGCAAGGCTGACTGCAAGGGCCACTGAGGCAGGGTGCACCACTCTGCCCGAAGTGCTCTCTGCGAACCTGCGCTTCTCGTCCTGTTTTTAAGACGTACGTCTGCTTATGCCACGCAGTTTTAATCAGGGTGAAAACCCAACAGAGAACCTTTAACTACAGGATTCTCCCCAAAACAGAAAATGTCACATTTCATTGTTGTGGGAATCGCTTTGTCCAAATAACAGGTCCTCTTGGACCTGGAGGAAATCACTGAAGCAGAACAGTCTTGAAAGCGATTCCAAAGTGATTGGTCGATCAGTGCCTTGTTATCCACAAGTTCACTGTTACATTCAACAAATATCCGTTTGGATCAAGAATTTATATATTTTTTTATTTTAATGAAGAAAATTGCATGCGTTTCTTTTTTGGGGAGAACTTTATTAGTAAGAAGTCTTGGGACTTCGCAGATTGCCTTGCTATAATAGAAACCCTGTATTTACTATCAGGGATGATATAATTAAGTAACGACAAAGACATGCTAAAGGAGTGGGTACGCTATCGGTGTAAATATAAGGCTGGGGAGCGGTGATGACTTCCAATTTTGCAGTACCAAAAGCTTATTTATCAGGGATGAATTATGAAGTACATGTATTTGGACCAATATTTCTGTCGTTATATTAATTATCAGAATTGTGTAATGTACTATAGCAGTATCATAGAGCAAACTACTTAAAGTAAATTCGCGTTTCTTTACCAGTAAACTATGCAATAATGAACATATAAAAAGTCTTTTCATTGTACATATTTAAATAGGCTGAATAAAGAACCATTGGTGCTCGTTATTTGCATAACTGGACTGCCCACTGCATAATAAATAGTTCAGGGTTCCATATCATTAGTGCTCTCATGTTATTTGCATAACTAGAACGACACTGCATAATAAACAATGTTGTTGTTGTTGTTAAATTTGTGGCATCTTCGGCAACTAAGGCCCTTTATGCCATTAACTATACGGGTTTAGCTTTTAACTATTCTTTATTATCAACTATAGAGATGACGAAGAAGGAGTTGCAGTTTTAGAAGTGGGAGGAAAAACCCCAGAGAAATGCCCCAGGGGAAAACCCACGCGGTCAAGTAGGGACTGCAAACCCAATCCACATACACGCCCCGGATTCGAACCCGAACCCGGGACGCCAGAGGTGAAAGGCGAGGAAAGCTTAAAGAACCACTACGCCAACCCGACCGCCCCTTAATAAACAATGATGGTTCAGGATTCCATATCATTGGTGCTCAAGTTATTTGCATAATTGGGACCGCCCACTGCATATTAAGCAATGATAGTTCAGGATTCAATATCATTGGTGCTCTCAAGTTATTTGCATAATTGGGAACGCCCACTGTATGATAACAATGGTTTTGTCATATTAAAGTTAACTTTTAATCATTTTTGCTTTACTTAGTGCTTTCCTAGGAAAGATGCATGCGATTTATGATTGAATAAAGGATTTTAAAGTGATTATTTGTCTTTTTTATCCTGTTTATTTCCTTTTTTGTTAGTCGATATAAACCTATTCATATTCTTGTTCAAATCTTTTTCTGACGGTCGCTTTGAACCATTGGTGCTCATAGTCATCCATGAAGGTATTCTTGATTTCTTGGTGTTATAAGAAAGAGGACACGGTCATGAAACAGAGGGGCGGTCGGGTTGGCGTACGGGTTCTTTCCTCGCCTTTCACCTCTGGCGTCCCGGGTTCGAATCCGGGGCGTGTATGTGGATTGGGTTTGCAGTCCCTACTTGACCGCGTGGGTTTTCCCCTGGGGCATTTCTCTGGGGGTTTTCCTCCCACTTCTAAAACTGCAACTCCTTCTTCGTCATCTCAAGTTGATAATATAGTATAGTTAAAGCTAAAACCGTATAGTTGATGGCATAAAGGGCCTTAGTTGCCGAAGATGCCATAAAATATACAACAACAACAACTCATGAAACAGATAATGCTGGTTGTCATTTTCCAAAATTACCAAGTAATTAAACATTTCATATAAATTTTCTCCTTTCTAGGGCACCCTACACAGTGGGAATTTTCCTCATAAATGCCCATTTAAAATCGATCATAAAGCAGAATCGAGTGTATTGAAAACGGCCACAGATTAGCCGTGTCAAAATTGTGTGGCTGTGTCTTTAAAATTAAATTACCCACGATTCTTGCGTCTAACCATTGACTCGTTTGTACCGGTAATTTATAGTCGTAGCCATAAACGTGTAAATCGGACGATTACTGAATTCCTACTTACGTGCGGGCCAAGACACATTTCCGGAACAGCAGTAACATTTCAAGGCAAGGTACCGGCACAACATGGCGAAAGCGGCGCAGAAAATCGTTGGCTTGGGCCAAAGACTCGGAACAACTTTGATCACGCAGGGTCCTAAAGTGGCAGGAGGTAACGTGAAACTTCTTTTTATATTGTCTTAAACCTTCTGGGCATGTTTTTCCGTTTAAAAATGGTTATGTTTTGGGCTTATAAGTTCGAGTATTTGAGAAGTAAATGATTGCCCAGTTTACGGACACGGTCTTTGCACGCCAGTCTGAAAATCAAAAAGTCGGTCTTCCTCCATGGTTGAACTTGAACTTAAAGGGGCGGTATTTTGTTCGTATACATTGAACAAAGATTTGAATGAAATTATGGTACCTCCTTGAATCAACAGATCATCAAATTCTAACTTCTAAGATATAGGGGCCTAGGCCTACTTCCCACCAGCCCCGCGAGCAGTGCTTCGGAAAACCCTCAGCCCTGTTGCCTAATATACCCTAAATCTGTGGCAAACTCACGCAAATGAAATTTGTCCCATGGCTCTGATATTTGCTCAATAGGTGCACTCACCCCAGTTTGCAAATATTCCGAAGAGTACGCATCGATTCGATGTCTAGTTTCGGTGAAATCGTGGGGAAAGTTTGAGACCCTCCGTGCGACAAAATACCGACTCTTTGACCAAAAATCAAATATGCGCATGCGCAAGAGCGGAGAGGTCAACACTAGACTGGTTCCACATCCTCAATTTACTTTCCTTCGTC
Organism: Henricia sp. BOLD:AAB3569; assembly: GCA_037783545.1. Taxonomy (NCBI): domain Eukaryota; kingdom Metazoa; phylum Echinodermata; class Asteroidea; order Spinulosida; family Echinasteridae; genus Henricia; species Henricia sp. BOLD:AAB3569. The sequence continues at coordinate 214,834 of JBBELK010000161.1, read as the reverse complement.
GTAAGATGAAGGGAAGTAAATAAGAGGACAGCGAACCAGTCTAGATTGTGTTGACCTCTCCGCTCTCGCATTCTTTCTGAATGCATCATTACAGTTTGGAAACGTTCCAGCTTTCAAAGTTGACATCGATTTCAAGTAAAAAACACGTTCTATTATATCTTTTTGACGAAAATTCTCCATGACTACATGTTTCAACATGTTCATTTCAACATGTTATTTCAGATGGTCCAGCTTAAAAATGCATAGAGTAATGTGCGAGGTATTCCAGGTACCACACACACTTTCGTGCTGGTTACTATGGACCAGCGTGCACCCCCTGGAAACGGCCCGATTTGCCAGGTAGTCTGGTGCTCGACTCACTCGCATGCGAGCGCCATAACGTGAAGGCGTGACTCTAGGATTTATGCAAATCTATCACGCAACTGGTCTATTCTTTCCAACTCAACTTGTTTTTCTTATAGATGCCGTACAGTGGTCTCGCCCCAGATTGTCAAAATTCTGGTACTACGCTCGAGTGGAGTTGGTGCCCCCTATGCCCTCCGAGATTCCGGCCATACAGAAAAAATTTGGTGAGATCGTAACTAGTGCTCGCACCGGAAAATGGATGAATATGACGTCACGGGTGAGTCGGTGAAATTTTACCTAGACTCAACAAACCGAAGAAAATGTGATTTGTGAGAATTTGGAAGTTGACTGTGACCCCACTCATATTTAGTCCGAGTAACTTGGACTACCGGTATATCACTTTTTTAACATGGAGATGACGGGTTATAGGCCGTATCGAATAACCGCTATCTTGTGGGGCAGGTTCTTTGTTCCTTGAGGACATGCATGGTTGCACATATTGTGCTTACATTGTTGAACGGGTTAATTAGTAACAAAAGGTGCCCCACAAGATTGCAGCTATTCGATACGGTCTATATATTTAAGGGTCGAAGCAGTTTAGCAGGCATCACATTTTCATTAATTCCCGGTTCACACATGCCCAACAAACGCAGCGGTTTTCACCCTCAAAATGGCTACAAATACACTTTATTTATTCACCACATCCAAAAGCGGAAGGACCGCCAATTACAGGAATGGGATCAATTAACATAAATATCCAAATAACTATCAACTTCTAAGTTGAATTAGAAATGGCCAGAGACACCGGGGAATCCCTCCCCTTGCTCTTCACGAAAGAATGCTCTGATCAACTACTCAATTCTTTCCCACAAAACGTTAATTTTATGGCATCTTGTTAAGTATTTATTGACCGTGTTTCACTGCACTTTCTTCTATTGACATCAGGAAGCGTTCCGCAACACGCTAGTCGTCATGGAAATAGCATTTTGGTTTTTCGTCGGTGAGCAAATCGGACGCCGGAGCATTGTTGGGTACAACGTAAAGTCCGATCATCCCCCACCCAAGTACATTTAATGACGCCACTACCGAGTGCCATTGTGAGAACTTGGAAATCAACCAGAGATGCCGATCCAGCTTAGGGGGTACTTCCGTAATACAGCGTGTCAAATAAATCTTCATGTGGGCAACTGAAATGTTTTCGGTAAGAGTTGAGAAGTCGATTAGAAATTCTATTCTTTATAATGACTCACCGAGCATCGGTAAGTGCAGATTTGATGGAAAAACACAAATTTTGGAGTAAGAAAAATTTAAGATTTTGTGAGGAAACACTTAAGGCCTGTCCACATTGGACTTTTTTTGGTCAAACTTAGCGAGCAATAGGTACTTTACGATTTTTAATCCAGTGCAGACAGCCTAGGAAGTTTTCCTCTCGGTAACTTTTCCCGAGTCCAGCGGTTACTTTTCCTGGCCAACTGCTGCCCAGGAAAATTGACCAGGTAACATTTCCCGAGACAATAAATCCAATGTGGACACATCGATTCGGTAAAGGCGCTCTGGAAGCGTACGTCCGGGCCGTGAAGGTCATATTGCGAAGGTACACTGCGCATGCTCTCCCACGGTCTCGGTAACATTTTCAGATGTCGAAAAAGTCAACATGCAGACAGCAGTTTTAAAAATTTAGCCATTTTCAATTTTTCCATCGTCTCGGTAAAACCTCCTAAAAACAAGTCCAATGCGGACACGCCTTTTGACATTTTTCAGCTTGTCTCATGTTTTGTCTCAAGGTCTGAAGTCATGATCAACTTCTCAATTCTTTCCAAATCTAGGTGTCGACCGGAGAATATTTTCAGTTGTCTTGGTAAAAAATCGGTCAGAAAAAAATTATTCGAATATTTGATCGATAACTAAATACACGTATTTGATTAATAACTTTAGTGTTCGAATATTCAAAATGTTCATGAGTTATGAGGTGTTCCGAAAAACTAGAGAGAAAAAAAATGAATTTTTTTACAAGCGAGGTGTATTCTTACTATGGTATATGCTCCCAATGTATGCAGCGGACTCGCTGCATTTCTGGATTGATCAAATTTAGTTACTGCATAAAAAATTCCACCATGGAAACCTTCCCTGTATGTCCATCATAGCTGGGACGCGGTCAGTGCATGAACTACATGCGTTATGTGATGATGCTCATTGTGTCGTCACTTCGAACAACTTGCACGTAACTGTGAGTTCACATTGAGCTTTTTGTGCGCGCGCGTAATTGCGACGCGCGTCGCGTTGAGAAAAAGCGATGTGGAGGGAACTTTGAGTGAAACGATGCACTGAAAATCACCTAATTATAGAAACACGTTCTGTCCACTATGTCCAAACTAATTCTGTGGTTTTCGGTGTGTTGTTTCATGCCAAATTCCTTTCACAGAATTAGCGTGGACGGAAAGTGTTTTCATAATTAAGTGATTTTCAGTGCATAATTTCACTCAGAATTTTCTCCACAGCTTGTTCTCAAAGCGACGTGTGTGGCAATCGCGCAAAGAGGCTCAGTGTGTATACATGCGCGGGTTCATCTATTCAAACCGTTTTCTCTGGTTTAACAAAGGGAACAATATCGTCCGCGATTGCCAAGCGAACGTCCGCGATTCGTCTCGTGTACAAAACAAACGAGAACAAGAAAAAAAAAACTATGTCCAAACAAAAGAGGAACATGGGACGTCCGCGGTGGGAGGTGAATTCAAACCTACATGTGTTCGAAGAGTGCATTGCGCGCATCATGGATGTGCGCTGTTTGATTTAACAACAACGCAAAACCCACAGTTCATGCACTGGAAAAAGCTGGGTCCCAGCAATGGCAGACGTGTACGGGGAATGTGTCCTGGTAATGGTCTATAGACCGTATCGAATAGCCGCCATTTCGTGGGGCAGTTTCTTTGTTCTTTGATTACATGCATGGTTGCACATATTGTGCTTCCATTGTTGAACGGTTTAGGTAACAAAAGGTGCCCCACGAAATGGTGGCTATTCGATACGGTCTATAGGCTAATTTGAAAATTTACACATAATAATTGCACAGTCCAATTTTGCATTGATTTGTGCACAAATATCACTTTTATTTGTCCTCCTTTTTAAAAAACGTTTTTGTGGCCCGTTATTCTGTGCATTATTTAAAAGTTCTTCGAGAAACAACCGGGGGTGGAAACTGCAGCAGTTTCCCACAATTCATGTATTCACATTTTCCATGTATGTTGGTTGCAGTTTTGGTGGATTTCAAAGTGAAAACATGGTGGTGTTATATAGGGCGCTTTCACGGGGTCAAAATGTTACGGGTCACTATTGTTTGTCCTCCAAGTCGGGAGAGAACAATAGATCCACGTACTTTTCTGCTAGCAGCCACGTACGTTCCCCAACGTGGCTCTATTGGTCTCTCCGGATCTGGAGGACAACCAATAGTGACCCTCTACCTTTTAACCCCATGTGAAAGCGCCCTATAGGATTTTTCATAACGTGTTTGAATTTACGTTTGAGCAAAAATTCTGAATATTATCAGTTTTGGTGAAGTGAGTCTAATGTTGCATGGACTAGGTCAAGTTTACTAATTGGTTGAACCAAAAACATATTTTTGTTAAAGTTGGGAAAACTTGGCCCCGACTTATGTGCTACGTCAGACTCAATTTATTCAGAGCTGGTCATTGCCAGTGTGTTATATTTAAATCCTAATTTAGTTCACATTGTAAATTGTAGGCATTTCAAATAATTGTGATTGCATGTTTCGGAAAAGCCCTGTTTCGGTAATAGAAAAAAAATAAACAAGTTTGAAGAGGGTAGCAATGCTCCTAGAATGCCGTGGAACTAACAACCTGTTGGGGGAATCTAACTAACTGCTGGGGGTAAACCTGCGATGGACTGGAATTCTATCCAGGGGGAGTAGCAATGCTCCTAGTCACTCCATGCCATGGAAACTAACAACCTGTTGGGGAAACCCAACTAACTGCTGGGGTAAACCTGCAATGGACTGGCATCCCATCCTAGTCACTCCATGCCATGAAAACTAAACCTGTTGGAGAAACCCAACTAACTGCTGGGGGTAAACCTGCAATGGACTGGCATCCCATCCAGGGGGAGTAGCAATGCTCCTAGTCACTCCATGCCATGGAAACTAACGACCTGTTGGGGAAACTCAACTAACTGCTGGGGGTAAACCTGCAATGGACTGGCATCCCATCCAGGGGGAGTAGCAATGCTCCTAGTCACTCCATGCCATGGAAACTAACAACCTGTTGGGGAAACCCAACTAACTGCTGGGGTAAACCTGCAATGGACTGGCATCCCATCCTAGTCACTCCATGCCATGAAAACTAAACCTGTTGGAGAAACCCAACTAACTGCTGGGGGTAAACCTGCAATGGACTGGCATCCCATCCAGGGGGAGTAGCAATGCTCCTAGTCACTCCATGCCATGGAAACTAACGACCTGTTGGGGAAACTCAACTAACTGCTGGGGGTAAACCTGCAATGGACTGGCATCCCATCCAGGGAGAGTAGCAATGCTCCTAGTCACTCCATGCCATGGAAACTAACAACCTGTTGGGGAAACCCAACTAACTACTGGGGGTAAACCTGCAATGGACTGGCATCCCATCCAGGGAGAGTAGCAATGCTCCTAGTCACTCCATGCCATGGAAACTAACGACCTGTTGGGGAAACTCAACTAACTGCTGGGGGTAAACCTGCAATGGACTGGCATCCCAGGCAGGGGGAGTAGCAATGCTCCTCGTCACTCCATGCCATGGAAACTAACAACCTGTTGGGCAAACCCAACTAACTGCTGGGGGTAACATGTGATGGACTGGCATCCCATCCAGGGGGAGTAGCAATGCTCCTAGTCACTCCATGCCATGGAAACTAACAACTTGTTGGGGAAACCCAATTAACTGCTGGGTGTAAAAAAACACATTTAGTATGATTTTGTTTCAATAAAATAAAAAAATCCAAACAATTGATTGTTGTGGCATTTTTTTCGAACCAAGTAAATTTTGAGAAATGAATGCACATGCAATGCACATTGTGACGTCAGTTATCATGGTAAACTGGGTCTAAACATTCGCTGGTAATCCGAAATGTCCATTGGAAAAGCGCAGGGAAACGGTTTACTGGTTTTAGTGTATCCAGTAACCTTGGCAACACACAAAGGGTGACGTGTTCTCTTTAGTACTCTTTTCACGATTTTGATGGATTTTTTTCCCTGCTCGGACACAACCACTTAAAAGTATACCGCTTTTAATAAAAACAACGCACCGTAATTTATTAGTTCTAAATCACAAATTTTGCTGAATAGCACTTAATAGTTCTTGGGTATTCCTTAGGAACTACATGTAGGGCTCTTTAATAAATCTCTTTAATCTATACAGTCGAAACATGTTAAAGTTGCATTGCCCGTGTTTCGGTGAAAGGATTAAAAAAAATTTATTTACACAAGCGAACGAATTTAGAAAGCTTACGTGTCTCTGTAACGAAAAATATCAAAAACTTAAATTTCCGACGTCGGGAATTGGAGATACAAGCCTTTTTCTTAAAACGTGCTTCACATGTTGTACATGTGCGCGTACGCTCATATGTACATAGTATGTGTACAATGTACATATGTACGCGCACATGTACATTTACGTCATAACCCTGTCGATTAAATGACCTGCCAGCCATTTAATAATTTCTTGTTTTTAATCGACTGGCATTAATCCTTGACGGATTTTTGCGTTCTTGGTACCAAATGAAAGCTGATAACTTTTTCTATTCTAGAAAAATCCCTATTTATCTTTAAAAAAAAAATTTGACGCCCGAATCGGCAAAAACACGGGCAGTGCAACTTTAAAAAGAAAATCTTTGGACTTTGCATATTACCTCGTTATAACAGGAACCCTGTATTATCAGGAATAATAACAATGAATTTAGACCTCAAATCTTCCTCGCTATAAGCAGAATGTTGTATTAACAGTGCTCGTATTATCGAGGTTCGACTGGAGTTGAGCTTTTCGTAACAAATGTTTGTTACGAAATATAATTCCAACTTTTAAAGACGGTAGGCCTACATGATTGGAAAACTGTTAAAAACAGGAACAGCATTACGTAACTAAAGGATAATGTTGATAAACTGCCTTGTAGAAATTTCAGCCACATGCATAGATGCAGTAATACTTCAGAAAAACCTTAAAATCTATACAGGATTTTTGTGTTGAATGAATGGTAAAAAGGTTTGCAATTTGTCCCCCCAAAGGTACCATTTTACACATCCTGTGGTGTTAATTTGTTACCATAGCTATCGACACATTTAGTCGGGTTTTTTCTTGTCAACTCGTGAAGTAAAATGTTGGGGAACAAGACCAGAGTTAAAGATAGTATACATGATTGGTAAACTGTTACAAATAGTTTATCCCCCCTGTGTGATTGAAGATATGCATGATTAAAACCAACCTGAGCAAAAACCAGCTCCGTACTTCGTCCAACTTTTGAGAAAACATTTTTAAAAAAAGGGTTTGCAGTCATTTCGCCCCGAAACCACTTCGCCCTGAACCATTTCTCCCTGAACCATTTCTCTCTAAACCATTTCTCCCTGAACCATGACCTAGCCTAGTGCCTGTGCACGTAGTGGTTTTGGGGTGAAGTGGCATTCGCGCGATGTAGTGTTTGGACGAAGTGGTTTGGGGCGAAATGGTTTTGGGGCGAATTGAATTTGTCTCATGAGACGAAAACTAATTGTTTTACTCATTTCTCAAAGACTATAGCACTTCAGACAAAACCATTTCAGGGGAAGTTTTCTACGGTCATCATGTTTATATTGTGTAAGTTAAGCGTAAATCTGTCAACATTTCTGATTTTCGAGATACCAATCATGTATACTGCCTTTAAACTTAAGAAGTTCCTTCTGTCAAATATTTTTCAAATGCCGAAGTTTCAGAGAGCAGGTCTCATTTCAAATCTCAAGTCCATTTGTCATTTTGTATGCTCATTTTAAAGATGGCTCTTGAAAGAAAGACAATTAGTCACAGAACACATCCTTTTAAAGGATGTGACCTTTTGCGGGACAGGGATATTTAGAAAAATTATTGAGGTACTGTTTTAAGAGTTTGCACAGCAGTTACCGGCCAGTGACAGTTTGGGTTAAGGGTCCGACGAAGCGGACAGACGGTCATAAACCAACTCGCTTCTCGGCCCCAGTTCACGCGTTCCACGTAACCTCCACATATTTTGATGATTGTGTACGTTTAGGACTTGGACGTCAAGACAACTTTTGCATCGAAGAACCCCGGCCCGAACTCGGTTTTGCGCCAAATGCTATCAAGATCATAGTGCTGCTTTCGCGACAAAAACTGAACGAGTATCGATCTTCACATCAGGGTTGTAGTCGAGTCCATCACAAGTCTACCACAAGTCTCTTGGCCTGGGTCCTAATTCAAGCACAATCTATTCAAATGAACTCCAACAAAGGCATACTTTCGGGTGTGTTTATTTTTTGCTTGTTAATTACTGGACTTGTAACGGACTTTTATCGGCTCTGGACTTGTGATAGACTTGTGATGGACCCGACAGCAGCCCTGCTTCACATAGTCATCCAGTTTTTGAAAATTGGAACATAGGCCTAACGACCTCTTTATAATTTTCTTGACACGGGTCGTCCATTTTTTCATTTTTATTTAGTCTCATATTTTTTGCTTGACTCTCGCACCAGAGAAAGATTTCGCGGAGAAAATTACACAGATCGGTTTTTTTTTTTTTTTTTACAGTATATCGTCGCAATGATGCCCTAAATATTGACAAGAAAGTCTGAATTTGTTTTAAAAAGTCGCCAAAATTTGGAAATCGTCTAGGTATGTTGAAAATGACGACGGCTGTTTTATGTTTGGTCTTACTGCTGTGTGCTGCCTTTGTAAGAAGTGATGGTAAGTTGAATGTATTAAATTCGTTTTTCTTCCTCTCTTTGAATTTCTTTTAGCAAGTTGGTACTACAGTGAGTTTTTTTTCTCCTCAAAATAAAATAGAAACATGTTTTGAGAAAAATGAGTTTAAAAGTTCGACTAGCTGAAAAATTAGAGACTTAGTAATCTTATAGATAAATGTTAGATGTACTTGCACCTTATAAATATTGATGCATGCATGGGCCTCATGCTCCTTGATCCCTGGGTGGTGCAAAAAATTGACATAACCCATTCTGATTGAACGTGACGATGAACAACTTTTAGGGTTTCACTTTCTTGACAACTGGTTGCTATCCGCCATTACTGTATGGCACGCCAAAGCGAAAATCATTCAACACTGATAATTTAACGTCGACCCTGAAAAACTTGCAAGTCAACAAAAAAGGTTTAAATATTGATAGACTGTTTGAAACCGGCATGTTGGCAAGTTTTTAAAAATGTTGAGACTTGTTTTTCAGGATTGATGGTAGAACTATCAGTGTTGAAATATTTCCGCGCTTTGGCGTGCCATAGTATGGACACAGTAATGGCGGATATGATAGTTGTTGACGTCACGCGTATGGCACACCAAAGCGAAAATAATTCAACACTGATAGTTCTACCATCAATCCTGAAAAACAAGTCTCAACAATTTTTTTTTAATTTGCCAACAAAAGCACGGTATGCCGGTTTTAAACAGTCTATCAACATTTAAAAGTCATGCCAACCTTTTTTGTTGACTTGTTTTTCAGGGTTGACGTTAAATTATCAGTGTTGAATTATTTTCGCTTTGGCGTGTCATAGTATGGACAGAGTAATGGCGAATAGCAACCGGTTGTCAAGAATTCAAAGTGAAACCCAAGAATTGGCCACTCCATCAATTACTCTTGATATCAAAACAGTCTATGTCCAACGTGCTTGCAAATATTGTGTGTAAACGTACTTTTGGCCTTCGAAATAAAAATGATAATGGACATAAGCAATACTGTATTTCCTTGTTCGCCCTCTATTTTCAATATTGGACATAGTCACTTTTGACGTAGAAGGAATATCGATAAACATACCTAATAATGGCTTAACTTATTTTAGCCAAAAGTGGACATAGGCTGTTCTGATTTTTAGGGGAAGATATACGATTTTGGCCGGAAACCCATTTTTGCAATATAAAGGGAATAATGCTTGGCCCCATTACATGTGTGTCTTTATGGGTCATTCCCAAAATTAGGGGTCCAAAATTGTTGGTGTCCCAGTTACGTACGACACTCTCTGCTTCAAATATCACCCCTCCTGATCACAAATTCCCAGTAATGGACTGTGGCCTGTGATCATAGGGGGCAGCATAATTTTCTTCAATATTTTGTTCTCCGATTCCTGAAAAATATTTAAAACAAAAGACAATAAAAGCTTATAATTTGTTCCATGGTATTGAATAGGAGTTTGGTGTCCCGGGTTACCTACGCCAATGAAAATTGGCTGTAGAATGAGTTTGCATTAACCTTGGTGCCATATTTACACACAAACATTAAATTTAAGTGGCATTTGTTGAAATAAAAATAATTATTATCTACTGGGAAACCACTTTCAATCATTAAAAACACTTGGAAATCTTAAAAAGCATGTCACACTTTGGACCCCTAATTTTGGGAATGACCCATATACAAAACTTGAAAATGAAGACAATTTTAGACATGTTTAATTTTAGTTAATGCATAGTTAGCAACTTCATTTTATTTTGGAGCAAGTTCGATACGCGACTAGACTTGAACAGTGCATGGTCAAACATCATCCAGGCAGCACATATATGCGCACCGACGTTCAAGTGCGAACCCCGTAAAATGCTGCATCAACTCAATACCTGATTGGTACCAGTGACCAGCGCAATCGTGCCCTGTGGGCTGGTTCTAAATGGTCGACCAGACACGACTAACCATCATTGACTAGACTGGGTTCAGTTGGAAATAGTCGAACTAAAAATAGTCGTGAATCGAACTTGCCCTTCAGAAGTTTGCAAAATGGCTATTCTCAAACATTCTCAGAAATCACTTGTTATAGTAGACCTACCAATGTTCGTTTCCCCCAGACCAACCATTGGGAGTAAAGATTTTCGACGAGTCCACCAATCAAATTGCGAGCAACAGAGCAAACGTCATCAACGGCACCACGCATAGGTTTCTCTGTGAGGTCCAGCAAATCGTGCAAATCCACTGGTTGCTAGGCAACGTAACATTGGACGACACAGGAACTGGTCACGTGAGCGGCTTTGGCGGGAGAACCACTAGTAGAGTTGCGGTCATTATAAAGTGGGATCTCCATGGACTAAATCTGACATGTTGGGCGTTCGTCAATTGGAGTAATACAGCGAGTGTAGCAAGCGTAAAACTCAACGTCATAGGTAGGCCTGCCGTTAAAATAGCATTTTGCATGTTTTTGAATGGCGTCTGGTGTTTTGGCGTTTTTCCCCTTTACAGGCACACTTAGTATTTAAACGACCAGACTAAAATATTGTTGGCGTGTAATGTGACCGGATGCACGCGGCAGGCGTGAAGTATAGTACCGTGTAATTTACGTACCGTAGGAGAGAATGGCATAAAGCAACCAGACTGTTGGTTGCTAGGGGCATGGACCTTATCGCAAATACCGCTTGGGTGAGTTTGAACAAAAGCAAAACTGTATTGTGGGAAGGAAAACGGGGCAAAGTCTGCCCCGAAAACATTCCCACAATACAGTGCTGCTTTTGTTCAAACTCGCCTAAGCACTAATTGCGATAAGGTCTATTGGCGTGCGCTACAACAGCATAGTATGGTGACATTCTAAAAAGCACCTCTATTTGAAAGTGAAGAATTCTGTGCGCCAGGCGTAATGCAAATGTTACACGCAAAAGGCTATATTTAGTACACTACTTTAGACCTCTAAAGTGTGACGTCAGTTACCAGGGTAACTGGATTTAAACAATCGCTGCTAATCCGAAACGTCCACTGATAAACCCTCCGAGCTGCAATGGGTACTGTTGTCGTGGTACAAATTTGCGTTTTTTTTAATTACTAAACATCTTTGGCCGATACAGCTCAAACCCAAGGTATTCATCTATCAACCCTTCTAGTTTGAGCCTGCGCAGTCACCTTTAATCCGGGGTTCACCCTTCGGCCACAGCGAACTGCTTAAAGCAGGGTCTCCAGTGAGTCCCTATTGAACTGTGTACAAAACCTGATCCCCTTGTGATGCCGCATTTGGTTTGGCCATGGAGGAAGAAACACCCTCCATGGTTTGGCGCACAATAAATCACCCATGCTTTCTTAGCCTTGTATGCAAACAGCAGCTGTGTCCAACCAATCTCTGACCCAGATAAACTGTATTGTGTACACAACAAATCCCTTTCAGTCCAGTGGAAATAATCCCCAGCAAAAGTTTATTAATTTTACGCAGAGTAACCGTCACCGGTTACCACCGCATAATCTGGAGTGGGCGGAGCTTGTGGCCTTTTGGGAGGTTGGGATTGTAATTAATGTCGGATAAGTCCAACTTCCGGTTTAGACGATGCAATGGATCTCAATTCAACATGATCAGACTACATGTATTAGATTGGTATTTTGTCTACCGAAGAAGGCCATATATGGGTAAAACAAACAGACTGTACAAAACAGTCGCTAGGATTAACCGCGTTTGTTTTTTGGTATTGAAGCTCGGAGGGTAAAAGCACAGTGAAACATTTCGCTGATTTTCGTGTAGACCCATAACCTTGGCAACACGTAGGGCGACGTTTTACTTTCCTCGCCTTCCATCTCTGTGACCCTGATTCAAATCCCGTCAAGTCAATGCATAGTTCCGACCTGTCAATCAAGCCGAACCCGCGACCAATCACAACAGAGCTAGCAGACGGCGACCACAAAGGTCAAAGTGATGCAATCATCACAGCAATCGCGCGATTTTCTGCCCATACAGTTTAGTATGTTGTATGCGCCAGTGACCGGTGGATTTTGGTTTCAATGTCGGGAGTTTCGCTGTTCAAAGGTAGGAAAGCGCATTTTTATGAAATATATGTTATCCCTGCATTACTAGCCCTTCGCTCAGTGTGTGCTGCGGTAACTGTCGACCTCAAAACATAAATACCTTTGAGTTTTCTCCAATGAATCTGTGCTTTCCATGCCGAGTCCCGTTGCTTTGTACGTAGTCTCGCCATTTTTTTGCGATGGCTTGTGAGCACATATAGCAACAATATCTAAGGAGCGGGGTTAACTGGGCAATCTCGGAACTATGCATTAAGTCGGTATGTGGATTGGGTTCTCAGGCCCTGCTTGATTCCGTAGGTTTTCCTCTACACATGTATATTACGGTGAAGTTGTTGGCACGCAGTTTGGGTCCACTTTCTTTGTACTGTATAGTTGTTACGTGACCATTAACTGTTATGTTACACTTTCAGTCTCGCCAAAAACAATTCTGATCTCAGACCAGCTGTCCATGATGACAGTCAAATACGGCCAGTGGTACCAATTCTCATGCCGAGTGCCAAGCTCGAATCCCGGGGTTGAAATCGTGTGGTACTTGGAGGGTCAATGGTTAGGCCTACGTCCCGCAAACAGGACCGAGCACATCGTCCGAAGTGACGGGCTGACAACGAGCATAAGCCGGGTGGCAGTGAACCTCACTCGGCCGATCATGTCAGACCAACTGCTTTGCTGCTTCACAACATACACCCGCTATTTTGAAGTGCTCAAAACATGTTTGTACCTCAACTTTCAGGGTGAGTTAAAGCTTAGGGATGCACTTCAGATAGAGTGGCGTACCCTGCCTCAGCGGCTCTAACAGAGACTGGTGCAGTCAGCTTTTACCACAAGATGATTCATACACGTTAAAGGAGCGTGTCTAGATCACATTTTTGACCACCCCCATTTTTCCCATGGGTGTTGAGATTTTGATACCAAATAATTTGCCATATTTTTCTCATTACCGTTTTGAAATTTTGCACTCTCAATCCATATATTTTCAAAGATATCGTAAAAAAAACCACCGATGTTTTGTAAAGTAATTTTATCAGTTTCATAAAGCAATGTAGTGATTACACCAACCTATTGCTTTCACATCCAAATTGGAGATTGCAAATTTCCTTTTCTCTTCCCAATGATAGTACATGTAAGTATTTGTTATCATTCTTAGCTGAAACCGAAATCCGTTTTCTGGAAAAAATCTGAACAAGTTCCTTTTTAATTGTTGGTTTTTTAATACGAAGATCCAAAGGTCTCCACTGTTGAAGTACCGCTTTCAAAACCCTTTTCGACTACCCGTCCGCTCCTGTCAAACCGCACAGCGACAGACTCAAGTCAAGTCAGCGTGACGTCATTAACAACACAGCAGAATGTTCACCAGTCGTCAACGGGCGATTTCGATTGGACGAGTTCTTCCCACGTGACCCCAACCTCGCCCAGCCCAACCGATCAATCAGAGGCGTCGTCGCCGTCACTCGTGACGGGTACCAGCACGCCTTATGTAACACCGAATGCAAATCAATCGTCTGTAACCAACGCGACTGCAAAGATTGGTCAAGATATTACGCATGTATCGAATGAAGTTACTTTCTTGGAAGTACTAACCACCCAAGCAACAAAATATTCAGGTAAGGTTGTTGGAAATAACGTTGCTGAACGGTTGCTCGTAACAGCGCCCACTGTTGTCAAACCAATATTTTCACTAACTGTATGGCTATACTTTGCTGCAAAGAAATTCTGGTAAGTTTCTGCACTTTGTAAATTGTATTTCATTTGAAGACGACAAATGTATTTTTTTGTTGAAAATATCGTCTTTGAAAATATAAACAAATAACACTCTATAATGCGCTTTAATTTGGCAGTTAATCGGGCTTGTATAGACACTATAAAAGTGTGCCAGGCTGACTGGGTCTAAACACTCAATGGTAATCCGAATTTTCACTTCAGTATTCTATGGGTGCACCACACTGAATAGATCCCCCATAAAAAAACAAAATCTCCAATATTAAAAAAAACCCGTAAAACCACCACAGCGTTAAAAAGCAGGACACTCAAATTTATAGGGGGAGTCCGTCACTTTTTCCCACTAATTTCCACTTGAACTATGCATTCTAAAAACAGATTGGTTGAATTCAACCAATGTGGAATAACCAATCCATGAGCAAGTTCGATTCATGACTAGAGTCAACCACTGGTCGAACGTCATCATGACATCACACATGCGCATTAACGTGCAAGTACGAACGCTTTTGGTTAGTCAGTTGGTTGTGCGCAAAACACTATACGCGATGGGTACCAGTGACCAGCGCGACCATGCCCTGGAGGCGATATTTGTTTCCGTACCGCTGTTTAGCAAACATTGCTTCTGATTGGTTTAACCCCTATGCATATGTTGCATACTGATGTGTTTTGTCGATAACTACCTCAACATAACTGACTTGGTGGCGTCTGCCTCTTACAGTGATTGTCTCTGGACGACAGCGCAAATTCGCATCCATTACATATCACACGCTTTCTTCTGCGATGATTATATACAACGCTGGCCTGATCGGATAACTCCTTGAGTGAAGTGAAGTGAAGCAACAAAGGAAAATATTTGATTCTGCCTATATACGCAGAATAATGTTCATGGCACAAAGGGCACACTGATTGCCATAAGTGCCAAAAAAACCTACAACAACAACAACAACAACAACCTCAACATAACCCCACACCATACCACACTCTTTCCTCAATTAATAGTGAAAACAATTAATATGACTCAAAGGAGATTCGAACCTGCAACCTCTCGATTGATAGTATACTACGTCTTAACCACTAGACTACCAAACGACTCGACAAACCCTTAAATTTAAAATATTAATATTAATATTCATTAGAAAATATTAATATTCATTTACAATGCACCAATCAGACACCTCGATGAAGCCCCATAGCGAATATGTGGTACGGAAAAAAATATCGCGCCCTGGTGGGCTGGTTCCAAATGGTCGACCAGACACGACTAACCATAGTTGACTAGACTGCGTTCGGTTGGAAATAGTTGAACCAACCACATTGGTTGAATTCAACTAATCTGTTTTTAGAGTGTCATGACTCGCGCATTCCTTTCTGCCTAAATAGTGGATTGCTATAGCGGCCCGTGCAGCAGCCGCAAAAACATTTGGGAAGAGTGTGGTCATAATTCTGAACAAGACTTTTTGATATACATTTTTGAATTTACTAAAAATGTATACATAACTTTTCGTTCCCAAGGCGACAGCGGGCCGAATGTTGCGGGTCCTACCGGGAACGACGCCTTATACACGGGCCTAATCATCGCTGGGGCGCTGGCAACTGCCTCCGGTGCCCTGGTAGTTTTCCTGATCATCAGAAAACGCATCAACAGATCTCGGAACGTTGGTCAGTATGGTTCAATGTTTTGAATATTTGGAACAAAACTAATCCACGAACAAGTACAGTGCAAAGCGCAGCCCCTAATTTTTCCTTTTAATTTTGGAGTTTGTGGTTGTATCTTGTGATCTTTGGGTGGTTATCTCATGGAAGGGTTTATCCCTCTGTATGGCTTGTTAAGCTCACGTGATAGCCAATCCTAATCAGTGAGAAACAGCAGACTGCAATATCGTGTTTCGAGATCACCAGTTGGCTTCATGGCTCGATTGGTATGGCATCTGCACGTTAAGCAGAAGGTCTGTGGTTCGAGTTGTTTTTCACTCGTCTGCATCCAGATTTTCCAAACTCGTGAATATTTTCAACATTTGGTATCAAATTAATTCAACCCGGCGTTCCCTAAGTTATTATCTCTTTTAAAAAAATAACATATTCATTCTTTTTAATTTAAGGTTTGTGGAATTTCATTTTTATTCGTTATTCATAAATACCTTGGACAGTTTACGCATTTCTATTGGCTGAGAGCACGTCACGTGGGCAGTCTTAAATTAGCGTTAAAGAATAGTGATAATGCCCGGCTGGCTGTCCCGCGTTTGTGCCCTTGTCAGCGCGTATATGGAAGACGCACATGCGCAACGAAACTGCACTCGCCTGAAAGCAAATTGTGCACTTATATCACAGATAGATATCTGTGACTTATATCCAGTCGTGTGCGTGCGCGAGCAACACGCCCGCGTTACGCGTAACGCGCGCGATCGAACAAAAACAACATCACGTACAGCTCGCAGTTGTACGAACGCCGTGTTGAGACTGTAGGCATACTAGGAAAGTGAATGCAAAAGATGGCAAAACGACGAGCTAATTTTGGTGAATTTCACCGATTTACACGAAAAAGTATTTATGAATGGGATTAAAAGTAGGTTTGGCCAATCTTAAACAACCCGTTTAAAACCAGCTAGGGGTCCTGGGCACTGATAATGCCCTCGCCTGGCGGCTCGGGCATTATCAGTGCCCAGCAGCCGATTTCACGAAAGAGTGCGCAGCTCGCGCAACTTTTGCAAAATGGCGCAAGCCCCATAGCTTGCGTGTAATTTGCACAGGAATGTTGCGCAGCCTACGCAATAAAATGTTGCGCAAGCGGACTTACGCAGTGCGTTAGGATTCGTGAAATCGGCTGCAGGACCCCTAGCTAGCTGGCTTTAAACGTGTGTTTAAGATTGGCCAAACCTACTTTTAACCCCTAATTCATGCCCGTACACAGAATTTGCAATATCTCAAAATTTTAGTCAACCAAAAATGACCGACAAAACAAACAATCTAATACCCATGGAAGATAGAAGTGGTTCTAACTGTCCAATACAATGTTTCCGCCAGAGATATCTTTTTTTTAAATAAGAAAACGATACTTGAAGCTGAATTTAATATAGGGCGCCCTCACTATGAAATAACCCAGGCCCCTGCGCCAGGAGCATTTTTTTTATGGATACCGGCGCATTAAAACATTTCCATTAAAACTATGTTTTACCTATTGGGGCGACAATTTGGTGTCGCCCTAATATTTTGGAGGTTAAAAACCATTTTTTAAAGGTCAAAAACCATTTTTATTAGGTCAAAAACCATTTTTATTAGGTCTGGAACCATTTTTGGAAGCTTTGGGTAGAGAAATTTGGTGTCAATTTGAGTAATTCTTGCCGAAATTTCGGTGGTCGCCGGGGAAAGGTTTCCCATGATGTCGCCCGTTTACAGCATTCAGGTTTCTTATTATTATTACCATGGTGTTATGACTCCGTTTTCCGTGCAGTATGAACACGGAACCAGCCTAAATAGGACGGTGGCTTCACACAATTTCCTGAAAGCACAGACACAATTTTTCATTGTTTCTCGGAACGTAGAAACTGAGTTACACAGAGGTTGTATTCTGTTTTAATAATTATTGTTTTGTCTTTTTTTTCTTACAGTCAATCCGGACATCAGGGAGGACGAAAACTTTCAATTGTAAATGGCAACGAACAAGAGCTTAATAAAGGAGCGTGACCAGATCAAATTTTTGAGGCCCCCATTTTTCCCATGTGTGTTGAAATGTTGATACCATGTCATATTTGTTCTCATTACCATTCTGAAATGTTGAGCTCTCGCTCCGTATATTTTCAAGAATATCGTCAGAAAATCACCAATGTTTTGTAAACTAATTTATCTGGTTCCATATAACTGTGTAATGATTACTCCAACCTTTTCGTTTCCACATCCAAATTGGAGATTGCAAATTTCCTGTTTGTTTTCCCATGGATAGTATTTTGGGGAGGTATTTTATATGATTGTTAGGTTAAAACGAAATTCATATTTTTGGAAAAATCTGAACAAGCTCCTTTGAAAATAGAGAGTCGATTCTTTTGTTGTTGTAATATTCGGTTTCGGATATTCGGTTTTTAAATGTGGAACCCAGACGAATACTAACCGAATATTCGAAAATTCGGATTTAAAACAGTTACTGCATTAGAAACGTTTCGCACAAACAAAGTTAGTGTCCTCGTTACAAGCGGACAGAAATACCGTCCTATAATTCGATAAGGTGTTAATTGTGGTGAGATAGTCTGGCCCCCCGCTGGTGTGCGGCTGGCGTCCGACCAGTGGTCTCCATTCGGGGGCGTTTATTGGTTGTGACACATCCAGGTGCTGTTCTTATTGGAAATTAGTCAGCAATTGCGGCGTCTAACGATATCCGAGATGAGCCAATCAGTGAACGGGTTACATCGTTGGCGGTATTTTGACTGTTCGACGACTGTTGTATGTATCATTTGCAAAATGAACTATTTTACGGATTTCTGGAATAAGCGCACTACAGCAGAAATTCCACGGCTACATTGACTGATGCATGCATCAACGCTTTGGAATACCTTTAAAATCCATGAATAGTTTCTGTGTTTTAAAAACCTACCTTCACAAGCTTACAGAAATCACCATTTGGAATGAAATAAATCCATGTGGTGTTTGTTATAATTACTATCAACACTTTGAGTATATGTTCTTATCTTGTGAACCCGTGCGGTAAAATTTCAGGTCATTGCGAATGATACAATGTGGTCCTAATAAGTATGCATAATGTCATGATAATTGGACAAACGTTTAAAAAATATTGAAAATATTAAAAACTCTCTCAGGACATGGCGTCATTGGTAAAACAATGTTTATGACCCGATCTTGCATTTTCTTATTTTTTTCCGGAAAATGACTCTAAAAACACCACTCTTAAAATATTACTACCCAAAAGCGTCGGTATGATAATTATCCATCGACTAAACAGGACAACACAGAGCAATTTTCAGCCTTCATTTCAAGAACACAAGCCCAACTTTGTACTATACTTCTTTATTACACAACATATATTATGACCTGGGAACGAGTTGGACTTGGACGTAGGCCTACGTACCGAGTTGACTTGGGACCGAGTTGATTTTGGACCGAGTTAGACCAAGTACGCGTTGGACTTAGACCGAGTTGACTTTGGACCGAGTTGACCTGCGACCGAGTTGACTCGAAAGTGTTGACAGATAAACCGGCTGCGATATTTTTTTCCGTACCGCTGTTTAGCGAACATTGCTTCTGATTGGTTTAACCCCTATGCATATGTTGCATACTGATGTGTTTTGTCGAAAACTACCTCAACATAACCCCACACCATACCACACTCTTTCCTCAATTAATAGTGAAAAAAATTAATACGACTCAAAGGAGATTCGAACCTGCAATCTCTCGATTGATAGTACTACGTCTTAACCACTAGACTACCAAACGACTCTTGAAGGCGCTATATAGAAAATATGAATATTCATTTACAATGCACCAATCAGACACCTCGATGAAGCCCCATAGCGAATATGTGGTACGGAAAAAAATATGGCAAACCGGCTGCGATAAAAAATAAAAACGTTGTTATATGACAATAGACCATATCGCAAATCGTTTTTCACCAACAGAGGACGCCCTTTGCAATGCACTATGGGATTGAACATGGGTAAAATTTGACCCGTTTTCAATCCTGTAGTGCATTGCAAAGGGCGTCCACTGTTGGTGAAAAACGATTTGCGATATGGTCTATTCCCAAAGTCAAAGACAGAGACTGAATAAAGATTAAATTCTCGACTCAGAAGAAGGGAATTTTTAAAGGATTTATGTGATTTATGTTATAAAACTGTCAGTCGCAAAAATATGGAGGTACTAAAAACGGCGAAAGCATCTCGGAGCAAAATGAGCGGGAAACGTCCTGGCCTTATGCGAGGATTGTGCAAAATTGAAGTTACGCCTTTCAACTGCGAGTTTGAAGACGGAGAAATAAAAGTAAGAAACATTTAATTTTGGCTTTATTTCTTGTGTCTTTCTTGACAAAAATTCCACATTGTTAATACATTTACTCTGGTGACCCATAGACTTTGTACACGTTGTCTCGCCTGCATGACGACCTGTGTATGAAATTTCTTCGTTTTATTATTGGGAAATACATTACACATTCGCTAGTTGAGACTATCGAGCATGACATAAAAATTGTGTTTTCGAAGAAAAACGTAAACTATTTTTCACTGCTAAAATTATGTTTCCTTACAAAATTTAAACTTTAGGAAGAAGTAGTTGCTGTCGTGTATGGTATTTACATAAAACAAATGATGTTTTTGGTTATTTTTTCCACGCTAAATAATTTTTCGACTTTGTGGTGGTATAGATAAGCTGTAATTAAAAAAACATTATAGTGCAAGTTATGTATTGAAAATCTTACCGAAACGTGCACTTGTGTATGGCTTATTTTAATACTGCCGTAACAAGATATATCGTGAGTGGCCAGATATGGAATTCAATCCACTAAAGGAACTTTGACACTATTAAACGATTTTTAAAAAACAGGAACAAACATTCTTTACATAACTAAAGAATAATGTTGATAAAACTGTCTTGTTGAAATTTCAGCCACGTAGATGCAGTAATAGACCCCTTGCACGGCGGCCATGACAGAGTGCAGTCACATTGTCACAGTGCGTCATGCCCGAGTAGGCACTTTGTGGATCTATTGTAACACATTTAAATATGAAAACCTGCCCTCTGTCATGGCCGCCGTGCAAGGGGTCTATACTTCAGAAAACCTTATTCATGTTTTTGTGTTTAATGAATGGTAACAATAATTGTCTGCAGAAATTCTTTTAAAGCACCTTTAGTTAGCAATTACTGCCACAAAGCTACCATGATTTTTCAAGGGAATAAATCATGTAGTGTTTGTTACCATTTCTAGCAACACTTTTAGTCAGATTTTTCTTGTCAACTTGTGAAGTAAAATTTTGAGTAAGTGCAGATATGTTTTTGGGGTAAGTGGGCAATCTACACACAAAACAGCCGTCGTATACCACATATTTCAAGGTGTCAATGGCTTAGAATAGTTTCAGCTGACCGGGTGTTTTGCCGAAGTCGCCCAATTGAGAATCGAGGGAAGCTTAAAGGACCAATATTATGTCATTATTTTGCAAGATAAATCATTTTACGGATTCCTGGAATAATGACATAACATATCTAAAGAAGAAGGTTGGTAAACTAGCCTGCAGAAATTTCCGCTAAATAGGCCTATAGATGCATCACACTATGAGCAACTTCAATGGAAATTGGGCACAAACTATTATTAATAACAATGGTGTGTGCCAAATTTCCATTGTTAGTTGTTCATAGTGTCAATGCTTCAGAAAACCTTCACAATTAATGCATGGTTTTTGTGTTGAGTGAATGTTAAAAAATGTGTGTGCATGCACACTTATTCTATTAAACCACCTTCAGTTGTTAATTTCTCAGTAAAAATAAATGTGGTGTTGCTACCAGGGTTGGAGTCGAGACCACCACAAGTCCTCACAAGTCCACCACATGTTCCTGGGTTTAAATTCAAGTCACAAGCTATTCAAATGAACTCCAACAAAGGCATTCTTTTGTGCCTTTGCTTCTTGTTACTGGACTTGTGCGGGACTTGTCACTGCAGACTTGTGATTTTATCGGCTCTGGAATTGTGAAAGACTTGTGATGGACTCGATTACAACCCTGGCTGCTACAATCGCTATCAACACTTTTAATAAGGTTTTCTTGTCAACTGAATGGGTCAAATTTTGGGTCATTGAAAATGATATAACAGGCATTTTCAGGACCTTAAAAATGAACAGTCAGTAAAATTTAGCCTTATTCCACTGAAACGAAATTACAAGAGTTACCATAAAATCGCAAACATCGATATTGTGTTTTCTTTATATTGTGCATGCGATCGGCACCATAATTTGTTTTGGCTAGCTGTTATTGGGGCCGCCAGTGTATTTTGCCAGCTGCCGCATATGACCCACTTTAAGTTACTCTATCTTTCGAACTCAGTATCTATTTAGGAAACCTGCTTCCAGTTTAAAGCACCAATACATCATTTGCAGTGACAATTTGACTTCATGAGTTGACAAGAAAAACCTGACTAAAAGTGTTGATAGCAATGGTAACAGACGCCACGTGATTTTTTCCCGTGTAAAATGGTACTTTTGTGGGAAAAATTGCCAACTGAAGGTGGTTTAAAAAAATGTTGTCTGCAGACAACTTTTTTACCATTCATTCATGCACAAAAAAACATGCATGGATTTTTCAGGTTTTCTGAAGTATTACTGCATCTATGTGGCTAAAATGTCTACAAGGCGGTTTTATCAACATACTTTTTTAGTCACAGGTGGAAATAACGCTATTTTTAATAGCTTACCAATGTACTTAAAAAGCTAAAACTATTATCAAACATTTGACAATAGAAAAACCTTTTTCTCAAATAAAAGATAGAAGTGGTATGTCCATTGCAAAGATTCCACCAGAGATGATATCGTTTTATAAGAAAACGGTATTTAAAGATGAGTTCACACAAATGCGTGTGCACAAGCATACTTTACAAGGACGCCCTCGTGTGAGCAAATCTAGGCCCCTGACTACCGTGGTATTATGACTTTGTTTTCTGTGTAGTATAGCCAGGGAACCAGCCTAAATAGGACGGTGATTTTGCACCATTTCTAAAAGTGTGGACACACTATAGTTTTTCATTGTTTTCTATGAACGTAGATGAGGTATATTGAGCGGACTTGTACTTATGTTGGTTTTTATGGTTGTTATCATACACATTCCTCAATCACACGTGGAGATAACGCTGTTTGGAACTGTTTTTCGATTTGTATACCCAACTGGACACGTCCTTGGCCCCGATATACGAGGTGAACTTGATTTCTAAATTTGATATTAATTTACCGATTCAGAAGTTATACGTTCGTTCAGAGTGAGTGTTAGGCCTACTTGTCAAGTCCACACATGCGCGTTACGGAAATGACTGGGAGCCATTTTCAAGGCGCTGTTTAGTACAACAATTTGCTAAGCACACAATTTCTTTGCTTTGTGAAATGTGTGTCAATTTTGTGTTAATAGCAGAATATTATAAAATACACATCACATACGATTTTGGCTGGCAACCCATTTTTGGCAATACAAGGCAAATGAATTATTTTCTAAGCATTTTTTTTTGCTAAACAGCGCCATGAAATTGACCCCTGACTCCCAACTGGGATCGCACTATCAAATGTCCTGCCCCGACTAATTGTTAACGTTTGGGCTAAGCCTTTGGCAAACGTGGGGGAGACGGGCTCGTTAATTGCCCGTGGATTTGTTTATTGGGTTGATTTTAATGTTTCAATCAAAATCTAAAGTTGACATATTCGACTTGACTTGGCCGCGCCGGCTTAATGGCGTAGGTCGAAATGCGAAATGTCAGCCACTAATCTGTGTCTCTTGCGAGATATCTTCTGCCCGATTTCCTAAACAAACAAGAGCAGTGTTCATTACGTTGATAAATGTCAAGACATCCATACTTTCTGAAGATTTTGTTCGCCCACTGGAAAACAATGTCATATTTAATTTGGGCTTTGCTGAATTCAGATATAGATATGCTTTTTACGAAATGAGTGTACCGAGAAGACGCCCACAACATCAATGCGTCATGCAGCACGGTCATTGTATTTCGTTATCGTAGTCATCAACTTCGTGACAGTCGTCTCAATTATTTCACCCCTGGACGCCGATGTAAACCCAAAACAATTATACAGTAGGTTGAATCTATTAGCA
Organism: Henricia sp. BOLD:AAB3569; assembly: GCA_037783545.1. Lineage (NCBI taxonomy): Eukaryota > Metazoa > Echinodermata > Asteroidea > Spinulosida > Echinasteridae > Henricia > Henricia sp. BOLD:AAB3569. The sequence goes on along the minus strand of JBBELK010000161.1, from coordinate 191,025 downwards.
GTTAACATTTGTGTCAAAAACACAAATTCGCCGCGTTTTACGAGTTTGCAGCAGCCGAGAACTCCTCTCACCTCCGGAATCCCATTCACTTGTGTACCGGACGCGTAATTTTTTTTTACACCACTGCGAGGGGAGAACAATGGGGTTTGTACCTTTTTAGCGTCTTGAGAGGAGACTATATAATAGGTTAGGGTTCAGGGTTAGGGTTTAGGGTTGGTTATTTTAAAGGAATTTAGGGTTTTGAATGCGGTCGGTTTGCAACCAGCTTCGTGGTCTGGTTAGAAGAGAGCTCGACTTGTAATCATAAGGTCCATGGTTCGAATCTATGCATGTTTGGGATTTTCCGAAATTTCTCGGTTTCTTCTTTTTCTCTAATAGTGAGAGTAAGAGTTGTCACTATTTCCAAGATTGTCACTCGAGAAGTGTCAGTCATTGGAAACTTAGACTCTATTCGGGTTGACAAATTGGGGTGTACCCCTCGCTGCGGTGTAAAAAAAAAACACGCGTACCGGACACAGTGCGCGCTTCTGCGAGTGTACCAGAATTCACGGTATCCCATCATGCACTGCGCCATGTACCGCGCGCAATGAATTGTGGGGGAACCGTAAAGGCACGCATTGTAAGGCAAGAATATTTACGAATAGACTACTAAAGTGACAACGTCACCCTTTGTGTGTTGCCATGGTTTTTGTGTCTACACTAAAACCAGTGAACTGTTTCCCTGTCCTATACCAATGGACGTTTCAGATTACCAGCGAATGTTTAGACCCAATTACCATGGTAACTGACGTCACACTTTAGTAGTCTATTGCCAAGAACGGCAGTATTTCGGCTATATCACAGGCAATTATAATACAAGTTAACTGATTATGTATACTCTGTAGAGTTCCTCCATTGTTGTCGAAAAATAACTTTTTTATTTGTGTCCTAAATCCATGATCATGCATTAGGCCTACTTATAAAACGAAATGGCGTCCCCCATGATTGCAAAGTAAAATATGATTCCCAAACAGCCTTTGTCATACAAAAAAGGTTCTTTATTCAAGAAATTCAAACGTATTTATTGTAAGACAGTTTGTGACAAAGTTCAAAAACAAAGAAGAAAGAAACATTTTTACACCAAATTTGAACGTCAAAATTACAATATTTACAAAATGGGAATTTTAAAATTGAAAAATTGTGACAATTTAATATGAAATCTGATACTTTGATATTTTGTAACTTGACAGAGCCTGTGAGGGGACATCTGCAAAAATATATTTCTCCGAATTATATCGTGCGCATGATGGTCGCAAATGCTTTTGAGTGTGTCTCTGTACTAACTCCGTAGATTTGGACCATCGCATAACAACTTAGAAATGGGCAAAATACTTTTCGTGATTGGACAAACCGCTAAGTATTTTGAAAGACAGATTTGTGACACCGAAATGTGGATTTCTGTGCGGTATAGGCGTGGCAAATGTAATTAGATTTAGTCAGGCCATAAAACCAATCCTATCCTTAAATTTAATTAGGTAAATTTGACACAGTTTTCCGTGTGCAGGTCACGAGCAAAACTCCGGTATCAAAATTGTTGAATTCTTGTCGTAATAACATTTTGTCAAATCCAGGTGCGTTCAATTTATGATCATTCTCTCATGGTTTATGCTGTTTATGAGTTTTGCTTGCGGCAGATTTTTAATTTAAAAAGTGATCGTGTAACTGTCCTGAAAGTTACCGTAGTTTGATGGCTTAATTTTATTGTTGGTACGTGCCGAGTAAACTGGCGTGGGTTAGTGTTTGAATTTTCCTCACAGTGCAGTACGCGGAGGCACTGCATGATCAGTCAAAAGTACAGGGAAAGAAAAATGGTTACAGGCAGTATACATGATTGGTATCTCGAAAATCAGAAATGTTGACAGATTTACGCCTAGCTTACACAATATAAACATGATGACCGTACAAAACGTCCCCTGAAATGGTTTTGTCTGAGAAATGAGTAAAACAATTAGTTTTCGTCTCATTCAAAATTCAATTTGCCAATTCGCCATTCGTGCCATCTCGCCCCCAAACCACTTCGCCCGAGTGCCATTTCGCCCCAAATCACTTCGTCCAAACACTACATCGCCCCAATGCCACTTCGCCCCAAAACCACTTCGTACACAGGACGTGGTTCAGGGCGAAATGGTTCAGGGCGAAGTGACTGCAAACCCCTTTTTGACCGTTTTCTCAAAAGTTAGACGAAGTACGGAGCTGGTTTTTGGTCAGGTTGGTTTTAATCATGCATATCTTTAATCACACAGGGGGATAAAACTATTTGTAACAGTTTACCAATCATGAATACTATCTTTAAAGGACGCATGAAATGGCCTGGGGCCAATTTAATAAAGCTGTTTAGCAAAAAATGCTGCTTAATCCAAAATTTGTTTGCTTTATAAAATGGGTTTTTAGTCAAAATCTTATATGATGTGTATTACAATTGACTGTTGTTTTGCTATTCGTGCTAAAAACACAAGTTGACATACAATTTTGACTCTTAACCCATTTTTATAAAGCAAACAAATTTTGGATTAAGGAAATTTTTTCTGCTAAACAGCTTCATGAAATTGGCCCCTGGTCCTGGGTGTTATGGCCGAGCGGTCTAGTGCGTCAAACTTAAGTTCCTGTGCTAGAATGTAGGTTCGATTCCTGGCCGTGACGGGTTGTGGCACCTGTGCCCTTGAGCAAGGCACTCAACCACACTTGCTCCCATTCCTGTAATTGGCGGTCCCTCCGCTGTTGGATGTGGTATATAAATAAATAAAATAAATAAAAAATAAATAACTTTTGGCCAATCACATTTGCCTTTAAAAAATGGTATTTTTTTTGCTAAAAATAATCCCTGGGCGTCATTGGTTAATTTATGGAACGTTGGAGGCGCTGTTCGACACTCAATGCCAGAAAGATATTTAAAAGCTATTGTCTGAATCGCTAGCAATGTGCAAACAACAAAGTGTTAAGAAAAGCACTGTGGAAATATGCATTTAGTTTAAAATTCAAATAAATTGTTTTTGCTTTTAGCTTAACAGTTCCCGTACAAAATGAGGGCGCTTTGTGTGGTATACGCCACTTTGAGTGCATACAGAGTTTAAATGTGTATAACAAAAGTTTAAATATTTAGAAACTTCAGTGTCTATAAATACCCGATTTTTTTCTTAACTTTTAACAGGAAACATAGTAATATGCAACAACGGTGGAACAATTATATGGAAATCCGTGGTAAGTTCTGTACAGTTACTCATAGTATGTCACATTTTAAAACCACAAATATGTGACCTGCCACGGCATAATGACGAAATCGATGTCCCCACATTTGACTTTTTGAGGTTTACGCATGAGAAGAAAGACTACTTCTTCAGCTTTCCGAGGACACCAAATTTATTTCTGTAAATTACTGCATTTTGGAAATATGACACAACAAAGATGACAAAAAGACTTTTCGAGAAAAACGGCTTTGATGCAGACGAACAAAAGAAAATCCTATTTTTTAACAGGTTTATTTAACATTTTGACAAAACCAACTACTCTAGGATGAATTTAGAATACTTATGCAATGCAAATATGCAAAAAAAAAAACAAATCGATTGAGGACAAATTGTTCACGTATATTTAACTTCAGGCGCCGATTACGTGGTTTTAATATTTGGAGGACAATTCTCATTATGCCATGACAGGTCACATATGGACATTTACATTTACATATACAGATCAAGCAGTAATCTTCCTCCAAATGGCTGTCAAAATAATAGACCCAAGACATATGACGTCATGCTTTACTTACATGTGCGTTTTTCTTCGGCGTCTTCGTTTGTTGGGACAAAGAAAAACGCACATGTAAACAAACTTTGGCGTCATATCTATTGGGCCTATTGAGAAAAATAGTTTATGGGCGTGGTCTTTCAATAGTCCTACTTTACACTGCAAAAACTGTGGTGTTAAATTAACACCGGTGGTGTTGTCTTATATAGATACCAAGCCTGGTGTCAAATTTTAACACCACAATATGGTGTTAAAAGTAATGCATTTATTTTAAGTGTGGAATTAAAACTAACACCCTGCAGTGTAGGGGATATTTAAATGCTAGACACGACCCTTTCAGAATTAAAAAAACCTCGTAATTATTGCTTTATCTCGTGACAACCTGGGGGGGCAATTTCATAAAACTGTTTAGCAGAAAAAAATGCTTAACCCAAAATGGTGTTCTGCTATTCTAGCTATGAAAACAAGTTGACACACAATTTTCACTGCTAAGTGCTAACCCATTTTTACAAAGCAAATACATTTTGGATTAAGTACATTTTCCTACTGAACAGCTTGATGAAATTAGGCCCTGGAAAAATATCTCGGTTCTATTTGGTTAATGTTCATTTTAAAAAAGAAATTCCCATCGTATAGTTATTTAATTCATGAGTTCACCGTCATTGCAATGGCACTCTCTTGCGCATGCGCGTCCTCCTGCGCATGCGCGTGCACGTGCGCGTCTTCTTGCGCGTACGCGTCTTCTTGCGCGTACGCGTCTTCTTGTGCGTAAACATGGGGAACGTCGGAAGACGATTGGCTGTAGCAAGACGACGCGGGTGACCCAGGCGGTGACGTCATTTGAGAGAGTGGCGTGGTTGATTGCTGGATGTCGCTTTTCTTTGGTCGGCCTTTTGGCTTGGTTGGCGCTTCGTGACTCCCGCCTTGCAATACCTAGGGCAAAATATTGAGGGAAATTTAATTAAAAGACACCATTCATGGGTATTTTACATCTTTGCCAGAAAACTAGTTTTCCAAGTTACAAGTGAGACCTTGAAAACGTATTATTTTCAACATTAGCTCAACCACGTTTGAGCTAATATGTGCGCATGCTCAACATGACGTAAACAATGGAAAGGTATCACAGTTTGTTTGCTGCCACCAAGCGTTTTAAAATCAAATGTCTCCCACTATAAAGAGCGCCCTCATAATCTACTCAGGTCATAGATACGGACATTTCCAAATATGGAGTTCTGTGCTCGCCATGAAAAATTCCGTTTTCTAGAAAAACACCTTTGTTCATTCCGCATGATACCACCGAGTGAAAAACATGCTCATATCTTCCTAGTTATAGGTAAGACTATACCTCGCAGTTTTCTTAATTTGTTTGCGATGTATTCTGCGGTTTTTTGTAACCTTTCCCAAAAAATAATATTTAATGGCCTTTCAACGTCGTACAGACATATCAAAAGGGGTGCTTGGTCGGGCTAGTGTGGTTGTTCTTTCCCTTGCCTTTCATCTCCAGCGTCCCTGGTTCGATTCCGGTGCGTGTTTTTGGATTGTGTTCGCAGTCCCTACTTGACCGAGTGGGTTTTCCCCCGGGGATTTCTCTGGGGGTTGTCCTCCCACTTCTAAAACTGCATCTCCTTCTTCGCCATCTCAAGTTTATCATAAAGCGATATTGAAGATAATACCGTAAAGTTGATGGCATGAAGGGAATAAGTTGCAGAATTATGCCATGAAATTAATCAAACATGTACCTGTTTTTTCCACTTCATCCTTCTGTTCTGGTACCACGTTTTGACTTGTAATTGGCTCAGTCCGAGCGTGTCCGCTAGTTCCAGTCGATCAGGCGTGGACAAGTACTTCTGCCGTTCGAATCGCTTCTCAAGCCCCATGAGTTGTAGCTCCGTAAACACGGTGCGGGACCGCCGGCATTTCTTGGCCGTGCGAGCTCCGGCGGCCGCGGCGTCGTGCGGTGAACCGCCTGGAGACTTGCCCCGCAGGTAGACCGGCACCGGGATGGGCACGCTGAGGGCGGCCGGGGTTAGCGACGCGTGAGACGCGCCGTAGGTCGTGCTGCTGCTTCGGCTGGTGATCGCGTGGTGATGGTGGTGGTGGTAGGGAGACGAGTTGAAAGGGTGTCGGAGTGGGTCTGTCACAAAAAGAAAATAGATTCGTCAATAAATTACTTTATAAATTCGTTTCATTTGTAGCTAAAGTGTCTCTGTTTGAGGGTAAACGCAAGTTAAAAGTAACGTGTCCGGATCACATTTTTTAGCACTGCTCCCCCCCCCCCCATTTTCTCATGGGTGTTGAGATTTTGATACCATATCATGTCATATTTTTCTCTTTAGTTTTTACCATTCTGAAATTTAGCGTATTTCCAAGGATATTTCGAAGAAAAAAAACCAACGATGTTTTTTTAAACAAATATTCTACATGAAGCAGTGCAGTGATTACACCAACCTTTTTGCTTCCACGTCCAAATTGGAGATTGCGAATTTCATGTTTTCTTCCCATGGATAGTGTTTTGGGGAGGTATTTTATATGATTGTTGGGTTAAAACGAAATTCCTTTTTCTGGAAAAATCTGAACTGAACAGCTCCTTTAACACAACTTTGAAACTATTGGTGGCAGCAGACAAACCAGTCCTTTTCCATTGTTTACGTAATTTTTAAGTTTGAACTAAAGTGCGCATGCTCAATATGCGCAGACAAAGTTCCGTACGTAAAAGGCATTTCGACCACCATGAGCTTTTTTTTAATTCAACGTGTAGTTGACATGTCACCATTTTATCATTTCCGCATGCTCAAAAACGCAATATATAAACAGTAAAACAACTGAGAATTGCACACAATATTTTATCGAAACCAGACCCGACACAGCATGGTTGGCTCCCAAAACGCATTAAATTGTCAGGAACGATTCGTTTTACGACCCGTCCTCTCCACAACCATTAGAAAACAATCAAAAAATGCGCAAATTCCGAAACTCCGGGCCGCACGCTGACTCGCACCAGGCTGATGGTCGGACCACCGTGGGTGAAAAGCGCGACTTGCCCGGTCGCTGCGGTGCGGGCTGGAGACGGTGGCGTCGCGTGGGAAAGTTCGTGGCCTCTTCCCCGGGGTTTGAATGTAAGTTGTCATTTTGTTTGTGCTCTTTTATCTTTCGGTGTCATTAAAGGCACAGGCTCGTCAGCAATGCGCGCCCGCCAAATGTGTGCCACGCAATACGCAGCTCCATAGCAAAGGCATGGAGCTGCGTGTTTCGAGCACGAATTTGGCGGGCGCGCATTGCTGACGAGCCTGTGCCTTTAAAGGAGGTGACCAGATTTTTAAAACAATCATATAAAATACATGCCCAAAATACTATCCACAGGAAGAAAACGGGAAATTTGGATGTGGAAGCAAAGAGGCTAGTGTAATTACTGCACTGCTTTATGGAACCGGATAAATTAGTTTACAAAACATCGGTAGTTTGTTTACGATATAGTTGAAAATATTCGAATTGAGAGCGCGAAATTTCAAAATGGTATAAATGAGAAAAGTACTTGACAAATTATAATGTAAAAATATCTGAACACCCATGGGAAAAAAAGGGGAGGTGGTCCAAATCATTTTTAAGAAACAAATATAGTAGAATTATAAATGTGAAAATCTAAAATAAGTAAAAAGAAAAAACAAGTGTCAAATTATTTTTTAAAATAAATGACAAATTTCATATGTGGATATAAGAAAGCCTTGCATAAACAACTGTATTTTTTTAAAAATAAAACCCAAAAAACAACCCTGCATTTGTAAAATATGAATCCGGTGTAAATAATAAAAAATAAAATGTAACGCTACAGTGCACGTGACCCATGATTGTACTTCCGTATTTCAGGGTCAGAAGGTTTCGAAAAAAAAATATCGGAAACATTTGGTCTGAATTTGAGCGTTCATTGTGTTCGATCACAGGGGGTTTTGTGTAATACTACGAAAGCTCATTAAGTACGGTGCGAGGGGCGGTAGGCAAAGTGTCTCGCCCCACAACAGCGCCCCGTCAAAATGTCAGCCGGACTCGCTGATTTCTGCGCGACACGAAACACTTCACTTTCTCGTTTTTCGGATCAGTAAATTTTCAGTTTTAATAATTGTTTTCCGGTTTATGACATGTTGGTTAATTAGAAGCAGACAGATGAAGGAGAAATCATTAGCTAAGGGGCGAGGACACATAGGAAAACATATTATAGCCTTTTCCAAATCTCTACTTGGGCTCAGGCTCCGGCTCCATGTAAACCACATAAATTGTATACATAAGGCGATTAAAGACAGATTACATGATCGGAAAACTTTAAAAAATGGTTTTTGTGTAAGAATGAATAGTAAAAAAGTTGTCTGCAGACGATTTTTATAAAAACAACAACTTTCACTTGGCAATCCCCCCCCCCCCCCCCCCCCCACAAAGTTATACCATTTTACACGGAAACAAATCATGCGCAGTTTGTTTTCATTGCTATCAACACTTTTAGTCGGATTTTTATAAAAATTGTGGGTAACTGCAAATGATATATTGAGGCTGGGCCATAGTCGCTCTACGAACTTGCTCTAAGGTTATCTAGCCAATAACCGTTGTTGAAACATGACGTCACACCTTTTTTATCCAATCAGAGCAAATGATGTATTGGGTTTTAAGTTACCGTAAAAATACCAGATATGTTTTATGTAGATGCCCCCTGATAATAAAAACCAGACCATTAACAGTGAATTTTAATTAAAGCAAGCAGAAAACAACACGAAGTCCAAAAATTCTTTCTCAAAAGCGGATAAAAATGAACGGAAGTATTATCTCCGGGAATTTATAGCTAGCACCGCGACGCCGGATATCTTATACCGTCTACTCGCGTCTCCGCGCCCGTGCTGTGTCCGCACGCAGGGCGTCCCATACCGAACGAGATCCATTAACGTTATACCAGGAACGGGGAAAACCCCTGCTTGTTGCGGAATTTCTATTAGGTGTACACGGTCTTAAATTGGAATCCGCTAATGTATCTTAATGGAGGAAGTGATTATTTATGTTGGAGTTAATGGCCTGTCTACTATAACGAAGAGAGTTACCCGGAAGAGTATGTTGTCTGTTGTAAACGGGGTGAAAACTGCATCAGCTTGCCAGCGCAGTTACTTTCCTCCGTGCTGAAGTGACATCAAAATCCTTTTAGGAAAATGTCCCATATATTCGGACATCACCAATTCTGTTTATTATATGATCATTAATTTATCCCTATTTGTGCAAAGTGTGATGTTAAAAACTCAAAATTGGAAGGGAAAGTACAATAATTTTGTTTCTCATAAAACACTTTTCTGACTTAAAGGCACAGGCTCGTCAGCAATGCGGGCCCGCCAAATGTGTGCCACGCAATACGCAGCTCCATAGCAAAGGCATGGAGCTGCGTGCTTCGAGCACGAATTTGGCGGGCGCGCATTGTTGACGAGCCTGTGCCTTTAAAGGTAATACGCCGTTCTTAACAGTGTTTACCAAACATGTATTATACATGTTTGGTAAACTGTTAAGAACGACGTGATTTCCACTGGTAATTGAAAGCAAACTGCCTTGTAGAAATTTCAGCCACATAGATGCAGTAATACTTCAGAAAACATAAAAAACCCAATGATCTTGATTTTTGTGCATGACTGAATGTCTCCAAAGTTCGCCTAGGCTACATCAGGCGATCTTTGGAGATTCAAATAGTGTCGTCTTTTTTCTCATGAATGGGGGCACGTTAGACGAAATAATTTAACAGGATGATTACAAGTAAGCTTTTAGATAATAACGCAGACATTTTTTTCGAGGGTAATTACCAATCCTGTATATTACCTGTAACCCATAGGTTTTGTACAGAGGGTCTTAATATGTGACCAGATATGAAAATCGTTCTACCTTTTTAAAAACTTGTTTGGATTTAAATTAATATTTTGTGTTCCTACTTCCTAGCACGGTTAACGTTGTCGTGCGTTATATAATTATTCTTTTTTGATATAAGAGAACATAGGCTTTTCTCTTACAAAATTCCTACTCCATCTGAAATTATCACGTCGTTTTCTTTTTTTTTTCTTTTTTTTTCTTTTTTAACCCCCCTAAAAATGCCCAAAACATTGACTTAATATCTCTCTTCACAAAACTCTTCAAAAAAGACCATCGTTTATTTTTTCCCAGCAACGAGCTACCGCTGCATACCGGAAAATGTGGATAATTTTCATGGGTTAGCCCACGGCGTGTCAAAACATGTCGGCTCGCTCAGGAACGTGCGTTTCGGTGCGGGCTGCGATAATATAATTCGGCTATTTTTAGCCAGTTTTTGGTGGGCTTATTTGTAACGGACTAGTTTGTATATAGGCCTCAGGCATACACGGGATATAATGATCTGAGTGCATCGGTTAAAGGATTTGGAGGGGAAAAATGGAAGCCTTTCCAAGATTTTTCTTTTTAAAATGTCTGAGATAATTTTCTCCCATCCCGAGTTTCGTTATTTCTGTGGTTATAGGCACCACATGCACCAAATAAAATTATTGCGTTCGTACTTTGCTCAGTTGCGCAGTGATACTTCAGAAAAGCTGAGAATCCATGCGAGATTTTTGTGTTGAATGAATGGTGAAAAATTGTATGCAGACATTTATTTTAGAAGCACCTTTAGTTAGCAATTTCTCCCACAAAGGTACAGTTAAAGTTAGAAGTATAAATACATGTACACCACTACCATCGTCACCCAAAATGGTAAACAGGACTACCCGAACCATTGCAAGGTGTACAAGCTACAGTTGAAGTCAGAAGTTTACATACATGTACACCACTACCATCATCACCCAAAATGGTAAACAGGATATACCCGAACCATTGCAAGATGTACAAGCTATGTTTTAAGTACTGCATGCACGTGAGGAATTCCACAAAATCAAGAATTTAGTAAAGACTGTTGCAAAAAATGTATAAGCACTCCAGTTTTAACACTTGGTTGCATACAGTTGTATTTATACTTCTGACTTGAACTGTATACCATTTTATACGGGGAAAATCATATGGTGTTTGTTCGCTCATTCCCAGTGCGCCTTACAGGGCGCTGGGACAGGCTAATGTGCCTACACAGATTTATGTGACGGTAACACGGAAACACGTGACGCAAAGGTCACATATGCAGCCCCGCGGAGCATTATGGGTTGCTTGCTGCCAGTATGTTAACGCTTATATATCCATTGCAAAAATCAAATTTACGAATAAAATGAGTGTACTTTGTGCGAGACCTACCTTGTCTGCTGGAAATTTGTATTTACGTCTGTTTACGAGAAAAAGACGTGACCTCGTGGTCACGTGTCGTATAAAATTGTGGCCAATGAGGGCGCCAACAAATTAGCCCGTCCCAGCGCCCTGTAAGGCGCGCTGGGAATGAGCGAACAATGGGTCGTATGAATAAAAAGTAGTATTTCCTTTTACTTCAATATTTGTAGTATTTACTACCATCCGTATGAATAAAAATGAGTAAAAGCGTTTACTAGAAAGTATTTTCTAAATGTTAAAAGTATTTACTTGTACCTGAAAAGCATTTGCTTTTCTTTTTAGCGTTTACTTAACTCCGTATGAATAAAAGGGGCAGATACTACAAATTGCAAGTAATTACTTGTCCTTTTTCAAGGTAGCTCCAGAGCTACCTTAGGAATAGAGAAGTAAGGACTCAACGGGAGAAATGGCGTGATGGTCAGAATCAACATCACTCATGGCTGACTTGTAGATTTTGGATTTAACTCTAACTTCTAACCTAATACTGCTTGACTGGCGTGCGTGTGTGTGGAGTGTACGTGAATGGTTTTACAACACAAAGGAAATAGTTTTATTTCTTCAAAGTCATTCGGCCATGCACGCAGCATGATTTGCAGAAGCATTTACTACAAAGAATTAAGTGAGTGCTTTGCAGTAAAAGAATAAGATTATTCATACGGAATGTAGAAGATACTTTTACTGAATGCTTCTACTTTGAAGTAAATTCTTTTACTTTTTGCTGATACTTCTTAGTATTTACTACTTTTTATTCATACGACCCAATATCCCTAACTTATTGTGAGTATAGTGTAGTGGTGCATCTTCCCATGCATGGGAAAATGCGTTTGTATGCTAAAGAATTGCCAACTGCACAAACAATATGAGTATCGTATAACCCTGGGCTTTAACTTTGTTGCAATTTTCCCTTAATATGATACTGTAGTTTCTGTTTTGTTTTCAAGTTTTGGTGAGTCAGAAGAGTCGTTTAGTTTCATCCAAAAGTGAGATTCAACTGTTGAAATTGAGTCGATTTAAAAAAAAATGTTTTAAGTACATTATTAAACGGCGTTATTTCCACTGGTAATTGAGAACATTATGTCGAGATACCTTGTGGACATTTCATCCACATACATTTGAAGTCAGACGTATAAATACAACTGTATGCAACCAAGTGTTAAAACTGGTGTGCTTTTGTAACAGTATTTACTAAAGTCTTGATTTTGTGGAATTCCTCACGTGCATGCAGTACTTAAAAACATAGCTTGTACACCTTGCAATGGTTCGGGTAGTTCTGTTTACCATTTTGGGTGATGATGGTAGTGATGTACATGTATTTATACTTCTGACTTCAACTGTAGATGCAGTAATACATGTACTTCAGAAAACCTGAACAATCCAAGCATGGTTCTTGTGCATGAATAGCTAGAGGCGATCTTTGGAGAATAAAATAGTTTGTCTCATCAATGGGGGCACTTCAGACGAAATAATTTCACAGGATTACTATACAATTACCATCTTGATAACAAGTATATAAGCTTAATTTAGATAATAATTTAGTCATTTCTTTGGAGGGTAATTAGTTACCAAACTGTGCCTTAACCTTTAAATTTCGTATCAACTGATTTTTAAAAAAATCGGGTCTGGAACTGCTCCCGCTTTTGACAAATTAATTAGCATAATAATAGTCAGCGGTACCAATTAGGAAAATAACGAAAACTAGGCCATGATATTAAAAACGGAATGACCCAGTTTTCGACACCTATTTTTTTGACAAATCTCAGCACCAAAAAAGTACTGACAAAAGGTTCCCCAAACCAAATATGATTGGTCAGATTCATTGACGACTGCGCATGTCCGCTGTCCCGTTTGTATAACGATGGACGCTATTGGTTGATAACGCGTCACGTGACCTGCGATCTGAATTGTCTCAGGTGTGTCATGTATCAAGTGCATACTTGACCATGGCTGAAATTGGTCGGTTAATTGAACTTCGGTAAAAAACTTGACCGTTTACCGTGATTTTGCCCCAGTTTCCCCAAACCGATGTCCCCAGAACAAAGGCAAAGCCGCCTCGGCACCACCTCGCACCGCACGGGGCGACGCAGGGGTTGTTTTATTTTTGAAAACGATCCTGATTAAAAGAAAATCACCAACGCATTGTTTCACGGAACGAAAATGTTGTCACGCGTGCTCGTTTGACTAATGAGATTAATTAGCCATTGTTTTGGGGACGCGTGAAACACCTGGTCAAAATGGCCAAGGGCTTTTTTTCCTTCGCCACCTGGATTTTCTTGTAAAGTTTTATTTATCCAAGTTTAATTATTTCGAAGTCACGGACACACGCCGTTAGATTTAGATATAATGTTTATGATAGTTAATTCAATGCCCGGTAAAATAGGCAGTGCAGTGCAGATGGGGTCAGTATTAAATCTCCAATACGTCATTTGCAGTTACCCAAAATTTTGTTTTTTCGCGTGTAAAATGGTACCTTTGTGGGAGAAATTACCAACTGAAGGTGTTTTTTTTAATTGTCTGGAGAGATTTTTTACCATTCATTCAACACAAAAATCATGCATGGATTTATTTTTATTATGATTTTCTGAAGTATATTTCTGCATCTATAGATACAGGTTAAGATGCACGTAAAACGCGAACGTGAACGCGAAATTCATTCAGCACCGGTCACTTCATTAGGAGGTCTTAGAACTCGGGCTCGAGTCTTGGTCACATCGAAAGTTTTATCTCGCCACGAAAGTCAAAGATGTATGTTTTTGTTTTCATCTGTTCTAAGATCTCCTCAGAATAATGACCAAGTGTTTAAAGCATTTCACGTTGGCGTTCGCGTTTTACGTTCCTCTAAACCTCCCTAATAATGTTGCTAAAATGTGTACAAGGCAGTTTATTAACATTATTCTTTAGTTATGAGATGCTGTTGTTTCTGTTTTTAAAAGTTTTCCAATCATATAATCTGTCTTAATTTAAATGTCCTATGTATCATTTGCAAGATAAAACTTTGTACAATTTCGTGGAATAAGAGTGTAACATATCTAAGGTATTATGTTGGTAAACTAGCCTGAATTTTTATTAGCTACTTAGATGCATCAATGCTTCAAATGAATGGTACAAATGTCCCGTGCACGGGACCTTACAAAAAAAAAACTACCTTCGGTTGTTAATTTCCAACACGAAATACCATTTTGGACGGAAATAAATTCATGTGGTGTTTGTTACCATTGCTATCAACACTTTGAGTAAGGTTTTTCTTGTCAACTCATGAAAAATAAAAGTGGGTCATCGCAAATGATACAATGGGCCTCTAAAGGGCCCCTTATTTGGGATTTGTATCAATGACATCTATGCTATAAAACCAATATACTCAGTTACAATCATAAAAATTCTATTTGGAGCTTGTTTTGGGGGTTAAAACTAAGGTTTTTAGTTTTTATGCTAATGAAAATATGCATATTCATGACCAAGGTTACGATGTCACAAGAGGCAAACACAGGAAAATCACATTCAACTGTGTACAAAAGATTCCACCTTTTTCTTAAACGTCCTGGAACTTGTGTAATCCATGACTGTTGTAAGCCATGATAAAACTGGGGGAGAAAACCGCAGCAATTTGCCACAAGTCAAACTTGAAGTCTTATGTTTTTTTAAAACTTTTCACTTCTGTCTTCCTTGCGTGATGCACTCCAAACAGCGCCCTCTGTCTGTGGTTTATTGCAATGAAATCTTCACAATTGAAAAAAGGCTACCTTTTATTGATTTTACATCCAAACGAACAATAGCATGTCTTGCTGAACAAGTAATCCATCATATGAAGCAAAGATTAGGCAAAAAGTTGTTTAGCATGTCACATGCCCTTTAAGGATTTGCAGTGCCCCCAAATTTTAATCAACAATTTGACCAGAAAACCTTACTCAAATGGAAGATAGAAGTGGGTCCAACTGTCCAATGTAATGATTCCACCCGAGATGATATCTTTTTATGAGAAAACGATTGCTGAAAATGAATTTATATGCACGCGCATTTTTGTTCAACGTGAGAATCATGTGAGGGAAATTAGCCCCTGACTCCCGTGGTATCGTTGCTCTGTTTTCCGCGCAGTAAATGGGTCTTTCCACAGTAATGGGGTACATTTGAGAAATAAGTCAATAATTCCTTTCAGATGTCTTTAGTTTATCTCAAAATTAAAGAACTTTCCTTGCACTGTTCCCAGGAGATAACTTTTGCCCAAAAAGGTAAGAAATTGCTGCCACAACATGCATTTTTGAAAAGCTTGTGTACACATTTTGCTATTACGTATGTAACGTGGACAGACCATTTTGTGACATTTGTTTCCGTCTTTGTTACATACGTAATAGGAAAATGTGTGCACGGGGTTTTCAGAAATGTATGTTGCACGACTACTTTTCTTACTCCTTCGTGCAAAAGTTATTTCCTCAGTTTAGCTGGATAATGTAAAGATAAAATTAAGACATTTGAACTGAACTGGGACCTAAGATCTTGCATGTCACAGAAATGTACCCCATTACTGTGGAAAGACCCAAATCTAGGGAACAAACCTAAATAGGACGGTGGCTTTGCACAATTTCTTGAAAGCATGAACACATTTTCCATTGTTTTCTTCATGGGGTGTTTCACAAAATGTCAAGTGATCTGAAATGATGATTATTTCTACAGATTTCGAACAAGTGCACACCATACCTTTTGAGAAGTGGCAAAGTTATAAAGTACTTTTTAGCAGGGTTATTAAAGTTGCACTGCCCGTGTTGGGCCGATTTGGGCGTCAAATTTGTTTTTAAAGTTAAATAGGTATTTTTCTAGAATAGAAAAAGTTATCAGCTTTCATTTGGTACCAAGAACGTAAAAATCCGTCAAGGATTAATGCCAGTCGATTAAAAACAAGAAATGTTAGGTCAATTAATCGACAGGGTTATGACGTAAATGTACATGTGCGCGTACATGTGTACATTGTACACATACTATGTACATATGAGCGTACGCGCACATGTACAACATGTGAAGCACGTTTCAAGAAAAAGGCTTGTATCTCCAATTCCCGACGTCGGAAATTTAAGTTTTTGATATTTTTCGTTACAGAGACACGTAAGCTTTCTAAATTCGTTCGCTTGTGTAAATTAATTTTTAATCCTTTCACCGAAACACGGGCAATCAACTTTAATTGTTTCAGTTATCAAAGTGATAAATCAGCAAAATTGGTGTTACGCATGGGGTACTCTTCAGTAATGCAAAGGAACTTATACGTATTATATTTGTTATGTGGGTACACATAAGCCCAACATGTCATTTTACATTACATAACTAAAGAATAATGTTGTTAAACTGCCTTGTGGGTAATTCCCAAAATTAGGGGTCCAATTGGTGAAAGATTTTCAAGTGTGTTTAGTGATTGAAAGTAGTTTTCCAGTACAAAATATTTATTTTTATTTCCATAAATGCCACTTAAATTTAACGTTTGTGTGTGGATAAGGCACCAAGGTTAATGCAAACTCATTCTACAGCTAATTTTCATTGGCGTAGGTAACCCGGGACACCAAATTCCTATTCAATATAATGAAACAAATTATGAGCCTTGTGGTTTTTTGTTTCAAATATTTGTCAGTAATCACAGAAAAAAATATTCATGAAATTGGTGCTGTCCCCTATAATCACAGGCCACAGTCTACTACTAAGAATCTGTTATCATGAGTGACGATTTTTGATGCACAGGGTGTCGTACATAACTGGGACACCAAACGTTTTAGACCCCTAATTTTGGGAATTAACCTTGTAGAAATGTCAGTCACATAGATGCAGTAATACTTCAGAAGTTCAGAAAACCTAAAAAACCCATGCATGATTTTTGTGTTGAATGAATGGTAAAAAATGTCTGCAGACATATGTAAAAGCACCTTCACTTAGCAAAACTTCTCCACAAAGGTGCCATTTTACACAGGAAAAATTATGTGGTGTTTGTTTTATTGCTATCAACACTTTTGTCAGGTTTTCTTGTCAACTCGTGAAGTACAGTTTTGTGTATAAAATAATGACGTATTGGGGCTCTAACAAAATGAAGAAATGTTGACCGACAAAACGTGCAGATTTCTATGTACGATGTCGCCGTACAGATCTCTCGCATCACTGTGTGTGTGTGTGTGAGTATTTTAAGATTGCGTCCAAGGCCAACATTTTTAATAGAGGTATGCGTAAGGGATGTTTATTTGTTTTTGCCGTGGAAAAGAAAATCATACACAGAAACCATGCATGGATTTTTCAGGTTTTCTGAAGTATTATAGGCCCTACTGCAAATATGTGGCTGGGATTTCGACAAGGCAGTTTTCTCAACAAATTAAGGATTTTAATCACGAGTGGAAATGACGCCGTTTTTAACATTTTTAACATTTTTAATCATGTACCCTATCTTTTAAAGTCAGGTTATATGCAGGAAAATTAAAACGTGTATATCGTTTTTAAAGCCCAACTATTATTGTCGATATTAAATACTGATTTGTTCAATATCGTCGTCGTAAAAGGCATGCGTAATGACATAATTGTGACCATGGTATGTTCACATTCGCCATTCAGTATTAGACCCTTTGCACCGGGGCCATGACAGGGGACAGGTTTTCATATTTAAATGATGTGACAATAGATCCACAAAGTGCCTGATGCACGGTGACAATATGACCGCGCGCCCTGTCATGACACAAACAGTGGGTTTATCTTATAGATCATTAGATGGAAAAATGCTTGTAACTTTTCCGCCCAATGTTTGGGCATCAAAATGTTTAAGTAACTCGTACAAAATTAAATACTCTTAAAGTCCTAGTTGCACTGACCCGAAATTTTACTTTACAAGTTGACAAGAAAAACCCGACAAAAGGTGTTGATAGCAATGGTATCAAACACCATACGATTGTTTCCATGTAAAATGGTACCTCTGTGGGAGATTGCCAACTGAAGGTGCTTTTTAAAAAGGTTGTATGAAGACGACCCTTTTACCATTCACTAATACATAGTTTCGTCATTTTTCTCATGAATGGGGGCAATTCACACGAACTTTCACAGGATGATTACTACCATTACCATCTTGATAACAAGTAAGCTTTTAGATAACAATTCAGACATTTTTCGAGGGTAATTACCAATCCTGTATATTACCTTTAAGTAAGATACAATAATTGAATTGTTTACCATTAAGACGAAAGAACGCTCTAGTTGCTGACGTTTGGAGCAGCCTCGTTGAGAACACACGTCTCGCCGTTTCCTCATCCGATGCATATTTAAAAGCATCTTCCTCCCAATTCTGTCTTCCAATTTCACCCTCCTTTGTCCCTTTATCCTTAGGATTTAAAATGTCCTCGATTGAAAACCCTGTTCTCTTATTGTGCACCTTGGCAGCCGGTGGAAGGAGGAACGGGGGTGCCGCGGGTGGCTGGTAATGTCCCAGGGGCGAACCGGTGAGTCCGACCGGGAGCGCTCCGCTGTAAGCCGCGGGGAAGATGAGCCGATTGCCCCGCGTCGAGTCAACGAGGGCCACGCCGCATAGTCCGTTGCGGCTGGCCAAGTCGTACATGCTCGCCACAGCGTTCATAATCCACGTTGGACCAAGTTTATTCCTGACAATTCAAGAACAATTTCCCCCCGTGCCCGTGAAGAAATGTCGAACTATTGTCTATACCGAGCCGAAACTTATCCCCGATTTGGCACAAAACTTACTAATATTTGATAGTTGAAGATAACAGATCACTTGACGAACAATCCAAATAATATGTGAGCAGAAGTCATTAAAAACACCTTTTGTGTGGAGAGAAAATAAATTCCCGTAAATCACGGTGGTCCGCACAACAGTCGAACTGCCGCTACAGTGCAAATCGCCTGAATAACACTACTCACACGCCGGTACAAATATCGACATTTGACCCTTTCGTAAAAACATCCAAAATGACACTTAGGCTTAACCAATCGCTTGTGTCACACCCGGTACTCAACCGCCAATTAGAGCAAACTTGTAAAGGCATGTAGTTCACATTATTGCTAAGCCGATCTGCTTACGATATCTGCTCACAAAATATGCTTACGAAAGCTACTGCACTCCAAATACATATGATGGCCATATACACCGCATACCACAAGCACCCAAGTTCTAAAACAAACGTACACCAATATTCTTAGCAATAACCTTGCTGTCGATAGGCACCCCTTGGTCACCACCCAAACACGAGACCCGTAATTGGCTACTTAAACCAACCCCGGTTAAATTTTCGATAAAACTAAAATGAGTACAGGGTTACGGGCATACGTCAGATATGAATATTCACACAGCATAATAACTGCAGTAGCCTATGTATGACGTCACTACATCATTATTCATGTATGACTTAGGTCATTCTATGCGTGTCTCTTTTCCTCTTTGCCGTCGTTTTGGCTTCAGTCATTTTTCTCAAACTTAAGAGAACTTGACACATCGGTAGCAGAGGGCATGCGTCGTTCTTAAAGATGATTTATTTGTCCACGGTCGAAATAACCGTGAAAAATAAGGGAATTGGGAAACGTGTCGTCGGCTGGTTTTAAATTGTATGCATAACGTGCGCGGCTAATTGGGTTTTTCCACGGTAAAGGTTGAATTTTGGCAACACAGACTACATTTTCGAGGAAATACCTTTGTCTGGTCTCAAAATAAATGAAATAAGTTTAGGTTTTTCTAAAGAGTATCTTAGACCCAAAAAGGTTACTAAAAACCCTCTGTACAAATTTCCAATACGCTCGTAACCGGGACGGACACTTGTGTTACATTTTAGGCCGTCCCGGTTACGAGCGTATATTGGAAATTTATACACAGGGTTTTTAGAAATGCATGTTGTCACACTATTTGTAACCCTTTTTGGGCCCAAGTTATCTCTTCAGAACAACAAACTTATTTCTTTTATTTTGAGACCAGACAAGTGTATTTTCTGGAAAATATGGTCTGTGTTGCCAAAATCCCTCTTTACCGTGGAAAGACTCAATTAGAAGTGCCAACCGCACTGCAAAAGAAATGACTTTCCCCCAAAATACGAGTGTATTTTATGCTTTCGTGTTCAATTATAACCTTTGGCGCTTAACCTTTGCTTTATAGCTGGCGCACCGAATTCGTAATCTTCAAATGGAGATGCAGTTTATAAAGTCCACATACTTAAGTCCACATGTTGTTGCTACGTGGTGCACGACAATGCCTAGCAACCAACAGTCTGGCTGCTTTATGCAATTCTGTCCTATTGACATTATTGATTATGTAATTCATATCTGCCGTGCGCACCCTGCAGTCACATTAGATAGCAACAATAATTTAGTCTGGCAATCTGGATACTGAGAGTGCATGTAAAGTACGCCAATTTATCAGACGTTATAGAGTAAAGTGATAACGTCACCCTTTGTGTGTTGCCAAGGTTACTGGGTCTACACTAAAACCAGTGAACTGTTTCCCTGTGCTTTAGCAATTGACGTTTCAGATTACCAGCGAATATGGTTCACGGTTTATGGTTTATTTAAAATCATGACATATAGCAGTTAATAACTGAATTGCACATCATTTACAATATTTAAACAGAAATTTATAAAAAAACAACAAATACTAAAAAATCACTAAAATACTTCAATCGCACATGGTTAAAAGTTTAATTAAAGCGAAATGAGCAAAATTGTACATTGCACCTGTACATATTTAGACTCATTTCATTCATTTAAAAGAGTTGTCAAATAGGGCAAGGGACTACACCTAAACCGCTTAGTCCTGCATTTGAATGCCCCAAATGGATACTTCTTCCTTAAAGTCATGGATGAGCTATACCCAGAGGCAGGATACCAGGATGCAAATTTTGTAGAGCAGCTCATTTTTAGAGCAAAATCCTTGCATATTTTTGCTCTACGATGTTCAAGAGTATCAAGCTGCAATGTGGCCAAGGCATCGGCATAGGATATATACTGATGTGAAAGAATGTAGTGACAAACTCTTTTCTGAATCCTTTCAACCCGAGAAACTTGCCCCTGGGTAAGGCCACCATTCCATAGTGGAGCTGCATACTCTACAATTGGTCGAATGTACCCTTTATAAACTGTAAGAAGTTCTTGAGCATTAAAACCAGCTTCTTTTAATTTTCAAAGCATAAACAATTTTCTACCGCACTTGGTAATTATGGAGTCCACTTGCCCATCCCATTTTAAATCTTGTTGGATATTGACTCCAAGCAGCTTAACCTTCTTCACCACAGTCAATTTTTTGCCCGAAATTCTTAAGTCCAAAATAATAGACTAAATTATCATGGCAACTAACGTAACACATTGATTCTGCACTTCACACCTGCCGCGTGCACCCGCACACATTACATAGCAACAAAAACTGAGTCTGGTCTTCTGAATACTAAGTCTGCATTTGAAAGGGAGTACGTCAGTTCACCAGACGCTGTTCATGTGAAACATATTATGCCAAGTTCGATCAAGCGACTATAGTTCACTATAGTCGACTAGAGTCCCTCGAACAACGGAAATGACTCGAACGAATCCGCCATTCGAGGGACTCTATAGTCGACTATAGTTAACTATAGTCGCTTGATCGAACTTGGCCCTAGCCTTTTGCGTGTTCGTATGCATGATTATCGTCTGGTGTACTGACGTACCTCCCTTTATATGCACACTTAGTATCCACTTTACCAGACTATTTTTGTTGCTATGTGGCGCACGAGGCAGATGTGAAGTACAGCACCAATACCGTGTTAACCGTATAGGAGAGAATAGCATTTATAATTCTATAAATTTGGGGTCCAACGTGTGACATTTTTCTGTTCCCGTTACACCTGACATACTGCTATTTGCCATACAAGTATCATTAAAAATGCCTTCAAACATGTTTTTATGAATTATTGTACTTTAAGTAATCACTCTTTGAAATAGAGAGCATTTAAAGAATATGTCCTGAATTTACAAACTACAACATTTTACAAGATGTCAGATGTAACGGGGACAGAAAAATTGGACCCCAAATTTATAGAATGACCCATAAAGCAACCAGACTGTTGATTGGTAAGCAATGGCGTGCACCACGTAGCAACAATAGCATAGTGTCTTTCTAAACTGCATCCCCATTTGAAAGAAGATGAAACGGAAGTCAATGAAAAGTGACTTAAGTCGTTTATCTAACGTCTTCCATAGACACGTGTATAATTTCAAGCCACAGCCGCCAATAAATCTATCTGTCTACGCTTTGCGCTTACACATTGAAAATGCTCCACCGAATGCACAGGAATTGAGCGAATTACACCAAAGAGCATGTTTTTACAGGTGTCACGCGTCACGCTGGGGCAGCGCGCACAGGCGAAAGGTTCAGGCCGCTAAATATGCATTTTGCTCGGTAGGGCTTACGGGGGTGCAAGAGGGTCGCCGCGGGGGTATCGGAGTAGGCCTCGAAACAGTTGACATATCGAGATATTAAAGGTCTCCCAAATTTAATACCGAATTCATTTTTTTAAACCAAGAATTTTATGATTATGGGAGTTAAAGATAGATGACAGGATTTTAAAACTGTTACAAACGGCGTTATCTCCATGTGTGATTGAGGATGTGTATGATAAAAACCAACCTATGTATAAGTCAGCTCGGTACCTCATCTACGTTCAGAGAAAACAATGCTTTCACGAAATTGTGAAAAGCCACTGTCCTGTTTAGTCTGGTTCCCTGGCTGCGTATAAAAACGGGGAAAACGGGGTCAAAATACCACGGTGGTCAGGGGTCAAGTTTCTTCATATGAGGGCGCCCTTGTAAAAAAATGCTTGTGCAGACACTTTAAATAAATTAATTTTCAATGATCGTTTTTTTTTACAAAAATAGTATTTTAGGAGGAATAATTGCATTAGACATATGGACCACTTCCATATTCTGTTTGAGTAAGGTTTTCTGGCCAAATGCCTCATTAAAATTGTGCGACTTTGCAAATTCTGCATACGGGTTTAAAGGAGTGTGACCAGATCACTTTTTTTTTACCCATAACTCCCCGGGACTTACCTTATGGGTCATGAGATTTGTATATCATAACATCCGTTATATTTTTCTGATTACGAAACTGAAACTCCCGCGCTTCTAGGCCGCATATTTCCGAGGATATCGTCGAAAATCCACCGATTATTTGTAAACTAATTTTCCAGTATCAACGTTTATCCGCTGAAAGCCGACTCGATAGTTTTGTTAAATTTTTTACTGGAAATTGCGAATGTTTTCGGGTTTTTGGGACATGGGAGGTGTGTATGGGAGTTACTTGATAATATTGGTAAGTTACATCGAAAACTATTTTCCAGAAACTCTGGTCACGCTCCTTTAAAAGCTAAATAAACGTATTTCGAGCTTATAAATATTCATTAAATTGTTGGCAGTGCCCCGCCCACGATATGAATAATCATTATCTTGTCCATCATTGTGCCATTTTCACAAAATCCTTTATCATTTCTATTAGCAAATTGACCAATATATATATCCCATCTCGGTTTAATGATCCTGCAAATTAACCGCAACTTGGCATTTTTCACTCCAGGTAACCGCTCCGTTTCAAACAAGGTTATTATAATAGCATGGGCTTTTTCAGTTGTAGCGTGCACCGGTTGAGCCCCTAGACCGGCAAACGGCGAGTTCTTATAGGGACCTCCCACTGGCCGCTCCTGGCATACCTGACTGGGTGCATCGGCGCGTTGGGCCCCACAGCAATGCCCCTGCTGACACGCTCCACTTTCCTTTTTTTGGTGGGCAATGGGGATCCCTTATTCATGCCTTTTATTTTCGGAACCCATTCATAATTCTGTCCAGCGCACTATTCGAGAAATTGTCTGCACAATATATCTCTTCTGCGTACAAGAGCACACTATAGACTACCAATGTGTGACGTCAGTTGTCGGGTAACTGGATATTAATTTTTCGCTGGTAATCCGGAATGTCCATTGCTAAAGCGCAGGGAAACAATTCACTGGTTTTTGTAAAGACCCAGTAACCTTGGCAACACACAAATGGTGACATTTTCACTTAATGTGTGATGTTCCCATGTACATGCAAAAAGCTAATCAGCCTTTTGCACGTTCCCCGCGAATATCGTCTGGTGTACTGACGTACTTCCTTTCACATGCACACTTAGTATTCACGTGACCAGACTAAATTTTTGTTGCTACGTGGTGCACGCGACAGGTGCTGGAAGTACAGAATCAATGTGTTCACCGTAGGAGAGAATGGCATAAAGCAACCAGACTGTTGATTTATATAGGCAATGGCGTGCACCACGTAGCAACAACAGCGTAGTATGTGACTTTTTAAACTGCACCTCCATTTGAAAGCGAAGAAATCGAGACGCCAGCATTATGTAAATTTATGCAAAAGGCAATTCATCCGCGGACTTTCAAAATAAACTTTAAACTTGAAAGTTAAAAGAATGAAATAAAATCGGCCAGCTGCCAAGCTTAGGAATTACCATTGTGAAACTTCCAGACAGTTAAGTTGAAATACGATCTTCCCTTCCCAGCGGGGGGAGATTGCATACCTTATATCACCGCTAGCCTCGGAAGCGCGCACACGCTCTCACCTGTGCCGTGTAACACCCCCAGGAAAAATAACACCCGGAGTGTGCCCTCGCCTCCATTTTATTAAAATGATATTATTAATATATTTTTGGAGGCGGCGTATTTTGATTTCGGCGGCTTTTTTTCTCAGGATACGGGGAGGGGTTAGAACAATATTGAGATTAATTTGTCAGTTGGAGACACCCCGGCTGTTACACGTGCTTTTTGCAAGGGCATTTTGGCCAGACGTTTTTTGAAACCTGAAAATCATGAACGCATAAAAACACTCTTACAAAAGCATAAAACACTCCTATCTTATCCGACGACTGTTGAAGTCACATTGAAGATTTTCAGATTAGTCATTCATTAGCATATAGGTACCGTGGCCGAGTGGTTTGGGTCATTGACTCGCAATCATAGGTGAAAACTTGGGGTTGCGGGTTCGAACCTCCCCGGCCCCCGGCTGCGGTACCTGTGCTCTTGAGCAAGGCACTCAACCACACTTGCTCCATCGGAAGGGATGGAAAGCCGTTGGTCCATATTCCAGAGCATTCTTTTGTGAAGAGCAAGGGGATTCCCCGGTGTCTCTGGCCATTTCTAATTCTTCATTTATAATTCTTCACGCTTGCGAGTGACAGTGCAATGGGCACTTTCGAGAAATCCTTGGTATAAATACCAGAAAGAAATAATAATAATAAGTCTTTAAAGAACGCTGAATGCCGCAATGGGGCGACATTTCGGTAAGACTCTCCCCAGAGACCACCGAAATTTCGGCAAGAGTCACTCAAAATGACACCTTATTTTTTTACCCGAAGCTTCCGGAGATGCTTCCAGACCTAAGAGAAATGGTTCTAGATCTAATAAAAATGGTTTTTGACATAAACAAATTGTTTTTGACCTAAACAAATGGTTTTTAACCTCAAAAATATTAGGGCGACACCAAATTGTCGCCCTAATAGAGCGTGTCGCCCTAACATAGCTTTTTTACACAAAAACTGTCGCCCCAATAGGTAAAACATAGTTTAAAGTCTTCTAAGACTGAAACAGCAGTCTGTTGTCTCCAGTGTCTTTTTAAAAATACATATTAGGGAGGTTAAGATGCACGTGAAACGCGAATGTGAACACAAAATTCTTTCAGCACCGGTCACCTCATGAGGAGGTCTTAAAACTCGGGCTCGAATCTTGGTCACATCAAAAGTTTTATCTCGCTACGAAAGTCAAAGATGTAGGTTTTTGTTTTTATAATGTTCTAAGATCATCTCAGATTATGGCCAAGTGTTCAAAGCATTTCGCGTTTACGTTTTACGGGCATCTAAACCTCCCTATTATCTTCTTTTAATTAAAGGCCATTTAAAATAACAGCATAACATAACTAAAGAATAATGTTGATAAACTGCCTTGTACAAATTTCAGCCACATAGATGCAGTAAAAAACACCTGAAAAATCCATGCATGGTTTTTGAGTTGAATAAATGGTGAAATAAAGTGTGCAAACGTTCTTTTGAAACTACCTTAATTCAGCTGGCAATTTCTCCCCAAAAGGTACCATTTGAGTTTGAAGGTGTATACTCCTTTAACGAAGATGTACCACAGAGTACCCCACATGTGACTTATTGAGCCGGAAAATTTGTCCCACCAAATTGGACAATTTTTTCAAAGATAATTCTCCCATTGATCAAATTCGTCATCAAAACATCGATTAACTTCGCTAAAGTCAAACACAAATCACTATTTTATTTTTGATAAACACTTAGCTCCCGCAGTCATGGCCCGGCTACCAGACTGATACTGTGTTGTGGTAATGGAAGTTAGGAGGTGGTCGTGGTTCCGACTCTTCTTCCGAAGTATTTGGCTGCAGAAAAAAACAGCGTGAGGGGAAATAAATTCAATTTGGGGGTGAACTTTACCGGGGAAGGCGGTCCAGCAATTCCGGAGGAAAACATTTTCTGGAAATTGAATTTACTCGATTTAATGAATATATGTTGTGACTGAAGCGAATGACTCGGGGTATTTAGACGGGGGGAAACGACGCGGACAGCGGGCCACAGCGGTGGGCCGTTTACGATGAACTTGCACGCCGCGGAGTGTGGAAGTAGAATGGTTATAATGGGGTGTTAAGGAGGGCGCCCTACGGAGCCGCGCGACCACACATGTCACTGGCTGGCAAGAAAAAACATTTAGGAGATCGTTTTTTTCTACAAGAGGGGATAAACTCAGGTGTTAAGAAGGGGAGGTTAAGCGCACTTTACGCGAGGTGAGGTCTAGTCTTTTTTTTTTTACAAAGGGTAAAACCAGACGGCTGTTGCCCCCGGATGCAAAAAGCCCCAATATTAAACTCGTAAACAGGGGTCCGTTTTCGCCACCATATACCAAAAACATGTTACTCATCGCGAAAATACGCTTATATATTTTCAACTATACAACTTGCGCAAAGCATTTTGGGTCAGAGCATTTTGTCTCACGTGCACCACATAGCAACAAAAACTAAAAAACTATGAATTGTAGGTTAGGGCGACAAATCGTGTGTAAAAAAGGTATATTAGGGCGACCTGCTCAATAGGGCGACATTTTGGTGTCGCCCTAATATTTTTGAGTTTAAAATTAATTTTTTTAGGTCAAAAACATTTTTTTTAGGTCGAGAACCATTTTTATTGGGACTGGAGTTGTTTCTCTTCGGTCTGCGACCATCTCCGGAAGCTTCGGGTAAAAAAATAAGGTGTCATTTTGAGTGATTCTTGCCGAAATTTCGGTGGTCTCCGGTGAGAGTCTTGCCGAAATGTCGCCCTATCGCGGCATTCAGCGTTCTTTAAATTATTATTATTATTATTCATGGTTTATTAAACTTCAACTTGGTTGCCAAAGGCAAAATTGCATTGAGTTTACATTTAAAATATTAATAAAAATTATTCAAATATAACAACAAAGAATGACCTTCACTAATGCAACAATTACACAGGAAAACATTTAACAATTAAAGGAGCAATCATTCAATAGTTTGACCATATAAGGAATAGCACTATTAGCATGTCTCTGGGTACGCACATTTGGAGCAGTCAGGTAATGCGAGTTCCGAAGAGCAGTGCCACTACTCTCTCCTCTGGTTTTAGGGAGCCAATTTCGAAAATATTTGGAGTTCATCAGGGATTTAGCAAATTTCAAGCATATGTCCTGCCGACGTTATTTAAGGTCTTGGATTTTGCACACTTGCAAGGCATGATGGTAACTCAAATAATCCGTACCTAAAATAATCTTACAGGCACGTTTTTGTATGCATTCTAATGAGTTGTGCTGTTTGATTGTGAGGCCTGGATGCCAGACTGGGACAGCATACTCTAATAGTGGTCGAATGAAACCGACATAAATGGTGACAAGATCTTTAATCACAAGGCCAAATCTTTTAAGGGTTATTAACATAAATAACCGTCCACTGGCTTTACATATAATGTCATTAATATGTACGTCCCATTTGAGATTACTTGTTACTTTGATGCCAAGTATTTTGAGAACATCAATTGATTGGAGTTGTTGACCAGACAGCTGCAATGGAGCCAAGGATATAGGAAACTCGGCAAAGGTAATGTCCATCGAAAAACACTTTGATGAGTTGATCGACATATTATTTTTAGAAGCCCACGAATTGAAATAATCAAGAACTTGCTGCATGTTGCTGTTACTGTTATAATCAGTGTTCTCAATTAGGGTCAGGTCATCCACATACTTCAGGGTAAGGTGATGACTCTCACTGGACACCGCTGCATCATTTATCATGATCAGAAATACGGCAGGGCCTGTGAGAGTTCCTTGAGGGACCCCAGCTTGGAGTTCTGACCAGCCAGAGAGAGAGCCACGATATCTAACACACTGAAGTCTATGTGAAAGGAAGTCGGCGATCCATGAAACTATACATGGCCGAGTACCTATGTCCAGTAATTTAGTGATGGCTATATTGTGGTCCACTCGGTCGAAAGCTTTACTAAAATCAGTGACCACTATACGTGTAAAAAGGCTCTTTGATTTATCAGCATGTTGGAACACGTTGTTGAGAAGCTTGACCAGGTAATGAGTAGTGGAGTGACCTTTCCTAGCTCCAAACTGGTTGGGGTCTATGTGCCGTTCAATATCCTGTGAGAGCCATCCAATAACAAATGCCTCTGCAACCTTGACGAAATGATCAGTCAGTGAGATCGGCCGTAGTTGATTCCATGTAGGAGGATTAGATTTAGGTACTGGGACGACGACTGCTTTCTTCCACTGAGGAGGAACTACCGATTGCTCAAGAGATGCATTAAGTATGTCAGTCAAGGGTAAACTCAATTCACACGCGAATTCGCGTATTAACTTAGCTGGGATGCCATCAGGGCCACAAGCCTTGCTACAGCTAATTTTCGAAAGCTTTGAAAACACTTGCCATGGACGAATCGTTGGAGCTGGAGTAGGGGCGGGCAGGTATGCAGGTAGGCTTGAAAGCGATAAAGGCCTGATGTCACTACCAATGGAAGAGAAGTGAGCATTGATGCACTCAGCTAATGCAGCAGAGTTGTCTGGGTCAATCTCTTGTGGAGGTAATATGGTGGGTTGCTTGTTATTCTTATTAGTCATGATGCGAATATGGCGGTACCACTGAGCAAGGTTGGATTTTTTCAATCTCTGGACTCTATTGTGGTAGTATTCATGCTTGTCCATTCTAATGGCTTGAACTACTTTATTGCGATAAAGTAAATACTAAAATGTCTATGTGAAAGGAAGTACGTCAGTACACCAGACGCTATAGACGTGAAACGTGCAAAAGGCTAATTAACACGTTAATGGGTGTGTAACAAAAGTGAATATGTCTTCCTACCCCATGCTTTCTTTCTTTCGTCCTTAACGAAAATCCAGCATTTGCACATTTTTCGATAGTCGACATATCCCTCCAGCCGTATTTCAAATTGTCCGTTTTAGCAAAAGTGCGGTTTTTGAAAATGAAATAATTCGCGATTTCTGAAACGTCATTGGGTATTAATGATATGCGCATGACCCCGTGACGCAATCCTGAGAAACACGAGTAAACACGGTCGGCAGTTCCATACGTTTACACGCAAAAAATTCAGAAAACCATTTCTGTTCGATGGTGTTTTTTGAAGAATTTTTCTCTTCCAAAAAGCAAGAGATGTGCACAGTAGTTGTGTGGTTAATGTATGCTTTACCAGACACCATGAAGAAAAAGAGCAGAAATATTTTCTTTTTTATTACCAAGAGAGAGAAAAATTAGTCGCTCGTTTTAACTTGTACCGGCCGATGTTCAAACACGTGGGAACTACGACCCGCAGGGACCGTTCCTTGCTGTACACAGACCGCTGTGAATGCCGTTCGTTCCGTGACAAAACCACCCGTCGCAATGCACCAGTATTTACTTCAAAAGAGCTTCATTGTGAGCCACAATTTCACCGTTTTTTTCTTTACAAAACAGGTAATAGTAGATTATTGTCATATTACATCAAGTGTTTTTCACGTTTTTATTTTGAATTACAAGGACAAAACCGGCATGATGAACATTCACTCCGTGTATTCTCCATTCAATACTGCACGTACAGGCCGTTTTGTGTTCTTCTCAGGATGACGTCAAAACCCTGTTTATCAACAAACCAAGTGACCCCTAGCGTTTCAGAATAGACTGCCGAAGTGAATACGTCACCTTTTGTTGGTTGCCTAGGCAATTGGATCTAAACTAAAAATCACTCAACCGTGTCCCAGTGCTTTTCCAATGGTACTTTTCCCGACGGCCATGATAGTTTAGATCCAATCGCCATGGCAACGCACGTCACACTTCGGCAGTCTAATCGGGTGAAGAGGGTCAGAACTGCTTTGCGCTTTAAGCAAAAAGCTATCGATTTTTTGTGGAAAACAAGTTGTGATGGTGTTGTAGACACATGCACCTCCATGATAAACAGGAAAACTTTAATAAAACATGTGGACGGGAAGGATACTAGCTGTTTAAATGAAGGGGCAACACTAGCAAAGGGTTGCCTAACTCTGTACGCTTCGTGTATTTAAAGTCGCCATCTTTTGCAGTTCGGCGCTCGGACTTAAGAGGGCGTGAGTCAGGACACAACATATTTTTTACATACTTCACGGCGTATGGGAGTCGGGAAACAAGGCATCGATCTTTATGTCATCCATGCAATCATTGCATGGTTGACGTCATCATCCCTTTCAAAATTTCAAATATGGCGCAGCACATAGTTGCATTAGTTGCAGAGCTAAAAATCAAAATTAATTGGGTTGCCGACGTTGAAAACAAGATCCTCTGATTCTCGTGAAGGTTTGTGCAGCACCGGGCATTACATCGGTAATATTTTTGATTAAATTCGTCGATAACTTCAAACAAGTGTTGTAGATATTACTGCAGTTCATTCTGATGCGAGTTTCACAGAAACTCACAGAAAGAGGGCGCTGTTAGGGGCATGCCACTTTAGAAACACACAAAGGAACGGTAAAAAACCCACAAGGTTTCAAATTGAAGTGCTGCAGTTTCCACCATCAGTTTTTTTTATGGCTTACAACAGGCAACATGTAAAACAAAACCAAGCAGTTATGGGTTACGAAAGTTTCAGCAAGTTGGAGAAAGTAGTGGAATATCTTTTGAGTGTGATTTTTCTGTGTGCCTATGTGGCATTACAACTTTGCTCATAAACATGCAAATTCGTATTAGCATAAACAACATTTTTAAAACCTGATTTTAACCCCAAACAAATTCCAAATAATGTTAAGTGCTCAGGCGGAACTCGAACCGACGACCTCCTGCACACTAGGCACTAGGCTGACGTCTTAACCACTCGACTACCGAGCATGTCGATGGCGAATGGCAGATTCGACAGTCCTACAGCGGGCAACTGTAATTTACGTCGGTCCAAATGATATTAAGTGGATATTTATGGAGGCCCTTAACTCGAACTAACATCATTTTATTTTAACATCTTAAAGGAGGTGACCAGATCACATTTTGAACCTCCATTTTTCCTATGGGTGTTGAGATTTTGATACCATATCAATTATCATATTTTTCTCATTACCATTCT
The DNA here is from genome assembly GCA_037783545.1 of Henricia sp. BOLD:AAB3569. NCBI lineage: Eukaryota > Metazoa > Echinodermata > Asteroidea > Spinulosida > Echinasteridae > Henricia > Henricia sp. BOLD:AAB3569. Next base: position 159,347 of record JBBELK010000161.1, on the reverse strand, counting down.
GAAATTTCGCGTTCTCAATCCGTATATTTCCAACGATATTGTAAAAAAAAACACAGATGTTTTGTAAACTAATTTATCCGGTTCCATAAAGAAAACATTCCTGTTTTCTTCCTATATATGGATAGTATTTTGTGGAGGTATTTTACTTGTTAGGTTAAAACGAAATCCATTTTCTGGAAAAATCTTAACACGCTCCTTTAAAGGTTTTGTGAAGTGAACATTAACAACAATTAGCTGGTTTTATACACAAATCAATGGATCAAGCTGCTGCAGACAAAGGGGCAAACTCAAATTTGTTATTATTTCAGAAAGAAGTGACCTTTTCTTTACTTCAAAATTGTCATGACAGGTGAGGGCGCTGTTTAAAGCCGTGGGAACCCACAGTTGACAAACAAAGACAAAACATTACATTTCAAACAGTAACAGTACCCAACTGATCCATTTTTGGCTCAAACAAACTTGTCATGATTGTTGCAAATGACATACTAAACAAACTCGGTAAACTGATACAGTTTATCAAGATATCAAGAAGCCACTGAAAATGACACCAACATTTGTACACAAGTCTATGGATAATTCCTCTGTTGTCCTGAGATGACATCACCGCTTTGCTCATGAATATGGAAATTCTCATCAGCATAAAAATATAAAACTTGCAATTACACCAAAACGCAACTATCAAATTCTCTGAAATTGATTGAAATGTGTAAAACACATCCTGTATTATAGTTTTATGTAATAAAAATCCTATTTCATACGTCCTTTAAGTTCTTGCTTGTAAAATGGGGCAATGAACCAACATTTTACTAAATGAGTTGATCAGAGCAACCTTACTCAAAGTGTTGGTAGCAACGGTAAAAACATGACATGAGTTTATTTCTGTCAAAGTTGATACTTTTTGGGAGAAATGTGGCTTTTTGAAAATGTGTCTGCATGCACAGTAACATTTGTGTCTTAACCACTCATTTAAAGGGCCTGTGACATGCTAAACAACTTTGTGCCTAAGCTTTGCTTCATAATGACGGATTACTTGTTCAGCAAGACATACTATTGTTCGTTTGGATGTAAAATCAATAAAAGGTCACAGTGGCCTTTTTCAACTTTGAAGATTTCACTGCAATAAATCACAGACAGAGGGCGCTGTTTTGAGTGCATCACATAAGGAAGACAGAAGGGAAAAGTTAAGAAAAAACATAAGACTTCAAGTTGGACTTGTGGAAAATTGCTGCAGTTTCTACCCCCAGTTTTGTCATGGCTTACAGCAGGCAACATGTAAAACAAACTCAAACAGCCATGGATTACAAAAGTTTCAGGAAAATTGAGAAAAAAGTGGAATCTTTTGTGCACAGTTGAATATGATTTTCCTGCGTTTGCCTTTTGTGACATAGTGACCTTGGTCATGAATATGCATATTCGCATTAGCATAAAAACTAAAAACCTTTGTTTTAACCCCCAAAGCAAGCTCCAAATAGGATTTTTATGACTTTAACTGAGTAGAGTGGTTTTAAAGCATAGATTTCATTGATAAAAATCCTAAATAAGGGGCCCTTTAACGCGAAAATCATGCATAGATTTTGAAGGTTTTCTGAAGCATTGCTGCATCTATGTAGCTAAAATGTCTGTAGGCTATAGTTTATAGCAACATTCTTCTTTAGATATGTTATGCCCTTCTTCCAGGAATAAAAAGCATGCAAGCGACATTGGCCTATTATTATATGTTTTATTTAACCAGGGTAGCCTTCTCAGTTATAAAAAGAACTGCTTTTCTTAAGGGCCCTGGATGCTAAAATTGAATATTAAAACAAAATATAACACTGATATTATCAATAAAAAAAAGTTAAAAGATAAAAATGAGACATGTACATTCCTAGGATAACATAAAAAGAAACCAATAAAATCTAGTAAGAAATAAAAACATATTAATTAGGATAGAAACAACCAAGATCTTTAGAATTAAATAATGACAGAAACAAAGAGTAATCAAAGTTGATTTTAAAAAAATATATATATATATATATAAATAAATAAATAAATAAAAAGTATTTGTATATTTCTAAAGTTAATTAATACAATTTAACGTAACAAGACACAGCAGGCAAGATCAGTACAAATAAAGTATACAACGAAAGTCTAAAAAGGGGGAAAGATGAAACCGGGAATCAGAGTAAAATATAATAAATCGGTCCGACAGTCTTCTTTCAAATAACTCCAAAAGATGCACACGTTATAGTGAAGTATATGGTAGCCTTCAAAATGTCCCAGTGATATACAGAATGGCAGGTATATCGAGGGACGAGTTTTAAATAGCGGTGTCGGAAATAAACGCCCTACGGCCTGCCGTAAAGCTACGGGCGAGTATACCGTTTGCGAGATAGATAATTGTCAGTTTGAGTTTGTCAAAATGAGCACGAAACAAAACGGATGCGTTTAAAGGAGCTTGTCCAGATTTTTTCCAGAAAATGGATTCCGTTCTAACTTAAGAAGCATGCATATAAAATACCGGCTCCGAAATACTATCCATGGGAAGAAAACAGGAAATTTGCAATCTCCGATTTGGATGTGGAAGCAAAAAGGTTGGTGTAATCACTACACTGTTTTATGTAACCGGATAAATTAGTTTCAAAACATTGGTGGTTTTTTGACGATATCCTTAAAAATATGTAGACTGAGAGCTCAACATTTCAGAATGGTAATGAGAAAAATATGACGAATATTATGCTATCAAAAAATCAACACCCATGAAAAAAATTAGGGGCTCAACAATTTTCCTATGGGTGTTGAGATTTTGATACCATATCATTTGTCATGTTTTTCTCATTACCATTCTGAAATGTTGTGCTCTCAATCCGTATATTTTCAATGATATCGTAAAAACACAATGTTTCTAAACTAATTTATCCGGTTCCATAAACCGGCGCAGTGTTTACACCAACCTTTTGTTTCCACATCCAAATTGGAGATTGCAAATTTCCTGCGTTTTGTTCCCATGGATAGTATCTTGGGGAGGGATTTTATATGATTGTTGGGTTAGAACGAAATCTGGACAAATCTGGACAAGCTCCTTTAACGTGCAGGAATATTTGTCAGATTCAGTTTGTAAAATATTTAGCTAAAGAATATATGTATAGACACTCATGATATTTGACACGCTCAAGATTTTGTGCTCCAAGCGCGAATAAATACTTTTCGTGTCACCACTCTCAGCATTACATTATTGTGTTGATATTTTCAATGGTGAATTCCAATCAGCAGATAACTCGAAATGAAAACAAACCAAATTTTTAATGCTCCGGGCTTCACATTTTCTGGAATTGTCAAAGGGTCGTTGATCGTCCGATGCCTTTCAAGATCTAAATTTGTCAGAGACAATTTCATGCCATTTGTATCGAAGCGTAACAGCTTGCGAAAACTGAACACTTAAAGGTAAAACTTGTATAAGTATATATACAGTGGTATACTCCCTCAGATTTTCCCAAGACTTCTGACACACTAGGAAGATGCTCTACCAGCTGAGCTATGAGGCACAGTGGTATATTCCCTTAGGTTTCTCCAAGACCTCTGACACACTGAGAAGATGCTCTACCAGCTGAGCTATGAGGCACAATGGTATACTCCCTCAGGTTTCCCCCAAGACCCCTGACACACCAGGCATATGCTCTACCAGCTGAGCTATGAGGCACAGTGGTAAACTCCCTCAGGTTTTCCCCAGGACCTATGACACACCGGGCAGATGCTCTACCAGCTGAGCTATAAGGCACAGTGGTGTACTCCCTCAGGTTTTCCTCAAGACCTCTGATACACAGGGCAGATGCTCTACCAGCTGAGCTACGAGACACAGTGGTATACTCCTCCAGTTTTTCCCTAAGACCTCTGACATACAGGGCAGACGCTCTACCAGCTGAGCTATGATGCACAGTGGTATACTCCCTCAGATTTTCCCAAGACCTCTAATTAACACACTGGGCAGTCGATACCAGCTGGGCTATAAGGCACGGTGGTATACTCCCTCGGGTTTTCCTCAATACCTCTGACACACAGGGCAGACGCTCTACCAGCTGAGCTATTAGACACATTGGTATACTTCCTCAGGTTTTCTCCAAGACCTCTGACACACAGGGCAGATGCTCTACCAGCTGAGCTATAAGGCACAGTGGTATACTCACTCGGGTTTTCCGCAAGACCTCTGACACACCGGGCAACCTTATCGGGATTCGAACCCGATGTTTGAAGTCTTTTGACAACGCCTGACTAGTTTCATTCGCATTTCGCGCGCTGTTAAAACACCTCACCTGTCAAAATCTGCCGAGCGACCGCTGAAAAAACTCATCAATTTTTGGCGTCATTCCGAGATGTCATCAAAGTTTAATCACTTTTCACAGCTTTCCCAACATAACTCGGCGATTCCGACACATTACGGTCACACCTGATCGCGTATGGGCAATAAACATGTTCCTCAAAATGGGATACGCTTCGGTCGTCAAAGAGCCGCCGGCGAGCCTACCTGGTGCGATTTCAGTGTGCGGAACATTAACAGTAGCTGTTCTGGTTGGCTGAGGAAGATACCCTGCGTAGTACAACGGCTATTGCATGTATGATGTCTATTTTACTGAAATTACATCGCCACAAAAACGTTCACAGCAGAAGGTGTACATATAATAGATACAAATATCGCTAAAATGGCAGAATACCTGAATATTTTTTTCTTTCTAGAAAATGGCTTTTGTTCTAAACCAACAATCATTTAAAATACCTCCTCAAAATACTAACCATGGGAAGAGAACATGAAATTTACAATCTCCAATTTGGATGTGGAAACAAAAATATACCCAGCACGATATGTGTAGACACGCCCCCCCCCCCTCCCCCCCCCCCCTAACGCTTCTATATACTTCAACACACTCTTCCCTTTTGTTAACTCACCAACTCCCCCTAAAAACTGATAGGAATTCCTTGGATGTTTGAGACACAACGGGAGAACAATGGTACGGGGATATCCTCTGCCACATATCGTGCTTCATATGTGCAAAAAGGTTGGCTGATCACTGCACTGCTTCATAGAACCAAACAAATTAGTTTACAAAACATTTGTGTTTTTTTTACGATATCCTTGAAAATTTACGGAATGAGAGCTCGAAATATCAAAATGGTAATGAGAAAAATGACAAGTATGGTATCAGTATCTCAATAGGTGGGGTAATAGAATAGAATAGAATAGAATTTGTCTTTAGCTCACATTACACAAAATAAACACAGTTATTTACAAATGTTACACACATTAAAATCACAAATTACAAATTAAGCTCGGTTACTGCTGATAGTACAAATTATTTCTTATAGGCATTCTTACGGACAAGTGGTACCCTTAGTCGTCGCCCAGACGGGAGCAATTCAAAGGAACTATTAAGAGGGTGGGAGAGGTCACCCATGATTTGAACTCCCTTCCTTCTCAAGGCCCGAATATACAACTCAGAAAGTCTTATCTGTTTTATCCCAACAATTTTACTTGCCTGGTTGACCACTTTTGACAGCTTAGTTTTATTTTTCACTGTCAGACCATGTCCATGGTCAGACCACCATACCATGAAACCAGATTAAAAGACAGAACACTTTCTACCAAAGACTTATACACCATCATTAAAATTCCCACACTCACATTAAAACTCCTCAAAGTTCTAAGTAAGTATAACCTCTGCAAACCCTCACAGAACGCTGGAAATATTTGCGTATGTGTGAAGTCTATAAGTGTGTGCAAAACTTACCCAAAGTATCTATGTGATACATTTTTAGCCCCTTGCTTTTCAGTTAATACTCGCTCAACTACAAATGGTTCGTTATACGTGTCTATTACTCCCAAGACTTATGCAGCTAAGCGCACTTTTCAGTATGTTGGGACCCTGGGATGGAACGAGTTGACTACTTCACAGAGACAGGCGCAATCTCTTTTGGTTTTTAAACGTCTTATTTTATAGATTTTTACCTAGCGCTTTACTATAGTGACATATTATTCGTGTATGTTTTACTATTTTGTACTGTGTATATAATTTTGTTTTACTTGTTTACTTCTGTTTTTGTTTTGTTTTGTTTTACTGTTTTTCTTGTTTGTTTTGTATGCACATTAATTATTCCCATACTTGGTTTTATTTTTTAATTTTTAACTTTTATCATTTTAACTTTTACTTGTTTTTTATTAAGGAAAGATTTATTTAATTGTTACCTTTTAACTGTTTTAAAGATCCAAACAGGGCTTTCAAGATAGCAGTTAAGTAACCAACCTGCTAACACAATCAAAATATTGTGCTAAGGATAAATCATCTTTCAAACGGGGGCTCACAAAAAGTCATGTTGACACGCTTAAGTCTGATATTTGTCATAAAGTCGAGTCGAAAATATAATTAAGGGTTTCTATTCCCGGGTGGGGCGCACTTTGGGTTGGGAAAGAGTACACATTTTTCAGAAGTATTTATTAGTCAATACTAACTGAAATTTACAGTAATTTATTACAATTTTATTATGATGCTAGAATTCTTTATAAAATGTAAAATAAATAATATGTGATTGTCTTCCCTTTATTTCACACTAAAATAAGCGGCATCACGTTCCGACCCCAGCAGGGTCTCCTTCCAAGGTATTTTAATTCCACGGAATTTCATAAATTCACGTTTTTGGCCCCCATATTATTCCGACCACTGAAACTATATCCATGCCACCTATACTCGGCGTCAATTAAGAGAGAATGCGAACTTCGGAAAGTAGTGTGCATCGGAGGACATCTCCCGCGGGGCCAAAGCCGCTCGTGTCCCCGCACGCGTTGGCCTTGGGACGTGGTGCTGGTCCGGGCCTCGGGCATGTTTACAAATTAATGAACAGGCCGCTAATTGTTATTGTTCTTTCTTAATTTCTTGTTGACAAAACAAAGTGCGAGTTTATTCACCTTTACCTTCAAATTCAGCTGTGTTGCTACACGCAGCAGCACCAGACAATCATATAGACTCTATACTCGGCCGGCCATAACAGTGGGCAGTCACATTGTCACCGTGTGCCATGCACGAGTAGGCACTTTGTGGATCTATTGGCACATCATTTAAATATGAAAACCTGCCCCCTGTCATGGCCGCCGGCGCAAATGGTCTATACTTTCCCCAAAAAGAAAATCAATTTTCTTAAAAACTACTATGTAGCAATTCTTGATCAGAACAGAAGTTTGTTGAAAACAGTGAACTTGTGGATAACAAGGCACTGATCGACCAACCACTTTGGAATCGCTTTCAAGACTGTTCTGCTTCAGTGATTTCCTCCAGGTCCAAGAGGACCTGTTTGAACAAAGTGATTCCCGGGGCGTGTATGTGGATTGGGTTTTCAGTCCCTACTTGATCGCGTGGGTTTTCCCCTCGGTATTTCTCTGGGGGTTTTCCTCCCACTTCTAAAACTGCAACTCCTTCTTCGTCATCTCAAGTTGATAATAAAGTATAGTTAAAGCTAATCCCGTATAGTTAATGGCATAAAGGGCCTTAGTTGCCGAATATGCCATAAAATTAACAACAACAACAACAACAAGTGATTCCCACAGTTCCATTTCTATGGAAATAGAAATGGCGTCTGGTATACTGACGTACTTCCTTTCACACGCACACTTCAAATATCCACTTGACCAGACTAATTTGTGTTGCTATGTGGTGCACACGGCAGGTGTGAAGTACAGAATTAATACCGTGTTCACCGTAGGAGAGCATGGCGTAAAGCAAACGGACTGTTGATTGCTATAATGCTATAGGCAATCGCGTGCACCACGTAGCAATAATAGTGTAGTATGTGACTTTTTAAACTGTACCTTCATTTGAAAGAGAAGAGTTCGGGGTACCAGCCTTTATGCAAATGTTACACGAAAAATCCTAATTTGGCGATTATCTCTATCAGGGGCCAATTTCATAAAGCTGTTTAGCAGAAAAAAATTGCTTAATCCAAAATTTGTCATCCTCTTGCAACAGTGCCCCTTTAACGCACTCCCTAACTCCTGCGTATTGTTACGTCGCTTTGCAGAGTGGAAATTCCCTGATATCTCAGGATGAAATTTGTTTGCTTTATAAAAATGGGTTAATAGTCAAAATTGTATGTCTACTTGTGTTCTTAGCAAGAACATCAGAACACCAGTCATTAGACCAGTTGCGTGATAAATTTGCATAAGTCATGGAGTCACGCCTTATATTTACATAAATGCTAGAGTCCCGCCTTCGCGCTATATGGCGCTCGCATACGAGTGAGTCAAGCACCATACTATATCTGGCAAATCGGGCCCGTTTCTAGGTGGTGCACGCTGGCACATGATAACCGTGCGGTACCTGGAATACCTCGCACATTACTCTATGTATTTATAAGCTGGACCATGTTGATTGAACATGTTGATCAGCAACTTCAAACCAGTCACATAACCCCAAATCGTTTCTCTACTTTCTTGAATGCGTCATTGCAGTTTGGAAACGTTCCAGCTTTCAAAGTTTAAATCGATTTCAAGTTTTAAAAAACACGTTCTATTTCGTTATTTTGACGAAAATTATCGATGACTACATGTTTCAACATGTTCATTTCAACATGTAATTTCGGATGGTCCAGCTTAAAAATGCATAGTCTAGTAATGTGCGAGGGGGGGGGGGGGGGGGGGGGTGTGTCCCTTTGCCCCTTTGCCCCTTTGCCCCTTTGCCACATATCGTGCTGGGTATATTTCCCTATTTAGGAACCGTCACAAAGTGCAGATAATTACTTAAAGATATAGTATAGGCCTAAATGATTGGTAAACTGTTACAAATAGTTTTATACCCCTGTGTGACTGAAGATATTCATGATTAAAACCAACCTGAGCAAAAACCAGCTCCGTACTTCGTCTAACTTTCGAGAAAACAGTAAAAAAAAGGTGGTTGTTGTCATTTCGCCCCAAAACCACTTCGCTCTGGATCACGGCCTGTGCACGAAGTGGCATTTGGGCGAGGTAGTGTTTGGACGAAGTGATTTGGGGTGAAATGGCACTTGGGCGAAGTGGTTTGGGGGCGAAATGGTTATTGGGCGAAATGGTTATTGGGCGAATTGAATTTACGTCTCGCGAGACGAAAAATAATTGTTTTGCTCATTTCTCAAATACTATAGCACTTCAGACAAAACCATTTCAGGGGAAGTTTTCTGCCGTCATCATGTTTATATCGTGTAAGTTATGTGTAAATCTGTGAACATTTCTAATTCTTCGAGACCCCAATCATGTGTACTGCCTTTAAATATATGATTTGCTTTTTAACTCTTCTGAACTGAGGTAATTTTTCATTTTAAATTGACGAACTTGACGGTCATCGTCGCTTTAATCTGGCGAGATCTCAGATAATTGTCTCGTTGTGGCAGTCGTTTTCAGATACGTTCGGCGCGAGGTACATGGACTCCTCGTACAATCCCACGGCAATGTAGTCCTGCAGTGCGTTTAAAGACAATTAAGATACGTTTAAAGACAATTTACCCAGCCAACTGAGCATATTGCATACAGTTTCGGTTATTCTGATTCAAAATGTGAATTCAAACCGAATATTCGAAAGCGATTATTCGAAAGTGAATATTCGTAAAGCGAATATTCGAAAGCGAATATTCGACAGCGAATACTCGAAAGCGAATTTTGGAAACCGAATATTCGAAACTGAATATTCGAAACCGAATTACCAATTTGACTCACCGCTTCTGTTTCCAGAAGTGCTTCAATTGACGTCACAAGCTGCGCAAAGTTCGGCCTTTGTTCGGCATCCGCGTCCCAACACGAACGCATAATGTCGTAGCTGTGGACAACGGTTGGAAAACGAATTATACATCTAAATCAGCTTTTGATGCAAGTCCACAAAAGGTTAGTAATATTTTGATAATTTATTAACAATACTTACAGTTTTTCGTCACAGTGACTGGGTTTCGGCATTCGTAAACCTTTCTTGAGCATATTTATGACGTCACTGACAACCGTGTTGGGATACGGTCGAGCGCCTATTTGGGTAAAAATGAGAGAGGTAAAAAGAACCTCATTAAAACTAAGTCTTAAAAAGCATTATTTTCTATTTCAAAACATCGACAAACCTATTTTTGTTTCGTGTTTGTTTCTGTCTCTGCTTTAAAAAATATTTGTTTTGACAATGTCCACACGAAGGCCCCCCTCGGGTTATTCCTCCGAGTTTCTCCCGACGATTTTCCTCCTAAAAAAATTGGGGGAAACTTGGAGGAAACTTGGAGAAAACTTGGAGGAAACTTGGAGGTTTCAAACCTTCGAGGGAAACTCGAGGGAAACTCGAGGGAAACTAGTAGGGGGTTTGTGCCGTGGGGACACACTTGCCATCGGGGGAATGCATTATACCGTGTACCCGCTGTCCCGCTCTCAGATGTTCCGCGTACTCAGATATTCCGATGACCAAATATGGTAGCTTACGTCACGGAACGTCATGCGCACAGCGTATGTATTTATACCAGTTTAGGTGCAGTGCTCAGTTGATCAGCAGAATTCGCGCCATGTACGTACTTTGATGCGCGCAGATGTAGTGACATTTTTGCAAGATGGCAGCCGCGAACATGAGGTTTCGCCGTATTTATAGAAAAATAATTGATTTAAGCAAGGGGTCTTACGCAGCAGGGCTTTCCGAGAGTCAGAAGAGAGAAACACATGTACGATGAGGCCAGTAAGCACGCGGACACATTTACAAGGGGACAGTTTTACCTTTTACACCGGGACATCTGAGCACGCGGAACATCTGAGATCGTGCACGCAACGTGCTGAAATGTTCCGTGACGTCATTGGAACATCTGAGCACGCGGAACATCTGAGATCGTGACACCGGCCTTTCCCTCGGTCGAGGAATTAACAACCCTCGAAAGAACCTTAGAGGTTTGTAAATCGTGTGGACACAACTTTGGGGGAAAGCGTTTATACATTGTTATACATTTTTATAGCCAACACTCGAGGGGTTGTGGCCGTCTGATCGCAGGTAATAGTTTCTTTCCGCCCCACTTCCCTATGTTGGGGTACCTGGGGATATCCGTGCAACAGAATTGTAAATTTGATACTTTTTTGTGCCAAAAATAATTATGATTAGTGCATAGTGGTGACTTTTGTGCGACAATTTTAAGCTAATTTTAAACCGATCAACAAATAGGTTTATATGTAACATTGACAGCTTGTAATTACAGAAATTACAGGCAATTAAATATAAAAACAAAATATTTATGAATTTTACGAGAATAACCATCGCCCAACATATTTTTATCGTTTCAACTTAAATTGGCTATCACGTGAGCTCAACAAGCCCTACCGAGGGATAAACCCTTCAATGAGATAACCACCCCTCCCAAAGATCACTGGGAGGGATATATGTTTTGACTTACCGAAAGTAACAATTTCCCAAAGTACGATACCAAATGACCAAACATCGGACTTAGTGGTAAAAATATCCTCTTCAATTGATTCGAGCGCCATCCACCGCACAGGCATTGCTTTCTAGGGTTCAAAAATGGATATATCTATTATTAGCCGTATAGCGCCACCTAGGGGTGCACCCAAGTAAATAGGCAGAGATCTGTGCGCCGAGCTAATGAATATTTTGTATGCCCTCAAATTCTTTTATATTAGAGAGAATTGCGAGCTGAACGAGTGTGGTCTTGTGTAGAATATGACTATCGCCGCGATGTGGGGTATTTTTTCTTCCAACTACAAACATTTTAGACACTGTAGCTCCTAAAAGTGGCCCTATTTTGCCCAGTAGCGTATGTGCCTTTGTTCCAAAATGGACGCTGGTCTGTTTAGCAATTTTCACTGTTGCAGGGATAGTTTTGTTTCAAGTGCAAATTAGGGAATAAAAGTGACGGATTACCCTCATAAAATTGAACAGAATTGAAAAGATGAGACTTCAATGAGTATTCTGGTTGTTGTCCTGAGAAGCTGAGAGAGTTGAGTATTTTTAAATGATTTTTGAAAATGGGGCATTTAGCATTGGTTCCTATGGGAGCCCTATTTACTGGTGTGCAACCCTAGATATTTTGTCAGAAAGGGCATTTTCTGACCGTACGTGCGGTCGGTGTATTTTTCCGTAGGTGGATGAAGCACATTGATAATGTTCTCCGCTTATGATTGGTTGAAATGGACATGAATATTTAAATTTGCTATATAGCACCCTCTCGAAGTTGTTAAATTAAAAGCTAAAGTGAGAAAATTGATGGGGTTGACTTGTCAAGTTGCTAGGTATAGGTGAAGACGTAGGACTATCAAGCAAGTATTGCGAGTTCGATGCTTTGAGTCATTTTTCTTCATTAATTGAGGAAAGAGTGTGGAGAGTTTTGGGTTATGTTAAGGTAACATTATCGACAAATCATTGCCAATTTTGAGGAGAATTTATCCAGGCATTTTTTTCTGAATACATAATGTAATGGAAATCTGCCACCTCATGAAATTATACTAAAGCGCTCATAATTAATCATCATTTGTATAATAGTGTTTTTGTTCTCGATGCACTTGTGTGTTTGATTTTGGTGAGGTGATTTTTCAGTTAGACTTACGTCGCTTTTTTTCTGTGTTGTTCTGAAGTTGATGACGTCATCGGCAAGTCCAAAGTCAGATATCTTGCAGACTTTATCCCCAGACACGAGAACATTACGCGCGGCCAAGTCACGATGAATCCACTGTAGGATTATGAACAATTCAGGAAGCCATTTTGAGTTGTGTCTCCTGCACAAGTTGTATAGGCCTAGTGTGTATTCTGCTGATGGTGGGTGGTGCCAGACTACTTTGGAACGAATATGGCTTCCAAAGCAGTATATGGGTTTAAACAAATTATTTCATGTTTGCGGATAGTACAGAATTACCCTGTGCTGCTATGAAAAACAATTCTATGAATCGTTGTACCAAAGTATTGTTTTCATAAGTACATGGGGATTGGGCGTATGAATCATGTTGGTTAAGCACAATTCGTCATCAGTGTCTACCAAAGGTTTTCTATACCTTGAAGTATAACAAGATGATCGATTTTCTGCAATAAAAACCCCTGGAATGAATAGCATTTGTTTTACTATACGAAGACATGGGGCCTGGAAATAAGTAGTTTCGTACACAAACATATCAGGGCCTGCCAGACAGTCTGAGTTTGCCCTGGAATATTTAATTCAACTTTTCACCGGGGCTTTAAGGTGCAGCAAAAGCCACTGGAATGAATGGCATTAATTTACCTGTAAAGATACGGAGCCTGGCAATAATTTGTTTCTGTACACAAGCATAAGGGAGCCTGCCAAACAATCTGGGCTTTCCCTGGAATATTTGATTCAACTTTTCACCGGGGCTTCGAGGTGCAGTAAAATCCACTGGAATGAATGGCATTAATTTACCTGTAAAGATACGGAGCCTGGCAATAATTTGTTTTTGCACACAAGCATAAGGGAGCCTGCCAGACAATCTGTGCTTTCCCTAGAATATTTGATTCAACTGTTCACCGGGGCTTTAAGTGCAGCAAAAGCCACTGTAATGAATGGCATTTTATTTTACCTGCACAAAGACATGGGGCCTGGCAATACAATGTAATTAGTTTTGTACACAAACAAATGGGACCCTGCCAGACAGTCTGGGTTTTCCCTGGAATATTTGCGTCAACTTTTTACCATGGCTTAAAGGTGCACCCACCATGTTTTTGGCTCTTTCTGAAAGGGGAACTTCTTGACCCTGAAATTTATTTGTCGAAAAACCCAATACATCATTTGCAGTGACCCGAACTTGATGATTTGACACGAAAAATCCGACTAAAAGTGTTGATAGCAATGGTAACAAACGCCACATGATTTTTCCCCACGTAAAATGGTACCTTTGTGGGAGAAATTGCCAACTGAAGGTATCATTAATTCAACACAAAACCATGGCATGGATTTTTTAGATTTTCTGAAGTATTACTGCGTGTGTGTGGCTGAAAAAAATTCTACAAGGCAGTTTATCAACATGATTCTTTAGTTATGTGATGTTGTCGTTATAAATTGTCCAATCATGTAATCTGTCTTTTAAAAGCTGTTACCTTATTGGACGACAGATAGAGCATGCCTTTGGCAATGTCCCACGCAAACTTAATGAGATCTGCGCAACAGATGCCGTCGTTGAGGGCGTCTATGTAGGTATAGTCCGTGGATCGGTTCTGGCGCAAGTACTGCTGCAAGTTACCGTTGGAAAGGTACTCAAAAATGACGTACAGCGGCTCTGATTGGATAAAAACGATGTGACGTCATGTTTTAACAACGGTCATTGGCTAGATAACCTTAAGAGCAAGTTCGTACAGCGGCTATGGTTTTATCATTTGTAGTTGCCTAAAATTTTACTTCACGAGTTGACAAGAAAAACCGGACTAAAAGTGTTGATAGCAATGTTAAAGGAGTGTGACCAGATCACTTTTTTTTACCCATAACTCCCCGGGACTTACCTTATGGGTCATGAGATTTGTATACCATAACATCCGTTATATTTTTCTGATTACGAAACTGAAACTCCCGCGCTTCTAGGCCGCATATTTCCGAGGATATCGTCGAAAATCCACCGATTATTTGTAAACTAAATTTCCAGTATCAACGTTTATACGCTATAAGCCGACTCGATAGTTTTGTTAAATTTTTTACTGGAAATTGCGAATGTTTTCGGGTTTTTGGGACATGGGAGGTGTGTATGGGAGTTACTTGATAATATTGGTAAGTTACATCGAAAACTATTTTCCAGAAACTCTGGTCACGCTCCTTTAACAAACACCATATTTTTTCGTGAAAAATGGTACCTTTGTAGAAGAAAATGCCAAGTGAAGATGCTTTTTCTTTAAAATGATATTGTCCATGCATACATACAATTTTGTAAACATTAATTCAACACAAAAACCATGTATGGATTTTTCAGGTTTTCTGAAGTATTACTGCATCTATGCGCTTAAATTTCTACAAGGCAGTTTATCAACAGTAGTCTTCCTTATGTAATGCTGCTGTTCCTGTTTTTAAAAGTGTTTCAATCACGTTTACTGTCTTTAAACTCTGGCCGCTGGCCGCGTTATAGTGTGGCTGGAATTGGTGCTTAAAGGCACAGGCTCGTCAGCAATGCGCGCCCGCCAAATTCGTGCTCGAAACACGCAGCTCCATGCCTTTGCTATGGAACTGCGTATTGCGTGGACCAAACAGATATGGCCAATTTAGACAGGCGGCCGTTTTTTACGGCTGTTTTAGTTACTGAATTACTTCAAAACAATTACAGGTTGAATCGTTCTTTACCTGCTTCGAGACAGCATCCCAGATAGCGCACTATATTCGGGTGTGAATCCATCCGCCTCATCAGGTCAACCTCCCGAAGCAAATTCCTCCGCTCGTTTTTTCCTGCATTTTCTTTAAATAATCAAAGAGGACATGTCTACTTAAAGTTGCATTGCCCGTGTTTCGGTGAAAGGATTAAAAAAATTAATTTACACAAGCGAACGAATTTAGAAAGCTTACGTGTCTCTGTAACGAAAAATATCAAAAACTTAAATTTCCGACGTCGGGAATTGGAGATACAAGCCTTTTTCTTGAAACGTGCTTCACATGTTGTACATGTGCGCGTACGCTCATATGTACATAGTATGTGTACAATGTACACATGTACGCGCACATGTACATTTACGTCATAACCCTGTCGATTAATTGACCTGCCAGCCTTTTAATCATTTCTTGTTTTTAATCGACTGGCATTAATCCTTGACGGATTTTTACGTTCTTGGTACCAAATGAAAGCTGATAACTTTTTCTATTCTAGAAAAATACCTATTTAACTTTAAAAAAAAATTGTACGCCCAAATCGGCCCAAACACGGGCAGTGCAACTTTAATGAGTGTGCGAAGGAGTTGGTTTTGGGCGAAGGAATGTACGAAAGTTGTACGCACGAATAGGGTGAAAACTGCAATTACCCAAATTTTGGGTCGTTTTCTACATGAGCACTTGATGTAAATGAACCAAATTTGGGGTACTTTCCTACCAAATACATGTAGAAACCAGGGTTGTAGTCGAGTCCATCACCACAACAAGTCCTTGGGTATTAATTCAAGTCACAGGTTATTCAAATTAACTCCAACAAAGGCATTATTTTGTGCATGCGTGTTCAGTGCATGCTGGACTTGTGCAGGCCTTGTCACGAACTTGTGATTTTATCGGCTCTGGACTTGTGATAGACTTGTGATGGACTCGACTACAACCCTGGTAGAAAGTATGGAATTCCAAAACGGACAGGCAAACGTCGTACTTCAACTTTTAAACGTTGTGGTTCATCTTTTCAAACGTCATGGTTCAACTTTTCAAACGTCGTACTTTAGTTTTCAAACATCGTGGTTCAACTTTCACACATCCTGAGGCGTGTTCAACAGCACAATACCGAAATACGTATGGCAGTGTCGGTATGCTCCAACCGAAACGGCTTGTTGAACGACTGCATCCCAAAACGTATATCAAACATGGCTACTGTAGGCAACGTGGTTTGCAAAGCACTACGGCTGCACGCTTAACGCAACGATTCTGACAATTAAATTGCAAATCAAAACTGCAAACTCAACTGGTAGTGGTCTTCCACAGTCGAAGAATAAAACTCCTCGAAATTCTTCTCGACACGCTGAATGTTGAATTCCTATGAAACAAAATATTGACTTGAAACCCTGAGGCCGTAGTCACAATTTATCCGTCAGCCATCTTGGTATGGAAAGCGTACTACGTTCGAGTTGGAATTGTTCGGATGCAATACGTATTGGGAATACCGTACGTTCGGTTGCGTTCAACGCTTTCGGTATGCAATACCGGCGTGTTGTTGAACACGCCTCAGGTTCACCTTTTCGGGTGAATGGATCCACCCATCGCGCGACGCGATTGTGCGCAGATCGACCGATCGCGCCCAAAAGCCACCCAATGCTACAATAGTATGATTCCCAGACTCGGCGATTTTATAATTAATTTGTTTAGAATTGTTTTTAACTTTTTGTTAGGGGAAGTGTGTGCTCGGTCAACTGTCATAGCGCGTGCGCTATCTGCATGGTGATGACGTACCTCCCAAAATACAGATCAGTAGTCCGGTTCCCGGACCAAGAGATTCCCGACCGATCTTTATAGGTCTGGCAACCGCCAGTATACATGTTAGTCCGCCATATTGAAACAGGAGAAATTCCTCCTTTTCCCGAAGGTTCCAGAAGTTACCCGAATGCACGTTCGCACGTTATCGTTATTCGTCGGGTACGATTCGTCATTGTTTCGAGAATTTGAGTTGACGCCGCGTGCCGCCGCGTGCCGCCGCGTGCCGCCGCGTGCCGCCGCGTGCCGCCGCGTGCCGCCGCGTGCCGCCGCGAGTTTATTTACGATAATGCAGACAAGGTTTGAATTTGATTTTTGATGCTATAATGGGCTTGTGTAGTATTTTACGGTTAATATACTAAACTGTTATAAAGTCGTGCCGTATAGCGAGCCGCGCGCTTTGAAATTCATGACGTAATGCTTAGTGCTATTTTGAATACGGCATATAGCCGGTGCTCATATTCATCCGTTGTATTATTATTATTATTATTATTATTTCTGGTATTCATACCAAGGATTCCTCAATAGTGCTCATTGCACTGTCACTCGCAAGCGTGAGGAAACCCATGAAGAATTATAATTAGAAATCCAGAGACACCGGGGATGATCCCCCTTGCTCTTCACGAAAGAATGCGCTGGGATCTTTAGAGTGCGTTTCCATTACCTAACACACTGGACCAACGGCTTTACATCCCTTCCGAAGGATGGAGCAAGTGTGGTTGAGTGCCTTGCCCAAGGGCACAGGTACCGTAGCCGTGGGGAGGTTCGAACCTGCAACCCCAAGTTTTCACCTATGACTGCGAGTCAACGACCTAAACCGCTCGGCCACGGTACCCCATATGGAATATGTGGAGCAGGAACCAGTCTAGGGTAGTTTTAGGGCGCACGCACTATGACAGGTGACCTAGCACACACCTCCCCTAACAAAAAGTAAATATATTTTTTTCAAAACAAATTAATTATAAAATCGCTGGGTCTGGGAATCATACTCTTGTAGCGTTGGGCGGCTTTGGGGCGGCTTTTGGGCGCGATCGGTCGATCTGCGCTAAATCGTGTCACGCGATGGGTGGATCCATTCTGCTGAAAAGGTGAACCGCGACGTGTGAAGGTTGAACCGCGCGACGTTTGAAAGGTTGAACTGCGACGTTTGGAAACTGATGTACGACGTTTGAAAAGTTGAACCACGACGTTTGAAAGTTTAAGTACTCCATAAGAAAGGAACCACAATTTGGGTGTGGGAATTTTAGATGGTTATTTATATTTGCTAAGTAATCCGTTTTCTGTCGTTTATTCGTTTTCTGGTCTTACCTTTTAAGGTCTTAAGGGCCACGTAAGTCTTTATTTTCGTCTGCAGTATATTAGAAGCAGTGGCCAGGTAGACTACACCAAAGTTGCCTTTCCCTATCTCATTGAGAATTTGCAGATTTTTCCGAGGAAATGGCTGGGTTACAGGGAGCACTGTGTAGCGAGAGTTTCCCCCGGCGGTGTCCGGGTAGCTACAGATCCCGAAAGGGCGTTCGCTCACGGGTGGTGGGCCTGTGTGTGGATAAATAATAAATACGTAGGTCGCGCACATATCCATCCCATAAATGCTCAAGGCGCTGCCACACTAGTGGGTAATTCCCAAAATTAGGGGTCCAAAAGTGTGAAATGCTTTTTAAGATGTGTTTTTAATGATTTTTTTGATGATTTAAAGTGTTTTTAATGATTGAAAGTGGTTTCCCAGTAGAAAATAATTATTTTTATTTGAACAAATGCCACTCAAATTTAATGTTTGTGTGTAGATATGGCACCAAGGTTAATGCAAACTCATTCTACAGCCAATTTTCATTGGCGTAGGTAACCCGGGACACCAAACTCCTATCCAATACCATGGAACAAATTATAAGCCTTTATGGTCTTTTGTTTGGAATATTTTTCAGTAATCAGAGAACAAAAAAATGATGCTGCCCCCTAAAATCACAGGCCACAGTCCATTACTGAGAATTTGTGGTCATAAGTGGTGATTTTTGAAGCAGAGAGTGTCGTACGTAACTGGGACACCAAACATTTTGGACCCCTAATTTTGGGAATTACCCTAGTACCCCATCACGGACTGCCTGGTATTGGTCTCAGACTGCCTGGTCTCGGTCTTGGTCCCAAACTGCCCGGTCTTGGTCTTAGTCCCGGTCCCAGACCGGGCCAGACGCCTGGTCTTGGTTTCGAACTGCCTGGTCTTGGTCTTGGTTTAAGACTGTCTGGTCAGGGTCTTAGTCTCAGACAGACTGGTCTGTGTCTCGGTCTCGGTCTTGGTCTCAGACTGGCTAATCTTGCTCTTCCATCTTTTCCCGATTTTTGTAAATACTTTTGAAGAGCGCTTACCGCACGTGTCCTCAGGAGCACCGCTGGGCCTGGGCAGAGCTCGAGGGAGAGACGGGCGCCTGTCAAAATAGATAACATGATTGGAAAACTGTTACAAACGGCGTTATCTCCATGTCTGATTGAGGATGTGTATGATATAAACCAACCTGTGTATAAGTCAGCTCAGTACCTCACCTACGGTCTGAGAAACTGTGTCCATGCTTTCAAGAAACTGTGCAAAGCCACTGTCCTATTTAGGCTGGTTCCCTGGCACTGCACGGAAAAGGGACCCATAACATCATGGTAGTCAGGGGACTATAGCTTCATTTACACGAGGGTGCCCTTGTAATTAAATCCGTGTGCACACGCAGTTATATAAATTAATCTTCAATTATCATTTTCTTTAAAGAAAAAAAATATCAAATCCGTTTTTTTCTGTCAAATCGCTCATCAACATTTTGGAACATTGCAAATGCTAGATAGGTCTATGCTTTAAAAACCACAATGTAATCATTAAGTGGCCTTGTGACGAACCAAACATTTTGAAATTCGAATATTCGAATTCTGGAAACCGAATATCCGATTCTCCGTTTCATTTCTCACGCATACCGTATACACCAATCCGGTAACTAAGATCTCCTCCCTGCATATCCGCCATAGCTGGGGGGCGTCCAGTGCATGGGCTGTGCGTTTTGTGTTGCTGTTAGAATGAAAAGCGCTCATCCATTACATGCACGAACGAGCCTCCTTCGCGTATACGCGCCGCGCCCGCCTTTGCGTACACGCGACGCGCCCGCCTTCGCGCCCGCCTTCGCGCGCACACAACCCTACAAAGACGCGCAACTTGTTCGAAGTAAACAAATGCAGCTTCAGCAACAGCAAAAACATACAGTTCATTCAGTGGAAGCCCCCCAGCTATGGCGGATGTACAGGGAAGAAGACCTTATTACCGGATTGGTACATGTGTATACTTCAGACGCCAATTTATATGTGGAGACTTTCCCCATTTTGCCATGCAGACCATTGTTTAAAACACACGCGACCAGAAAACAGTGCTCGCTAATATAGGCCGATCCAGTAAGCCCCGTCTACGTAGTAATATGTCTACTATATATATATAGCAAGTGCCAACTATCACCACGGTCCGTCAAAATGAATTTGGTTGGTGGACATTTCGGGGGCGGGGCTTAAACGCGTCTGGATCGGTCTATTGTACAAACCTGTCCGGTTGACATATGGCGGACACGTGGACTTCTGTAATGAGACGGGGAAAAAACATCGGTCAACTGTTAAAACTGTAGAAACGTTAAAACGAGACACCGTCCCAAAACGAACGTCCCCAAACAAATACCCTAAACAAATGCCCCCGAACGCTCCCAATGAACGGCCGAACGTACATCACTAGGCACTGAGTGTACATAAGGAAATTATTTTGTATTAGTCTTGGGATTAGTGAAATCTTCCACTCGAGTAGTCGCGAAGTAACTGCTCACAGTTAATCGAGTAATCGCGAGTAGGTAACATTCCCACAAGAAGGAACAAGTGGAAATTAATTACACTTTTTATTTATTTTTTTAAACTCTACTAGTGTGACGTCGGTGGTAACTGAGTTTAAACAGTCGCTGGTAATTTGAATCGTCTATTGCTAAAGCGCAGGGAACAGTTCGCTGATTTCAATGTAGACCCATAACCTTGGAACAAAGGGCGACGTTTTCACTTGAGTGCTTTATTGACAAAATCAATTAAAATTGGCAGCATCGGTTCAGATTTCATCACAAAGAATGCACTGAAATCTTCGTTTCCGATGACAATTTGAAATCACTCGTCTGCTGCTTACGGTTACTCGATTAATCGAGTTAATCGTTGGGTCTGTTATTCATACGAAAACACACAGGCCTATTCTTAAATGTCCGCAAACCAGTTTTTTTTTCCTTTATACATGTACGAATTTACGAAAAATCTGGGCTGCGTTTAAAACGTTCGAGCATTTCAAACGTTTGCAACGTTCGCCAACCACTGGTACCCGGCCTTCTATAGACATGTGCACAAAAGTATGTAACCAGAGGTGAACGTTGGCAACGTTTGCGTAAGCGGAACGCATCCCAGTTCCCGCCAGGGGCTATACACAGCAGTAGACCCTGGGGACGAGGTTGTCCCATTAGCCTTGGGGTCTTACCTCTTGGTCTTCGAACTTTTCGACGTTTTCTCCTTTTCTTGATGATAACGGCAACAATTAGTGCAATTGCGATGACGGACAGGGGGAGTAACACCCCGAGAAGTATAGGGAGAGAAGAGTCGCCTTTAAAGACAGAATGCATGATTAGAAAACCTTTCAGAAATCTCGAACCACTAAATTAATCTCGAACCGGAAATTGGAATTGCGTGGCGTGGATGTTCGTAAAAGCCATTAGAACATGAAGGATTATGTATAAACATTGGTTTGATTAAGAAGGGTAATTAACTACAAAGTTTTAATAAAACGCCCACATAAATTGCTCTTTATTGACAAAAAATAAATAAAGGTTACTCCGAAGGAGGGTTATGAAGTATCGATCAGCCTCGATTTTCACTGCATGGTCATGAGTCAAGCTTCGTCTAAATAAAATCGTTTCGTTCCCAGACTTGATGGGGATGCCCGCCCAACAGGTCTGGACACTTTGCCGAAAGGTTCGTCGCTGATTTGTTAACACTAGTCTCAACGTTAGACCCATTCGCTAACTGCGTCTGACAATTAGAGCCGCCGTCGATAGTACGTGCACTGCCATTGGTCATTCGATCAAATCAGCGCGCTGTCATAACAAGCGCCGCCTGAAGTAGTCGGGTGCCTTAAAAGCCGTGCGATAACGACGCGGCTTGGCGCTATACCATACAGCCACTAAACTCTGTCAGTGTTTCAAATTGTTTTGTGAACTGTTGCGATTGCATTTAAACAAATTTAGGAAATTGTTCCTGTTTGTCTAAGGACGTTGTCATAAAGACGTACCAGTTACTAAATTTGAACCTATAATGTGATAAAAGTAAATACAAGTATGTGTATTGATTCTTCAGGACAGTTTGATGTCTGTTATATGGGGTATCTGGCGTGTGTGAGTTTTTTTGCGCTTTTCCCGCTGTGCTTATGATCGCTGTGCTTATGATAATGAAGAAAAAAAACCTTCGCGGGGGTTGCACACTGAAATTCGGTGTCTAAATCAGCCAATCAGCGATGAACCTTGATAATTGATAATTGAAGTACCAAGACCTGGGGCCAATTTCATGGCGCTGCTAAGCACAAAAATTTGCTTAGCACAGGATTGATTTGCCTTATAAAATGGATTACAAGCCAAAAATATTTGCCAACTTGTGTTCTTCGCAAGAGTAGGAGAATACCTTTCAATACACATCACTTACGATTTTGGCTGGCAATCCATTTTTACAAATTAAATAAAGCAAACAAATCCTGTGCTAAGCAAATTTTTGTGCTTAGCAGCGCCATGAAATTGGCCCCCGTTGGGCGAGCATCCCCATTACGTCTTCCACATCCAAATTGGAGATAACAAATGTGAGCCGCTCCACCGGCGCTTGTCGCACAGGCCAGAACTGAGATAATGGCTAATGTATGCATGTATGTCAAGTAGGGCATTTTTTTTATCGTTACCGGGATTTCTGCATGAGAAGTTTAAGTGAATAAATACTACCAGAAAAATTTTTTTCCAGTATTTTTCTAAAGCATACCTTCATGAAACAAGGCTAATTTGGCTAAAACAATGGGGAAATCACCGATATTTGTAATGCTTATTTTCATTGCCTTCGGCAGGGGTTGGCACTATATCCAATACACCAGAAGAACACATGTTTTCCTATAGGTATAGGGCTTTCGGAGTCAGAATTTGCATGGCTGCTAAGGACTTTATGCCTTAACAAAAGTACAACCTTCTACTCCATTTTTCTCTAAAGCGCTTCTTAAAATATTTTGCTCTTGGTCATCACGGAAATGGTCATAATTTGGTCAATTTATGACGGATTGATACAATGTTTGTAGTTTTGTGAAGCTTATAATATACTCTATCTGATTAAGTCATTAGCTTCATTTTTATTTGTTTATGCAAGAGCCTACTTTTGGTGGAGTGGCTCACAAATCTCCTGTTTTCTTTCCATGGATAGTATTTTGGGGAGGTATATGATTGGGTTTAGAGTCATGTCGGACCCATGATTGTTGGGTTAGAACGAAATCCATTTTCTGAAAAATATATCCTATAGTTTGAATTTGAAAAGGTATACATACCTCCTCCTTTCACAGTTAGAGACACGAATGTTGATTTCGCGTCTTGCATATCCGGAGTCTTTGCAAAGCAGTACAGTTTTTTAAGATCCATACGCGTTTGGGCTATAAATTCAACCCTAGACGTAGACGTGATTAGGCCATCGTACTCATTAGATGAGGTATCCGAATTCGGCAACAGCTCATAACCGATTCCGGATTCGGTGAGTTTCCACGTGAGGGCCGCCCCGGGGCGAGTTTTTGCAGCGACGCATTCGATTTGGACGTACTGGCCTTGTTCTATGGAAATGATGTCTCCTATCGAGTGTCTGTCGTCATACTGCTGGTAACCTCTCTTCTTAATGTAGAGGTTCTCTTCCTCTACGCGTACTAGTGTTGGGAAGATTAAAGTAAAAAGTATAAAGTTCACACACAAAAACGCGAATTTACTCTGACCGAAAGATCAAGGAAGCTAGCTGATAGATGTAACTTTTACGATATCTCTTGCGGCAAGGCTGAGCACCAGTTTTCGTAAGAGCCGCTGAGGCAGGGTACCCCATTCTGCCTGAAGCGCATCCCTGACCCTTCTGTATTATACAGGGTGTCTCAAAATAAATGCAATCCAGATTTAACGGAATGTCAAACGTAGAATGTGTAACCGTCATAAATACAATGTAATATAGGCATGGTTTGAAAGCTACAACCTTCCTCTTTTAAATGAGACATCAAGTGCTTAAATGCGATATTTGTTGACAGTTATGAGTGATTTCTCAAGAGAGGTCAAATTGACCATGGGACCAAGTTGTTGAATGTATGTGATAATTAATGGAGAAGCCTGCGAAGAGAAGGTACCAATTGCAATCTTAATAGAGGGCGTTCCGGGTAACACCAGACAGTCGGCTCAAAACATCAAATTTGGCAGAGGCGCAGATGCCAACCATGATCAGGGGCGGATCCAGGAATTTTTCCAGGAGGGGGTTTTGCCACCAGGGAGGGGTTTTGCCCGTCAGATTTTTATGTCAGCTTGTTTCGGACAGGCGGACACACAAAAAATGCATTACATTATATTTTTTGGTGTCGGAGCAGGGGGGGGGGGGGGGGGGGGGGGGGGGGTTTGACCCCCAAAACCCCCCTCTGGATCCGCGCCTGATGATGTCAGTGCTAGGCGGAATGAACTAGGCCTACCACATGCTATACATTCAACCGCATCATATGCGTTAGCCATGTTTGTGACGTCCCCATAAATCCAACTAATAAGCAAAACGACAACGTGAACGTACTCACCGTGAACGTCAAGTCGAAAGCTTGCGGTGACGTCATACTGCGAGCCATTCCTATTGGTCGCGGCACACGACAGCGTATCTTCGTGGTAACTCCATTCCGGGACAAACTGAATCTCACTCCAGCTTTTCAAGAGACCGGCGTGCGCGGAGCATTCCTGTGCGTCGTTTTCAGAAGTGTCAGCTGCCGATATTTCGACTTCGGTGTCCACTGTCCATGTGTAGGTGGGTGCTGGGAGAATGCACGTGGTCGCCGAGCACGTGAGGGTAATTGCGGAACCTTTGACCACTTCTAGGGTTACTGGAGCGCCTTTGTTGTCACTTGAAACGCACTCGGAGCTTCCCCCTTGTTTTCTGCAAAGCCGGATTCCCGTCATAACAACTGAATGAAAATAATTTTGTGGTACTATAGTAACTAGGAGCATTTACTACTCAAGTTTACCCCACCAGTTTGATGGGTTCCCCCAACAGGTTGTTAGTTTCCATGGCATGGAGTGACAAGGAGCATTGCTACTCCCCCTGGATGGGACGCCAGTCCATCGCAGGCTTACCCCTCAGCAGTTAAATGGGTTTCCCTAACAGGTTGTTGGTTTTCATGGCATGGAGTGACTATAGGAGCATTGCTACTCCCCCTGGATGGGATGCCAGTCCATCGCAAGCTTATACCCTCGGCAGTTAGTTGGGTTCCCCAACAGGTTGTTGGTTTTCATGGCATGGAGTGACAAGGAGCATTGCTATTCTCTTCACACGCTGGACCAATGGCTTTACATCACTTACGAAATATGAAGCTTTTTGGGGGCGCACTACGAGTGTGGAGACGTGGTGGTCTAGTGGATAGCGCGTCGAACTTTCGTGTGATATGTCTCTGGTTCGAGGCCTGGTTACTGCTATTGCATTGTGTCCTTAGACAAGACACTTTACTTCACACTGTCTCCACCCATGTGTATAAATGGGTACTAGCCCATACTGGTCGGGAAACCCAACTACTCACTGGGTAAGCCTGTGATGGACTGGCATCCCATCCAGGGGGTAGCAATGCTCCTAGTCTCTCCATGCCATTGAAGCTAACAACCTGTTGGGGAAACCCAACTAACTGCTGGGGGTAAACCTGCGATTGACTGACATCCCATCCAGGGGGAGTAGCAATGCTCCTAGTCTCTCCATGCCATGGAAACCAACAACCTGTTGGGGAACCCAACTAACTGCCGAGGGGTAAGCCTGCGATGGACTGGCATCCCATCCAGGGGGAGTAGCAATGCCCCTTGTCACTCCATGCCATTTAAACTATAACAACCTGTTGGAGAAACCCAACTAACTACTGGGGTAAACCTGCAATGGAATGGCATCCCATCCATAAGGAGTAGCAATGCTCCTAGTCACTCAATGCCATAGAAACTAACAACATGTTGGGGAAACCCAACTAACTGCTGGGGTAAACTTGTGATGGACTGGCAGCATCCCATCCAGTGGGAAAGGGTATTCCCCGGTGTCTCTGGCTGATGGCTGCCAATGGCACCAACCACTTATGTAGGTGGAACAAACATGTAAGAGTCTCCGTAACACCATTAAAAAAACTAATAAATGATTAAAGATTGATACTAGGATTGGGAAAATTATGGCCGAGGTGTGTACGGTAAAAACCAACATGTGTTAATACAGCGATTGCCAGGGGCCTAGTTTGTCTTTCTCAAGAGGGCCGACCATTAAAGTGCACGCAAGTTATAAGTTCATCTCGATTATCGTTTTCTTACAAAAAGTATCATTTCGGGCAGAGTCATTGCATAACACAACTGGAACCATTTATATCTGTCATATGAGTTAGGGGGTTTTTTTCGATCAAATTGTTCACTCAAATTTTGGGATGAGTATTTTTGTTTTAGGAATAATGACCCAGGGAATTATTAATGTCCACGATTTAGTAAAATGTTGGGACATTGCAAATACTGTATAGGGACTATTTATAGTCCACGTTCGTTTCTTACCTTTTATCACAGGTCTAACACAGTTACAAAAGTCATACCAGGACTTAGTACTAGAATAGCGTCCTTCGAAACAAAACAGGATGTCATCGCTTTCTCGGGAGACGCCGTTAATCGTCAGAAATCCGTTTGTTTTGTTCAGCGCGAAACGGCCTCCTTCGTACGCAGGACCTGTTGATATCGGGTTGTTGATATAGTTACTGTATGATATTATCTCGGTGCCGTCGTTGGTAAGGGTCCTCCAAGTAATTGAGTTCAAGCTTATGGATGTTGACTGATAATTCTGTATGGTGAAGGAAAGAGTGCAACTTTCACCAACGAAGACGTGACACGGAACGGGCTCAGCGCTGTAAGGGCACTCGGCGATTGCAACTGTGGAGAAGAAGAAAAAGATGAAAAAACTGCACCAGCCTCCGTAAGAGCCGCTGAGGCAGTGTGCGCCACTCTCAAACGCAAATCGGACTTTGACTGAAAGATCAAGAAAAGCTGAGAGATGTCGCTTATTCTATCAGTCAGTAACGCGTACGAACACCTTTTGTGGCAAGGCTGACTGCACCAGCCTCCACAAGAGCCGTTGAGGCAGGGTGCGCCACTCTGAAACGCAAATCGGACTCTGACCGAAAGATCAAGGAATCTAAGAGATGTAGCTCATTTTATCGGTCAGTAACGTGTATGAACGCCTCTTGTGGCAAGGCTAACTGCACCAGCTTCCACAAGAGCCACCGAGGTAGGGTGCGCCACTCTATCTTAACACGCAAATCATACTTTGACTTAAAGATCAAGGAATCTGAGAGATGTAGCTTATTTTATCAGTCAGTAACGTGTATGAACACCTCTTGTGGCAAGGCTGACTGCACCAGCCTCCGTAAGAGCAGCCGAGGCAGGGTGCGCTACTCTCTCTGAACACGCAAATTGTACTTTGACCTAAAGATCAAGTAAGCTATAAGATGTAACTTATTTTATCGAACAGCAACGTGTACGAACACCTCTTGTGGCAAAGCTGACTGCATCAGTCTCCGTAGGAGCCACTGAGGCAGTGTGCGCCACTCTGAAACGCAAATCGGACTTTGACTTAAAGATCAAGTAAGCTAAAAGATGTAGCTTATTTTATCAGTCAGTAACGCGTAAGAACACTTCTTGTGGCAAGGCTGACTGCATCAGCCTCCTTAAGAGCCGCTGAGGTAGGGTGCGCCACTCTGACGCGAAAATGGTACTCTGACCGAAAGATCAAGGAATCGGGGAGATGTAGCTAATTTCATTGGTCGGTAATGCATAAGCACCTCTTGTGGCAAGGCTGACTGCACCAGCCTCTACAAGAGCCGCTGAGGCAGGGTACGCCACTCTGCCTAAAGTGCTCTAGGGCTGTTTTTGAGACGCGCGGCTCCAGAGGTCGCGGCTCAACCCACGCAGGCTTAATCAGGTTAAAAACCACCAAGTTTCGATTTTTTTTAGTCCATAACCACATCGTTCTCCCAAAAACAGGAAATACCACTATTTCATTGCTGTGGGAATCACTTTGTTGAAACAGGTCCACTTGGACCTGGATGAAATGACTAACGCGGAACAGTCTTGAAAGCGATTCCAAAGTGATTGGTCGATCAGCGCCTTTGTTTTACGCAACTTCAGAGGCGGATACAGCCTCGATAAAATACAGGAATACAATGGAATTCAGGGGCTCGAACCCCCTGAAATCCATTGTATTCCTGTATTTTAAAGGGCCTGTGACATGCTAAACAACTTTGTGCCTACGCTTTGTTTCATAATGACGGATTACTTGTTCAGCAAGACATACTATTGTTTGTTTGGATGTAAAATCAATAAAAGGTGGCCTTTTTCAACTTTGAAGATTTCATTGCAATAAATCACAGACAGAGGGCGCTGTTTTGAGTGCATCACATAAGGAAGACAAAAGGGAAAAGTTAAGAAAAAACATAAGACTTCAAGTTGGACTTGTGGCAAATTGCTGCAGTTTCTACCCCCAGTTTTGTCATGACTTACAGCAGGCAATATGTAAAACAAACTCAAACAGCCATGGATTACAAAAGTTTCCGGAAAATTTAGAAAAAAATGGAATCTTTTGTGCACAGTTGAATGTGATTTTCCGGTGTTTGCCTCTTGTGACATCGTGACCTTGGTCATGAATATGCATATTTTCATTAGCATAAAAACTAAAAACCTTTGTTTTAACCCCCAAAGCAAGCTCCAAATATGATTTTTATGACTTTAACTGAGTAAAGTGGTTTTAAAGCATAGATTTCATTGATAAAAATCCTAAATAAGGGGCCCTTTAATGAGGCGCGATCCACCACTGAACTTCAATGTATTCAACAAACGTCTGTTCTGACCAAGAATTGTTATTTTATAAATTGCGTTTCTTTTTCGGGAGAGTATATACATGTATAGGCTATTAGTACACATTGTCGAAATGGACAATTTAAAGGAGCGTGCCATATCATATTTTTGAACCCCATTTTTTCCCATGGGTGTTGAGATTTTGATACCAGGGGCGGATTGCAATAAAATCGACTTAGCCACTGGTCTAAAGCGAGCATCCCACTGTGCGATTTTTGCCACGAATTTCCAAGTACCGATTAGGTACGATTTGGTGAGATTACCAGAGACTGTTTATAGCCTCTATACACAATCGTACTAAATCGTACCTAATTTAAGGAAATTCGTGGCAAAAATCGCACAGTGGGAGACCCGGGGCGGATTGCAATATCACTATGAACATCTAACAATGGAAATTGGGCACACACCATTGTTACTAACAATGGGGTTACAATGAACATGTACATGTTTTTGCTCATATAGTGTATGCGGTCTAAGACCGGTCTATAGACTTAGCCGGCTAACGCGGCGTCCACTAAGACCGGTCTATAATTATAGACCGCTTGCAATATCGATGTCTTAAAGTTAGACCAGTCTTAAAATTTAAGCCCGCGGCGAGCAGGCTATAATTTGTGGACACCGCGCTACATCTCGTAATCTTGCATTGAAAAAAGACGAACAAAACGCACATTGTGCCCATTAGAGCCTTTTTAGTGCTATTAGATAACTTTCGCGGTCAGTTTCTCTGCAAAAACTGCACCACACACGCGTCATCAAGTAGCTTCGTGAGGACGTTTGTTTGGCTTGAAATCACGCAAGGATAGCCGGCTGCGTCACTTTCCGTTAAGATGTGCGTGTTTTTGGGCTGGCGCAGCCGTACTTCAGTTCGACTGGTTTATTGCAATGGGCTAAACCAGCGTCTAAGCCGAGACTGGCTAAGTTGGATAGCCGACTATAGAAGACAGGTCTTAGACCAGTGGCTAAGTCGATTTTATTGCAATCCGCCCCAGTCTAACTGAAGTACGGCTGCGCCAGCTGAAAAACACACATAAGTTAATGGAAAGTGACGCAGCCGGCTATATTTCAAGCCAGACAAACGTCCTCACGAAGTTTTTGCAGAGAAACTGACCGCGAAATCAAATATGTGTCACTAAAAAGGCACTAATGGGCATCACGTGCGTTCTGCTCACAACTCTCTTCGTCTTCTTTCATCAACAATTATACAAGATGTAGCGCTGTGTCCGAAAATTAGAGACGGATTATAGCCTGCTCGCTGCGGGCTTGAATTTTAAGACTGGTCTTACTGTAAGACCAAGATATTGCAAGCAGGCTATAATTATAGACCGGTCTTAGCGGACGCCGCGTTAGCCGGCTTTGGGTATAGACCGGCTTTGGGTATAGACCGGTCTTAGACCGCATATTTGTTACTCCTTATAAACGTGAATTTTGATATAAAGACACATACCTGGAAAGTACAGAAAAACTGCCGCAAATGTTGCTGCAAGAATACCCATCGTCGGAGCGTATCTTTTGCGATGTCGACGCCGTGCGCATACGGCCCGGTTGTAAACAGCCGATGATTTGCCAACATTTACCAGCCGTTCTTGGTTTTATTCAAGAGGTCCCATCTATTGGACAGATCTCTCAGGTTTTTAATAAGTGCCAGTCACTGTTATTTATTGGATAAGCTCTTGAAATGACGAACGACTTTTTGTTTGATTTGTTATCAATTCCGAAATTAATTTAGGAGGACGAATTGGCGATACCTTGAAAGTAGGTTGTTAAAGGAACGTGACAGATCACATTTTTGAGCCTCCTATTTTTTCCATGGATGTAAAGTTTTTATACCATATCATGTCATATTCTTATTACCATTAGGAAATTTCGCGTTCTCATTCCGTATATTTCTGAGGATATCGTAAAAATAAAAAAAAAACACAACCGGGTAAATTAGTTTACTAAAGTAAACTAATTTACCTGGTTAAATGAAGCAGTGCAGTAATTAGACCAACCTTTTAGCTTCCACATCCAAATTGGGGATTGCAAATTTCCTGTTTTTTCGTCCCCCGGATAGTATTTTTGGGGAGATCTTTTATATGATTGTTAGGTTAGAACCAAATCCATTTTCTAGAAAAATCTGGACACGCTCCTTTAATTGTCAGTCTAAATTTTGTTTGGCGTTGTGGTTTGTTGCTCGCTTTCCTGCCGTGCGTCCCTGGTTCGAATCCGGTCCAGACAAGTGTTTCAGAACATTTCTTTATAATTCTATTTTGTACCGACGTCGTCGGTGGCGCTGTTGGTAATTCTTTCCTGAAACCAGGTTTCCACAAACATATTTTTCTTCTTCTTTTGGATAAACTCGTAAATCTTCAATTATGAAAGAAATTACACCACTCACAATAAGTTAGGGATATTGTGGGGTGTACGCAGATATTTGTTTGAGGGTATGCATTCCGCTTGAATAGGTGAAAACAGTCATTTAAAATAATCCAAAATTGACAACATACTAATATCCCTAACTTATTGTGAGTAAAGTGCAATGTATAGGGTGTCCATAAAAAAAAGGAAACCCATCTTTAAAGGCAGAGGCTCGTCAGCAATGCGCGCGCGTCAAATTCGTGCCACGAAATACGCAGCTCCATGCCTTTGCTACGGAGCTGCGTATTTCGTGACATGAATTTGGTGTGTATGTTGGGAAAGTCCAGATTGTCCTCTGTCCAATGGTACCAAGGTCATTATTTAACTGTCATGCATGACTGAGCAAACATGGCCATAATGAAAGGTGGTGAAATCATCACCGTGACCAAGTTATTTTCCTGTGTGGTAATGGATGTGTGGGCATCTTAAACTTTCTTCTGGTGTTAATCACCTCCGCCAAGACCATGGAATGATAAGACGAGCAGTCAGAGACATGAGGAGACGATGTGGGCTGTATATTGAGAGAAATGGTGCTGGGCATGTCGAGGGCACACACCCTTGAAATTATCTGTAAGGTAAGGTTTGAAACGAAATGTTTCATCACTTCATTGCCCTTATCCCACTTTCAAGTGAAGTGCTAACTTGTCACACTGATGATTTCACCACCTTTCTTAATGGCCATGTTTGCTCAGTCATGCATGACAGTTACATAATGACCCTGGTACCATTGGACAGAGGTCAGTCTGGACTTTCCCTAAATACACACCTCTTTTTGAAATATTGCAAAAATGTCTGATAATTTACGTTTAAAGATGGGTTTCCTTTTTTATTGACACACTGTAGTTCTTTCCAAGACGGCGAGAAACCACAAAACACGAGTTGTTAATGTTATGGCATCTTTGGCAACTTAAAGGCGCACGCCATGCATCAACTGTACGGTGTTAGCCGTAAGGGGCGTTCACACTGTCGCGTAAAAATGGCTTTGCGCGCGGCTGCTCCATAGGTTTGTACATAAACTGGTTTGGCGCTTGTGTGCGGCCTGTCGCGACGCGCAAAACTTTTGAGCTAGGTCAAAGTTCAAATTTGTTGAACTTTGACCGCGGTGCGCTGACCTTTCCAATGAGGTATCAGAGAAGCCCAAAGTTACCGAGGTGTGAACTCCCCCTTTAAAGCCGGGCTGAAAGCTTGAGGCTACTTGGCGAGGAAGAAAGTTGTTTTATAAAACGGATGTTACTTGATAAAGTTGCGTTTTTCTTATCTTTATTGCTGACATTATATTACAGAGAAAAATGAAAAACTAGACCGTGTTCGTCAACCGTCAACGGGCCAAAAAGAAAAACGGGGTGATGACGTCATAATGATATGCATTGACCCCGCTACGTCATAGAGAGGAGACAGTCACTATTTTGCAAAGCAAGTTGCATGCTTTCCGCATAGCATAAGCCACCAGTCGTTATTTTTTTGTAAAAGTTTCCAAAGTTTTCGGTGTATTTTCTCAGTGGTTGTTACACTGAATTCATTTTTGATATATCAATAAAATGCCAGCTTCGTGCCTTGTTGGTGGTAACACTTGGAAGCTCTAGTGTGACTCCTTGCTATGTCGTCACACACACATAGCTCGATTTGATTGACGTGACCTTTCGTTTTCAGTTTCGCGTGAAAAGAGTCTCGGAAAAAGACTGACATTTTCTGACTTTTCCAGGACGAAATTCCACCCAGCTTTAACTATACTTTATTATCAACTCAAGACGACGAAGAAGGAGATGCAGTTTTAGAAGTGGGAGGAAAACCCCCAGAGAAATCCCCTGGGGGAAACCTACGCGGTCAAGTAGGGACTGCAAACCCAATCCACATACACGTCCCGGAATCGAACCCGGGACGCAGAGGTGAAATGTGGGGAAACAACCACTGAGCCAACCCAACCGCCCACAACAAATGAGTTAGGCCGAGCGGATGATTACAAGTAGCACTTCATTATTCGACAAAAGCAGTACCGCTAAATGACTTTTTCCCCTTGATGAAAACCGATCGCTGTGTTTTTACTAGTTATTAAGACGGGGGAAACATGATGAAATAGCGGAACTATAATGACACGGGCCGGCTGCGGGTATTAAACGCCCACACAACCCATTGAGAGTAATTTATATTAGTAAGCCGGTCAAACACACTGAACGGTTCCACTATAGAAAACGCATAAAAACACGACAACGATGGACAATTTGTTGATGATATTTGATATTTGATAGGGTTCCACAACAATTTACAGTTTATTTTCGGTATCATGAAAAACTAGAGACTTCTTTTTACAACATTTTTACTCAAAATTTTCACAAATATCAGTGAAATTACCCACTTCACGCTCTTCGAGCTCGGCCGACCGGCCGAGCTCGGTGTTTAAATTGAGAATTTCTCACTGAAAAATGTTGCTCAATTTCAACTATTTAGGGCGCATTTGAAAGCTTATATAACACGATCTTTCCATTTCTGCTTGCGCGTTTTAGCGATGGCCGACAGTTTTGGGTCGAAACGAAGCTTTGAAAAATGGGTAGATTTTTATGGAAAAATCTGCCGATTTTGTGAAACGCGCAACTTTTAACGAAAAATAGGAACGATTCTCTGTCTCAATGTGAAATGGGAATGAAATCTGCCAGTATTTTCCAGTATAAATCAGGTCGCAAAATCTGGTATTATTTGCTGCAAATTCGTGAATATTTGTTACCCCAAAACTCAACTTTTGAGAATTTTTAATATTTTTTCTCTGAACCTGTTGTTGTCATATGATATTGTGTACTGTATACCTTATATTTTTTTAATAAAGGCAGCAAACATTCATACATGTAAAAATGACACATTACATTGCCTCAGATCACAAAGAATAAGGCATCCGAACTACACACCTTCTTGAAATGTAGGCGATTCGGGCTTAAAAGTTTGTGAACTTACGGGCTTTTTTAAAGGAGTGTGACCAGATCACTTTTTTTTACCCATAACTCCCCGGGACCTACCTTATGGGTCATGAGATTTTTATATCATAACATCCGTTATATTTTTCTGATTACGAAACTGAAACTCCCAGTTTCAAAGAGTCTATCAACATTTAAAAGTCATGCCAACCTTTCTTTTTCTTGCGCAACATTTGCGAAAATATGCGTTAACATTCAATTATCAGTGTTAAATTATTTTCGCTTTGGCGTGCCATAGTATGGACACAGTAATGGCGGATAGCAACCAAGTGAAACCCAAGAATAGGTAGTAATCATTCTGTAAAAAGATTTCATCTGAAGCAGTCTGAAGTACCCCAACTCGTGAGAAAAATGACAAAACTATATTAAATCTCCAAAGATCGTCTGCAGGCGATTTTTTTTTCATCCATGCACAAACAAATCTCTTTTCTTCTGTTTCGGAAGACTTTCTGAGACAGAGGAAACAGAAGTGCGCTGCGCGTTGTAGACCGAGCACGGGAGGTCAGACTTAGTTATCAAAACGACTTTGGAACTTCTTTTGGAGGTGTAACTGTATATTTTCAATTGTTGATCAAAACAAATAATTCAGCCGAATTCGATATATACGGTTCTGGTTCAAATGGCCACGCCCCTCTATCACTGTAAAAATCAATGTTCTACTCTAGGTCACAAGAGGGCGCCCTTCATTTTATGCGTACACGTACACGTCTAGTCTCTGCTCCAACGAAAGTGGTAAGGGGAAAATCGTAAGAACATTTTTAAAGAACCAACCCATTTCGACCAATAATTTATTTGCAAGGCAGTGAATAGTAGACCACGTGTCACTAGTTAGGCCTATTAATCTTTGTTTTAATTAAACCAAAGGCTGCGTTCAGGGACGGGACAATTTCATTGCACTGAGTGACTGCTAAGCACACAAATTTGCTTAGCACAGGATTTGTTTGCTTTATTTTGCAAAAATGGCTTGCCAGCCAAAATCGTAAGTGATGTGTATTGAAAGGTATTCTCCTACTCTTGCGAAGAACACAAGTTGGCATATAATTTTGGCTTGTAATCCATTTTATCAAGCAAATAAATCCTGTACTAAGCAAATTTGTGTGCTTAGCAGCGCCATGAAATTGGCCCCAGGGCGTCGACGTCGTATCCTCCTCATCCTCCGCACTGCCACTACTACTGGCACTGGCACCGTTTCTAACCCAAAATCTGTGGCAAACTCACGCAAATGAAATTTGCAAACGTTTGAAAATCACTGTACAATTAAAAGCGGTGTTAGACCCATGAACAGGGCTTCGGGATCCTCCGCCTTGTCACCTGTTCTCACCCCAAGTCTGTGACAAACTCACGGAAATGAAATTTGTCCCTTGGGTCCGATGTCTGCTCAATTGGTGCACTCGCCCAAGCGTGTAAATATTCCGAAGAGTACGCATCGATCCGATGTCTTGTTTCGGTGAAATCGTTGGACAAAATTTTGACCCTCCGTAAGATAAAAAACAAGGCAGTTTGCTCCAAAATCAAATGCGCGCAAAAAAAAAGGTGAGAAATCAGATGTTGGTTCGATGACGTAATTTCTTTAAATTCTTAGTTCAATGTATACGGAAAAAATTTGAAATAATTTAGGATAGACCTTTTCCCTATTCTGTCGGTCGCCACAACGTCGTTCCGGTAGGACTGGAGTAAAAACAACGGTGTGCCCATGGTGACAAGCGAAGGAACAAAGCTGTTGTCTACGTAACATGTACACGTATCTAAGTATGAACGAATTTGTTTTCACTCCAGTCACGGTGCTATGCCCGTATACAAAGGCATATGACACGGGTCACAAAAGTGCCAGGATGTGCGACCGACAGAATTAAATAAACATAAACCAAAGCGAGGCTTGCAAGAAATTCGAAAAATAGTTTGGCTCCAAGTTGAAATTGTTGTTGAGTGTAGAAATGACACATGTATGCATAGGCACGATCAAGAAAACACGCAGCGCATAGAAGTGATTACACGCGCTATCATGCGGTCGCGCAGATGCGCAGATCATGTCCGACACATGCTGTGCGAAACAAGACAAAAATTAATAAGCCATTGGTATTTTTTCCGTAAACAAAGATTTGAATGAAATTACCTCCTGGAATCAACAGATCATCAAATTTCAAGATATACTTCCCACTTGCACTTCTGTCGGAAATGTTGCATTTCTGAAATAAATAAATGATAAAATTACCGCATAAAGTAATGCCCCAAATTACGGCGCGAGTGGTCTTTGTGTAAGTGCGACAACAGAGGGCGCTGCACGTGTGCGTGAATGCTTATCTTGTGCACTAACTGAAGGCAATTTTTGAAGGAGAAAATGTGATTTTTCTACAGAAAAGCAACATTTGCGACAAAAGTGCAAGTGGGAAGTATATCTTAAAATTAGATTATCTGTTGGTTCCAGGAGGTAATTTCCTTCAAATCTTTATTCAATGTATACGGAAAAAATACCATAATATGTACTGGCTAATAACTGTATATTATTTCATACTTTGTTTAATTTGAAAGGAAACTTGTGCAATACAACTGGTAGAACTTTAGTGACGAGAAATGGAACCTACCATCAATCCTTTCGCACTCCTACAGTCAGCGGCTGTCGATAACTCGGTCAAGAGTCACAACTCTGATGAGCTAGCATCGGAGATTGGCGCCGACGAAAGTCAAAATAATGAGGTGAAAGGCGGAGAATCGGGGCCAGAAAGTCCGACTGTAGTCTCGGAAGCCGAGAAGGTACAGGCCATCGACCGTATGATCCAGACGATATTTCTTGTCACTGTTGATCATGGTAAGCCCGAGGGAGAAATCGTACCCCTATAAAGCCATGGCTAAACGTGCAGACCGATTTTTGTAAGTTGGTCATTTTGATTTGGTCGGCTGATTTTGTCTGCTGATATCGGAAAACAAAATGCATTAGTTAGACAGACCAATTATCGCCAAGTGTACCTATTATGCTTCTGTGCTTACTGCGTCATTTTACGGGTTAAATAATACCGCGTCATTGTTGAAGCGATGTGCGTGCGCATTGTGTATGTCTGTAGCACGCCTAACGCACTGTACTAAGGTTCCCATTGGTAAAATAAAGCGTGGTACGTCTGCCAGAGGCACACACAATTCACATAATTTGACCCCCATATGACTTAGGGGCCGTCCATAAAGTACGTACGCATGAACCGCAGACCTTCTGCTTAACGTGCAGATGCCCTACCAATTGAGCTATGAAGCCAACAGGTGGTCTCGAATCACGGTATTGCAGTTGTTCCTCACTGATTGGGATTGGCTGTCACGTGAGCTTAAGCCCTTCAGAGTGATAAACCCTTCAATGAACCACTCCTCCCAAAGATCACTTAAACAAAATTGTGCACAGATTTTCTTAATACTAATAGGATTTCACTGTAAGTGTTAACTACGTATAATAATGCTAAAAAAATGATTCGAACCAACTACTCAACACTGGCCAGCTCGGTGGTCGAGTGGTTAAGACCTCTGCCTAGTATGCAGGAGGTCGTGGGTTTGAGTCCCACCTGAGCACGCTATGAATTTTTTTCTTTTCGTGTCTTGGTGAAGCACTCGGTATACAGTGCTAAGTTACATATAGGTAGGGTAAAA
The DNA here is from genome assembly GCA_037783545.1 of Henricia sp. BOLD:AAB3569. Classification (NCBI taxonomy): domain Eukaryota; kingdom Metazoa; phylum Echinodermata; class Asteroidea; order Spinulosida; family Echinasteridae; genus Henricia; species Henricia sp. BOLD:AAB3569. The sequence goes on along the minus strand of JBBELK010000161.1, from coordinate 121,081 downwards.
CAAAACCCCAATTAATAATAGTATTTTTGAGTCTTTCCACAATAAAGGGGGCATTTTGGCAACACAGACCATATTTTCCAGAAAATACCTTTGTCCGGTCTCAAAATAAAAGAAATAAGTTTTAGTTGTTCTGAAGAGATAACTTAGGCCCAAAAAGGGTTACAAATAGTGTGACAACATGTCTTTCTAAAAACCCTGTGTACAAATTTCCAAAATACGCTCGTAACTGGGACGGTTTAAACTGTAACACAAGTGTCCGTCCCGGTTACGAGCGTATATTAAAAATTTGTACACAGGGTTTTTAGGAAGGCATGTTGTCACACTATTTGTAACCCTTTTTGGGCCTAAGTTATCTCTTCAGAACAACTGAAACTTATTTCTTTTATTTTGAGACCAGACAAAAATAAAGGCCCCCTTTACCGTGGAAAGACCCATTTCTGATTTTTGCCTTTGCAAACGTTTAGCCTAGATGTTCTTTGTGATTAATTTCTCCAGAGGGCGAGACACATGATCAAGGGATGCCGCCTCACTGTGTCTATCTTGTGGAGACTGCCGATTCCTTGAAGGAAGAGACGGGAGGTGTCTGGAGCTGGCTCGGCTGGGATGTCATTGATAGAGTACGGTTAAATTTTTTTGCTAAAACGTTCTTTCTTCAATGGCCCTAGAAATGAAATTTAAAGGAGCGTGTCCAGATCACATTTTCCCCTTCCCCATTTTTCCCCATGGGTGTTGAGATTTTGATACCATATCATGTGAAATATTTTTCTCATTACCATTCTGAAGTTTCACTCTCAATCTGATATTTTCTAAATATTGATTGCTTTCGATGACGTAGAACATCCGGGAATGTGTGGTGGTCAACAGTCACGCGCGTACAAGCGCACGCCAATAGACGCACATGAACATGCGTACAAATTACTCACCAGCGTATTTTCATTCGAAGATGCCGCACGCGGGCGTTGTGATACGTTCAAATTATTGAGCATGCACTCGGCTTGTAAAAACAAAAGTGTATTTAGTTGATCGCGATTTTTAGCCTGAAGAAATGCGTTTTTATCTTTCTCGATACAACAGCCATGGCGCAACAACATAAAGCTCAATCAACAAAGTTCAATCAACAGAGGTAAGTGCAACCAATGCGCTTTTCTTGCTCTTTTTGCCGGTTATTACTCGAGCCACGTGGGTCATGAAAAATGGAAGGGGTGACGTCACCGGAAAGCAATCAATTGTAAAAAAAATAAATTAAAAAAAAGTTTTGTAAACTAATTTATCCGGTTACATAAAGCAGTGCAGTGATTACACCAACCTTTTTGCTTCCACGTCCAAATTGGGAATTGCAAATTTCCTGATTTTTTCCCATGGATAGTATTTTGGGGAGGTATTTTATATGATTGTAATGTTAGAACAAAATGCTTGGGAAATGGGCATTGTTGCGTCACTAATGTTGTCTCTGAAGCTAGCAAACGTTTAGAAGTGCTTGAAGCAGCAATCAGAGTTTATTTCTCTGCTTTTCACGAGAATAAAAAGGTATCGTTTTGATCCTCGGTTACTAGAGAGACAAATTCTAAATACAAAATAAAATAATTCCACCCCTGTTCAAAATTAAGGACAATTGTTCATCGTAAGTTTACCTTTCAAAAATACGAAGAACAGACAGAAACATGTGAATCTTTGCACGGTGAACAGCGCCCTCTGTAGTTCAGCTCCGACATACAGTATTGGCGGTTTTCAAAACTACCGTCCAGGCTCCGGCCTGGTGTATCCCAGCAATATTAATGGGTTAAGAGTCATCTTGGGCCAATGTTAATTTGAACGTTCACCCCTCTTGAGCATATTTATTAACACCAAGAAAATTCACGAAGGTAAACTACACACAAAGGAAGACATCGAATTCAAAATACCGAGCCTGGCCGTAAAACACCGAGTGTTTCAAAACGGCCTATTTTGCACGTGTATCCACACGTCCAGAGCTACGCCCTGGTTACTGCTATTTTCATATAAATTGCCCGCCGACCCGGTACTTTTTATTGGGGAAATACTCCAAAATCATAAAGTGGATGGATCTAAAAAGGTAGGAGGATTGTATTTTTTTCATAGGGGCTTTTCCAAATCCCGTCTCCGTCTCCGTCTCCGTCTCCATGTGGTTTACATGGAGCCGGAGCCTGAGCCCGAGCCCAAGTCGAGATTTGGAAAAAGGCAATAGACTATTGACTGGTTCAAATAAATCATGATGTCTGGCGAGGCCCAGTCTTCGAACAGTACAAACTCTGATTACCCCTTTAAGGTTACGGTATCCATGAAATAGCCGGATCCTTCGTTAGCACAAAATTGGCTGCTAAACGGCACCACAAAATGTACTTAATGACCCCCAAACAACACTTTAAACAACCCCTGATACATCTGCATGATTTCAGGCCGTATTTGAGAGACTCATGCTTGACGACCCAGCATTCCACGTCATCAACATGAACTCATCGACATTGCCGAGCTCGACTGACGAACAGGCAGCCGGGGAAAAGGACGTGATGCGATATTTGTGGGCTTGTCACAAGAGGAGCGCACTGCAGTCGAAAGCAAATAAGGTTTGTATGAACTAGGGCTACAGTCGAGTCCACTCTTTCTGAGTCCGGGTCCATGCGATAGGTGTCCGAGTCCCAATTCCAGGCTGCGTTCAGGCGTGTACTCGTGTTAACACGAGCATACTCCTGCGCACGCGAACGGCAAGATTAACGACACTCGGGTCAGTGAGAGTATGCTCACCGTACTCCCCAACAAATGGGGAGTGTGCTCTTACTCCTGACGAGTGCCATGTGATTAGTACAAAGATGGCGGGATATAGGTTGGATTTTTTGTGAATTTGCTCAACGGGTCAACTGGATAACTGAAACAACAACTCACTAAGGTTTGTTTTAGACGGCATCAAAGGTTCTCACGACTTATGGTCTGTATTTTCTTCAATTTCTTGTGAGCAGTGAAACATCGTTTTTTGTGTAATCATGGCTAGAGACGGCCATCTTGACTGATGGCCATTCGCGCATGCGGAATGCGGTCTTGCCGTTCGCGTAATGTGACCCGAGTGCAATGCGCACACGCATTACTCCGGAGTAGCGAGAACTGCACGCCCGAACGCAGCCCCTGAGTCCGATTCCCTGTCATAGGTGTCCGAGTCCCAAGTCCTTGCAGTTACACAACATTTGCAGTTACCAACAGTTTACTTCATAAGTTGACAAAACAAATCTGACTAAAAGTGTTGATAGCAATGGTAACAAACACCACATGAATTTTTCCCTGTGTAAAATGGTACCTTTGTGGAAGAAATTGCCAACTGAAGGTGCTTTAAAAAATTGTCTGCAGACAATATTTTTAACCATTCATTCAACACAAAAACCATGCATGGATTTTTCAGGTTTTCTAAAGTATTACTGCATCTATGTGGCTGAAATTTCTACAAGGCAGTTTATCAACATTATTCTTAAAGATAGTATACATGATTGGTAAACTGTTACAAATAGTTTTATCCCTTTGTGTGATTGAAGATATGCATAATTAAAACCAACCTCAGCAAAAACCAGCTTCGTACTTCGTCTAACTTTTGAGAAAACAGTCAAAACAGGGTTTGCAGTAATTTCGCCCCCAAACCACTTTGCCCTGAACCATTTCGCCCTGAACCACGGCCTGTGCACGAAGTGGTTTTGGGGCGAAGTGGCATTTGGGCGATGTAGTGTTTGGACGAAGTGAAATGGCACTTGGGCGAAATGGTTTTGGGGCGAATTTAATTTTCGTCTCATGAGACGAAAACTAATTGTTTTACTCATTTCTCAAAGACTATAGCACTTCAGACAAAACCATTTCAGGGGAAGTTTTCTACGGTCATCATGTTTATATTGTGTAAGTTAGGCGTAAATCTGTGAACATTTCTGATTTTCGACATTACCAATGATGTATACTGCCTTTAAGTTATGCAATGCTGCTGTTACTGTTTTTAAAAGTTGTCCAATCATGTAGTCTGTCTTTAACCCCAGGGTGACCTTCATGAATATGCAGAGAAGTGCCGGCGAGTGGTCATTAGCAACGCAGTGACGTGTCTTTTAACGCCAGAGCTCTTTAGTGATCAGGATCTCCACGCGCAGACGTTGGACATGCTACTCCAGAGTTTTGCTGTCGGAGGTAGAAACTAACATTCTCACAGCCTTAAAGGGCCCCTTATTTAGGATTTTTATCAATGAAATCTATGCTTTAAAACCACTCTACTCAGTTAAAGTCATACAAATCCTATTTGGAGCTTGCTTCGGGGGTTAAAACAAAGGTTTTTAGTTTTTATGCTAATGAAAATATGCATATTCATGACCAAGGTCACTATGTCACAAGAGGCAAACACAGGAAAATCACATTGAACTGTGCACAAAGAATTTCACTTTTTTCTCAATTTTCCTGAAACTTTTGTAATCCATGGCTGTTTGAGTTTGTTTTACATGTTGCCTGCTGTAGGCCATGACAAAACTGGGGGTAGAAACGGCAGCAATTTGCCACAAGTCCAACTTGAAGTCTTATGTTTTTTCTTAACTTTTCCCTTCTGTCTTCCTTATGTGATGCACTCAAAACAGCGCCCTCTGTCTGTGATTTATTGCAGTGAAATCTTCAAAGTTGAAAAAGGCCACCTTTTATTGATTTTACATCCAAACGAACAATAGTATGTCTTGCTGAACAAGTAATCCGTCATTATGAAGCAAAGCTTAGGCACAAAGTTGTTTAGCATGTCACAGGCCCTTTAAAGCCTGTTGGATTCGGAAGTGACTGCATCACACGCGTGACTGCTGCCATTAGTTTGTACATTACTGTAAAAGCAAATATTTTCGCGTACAGATATTTTCGCGCGTTTCAACATCACTGACATTTTCGCGAGTTGTTATTTTCGCGGATGGAAATTATGTCACCTTAACATTCACAGAAATGCCTCATTGAAATTACATTTAGTAAGAAAAACACTTTCAAGAATGCAGGCCTAACATCGATTAATAAATAATACAGCGCGTCAATCGTAAGTTACCAAGCACAGTAGCGCTCACACAGTGTGCGACCGTGACCTAGTTTAATAGGCAAGCCTAAACACGCATGATGAGGTGATTGCCCTGGGTGATTGCACGTTGCGGTCTAGTGAGGTGTGCGCTGTGTGCAGCTATAGGCGCGTGAAGTGTACACAGCTATAGGCGCGCTAGGGGCATGCAACACGTGTCAAGTACAGTACAACAAGGTCATGACCTGATTAGTATTGTATTGGGTTGCCGACCTTTTGTTTCGCGGGCTCTGTCTGGTGCGCGAAAGGCGCGAAAATAAAACCACTGCGAATATTTCAGCTTTTACAGTACTTCTGGTTCCACTGGAACCAAAAGTAATGGGCCATTCAAAATAATCAATGTTAACAAATTTCAAATTTTGTTAAAAATTGTTTTGGTGCGCGCTCATTGCTGACGAGCCTCTGCCTTTAATGCAGTGCCACGTGGCGTACAGACTGCTACTGCAATGAGTGGTGAAGCAGACTTGTACAATTTGAATCCCTAAGGCTCGCTTCAAACGTCGCACTTATTCCGTGTCGAATTAAATTCAACTTGGCACGACGTTGGCACGACGTTGGCACGACGTTAGCACGGCAGTGGCTTCAAACGTCGAACTTAATTGCAAACTCCCAGTCGAGCTTAACTACATCCAACATGGCAGATGAGTATTGTGCACGTCATGGTCGTTGTGCACGTGCGTTTTCCATTCTGTCCATTCTACGTCGCCATATTTATTATTTTGATGCACTTGTTTGTTGGTTATTTCTTTACTCACATACGCGCTGCGAGCATGCGCATTCCTAGTTGTGAACAAAATTGCGGACCAACTTCGAACTGGAGTTAAATTCGACATGGCAGAAGCACGACGTTTAAAGCCAAGCCGTGCTTGTGCCGCACTAAATTGAGTTAGCACGGCAGACCCTGTCAAGCTAAAATCTTCTGCCGTGTCGAACTCAATTTGCCGAGCCAAATGGCTTCAAACGTCGTGCTTGTGCCGTGTCGAATTTTTAAAAATCAAGTTTAATTTGATTCGACACGGCATAAGCGCGACGTTTGAAGCGGGCCTAAGCAAGCACCATTTTTGTCTGCATTACAAGCTGGCAGTGGCCGTGCGTACATGCATTGTGTGCTAGGCCATGTAGGCTGCATGCATGTGTGGGGCGTGCCCACGCGGGATCGATCAATCGATCGATGCGGCATGCAGCGGGCAGCGAACCGATTTTTACTGGCTGCTTTCGCTTCACCGTATTCAACGTTCAATGTTGCCTAGATTCTTTTTTCATTATCCACATTTGTACAAGGTAAATATTTAAAACAAAACTGGTTCTTGTGATTGTTAATTTGTTTTTGACATTGCACGATGATGGTGTAATTTAAAAACGATCCCAAAAGTTGAAACACTCTCTTCGCCTCCCCATTCCCGCTTCTTCCCCCGCCCCAAGAAAGCCACGCCCCCATATCCACGTTCCTTCCGATTTATTAAAATGTGACAGGCTCCAGCAAAACCCAACACTTGTGATGAAAATTCAAAATTTAAGTTTTGGTATCAGCTTAGTGTGCATACAAAAAGGTATCTTTTAAAACATGTTTGAGGAAATTCTGATTTTTTTTTTTGGCGAAGTTATGACCAATTAAAGTATGACAGATCAGAAAAAAAGTGAAATGGAGCTATTGGTCTTTAAAGTTTGACAAACTAGTTGATTATTTAATTTTTTGTCAATAATATGAGGAATTTTGAGACAGTTCAAACAACAAAACAAATCTTGAATGTATCCTGATGTTGATTCTGCCAAATTTTCAAGTTGGTCCCAGAGGCCATTTTTTAAGGTTGTGGGCCCATATCACGTAATGGGAAATGCCGAGAAGCGTCACACCCCTGATTATTGATGTTCACTCTTGCTGTCTGAATTTATTTCCAGATATCGACAGCATTTTCACGTTTTTGCTGGAAATCGTGGATGCAATCCTCTTAGACGAAGACTTGCAACCGTCCGATGCTTTCAGGCCAATACTAGACCTGCTGTACAACCAAATGAAAGAGAACTCATCGCTTTCCGACACCAGAAACCTCGCTTACTGCTCTGTGATCGAGCTTTTCACAAAGCGACCAGTTTTAGCCAAGGTTGGTTCGATTTTGTCATGGAAAAGCTAAGAAATGATAATGCCCTGGGGCCAATTTTATAAGACATATTATGTTAATAAGAAATTTTGATTAACTACAGCACGAAAATTTGCTCAAGCAAGAGCGTGTTTCATAAAGCTTGTTCTAAGAACGCGAAGGGATTGTGTGCGCAACGCTGTCGTCTGTTTGTATAAACGTGTGGGGTGTTATGGTCGAGCGGTCTAGTGCGCCGAACTTAAGTTCCTGTGCTAGTACTAGAATGTAGGTTCGATTCCTGGCCGTGACGGGTTGTAGCACCTGTGCCCTTGAGCAAGGCACTCAACCACACTTGCTCCCATTCCTGTAATTGGCGGTCCCTCCGCTGTTGGATGTGGTATATAAATGAATAAATAAATAAATAAAAATAAATAAATATCTGCTTTGCTTGTGGGTCATTCCATGAAGTTGAGGAACAAAGTGACATTTCTTCATTTTTACAAAAATGGTCAGTAAGGGAGCAATGAATCACCATTTATATAACGATGTTGCATGATGTGGTGGCTTACTGTAAAAGCCAATATTTTCACATACAGATATTTTTGCGCATTTCAACATCACTGACATTTTCGCGAGTTGTTATTTTCGCGGATGGAAATTATGTTTTGTTTCAGGGATCGCCACAATTGTTGCAAACAATATTTTCGCGGGTTGTTATTTTCGCGGGCTCTGTCTGGTGCGCGAAATGCGTGAAAATAAAACCACCGCGAATATTTCAGCTTTTACAGTACACTGTTTGGGGGTAATTTAGGAGTCTTCAGTGTTGACAAAGTGCCACCATTTTGAATTATTTAACAAAGTGGTGGTTGTGGATGTAACTTGGAAACCAATACAGTTCAACTGCTTTCACTCCAACTACAAATTTTGTTTCATGTTGAATTTGAAATAAACACAGTTCTCAAACTAAACAATCCTTTTTAATTTGAATTTGGAGGATTCTAGATTATATTTCTGTGTGATTCAAGAAAATCTGCTGAAAAGCACCAAATGTCACACCTACATTTGAACAAAATTCTATGTACATGTAGTTGACATCTAAATTTAAATCCATGAGGATTTTGTTACAAGTAATAAATGTTTTAAATTTCTCTCACCCAACAGCTTGAATTTCTGAATAGTATTGATTCATGGGGTTATCAAGGGCAAACAAAAAGTATAAATGGTTGTGGATGTAACACGGAAACCGTGTTCCTCAACTTCATGGAACGACTCATATGTCAATATCAACATTTTCGGTAATGCATCCATTATGGGATGATTATCACTATCACGGAAGACCCTTGCCTGTCGTTGGCTGGGATATCTGTTGGAATGTGCGTGAAAAAAGATGGCGTCGCGTAAGCAAAATAATCGTAGGTCAGCATGCAGTTTGGCTTAAGCAGAGAATGAGTTTTATGAAATAGAGATAGCACTGCTTAAGGATAGTACACATGATTGGTAAACTGTTATAAATAGTTTTATCCCCCTGTGTGATTAAAGATATGCATGATTAAAACCAACCAGAGCAAAAACCAGCTCCGTACTTTGTCTAACTTTTAAGAAAACAGTCAAAGAAGGGTTTGCAGTCATTTCGCCCTGAACCATTTCGCCCTGAACCACGGCCTGTGCACGAAGTGGTTTGGGGGCGAAGTGGCATTTGGGCGATGTAGTGTTTGGACATAGTAATATGGGGCGAAATGGCGAACGTACCAGTAGCATCCTGCCATAAACATGCTCAATGCCATAATAAGCGAGTCAATAGTGTACTGTAAGCTACCTGGTGTCGTGGATTTCACAATTTGCCAAAAAAATTTCAAAGTCCGGGAGCGCAAAGCGGTCGCCAGCTAATCGCAGTAGAGTGTGACAGGGCTTTTAACGAGACAATGTAAAAATAACTATGTGTAATTTTCGCCCTTTTTAAAAAATCATTCCTTTTTTCAGATCTTAATGGAACACATCACGCCCAGTAATCTAAAGAATGCGAAAAGTTATGAGGAAACGGTGTTGGGCACGCTCCTGTCGCTTTCGTGTTTACCCAAACACCAACAGCCGTCCGAGTTCTTTACCACCCCCTCTAGAGGCACGCAGAGGGAACACAACGCGACGCAGGAGTTCTTGTGGCAGGTTCGATTCTCTTTTTATTCAGTGCAATCCATTGCATTAAAGCATTTATATAGTGCACATTCCCAATGAACATTTTCACGTGCGCTTCACATGAACATAAGTGTCTTGCACCTGAACATCAAGATCAGGGGTGAAGCAAACTTGTGCAAGTCTAGTCACCACGCCAGTACCATGACATACAGCGCTGTACCATGTACATGTACATGTATGTACTGTGCCGCTCGGCGAGCAGACCGAGACTGCAACGAGTAGAGAAGCAGACGTGTACAAGTCTAATCCCTAAGCAAGCGCCATCTTTGCCTGCATCATAAACTGGCAACGGTCGTGCATTGCGTGTGATTCGTGCACGTGTGCACTATGCGGCTTTCGCCATGCGGCAAGCAGTGGGCAACGAACCGATTTTAGTTTTTACCCTCCGCTTTCGCTTCACCATCTTCAACGATCGATGTTGCCTAGATTCTTTTTAATATTATCCACATTTGTACAAGGTAAATATTTAAAACAAAACTGGTTCTTGTGATACCTGGGGCCGATTTCACAAAACTCTTCCTATCTTAGGATCGATCCTAGGAGTTGAGAAGAGTTCGAGCAGTAAGATCGGTCTTTGCTAAGACGTGTCCTGAGATCGATTTCACAAAACCCGTCTTTTACAAGACGAGTCGCAACTACTTATTATACATTTATCAACGGCTGTACCATGTTTGTTAACAGTACCGAATACAACAGTCGTCGGGAAAACGGCACACACATTACATTACAGTAGCGTCGTCTGCTTGACGTATCGCATTTTGTCGGCAGTTATGAAAGGGTATATTGACGTGAACAAATTCAAGTCGATGTACTTGAACCTAGATGTACATGAAGGCCTGTCGTTCGACTGTACAAATGGCACACTCGCATTTATGTGCAGAGCATGCAGTATATGCTTGACGGAAAAAAAACATTAGGCCTACACACGTCATGTGTATTAATCTAATTTACATAAATGTATCTTTTTTTCGGGAGCATCGCGCGCTAGTATATGCACGCGCGCGCACACCACAAGTAACTTTCAGTGTGCTCAATCAATAGCATATTTCGTGGTTTTTATTGTATGGATATATTTTGCCGAAATATAAATCCGTGCTTTACGCGTGTAAACATCGAGAAACCTAGCTAGCTAGGGCTACAGCAAGTTATGGCTTTACGTGCATGGACATATACAAATGCCTCAACCTTTTTCGGTAAGTGCTTTTCTGCGATTTAAATTACGCCTCCTTTTCAAGAGAATTTCGCATATCGCGGCAAAGGAAAATTGTCTGTATGACCGCCTGCTAGCCATGGCTAGCGCTGCCGTATGCCGGGCTAGCTTCACATTCGGTGCCTTCGGTCACTGCATTTACTCCATGCATTCGTACAGATAAGACGACCCAAACATCGATCTTAAGTTAGGAAGAGTTGGGCCGTGTTGCCATGGGAAATAGGACGAATTGAACACATCCTAAGTTTTGTGAAATCAGTCCTAGGATTAGTTCCAAGATAAGACGAGTTACACTTCCTGGGACGAATCTTAGCGCTTTGTGAAATCGGCCCCAGGTTACTCAGAGGAAAACGCATTGAGCCTAAAATGGGAAAAGTACACATCGTCTCGCTAAACTTGACAAAAAAATGTCAAAAGCGAACACGGCTTAACTTGTACATGTATCTATTACTCTTAGCCAATAGGAATACTCAGTGTCAGGCTGTATGAAATTTTCAAGGGGATCTTCAAATCTTCAACGGACAACAAAAACAAACTGCTAAGCTGGTTGGGAAATTGTCTCCATGCAAACACTGGTAAGAGAATCAGTGTTAACATTAAAGGGGCTATGTCACGGTTTGCGCATGCGCAACAAAACTTGAAAAAGTGTGGCTAACTTTTTCAAGTTTTGTCGCCGGGTTTTGCATATCCTATTCAATCTTTGCCATCCCTTATAAATCTTTAGTAATTTTGGCAGTGGTGTACTTGTCAATGCCCAGGATGTCCTGATGCATTACTTTTTACTTGAAATCGCACTGTTTGCCGTATTTTTTAGCCACCAAACATCGACATCACCGGGTGTGCGGCCGTCGTTAAAAATAGTTTTTTTTATCCCATCAAAAAACTCGACAAAACATGACAGAAACGGCATCGAATGATATGAATGACGTAGGTTGGATAAACTGACATGCTTATTTGGTCCTGACAGCAATTTTACAGCATACCTTCTGTCCTTGGAAAGACACAGTGGCCGCCACCGCTGTACGATTTTGTTTTTCCAGACATTGATCGCGCAATCGCGCGCGCGAAGCCAAATCGAACAAATGCGCGCACACGATGTACAATGTAGTTGAATTATGTGTATTGCCACAACCTAACTGTTGATAGGATTGTGCGCCTTAGCCAGGCAGCCACCTAGTTGAAGCGAAATGGTTCTGCTGATTCCCTGATGGCAGTGGTAATAATGGCAACAGCGCCAGGAGTATCCTGTGGGGGAATGCCACAATCTAAGTGCTGATAGGGTTGTGCGCCTTGGCCAGGCAGCCACCTAGTTGAAGCGAAATGGTTCTGCTGATTTCCTGATGGCAGTGGTAATAATGGCAACAGCGCCAGGAGTATCCTGTGGGGGAATGCCACAATCTAACTGCTGATAGGGTTGTGCGCCTTGGCCAGGTAGCCACCTAGTTGAAGTGAAATGGTTCTGGTGATTCCTTGATGGCAGCGGTAATAATGGCAACAGTGCCAGGAGTACCCTGTAGGGGGAATGCCACAATCTAACTGCTGATAGGGTTGTGCGCCTTGGCCAGGCAGCCACCTAGTTGAAGCAAAATGGTTCTGGTGATTTCCTGATGACAGCAGTAATAATAGCAACAGCGCCAGGAGTACCCTGTAGGGGGAATGCCACAATCTCACTGCTAATACATGTAGTTGTGCAGCTTGGCCAGACAGCCACCTAGTTGAAGTGAAATGGTTCTGGTGATTTCCTGATGGCAGTGATAATAATGGGAACAGCGCCAGGAGTAACCCTGTAAGGGTGAATGCCACAATCTCACTGCTAATACATGTAGTTGTGCGCTTTGGCCAGGCAGCCACCTAGTTGAAGCAAAATGTGATTTCCTGATGGCAGCGATAATAATAATGGTCACGATGCCTTTGAATAACAGTCATGTTAGATACTGTGTGCCTTATAGACTGTATCGAATAGCTGCCATCTTGTAGGGCAGTTTCTATCCAATTTAAATATGAAAAGCTGTCCTACAAGATGGCAGCCATTGGATACGGTCTATTTGTTGATAATTCCACAGGTCGTGGTAAGCTCTGGTCTCGCGAGCTTCCAAACTTCGGTCAAGTCTACGCCAGCGACTCGTTTTTCGTCAACCTCGGCGCCGTTATGGTGCGATTTTGCACCCCGTTCACTGTTCCGGAGTCGAGTAAAATCCTGACCGTTGACCTGACGTACAGTCAGTTTCAGCTGAGGGATGATGCGGGTGAAGGAGAAATGAACGCAAATGGCGTGCACCTAAGAGGTTAGCATTGGTACACTGGTCAGTATTACCCAGCTGACGCCGGAATTATTTTTGGCAAAAAATTACGAATTTTTAGAAAAGGTAAATGTGGTTGGCCTAAGTTAAGACCAGGGCCCAATTTCATAAAGCAGTTAGGCAAAAAAATTTGCTTAATCAAAAATTTGTTTGCTTTATAAAAATGGGTTAATAATAAAAAATGTACGTCAAGTTGTGTTTTTAGCAAGAATAGCAGATATTCTTGTGAAAAACGCAAGATGACATGCAATTTCGACTATTGACTCATTTTTATAAAGCAAACAAATTTTTTATTAAGCAAATTTTTTTGCTTAATTGCTTTATGAAATTGGCCCCAGGTCAAGCACCATTTCTACATTCATTGTATGAATCTTCTCACCAAAAGATCATACTTTGCAACACTCCGAGGCGGCCGCCACTGAGCGAGATTTGCTACACTGACAGGCCATCCACAGCCGTCAAGTTCAAAACACGGTGTGTACAAATGAATGGTGGAAATGGACGTGTTTACACGTCAACCGTGGAAGACAGCGGCAAAGCTGACGTTTTAACTCGTCAACCGCCCTTGTGACTATACATTGCTAGAACATGTTTACACGTCCTCCAACGTCAAGTGGTTAAAATCTGTATACGGATTTTCGAAATACCAACATTTCCGTTTGACCCATTTGGTGCTCGATGATACTGAGTGACTCCCCCTTCCATTGTCCCCCATTGTGTGTCAAACATTCAAGGAATTTCCTTTCAGCAGGGGTGAGGATTGTCTGGATATTTCCGGATTTCCGGAATTTTACTGTTTTTTTCATTGTGAGATCTCTGATTTTTAGTAGATTTCCGCTTTTCTGTTGGGTGCTAGCTCCGTGATCCACATTTTATTTTCTGCTTTTTTGCCCCTCCAGCGGGCCATATTTTTTTAACGAGCGCCCTCAATTTATTCAGTAATTTTGCAAAGCAAACTAGTCGCCATGCAAGTGCCATGACGTAGAGCGCTGTACCATGTACATGTATGTACTGTGCCGCTCAGCGAGCAGACCGAGACTGCAACGAGTAGCGAAGCAGACGTGTACAAGTCTAACTCCTAAGCAAGCGCAATCTTTGCCTGCATCGTAAACTGTATAACGGTGTTATGGCCGAGCGGTCGAGTGCGTCAAACTTAAGTTCCTGTGCTATATAGTACTAGAATGTAGGTTCGATTCCGGGCAGTGACGGGTTGTGGCACCTGTGCCCTTGAGCAAGGCACTTAACCACACTTGCTCCCATTCCTGTAATTGGCGGTCCCTCCGCTGTTGGATGTGGTAAATAAATAAATAAATAAATGTGGTAAATAAATAAATAAATAAATAAATAAATAAATAAAACTGGCAACGGTCGTGCATTGCGTGTGGTGTGTGATGCATGCACGTGTGCAGTGCACGGCTGGCGCGATGTGGCAAGCAGTGGGCAACGAACTGATTTTACCCTCCGCTTTTACTTCACCGTCTTCAATGATCGATGTTGCCTAGAATATTTTTAATATTATCCACATTTGTACAAGGTAAATAAAAATATGGAGTAAAATTTGTTTTCTGTCCGTCTAGATCTTCCAAAAGAAACCTTTCTTATTAAGGACTCCGACGAACAAAACAGCGACGCGGCTAACAGTTCCACCCATGGTCAACCCGCCAACCTTCCCTACAAGTTCACCACCGACGTCTACTTTCTGACACAGCGCTGCCTAACGCTCGGTTACCACAGCGTGTTAGAACGTTTCTCCCGTTTAAACCGGGAACTTCATCATATACAAGAAGTTTTTCAAGAAACACAGCGGCTTGGAGCAGCGGGATCGGATAATCCGGCAGTTGAGCGACTTCGGGAACAAATGGATCTCGGTAGGTTTGAAAAAGTTGTGCCCTTTGGCAAGGCACTTTGCCATAAGTTGCTTCATGTACAAAACCGTGATTGGATTCTTTAAAGTTTTCTGAAGTATTACTGCATCTATGTAGCTGAAATTTCTACAAGGTAGTTTTCTCGACCTAGGCTTTTAATTACAAGTGGAAATCACGCCGTTCTTACCAGTTTATCAAACAAGAATACTACCTTTAAACTGTACATGTACAAAAATACCTTTTTTGTGTAAATACCGTACCTTTTTGTGTTAAAATCGGTAAAACTCCAACAGTAAGCTTGCCGTTTTGCATTGTACTCTCCAACATGCATTAGGGTCTTTCTATAAATTAGGGGTCCAATGTTGGTGTCCCCCGTTACATTTTACATCTTATTTTTGTAAATTCAGGATACATTCTGAATATACTTTCCATCTCAAAGAGTGAGTACATAAAGTACAATTCATACAAAATAGTTTAAAGGCCATTTTAATGATTTTTGTCTGAAAAATAACACATATCAGGTGTAACGGGGGACACTAAATGTCACACTTTTGGACCCCTAATTTATAGAAAGACCCATTACGTTCGTTTAAACTGCTGTGCATTAAGTTGTTTTTGCTCGATTGCGTGCGTTACGCGTATTGCAGTGTGTCTAATATGCTTTTGGGTGCAGGCGGTTTCTGTGTGCGTACATGTGCGGTGTCCCTTCATACGTGAGTGTATATGTGTGTTCCATGCGTGTGTTCCATGCATGCTGAAACTGACTAGCGGCCGCGGGCCAGACTAGAAAAGTGTCTAAGACCGGCCGGTCTTTATCGTCTGTTTAGGACTGGCCACGTGATGTGCTCTCGGCCAATAGACCGTATTGAATATCCGCCATTTCGTGGGGCACCTTTTGTTACTTAAACCGTTCAACAATGGAAGCAGAAAATGTGCAACAATGCATGTCCTCAAGAAATAAAGAAACTGCCCCACAAAATGGCGGCTATTCGATACGGTCTATAGGGTTGCGTAAACTAAGATATTTATGAATTGGCCTTTAGACTGTGCATTCTATATTATTAGCGGTAACAAATTGCATTATATTTTTATCGTACCTTTTATTGCAGCTATGTCACTTTTTCTGTCGATCAAAACGGCCTTATTAGAGCCCCAGCTAATCCAGCACAGTTTAAAACTTCACCTCGCGACAGCCCGCCTTCTCGTCCAATTAGCGACCTCCGAAAACCGTACAGTCCTCGAAACGCCAACCCAGCTCACACCCTTTGACGAAACCCAAGCACCCCCGCTGCGAGGCCTCTCCTTCGTACCAGAATTCCTCGCAAAGAACTTGATCAATTTCCTGCTATTCTTGCGACGCTTTAATGAGTCGAATTTTGAAGACGCGGGCGCGGAGTCTCTGCAGCACCTCATGAGTTTTATCGTGACGTTCATGGGGTGCAAAGGGCGGATGAACAACCCTCATTTAAGAGCCAAATTGGCAGAGGTCATGGAAGGCCTGATGCCTCCGAAGGAACAGTCAAGAACCATGGTCACATCGTAAGTTTTTGTTCATTTTATTCTTGTTTTTTTATACAACATTTCTAGGCTGCATTTGGGTGTACAGAGGCCGATTTCACTAACGCTTTGCGATGATCGCTAATGCCCAAATCAATCGCTAAACTCAAAATCCATCGCAGTTTAGCGATCAACTTCGAAGAGCGATTTCACAAAAACTTAACGATGGCGTTGGCCATCGCTAGTTGTTATTTAGCGATGAATATTTAGCAACGACTAATTTGTCATCGTAAATGGAAACATTCATCGCTAAAATACAATTTCGCGCCATTTGGTTAGTATTTTGAAGGTTTGGTGATTTTCAGTGTGTCTCGAAATGGCGTTTCAGTTGTTGTACATAAACAACGCAAGAGCATTACAGAGAGAGAGGGTTTTCAGGGACAGGACAAATCCTCTGGATTCATACAATGACAAAAAGATACACAAATATTATCGGTTTACGCAGAATGGTGTCATGAGAATTATTGACATTTTAGAGCCACATCTCCGCCCTTCAACTCTTAGGAGCCACGCAATAGATGCAACCGTTCAAGTATTTGTGGCTTTCAGGTTTTACGCTATGCTGCTTCTATTCCACAACATCCGATCATGGCATATCTCTAGCTAGTGTCTGCAGAATCGTGCATCGAGTCACTGAATTTATGGTTGTTTACGCGTTACTAAGCGATCGTCCTCGTCTAATAAATTTATTTATAATTAATACTCATCGCTATTGCAACGGCTTTAGTGAAATGCAAAATCCATCGCCATCGCAAAAACGATGGATTTGAATTTAGCGATCATTCTAACGATGATCGCAAAACTGCGTGTTAGTGAAATCGGCCCCAGTTCTTGCGCAAATGGCCATCAGTCAAAATGGTTGTCTCTTGCCATGACTCGACAAATACTACTCAAAAGAAACTAAAGAAAATACAAACATACATCACAGAAAACCCTGAGAACTTTTGCAGGATCGTTGATACTGTCTGGAACGAACCTTTGTGAGCTGTTGTTTCAGTTATCGAGTGGACCAATGCAGGCCTCGAAATAACTGACGGCACCGACGGCAATTGCCGTCGGTGCCCTGTGCCATTGCCGCGATACCCTCAAAATCATGAATATTTGACAAGCCTGTGCCTATAAGAACCAAGTTATTTTGAAACGAGTACCCTTTAAATATACCTTTTATCAGTGTGCATAATATTAAAGGATCTTAACCACCTGACACTGGAGAAAGTGTAACCACTTTTTGGCAATGTATAGTTACAGGGGATAGTTGACGAGTTAAAACATCAGCTTTGCTGCTGTCTTCCATGGTTGACATGTAAACACGTCCATTGTCCACCATTAATTTGTACACACCGTGTTTTGAACTTGATGGCTGTTGGCGGCCTGTCAGTGTAGCAAATCTCGCTCTGTGGCGGCCGCCTCGGAGTGTTGCAAAGTATGATCTTTTGGTGAGAAGATTCATACAATGAATGTAGAAATGACTCAAGAGTCAGTATTTGTGGTGCTTGACCTGGTCTTAACCAGGGTTGTAGTTGAGTCCATCACAAGTCCAGAGCCGATAAAATCACAAGTCTGTGACAAGTCCCGCACAAGTCCGTCACAAGTCCAGTAACAAGAAGCAAAAGAATTGTTGGAGTTCATTTGAATAGCTTGTGACTTGAATTAAGACCCAGGGACTTGTGCTTGACTTGTGAAGGCTTGTGGGGACTTGTGATGGACTCTACTCCAACCCTGTTTTTAACTTTTGGCCAATCACATAGCAACAAAAATTTAATTTGGTCAAGTGGATACGATTGATTTAGCTTTTGAATGAATGTTAATTAGGGTTTGTTTTGCCCTGGATACTAACTGTTATCTTTCAGCTTCAACCGTGAGAAGGTGTTTCAGGACCATCCTCTTCTCCCGTTAGTCTCCCGTTCGCTACTGAGCATCTACGTGGACATCGAGTTCTCCGGCGATGACCACGCATTTGAGCAGAAGTTTAACTACAGGAGACCCATGTACCACATTCTAAAATATCTTTGGAGCTTGGAGAAGCACAGGGAAAGCATCAAGGTTATTAAAATTATTAATTCTTTCTGGTATTGAAATCAAGGATTTTCTCAAAGGTGCCCGAGGCACTGTAGCTCGTAAGCCTGAAGAAACCTGTGAAGAGAAGACGATTAAGAAATGCTCAGTTTTAGAGGTGGGAGGAAAAACCCTACATAATTCTGTATAGGGGAAAACCCACGGATCCAAGCAGGGACTGAGTTTTCATGCGGTAGTAATGAGTAAATATAACCACTGGCATGTGATGGTGTATGGACCAATCGAAAGAGACTCACAGTACCAACCAAAAGTTTGAGTACACCTGTTGAAAACTATGTTTAGTAACATTTTACAGCATTTTATGCCCAGTACAAAAAACACATTATACAACTAATATATTCAATGCATGTCATAGAAATGTCCTTGAAACTTCAGAAATGTCTCTTTATCTTTCATTCCTCAAAATAGCCACCTCTGGCTTCATATTTTAAAAAAGTAGCCTCTGAAGGTCACACAAGTTTTAAGAAGTAGACATTGAATACAATATTGTATTATGTAACAGATTATGTGTAATAGGTTCTTTTGCATGTGTTCTGACTGTTCTCTGATTTTCTGAGGTCCCTGGAGCGTGTCCAAAATCACTTTGTACTAGCCGAATTAATGCACAGTATTGGCACCAGTCAGTTCTTGACCACTATCAGATAGCTATCTAGTCTATATTTGCCTTTCTTGCATACACAACTGTTGTAAAATGGCAAAAGGACCCAAGTTGAGTAAAGAAAAGGGCAAGCTGTGATTACTCTACGAAATGCGGGTAAATCTTACACACAAATTGCAAATACATAGTTTTCAACATGTGTACTCAAACTTGGCCTGTACTGTATAAATATGTATGAGGCATGGTAATGACTGCATTGATTTTTAAAATACAAGAGTGCTTCACACTTGCACGTTTTATGACATTTTTCTGACACCTCCCCCTAACCCCCCCCCCCCCCCCCCCCATTTTTCTCATGGATGTTGAGATTTTGATACCATATCATTTGTCATATTTTTCTCATTGCCATTCTAAAATGTTGCACTCTCAATCCATATATTTTCAAGGATACTGTCCAAAAACCATCAACGTTTTGTAAACTAATTTATCCGGTTTCATAAAGCAGTGCAGTGATCACATCCAAATTGGAGATTGCAAATTTCCTGTTTTCTTCCCATGGGTAGTATTTTATATGTGACCTGTCACAACGAAATGAGTGTAAAGTCGCACTCCGTCAAGGTCAAAAATTGAAGGGAGGTAAATTTTAGGGTTCTGTAATATTTGGAAAGAATAACTCTTAATCTATTTAATTCCAAATTTTTAGCGTCTTCAAATAATTAAAAACATAATTTTCAGACCAATTTTGATGGTAGCTTTCTTTGTGCCTCGTAAGAAATTTTGTTTGAAGATTTGTAAAATTTGTTTGAACACTAACAACTTCTCCAAGCTGTGTTGCGTTGGGGGAATAGTTTTACCCTACGTGTTATATATGCTATTGGAATGCTCTTTTTCTGCCGAATTTAAAAATACCAATATCTCAATTTTTGAACACTCCGACTTTTAGCTCATTTTGTAGTGATGGGTCACATTTGATGTGATTGTTAGGTTAGAACGGAATTCGTTTTCTGGAAAAATCTGGACACGCTCCTTTAAAGTTGCACTCTCCGATCTTAGGCCGATTTGAGAGACACATTTTTTTTAAAGTCAAAAATTGCTATTTTTCTAGAATAGAAAAAGATATCAGCTTTCATTTGGTACCAAGAACGTGAAAATCCGTCGAGGATTAATGCCAATCGATTAAAAACGAAAAATAATAAAAGACAGACCCTGTCATTTTTTTTGTCCCTGTTACACCTGACATGTGCTATTTGCCATACAAGTATCATTCAAAATGCCTTTAAAACATATTTTTGTGAATTGTACTTTATGTAATCACTCTTTGAGATAGAAGGCATTTAAAGAATGTGTCCTGAATTTAGAAACTGCAACATTTTACAAGATGACAGATGTAACGGGGACAGAAAAATTGGACCCACAATTTATAGAATGTGCGCGTATACCCGTACACACGTGAACGAATGCGCATGTACAACATGTGAAGCCTGTTTTAAAGGCCCTGTAGATGATCTATTTTTGAGCGATTCTGCGAATAAAACCATTATAAATCAAAAGAAAGACATCAACAAACTCATCCCTGTGCGCATAAGCTGCACGGGACTGCATACTCCCCAGGGAGTTGAGAAGGATTAAGGAATGATACTACTGAGCCCAATGACCAGGGTAATAATGCAGAAAGCGCATTGAGAGATCCGTCGGATCTGTAATGCGCTATATAAGAACTGCCTATGATTATTATTATTATCCGAAGAAATTTCAGCTTTGTCAAATGTACTACGTTTAAAAAAACATGAAAATCCATATGCGTTTTCCTCGTCTTGGCGGGGTGTTTCAAATATTCGTTCTCAGTTGATCGGGTACTATGTGGCTTGCGTCATGCAATGTGGCGCACATCATATACTGCGTGTGCGCGCGATCCATAAAAATGCATTGCGTTGGAACACGCACACGCAGTACACAGCGCTCATGAATTTTGGACCGCGTAGATGCGAACCAAAAATAAGTAAATCGTTTGCAAACGATCTAAATAATTTCATCTTTACGGATTATTTTCTGGTAAAATTATATCATTTTTAGCGGAAACCTTTCATTGGGTAGTTGCTATTAATTCAATCTTTACTTTCAGAACTTTTCCCCTGTAAACTCGTTGATTACTTTTCAGGGTCATTGCAAATGATACACTGGCCTTTAAGAAAAAGGCTTGTTAAGGCTTCGTTACAGAGACACGTAAGCTTTCAAAATTCGCTCGCTTGTGTAAATTAATTTTTGAATCCTTTCACCTAAACACGGACAGTGCAACTTTAATTTCCCATGTCTGTTGTTACCGACAGGAAATAGCGAATGAAGCATTAGAGTCAATGGATGCAGCCAGCGCTCCGCTCTTTCTAAGGTTCATCAATCTTCTGATTAACGATGCCATCTTTATGCTGGACGAAGCCATGGATGTAAGTCAATTTCAGGGTTGTAGGCACGACCTGGGGTCGATTTAAAAGAACTTCTCATCTTAGGATCGATCCTAGGATTTAAGAAGAGTTCGAACTCTAATATCGATCTTGGCTAAGACGCTTGCTATGATCAATTTCACAAAACGCGCCTTTTACAAGACGAGTCGCAACTGCTTATAATTAATTTATCAACGGCTGTACCATGTTTGTTAACAGTACCAAATACAACAGCCATCAGGGAAAAGGCACGCACATTACAAATCAAAATGGCAGACGTTGTAGTGTCGTCTGCTTGGCGTATTGACGCATTTTATCGACAGTTATGAACGGTAAATAATGTAAAAAAAAATGCAATTTAATGTACTTGAATTTAGATGTATATGCAGGCCTATCATTCGGCTGTGCAAATGGCACACTCGCATTTATGTGCAGAGCAGTATGCTTGACGGGAGAAAAAATTAAATGTGTATTTATCTGATTTACATAATTCTATCTTTTCGAAAGAAAATGCGCTTCGATTATCTTGAATAACCGACCCCAGTTCTATTCGGTGCATGTTCTAGTATTCATTTGTATTTTGCACTGGATGCAAGTAATTCCATTCCCAGGCGACAAAAAGCCATTCTGCAAAAATCTGACAATTGTTTGTTTTGTTATTATGGGTTTTAGAACCTAAAGCAGATAAAAGAGATGCAGCACCAACGCGACAGCGGCGAGTGGCGGAGCCTGCGACCCCACGACCTGCAGCAACGCGAGAGCACGCTGCGCACCAACGGCAGCATCGCAAGGTTCTTCAACGTCATGTCCAACGAATCCATGAACATACTCAACTTCATCACGAGCGGTGAGTTGTGACAGGCGGGAACACGAAATTTAAAAGAGCGTGACCAGAATTGTGCAATAAAAATGGATTTCGTTCTAACCTAACAATCATATAAAATACTTCCCCAAAATACTATCCATGGGAAGAAAACAGGAAATTTGAGATCTCCACTTTGGATGTGGAAGCAAAAAGGTTGGTGTAATCATTGCACTGCTTGACGATATCACTCGAAATATACGGATCGAGGGCGCAAATTTTCAGAATGGTAATGAGAAAAATATGACGCATGATATTGTATCAAAATCTCAACACCTGTGGGAAAAGTGAGGGGGGTCGAAAATGTGCTCTGGTCAACGTTCCTTTAATTGATTGCTTTCCGTGACGTAAAACATCCGGGAATATTAGGTGGTCAACGGTTACACGCATGCGCATATAGACGTGCATGAGATGCCGCACACGCGCGTTGCGATATGTTCAAATGATTAAGCATGCACTCATCACGATTGATCACGATTTTTAGCCTGAAGAAAGACATTTTTATCTTTATCGATACAACAGCCAGACGCAACAACATAAAACAAGGTTAAGTAACAGAGGTAAGTGCAAACCAATGCGCTTCACTGTACTGGCCAGAGCACGCAGTATCATGCATCTGCACATGCTTGAAGCTACATACATTCACTTCACTAAACCTGTGTTAGGTCGTCAGAAATGTTTTTCTTACACACGCTACATGTAGTCCAACTGCGCATGCGCAGTAGCGTGCTCCCT
Source organism: Henricia sp. BOLD:AAB3569 (assembly GCA_037783545.1). NCBI lineage: Eukaryota > Metazoa > Echinodermata > Asteroidea > Spinulosida > Echinasteridae > Henricia > Henricia sp. BOLD:AAB3569. The sequence goes on along the minus strand of JBBELK010000161.1, from coordinate 98,095 downwards.
GCTGTTGTCATCTGACCAATTATCGCTCACCATTCCGAACACGTCATTCCTGCCTTTAGCCTTATATTATTATCGATAGCGTCACCCACGCCATTCTTGCGTTTTGCTCTGATGAGTGCAAGTGGAAAAACTTGTTTTAAAGCATGTCTTTGTCGTCACAGAATGTTATTTTCCGATTTTGCAGTGCCAAACATTTATTCAGAATCAATGCGTGTTCTCCGTAGGAGAGAATGGCATAAAGCAAACTAGACTGTTGATTGCAAGGTTCATGTTTTTGTTAGTGTCAAAATTTGTTTGATGTTTTAGAGATCAAGGCCATCTTTGGGCACCCTGTGATGGTCGACAGAGTGGCAGCCATGTTTAATGACTTTCTACTGAAACTGGTACGTTTAAAAGATAAAAAAGGGGTACTTAGGGTTGTAACGAGTCTCCCTCTGCTCGAGAGTCAAGTCAAACTGCCTTCGAGTCCCAAGTCAAGTCAAACTGCCCTCGAGTCCCAAGTCAAGTTAAGTCAGACTGCCTTCGAGTCCCAAGTCAAGTTAAGTCAGACTGCCTTCGAGTCCCAAGTCAAGTGAAACTGCCTTCGAGTCCCGTGTCTAGTCAAGTCAAGTCAAACTGCCTTCGAGTGTCAAGTCGAGCCAAGTCAAACTGCCTTTGAGTCCCAAGTAAAGTCAAGTCAAACTGCCTTAGCTAGAGTCCTAAGTCAAGGCAAGCTGCCTTCTAGTCCCAAGTCAAGTCAAACTGCCTTGGACTCCCAAGTCAAGTCAAACTGCCTTCAAGTCCCAAGTCAATTCCCAAGTCAAGTCAAACTGCCTTGGATTCCCAAGTCAAGTCAAGTCAAACTGCCTTGGATTCCCAAGTCAAGTCAAGTCAAACTGCCTTGGATTCCCAAGTCAAGTCAAGTCAAGTCAAGTCAAACTGCCTTGGACTCCCAAGTCAAGTCAAACTGCCTTGGACTCCCAAGTCAAGTCAAGTCAAACTGCCTTGGACTCCCAAGTCAAGTCAAGTCAAACTGCCTTGGACTCCCAAGTCAAGTCAAGTCAAACTGCCTTGGACTCCCAAGTCAAGTCAAACTGCCTTGGACTCCCAAGTCAAGTCAGGTCAAACTGCCTTGGATTCCCAAGTCAAGTCAAGTCAAGTCAAACTGCCTTGGAGTCTCAAGTCAAGTCAAGTCAAACTGCCTTGGAGTCTCAAGTCAAGTCAAGTCAAACTGCCTTGGAGTCCCAAGTCAAGTCAAGTCAAACTGCCTTGGACTCCCAAGTCAAGTCAAGTCAAACTGCCTTGGATTCCTAAGTCAAGTCAAGTCAAGTCAAGTCAAACTGCCTTGGATTCCCAAGTCAAGTCAAGTCAAACTGCCTTGGATTCCCAAGTCAAGTCAAGTCAAACTGCCTTCAAGTCCCAAGTCAAGTCCCAAGTCAATTCAAGTCAAGTCAGGCATGTTGGTCAAGTCGGTTCAAGTCCAGTTGTAACAACAGTGAATTAGTTCAAGCTAATTTCAAAATAAGTCCAAACCCTGAATCTTGCATTTCTGTAGGGTGTGTTGTTCTGGCCAAGAATACTCCGTGCTAAAAGAAAGCATTAGTCTGAAAAAGAAATCAGTAAAAAAAATGGATCAAAGTTAATTTTCATTTTTGGCAGACGAGTCAAGTCATTTGAAGTTCGAGTCTTAAGTCAAGTCAAGTCATTTGAGGTTCGAGTCTCAAGTCAAGTCAAGTCATTTGAGGTTCAAGTCTCAAGTCGAGTCTAGTGATCAAGTCTCAAGTCAAGTCATAAAGTCAGTAAAAATCGGGACTAGAGTTGACTCGAGTTTGGAAACTCATGTTTTACTGACAATTTCTCTCTTGTTACCAAATTATTTCCCCTGAATTTGGTATCATTGGAAAGCCCTGTTATTCCTCTTTAGAATAATGTGTCATTTGTTATGATTAAGCAATTAGGGGATGTGCAGAACAGCTAAATACGGGGTAGGTGTAAAGTGAAATGTCACAAAATGCATTGCTGTTGTCAAAAAGTGTATTGACGCATTACCATCCCCCAAGCAAAAGGGGATGCACTGTATGACAATAGCAGTGAATTTTGTTACATTTCACTTTCCACCCACCCCCGTATTCCGCTATACTGCACGTCTCTCAATTGCTTAATCATAACAAATGACACATCATTGTAAAGAGGAATAATAGGACTTTCCAATGATACCAAATTCAAGGAAAATGATTTGGTAACGAGAGAGAAATCGTCAGTCAAACTTGAGTTTCTAAACTTTTTTTTGAGGAGTTATCTTTCCAAACTCTCGCAGGTCGGGCCTAAGATGGGAGCCCTCAAGGTGAAGAATTTTGACAAATTTGAGTTCAAGCCGGGCAGCTTGGTTCAACACATCTGCCAGGTCTACTTAAACCTCGGCGAGGACGACAATTTCTGCGGGGCCGTATCCCGTGACGGCCGCTCCTACTCCGCCACGCTGTTCACGCGCGCCGACCGCGTGCTGAAGAAGATAGTCGCGCCGATCGAAATGATCAACCAAATGACGGAGTTTGCAAGCAAAGTCAGGGTGAGCTTAAAGACAGATTACATGATTGGAAAACTTTTAAGACGGGAACAACATCATTACATACGTACCTAAGGAATAATGTTAATAAACTGCCTTGTAGAAATTTCAGCCACATAGATGCAGTAATACTTCAGAAAACCTAAGAATCTATGCATGTGTTTTTTTTTTTTTTAAAAGCATCTTTAGTTGGCAATTTTTCCCATAAAGGTACCATTTTAAAGATAGTATACATGATTGGTAAATTGTTACAAATAGTTTTATCCCCCTGTGTGATTGAAGATATGCATGATTAAAACCAACCTGAGCAAAAACCAGCTCCGTACTTCGTCTAACTTTTAAGAAAACAGTCAAAAAAGGGTTTGCAGTCATTTCGCCCCTGAATCATTTCGCCCTGAACCATTTCGCTCTGAACCACGGCCTGTGCACGAAGTGGTTTTGGGGCGAAGTGGCATTTGGGGGATGTAGTGTTTGGACGAAGTGATTTGGGGCGAAATGGCACTCAGGCGAAGTTGTTTGGGGGCGAAATGGCACTTGGGTGAAATGGTATTGGGGCGAATTAAATTTTCGTCTCATGTGACGAAAAATAATTGTTTTACTCATTTCTCAAAGACTATAGCACTTCAGACAAAACCATTTCAGTGGAAGTTTTCTATGGTCGTCATGTTTATATTGTGTAAGTTAGGCGTAAATCTGTGAACATTTCTGATTTTCGAGATACCAATCGTGTATACTGCCTTTAAACTGGAAAAATCATGTGGTGTTTGTTACCATTGCTATGATAATAATATGTTAAATGATCGTGTTTAAAACCCGAATGCATCATTTGCAGTTAAAATTAATTTAAAAACGGTCAATAGTCGAATTATACGCTTTACCAGCCGTTCACTATCGCGTGAGACTCAGGACTTTGTCGGAAACGATTCGCTCTTCACTCGGCAGCTTTTTGCTTAGGATATCTCTCATTTTCTGCTGACGATTTTACTGGACAGCCCGAATGGGTTTTCCGTAGAGGAGCTGACATTCATGGTTTGTCTTTACGATTGTACAATTGTAGTTCCACGGTACCGGTTTTGGGCGGGCAACGTATTTGTTCACGGTGGAACTCTCTTAGGTTCCTCGGACTTTGTGCCAAAATTGTATGTTCGATCTAGTTCCGATAAATCACGTGACCTCAAGTTTTAAAAAAAAATGCTCAAAAATTGCCAAATTTTGCGGTTTCTTTTTAGGTTCTCTTCAGTCTATTTCGGAAAGACTTTCAGGATCATATATGGGTCTATTTTGAGCCCAAAATCGCCCAATAATTTAATCTTGTTTCCTTTAATTTCGTAATTTTGATTTTGTTTTCTTGAAGGCCATGGCCACCAAACAAGAAGAGTTGGAGGAGACATTTGCCGATGCCCCCGATGAGTTCATTGACCCCTTGACCTTTACCCTCATGAGTGACCCCGTGACCTTGCCATCGTCCAAAATCGTCATGGATCGATCGGTCATTGCCAGGCATCTCTTGAGGTCAGTATTCCTTGTGATGTCACTCAAATAGTTGCAGAAAATCACATTGGATGGCTATGAGGCTTATACAAGAATATACCGCACGAGTCGTGAAAATACCGGTATTTTCATGACGAGTGCGGTATATTCTCATATCATCCAAAAAGACATATATAAAATGAAGCTTGGTGTGAGCTTGTCGGACTGGTCTGTTAGTGCTGCAAGACAGCGCACTATTTCAGGAATATCCATACGTGCACAATGCAATGTCGATCACCAACGGTCTTGGGCCACGACTAGAGACCGCCCTGTGCACTAAAGGGTTAAAGGGAGCCTGTGGCATAGGGTCATTCCATGTCAATTCAACGAGCTTTTGGACCTGACCCTCGCGGATTGAAATGAAATTTGGTGTGCTGATTGGACTCCTTGAGAAACCCCAAGAACAAAAATGTTATGTCATTAGGTCAATTAAATGTTGTGATACGGGCCAACGAACTTCTGACTAATTAGCATGACCTGCTATGTTTGGACAGTTGTATCTCTAAAAGTAATCCACCTATAGAGATAAACTTTACATCATTTTAAATCTCTTGAAATAGCCTTCATTTTACATCCTGAGATATCAGGGAATTTCCACTCTGCAAAGCGAGGTAACAATACCCTGAGGAAACACACGCAAATCTGTGGAGTGAGCCGGCTGTTGTCTTGAGCCAACTCATGCCCGAGTCATTTTGATGTAATTTAATCAATTTGGTCATGTTATGCCGGAAAGAAACAATTATTATACTTTCCAGAAATTATATTGGGTTCCGTTTCTTATGACTGTCCCATTCCTACCAAACTTTCAAACGATTTTAATTTACTCCGCAGTTTTTCAAATTAATAACAGGGATGCATGCTGACGAATGTAATGGAACGGATTCCCCAGTATGCTTTAAATAGCAGCCAATCGCCGACGCGGACAACGGCCAGCATTACCGAGTACATGTATCACATGCATGCACGATGTTTACAATCTGCGCGCGTTACATTTGAATGCCTGCAATCATGCTGCAATGCACTGCCAAGCGTCCTGATTGGTCCAGCAGAGGCGACAAGATTTCTGTCGCTAGTCCCACCACGAAATGGGGCCTTTTTTAACAGGGCCACTGTACGCAGGAGTTAGGGAGTGCGTTAAAGGGACACTGTTGCAAGAGGATGAGTTTTAGTGATGGCATGGCATTTTTGGGGAATTATATTTGACACAAACAACTTAAATTTCTTTATCCCCAAATTGTTGACTTTTTCAGCGATCAGACGGATCCTTTCAACCGATCGCCTCTAACCATGGAAGACGTGCTGACCAACGATGAACTTCGGGAGCGAATTGAAGCTTGGAAGAGAAAACATTCCACAAGAAAATGATTTAAAATTCCGTCAAAACTTGGGCTTCTTCAAAATTTTAATAGCTTCGTTGTGAAATTACACACAATGGTAGGGGTGGGCGACTCCATCATTTTCGGAGGCGACTTTGATTCGAAGAAAGAAACCCGATTCCATTCGGAATCGATCCAGTTTTTTTCACGGGAAAATATTCAATAAACGGAGCGTGTTTGAAGGCAGTATACACCATTGGTAATCTCAAAAATCAGAAATGTTCACAGATTTACGCCTGACTTACACAATATAAACATGATGACCGTAGAAAACTTCCCCTGAAATTGTTTTGTCTGAAGTGCTATAGTCTTTGAGAAATGGGTAAAACAATTAGTTTTCGTCACATGAGACGAAAATTCAATTCGCCCCAAAACCATTTCGCCCAAGTGCCATTTCGCCCCAAACCACTTCGCCCCAAATTACTTCGTCCAAACACTACTTAGCCCCAAAACCACTTCGTGCACAGGCCGTGGTTCAGGGCGAAATGGTTCAGGGTGAAGTGGTTTTGAGGCGAAATTACTGCAAACCCTTTTTTGACTGTTTTCTCAAAAGTTAAACGAAGTACGGAGGTGGTTTTTGCTCAGGTTGGTTTTAATCTTGCATATCTTCAATCACACAGGGGGATAAAACTATTTAACAGTTTACCAATCATGTATACTATCTTTAAGTATGTATACCTTGACGTACACGTACTACACATTGTGCATGTTACGCCCTAAAGGACCGTCCAGAGTGGTCTACAATTTCACAGTACTACAAAGCGGTCGAGTGCCACATAGGACTTTACATGCACAGTAAAATGTTGACATTTGATGGTAGTGACAAAAAAAAATTGATAAGTAGTATTTTGGAAGGAGGGACGGGGTCCTGATAAATACTACTCTCTGTAGAACTGTGAAAATGTTGACGATACTAAACGTCTATGAAATGATGCCGGTCTGTGCCACACACGCTCCTAATAATGTCGACATTATCAGAGACTGTACTCTTCCAGAAATCGGGTGTTTTGGCTTCGGAGTTGCTCGTTATAATCTTGAATCGGCAAGCTATCGCCGGGAATCGAATTCTACTGGGAATCGATTCCTCAAAAATCTGAAATCTCGATTCCGATTCCTAAAGTGGAATCGATTCTACCCGACTCGGGCGTGGAATCGCCCAAGCCTAGTCAATGGTACACTCTAGATAAATAGCCGGCTAGATCACTTTCACAGATTTGCATGTAATTTTAAAATGTAGCCCTATTTTTCAGATAGGCTTACTCTAGAATCATGTTTTAAAGACACAGGCTCGTCAATACACCACAAACAAATTCGTGCCACGAATTTCACCGCGTTCCATACCTTGCCTGAGTAGGGCAGCGGCGCTTACAATCCCGGAGGGTGGAGGCTCCTTTTCTTATGCGAGCTCGCCACAGTGTGTTTATGCGTTGCTAAGGTAAAGCCCAATTCATACTCGCTCGGCGACCTACTTGCGGAACGGACAATTTGTCCGCCGCAGTTGCAGCGAGTAGGGTCAAACAAGTTCAACAGTGCGCGGTCAGTCCGCATCTGAGCGAACGAGTCGTTTCCACCCGTTTCTATGCGCGCGCTCTGAATTAAAACGCGCATACAAAGTGCGCCGCAGAGCCCGTTTATACCTCGGCGACTACTATGCGCAAAGCGGATTTTTATGATTGCGTGAAAAGTCTGCGGCACTACACTCGGCGAGTATGCGGCGAGTGAGATCGGCGGAGAAGTATGAACCTAGCTTAATAGAATCACGCGCGCATGCTGGGTTGTATGTCGTTCGTACCAAAGAGTTCCCATAATACAGTCAATTCAACCATCTATATGACACCTTCTTGAAGCAAATGTGACCATATCTGTATATGACTGAAACTAAATGTCATGAATTTACAAAGGGTGGGTTTTCTGTGATAAATAATTATTTGATTTCTAAACGATACACACCCTATTTGCAGAATGGACCAGGCTTTTAGCCTGCACCATGGCCCTACACCCTCTGGGACCGTAAGAGCGGCTGCCAGGGCTAGATATGGAGGCGGTGAAATTCGTGGCACGAATTTGTCTGTCACGCATTGACGAGCCTTCGTCGAAATCAAATAATTATTTATCACAGAAAACACACCCTTTGTAAATTCATGACATTTAGTTTCAGCCATATTCACATTGAAAGCATTCGACACAGTTTTTCATTGGTTTCTTGAAACGTGGATAAGGTACTGAGCTGACTTATACACAGGTTGGTTTTTATCACACACATCCTCAATCACACATGGAGATAACGCCGTTTGTAACAGTTTTTCAATCATGTAATCTATCTTTGAGATTTGAATTTATAAAAATATCGATTCTTGATGAGAACAGAAGTTTGTTGAAGACAGTGAACTTGTGTATGGGTTTACAAGGCACTGATCGACCAACCACTTTGGAATCGCTTTCAAGACTGTTCTGCTTCAGTGATTTCCTCCAGGTCCAAGAGGACCTGTTTTGAACGAAGTGATTCCCACAGTAATGAAATGTGATGTATTCTTTTTTAATTAAGTAAAAAAATTTCTTTACTCAGAAATGAATTTTAAGATAATACGTAATCATTCTCAATTAAAAATAATATAAATGTATATTTTGAAAACTGTCATTAATATTAATAGTAGGGATGGGAGTTTACGGTTAATTTAAAAACTGGTTTGCAATTCTTTCAAGTGTCGGTTAACCTTTTAACCGTTCAACATTTTTTTTAAAAACTAGCCAACAAAAGCACGGTATGCCATTTTCAAACAGTCTATCAACATTTAAAAGTCATGCCAACTTTGCAACATTTGCAAAAATATGCGTCAACATTAAATTACCAGTGTTGAATTATTTTTCGCTTTGGCTTGCCATAGTATGGACACAGTAATGGCGGATAGCAACCGGTTGTCAAGCCAATTGAAACCCAAGAATAAATGTATTTGCAATGCACACAATACCCCAGCCTAGGCCTCCAAAATAATCGTTGAACCTTTATCTGGTCAACATTTTACTACGACCATATATAAATTAGTCTGCTGGAAAATTGTTTTTACGTCCGTTTGCAAGAAAAAGGCGTGACCTCGTGGTCACGTGTCGTATCAAATTTTGGCCAATGAGGGCGCAAACAAATTAGCCTGTACAATTACAAGCGCGTTTGTTTTTTTACACCGTAATGGTGTGTACACCCTAATTTTTCAACCCGAATAGAGTCTACTAAGTTTTCAATGACTGATATTTCTCAAGTGACAATCTTGGAAATAGTTAGAACTCTTACTGTCCCCGTTAGAGAAAAAGAAGAAACCGAGAAATGTCGAAATATCCAAAACCACACTAAGAATCGAACCAGGGACTTCCGATTGCAAGTCGAACTCTCTTCTAACCAGACCACGAAGCTGGTTGCAAACCGACCGCATTCAAAACCCTAAATTCTTTAAAAATAACCAACACTAACACTAACACTAACACTAAACCCTAACCATTATATAGTCTCCTCTCAAGACGCTAAAAAGGAACAAAACCCCTCGTTTTCCCCTCGCAGTGGTGTAAAAAAATTACGCTTCCGGGGACCAGACTACGAGCGAACATGACAAACAATACCTTGCCTAGACCACAAAAGACCGTATCGAATAGACTACGAAAGTGTGACGTCAGTTGCCATGGTAATTGGGTCTAAACATTCGCTGGTAATCTGAAACGTCCTTTGGTATAGCGCAGGAAAACAGTTCACTGGTTTTAGTGTAGACCCAATAACCATGACAACACACAAAAGGTGACGTTTTCACTTTAGTAGTCTATAGCCGCCATTTCGTGGGGCAGTTTCTTTGTTCCTTGAGGACATGCATGGTTGCACATATTGTGCTTCCATTGTTGAACGGTTTAAGTAACAAACGGTACCCCACGAAATGGCGGCTATTCGATACGGTCTATACCATTTTAGTGACGTGTTATTCACGGGACAGAAAGCGCGAGTATGGGCTCAGAAGCAGTCCTTCCCGTTAATTTAATAACTTATGCTTGATAGTCCTACTTCTTCACCACTTGAATACCCAGCAACTTGACTACCCCGTCAATTTTCTAACTTTTATCTTTTAATTTAACAAAAATGTGAGGGCGCTATAAAGATAATTTAAATATTCATGTCCATTCCAACCAATCATAAGCAAAGAAAATTTCTACGGGAAAAAAATACGCATGCTGCAACGCCCTCTCAATTTGAAGCCACCGTCCGCCATTTTAGTACTCCAAAAACATTGCCTTGCCTAGACATGTATCTTCACTAGTGCTCATATGGACTGGGGACCAGTCTAGGCAAAGCATCGTCTTGGGAGCTTTATAAGATGGCGAGCGCATTAATGCTGTTGCATGATTAGTCCAGTGGGTACAACCCAACTTTTCAACTCCGAAAAGTCCACTTAGTTCTCAATGACTGGTATTCTGGGAAATGTTCGGAACTCCAGTCTCGTTAGGGGCGTTCGAGATTCTTACGCCGTGTAACACGGGGTTTACACCGGGGGAAGCCTCCAAAAGATGCAAAACAAACGACACCACAGACCCGCTTGCGACCTCGGGTAGTGGTGGCTGCCACCGGGGCAGGCTCGAGTATCACGTGATGGCTAAAAGAACGTTCCAGTGTAAGTTGGTGTTACACGGTGTAAGCATCTCGAACGCCCCTACTATAGCTACTGAAACGAGACGTCAGTTGTTGGGGAAACTGTGTCTACACATTTGATGATTAGTCTTGGTACAAGACGATTCACCGTGAACAGACCAGTTGCGTGATATATTTGCATAAATCCTAGAGTCACGCCTTATATGTGACCCGCTCTGCAAAAAAGGGTAGTAAGTCGCGCTGGCTAGTATTCTTTTTGCGACCATAAGAAGAAATCTGTGGCATTTCTACGCTCTTATAAAATACCTAAACACAAAAGAAATTCCAGGCGTAACGCAGACATTCCAGGGGGAACACAGACATTCCAGGCGGTATCTGGGCACCGCCAGGAATTTCCATTGTGTTTTGGTATTTTATTGAGCGTGGATTTGCCGCGAATTTTTTTTTTATGATCGCAAAAAGAATACTAGCCAGCGTGACTTAATACCCTTTTTTGCAGAGCGGATCACATATTTGCATGAATGCTAGAGTCCCTCCTTCGCGCTATATGCATGGCGCTCGCGCTCGCGTACGAGTGGGTCAAGCACCATGCTATACCTGGCAAATTGGGCTGTTTCCAGGTGGTGCTCGCTGGTGCATGGTAACCGTGCGGTACCTGGAATACCTCGCACATTACTCTATGTATTTTAAAGCTGGACCATGTTGATTGAACATGTTGATCGGCAACTTCAAACCAGTCACATAACCCAAAATCGTTCCTCCACTTTCCTGAATGTATCATTGCAGTTTGGAAACGTTCCAGCTTTCAAAAAAAAAAAACGCGTTCTATTTCGTTATTTTGACGAAAATTCGGATGGTCCAGCTTAAAAATGCATAGAGTAATGTGCGAGGTATTCCAGGTACCGCACAGTCTTTCGCGGTTACTATGTACCAGATTGCACCACCTGGAAACGGCCTGGTGCTTGACTCGCTCGTACGCGAGCGCCCCAGCACGAGGCCGGGTCTCTATGATTTATGCAAATCTATCAGGCAACTGGTCTATTGTTCACTAAGCCGTAAGCACCAAGAGAGGGCGCCAGCCAGTTACCTCGACAACTGACGTCACACTTTAGTACACTATTGCCTTGTTTTTAAGCCTTCTTGTACAGTATGGAAAGTATCGAATAGCTGCCATCTTGTAGGGCAGTTTCTTTGTTCATGGTTGCACATTTTGTGCTTACATTGTTGACCAATTTAAATGTCAAAAGTTGCCATAAAAGATAGCAGCTATACATGAATCATACTCACTGTCCTTATCGGGATTGAAATGCAAGACCTCTAGCAAACCGAGCTCTGAGGCACAGTGGTATACTCCCTCAAGTTTTCCATTTTGCGCCAAATTTTAAATAATTAAGGTTTGACCAGTCGGACTGATAATTTATTTTTAAATTTGATAATTTCAAGGTGCTGTGGGAAACCGAACGGGGGTCCTATGGCATCATCCTCTTACAACAGTGCCCCTTTATACGCACTCCCTAACTCCTGCGTACAGTGGCCCTGTTGAAAAAGGCCCCATTTCGCGGTGGGACTAGCGACAGAAATCTTGTCGCCTCTGCTGGACCAATCAGGACGCTTGGCAGTGCATTGTAGCATGATTGCAGGCATTCAAATGTAACGCGCGCAGATTGTAAACACCGTGCATGCATGTGATACATGTACTCAGTAATGCTGGCAGCTGTCCGCGTCGACGATTGGCTGCTATTTAAAGCATACTGGGGAATCCGTTTCATTACATTCGTCAGCATGCATCCCTGTTATTAATTTGAAAAACTGCGGAGTAGATTAAGATCGTCGTTTGAAAGTTTGGTAGAAATGGGACAGTCATATGGAACGGAACCCAATACAATTTCTGGAAAGTATAGAAATCGTTTCTTTTCGGCATAACATGACCGAATTGAATTACATCAAAATGACTCGGGCGTGAGTTGGCTCAAGACAACAGCTGGCTCACTCCACAGATTTGCGTGTGTTTCCTCAGGGTATTGTTACATCGCTTTGCAAAGTGGAAATTCCCTGATATCTCATGATACTATGGCATCAGAGTTCCGCTTGGCTACTAGTGCCACTACCGTTGACCGATTTTGCGCGGAATTTTAAACGTTTTTTCAAAACTTGATCATTCCATGATGCTATGAGGAACCAAACGGGGATCCTCAAGCCTCGGAGTTCCACTCACTATACACAGGGCCACTAGCGTTCGCCAAATTTGCGCCAAATTCTAAATACTTGGGATACCAAGTATAAGTTCTGCAGCCAACAAATGTGGCATACAAGAATTTGCGCAAACCCAAGACTCCAGCGTGCTTCTACTCACAGACCAATCAATGTCTGATTGACAAACGTTTGCGGTTGCAAAACTGCAAATCCGGTAACCATTTTCCACCGGCATTTGACTTCGCTTTTAAAAATGGCTTCTGTTGGCTGCGTGGGGTCGCTGCATGCAACCGCGCTGAGATTTCCTCCATACGGGCCTATAGCCTTTGCCGTCCACTATCGTAAGACAAGCTCACGATCACAGTCTTGGACAAGGCTAGCATTTGCCATACTCGAAGAAAACGTTTTCGCACCAAGGTCGTCTGTCGCAATAGATGCGGCTTTAGTCAAGCGATAATAATAAACCAGTGTTAATTTGCACTCGACGTGACAACAAGGCTAAAATTAATGTAAAAGTCTGGAAAAAAATGACGACACGGCGACACCAGCTCCGAGCAAAGAAATCGATCGTAGAATACGCTGAAATATATGAAATAGTAAGTTGAAAAAAATCAATATCAGGTGATGGCAATTAAGGAGGGGCGATTTAATTGTGCAGGAATACGGAGCGTGTATGCAGACAATCACGAGAGACAAAGACGGAAGTTGACGAATAAGTAAAGCAAAATATGAAGAAATGGATAAAAACGTTGTGTGGAATAGGTTTAACAAGGTGTATTGCAGAAACGGGGAATTGTTTAGCCAATCAAGATGTGCCGCGTGCTCAAATAAGCTTCAGTGCTGCATTGCTGGGTTCCGCGTGATTACGATACTGGGCGCTGATTGGTCTGTAATCTAGAAAAACGTTGGAGTTTTTTGGGTTCTGCACATTCTTGTACACCACACTCGACAGTAAGGCTCCAGAATCAGTCTCATCCCCAAACGAGTAGCACACGATGCGCAATGGTAAAAACCAATTTAATCAGTAAGTACCGTGACCATATGAACCAATCGGACCTTTATAACGGTGGAAATCCAGGATCGGCCACGCTCCTAAACGGCTGTATTCAGTCGCAAACTGCTTCAGATAGAAGATAGAACGTCTGTAAGACAATAAAACTAACTTGCTTCTTTAAAAGCAGACGCTCGATTGACCATTTGCTCCAAAACAAGCAAAAATCAGTTAGACTCTTTGATTTGCTTATCGGAAGACGCCAATCGCCTGCTGCTACGCCTGATGCCTAGTAGATTGATAGTATGAGCGGATTGTGGTAACGTCTACGGTTAATACCTAACGATAAATTATTGACAAGTAGAGACACTGAGGTCAAATTTCTCATTAGATTTGAGAAAGGGGATGTTATTTTGAAACTAAACAATCTAAAAAATACAACTTTTTATCCAAGAGAAAGTCATGGACATTAAGGTGACTACGCTCGGTGTTCAGGTTTGCGTTTTGGTCGTGACTGCTTTACATGTTCATCTTGTGGCATCGTGGGGAATTTGCGATGCGGAGAGTCACTGCAAAGGCCTTAATGTAGAGTCCTACGGAGCAACAAATGTTGCGCTGAGCGAGTTTACGTATGAGCAAAGAGGCACGGCCAATGTGGCTATTTGCGGGCGAGACTGCCATGTCGATTCGCGCTGCAAGTCCTTCAATTACCACAAATGCAGCCGAATCTGCGAACTGAAAAATAACACCAGAGAGGAGAGTTTGGATGGCTTGATGCCGATCCCAAATAGTGTGTACTTTGACTCGAGTCAAGACACGCCACTGCTTTCAGTCGAGTTCCCAGACGATCGTTACTGCAGTTGCAAGAAGCTACTGGAAGCGGGTCACAACAAGAGTGGCGTGTACACGATCTACCCGGCTGCGTACAGCGACGGTCTGGATGTCTACTGCGACATGGACACTGACGGTGGCGGCTGGATCGTCTTCCAGCGGCGGCAAGATGGCAGCGTGGATTTCTACCGCAACTGGACCGAATACGAATCGGGCTTTGGCAACATTTCCGGTGAGTTCTGGCTCGGGAATAAGGCGATACAAGATCTGACTAAGTTTGGGGGACCGTGGGTTATCAGGTTTGACATGGATGATTGGGACGGGATCAGCAGGCCGTGGGCGGAGTATTTGGGGTTTAAGTTGCTAGGTGACAAATACTCCATGTATTACCAACGTTTCCACCTTTCTCACACGGCTGGTGACTCACTTTGGTATAACTATGGTCAACCATTTCAAACGAAAGACAACCATAGACTTTATGATAATTGTCCTGTGATACGCCATGGCGGTTGGTGGTACCAGCTTTGTGGTAAAGCCAATTTAAATGGCCAATACTACCGCGAACACTATATATTCACGCGAAGTGAGTCCATGTACTGGAACACTTGGAAGGACTATCATTTTTTCGGTCCAACTCTCTCTGGATGTTCTATTAAAATAACTGAACATGATAGTAACCGCGGTCCGTTTTCGAAAGCCGTACGTGAACGTGAATATTAAACACGTATCTTAGTACGATCTGAAAAACAAGCCGTTAATCAAAGTAAAACCTAGAATACTTTCGACGCAACCAAAGTCAAACAAATTTACACTGATATAAAAAACAAAGATAATGTGATTAAATGAGAAATAATGATTTTTGTAGTGAAAACGTCAGAAAATATACAACGATCTTTGTACAATATATAAATTGGATCTATACAATATATAAGGGGCCGCCCAAATTTGTCAACATTTTCACGGCACTACAAAACGTATAGGAAAAGGGGAATGGGGGTCGGTGGGGTGGGGGCGGGGTGGTGGGTGGTGGGTGGGGGGGTTGGGTGGGGGAGGGGGTGGTGGGGGACGGGGTGGTGGGGTTGGGTGGGGGGTGGGGGGGGGGGGGTGGTGGGGTGGGGGTGGGGTTGGGGTTGGGGTTGGTGGGGGGGGGAAGGGGGGTGGTGGGGTTGGGATGGGGGGGGATGGGGGGGATGGGGGGGGATGGGGGGGGGAATGGGGGGGGGGATGGGGGGGGATGGGGGGGGGATGGGGGGGGATGGGGGGGGGGGAATGGGGGGGGGGAATGGGGGGGGGATGGGGGGGGGGGATGGGGGGGGGGGGGGCAGCGTAGAACTTTACATATACTGTAAAATGTTGGAAAAATAAGCTTTTTGTCAAACACCTGAATGAAATGTGAGTAGATTACAGTTTTTCTCAATTGCTTTAACACGGTATTCGCAATCTTAAACCCAACTGTTAAAAGAAATAACTCCGTTTCTACAACACTTCGTGCGGTAACTGTAACACAAAATACCTTTGCCAGCATTAAATATTGTATTCAAATTGCAACAAAGCCTTTACAAAAGCTCATATACGGCCGTCAAATAGCGCAGACTTTGAACAGACCACTAAGTTAACGCCCATTGACAAACGTTGTGAAACAAAAGTAATAATGTGGGGTGTTATGGCCGAGCGGTCTAGTGCGTCGACCTTAGTTCCTGTGCTAGTACTAGAATGTAGGTTCGAATCCGGGCCGCGACGGGTTGTGGCACCTGTGCCCTTGAGCAAGGCACTCAACCACACTTGCTTCCATTCCTGTAATTGGCGGTTCTCCGCTGTTGGATATGGTGAATAAATAAATGAATGATTCCTTATGTCCGTTGCACGTAAGTTACGCGAGTGATTCTACTTTTTTTTATTTGAGCACAATGCGCCTATTTTGGAAGGAAAATGCATTCGAACAAAAACCGTGTGGAATGTATGGTGTAATTTTACTTCTGACGATCGCCACTTTAGTTGCAGTTACTGTGTTAAAGCGACTGAGAAAACTGTATAACTTCGGTTCTAGAGTGTTGATATCACAAACTGATTGACAAGCGATACTCTATACATATAGCGGTTGCAAAACTGCAAATTCGGTTACCATTTTCACCGACATTTGACTTCGCTTTTAAAAATGTACGTACGGACATAGATTACTATAAAGTGAAAACGTCACCCTTTGTGTGTTGCCAAAGTTACTGGGTCTGTACTAAAACCAATGTAACGTTTCCCTTCGCTGAGCAATTGACGTTTCAGATTACCAGCGAATATCTAGACCCAGTTACCCTGGCTACTATGGGGCGCCGTTTGTCAACTAATTATTTAGGCGAATTATAGCATGTTTTTTTTTCATGGTTTATTTTAATTCTGTGTAAATCATGCATTTGTGTCAAAGGCCGTTTATGGTTTACAAACCTTTAAAACATCGTTTTGTACCAACACGATTATTTACAAAACAGGAAATATACATGTAGCTGTGCGAATCATTATTTACAAATAATGAAAATGTTACCTCGGCGTTCCATACTTTATAAATGAAACCGACGAGTGTACATTGCAATGGTTTACAAACAAGAGAATCGTACCGTTCATGGACAATTTCATGGTTTATTAATAATGAATACTACACATTGCTGCACGTTTTTCTGGTTTACAAATAATAGCAAACTATCACTGGTGCGCAATTACATGGTTTATAAACTAAGAAATTTGCACCGGGTTCCGATTTTCTATGGTTTATAAATAATGAAAATTGGTTAATTGACGTACAATTCCATGGTTTATAAACAATCAAAACTGCGCCGTTCTAATCAATTTTGTGGATTCTGTGGTTTGTAAACAATTAAAAATAGTCAATAGGCGTGCATTTCGATGGTTTGTAAATAATGAAAAGTGATCGTTGGCTCACAATTTCATGGTTTATAAATAATGAAAATGAGCTAGTTAGCGTTGTCGCAAAATTTCATGGTTTACAAACAGAGAAAATTGAAGCTTTATACACTTGTCTGTCGTTTGTAAAGGTTGACTATCGATAAAAAGAGGAGTATTATGCACTCGGTACATCTCAAAATACGATCATTGGCGAAAAATTGAAGGGTTTGTAAACCATGAAATTCACGCTTCATAAACGTTTATTTTAATCCAGTTTCATCCTGGTTAAACTCGCCCGTTTGCGAGAGCAATGGGTGCGTTCAGTTAGCCATAATTGAGTCATAAGGGTGTTCGTTCAAAGTGTGAACAGTCCGGCAGACCATGGCAACAAAGGTATTGATGTGTACAGCTAATCGAACGCTACGGCACTGCCTCGAGCGCGCGCACGCGGGAAATTCCCAGAACATACATATATGTATATTGCAACGTGATTAGGAATCTCCAAATTTACAAATTTGTTACGCCGTAACTAGGAATCTCAATTTGGTTGTGGTATTTGAAAGTTTGTTGACGTGTTCACAGGCGTGATTGTTCGTACTTTCAAGACATTATTTTCAGTTTATCTTCCACATTAGTTGTTTTTACGTATGAATCCCTAAATTAATAGAATCCCGACAACATTCTACTAGGTATTGTCCATATACCCGACCAGGATTTAAGCCGTGTTTACACAGACCGATTTTTTTTAAGTCGGCCGTTTTATTTGGTCGGCCGAATTTGTTTGCCGATTTCGAGAAAAACATGCAGTGTTTACACTGCCCGATTATCGCCCAGTGTGCCTACATACGGCGCTCTGTTAGGGCCACCCCACTTGTTTAGATACCGAGAACGAGTTGACTTATAACGTGGAATAAGTCGACTTGGCGAGAAATTATTGCCAAGTTGACTTCCCGAAATCAATAATAGTCGTTGACTGAAATTTATAAGTCGATTTATTGGCGAGATATTTTGGTTGCCAAGTCGCCTTTCCAAATCTACTAAGTCGACTTGGTAAAATAAGTATGTAAGTCAATTCGTGTTGGCAACAAATTATTCTACCAAGTCGAGGTAATTATTGAATTCATGAGGTTGACTTTGCGACATAAATTATCTCGCCAAGTCGACGTAACCCACGCTATAGGTCAACTTGGTGAGATAAGTTATCTCGGTTCCTGTACAAGTACGATGGCACTCACAGAGCGCCGTAATTATCGGGCAACTCGACCAGGTTAAATGTCATTTGCACGTGCTTTGCGTAAGTTTATCGGCTGACGTAATCGGTATCACATTTAAGCCGTGGTTACACAGCTCGATTTGATGTTTACACAGCCCGACACCGATTTTATCGGCCGGCTGGAGTCTGACATGTCAGACTCTGATCGGCCCCTGGTTTTGTCGGTCGATCGACCAAAATGAAGTGTTTACACAGACCGATCACGCAAATTTTGTCGGCCGACAGGCCAGTCGGCCGACAAAATCGGTCTGTGTAACCACGGTTTTACTCGTATTTTTGTCTGATCGCCATGATTTACTAGACTTGTTGCCAGTCTACTCAAAGTTACACCACAGTTCGTCCCGTCTTATTAGAGCTGACGAAATAGTTGTTGCTACGAAAGCCTATGCTTATGAATTATTTTGTTAATATGCACGGCTGTTTTACTGTTTTATTACAAGAATAAAGATCTATAGGGGCCGCTAGGCTATATGGGTCATTTTTCCCAAATGACACACAGTTACCCTTTCAATGGGTGAGGTCACAATTCTGTGTGTGTTAGTATTAGTGTTACATATCTGTTATCTTAATCAGAACTGTGACCTCAAAACAAACGTCGTGTTAACATATGGCTTGTTAGTCGTGTGCACAACCGCAAATTGCTGTGAGCGAGGGCGCAATTCTGTACGTGTTAGTGTTAGTGTAACAGATATGTTAACACGGTGTCTCGGGAAACCGTGTTAGCGTTAGTGTAACAGATCTGTTGACTCGGCATCTAGCTTGGTAAATGTCAAGTCGGTATAGGGTTCTGTACGACTTTCCACACTAACACGAACACAGAATTGTGCCCTCCGGTCTGTGCCACACGAGCTTAACCACAAAGTGATTGAAATTGTCAAAATCTTCACCGTACTCACGGAGCAAAAAAAAAGTCTCAATCGTGAATAGAATGCAAGATCCAACACATTTATCAGTTGTGTTGACTGAATGAAACTCGATTTATTGAGAATCACGAAAGTTCCAAAATAATCAAAATTAACACCACACACTTCGTTCAGATTAACTTAACAGATATGTTAACGTACCTGTCACACTAACACGATGTGTAACATGAGGTGTTAAACTAACATGAGATGTAACACTAACACGTCTTAAACATCATGTTAATATCTAGTTAACACGGTGTTTGTTCTGAGGTCACAATTCTGATTAAGTTAAAAGATGTTATACACGCGCAACCCAGAGTTGTGACTTAATTCGCCCTATGTACAGTGCAGAGAATTAACATGGTGTTAACACCGTATTAACAGATCTGTTAACACGGTGTTAACCTGGACGTTTAGTTAGTGGTCGAGATTAATGTCGTGTTAACAGATCTGTTAAACTAACACATAACACACAGAGATTTGTGACCTCACCCGCTGTATAATTTGTAAAACACGAGTCAAACTTTATAATGTTTTTTTATAACAAGACTTGAGTCGTTATAACAAGACTTGAGTCGATTGTGAGTAAAAGTAGGCCTATAACAATTCCCAATTTGGTTGCCACGGAACTGAAAACTTGCGTGTGTCTAGGGCTAGGGTCAGGCAACACAGAACAAAATTAAGCGTCCATGACATATTTATAAATTGGGTACCGAAATTAAGAATCTAGTGATAGAGGGTGTTATTATATAGTTTAGGTGGATTCCTAATCACGTTGCAACACATGTTCTGGGAATTTCCCGCGCGCGCGCCGGAGGCAGCTGTGCCGTGGCGTTCGATTAGTTGTACACATAAATACCTTTGTTGCCATGGTCTGCCGGACTGTTCACACTTTGAAGGAGCACCCTTATGACTCAATGATAGCTAACTGAACGCACCCATTGCTCTCGCAAACGGGCGCGCTTAACCGGGATGAAACTGGATTATAATAAACGTTTATGAAGCGTAAATTTCATGGTTTACAAACCCTTAAATTTTTCGTCAATGATCGTATTTTGAGATGTACCGAGTGCATAATACTTCTCTTTTTATTGATAGTCAACCTTTACAAACGACAGACAAGTGTATAAAGCTTTAATTTTCTCTATTTGTAAACCATGAAATTTTGCGACAACGCTAACTAGTTCATTTTCATTATTTATAAACCATGAAATTGTGAGCCAACGATCACTTTCAATTATTTACAAACCATCGAAATGCACGCCTATTGACTATTTTTAATTGTTTACAAACCACAGAATCGACAAAATTGATTAGAACGGCGCAGTTTTGATTGTTTATAAACCATGGAATTGTACGTCCACTAACCAATTTTCATTATTTATAAACCATAGAAAATCAGACCCCGGTGCAAGTTTCTTGGTTTATTTAACCATGTAATTGCGCACCAGTGATAGTTTTGTATTATTTGTAAACCAGAAAAACGTGCAGCAATGTGCAGTATTCATTATTAATAAACCATGGAATTGTCTATGAACGATACAATTCTCTTGTTTGTAAACCATTGAAATGTACACTCGTCGGTTTCATTAATAAAGTATGGAACGCCGAAGTTATTTTCATTATTTGTAAATAATGAATTTGCACAGCTACAAGTATATTTCCTGTTAAAGAATCGTGTTGGTACAAAACGAAGTTTTAAAGGTTTGTAAACCATAAACGGTCTTTGACACAGATGCATTATTTACACAGAATTAAGATAAACCATGGGAAAAAAAACATGCTTTAATTCGCCTAAATAATTAGTTGACGAACGGCGCCCCATAGTCAACTGACGTCACACATTAATAGTAGCATATTGTGATGGTTTGTGGTTTATTGTTTATTGTTTATTTCATATCGCTCCAGAGCGCGGTATATATTTGCAGACCAGTAGACGCATCCGACAGACAAATAAGTTCACACGAACATAGAGCAAAAATATGCAGGCGGAGGAAAATTTCAAGGACGTGTGAAGATAATGTTAGACACACAGGCCTAATTGTCTCTACGGCAATCACGACACGCAGCAATTATGCCGTTAGACTGTCTACTAACGGCAAAAACAAAATAACCTAGTTTATACCGCGCCGCAGTGAGGCAGGTATTGATTTTCTCCAACGTCACTATTCTTTCTTATGAAGAAATTTGGACCCTCATAACGGTTAGTTTAGATAGTAAAATGCAACTTTTAATTAGCTTGTTAAACGAACACCCTGCTGGCGCAATCGAATATCGACCCGTGGGTGGAGTTTTAAAATGTGCCTTTTATAAATAAGGGAGAAATTAACCAATCACAACTAATGATCATTGGACATTGCTGTCATTGTCGTTCTCATCCACTTTAAGGCTGCATCTGATTTGTCAGTTTCACTTTCTACCAAGTCTTGTCTTATAAACACCCTGAATTGTGATCTGACCGATCTCTACTTTACACGACCGTATTTGAAATAATTATTTTACTCGGATTCGTAGAGACTACCGATTAAGTGTGACGTCAGTTGCCATGGTAATTGAGTCTAAATATTCGCCAGAGCGCAGTTCACTGGGTTTATTGTGTTGCCAAGTAATCTTGGCAACACGTAAAGGGTGACGTTTTCACTTCAGTAGTCTATTACATGCATGTGTAAAATGTGCCCAAATGGTATTGCGTATGTTTATATTGGTTTGAAACTTTGAAATAGGTAGTCTTTTTACATATGTGAGCCACACCACCAAAAGTAGACTCTTGCATTAAAAGAAATATAAGCTCCGCAAAACTACAAACATTGTGTCAATCCGTAAAATATTGACCAAGTTATGACAATTTCCGTAATGACCAAGAGCACAATTTTTTTAAGAAGCGCTTTAGAGAAAAATGGCGTAGAAGGTTGTACTTCTGTTAAGGCGTAAAGTCCTTAGCAGCCATGCAAATTCTGATTCTAAAAGCCCTATACGTATAGGACAACATGTGTTCTTCTGGTGTATTGGGATATAGTGCCAACCCCTGCCGAAGGCAATGAAAATAAGCATGGAATATCGGTAATTTTCCCCATTGTTTTAGCCAAATTAGCCTAGTTTCATGAAGGTATGCTTTAGAAAAACACTGAAAAAACTTTAGGTGATAGATGGATACTTAATAGGTGTCTCGTGCAGAAATCCTGGTATCGAAAAAAAAAGCCCTACTTGACATACATGCATAAATTAGCTATTATCTCAATTGTGGCCTGTGCGACAAGCGCCTACTTTCGGTGGAGCGGCTCACATATTCGGTGATACATTGTGTACATGCAAAAGTGTAGAAGTCTTGAGCACATTTAGCAGTGCTTACAAAATGATAGTCGCAAGGTTCTTAATAGAAGACTCTGTTGTGGTTGAATTTGTGAAAAGGTGCACTTAAATATCTGCATGTAATAATTGAGCATTTAGATAATTAGAAAATGTAAAATTTATTCGAAAATTGTATTATTGAGAATTCACATTCACCATCAAAATGAATATACAAATCATCTACCATTATAATTTTTTAAATTGAGCACCGGTTACACGACGGTAAACGTACAGGTTAAACAAACCTCGATTTCGACAAAGTTTATAATTGGTAAAAAGGCGGTTTTGGCATTTAATTAAATTTTTAGAGTGACGAGCCTTTTTTGCTCATAGTGCAGGGGGCATCATGGAAAAAAAAACATTTTTGATATCGGGTTGGAAAATTTGCCCTTCTGACCCACCCACCCAATTTTCTGACGGGTAAAATGTTTTGGTTGTTCAGGTCAATTAGACACCCCCCGATATTTTGACGTGAAAAACCAAACAAATACCCATTTTGAAAGAGACAACCCCCTGACCCCTCTCGAACAATCATACGTAAGAAAATGTGCCCAGCTATATGCATATCACATCAAAGACACCCCCCTTTCAAATTCTAACATGAAAAAAAGGTGTTGCTTGTTCAAAGCAGTTAGACCTGGAAAATTCACGTGATACAAAATGGAAAACCATTTTTAAAACCCACCGACCCTCTATGCCCCCAACCTCCACCCCTCCATCCCCTTCCCCCGCCCCCTCCCAAAAAGGCATGACAAAAACTAGTGCAGAGAAGGAGAATAAGCCAGCCTGATTAAGGCTGGATCCGAATTAGTGGGTTTGGCTGTGGCTGTGGCTGTTGCTATGCCGTTTCTAAGGAATGTCGTTGTCCGGCCATATCAACAGCATAGCAACAGTCATAGCCACTCATTCGGATCCAGACCTACTAAACTCTACTGAACCATACTGCACTCGATTCAAAGAGCACCTACATGTTATCAATTGTGTCCCCCCTCCTCCTCCCGCATTGCCCCGCCCCTTAGGCGGGGACTTGGTCGGGTTTTTCATTCTTCTTAAAGATTTTGTCACATGAATTTGCCCCAGGGTGGGGATTTTGTCACTTGTTAATTGACAACGGGATAGGGGCCAATTCACAGGTGCAAGGGGACTCTTCTTGAGATTGTGCTATGGCTTGTGTGGAGGACTAGGAGTGGGGGCCGACAGAAAGGGCCTCTCAGCTAAAACGAAAAGGTCTCACATCTAGTACCAACCACCTTCCCAAAATGCCCTCAGTGAAACAGTTTATTGGAGGCCTTCTTATGTGGGGGTAATTGGGCCATTTGTCCCATGGTCTCCTACCTATTTTTGACTTTTTTTGGTTTAATTTTCGTTTAGCAAGACACCCCATTTTTTTTTCAACGAGCTAATTTTGTTTTAGCGACACCGTAGAGCCCACCCCACCCCCTCCCAATTTTCTTTTCAAAACTTTTTTCTCTACATTTTTAGCCGACAGACCCACCCACCCCCACCCGATATCAAAAAGATTTATGATACGACATGATATCAAAATCTCATTACCCGTGAGGTATATTTGTGTGCATTTATTTGTGTTAGTTTACTGATTATGTGTAACGGCACAAGGCTTTTGTAACCTTCAAACATTTCCAAAGTCACGATAGATTGACACAATTTTTCAATTTTGTTTTGTGATGAAATTAGTTATCCGTAGTTGAAATTTAACAAATATTTTAAATATGGTGACTTGTGGGTAATTTGTAGGTAATTTGTAGGTAATTTGTAGGTAATTTGTTGGTAATTTGTGACTTGTTGTAATTTGTAAGGTACCTTTATAGATTGATTGTCAACCCCTAAAATTGTCCTTCAGTTTCTTTGCAATTGTAAGTTGCGTTCGTTCTTGAAGAAAAATCTTGAAGTCAATTTTCGATTATGCTCTTAAGTCAAAAAGGGTATTTCATAAAAAAATAGTTTCGCTTTTGATGTGTGCAAATGTAAACGAGCTTTAAAGGCCCTATGTATCATCTGCAAGATAAAACTTTTAAATATTTGTGGAATAAGAGTGTAACATATCTAATGAAGAATGTTGGTAAACGAGCATAAAGAAATACTTAGATGCATCAATGCTTCAGAAAACCTTGAAAATCTCTATATGGATTCTGTGTACAAGTGAATGGTCACGTGGACTTTTTTGGAAAACCACCTTCGGTCGTCAATTTTCAACACGAAATACCATTTTGGACGGAAATAAATTAATGTGGTGTTTGTTACCATTGCTATCAACGATATGAGTAAGGTTTTCCTTGTGAACTCATGAAAAACAAAATTTGGTCATTGCAAATGATACAATGGGCATTTGAGCCTTAATTGAGGGTGACGCATAGGATTGTGTGATTTGTGATTTATTGTGGTTCTTGTAATCAATTAATAAAGTAAATGCTTGTACCAAATTCATTTTGAGTTTATTTAACGATAACGTTTGCTTCACTTAGTGCTCACATCTTAGCCATTTTCATTGCTATAATAACGTTCAATTAGCAGCCTGTACGCTGAATTGCATGTATCTTCACCTAAACATGGAGATACATCGAGGTGGGTGGCGCCATTGGCAGCCGACGGCCAGAAACACCGGGGAATCCCCTTACTCTTCACGAAAGAATACTCTGGGATCTTTTAAGTGCACTACACAACATACTGGACCAACGGCTTTACATCCCTTCCGAAGGATGAAGTAAGTGTGTTTAAGTGCCTTGCTCAAGGGCACAGGTACCACGGCCGGGTATCAAACCTGCAATACCAAGTTTTCACCCGAGTGTTGCGAGTCAGTGACCCAAACCACTCGGCCACGTTACCCCACATTGCAAAATGTTTCTGGAATTATTAAAAATCACCGTAGTCTATCGGCCAGAGCAGCTAGGGTTCAAGATATCTCAGATATAGACAATTGTTCGACAGGACTCTTTTGCGCTACACGATCTTAGCTCAAAATCATGTTCTTGTATGTGTATGTGTACATGCAGTCAAACCTATAGCCACCTTGATATAAGAGGCCACCTGTTTATGACGGCCACTATGTCCAAGTTTCACTATATAACAATAATAAGCAATGTCATTTTCAAACATCTGTTCTCAATATTCCAATTCAAAACACATTTTTCTAACATATTTATTTTTATTTTTAGACAACGATACAAGAGGTTAGTACCCATGACCCATATAAACAAAATAGCAAGATATATATATATTTTTGGGGTGGCCCAAAGACTATACTGGAATTAACCTTTGCACTGTGGATAGCGCCCCAAATTCTTCACTTCCAAATGGAGGTGCCGTTTAGAAAGTCCACATACTATGATGTTGTTGCTACGTGGTGCAGACCAATGCCTGGCAACTTATAGTCCGGTTGCTTTATGGCATTCTCTCCTACGGTAAACACGGTATAGACCGTATCGAATAGCTGCCATCTTGTGGGACAACTTTTGACATTTAAATTGGTCCACAATGTAAACACAAAATGTTCAACCATGCATGTTCTCACGGAAAAGAGAAACTGCCCTACAACTAAGATATCAGCTATTCGATAAGGTGTATTGATTCTGTATTTCACACCTGTCGCGTGCACCCGGTTACATTACATAGCAACAACAAAATTAGTCTGGTTATCTGGATTCCATGTGTGCATGTGAAAGGGAATACTTCAGTATATAACGAAGTAATTACTGAAGTAGCTTTATTTTATGCTCTACGGGAACAGATCTCCACTTCGGAACCATCTGCGTTGACTTCGTTTCCGTTTGGACAAAGCGTTTCAGCGTTGGAGTGATTCGCTTGTTATTGAAGCCATCGACCGAACGTTCATTTTAGTTGACATCACTAGCCATCACTGCATGGTACAGGACTCTACGCCGGTAATTGAGTTAATTAGGCAGGCCTCGTCGCCTGGACAACGAACGCCATTGCAGATTGCTGGGAGAGAAACTATAACGAATTTTAAATAGTTGCTGCATCCGAACAGCGATAAGCATACTAGTTTGGTACTTTGGGGGACTTGGGGTAATACCCTATACTGCTCAGACGGTAGAGCCTCTGACCAGTGTACCGGAGGTCCGAGGTTCAAATTCCGATTAGAACCATATTCTTCGCTTTTCCCAAATCACAAAAGATTGCATGATCACAAAGGACTGATCACAACAGATTGATCAGGCACTAGGCTGGTCATGCTCTCTGACTTGATGCTTTCCCGCATTTTGGTAAAAAAAAAGACAGATCCTGCACTGTAAAGAATTGCCAGTAAATGTTACGGTCGAAAGGTGTGCAGCGAGATGCAATCTTTCTACCATAATGTTAACGGTTATCCCGTAAATTGTTTAACGGGAAATCCCGTAAAATTCTACGTTATTCCCGTATTTTTACGGTGCTTTTCCTGTACTTTTCCCTGCAGTGTTCTAATTACCCCGTCCAGTACCTTTAACTTCTGCTGCAGCCGATTTCACGAATAAGTGCGCAGCTTGCGCAACTTTCGAATGTGGCGTAAAGGCGCGTTCACACTATCGCGGAAAAATCACACTGTTCCATTGGTTTGTACACAAACTGGTTTGCCGCTTGTGCGCGGCCTATCGCGACGCGCAAAACGTTTTCAGCTGGGTCAAAGTTCAAATTTGTTGAACTTTGACCGCGGTGCGCTGACCTTTCCAAAGCGCAGCCAGTGAGGTATAAGAGAAGCCCCAAGTTACCAGAGTGGAATTTTCTATTTTGGAATAATCGGCGATTAGGAACTCATGCAATGCGGTGAGCGCAGCGCGAAAGTGTGAATTTTCCGCGATAGTGTGAACGCCCCTTAAAGGGGAGTTCACACTATCGCGGAAAAATCACACTGTTCCATTGGTTTGTACACAAACTGGTTTGCCGCTTGTGCGCGGCCAATCGCGACGCGCAAAAGTTTTGAGCTGGGTCAAAGTTCAAATTTGTTGAACTTTGACCGCGGTGCGCTGACCTTTCTAACGCGCAGCCAATGAGGTATCAGAGAAGCCCCAAGTTACCAGAGTGGAATTTTCTATTTTGGAATAATCGGCGATTGCGAGCTCATGCAATGCGGTGAGCGCAGCGCGAAAGTGTGATTTTTCCGCGATAGTGTGTATCCGCCTTAAAGGAGTGTGACCAGATCACTTTTTTTTTACCCATAACTCCCCGGGACTTACCTTATGGGTCATGGGATTTTTTATATCATAACATCCGTTATATTTTTCTGATTACGAAACTAAAACTCCCGCGCTTCTAGGCCGCATATTTCCGAGGATATCGTCGAAAATCCACCGATTATTTGTAAACTAATTTTCCAGTATCAACGTTTATCCGCTGAAAGCATACTCGATAGTTTTGTTCAATTTTTTACTGGAAATTGCGAATGTTTTCGGGTTTTTGGGACATGGGAGGTGTGTATGGGAGTTACTTGATAATATTAGTAAGTTACATCGAAAACTATTTTCCAGAAACTCTGGTCACGCTCCTTTAAGGCTTGACCCAAAAAAAATTGCGCAGCTGCGCCATTTCGCTACGCAACGTTTCACGAAAATTGCCGCGATTTATTAATTTTCAAAAATAAAGTCGTGGACGAGCCTAAAATGTGAAAAGAAGCACAAAAGTCAATAGACTGGTTCCCGTCCACATATTCTACAAAGGAGAATATAAGGACAGGTAAAGGGCGCTTCATCTTGATCTGTGATTGGTCGTCTTTGCGCGTGCGCATTGTGTTTTTTATATTTAAAAATTGGCCAAGCCGTTTAATTGCTTTAGGCAATGTACTTTATTTACATAATTGGATATGTTCGACACGCATGGCCAAGTTACAAATGTCAGTGCAAAATCTGCGCACTTACTAAAAAAATAATAATAATAATAACCACGTGACGGGCAGAATTCTACCCGTCATGGCTGCCTTTTACCAATCCCTATATGTTCGCAATAAGCGAACCAATATATAGGGATCGGGAACCAATCTAAAAAGTCAAGCGCATCTACCCCGCGCACGCGCAAACGATAGGGAAAGCAGACGACGGATTATTATGGCGTGTGGAACGTTGCAATTTTCGATAATGCACAAATATATGTGCGATGTTTTTTCATATGTGCGATGTTTTTTCATATGTATGCGATGTTGAAAATATATGTGCAATAATTTGACATATGCAATGTTTTTTCATATGTATGCGATGTTAAAAATATATGTGCAATAATTTGACATATATATGCAATGTTAAAAATATATGTGGGATATTTCGACATATATGTGGGATATTTCAATGTGTGGGGTCGCGGTGTTCGTGATATATGGGCGTGATCTTTCATAGATTGGTTCCCGATCCCTATAGATTGGTTCGCTTATTGCGAAAGTGTGGAATATGTGGACGGGAACCAGTCTATTCTCCTGTGTGGAATATGTGGACGGGAACCAGTCTAGATCTTTCAATGTATGTGCGTAGACTGGTTCCCGCTCCACATATTCCACATACAACGACTGAATATGAGGTCGGATTTGCGTGCGTGATATTTGGCACAAATACAAAGAAAACCAGCCCCAATAGGCCTGTACCAAAAATAAATCAGCCTGGCAGATTAAATGACAGAAACTAAAGTGCAATTTCACGCAGCAGTCTATCAAGCTTGCAAACTTCGGTTACGGATTTGACCAAGTTGACGTAATTAGTCACAAAAATTAATTGCGAAGTTGTATCTAGTGAGTGCGCGAATTAAGCCGCCTTCTAGCTTTTAGAGAAATTATGAAATAAGAAGGGGTCTTAAAATCGATTTATTCAGACAAGTAGGCACTTTTTGTTACGATTTTTCAGCTGTAATATAAGAAATATTCATGTAGAATCATCATCAATCAGCTTTATCGTCATAGCAATCGATTTAATTAGTCAAACAAATTAATTGCGAAGTTGTATCCAGTGCCGGAATCAAGCCGCCTTAATCTTAGAGAAATTGGGAAATAAGAAGGGGTCTTAAAATGCGATTTATTCAGACAAGAAGGCACTTTTAATTTAGATTTTTCAACTGAAGCATAAGAACAACTCATATAGAATCACAATCAACCAGCTTTATAGTCAAAGCCATCGATTTAATTAGTCAAACAAATTAATTGCGAAGTTGTATCCAGTGCGCGAAGCCGCCTTAGATATGTTTTGTGCACGCACATGCGTCGCTTGAGGGCGCTCTTTGCACCTCCTTCAAAATGGCCGCGAAAATGTCGAAATGGCCTTACGAGCAAAAACAATGAACAACAAAGACACGTTTTGTGTCAAATTTGGGGATTCCGTGGCCTGCTTTTTGGAACAAGAGATGTTCGCCTGCTCGTCTGTTCACGCCAAACTGAGGGGCGCCGAAGCCAGTTGGCACGATCGATTTTGCTTGCATTAATAAATTTCGTCATGAATCTTTAACAACGTCGGCGCATGATGATGGTGGGTCGGCGCCTGTGGCTGTGCAGCTTCGCCGCCGAGTGGCAGGTAATGTTATGCACCTTGTACTGATACTGTATACCTATCGGTAAGAGTTGAGAAGCTGACCCTGTTGACTTATTAAGCATCGTTAAAAGGGTTAACCTGTGCAGATTTGATGGGAAAAACCAATATTTTGGGTGAGAATAGTTTAAAGGTGTTATGCCGTGGAGAGAGGAATTATAATTATTTTTGCATGTTTCTATTCTTTGATATATTAATTATCGATTTCTTATCTCGTTTTACATTTTATATTAATAAAAGGTACAACTATAGAATACAGGGCCACTGGACACTCCATCCATGCCATCCTCGCCTCAGAGCTGTGAGGCGAGGTCATGCGCCGAGGTCATGCTCACTGAACCATACTGACCGAACGCACGCAAAGTCACGCGAGAATTCTCCATGGTTTGCCTTAAAAAAAATAAATCCCTCTGCAAAACAATATCCCTCTGCAAGGCGCGCCTGCCCACAAGACACTCCATCCTCGCCGGCCCACTAGAGTTCACGCATAGTCACACGAGAATTGCCGAGAACTCTAACGCGCCCACTAGACACTCCATCCTCGCCTGCCCACTAGAGTTTACGCATAGTCACGCGAGAATGACACTCCATCCTCGCCTGCCCACTAGAGTTCTCGCATAGTCACGCGAGAATTGCCGAGCCACGCGCCCACTAGACCATCCTCGCCTCAGAGCTGTGAGGCGAGGTCATGCGTCGAGGTCATGCTCACTGAACCATGCTCACTGAACCATGCTCACTGCGCTGAACGTGTGTGTACGTACGTTGCACTATACCTAGATTGGTTCCCTATCCTACCCCAATGGTCATACCTACATTTAGACTGGTTCCCGTCCACATATTCCACACAGGAGAATATAAGGACAGGTAAAGGGCGCTTCATCTTCATATTGGTCGTATTTGCGCGTGCGCATTGTGTTTTGCGTACACGCATGCATGCTTCAGTGGACATGACCTCGTCGCATGACCTCGCCTCACAGATCTGAGGCGAGGATAGAGTGTCTGGGTGGCGCGGTGGAATCATCGAGAATTCTCGCGTGACTTTGCGTGGACTAGAGACTATGCACCGAGGTGGGTACCTGTCATCTCGGAGGATGTTTTTAAAAAAGGAAACTCCCGCCCGAATCTCACCCGGGCTAATTTCTCGCGGGACCGAATTAATCTCGCGTTACTTTCAAACGGGACGTACGGGTAGCTGTGATGTCAGAGGAATAATTTTTCACAATTCTCGCGTGACTTTGCGTGCGTACACGCGTGCGTACACGCATGCATGCTTCAGTGAACATGACCTCGTCGCATGACCTCGCCTCACAGATCTGAGGCGAGGATAGAGTGTCTGGTTGGCGTGATAGAATCCTCGAGAATTCTCGCGTGGACTAGAGACTATGCACCGAGGTGGGTACCTGTCATCTCGGAAGATGTTTTTAAAAAAGGAAACTCCCGCCCGAATCTCACCCGGGCTAATTTCTCGCGGGACCGAATTAATCTCGCGTTACTTTCAAACGGGACGTACGGGTAGCTGTGATGTCAGAGGAATAATTTTTCAAAGGCAAATCCTCGACAATTCTCGCGTGACTTTGCGTGCGTACACGCATGCATGCTTCAGTGAACATGACCTCGTCGCATGACCTCGCCTCACAGATCTGAGGCGAGGATAGAGTGTCTGGTTGGCGCGATACAATCCTCGAGAATTCTCGCGTGACTTTGCGTGGACTAGAGACTATGCACCGAGGTGGGTACCTGTCATCTCGGAGGATGTTTTTTAAAAAGGAAACTCCCGCC
Organism: Henricia sp. BOLD:AAB3569; assembly: GCA_037783545.1. Lineage (NCBI taxonomy): Eukaryota > Metazoa > Echinodermata > Asteroidea > Spinulosida > Echinasteridae > Henricia > Henricia sp. BOLD:AAB3569. Next base: position 66,300 of record JBBELK010000161.1, on the reverse strand, counting down.
CGAATCTCACCCGGGCTAATTTCTCGCGGGACCGAATTAATCTCGCGTTACTTTCAAACGGGACGTACGGTTAGCTGTGATGTCAGAGGAATAATTTTTCAAAGGCAAATCCTCGACAATTCTCGCGTGACTTTGCGTGCGTACACGGGTAGCTGTGATGTCAGATCGGAATAATTTTTCAAAGGCAAATCCTCGACAATTCTCGCGTGACTTTGCGTGCGTACACGCATGCATGCTTCAGTGAACATGACCTCGTCGCATGACCTCGCCTCAGAGATCTGAGGCGAGGATAGAGTGTCTGGTTGGCGCGATAGAATCCTCGAGAATTCTCGCGTGACTTTGCGTGGACTAGAGACTATGCACCGAGGTGGGTACCTGTCATCTCGGAAGATGTTTTTAAAAAAGGAAACTCCCGCCCGAATCTCACCCGGGCTAATTTCTCGCGGGACCAAATTAATCTCGCGTTACTTTCAAACGGGACGTACGGGTAGCTGTGATGTCAGAGGAATAATTTTTCAAAGGCAAATCCTCGACAATTCTCGCGTGACTTTGCGTGCGTACACGCATGCATGCTTCAGTGAACATGACCTCGTCGCATGACCTCGCCTCACAGATCTGAGGCGAGGATAGAGTGTCTGGGTGGCGCGGTGGAATCATCGAGAATTCTCGCGTGACTTTGCGTGGACTAGAGACTATGCACCGAGGTGGGTTCCTGTCATCTCGGAGGATGTTTTTAAAAAAGGAAACTCCCGCCCGAATCTCACCCGGGCTAATTTCTCGCGGGACCGAATTAATCTCGCGTTACTTTCAAACGGGACGTACAGGTAGCTGTGATGTCAGAGGAATAATTTTTCACAATTCTCGCGTGACTTTGCGTGCGTACACGCGTGCGTACACGCATGCATGCTTCAGTGAACATGACCTCGTCGCATGACCTCGCCTCACAGATCTGAGGCGAGGATAGAGTGTCTGGTTGGCGCGATAGAATCCTCGAGAATTCTCGCGTGGACTAGAGACTATGCACCGAGGTGGGTACCTGTCATCTCGGAGGATGTTTTTTAAAAAGGAAACTCCCGCCCGAATCTCACCCGGGCTAATTTCTCGCGGGACCGAATTAATCTCGTGTTACTTTCAAACGGGACGTACGGGTAGCTGTGATGTCAGAGGAATAATTTTTCAAAGGCAAATCCTCGACAATTCTCGCGTGACTTTGCGTGCGTACACGCATGCATGCTTCAGTGAACATGACCTCGTCGCATGACCTCGCCTCACAGATCTGAGGCGAGGATAGAGTGTCTGGTTGGCGCGATACAATCCTCGAGAATTCTCGCGTGACTTTGCGTGGACTAGAGACTATGCACCGAGGTGGGTACCTGTCATCTCGGAGGATGTTTTTTAAAAAGGAAACTCCCGCCCGAATCTCACCCGGGCTAATTTCTCGCGGGACCGAATTAATCTCGCGTTACTTTCAAACGGGACGTACGGTTAGCTGTGATGTCAGAGGAATAATTTTTCAAAGGCAAATCCTCGACAATTCTCGCGTGACTTTGCGTGCGTACACGGGTAGCTGTGATGTCAGATCGGAATAATTTTTCAAAGGCAAATCCTCGACAATTCTCGCGTGACTTTGCGTGCGTACACGCATGCATGCTTCAGTGAACATGACCTCGTCGCATGACCTCGCCTCAGAGATCTGAGGCGAGGATAGAGTGTCTGGGTGGCGCGGTGGAATCCTCGAGAATTCTCGCGTGACTTTGCGTGGACTAGAGACTATGCACCGAGGTGGGAACCTGTCATCTCGGAGGATGTTTTTAAAAAAGGAAACTCCCGCCCGAATCTCACCCGGGCTAATTTCTCGCGGGACCGAATTAATCTCGTGTTACTTTCAAACGGGACGTACGGGTAGCTGAGATGTCAGAGGAATAATTTTTCAAAGGCAAATCCTCGACAATTCTCGCGTGACTTTGCGTGCGTACACGCATGCATGCTTCAGTGAACATGACCTCGTCGCATGACCTCGCCTCACAGATCTGAGGCGAGGATAGAGTGTCTGGTTGGCGTGATACAATCCTCGAGAATTCTCGCGTGACTTTGCGTGGACTAGAGAATATGCACCAAGGTGGGTACCTGTCATCTCGGAGGATGTTTTTAAAAAAGGAAACTCCCGCCCGAATCTCACCCGGGCTAATTTCTCGCGGGACCGAATTAATCTCGCGTTACTTTCAAACGGGACGTACGGGTAGCTGTAATGTCAGAGGAATAATTTTTCAAAGGCAAATCCTCGACAATTCTCGCGTGACTTTGCGTGCGTACACGGGTAGCTGTGATGTCAGATCGGAATAATTTTTCAAAGGCAAATCCTCGACAATTCTCGCGTGACTTTGCGTGCGTACACGCATGCATGCTTCAGTGAACATGACCTCGTCGCATGACCTCGCCTCACAGATCTGAGGCGAGGATAGAGTGTCTGGTTGGCGCGATAGAATCCTCGAGAATTCTCGCGTGACTTTGCGTGGACTAGAGACTATGCACCGAGGTGGGTACCTGTCATCTCGGAGGATGTTTTTAAAAAAGGAAACTCCCGCCCGAATCTCACCCGGTCTAATTTCTCGCGAGACCGAATTAATCTCGCGTTACTTGCCAACGGGTAGCTGTGATGTCAGAGGAATAATTTTTCAAAGGCAAATCCTCGACAATTCTTAAACGGGACGTACGAGTAGCTGTGATGTCGGAGGGATATTTTTTCAAAGGCAAATCCTCGTGTGACTTTGCTTAAAACCGTCATGTCGTCACACCTCACCTCCGCTGCTTTCAAAAAGGTGTAGCTCACGCTGGCCCTGTATTCTATAGTTACTCCTAATAAAAAAAGTAAAAATTTAGGCTTAATTCCAACCCATGATTTTCCTCTTTTCTGGAAACTGTCGAAATCCCGCCGCTGCGGGCAGCAAACATATTTGGCCAAATTCATGATGTCATTTTGCGTGATCAAGTGCTTTGTGAAGTACACGCTGAACGAACTGCCCGCCAGCCGGTATGGTTTCAGCGAGTGCGCGCTGAACATTCTCGTAAACTTGTTGCATTGCATTATTGACACAGTCACATCACAAGTGTTGGGATTAAATTTAACATACACAAGTATCAAATGAAGAGGAAAGAACAGGTCTAAGTTTTTCCATCAAACGGATATTTTAGGGTTTGGTTTTCGTCTCAACAACGTACGTTCATGGTAAGTTTTATTTACGATGAATATAAATTCCACATTTACATGGTCTAAAAATTTAGGCAATCGGCTCAAACAAACATGTACATTTACCATGAAAACTTCCAAGGACAGAATAATTATTGACGAAAAAGGGTTGAGAAAAAGTTGAGAAAGAAAAAGAAAGCCGAGGCAGTACCGTTCCAGTTTCCTGTTGTCGACTTCGGTCGTCGATTTGAACACCGGACTCGCGTTGTTCTCGGATTTCTTCCTTGGTTAACATGATTAATTCTGGCTCAAACTGATACGGTTCAACCGTAGGAAATTCACTGGATGATTCTTCGTCGCTGTCGTCATGAAATGAATGCGATGAGCAACAAAAAACATCGCTATCTCCATCGGAAAAAACGTCAACACTGGAGTCAATTGTCAACATGTTGTTCCAAAACGCCACGTTGTGGAATAACAAGAAACAGCCGTCGGCCGGACGCGTCCGTAAAATGACGTCACGAATCCGTTGATTTTCCAATGTCAAACTTTTAGGCCCGACGGCTGTTGTTCAGATTTTGCTTCGAGTTTGGGCTGAAAAGTGGGCTTAAAACTGCTATTGTAAAAAAACATTCGCACAGTCTAATTTTTTTCTGAACAGTTTTCCTGGGATAATTAGATGTATTTAATGGTTTAATGTGTAATTTTGTTAATTCCTCTCTCCACGGCATAACATCTTTAAGATTTTGTGAGGAAACACTTACCCCTAGAACTATGGGGGATATACTCTCCCCCATAGGTAATGTTGTTTTTTTCCAATATGGCGGCGCCTGAACTTTAAGATCGGACCGATACGGTTTCGGCTAGCGCAATAATCCGCTGCCCAATCGCCACCAAACTCCGTCTGATAGTTCTTGAGACACTCACCTTGCGTGTATCTACGGAATTTCGGTACCATTTGTCCACTAAATTCTCCGAAAATAATGTTGGGAAATGAACGGGAACATGTGCGATGCATCCACATGCATGATCGATGCATTCGGTAAAAGCCGGATTTTCCGGAACTCCCGGAGTTGCCGGAACAGCTGGGACCAATAAAAAATCCAAGCAGTTCCGGCAACTCTGGGAGTTCTGGCAACTCCGGCTTTTACCGAATGCCTGGATCACGCATGTGGACGCATCGCACATGTTCCCGTTCATTTCCCAACATTTTTTAGGAGAATTTAATGGACAAATGGTACCGAAATTCCTTAGACACACGCAAGGTGAGTGTCTCAAGAACTATCAGACGGAGTTTGGTGGCGATTGGGCAGCGGATTATTGCGCTAGCCGAAAAACGTTTCTGTCCGATCTTAAAGTTCAGGCGCCGCCATATTGGAAAAAAAACAACATTACCCATGGGGGATACATTATCCCCCATAGTTCTAGCCTGGGTAAACCCAATCCACATACATGTACACGCCCAGGATTCGAAACGGGTACGCCAGAGGAAAGGCGAGGAAAGAACCACTACGCCAACCGGACCGCCCTTAAGCAAATTAAATTAAAAATGATCAACGGGGGTTTTACTGCAGGTTGTTTCTTTCTTATTTGTTTGTTTGAAAGAAGAAATACAAATAAAGCAAACTAACAAAACAGACAAAGTGAGAATTTTATCAATATAAATTTCTTTATATTATTTATAACAATTTAAAACAATGTAACGGTACAATCTAGACGATTCCAATATTTTGGGTATCAGGCTATAAATAGTTTCATTATGTAATAATGTACGACTAACTAATTTTTTGACAAAATTAAAACCTCCCAGATATAGATGTTTAAAAATCATACACCTCAGGCGACAGACAAAAAAAGGAACATAGTTAGTCACACGAATGTGGTCACGTGACGTCTGACTGTCGCGTTCCTACATAATCATGATAATGCCGTATTCCACTCATGCTCGCGGGATAACTAATATTATCTTCAAGCAAAATTGACGCACTAATAACACGCGCACTCTGCAAGTACTACATGTACTCCGCGCATATGCGTAGGGACACAGTTATCTTGGAATACCATGGTGCATTTACCGGTACGCAGAGTGCAATATGAGAATCGGAAGAGTATTATGAAACATTATCACACTGTTGGTTGCCATGGATCCACCAATCAAAACGACGGATTCAAGTTTGCTTGAAGATATATTAAGTTATCAGGGTCTTTCTATAAATTAGGGGTCCAAAAGTGTGACATTTAGTGTCCCCCGTTACACCTGATATGTGTTATATTTCGTACAAAAATCATTATTAATGGCTTTTAAACCATTTTGTTTGAATTGTACTTTATGTACTCACTCTTTGAGATGGAAAGTATTTGTAGAATGTGTCCTGAATTTACAAAAACAAGATGTAAAACGTAACGGGGGACACCAAAGCTGGACCCCTAATTTATAGAAAGACCCATCAACATTTGAAGTTATACAGGGTGTATCAGAAAAAGTAGACACTCATAAAATTGTAGATAAAATTAAAATTGTAGTATTTTTAGAAAATTGGCTCACTAATATTGAAATATCGGTAGACTTAGGTTTCGAGTTTTCATTAACGTCGTCATCATGTTGGGAATTTCACACCTGGCTGAACAGGGGCTAGTTTTGTAAACAAAGCTAAAATTAACTTGCGCATAAAAATGGAAGATGCAAAACAGGATCAAGGAGCACGAGAGGTCAATTTGACATGTCCTTTTTTTGCTATCAGCTTAACAGAAAGTATAGCTTTACAGAAAGTGTGTACCTTGAAGGGGCATCGGGGCCAACTCAGCAGGGCATGAGGCCATTGGCCTTGGAGGCTTGGTTAATGTCAAGGCCTGGGATAGGGTATGCTGGCCAAGTTGCCCTCAGAAAGTGTATATCTTGAAGGGGCATCGAGGCCAACTCAGCAGGGCATGAGGCCAACTCAGCAGGGCATAAGGCCATTGGCTTTGGTAGCCTTGGTTAATGTCAAAGCCTGGGATTGAACCCTTTCGAACACGTGCGAATATGCCATTTTGGGAGTCAAATAATGCTAAGTCATTGTGGAAGCAATGTGCGTGCGCGTTGTGTGTGTCTCTTGTGGGCGTAACGCGGTTTAGTTCACCAATGGGAGCCTCATCATAGCGCGTTACGCGCGCTATGGACACACACAACGCGCACGCACATTGCTTCCACATTGACGCAGCATTGTTTTACTCCCAAAATGACGTCATTGGCACGAGCTCAATAGGGCATGATGGCCAAGTTGGCTTCTGAAAGTGTATCTTGAAGGGGCATCGGGGCCAACTCAGCAGGGCATGACGCCATTGGCCTTGGTGACTTTGGTTAATGTCAAAGCCTGGATTGGTTGCATTTCTGTCACAGTTGCTAATTTTTGTTCATTATGTATTCACAGATTGGAGATGGCGCCCACAGACTGTGGAGCTTCATATTACACACTACAAAAATGGACGTGTTGCCATTGATACTGAAAACACAGGAGAGGTGAGTTTTTGGCCATCATTCCAATTTTATTACAGTGGAATTTCGCTATAATGAACACCAAAAAGAACATTCAGCTACAGTGAACATCGCTCATGGCTCCCAATCATTTGTTCGCGTTAAACGCCACCAAAACAAACACTTGTATGTTTCAGATACGATGCCCATTTATGGTGACTTTCCACTGTATTAAAACTTGTCTAGCTTCCGCTTATAGGCATGCATGGGTAGGGCTTCCTCAAAGATTATATAGCAGCAAAAGTGCAAGATAGCCCACCCATGCGAAATCAATTCAATAAAGTGAAGTATGTAAAGGCACCATTTTAGTAATAAGCAAACTAGACGCGCCTTGTGTCTGTTTGACATGCCTCTCGTAGTGTAATCTGTGTCGCGGCAATAGTTACAGCGGCATCCACACTTGGGATGAGAGAAAAGTCGTAAGGGCTTTATCGCGATTCCAACCTGACACCTGTGACTCACTGGGCAGAAGCTCTACCATCTGAGCTATAAGGCACAGTGGTATACTCCCTCAGATTTCCCCCAAGACCTTTGCCACACCAGGCAGATGCTCTACCAGCTGAGCCATAAGGCACAGTGGTATACTCCCTCAGATTTTCCCCAAGACCACTGACTCACCAGACAGACACTCCACCAGCTGCTGAGCTATAAGGCACAGTAGTATACTCCCTCAGGTTTCCCCCAAGACCTATGACACACCAGGCAGATGCTCTACCAGCTGAGCTATAAGGCACAGTGGTATACTCCGTCAGATTTTCCCCAAGACCTCTAACTCACCAGACAGACGCTCTACCAGCTGAGCTATAAGGCACTGTGGTATACTCCCTCATATTTTCATTAAGACCTTTTACACACCAGGCAGATGCTCTACCAGCTGAGCTAAGGCACAGTAGTACATGTTATACACCCTCAGATTTTCCCCAAGACCTCTGACACACCAGGCAGATGCTCTACCAGCTGAGCTATAAGGCACAGTGGTATACTCCCTCAGGTTTTCCCCAAGACCTCTGACACACCGGGCAGATGCTCTACCAGCTGAGCTATAAGGCACAGTGGTATATTCCCTCAGGTTTTCCCTAAGACCTCTGACACACCGGGCAGACGCTCCACCAGCTGAGCTACATGTATAAGGCACAGTGGTATACTCCCTCAGGTTTTCCCCAAGACCTCTGACACACCGGGCAGATGCTCTACCAGCTGAGCTATAAGGCACAGTGGTATACTCCCTCAGGTTTTCTCCAAGACCGTTGACACACCGGGCAGATGCTCCACCAGCTGAGCTATAAGGCACAGTGGTATACTCCCTCAGGTTTTCCCCCAAGACCTCTGACACACCGGGCAGATGCTCCACCAGCTGAGCTATAAGGCACAGTGGTATACTCTGTCAGGTTTTCCCCAAGACCTCTGACACACCGGGCAAACGCTCCACCAGCTGAGCTATAAGGCACAGTAGTATACATGTACACCCTCAGATTTTTCCCAAGACCTATGACACACCAGGCAGATGCTCTACCAGCTGAACTATAAGGCAAAGTGGTATACTCCCTCAGGTTTTCCCCAAGACCTCTGACTCACCAGACAGATGAGCTACAGGGCAGACGCTCTACCATCTGAGCTATAAGGCACAGTGGTATACTCCCTCAGGTTTTCCCCAAGAACCCAATTGTTCTCTTATTGTTGCATGGGACCGCAACTGAGCAAAGTAACAAACACAATATTTGGTATGGTACCTAATCACCATTAAAATGAAACAACCAAACTATGGGATGAGAAAAAAATCAGCAATTGCGAGAGTTATGTCAAACGGACATGAGGCGCATCTACCGGTAGTTTGCTTACTAAAATGGCACCTTGAATTTCTACGGAGGTCAGCCCCTGGTAGAGTAGTCTATCTTGCAGCAGGCATTTAACTTTAATAGTTTGTGTAGTATTCAATTGTTCGTATTCAAATTTATGCAAATAAATGCTTAATTTACATATTACTGCACCATTAATTAATACTGACATATTGATGTACTGTTCTTGCCTTAATCAAAATTATGCAAATCTGGCTACTTATTTACATGTCACTGCAGCATGCTAAATTTACTATTTTGCCCTTGCTCATGTATGGTGTTCCCTTAAAGTGGAGTTCCAGTTTTGTTTTTTAGAAGTCACATCATGGCCATGGTTTTATCATGATGTTACCCAGAATGCCCCAATATTTTCTCATGTTTATTCATGCATGGTGTCCCTCTGAAACTGAGTTCCAGTTTTGTTTTTTGGAAGTCACATCATGGCCATGGTTTCATCATGATGTTACCCAGAATGCCCCAATATTTTCTCATGTTTATTCATGCATGGTGTCCCTCTGAAACTGAGTTCCAGTTTTGTTTTTTGGAAGTCACATCATGGCCATGGTTTTATCATGATGCTACCCAGAATGCCCCAATATTTTCTCATGTTTATTCATGCATGGTGTATACCCCTGAAACTGAGTTCCAGTTTTATTTTTTAGAAGTCACATAGTGGCCATGGTTTCATGATGCTACCCAGAATGCCCCAATGCATTGAATGAAATGAGTTAATACTGACATCAGGTGTACTATCCTTATCAAAATTTTAATTTTAAAAATTGCTCATTTGCATACCATATTTCCCAAATATGTTTGTTCCTACTACGGCATGTTACTCACAGTGGCTCAAGAGTCCAAAAACATTTACTTCCAGCCAAAAAGCTACAAGAGTTGAATACAGCTTTCAAAGATTTTTGCAAACTTTGTTTTGTTGATCATCATGTCTCTGTTAGGGGCCGTCCATAAAGGAGGGGGGAGGGGGTTGTTGACATTGCGTACAGGGTGGCAGGGGGGAGGGTCCAAGCCAATACGTATGTACGCAAACTGAAAATTTGCTTTTACTAAAACGAGAAAGGAATTGGACAAGTTGACAAACATATTACATTATTAGACAGGCCACACATTTTTGTCACTCATCTCACATTTTTTTCACTCCTCAATTTAGGTTTTTCCCATTAAATCTGCAGTTTGTGTAAACTTTTGTAAGGCACATTTTTGTATTTTCTTTTTTAATTACTAAAACATCTTTGAGCAAATTCCGCTCAAACTCCATAACATTTTCGGGCCTGTTGTCTGTTTTGGCACCGATTTGGCACCGTCATATTTAGTTAGATGATAGCATTTCTGCGGTTGTACCAGTGTGGATGAACTACATGTAGCTAAAATAAACCATCTTTTGTTTGGATCAATTCTGCTTTCATAAAATGCATTAAGTTCATTCATACCTCCACACATTTTCCACTTTAGTGTTAGATATTTGGTTTGAAGTCTTACATGTAGCTCTGATTTGTAAGTACCGTAACTTAGTTAACTTATATATTTTCTTTCCCTTTTAGTCTGTGGCTACTGTTCATATGCACCATCCATCATGTTGAGATTTGCTGGGAGAAGAAATCTGGCCAGTGTTGACCTACAGTATCAGTAAGTCACAGTCCATTGTTCTGTTCATCTTTACTGCAAATCCATTTTGGGTCAATTTTATGACAATAATTTTTTTTTTAAATCACAAGGGGTTAGTCCAGCAGTCATTTGCACTTTTTAAAAAATGTCTCAGAAATGATCAGGAAAACAATTTTTGCCCGTTTCCAACCTGTTTTGGTACGTTTCAAAGTTAAATTCTGAATCTTTTTTGTCTTTGCTGAAAATCCATACTGATGTACCCCGGTAGGGTCGTCTCTACCATCCCAATCAACTCTGATTGTGAATGTAGCCTGCAGTTTATACAGTGAACACTCATTGGAGAAGATTCCACTACACATTCAAATATTTGCGGAAATGCCTCTCATCTTGCATTTTAATTGCTCTACACTTCACGTTAATTTCTCCAAAGCAGTTTATTTGTAAACTCCACCATGCGTGAGGCAATCCATGATTTTAAACAAATCAGATGTGAATCTTTGTAAGCAACCTAACGTGTCTTCATTTTTCCAGCCAAATTGAAAAATTCATCAACTTTTAATTTTCTCTAAACTTGCAGCATTTTATAACGTAGTCGTTATGTTTTCTTAATTTGTGACAGGTGACAAAGACGTGTGTGCCAAGCGATGTCGACCAGGAGCTGTTTTGGCAGACCTCACTGCATCGTCTTCAGAGTGGCCAAGATTGACCTACGGTGAGCCACAATATACTGGCATTTTCCACGGTAAGGGGGGAATTTTGGCAACACATACCATATTTTCCAGAAAATACCTTTGTCTGGTCTCAAAATAAAAGAAATAAGTTTCAGTTGTTCAGGGGTCGATTTCACAAAGACTTGCGACGCGTCGCAAGTACCATACCCATCGCAACTCACCGAACCCTTTGTAATTTTGCCATGGGTTTGGCGAGTTGCGATGGATTTGGTGTTTGCGACGCGTCGTAAATCTTTGTGAAATCGACCCCTGAAGAGATAACTTGGGCCCAAAAAGGGTTACAAATAGTGTGACAACATGCCTTTCTAAAAACCCTGTATACCAATTTCCAATATACACTCGTAACTGGGACGGCCTAAAATGTAACACAAGTGTCCGTCCCGGTTACGAGCGTATATTGGAAATTTGATCACAGGGTTTTTAGAAAGGCATGTTGTCACACTATTTGTAACCCTTTTTGGGCCTAAGTTATCTCTTCAGAACAACTGAAACTTATTTCTTTTATTTTAAGACCAGACAAAGGTATTTTCTCGAAAATATGGTCTGTATTGCCAAAATGCCCCCTTTACTGTATGAAGTATCTCCAGTTTTCGAAAAATGACCGTTGGGCCTTCAGGAGTTGCAGTTTACAGGCATGCAACTTTTCCTCATCTGCACCATCAAAAATTTAAAAAACACTGTACAAAGTCGGAGATTTGTTTGTATTTCCCTTGTAACACAGTTGCATGCCTGAGTTTACAGCATAGAAAAACATTATCTGATTCAACAAATATGGAAATGTTGCATTTGTGCCATCTGTAGATTTACTATACTGTTTAAAAACTTTTTACTTTTCCCCCGCAGACACAAGTTGAAGAAATCAGGATGATTGAACCTTCTGCCACAGAGTTCCCAAAAAAACCCAAAGCAACTTTCCAACAAGAAGCTCTGCTGTCCAAGCCTCTCTCCAAAAACAGTTTGTAAACATTGAATCAACTCAACTGAACCTTCCATCTATCAGTCAGTCCCTAAGCACACAACTCTTCAGTGTCTCAAAAATGACTATCAGTTTGTAAACAAACCAAAACTTGCTCAAATTATTTTCTCAAAAAATGACTATCAGTTTGTAAACAAACCAAAACTTGCTCAAATTATTTTCTCAAAAAATGACTAACAGTTTGTAAACATTGACTTGTACTTAATATTCTTGTCTTCATTTAGCAACAACCAATTGTATTTATTTCTCTTGTAGCATTGTTAAATGTACTTAAACAAATATAGTAATGTTTGTAAACAATCTTATTTAAATAGTGTTATATAGTTAAAGTAACTTCCAAAGTCAAAATAAAAGTCACTGACAACAAAAGTTTCATTTGTAAACAAGTCTCATTTTATTTTGTACTCCAATAAGTAAACCAAGTAATATATTCAAGTAAAATGTTCATTAACTTAATTTATGCAAGGTCCTAATTGCTATTGTCTTTACAGATAGTCCAGGGTTCGGTGGTCCAAATTTATAATTTGAAAATCGAACAGGGGTTGCCCCCTGTCCGATTTTCTAACATATTGAAATTGAGGTTTCCCTCCTCTACCTGTTAAAGAAAACATAAATAAAAATGGTGTACAAAGAAATACAATTAAAATGATTTATTAAACATTCACTGTAAAACAAGAAAATATAATTACAAACGATACCTGCAATTTCAAGAAACAAATCAGTAAAACGTAACTTGGTAAATCACAATTAAGTTACATATTGTTAGTAACAACATGACGATAAACTGAAAATTGACTTTCTCAAGTTTTCTGTCTACATACCCAATTGACTAAAAATACCATCGGCAATTTGTTCCAGATTACGACGTACCACGGCACAAAGACATCACTCGCGAAAAGATTTAAAAACTAACGCGGAGTCCGTCAAACGTCCAGAAGCAAAGGATGAGCATGCACAAACGAATGCCTTTGTTGGAGTTCATTTGAGTAGCCTGTGACTTGACAACCCTGCTTGCAGCCTCATGAGCTCCCATTTCTGAAAAAGAAAATTACAAAAATTAATTTCAGATCAACACAATTTACAATGCATTTCATACCAAAACAAACTGATTTTTGAGTTAAATTTCTCATAACTTATTTTATTTGCCTAAAACAATTTACCAGTCGTACAAAAGAGTACCTTTTAGCTGGAAATCATGTGTAGCTTTTTGCACTGTATTATGTTCAATAAATTTCCTGTTGGTGAATACTTTTGCATTAATATAGCATGGAAGTCATCTACAGGGGTCACCTTATATAATAATACAGCATTCGTCTCAAATTTACTTGAAAATTTCTTTTTACAGGGAAAACATTTCTGTGACATTTCTGACGTAACATACATTTTCCCCCTGTAAAACGGAACTTTCAGATAAATTTGAAACAAATGCTGTACTATTATAAGGTGCCCCCTGTAGATGACTACCATGCTAAACTCCTCAAAAAAAGTTTGGAAAGTCCAGTTTAACTGACGATTTTTCTCTTGTTACTAAATCATTTCCCTTGAAATTTGTATCATTGGAAAGCCCCGTTATTCCTCTTTACAGTGATGTGTCATTTGTTATGATTAATCGATTGGGGGATGTGTAGTATAGCGGAATACAGGGGTGGGTGGAAAGTGAAATGTCACAAAATTCACTGCTATTGTCGTGCATTCCCCTTTTGCTTTGAGGATGGGAATGTGTCAATGCACTTTTTGACAATAGCAGTGCATTTTGTGACATTACACCCGCCCGTATTCAGCTGTACTGCACATCCCCCAATTGCTTAATCATAACAAATGACACATCGTAAAGAGGAATAACAGGGCTTTCCAATGATATAAAATTCAAGGACAATTATTTTGCAACAAGAGAGAAATCGACAGTCAAACTTGACTTTCCGGAAATGCTTCAAAATGTCACACACATAGGTTTATTTAAACATGTCCAGTTTACGTGATCACTAAATGGGTTGACAGGAAAATTTGCAGATTTGATCAGGAAAAATCCAAAATTTACCCAAAAAAATGTGACTTATTCTAAAATGAGTTGGATGTTGCACAGCCCGAGTCAAGTTTTTGCAAGTATATCTGGAAATCAGTGGCGGTTCTAGGCTTATGGACATTTCAAGCACTACCCAGATAGTGCCTGGATCCACTGCCAATTTCTAGTCATGATCACAAAAACTCAGCCCAAGCTGTCAGACACATTTTTCAAAAACAAAATTACATTTTTTTGCCAATCCTCCGGTTTTCTGATGATTGAGTACTGAATTATTTCCTCATAAAACCAGGTTAATTTAGTTCAACTTTGAAAATGCACACAAACTTGTTTATGGTTTTTCAATGATTATCAATTTATAGGTAAGAATTAAGGGTTTTTTCCCTATAAAAAAAAAAAAACTAAATTTAAGAATTTGCTTAGAATTTTTTTTTAGCCATTCTCGTGTTTTGAGCACAAACTGCATGTTACACATTTCATTTTCTACAAAAAAGAAAAGGTCAATTCATGTGGCGTGGATTGCATTTGAGACAATAGAGAGGTTTCGCAAGGTGACGAATACGGATAACGGTAACCGTTCACGTTGATGCGCTCACTGAACTGGGTTTCGCACTGTGTGACTTCGACTACGTGCATACATTCATCTGCTAAATATGCTCTGTGCTTGGCTTTGTTTGCAGCAGATTTTCCTCACTTTCACGTGGGAATGATTCATTAAATTCGATCGGTATTCATGGAAGATACATCACAAAGAAACAAAATGCATAAAACTTATTAATCCATCACGGAAAAAGCGAAAAATCTGCATAACCGGTATCCGTTTTTATGTTACGCGTATGGAGGCCGATAACCGTTGTTCACGCATATGAAAACATGTGTACTATATACGGTTACGCGTCACGAGACGCGCATAAAGTCATGACGTATCGGTATCCGTGACGGTGCGAAAACCTCCCTAATGATTAGTTCTAAACGTGGGTTCTCTCCACCCAGGAGTAAATGGGTACATAAGGACAGTGAATGTTGATATGTTTGCTGGAATACATGTATTATAATGGCAGACAGTTCATGTTGTAACATGCAGTTTGTACTCCAATTTTAAACCACTTCAGCAAGTAAATTCATTCCCTTCGCACATATGCAATAAGTAAAGTTTAATCTACATGCCAAACATATTTGATTTTGTGCTGTACATTTACCAGCATGTCTGAATGAAAATTGTGGCCATGCACAACATGAAACCTTCCGACTTTTGACACAGATGAGTAGGTGAAGTCTGTACGATGTATGTATTCATGTAGCCTTTTCGCAAATTCAACTTGATGTGCACAGGTTTCAAGATGATATACTGATACAAATACATTGCTATATTTTCTTCTTTAATAGCATAGTGCAGGTAATTTGCAGAATGAGTTATAAGTATCGTGGCAGTTTAGGTCATTAACTTACAAACTTCAGGTGGAAACACCCGAAGGTTGTGGTTTTTAGACTAATCAATTTTAGACTACTTAAGGTACTTGTGCCCTTGAGCAAGGCGCTTTACCCAAATTGCTTCATCCTGTGGATGGGATGTAAAGCCCTAGGTCCAGTATTGTGTAATGCGGATCATAGAACATTCTTTCGGAAGAGAAGGGGAATTTTCCCAATGTCTCTGGCTTAGCCGCCACTTGCCGATCTATGTATCAATATTGAGGTGGTTCGCATTGAGATGTCAAGAGACATGAAATGCGCTATTAAAGGACACCAGAAATTTATCAGTAAATTTATTTGTGTACACTGATTTTGCCACTGATTTCTCAAGCAATGAAATTGCGAAAAGGCCAATAATTTAGTTATTTTCCTAACTTAATTAGTTAATTTTAAAATTATCAAAAACTAATGGTTTCCGGAAAATGCAGGTATTGATTTTCATCATCTCTCAAGCCAAGTTTCTTTCATGTCACTGCAGGGCCTCATATTCCAATTTGTTTTAGTTTTACTTTTTGCCACAAGATTTAACTTTGGAGGTTAGTTCTTTCCTTCAAAATATACGTGGGGTTCATTACCATGCACGGACACCCAGGATTTGCCTTTTTATGATCAATAAACCAAGTAAAAACACAAAAAAATGTCTGGGCCAATTTTAATATGAAATTTAGATATCCAAACAGTCAAGTGTCATGTACTCAATACCTTGGTTAATTCAAAAGGTTGTAGATGTGCCTTTGGGCAAGACATTTTACCATAAAATGCCTCTCCACACAGAACAATATAGGTACCGGTACCTACTTTGGTGGTGAATGTATAAAACTCCAGTACTATTTATATCATTAACATGAACCTAAGAATTGCATGCCCAGATATTCATGGTAAAATTGGCTCCAAGCTCAAACAATGCATCTTTAAAGTTACAATAGAGACTATATGATACTTACATTTAAACTGGACCCTTGGCTGGTGATCAAAAACCTGAGGAGAAAAGACAAAGTATTGCTGTTAATAAAATAAATAAAAGGTTCCCAAAACCCTAACCATGATCATTCAAAATGGCCTAATTTTGTTGAATTATTGTTTTGTGGTAATTTTAATTGTTCCTATGTGGATTAAATAAGATAATTCTAGTTAAGAGTTGAGAAGTTAACCAGAATTGTTTTCTTTTAAAATAACTTATGTCGCGCTTACGCAATGTATTTTCAATGTATAAGGGAAAATGTATAAGGGAAAAAATACCGGGAATTATTCCCAGTTGTCCGATGGGTTTAGTGCAGGAAAGCTTATGTGATGTCCGACTTGTAAATTCTTTCCAAAATTACACTATCCACTATAAAATTCATGTTTCGGTAAAAGTTGAGAAGATGATCAGAATTTGTTTTGGTATGAATTCCGTTCACTGGTTGCCACTGAGACGCCGTGTGTTAAACCTATGGAACAGGGCAGTATTTTCAAGAAATTTTTTGAATGTTTATTACTGCACAATTCACTTCCCTTTCAAATATTTTGATGGTTATTAAGTCATACGGAGAATAAGTGGCAGCCAGTAAACAAAATTCTTTCCTATTTTACTTAAATACCTGCATTATTTCATTCATACAGCTTATCTTCCGCTAAAAAAGTGAAATTTTGTTGTGAAAATATTATTTTAGCCTGAATAAAAAAAAGGTATTTTTTTCGTTTAGGTTGAACAAAGATTTTAAGGAAATTACCTCTTGGAATCAACAGATAATCCAATTCTAAGATATACTTTCCAGTTTACACATGCAATTTTGTCGCAAATGTTGCTTTTCTAAAGAAAAATGACCTTTTCTTCTTCAAAAATTGCATTTAGTTGGTGCACAAGATGAACCATGTACGCTTGCATGCAGCAGCCTCTATTGTCGCGCTTACTCGCTGTGATTTTGTCTTACTCTCTGCAGTACCGGTAGTTTTATTATTTATTTATCTCAGAAATGCAACATTTCCGACAAAAGTGCAAGTGGGAAGTATATCTTAAAATTGGATTATCTATTGATTCCAGGAGGTAATTTCCTTAACATCTTTGTTCAACCTAAACGAATAAAATAACAAAAAACCTTAATTTTGTTAATGAAGTCCATAAGACTTGTACAAAGAGTTGAAAGTGCAGGTATTAAAGTAAAATCTTTCAGGAATTTCTTCCAATTAAGAGTTTTAACAGATCCGCAATTTACCTTTTCCAAGAAGCCGCCGTCATACGGTAGTACACGACTCCATCCTGAAAGCGAAAACAACAATCAGATTAGAAGGATGGTTACTTGATTAAGCCCCATTATAAGCAAGGAATCATAACAAGTTCATTTCACTCAACCCTAGACAAGGTTACCTCGGCTCGAAATTTTTCATGTGGTAATCTTTTTTAGACAAGGTTACCTCGGCTCGAAATTGTTCACGTGGTAGCCTAATCTTTTAGAGATTACCACATGAAAAAATTCGAGCCGAGGTAACCTAAGCTTGTATAACCATAGAGCAAGGAACTGTTCCTTGCCGACTATGGTCTAACTCAACCCACGTATTTTAAATCCCGAACCCCACATAGGCCCTAACTACTTTTCCCTTCTTCAAGTAGGTAAAAGACCCAGAAAAACTTTAATCTTTACCATTCCCACATAGCATGAAAACATAGCCTGAACAGGATATTCCGTTACAATCGTAGTTTACGTACCTAAAAATCCCACTAGCGTAGATTGTCGAGGACGTCCCGTATCATCACCAGCATCTAGACCGGCCGTCGGCAGTTCGTCTGTTGCAAAATCTACCTGCTGCTTCCACGGTTCATTGCGTCCGGAATGCGGTGCATGGTTACGTAACCGAAGAATGGAAACGCGGGCTTGGGCGACTCTGGACAGCATTTTTGGAATCGATTAAATGGCTGTACATATTGTTATTTTTACGGCTTCCGGAAATGCTCGAAAGCTAGATGGAAAGTTAGGCACAATTTTACACACATATGCCGCGCTTTTTCAATGATTTTGTACCATCGTTAAAGGGAAAAATTCCCCATTTTTTCCCCCTTTTAATTAGTGAGAACATCCTCAAGTTTATTTTATAAGCGCCCCGAAAGATCTGGTCATGGGAAAACCTCAGCCCAATTACATTTTTTAAATGATAGATCGAAAAATAGGCACAAATTCTCCACGGTGTATGTTACACGATCGGAAACATTTTGTCTTTATTGGAAACCATGATTATACCATTTTTGCACGGGTAATTGCGGGGTTGTCTTTTAACAGATTTTCTAAAATGCCAGATGAACGAACAAAAACACAAAACGCAGAAATCACAACAACGAAGACAATTATCTCTATTTTTGATGGGTGATAATCTTTATTTAATTCCTTCTTGCTCTAAAACTCCCATTTTCTATTACAAAAAGTCAAATTCACACGTTTTTCTTCTTCAGACGACAAATGTTCTTAGATTGTAAGGAGATTATCTTAATTATCAGAAAATCATACCAAAAACAATCCTTTTTACAATATTTCTATGTTATAAATTAGAAACTGGGTTTTAAAAATTACCCCTCGCGAATTTACCCCTGGCCCCACTCGCGAATCATATCCAACTGTACAATGAATAGCGAACTTGGTTTATAAAAACTACAAGTCAGTGTGTGCATGTAAGGGGCCCTGATTGGCACCCCTCGCGAATCATAGCCCACTGTACAATGAATAGCGAACTGGGTTTATAAAAACTGTGTGCAAGGGGCGCCGATTGGCACCCCTCGCAAATAATAACAAATTTAAATGGGTTGAGGTTTATCCTGACCAAATCTTTCGGGGCGCTTATAAAATAAACTTGAGGATATTCTTTACCGATAAGAAGAAAACAATTGTGCAATTTTTCCTTTTCACGATGGTACAAAATCATTTGAAAAGCCTAACTTTTCATCTAGCTTTCGATCATTTCCGGAAGCCGTGAAAATAGCAATTTGTACAAAATCCGGCCAGCCGAAATTCGGCCCGAATTTCGTGCTAGGTTCCGGCTGGTGAAATATCGCACATATATTTTTAACATTGCATGTCAAATTATTGCACATATATTTTCAACATCGCATACATATGAAAAAACATTGCATATTATGTCAAATTATTGCACATATATTTTCAACATCGCATACATAAGAAAAAACATTGCATATATGTTAAATTATTGCACATATATTTTCAACATCGCATACATATGAACAATTATTGCATATAGGCCTATATGTCAAATTATTGCATATATTTGTCAAATTATTGCACATATATTTTTAACATCGCATACATATGAAAAAACATTGCATATATATGTCAAATTATTGCACATATATTTTCAACATCGCAACCATATGAAAAAACATTGCACATATATATCAAACATCGCACATATATGTCAAACATCGCACATATATTTGTGCATTATCGAATATTGCAACGTTTCACACGCCATAATACCCGGACCACAAAGTTTTGACTAGACTAAATTATTCGATCATTCAGTCGTTGTATGTGGAATATGTGGAGCGGGAACCAGGATAGGTGCTACCCACAATTCCGTTTACGCACATACATAGTCTTTCGGAAAGACTGCCTTTTTGCGCGCAATAAGCCAGTTCGGAATCTCGCGCGCGCAATGAACGTCTATGGGATTGTGTCAAGGTCATTTGAGATAAACACAGGTCATTTGAGATAAACACAATGCCTACCGCTTTGTTTATCTCAAACCAAAGTCGGGAGACGCATGCGCAGTCGAGACTCCGAACTGGCTTATACACGATGTACATAGACTATTCACCACTGGCCGCCAGAGGGCGCACCTGAAATACAGTCGAAAAGTTGTAAGTGTAGGTACGCCCTCTGGCGGCTAAAATGAACAATGTGGGGATCGCGAACTCTTAAGGGGCGTTCACACTATCGCGCTGCGCTCACCGCATTGCATGAGTTCCTAATCGCCGATTATTCCAAAATAGAAAATTCCACTCTGGTAACTTGGGGCTTCTCTGATACCTCATTGGCTGCGCGTTGGAAAGGTCAGCGCACCGCGGTCAAAGTTCAACAAATTTGAACTTTGACCCAGCTTAAAACGTTTTGCGCATCGCGATAGGCCGCGCACAAGCGGCAAACCAGTTTGTGTACAAACCAATGGAACAGTGTGATTTTTCCGCGATAGTGTGAACGCGCCTATAGTGTGTATCCGCCTTAAATCGTGTTGTAGTTCCTCTTGGAGTTTGTGTATCCCTCTCGGGTGAACCTGTATTGAGCGCGTATTTCATCACCGCTTAGCGAGTCGAGCGGATTCCTTCGGTCGCGAAATAGCCGTTCGCGACGAAGAGCTCGACCGTTCTCGCGCTCAACAAAAACTAACAGCGCCATTTTTGTGGAGGATTTGACGGCTTGCGCCACCGAAAGACATGGCGTAGCTTGCGCAATAAAATCTGGCGTAAGGCCTCGGCTTGCGCCACTTTTGAAAGTGGCGTAACTTTCGTGAAACCGGCGCAAGATTGCTGCGCAGCTTGCGCAATAAAATGTTGCGCAAGCGCGCGCGCGGCCTTACGCAATTGCGCAAGGTTTCGTGAAATCGGCTGTTGATTCATGTAAGGTCTGTGGCTTGACACTGAAAGTCACATACTACAATGTTGGTGCTGGTGGACGCTATTGCCTATATCAACCGGCAGAATGGTTGCTCCGTGCAAACTGTAATGGTTCTGTAATTCACGCCTGCCGCGTACGTGCACCACATAGAAACAAAACAATAGTCTGGTCAAGTGTACATGTGTACATGTGAAAGAAAGTTCACCAGACGCTTTTCATTCCAAATACGGAAAAGGCTAATTATCATGATACTTTAAAAACAAAAGATTGTTCTTAAAGGCCCAGTAGATCATTTGCAATGACCCCAAAAAGTAATCGACGAGTTTACAGGGGAAAAGTTCTGAAAGTAAAGATTGAATTAATAGCAACTACCCAATGAAAGGTTTCCGCTCAAAATGATATAAATTTACCAGAAAATAATCCGTAAAGGTGAAATTATTTAGATCGTTTGCAAACGATTTACTTATTTTTGGTTCGCATCTACGCGGTCCAAAATGCATGGGCGCTGTGTATACTGCGTGTGCGTGTTCCAACGCGATGCATTTTAATGGTCGCGCCCTCACGCAGTATATGATGTGCGCCACAGAATGCATGACGCAAGCTACATACCCGATCAACTGAGAACGAATATTTGAAACACCCCGCCAAGACCAGGAAAACGCATACGGATTTTTATGTGTTTTTTTAAACGTGTGGTACATTTGACAAAGCTGAAATTTCTTCAGATGAGTTTGTTGATGTCTTTCTTTTGATTTATAATGGTTTTATTCGCAGAATCGCTCAAAAACAGATCATCTACAGGGCCTTTAACGGCCACGAAGCTTGTTCGGGACTTGACCTACCTAATAACTAAAATGCAAAATTAGTTCCAACTATAGAAATCGAATATAAAATAAACAGTGAATTAAATAATTCGTCTCTTGGCAATATCACAAGAAACGTCCATGAATTTGGTGACGCTTGCTAATTCACGTGCATTGTATTAGACCTCGATGTATCAAAAGTGACAAAGTAACTAGACGCTGAAATTTCTGACAGTGATGTACAAATTGAGCCTACCGGAAATTGCCTGTCACTACAAGACAAAATGACGTCACGGTAACTAAGTAAACAGACCCAGTTTCTACGGAGAAAATGGCAAAGGAAAACAGCTAGATGGAGATTAGTAATTAAACGAAGCAATACACAGCGCGTCTTGGCATTTGCATGCGAGTGAGGCGTGGCGATTGTGTCAGAAATCTAGACCAGAGGCATGGGTGGTTGAAAACTTGTAAATCTCTCGAAAACTTCTGACAACAAAGACAAGAACACATTTGTTTTATGCCCAACTGCACCTGGAAAGTATACACAGTGGTATATATATCCCCCATAAGGTTTTTTCCCCAAGACCTGTCACACACCAGGCATATGTTCTACCAGCTGGGACATAGTGGTATATCCCTAAGGTTTTCCCCCCAAGATATCTGACTCAGCAAATATATGCTCTACCAATTGAACTATGAGGCACAGTGGTATGCTCTCTGTTTTACCCAAGACCCCCGACACACCGGGCAGATGCTCTGCCAGCTGAGCTACGAGGCACAGTGGTATATTATGTTTTCCCAACACATCTGACACACCGGGCAGGTGCTCTGCCAGCTGACTACCTCGTGTTTTTTCAAAGACCACTGCCACACCGGACAGATGTTCTACCAGCTGAGTTAGGAGGCACAGTAATATACTTCCTCAGGTTTCCCCAAGACTTCTGACACACCGGGAATTTCTCCCAGGTAAATGAGGCACATGTTTTCCTAAGACCTCTGACACATGGGGTACCGTGGCCGAGTGGTTTGGGTCGTTGGCTCGCAATACTCGGGTGAAGACTTGGGGTTGCGGGTTCGGTGTCCGGCCATGGTACCTGTGCCCTTAAGCAAAGCATCTAACCACAATTGATCCATCCTTCGGAAGGGATGTAAAGCCGTTGGTCCAGTGTGTTGAGTAATGCACTTAAAAGATCATAGAGGCACTCTGTCGTGAAGAGTAAAACGGGATTCCCCGGTGTCTCTGGCTTTCGGCTGCCAATGGCGCCACCCACCCATGTATCTCGATGTTTAGGTGGAAGATACTTGTAAGCTTATGTAAACTCATAATAATGTACAGCGCATGTGAACATGCTCATATGGAATGTGCGCTATATAAATGTAATCATAAACAAACAACTGAACTATAAGGGCACGGTGGTATATAAGCCCGAGTCAATTCGAATAATTTTGGTATTCGAATATTCGATATTTAAATTATTCGAATACCATTATTGACATGATTATGTAACTCACAATTGTGTATTTCTCTTCTTCATACATTTGTAGATGCCAGTTTTCCTGCTGAAAACAAAATGAAAACACTGATACTCACACTGGGTGATGTGTGCTTTGATTTTGAGAGTATCCGGATACCCAACTTTTTTACGGTTACTGTGAATATGGTTCTCTTCAAACTCAAATTATCATACAACTTCTCATCTCCCATTTTTGTTCGAATATTTGATTTTCGATCGAATATTCGAATATTTGGTACAGGCTTATAGTATACTCCCTCGGGATTTCCCTAAGACCTCTGACACACCGGACAGATGCTCTACCAGCTGCTATGAGACAGAGTGTTATATACTCCCTCAGGTTTCCCCCAAGACCTCTAACACACCATCTGAGCTATGATATGGCACAGTAGTATCCCCCAAGGTTCCCCAAGCTGGCACATGCTCTATACAGCTGAGCTACACATCAGTATACCCGCCTCCATTGTATTTAACCTGGATATATCAAAAGTGTCAATTAAAGAACTACGGATATCGACACTCTGGAGGCTGAAATTCTGACAGTGATGTACAAATTGAGCCAACCGGATATTGCCTGTCACTACGAGAACAGATGACGTCACGGTAACTAAGTAAACAGACCCAGTTTCTACGGTGAAAATGGCAAGAAAACAATTATAATACCTCTAATTCGCAAAGGAAAAACAGTTTGAAGGAGACTAATAAAACGCAGCAATACACAGCGCGTCTTGGCATTTGCAACAAGCGAGGCGTAATGAGCGAATCCGATGTGCTTGGAGTAAATAAAGGATTTCACAACTGCAGTGAGAGAGTTCGATTTTTCGTAGATTCACGAAAACATCTTTTGATGCAAAGCAAATCTGTTGTTGCAGTATCAAGAAAAAGACGACGTTCTGTAACTAGTAACCAATGTAAATGATGTTTCAGATCATCCTTTTCTGACTGAGCTGCAGTTGTACGGTGTTACGTACATACCACCTACATACAACAAACGGTTATCTACACTGTTTCACTCTTAAAGAGGAATTTGTGGAACTCAGCATGAAAACACTTTTTGTTTCAAGCTCGATTCTCCTGATAACTCGTTTATGTGTGTATTTGGTGTTCTCGTGTGAAATTCCTGGAGCACATAATCATTGCACAGGCCTTAATGTAGAGTCCTACGCAGCAACAAATGTTGCGCTGAGCGAGTTTACGTATGAGGAAAAAGACACGGCCAATGTGGTTATTTGCGGGCGAGACTGCCATGCCGATTCACGCTGCAAGTCCTTCAATTACCACAAATGCAGCCGAATCTGCGAACTGAAAAATAGCACCAGAGAGGAGAGTTTGGATGGCTTGATGTCGATCCCAAACAGTGTGTACTTTGACTCGAGTCAAGACACACCGCTGCTGTCAGTCGAGTTCCCAGACGACCGTTACTGCAGTTGCAAGAAGCTACTGGAAGCGGGTCACAACAAGAGTGGCGTGTACATGATCTACCCGGCTGCGTACAGCGACGGTCTGGATGTCTACTGCGACATGGACACTGACGGTGGCGGATGGATCGTCTTCCAGCGGCGGCAAGATGGCAGCGTAGATTTCTACCGCAACTGGATCGAATACGAATCGGGCTTTGGCAACATTTCCGGTGAGTTCTGGCTCGGGAATAAGGCGATACAAGATCTGACTAAGTTTGGGGGACCGTGGGTTATCAGGTTTGACATGGAAGATTGGGACGGGAACAGGGGGTGGGCGGAATATTTGGGGTTTCAGTTGCTAGGTGATACCTACACTTTGTATTACCAAGGTCGCCATCTTTCCCACACGGCTAAAGATTCACTTTTTGATCACTTTACCCGACCATTTCAAACGAAAGACAACTATATAGGTTATAATTGTCCTTTGGCATGCCATAGCGGTTGGTGGTACGGTCTTTGTGGCAAAGCCAATTTAAATGGTCAATACTACCGCGAACACGATGAATTGATTCCCCCGGGCAATATATTCAAGACAATGGAGTCCATTTACTGGAACACTTGGAAGGACTATCATCAATTTTTCACCCCAACTCTCTCTGGATGTTCTATTAAAATAACTGAACATGATAGTAACCGCGGTCCGTTTTCGAAAACCGTACGTGGATGAAACACATATCTTAGTACGATCTGAAAAACAAGCAATTGATGAAAGAAAAACCTAGAATACTTTCGACGCAACAAAAGTCAAACAAATTTACACTGATATAAAAAACAAAGATAATGTGATTTAATGAGAAAAAACCTTAATAATCAATATGGTTTATCACGTGTAGAATGGTTAGGTATTGATTGCTTTCCGGTGACGTCACGCCTTCCATCCACCATTTTGGTTGGCATTTTTCATAACGCACGTGGCTCGAGTGATAACCGGCAACCGTTGCTTAACCTTGCTTTATGTTGTTGCGCCATGGCTGTTGTATCGATAAAGATAAAAACGTATTTCTTCAGGCTAAAAATCGCGATCAAGTAGAAGCACTTTCGTGTTTACAAGCTGACTGCATGCTCAATATTTTGAACGTATCGCAACGCGCGTGTGTGGCATCTTCGAATGAAAATACGCTGGTGAGTATTTTTACGCGTGTTCATGTGCGTCTATTGGCACGCGCATGTACGCGCGTGACTGTTGCCCACCACACATTCCCGGATGTTCTACGTCATCGAAAGCAATCAATATGCTAATGATTTTTGTAGTGAAAACGTCAGAAAATATACAACGAAGGAAGAGGGGGGATGGGGGGTGCGGGGGGGGGGGGGGGGTGTGGTCGAGGGCAGCGTAGAACTTTACATGTACTGTAAAATGTTGGCAAAATAAGCTTTCTGTCAAACACCTGAATGAAATGTGAGTAGATTACAGTTTTTCTCAATTGCTTTAACACGGTTTTCGCAATCTTAAACCCAACTGTTAAAAGAAATAACTCCGTTTCTACAACACTTCGTGCGGTAACTGTAACACAAAATACCTTTGCCAGAATTAAATATTGTATTCAAATTGCAACAATCCCTTTACAAAAGCTCATACGGCCGTCAAATAGCGCAGACTTTGAACAGACCACTAAGTTAACGCCCATTGACAAACGTTGTGAAACAAAATTAATAATGAATGATTCCTTATGTCCGTTGCCAATGCACGTAAGTTATGCGAGTGATTCCAATGGACTGTTACTTTTTTTAATTTGAGCAAGATGCGCCTATTTTGGAAGAAAAATGCATTCGAACAAAAACCGTGTGGAATTTTTAGTGTAATTTTACTTCTAACGATCGCCACTTTAGTTGCAGTTTACTGTGTTAAAGCGACTGAGAAAAAACTGTAACTTCGGTTCTAGATTGTTGATATCACAAACTGATTGACAAGCGATACTCTATACATATAGCGGTTGCAAAACTGCAAATTCGGTTACCATTTTCACCGACATTTGACTTCGCTTTTAAAAATGTACGTACGGACATAGATTACTATAAAGTGAAAACGTCACCCTTTGTGTGTTGCCAAAGTTACTGGGTCTGTACTAAAACCAATGTAACGTTTCCCTTCGCTGAGCAATTGACGTTTCAGATTACCAGCGAATATCTAGACCCAGTTACCCTGGCTACTATGGGGCGCCGTTTGTCAACTAATTATTTAGGCGAATTATAGCATGTTTTTTTTTTCATGGTTTATTTTAATTCTGTGTAAATCATGCATTTGTGTCAAAGGCCGTTTATGGTTTACAAACCTTTAAAACATCGTTTTGTACCAACACGATTATTTACAAAACAGGAAATATACATGTAGCTGTGCGAATCATTATTTACAAATAATGAAAATGTTACCTCGGCGTTCCATACTTTATAAATGAAACCGACGAGTGTACATTGCAATGGTTTACAAACAAGAGAATCGTACCGTTCATGGACAATTTCATGGTTTATTAATAATGAATACTACACATTGCTGCACGTTTTTCTGGTTTACAAATAATAGCAAACTATCACTGGTGCGCAATTACATGGTTTATAAACTAAGAAATTTGCACCGGGTTCCGATTTTCTATGGTTTATAAATAATGAAAATTGGTTAATTGACGTACAATTCCATGGTTTATAAACAATCAAAACTGCGCCGTTCTAATCAATTTTGTGGATTCTGTGGTTTGTAAACAATTAAAAATAGTCAATAGGCGTGCATTTCGATGGTTTGTAAATAATGAAAAGTGATCGTTGGCTCACAATTTCATGGTTTATAAATAATGAAAATGAGCTAGTTAGCGTTGTCGCAAAATTTCATGGTTTACAAACAGAGAAAATTGAAGCTTTATACACTTGTCTGTCGTTTGTAAAGGTTGACTATCGATAAAAAGAGAAGTATTATGCACTCGGTACATCTCAAAATACGATCATTGGCGAAAAATTGAAGGGTTTGTAAACCATGAAATTCACGCTTCATAAACGTTTATTTTAATCCAGTTTCATCCTGGTTAAACTCGCCCGTTTGCGAGAGCAATGGGTGCGTTCAGTTAGCCATAATTGAGTCATAAGGGTGTTTGTTCAAAGTGTGAACAGTCCGGCAGACCATGGCAACAAAGGTATTGATGTGTACAGCTAATCGAACGCTACGGCACTGCCTCGAGCGCGCGCACGCGGGAAATTCCCAGAACATACATATATGTATATTGCAACGTGATTAGGAATCTCCAAATTTACAAATTTGTTACGCCGTAACTAGGAATCTCAATTTGGTTGTGGTATTTGAAAGTTTGTTGACGTGTTCACAGGCGTGATTGTTCGTACTTTCAAGACATTATTTTCAGTTTATCTTCCACATTAGTTGTTTTTACGTATGAATCCCTAAATTAATAGAATCCCGACAACATTCTACTAGGTATTGTCCATATACCCGACCAGGATTTAAGCCGTGTTTACACAGACCGATTTTTTTTAAGTCGGCCGTTTTATTTGGTCGGCCGAATTTGTTTGCCGATTTCGAGAAAAACATGCAGTGTTTACACTGCCCGATTATCGCCCATGTGCCTACATACGGCGCTCTGTTAGGGCCACCCCACTTGTTTAGATACCGAGAACGAGTTGACTTATAACGTGGAATAAGTCGACTTGGCGAGAAATTATTGCCAAGTTGACTTCCCGAAATCAATAATAGTCGTTGACTGAAATTTATAAGTCGATTTATTGGCGAGATATTTTGGTTGCCAAGTCGCCTTTCCAAATCTACTAAGTCGACTTGGTAAAATAAGTATGTAAGTCAATTCGTGTTGGCAACAAATTATTCTACCAAGTCGAGGTAATTATTGAATTCATGAGGTTGACTTTGCGACATAAATTATCTCGCCAAGTCGACGTAACCCACGCTATAGGTCAACTTGGTGAGATAAGTTATCTCGGTTCCTGTACAAGTACGATGGCACTCACAGAGCGCCGTAATTATCGGGCAACTCGACCAGGTTAAATGTCATTTGCACGTGCTTTGCGTAAGTTTATCGGCTGACGTAATCGGTATCACATTTAAGCCGTGGTTACACAGCTCGATTTGATGTTTACACAGCCCGACACCGATTTTATCGGCCGGCTGGAGTCTGACATGTCAGACTCTGATCGGCCCCTGGTTTTGTCGGTCGATCGACCAAAATGAAGTGTTTACACAGACCGATCACGCAAATTTTGTCGGCCGACAGGCCAGTCGGCCGACAAAATCGGTCTGTGTAACCACGGTTTTACTCGTATTTTTGTCTGATCGCCATGATTTACTAGACTTGTTGCCAGTCTACTCAAAGTTACACCACAGTTCGTCCCGTCTTATTAGAGCTGACGAAATAGTTGTTGCTACGAAAGCCTATGCTTATGAATTATTTTGTTAATATGCACGGCTGTTCTACTGTTTTATTACAAGAATAAAGATCTATAGGGGCCGCTAGGCTATATGGGTCATTTTTCCCAAATGACACACAGTTACCCTTTCAATGGGTGAGGTCACAATTCTGTGTGTGTTAGTATTAGTGTTACATATCTGTTATCTTAATCAGAACTGTGACCTCAAAACAAACGTCGTGTTAACATATGGCTTGTTAGTCGTGTGCACAACCGCAAATTGCTGTGAGCGAGGGCGCAATTCTGTACGTGTTAGTGTTAGTGTAACAGATCTGTTAACACGGTGTCTCGGGAAACCGTGTTAGCGTTAGTGTAACAGATCTGTTGACTCGGCATCTAGCTTGGTAAATGTCAAGTCGGTATAGGGTTCTGTACGACTTTCCACACTAACACGAACACAGAATTGTGCCCTCCGGTCTGTGCCACACGAGCTTAACCACAAAGTGATTGAAATTGTCAAAATCTTCACCGTACTCACGGAGCAAAAAAAAAGTCTCAATCGTGAATAGAATGCAAGATCCAACACATTTATCAGTTGTGTTGACTGAATGAAACTCGATTTATTGAGAATCACGAAAGTTCCAAAATAATCAAAATCAACACCACACACTTCGTTCAGATTAACTTAACAGATATGTTAACATACCTGTTACACCAACACGATGTGTAACATGAGGTGTTAAACTAACATGAGATGTAACACTAACACGTCTTAAACATCATGTTAATATCTAGTTAACACGGTGTTTGTTCTGAGGTCACAATTCTGATTAAGTTAAAAGATGTTATACACGCGCAACCCAGAGTTGTGACTTAATTCGCCCTATGTACAGTGCAGAGAATTAACATGGTCTGTGATCTGTTAACACGGTGTTAACCTGGACGTTTAGTTAGTGGTCGAGATTAATGTCGTGTTAACAGATCTGTTAAACTAACACATAACACACAGAGATTTGTGACCTCACCCGCTGTATAATTTGTAAAACACGAGTCAAACTTTATAATGTTTTTTTATAACAAGACTTGAGTCGTTATAACAAGACTTGAGTCGATTGTGAGTAAAAGTAGGCCTATAACAATTCCCAATTTGGTTGCCACGGAACTGAAAACTTGCGTGTGTCTAGGGCTAGGGTCAGGCAACACAGAACAAAATTAAGCGTCCATGACATATTTATAAATTGGGTACCGAAATTAAGAATCTAGTGATAGAGGGCGTTATTATATAGTTTAGGTGGATTCCTAATCACGTTGCAACACATGTTCTGGGAATTTCCCGCGCGCGCGCTGGAGGCAGCTGTGCCGTGGCGTTCGATTAGTTGTACACATAAATACCTTTGTTGCCATGGTCTGCCGGACTGTTCACACTTTGAAGGAGCACCCTTATGACTCAATGATAGCTAACTGAACGCACCCATTGCTCTCGCAAACGGGCGAGTTTAACCAGGATGAAACTGGATTATAATAAACGTTTATGAAGCGTAAATTTCATGGTTTACAAACCCTTCAATTTTTCGTCAATGATCGTATTTTGAGATGTACCGAGTGCATAATACTTCTCTTTTTATCGATAGTCAACCTTATAAAGCTTTAATTTTCTCTATTTGTAAACCATGAAATTTTGCGACAACGCTAACTAGTTCATTTTCATTATTTATAAACCATGAAATTGTGAGCCAACGATCACTTTCAATTATTTACAAACCATCGAAATGCACGCCTATTGACTATTTTTAATTGTTTACAAACCACAGAATCGACAAAATTGATTAGAACGGCGCAGTTTTGATTGTTTATAAACCATGGAATTGTACGTCCACTAACCAATTTTCATTATTTATAAACCATAGAAAATCAGACCCCGGTGCAAGTTTCTTGGTTTATAAACCATGTAATTGCGCACCAGTGATAGTTTTGTATTATTTGTAAACCAGAAAAACGTGCAGCAATGTGCAGTATTCATTATTAATAAACCATGGAATTGTCTATGAACGATACAATGCATAGTTCCGACCTGTCAATCAAGCCGAACCCGCGACCAATCACAACGGAGCTAGCAGACGGCGCCCACAAAGGTCAAAGTGATGCAATCATCACAAACAATATCGCGATTTTCTGCCCATACAGTTTGTATGTTGTATGCGCCAGTGACCGGGTGAATTTTGGTTTCAATGTTGGGCGATTGCTGTTCAAAGGTAGGAAAGCGCATTTCTATGAAAGGTATGTCATCCCTGCATTACTAGCCCTTCGCTCAGTGTGTGCTACGGTAACTGTCGACCTCAAAACATAAATACCTTTGGGTTTTCTCCAATGAATCTGTGCTTTCCATGCCGAGTCCCGTTGCTTTGTACGTAGTCTCGCCATTTTTTTTGCGATAGCTTGTGAGCACATAGCAACAATATCCAAGGGGGCGGGGTTAACTGGGCAATCTCGGAACTATGCATTCTCTTGTTTGTAAACCATTGAAATGTACACTCGTCGGTTTCATTAATAAAGTATGGAACGCCGAAGTTATTTTCATTATTTGTAAATAATGAATTTGCACAGCTACAAGTATATTTCCTGTTAAAGAATCGTGTTGGTACAAAACGAAGTTTTAAAGGTTTGTAAACCATAAACGGTCTTTGACACAGATGCATTATTTACACAGAATTAAGATAAACCATGGAAAAAACATGCTTTAATTAGCCTAAATAATTAGTTGACGAACGGCGCCCCATAGTCAACTGACGTCACACATTAATAGTAGCATATTGTGATGGTTTGTGGTTTATTGTTTATTTCATATCGCTCCAGAGCGCGGTATATATTTGCAGACCAGTAGACGCATCCGACAGACAAATAAGTTCACACGAACATAGAGCGAAAATATGCAGGCGGAGGAAAATTTCAAGGACGTGTGAAGATAATTGTTAGACACACAGGCCTAATTGTCTCTACGGCAATCACGACACGCAGCAATTATGCCGTTAGACTGTCTACTAACGGCAAAAACAAAATAACCTAGTTTATACCGAGCTGCAGTGAGGCAGATATTGATTTTCTCCAACGTCACTATTCTTTCTTATGGAGAAATTTGGACCCTCATAACGGTTAGTTTAGATAGTAAAATGCAACTTTTAATTAGCTTGTTAAACGAACACCCTGCTGGCGCAACCCACCCGTGGGTGGAGTTTTAAAATGTGCCTTTTATAAATAAGAGAGAAATTAACCAATCACAACCAATGATCATTGGACATTGCTGTCATTGTCGTTCTCATCCACTTTAAGGCTGCATCTGATTTGTCAGTTTCAGTTTCTACCAAGTCTTGTCTTATAAACACCCTGAATTGTGATCTGACCGATCTCTACTTTACACGACCGTATTTGAAATAATTATTTTACTCGGATTCGTAGAAACTACTGATTAAGTGTGACGTCAGTTGCCATGGTAATTGAGTCTAAATATTCGCCAGAGCACAGTTCACTGGGTTTATTGTGTTGCCAAGTAATCTTGGCAACACGTAAAGGGTGACGTTTTCACTTCAGTAGTCTATTATATGCATGTGTAAAATGTGCCCAAATGGTATTGCGTATGTTTATATTGGTTTGAAACTTTGAAATAGGTAGTCTTTTTACATATGTGAGCCACACCACCAAAAGTAGACTCTTGCATTAAAAAAAAATATAAGCTCCGCAAAACTACAAACATTGTGTCAATCCGTAAAATATTGACCAAGTTATGACAATTTCCGTAATGACCAAGAGCACAATTTTTTAAGAAGCGCTTTAGAGAAAAATGGCGTAGAAGGTTGTACTTCTGTTAAGGCATAAAGTCCTTAGCAGCCATGCAAATTCTGATTCTAAAAGCCATATACGTATAGGACAACATGTGTTCTTCTGGTGTATTGGGATATAGTGCCAACCCCTGCCGAAGGCAATGAAAATAAGCATGGAATATCGGTAATTTTCCCCATTGTTTTAGCCAAATTAGCCTAGTTTCATGAAGGTATGCTTTAGAAAAACACTGAAAAAACTTTAGGTGATAGATGGATACTTAATAGGTGTCTCGTGCAGAAATCCTGGTATCGAAAAAAAATGCCCTACTTGACATACATGCATAAATTAGCTATTATCTCAGTTGTGGCCTGTGCGACAAGCGCCTACTTTCGGTGGAGCGGCTCACATATTCGGTGATACATTGTGTACATGCAAAAGTGTAGAAGTCTTGAGCACATTTAGCAGTGCTTACAAAATGATAGTCGCAATGTTCTTAATAGAAGACTCTGTTGTGGTTGAATTTGTGAAAAGGTGCACTTAAATATCTGCATGTAATAATTGAGCATTTAGATAATTAGAAAATGTAAAATTTATTCGAAAATTGTATTATTGAGAATTCACATTCACCATCAAAATGAATATACAAATCATCTACCATTATAATTTTTTAAATTGAGCACCGGTTACACGACGGTAAACGTACAGGTTAAACAAACCTCGATTTCGACAAAGTTTATAATTGGTAAAAAGGCGGTTTTGGCATTTAATTAAATTTTTAGAGTGACGAGCCTTTTTTGCTCATAGTGCAGGGGGCATCATGAAAAAAAAAAACATTTTTGATATCGGGTTGGAAAATTTGCCCTTCTGACCCACCCACCCACCCAATTTTCTGACGGGTAAAATGTTTTGGTTGTTCAGGTCAGTTAGACACCCCCCGATATTTTGACGTGAAAAACCAAAAAAATACCCATTTTGAAAGAGACAACCCCCTGACCCCTCTCGAACAATCATACGTAAGAAAATGTGCCCAGCTATATGCATATCACATCAAAAACACCCCCCTTTCAAATTCTAACATGTTGCTTGTTCAAAGCAGTTAGACCTGGAAAATTCACGTGATACAAAATGGAAAACCATTTAAAAAACCCACCGACCATCTATGCCCCCAACCTTCACCCCTCTATCCTCTTCCCCCGCCCCTCCCAAAAAGGCATGACAAAAACTAGTGCAGAGAAGGAGAATAAGCTGATTAAGGCTGGATCCGAATGTCTTTGGCTGTGGCTATGGCTGTGGCTATGGCTGTTGCTATGGCCGGACAACGTCATTCCTTAGAAACGGCATAGCAACAGCCACAGCCACAGCCACAGCCAAATCCACTAATTCGGATCCAGACCTACTAAACTCTGCTGAACCATACTGCACTCGATTCAAAGAGCACCTACATGTTATCAATTGTGTCGCCCCCCCTCCTCCCGCATTGCCCCGCCCATTTGGCGGGGACTTGGTCAGTTTTTTTTATTCTTCTTAAGGATTTTGTCACATGAATTTGCCCCAGGGTGGGGATTTTGTCACTTGTTAATTGACAACGGGAGAGGCGCCAATTGACAGGTGCAAGGGGACTCTTCTTGAGATTGTGCTATGGCACGGTGTGGAGGACTGGGAGTGAGGGCCCAGCAGAAAGGGCCTCTCAGCTGAAACAAAAATCTAGTACCAACCACCTTCCCAAAATGCCCTTAGTGAAAGAGTTTATTGGAGGCCTTCTTACGTGGGGGAATTGGGCCATTTGTCCCTTTGGCTCCCATGGTCTCCTATATACATATTTTGGACTTTTTGGTTTAATTTTTGTTCAGCAAGACCCCCATTTTTTTCAACGAGCTAATTGTTTTTGTCAGCGACGCCGTAGAACCACCCCCCCCCCCCCCCGCCCCCGGGCCACCTACCAATTATCTTTTCAAATAAATGTTTCTTTTTTTCTCTACATTTTTAGCCGACAGACCCACGCACCCCCACCGGATATCAAAAAGATTTATGATGCCCCCTGATGCAATGAAAAAAATACGACATGATATCAAAATCTCATTACCCGTGAGGTATATTAGTGTGCATTTATTTGTGATTGTTTACTGATTATGTGAAATGGTATAAGGCTTTTGTAATCTTCAAACATTTTCAAAGTCACGATAGATTGACACAATTTTTTAATTCTTGTTTTGTGATGAAATTAGTTATCCGTAGTTGAAATTTAACAAATACATTAAATATGGTGACTTGTAGGTAATTTTCCGAGTTAGTTGGAACTAGGTTTTAATATGCGATGTAAGGTACCTTTATAGATTTATTCTCAAATGCCCTAAAATTGTCCTTACAGTTTCTTCGCAATTGTGCGTTCTTGAAGAAAAATCTTGAAGGCAGTTTTCGATTATCCACTTAGTCAAAAAGGGTATTTCATAAAATAAAAAAAGCTATGTCATATAGTTTCGCTTTTGATGTGTGCAAATGTAAACGAGCTTTAAAGGTCTATGTATCATTTGCAAGATAAAACTTGAAAGATTTGTAGAATAAGGGAGTTACACATCTAAGAAAGAATGTTGGTAAACTAGCCTGAAGAACTTTTAGCTATGCATCAATGCTTTAGAAAACCTTGAAAATCTATATATGGATTTTGTGTACAAGTGATTGGTAATTTCTTTTTTTTAGAAAACTACGGTTGTCAATTTCCAGCATGAAATACCATTTTGGACGGAAATAAATTGATGTGGTGTTTGTTACCATTGCTATCAACACTATGAGTAATACCCCCGTCACACCGGAGGCGCGCCGCCACTGCGGTGCTTGTACGGCATAAACGGCAGTGGCACCGCCATGATCGCCGTGGTTCCGCAGTTGTTCCGCCATTGATCGCCGTAGCACCGCGGAAAACTGTCAAAACCGCGGACCTTCGCGGTGGCACGGCGGAAACTTTGAACATGTTCAAAACTTCCGCAGTGCCACCGCGGGTTGGGCCAATCCGCAGTGGGATCGCCGCGGCACCGCCATGACCGCCGTGGGACCGTACAAGGACCGCAGTAGCACCTCCATCACCGCCGTGCCCCCGCAGTACAACCGCCGTTTAATCGCCGAAAAAGTAGACTGGCGACCCTATACGGCCACCCCGTGGCGGTTCTACTGCGGATATGGCGGTGCTACCACGTAGCTACCACGGGAGCACTGCGGGTATGGGGGTGCCACTGCGGAGCCAGGGAGGAATTTTATAAAATTTGGCGATCTTACTGCGGTGCCACTGCGTTTCTACGGCGGTGCCGGCGGTGTTATTTAGGTGCTTGTACGGCAATGGCGTTTCCACCGAGGTTGCACAGATGTGCTTGCACGGTGCTACTGCGGGCACATTTTGTAGTATAAAAGCTTCGGTTTTCTGCTTCAATTTCAGTGTTCTATAAAAGTCTTCAAACAGTTCAAGCACCGCGAAGAAAAACACGTGTGTGACGGGTAGGGGAAAACTATGAAAAACTATACTGGCGGTGTCACTACGTTGATGGCGGTTTTGACCAAAAACCGTAGTGGCACCGCCAATCCGGTCTGACGGGGTATAAGGTTTTCCTTGTGAACTCATGAAAAACAAAATTGGGTCATTGCAATTGATACACTGGGCATTTAAGCCTTAATTGAGGGTGACGCATAGGATTGTGTGATTTGTGATTTTATTGTGGTTCTTGTAAGCAATTAATAAAGTAAATGCTTGTCTCAAATTAGGTTTGTGTTTATTTTACGATAACGTTTGCTTCACTTAGTGCTCACATCTTAGCCATTTTCATCGTTATAATAACTTTCAAATCGCAGCCTGTACGCTGAATTGCATGTATCTTCCACCTAAACATGGAGATACAGAGCAGAGTGGAAATTCCCTGATATCTCAGGATGCTATGGCATCAGAGTTCTGCTTACTACTAGCGCCACTACCGTTGACCGATTTTGCGCGGAATTTTAAATACTGAAAGTACCAGTCCGGACTGAGTCATTTGTTCAAAACTTTATCATTTCATGATGCTGTGAGGAACCAAACGGGGATCTTCAAGCCTCGGAGTTCCACTCACTATACACAGGGCCACTAGCGTTCGCCAAATTTGCGCCGAATTTTAAATACTTGGGATACCAAGTATAAGTTCTGC
The DNA here is from genome assembly GCA_037783545.1 of Henricia sp. BOLD:AAB3569. NCBI lineage: Eukaryota > Metazoa > Echinodermata > Asteroidea > Spinulosida > Echinasteridae > Henricia > Henricia sp. BOLD:AAB3569. The sequence continues at coordinate 29,232 of JBBELK010000161.1, read as the reverse complement.
AGCCAACAAATGTGGCATACAAGAATTTGCGCAAACTCAAGACTCCAGCGTGCTTCTACTCACAGACCAATCATGTCTAATAATTGACTTTTGCGGTTGCAAAACTGCAAATTCGGTAACCATTTTCCACCGGCATTTGACTTCGCTTTTAAAAATGGCTTCAATTGGCTGCGTGGGGTCGCTGCATGCAACCGCGCTGAGAATTCCTCCATACGGGCCTAGCCTTTGCCGCCCACTATCGTAAGACAAGCTCACGATCACAGACTTGGACAAGGCTAGCATTTGCCTACACTCCTTTAGCAGTGCTTTGCGCGCGCCACTTTAGTTTGCCCGCTCCTAGTCTGGTACCCGGACCAAAAATTCTTTGACTAGACTGAATTTAAGGTCCGGCAGCCGCCAATTTCGCCATTTTGAAACAGGAGGAATTCCTCCTTTTTCCGAAGGTTCCCGAAGTTACCCGAATGCACGTCCGGTCGTCCGGACGTTACCGTTAATCGTCGGGTAGAATTCGTCATTGTTTCGAGAATTTGAATTGACGTCGCGTGCACGTATGCGTGCCGCTGCGTGTGTATTTATGGTGATGCCACGGATTTAAAACTACGCAGTGGCTATCGGTATCAGTGGCTATAGTTACGGGATTGCAACAGCAGATTTAAACTAATGTACAATATGGAGCTCAGTGGGTGATGCAGACAAGGTTTGAATTTTATTTTTGATGCTAGCCTACATGTATAATCAAAATAGGCATATTTAATATTTTAAGGTTAATATATTAAATTTGTATTGGTCAAATATAGAATAACCCATTTCAAATTGTTGTACACTCATGCCATATAGCGCGCAGCGCGCTTTGAAAATTAACGGTTATGTGCTTCTAAAAATAAATGCATGACGTAATGCTTAAAGTGCTATTTTAAACACGACAGTAGCCGGTCCTCATATTCAGTCGTTGTATGTGGAATATGTGGAGCGGGAACCAGTCTAGCCCGCTCCAACCACTGCTAAACTTCGCCGCAAATCCTGCGAAGCGCGTGGGTGTGACGTCACCCAACACCGAGCCTGGATAACACTTGCCATGATTGGCTAGATTCTGTCACATGACCTGCATCTGACACAGTAAAGATGGCTGCGCCCAGGTACGTCAACACTAACGTTGCTTTGCCCACTGTCGCGTCGACTTTTTTTGTCATTATTTCGTCCTGGTTGTTAGTGTGGTTTTACACAGTAAGTATATTTCACGGACATCACTCATCCTTCACCGTGATCACTGTACATCCCTATAGAAAGGTGGGGAAATCACATTTTTCAAGCTCTTCTTTTACCGCGAAATCATGTGTGTAAACTGATTAGGGGAGAGCTGGAGATGAAGAATGGGTATAAATACCGTACACGTTGGCCACTAATTCTTAAGGTATTTTTTTCATATACATTGAACACGGATTTGGGTAAAATTATATGTTGGAATCGATAGCTTATTCAATTCTAAGATATACTTCCCACTGACACTTCCGTCGCAAATGTTGCATTTCTGAGATAAATAAATAATAAAATTACTGCATAAAGTAATGAACAAAATGACGTGGCGAGCGGTCTGTGTGTAAGCGCGACAACAGAGGGCGCTGCGCGCGCGTGAATGATTATCTTGTGCACTAACTGAAGGCAATTTTTGAATAAGAAAACATGATTTTTCTACAGAAAAGCAACATTTGCGACAAAAGTGCAAGTGGGAAGTATATCTTAAAATTACATTATGTGTTGATTCCAGGAGGTAATTTCCTTAAAATCTTTGTTCAATGTATACGAAAAAAATACCGAAGAATGCGGTGCAGTATGAAGCGCCCCCACAGAGATATATTGCGCCAAGCCAGCGAATAATTCCTCGACTTCAAGTCTGATCAGTCTTAGTTCAACACGCTGTCTCGTTTTCTGCTAAACTATAAGCTTTGTCACGAAAGCCTAAATGCAGCAGGAGTACGTAGCACATGTGGGGGCACGCAACGTCGTTGTCATTGTAATAGCACACATTTACGCCTGGAATGAAAACTACACACTCGACGAAGCTCACAAAGAGGAACGGATAATCATTTTTGTGTGCTAAAACAAACAAACAAAGGGCATGTTTTTTACACTGAAATTTTGCACAAACACAATCTCCCTAAACTGTCGCTGGTTTCACAAGTCTGTTTCGCAACACAAACTACACTGTTTGGACGAGAAATCTCACCGTCAAACAAACATCTTGCTGTGTTCCAATTTAAATATTTTAACAAATTGTTTTAAAAATAAATATCGTCAGAGAGTTTTCTTTATTTTCAGTATCTATTCAAAAAGTTGGAATTGAACAATGCTGTTAAGGAGTTTAATTAATAATATTTCTTCATGATGTACTCTCTGCAACAGCAAAACCTTTTAATTGATGTGACTATTTATTCAGCAGATGGTTTTGCATGTACAGTGTATTATGGGTTACATTTTTGGCAAATTACGTTTTTGAAATCCACCATGTCATATTTATCAGTTGTGTAGTGACTGTGTAAAGTTGTGTGACAGTGAATAAATAAAGAAAACCGTTAACAGTCTATCATTTTATGTCATGATGTGTTTCTGTGTCACAAAAACAAGACCATAATATATATTTTTCCCAAAGTGAGTTTGGCTGTTTATTTAAATTTATTTGGGGAGTGTAAACATAGAGCAAGGAAACAGAAGATTGGGAAATAGAGTAGCTGACCTTTACTTAAATCTTGTGTACAACAAAGTAAAATCTTTAAATTTAAATTTGAACTTGCAAATCCTTGCTGAGTGATTTTAAGTAAAAACTTATCAAAACTTGATTAAATACACGCCTGGCTTATTGGCTATGCTTTGAGTTTTAATAGCTTATTGGTTTTGATTTAGTGGGGCTTAATAATACTGTTCAAAGAAGAGAAATATAGATATTTAAAAAAATAAGGTATATATGTGTACTTGAATTCGGGGCGATTAAATAAAGCTCTTTGCGTACAACTTAACCAACGCAAAATAGGTGGACCGTAAAGCAGTCTAATCTGGAACGAGCAATGACGTCATCGTTAGCCAATCAGACTACGGGAAACCACACGGCGCCACGGCGGTAATTTTGGATTTCTGTTTTTTCGGAATGCCGTTATATTTCGTTGGATCCCGACTGGACTAGACAAATGTACGTAGAATTTTCATTATTTATGGGTAGAATATTACATATTCTTTGTGTAGAAGGGAAACATGGACTGTTTTGAGTATTAGCAGTGGGAAATATTTGCCGATTTTTGGTGTGTGTTTCATCGTCTTTTTTTGCAAGCGTATATTTCACTTCTCGCGCTGCGGACCGGCGGTATATATGCATATGCATGACGTCACAGGCGCGGCGCGATACCCGATTGTGATTGGCTATCCGTGCAACAATCCTAACGATTTTGTAAGCGGTGTGCTGATTGGCTTCGCAGGATATGCGGCGAAGTTTAGCAGTGGTTGGAGCGGGCAAACTAAAGTGGCGCGCGCAAAGCACTGCTAAAGGAGTGTAGCATTTGCCATACTCGAAGAAAACGTTATCGCACCAAGGTCGTCTGTCGCAATAGATGCGGCTTTAGTCAAGCGATAATAATAAACCAGTTTTGATTTGCACTCGACGTAAGAATAATGTAAAAGTCTGGAAAAAATAACGACACAGCTCCGAGCAAAGAAATCGATCGTAGAATACGCTGAAATATATGAAATAGTAGTTGAAAAAATCAATATCAGGTGATGGCAAGGAGGGGCGATTTCATTTAACTGTGCAGAAATACGGAGCGTGTCTGCAGACAATCACGAGAGACAAAGACGGAAGTTGACGAATAACTAAAACAAAATATGAAGAAATTGATCAAAACGTTGTGTGGAATAGGACTGGTTTAACAAGGTGTATTGCAGAAACGGGGAATTGTTTAGCCAAAATGTGCCGCGTGCTCAAATAAGCTTCAGTGCTGCATTGCTGGGTTCCGCGTGATTACGATACTGGGCGCTGATTGGTCTGTAATCTAGAAAAACGTTGGAGTTTTTTGGGTTCTGCACATTCTTGTACACCACACTCGACAGTAAGGCTCCAGAATCAGTCTCATCTCCAAACGAGTAGCACACGAGGCGCAATGGTAAAAACAATCTAGGCGCAACGGTAAAACCAATTTAATCAGTAAGTACCATGACCATATGAACCAATCGGACCTGTATAACGGTGGAAATCCAGGATCGGCCACGCTCCCAAACGGCTGTATTCAGTCGCAAACTGCTTCAGATAGAAGATAGAACGTCTGTAAGACGATAAAACTAACTTGCTTCTTTAAAAGCAGACGCTCGATTGACCATTTGCTCCAAAACAAGCAAAAATCAGTTAGACTCTTTGATTTGCTTATCGGAAGACGCCAATCGCCTGCTGCTACGCCTGATGCCTCATGTATACGTGTTAGATTGATAGTATGAGCAGATTGTGGTAACGTCTACGGTTCATACCTAACGATAAATTGACAAGTGGAGACACTGAGGTCAAATTTCTCATTAGATTTGAGAAAGGGGATGTTATTTTGAAACTAAACAATCTAAAAAATACAACCTTTCATCCAAGAGAAAGTCATGGACATTAAGGTGACTACGCTCGGTGTTCAGGTTTGCGTTTTGGTCGTGACTGCTTTACATGTTCATCTTGTGGCATCGTGGGGAATTTGCGATGCGGAGAGTCACTGCAAAGGCCTTAATGTAGAGTCCTACGGAGCAACAAATGTTGCGCTGAGCGAGTTTACGTATGAGCAAAGAGGCACGGCAAATGTGGCTATTTGCGGGCGAGACTGCCATGTCGATTCGCGCTGCAAGTCCTTCAATTACCACAAATGCAGCCGAATCTGCGAACTGAAAAATAACACCAGAGAGGAAAGTTTGGATGGCTTGATGCCGATCCCAAATAGTGTGTATTTTGACTCGAGTCAAGACACACCGCTGCTGTCAGTCGAGTTCCCAGACGACCGCTACTGCAGTTGCAAGAAGCTACTGGAAGCGGGTCACAACAAGAGTGGCGTGTACACGATCTACCCGGCTGCGTACAGCGACGGTCTGGATGTACACTGCGACATGGACACTGACGGTGGCGGCTGGATCGTCTTCCAGCGGCGGCAAGATGGCAGCGTAGATTTCTACCGCAACTGGACCGAATACGAATCGGGCTTTGGCAACATTTCCGGTGAGTTCTGGCTCGGGAATAAGGCGATACAAGATCTGACCAAGCTGGGGGGACCGTGGGTTATCAGGTTTGACATGGAGGATTGGGAGGGGGGCAGGGCGTGGGCGGAGTATTTGGGGTTTAAGTTGCTAGGTGATAAATACTCCATGTATTACCAAGGTTTCCACCTTTCTCACACGGCTGGTGACTCACTTTGGTATAACTATGGTAAACCATTTCAAACGAACGACAACTATAGAGGTAATCATAATTGTCCTTTGCTAAGCCATGGCGGTTGGTGGTACGAGCTTTGTGGTAAAGCCAATTTAAATGGCCAATACTACCGCAAACACGACTCGATTCGCGATGTGGGTGAGTACATGTACTGGAACACTTGGAAGGACTATCATTTTTCCGGTCCAACTCTCTCTGGATGTTCTATTAAAATAACTGAACATGATAGTAACCGCGGTCCGTTTTCGAAAACCGCACGTGAATATTAAACACACGTGTATCTTAGTACGATCTGAAAAACAAGCCGTTAATCAAAGTAAAACCTAGAATACTTTTGACGCAACAAAAGTCAAACAAATTTACACTGATATAAAAAACAAAGATAATGTGATTAAATGAGAATAAAACCTTAAGAATCAATATGGTTTATCACGTGTAGAATGGTTCGGTATATGCTAATGATTTTTGTAGTGAAAACGTCAGAAAATATACAACGATCTTTGTACAATATATAAAATGGATCTATACAATATATAAGGGGCCGCCCAAATGTTTCAACATTTTCACGGCACTACAAAACGTATAGGAAGAGGGGGGATGGGGAATGGGGGGGGGGGGGAGAGCTGGGCTGGTGGGGGGGCGGGGGGTTGGGGCGTTGGTTGGGGTGGGGGAGGGTTGGGTTGAGGTGGGGGAGGGTTGGGGTGGGGTGGTCGAGGGCAGCGTAGAACTTTACATATACTGTAAAATGTTGGAAAAATAAGCTTTCTGTCAAACACCTGAATGAAATGTGAGTAGATTACAGTTTTTCTCAATTGCTTTAACACGGTTTTCGCAATCTTAAACCCAACTGTTAAAAGAAATAACTCCGTTTCTACAACACTTCGTGCGGTAACTGTAACACAAAATACCTTTGCCAGAATTAAATATTGTATTCAAATTGCAACAAAGCCTTTACAAAAGCTCATATACGGCCGTCAAATAGCGCAGACTTTGAAAAGACCACTAAGTTAACGCCCATTGACAAACGTTGTGAAACAAAAGTAATAATGTGGGGTGTTATGGCCGAGCGGTCTAGTGCGTCGAACTTAAGTTCCTGTGCTGGTACTAGAATGTAGGTTCGAATCCGGGCCGCGACGGGTTGTGGCACCTGTGCCCTTGAGCAAGGCACTCAACCACACTTGCTCCCATTCCTGTAATTGGCGGTTCTCCGCTGTTGGATATGGTGAATAAATAAATAAATTAATGATTTCTTACGTCCGTTGCCAATGCACGTAAGTTATGCGAGTGATTCTAATGGACTGTTACTTTTTTTATTTGAGCACAATGCGCCTATTTTGGAAGGAAAATGCATTCGAACAAAAACCGTGTGGAATGTATGGTGTAATTTTACTTCTGACGATCGCCACTTTAGTTGCAGTTACTGTGTTAAAGCGACTGAGAAAACTGTAACTTCGGTTTTAGAGTGTTGATATCACAAACTGATTGACAAGCGATACTCTATACATATAGCGGTTGCAAAACTGCAAATTCGGTTACCATTTTCACCGACATTTGAGTTCGCTTTTAAAAATGTACGTACGGACATAGATTACTATAAAGTGAAAACGTCACTCTTTGTGTGTTGCCAAGGTATGGGTCTGTACTAAAACCAATGTAACGTTTCCCTTCGCTGAGCAATTGACGTTTGAGATTACCAGCGAATGTCTAGACCCAGTTACCCTGGCAACTATGGGGCGCCGTTTGTCAACTAATTATTTAGGCGAATTATAGCATGTTTTTTCCATGGTTTATCTTAATTCTGTGTAAATCATGCATTTGTGTCAAAGGCCGTTTATGGTTTACAAACCTTTAAAACATCGTTTTGTACCAACACGATTATTTACAAAACAGGAAATATACATGTAGCTGTGCGAATCATTATTTACAAATAATGAAAATGTTACCTCGGCGTTCCATACTTTATAAATGAAACCGACGAGTGTACATTTCAATGGTTTACAAACAAGAGAATCGTACCGTTCATGGACAATTTCATGGTTTATAAATAATGAATACTACACATTGCTGCACGTTTTTCTGGTTTACAAATAATAGCAAACTATCACTGGTCCGCAATTACATGGTTTATAAACTAAGAAATTTGCACCGGGTTCCGATTTTCTATGGTTTATAAATAATGAAAATTGGTTAATTCAGTGACGTACAATTCCATGGTTTATAAACAATCAAAACTGCGCCGTTCTAATCAATTTTGTGGATTCTGTGGTTTGTAAACAATTAAAAATAGTCAATAGGCCTGCATTTCGATGGTTTGTAAATAATGAAAAGTGATCGTTGGCTCACAATTTCATGGTTTATAAATAATGAAAATGAACTAGTTAGCGTTGTCGCAAAATTTCATGGTTTACAAACGGAGAAAATTGAAGCTTTATACACTTGTCTGTCGTTTGTAAAGGTTGACTATCGATAAAAAGAGAAGTATTATGCACTCGGTACATCTCAAAATACGATCATTGGCGAAAAATTGAAGGATTTGTAAACCATGAAATTCACGCTTCATAAACGTTTATTATAATCCAGTTTCATCCTGGTTAAACTCGCCCGTTTGCGAGAGCAATGGGTGCGTTCAGTTAGCCATAATTGAGTCATAAGGGTGTTCGTTCAAAGTGTGAACAGTCCGGCAGACCATGGCAACAAAGGTATTTATGTGTACAGCTAATCGAACGCTACGGCACTGCCTCCAGCGCGCGCACGCGGGAAATTCCCAGAACATACATATATGTATATTGCAACGTGATTAGGAATCTCCAAATTTACAAATTTGTTACGCCGTAACTAGGAATCTCAATTTGGTTGTGGTATTTGTAAATTTGTTGACGTGTTCACAGGCGTGATTGTTCGTACTTTCAAGACATTATTTTCAGTTTATCTTCCACATGAGTTGTTTTTACGTATGAATCCCTAAATTAATAGAATCCCGACAACATTCTACTAGGTATTGTCCATATACCCGACCAGGATTTACTCGTATTTTTGTCTGATCGCCATGATTTACTAGACTTGTTGCCAGTCTACTCAAAGTTACACCACAGTTCGTCCCGTCTTATTAGAGCTGACGAAATAGTTGTTGCTACGAAAGCCTATGCTTATGAATTATTTTGTTAATATGCACGGCTGTTCTACTGTTTTATTACAAGAATAAAGATCTATAGGGGCCGCTAGGCTATATGGGTCATTTTTCCCAAATGACACACAGTTACCCTTTCAATGGGTGAGGTCACAATTCTGTGTGTGTTAGTATTAGTGTTACATATCTGTTAACAGATCTGTTATCTTAATCAGAACTGTGACCTCAAAGCAAACGTCGTGTTAACATATGGCTTGTTAGTCGTGCGCACAACCGCAAATTGCTGTGAGTGAGGGCGCAATTCTGTACGTGTTAGTGTTAGTGTAACAGATCTGTTAACACGGTGTCTCGGGAAACCGTGTTAGCGTTAGTGTAACAGATCTGTTGACTCGGCATCTAGCTTGGGAAATGTCAAGTCGGTATAGGGTTCCGTACGACTTTCCACACTAACACGAACACAGAATTGTGCCCTCCGGTCTGTGCCACACGAGCTTAACCACAAAGTGATTGAAATCGTCAAAATCTTCACCGTACTCACGGAGCCAAAAAAAAGTCTCAATCGTGAATAGAATGCAAGATCCAACACATTTATCAGTTGTGTTGACTGAATGAAACTCGATTTATTGAGAATCACGAAAGTTCCAAAATAATCAAAATCAACACCACACACTTCGTTCAGATTAACTTAACAGATCTGTTAACATATCTGTTACACCAACACGATGTGTAACATGAGGTGTTAAACTAACATGAGATGTAACACTAACACGTCTTAAACATCATGTTAATATCTAGTTAACACGGTGTTTGTTCTGAGGTCACAATTCTGATTAAGTTAAAAGATGTTATACACGCGCAACCCAGAGTTGTGACTTAATTCGCCCTATGTACAGTGCAGAGAATTAACATGGTCTGTGATCTGTTAACACGGTGTTAACCTGGACGTTTAGTTAGTGGTCGAGATTAATGTCGTGTTAACAGATCTGTTAAACTAACACATAACACACAGAGATTTGTGACCTCACCCGCTGTATAATTTGTAAAACACGAGTCAAACTTTATAATGTTTTTTTATAACAAGACTTGAGTCGTTATAACAAGACTTGAGTCGATTGTGAGTAAAAGTAGGCCTATAACAATTCCCAATTTGGTTGCCACGGAACTGAAAACTTGCGTGTGTCTGGGGCTAGGGTCAGGCAACACAGAACAAAATTAAGCGTCCATGACATATTTATAAATTGGGTACCGAAATTAAGAATCTAGTGATAGAGGGCGTTATTATATAGTTTAGGTGGATTCCTAATCACGTTGCAACACATGTTCTGGGAATTTCCCGCGCGCGCGCTGGAGGCAGCTGTGCCGTGGCGTTCGATTAGTTGTACACATAAATACCTTTGTTGCCATGGTCTGCCGGACTGTTCACACTTTGAAGGAGCACCCTTATGACTCAATGATAGCTAACTGAACGCACCCATTGCTCTCGCAAACGGGCGAGTTTAACCAGGATGAAACTGGATTATAATAAACGTTTATGAAGCGTAAATTTCATGGTTTACAAACCCTTCAATTTTTCGTCAATGATCGTATTTTGAGATGTACCGAGTGCATAATACTTCTCTTTTTATCGATAGTCAACCTTTACAAACGACAGACAAGTGTATAAAGCTTTAATTTTCTCTATTTGTAAACCATGAAATTTTGCGACAACGCTAACTAGTTCATTTTCATTATTTATAAACCATGAAATTGTGAGCCAACGATCACTTTCAATTATTTACAAACCATCGAAATGCACGCCTATTGACTATTTTTAATTGTTTACAAACCACAGAATCGACAAAATTGATTAGAACGCGCAGTTTTGATTGTTTATAAACCATGGAATTGTACGTCCACTAACCAATTTTCATTATTTATAAACCATAGAAAATCAGACCCCGGTGCAAGTTTCTTGGTTTATAAACCATGTAATTGCGCACCAGTGATAGTTTTGTATTATTTGTAAACCAGAAAAACGTGCAGCAATGTGCAGTATTCATTATTAATAAACCATGGAATTGTCTATGAACGGTACAATGCATAGTTCCGACCTGTCAATCAAGCCGAACCCGCGACCAATCACAACGGAGCTAGCAGACGGCGCCCACAAAGGTCAAAGTGATGCAATCATCACAAACAATCACGCGATTTTCTGCCCATACAGTTTGTATGTTGTATGCGCCAGTGACCGGGTGAATTTTTTCTTCAATGTTGGGCGATTGCTGTTCAAAGGTAGGAAAGCGCATTTTTATGAAAGGTATGTCATCCCTGCATTACTAGCCCTTCGCTCAGTGTGTGCTACGGTAACTGTCGACCTCAAAACATAAATACCTTTGGGTTTTCTCCAATGAATCTGTGCTTTCCATGCCGAGTCCCGTTGCTTTGTACGTAGTCTCGCCATTTTTTTTGCGATAGCTTGTGAGCACATAGCAACAATATCCAAGGGGGCGGGGTTAACTGGGCAATCTCGGAACTATGCATTCTCTTGTTTGTAAACCATTGAAATGTACACTCGTCGGTTTCATTAATAAAGTATGGAACGCCGAAGTTATTTTCATTATTTGTAAATAATGAATTTGCACAGCTACAAGTATATTTCCTGTTAAGGAATCGTGTTGGTACAAAACGAAGTTTTAAAGGTTTGTAAACCATAAACGGTCTTTGACACAGATGCATTATTTACACAGAATTAAGATAAACCATGGAAAAAACATGCTTTAATTAGCCTAAATAATTAGTTGACGAACGGCGCCCCATAGTCAACTGACGTCACACATTAATAGTAGCATATTGTGATGGTTTGTGGTTTATTGTTTATTTCATATCGCTCCAGAGCGCGGTATATATTTGCAGACCAGTAGACGCATCCGACAGACAAATAAGTTCACACGAACATAGAGCGAAAATATGCAGGCGGAGGAAAATTTCAAGGACGTGTGCAGATAATTGTTAGACACACAGGCCTAATTGTCTCTACGGCAATCACGACACGCAGCAATTATGCCGTTAGACTGTCTAACGGCAAATTAACTGACAAAATGAGCTAATTTATACCGCGCCGCAGTGAGGCAGCTATTGATTTTCTCCAACGTCACTATTCTTTCTTATGGAGAAATTTGGACCCTCATAACGGTTAGTTTAGATAGTAAAATGCAACTTTTGATTAGCTCGTTAAACGAACACCCTGCTGGCGCAACCCACCCGTGGGTGGAGTTTTAAAATGTGCCTTTTATAAATAAGAGAGAAATTAACCAATCACAACCAATGATCATTGGACATTGCTGTCATTGTCGTTCTCATCCACTTTAAGGCTGCATCTGATTTGTCAGTTTCACTTTCTACCAAGTATTGTCTTATAAACACCCTGAATTGTGATCTGACCGATCTCTACTTTACACGACCGTATTTGAAATAATTATTTTACTCGGATTCGTAGAAACTACTGATTAAGTGTGACGTCAGTTGCCGTGGTAATTGAGTCTACATATTCGCCATAGCGCAGTTCACTGGGTTTATTGTGTTGCCAAGTAATCTTGGCAACACGTAAAGGTGACGTTTTCACTATGCATGTGTAAAATGTGCCCAAATGGTATTGCGTATATTGGTTTGAAACTTTGAAATAAGTAGTCTTTTTACATTCGGTCATACATGCAAAAGTGTAGAAGTCTATAATCGCATGGTTCTTAATAGAAGTCTCTGTTGTGTTTGAATTTGTCAAAAGGTGCACTCAAATAATTGGGCATTTAGATAATTAGAAAATGTAAACTTTATTCGAAAATTGTATTATTCAGAATTCACTTTTATGTAATGCCAAAATCGTCACCATCAAAATGAATATACAAATCATCTAACATTGGAATTTTTAAAGTGAGCACCGGTTACACGATAGTAAACGTACAGGTTTAACAAACGTCGATTTCGACAAAGTTTATAATTGGTAAAAAGGCGGTTTTGGCATTTAATTTAATCTTTAGAGTGACGAGCCTTTTTTATTTATAGTAGTACAGGGGGCATCATAAACAAATTGATACCAAACTCCCCTCCTCCTCCTCCCGCATTGCCCCGCCCCTTAGGCGGGGACTTGGTCAGGTTTTTCATTCTTCTTAAAGATTTTGTCACATGAATTTGCCCCAGGGTGGGGATCTGGTCGCTTGTAAATTGACAACGGGATAGGGGCCAATTCACAGGTGCAGGGGGACTCTTCTTGACATTGTGCTATGGCTTGTGTGGAGGACTGGGTGCCCACAGAAAGGGCCTCTCAGCTGAAACGAAAATGTCTCACATCTGGTACCAACCACCTTCCCAAAATGCCCTCGGTGAAAGAGTTTATTGGAGGCCTTCTTATGTGGGGGGAATTGGGCCATTTGTCCCATGGTCTCCTACCTATTTTGGAATTGTTTTGGTTGAATTTTCGTTCAGCAAGACCCCCCTTTTTTTTCAACGAGCTAATTTGTTTTCAGCGACGCCGTATAGACCCACCCCTCCCAATTTTCTTTTCAAAATTGTTTTTTCTCTACATTTTTAGCCGACAGACCCACCCACCCCCACCTGATATCAGACAGATTTCTGATGCCCCCTGAGTAGTAATGAGAAAAATACAACATGATTTGATATAAAAATCTCATTACCCGTGAGGTATATTTGTGTGCATTTATTTGTGATTGTTTACTGATTATGTGAAATGGCATAAGGCTTTTGTAACCAAACATTTTCAAAGTCACGATAGATTGACACAATTTTTCAATTTTGTTTTGTGATGAAATAAGTTATCCGTAGTTGCAATTTAACAAATACATTAAATATGGTGACTTGTAGGTGATTTTATGGTGAAATATGGTGATTTTCCGAGTTAGTTGGAACTAGGTTTTAATATGCGATTTAAGGCACTTTTATAGATTTATTCTCAAATGCCTTAAAATTGTTCTTACAGTTTCTTCGCAATTGTGCGTTCTTGAAGTAAAATCTTGAAGGCAATTTTCGATTATGCTCTTAAGTCAAAAAGGGTATTTCATAAAAAAAGCTATGTCATAGTTTCGCTTTTGATGTGTGCAAATGTAAACGAGGTTTAAAGGCCCTATGTATCATCTGCAAGATGAAACTTTTAAATATTTGTGGAATAAGAGTGTAACATATCTAAGGAAGAATGTCGGTAAACGAGCATGAAGAAATACTTAGATGCATCAATGCTTCAGAAAACCTTGAAAATCTATATATGGATTTTGTGTACAAGTGAATGGTAAAAGGTCACGTGGACCTTTTTAGAAAACCACCTTTGGTTGTCAATTTCCAACATGAAATACCATTTTGAACGGAAATAAATTGATGTGGTGTTTGTTACCATTGCTATCAACACTATGAGTATAGGTTTTCCTTGTGAACTCGTGAAAAACGAAATTGGGTCATTGCAAATGATACAATGGGCATTTAAGCCTTAATTGAGGGTGACGCGTAGAATTGTGTGATTTGTGACTTTATTGTGGTTCAATTAATAAAGTAAATGATTGTATCAAACTCAGTATGCCATTTTCATCGTTATAATAACTTTAAAATCGCAGCCTGTACGCTGAATTGCATGTATCTCCCACCTAAACATGGAGATACATCGAGATGGGTGGCGCCATTGGCAGCCGACGGCCAGAAACACTGGGGAATCCCCTAACTCTTCAAGAAAGAATGATCTGTGAAATTTTAAGTGCGTTACACAACACACAGGACCAATGGTTTTGCATCCCTTTCGAAGGATGGAGCAGGTGTGTTTAAGTGCCTTGCTCAAGGGCACAGGTACCACGGCAAGGTATCAAAGCGGCAACACCAAGTTTCCACCCGAGTGTTGCGAGTCAGTGACCCAAACCACTCGGCCACGGTACCCCACATTGTAAAATATTTCTGGAATTATTAAAAATCACCGTAGTCTATCGGCCAGAGCAGGGTTAAAGGCACAGGCTCGTCAGCAATGCGCGCCCGCCAAATTCGTGCTTGAAACACGCAGCTTCATGCCTTTGCTATGGAGCTGCGTATTTGGCGGGCGCGCATTGCTGACGAGCCTTTCCCTTTAAAGATATGTATCTGAGATACATCTGAGATACAGACATTTGTTTGACGGACTCTTTTGAGCTACACGATCTTGTATATGTGTGCAATGCAGTCAAACCTAAGGCCACCTTGATAAAGAGGCCACCTGTTTATGACGGCCACTATGTACAAGTTAGTATATAACAATAATAAGCAATGTCATTTTCAAACATCTCTTTAGACTTGAGGTCAAGTCTCTAGACAGTCGTATTTGGTCCGTCTGCGGCCTATAATCCCCACACGCAACAGTCGTTGTTATGAATAGTACCTGTCTAGAGACTTGAGAAACCTGTATTCGCGCCAATATCAATGCATTCATGGCGCGTAATATATAATCACGCAGTTGCCATAGAACAAGTCAGAGGAGTAACATGAATTTTAATGTTGTCCTGCGTTTAGACCAATCAGCTCTCTACGTCCAATTCTGGTAGCAAACTCCATAGACCGTGTACAAAACGGAAACAGGGTTCTCAAGTCTGTAACTACAGGTCGATTAGACTTGTTCCCAGTCCATTCGCGACTACGCTGCTGCGGTTTATGAACCAACCGGTCTAGTTACAGACTTGACATCAAGTCTAACATCTCTTCTCAATATTCCAATTCAAAACACATTTTTCTAACATATTTCTTTTTATTTTTAGACAACGATACAAGAGATTAGTACCCATGACCCATATAAACAACATATCAAGATATATATATAAATATATTTGGCTGGCCCACAGACTATACTTAAATTAGCCTTTTGCGTGTAACCTTTGCACTGTGGCTATCTCCCCAAATTCTTCACTTCTAAGGGGAGGTGCGGTTAAGAAAACCCACATACTATGCTGCTGTGTTACATGTAACGCACTTTAAAGATCCCAGACCATTCTTTCGTGAAGAGCAAGGGCCGTCTCTGCAGTGGCCGTTTCTAATTCAACTTAGTAGTTGATAGTTATTCGAATATCTATGTTAATTGATCCCATTCCTGTAATTGGCGGTTCTTCCGCTGTTGTATGTGGTAAATAAATAAATAAATAAATGTGGTGCAGACCAATGCCTAGCAACTTATAGTCTGATTGCTTTATGGCATTCTCTCCTACGGTAAACACGGTATAGTCCGTATCGAATAGCTGCCATCTTGTGGGACAACTTTTGACATTTAAATTGGTCCACAATGTAAACACAAAATGTTCAACCATGCATGTCCTCACGGAACAGAGAAACTGCCCTACAACTTAGATATCAGCTATTCGATAAGGCATATTGATTCTGTATTTCACACCTGTCGCGTGCACCCGGTTACATTACATAGCAACACAAAATAGTCTGGTTATCTGTATTCCATGTGTGCATGTGAAAGGGAATACTTCAGTATATAGCAAAGTAATTACTGAAGTAGCTTTATTTTATGCTACGGGAACAGATCTCCACTTCGGAACCATCTGCGTCGACTTCGTTTCCGTTCGGACGAAGCGTTTCAGCGTTGGAGTGATACGTTCATTTTAGTTAACATCACTAGCCATCACCGCATGGTACAGTACTCTACGCCGGTAATTGAGTTAAAGAACCAGTGGATCATTTGCAATGACCCCAAAAAGTAATCAACGAGTTTACAGCGGAAAAGTTCTGAAAGTAAAGATTTAATTAATAGCAACTTCCCAATGAAAGGTTTTCGCTCAAAATTATATAATTTTACCAGAAAATAATCCGTAAAGATGAAATTATTTAGATCGTTTGCAAACGATTTACTTATTTTTGGTTCGCATCTACGCGGTCCAAAATGCATGGGCGCTGTGTACTCCGTGTGCGTGTTCCAACGCGATAGGACCCATAGATGATATTCCTTTAATTTAACATTGACTGGTCATCCAGAAAATAAAATATGAAATTTGGAAAACAATTTGATTTTGAGAAAATTTGTTTAATTTTTGCCAAATTGTCAATTTTTCCTAGAAATAAGGTTCCAGACAGGCTAAGTTTTCATTATGAGTCATTTCTAAGACATTTTTAAAAATGTCAATTTTTGGCCAATTTTGATAAAAATTGATGGACTAACCCCTTGTGATTTTTTTAATTTTTGGCCAAAAATGTTATGATTTAGATTTTCCTTAAAATTGCAGGAAATGTTGCTTAGGACCCATAGATGATATTCCTTGAATTTAACCTTGACTGGTCATCCAAAAAATAAAATATGAAATTTTGAAAAATTTTAGCTTTTGAGAAAATTTGTTGAATTTTTGCCAAATTGTCAATTTTTCTTAGAAATAAGGTTCCAGACAGGCTAAGTTTTCATTATGAGTCATTTCTAAGACATTTAAAAAAACGTCAATTTTTTGCCAATTTTGAGAAAAATTGATGGACTAACCCCTTGTGATTTTTTAATTTTTTTGCCTAAAATGTTATGATTTAGATTTTCCTTAAAATTGCAGGAAATGTTGCTTAGGACCCATAGATGATATTCCTTTAATTTAACATTGACTGGTCATCCAGAAAACAAAATATGAAATTTGGAACAAAAATTGATTTTGAGAAAATTTGTTTAAATTTTGCCAAATTGTCAATTTTTCCTAGAAATAAGGTTCCAGACAGGCTAAGTTTTCATTATGAGTCATTTCTAAGACATTTTAAAAAACGTCAATTTTTTGCCAATTTTGATAAAAATTGATGGACTAACCCCTTGTGATTTTTTAATTTTTTTGCCAAAAATGTTATGATTTAGATTTTCCTTAAAATTGCAGGAAATGTTGCTTAGGACCCATAGATTATATTCCTTGAATTTAACCTTGAATGGTCATCCAGAAAATAAAATATGAAATTTTGAAAAATTTTAGCTTTTGAGAAAATTTGTTGAATTTTTGCCAAATTGTCAATTTTTCTTAGAAATAAGGTTCCAGACAGGCTAAGTTTTCATTATGAGTCATTTCTAAGACATTTTAAAAAACGTAAATTTTTGGCCAATTTTGAGAAAAATTGATGGACGTTATGATTTAGATTTTCCTTTAAATTGCAGGAAATGTTGCTTAGGAACCATAGATGATATTCCTTTAATTTAACATTGACTGGTCATCCAGAAAATAAAATATGAAATTTGGAAAAAAAATTGATTTTGAGAAAATTTGTTTAATTTTTGCCAAATTGTCAATTTTTCCTAGAAATAAGGTTCCAGACAGGCTAAGTTTTCATTATGAGTCATTTCTAAGACATTTTAAAAAACGTCAATTTTTGGCCAATTTTGAGAAAAATTGATGGACGTTATGATTTAGATTTTCCTTAAAATTGCAGGAAATGTTGCTTAGGACCCATAGATGATATTCCTTTAATTTAACATTGACTGGTCATCCAGAAAATAAAATATAAAATTTGGGGAAAAAAATTGATTTTGAGAAAATTTGTTAATTTTTTGCCAAATTGTCAATTTTTCCTAGAAATAAGGTTCCAGACAGGCTAAGTTTTCATTATGAGTCATTTCTAAGACATTTAAAAAAACTTAAATTTTTTGCCAATTTTGAAAAAAATTGATGGACTAACCCCTTGTGATTTTTTAATTTTTTTGCCTAAAATGTTATGATTTAGATTTTCCTTAAAATTGCAGGAAATGTTGCTTAGGACCCATAGATGATATTCCTTTAATTTAACATTGACTGGTCATCCAGAAAATAAAATATGAAATTTGGAACAAAAATTGATTTTGAGAAAAATTGTTTAAATTTTGCCAAATTGTCAATTTTTCCTAGAAATAAGGTTCCAGACAGGCTAAGTTTTCATTATGAGTCATTTCTAAGACATTTTAAAAAACGTCAATTTTTTGCCAATTTTGATAAAAATTGATGGACTAACCCCTTGTGATTTTTTAATTTTTTTGCCAAAAATGTTATGATTTAGATTTTCCTTAAAATTGCAGGAAATGTTGCTTAGGACCCATAGATTATATTCCTTGAATTTAACCTTGACTGGTCATCCAGAAAATAAAATATGAAATTTTGAAAAAAAATTGATTTTGAGAAAATTTGTTTAATTTTTGCCAAATTGTCAATTTTTCCTAGAAATAAGGTTCCAGACAGGCTAAGTTTTCATTATGAGTCATTTCTAAGACATTTAAAAAAACGTCAATTTTTGGCAAATTTTGAGAAAAATTGATGGACTAACCCCTTGTGATTTCCAGAAATTAAAATATGAAATTTTGAAAAATTTTAGCTTTTGAGAAAATTTGTTGAATTTTTGCCAAATTGTCAATTTTTCTTAGAAATAAGGTTCCAGACAGGCTAAGTTTTCATTATGAGTCATTTCTAAGACATTTTAAAAAACGTAAATTTTTGGCCAATTTTGAGAAAAATTGATGGACGTTATGATTTAGATTTTCCTTTAAATTGCAGGAAATGTTGCTTAGGAACCATAGATGATATTCCTTTAATTTAACATTGACTGGTCATCCAGAAAATAAAATATGAAATTTGGAAAAAAAATTGATTTTGAGAAAATTTGTTTAATTTTTGCCAAATTGTCAATTTTTCCTAGAAATAAGGTTCCAGACAGGCTAAGTTTTCATTATGAGTCATTTCTAAGACATTTAAAAAAACGTCAATTTTTGGCAAATTTTGAGAAAAATTGATGGACTAACCCCTTGTGATTTCCAGAAATTAAAATATGAAATTTTGAAAAATTTTAGCTTTTGAGAAAATTTGTTGAATTTTTGCCAAATTGTCAATTTTTCTTAGAAATAAGGTTCCAGACAGGCTAAGTTTTCATTATGAGTCATTTCTAAGACATTTTAAAAAACGTAAATTTTTGGCCAATTTTGAGAAAAATTGATGGACGTTATGATTTAGATTTTCCTTTAAATTGCAGGAAATGTTGCTTAGGACCCATAGATTATATTCCTTGAATTTAACCTTGACTGGTCATCCAGAAAATAAAATATGAAATTTTGAAAAAAAATTGATTTTGAGAAAATTTGTTTAATTTTTGCCAAATTGTCAATTTTTCCTAGAAATAAGGTTCCAGACAGGCTAAGTTTTCATTATGAGTCATTTCTAAGACATTTAAAAAAACGTCAATTTTTGGCAAATTTTGAGAAAAATTGATGGACTAACCCCTTGTGATTTCCAGAAATTAAAATATGAAATTTTGAAAAATTTTAGCTTTTGAGAAAATTTGTTGAATTTTTGCCAAATTGTCAATTTTTCTTAGAAATAAGGTTCCAGACAGGCTAAGTTTTCATTATGAGTCATTTCTAAGACATTTTAAAAAACGTAAATTTTTGGCCAATTTTGAGAAAAATTGATGGACGTTATGATTTAGATTTTCCTTTAAATTGCAGGAAATGTTGCTTAGGACCCATAGATTATATTCCTTGAATTTAACCTTGACTGGTCATCCAGAAAATAAAATATGAAATTTTGAAAAAAAATTGATTTTGAGAAAATTTGTTTAATTTTTGCCAAATTGTCAATTTTTCCTAGAAATAAGGTTCCAGACAGGCTAAGTTTTCATTATGAGTCATTTCTAAGACATTTAAAAAAACGTCAATTTTTGGCAAATTTTGAGAAAAATTGATGGACTAACCCCTTGTGATTTCCAGAAATTAAAATATGAAATTTTGAAAAATTTTAGCTTTTGAGAAAATTTGTTGAATTTTTGCCAAATTGTCAATTTTTCTTAGAAATAAGGTTCCAGACAGGCTAAGTTTTCATTATGAGTCATTTCTAAGACATTTTAAAAAACGTAAATTTTTGGCCAATTTTGAGAAAAATTGATGGACGTTATGATTTAGATTTTCCTTTAAATTGCAGGAAATGTTGCTTAGGAACCATAGATGATATTCCTTTAATTTAACATTGACTGGTCATCCAGAAAATAAAATATGAAATTTGGAAAAAAAATTGATTTTGAGAAAATTTGTTTAATTTTTGCCAAATTGTCAATTTTTCCTAGAAATAAGGTTCCAGACAGGCTAAGTTTTCATTATGAGTCATTTCTAAGACATTTAAAAAAACGTCAATTTTTGGCAAATTTTGAGAAAAATTGATGGACTAACCCCTTGTGATTTCCAGAAATTAAAATATGAAATTTTGAAAAATTTTAGCTTTTGAGAAAATTTGTTGAATTTTTGCCAAATTGTCAATTTTTCTTAGAAATAAGGTTCCAGACAGGCTAAGTTTTCATTATGAGTCATTTCTAAGACATTTTCAAAAACGTCAATTTTTGGCCAATTTTGAGAAAAATTGATGGACTAACCCCTTGTGATTTTTTAAATTTTTGGCCAAAAATGTTATGATTTAGATTTTCCTTAAAATTGCAGGAAATGTTGCTTAGGACCCATAGATGATATTCCTTGAATTTAACCTTGACTGGTCATCCAGAAAATAAAATATGAAATTTTGAAAAATTTTAGCTTTTGAGAAAATTTGTTTAATTTTTGCCAAATTGTCAATTTTTCCTAGAAATAAGGTTCCAGACAGGCTAAGTTTTCATTATGAGTCATTTCTAAGACATTTAAAAAAACGTCAATTTTTGGCAAATTTTGAGAAAAATTGATGGACTAACCCCTTGTGATTTTTTTAATTTTTGGCCAAAAATGTTATGATTTAGATTTTCCTTAAAATTGCAGGAAATGTTGCTTAGGACCCATAGATGATATTCCTTGAATTTAACATTGACTGGTCATCCAGAAAATAAAATATGAAATTTAAAAAAAAAAAAATTGATTTTGAGAAAATTTGTTTAATTTTTGCCAAATTGTCAATTTTTCTTAGAAATAAGCTTCCAGACAGGCTAAGTTTTCATTATGAGTCATTTCTAAGACATTTAAAAAAACGTCAATTTTTGGCCAATTTTGAGAAAAATTGATGGACTAACCCCTTGTGATTTTTTTTATTTTTGGCCAAAAATGTTATGATTTAGATTTTCCTTAAATTTGCAGGAAATGTTGCTCAGGACACATAGATGATATTCCTTGAATTTAACATTGACTGGTCATCCAGAAATTAAAATATGAAATTTTGAAAAATTTTAGCTTTTGAGAAAATTTGTTGAATTTTTGCCAAATTGTCAATTTTTCCTAGAAATAAGGTTCCAGACAGGCTAAGTTTTCATTATGAGTCATTTCTAAGACATTTAAAAAAACGTCAATTTTTGGCAAATTTTGAGAAAAATTGATGGACTAACCCCTTGTGATTTCCAGAAATTAAAATATGAAATTTTGAAAAATTTTAGCTTTTGAGAAAATTTGTTGAATTTTTGCCAAATTGTCAATTTTTCTCAGAAATAAGGTTCCAGACAGGCTAAGTTTTCATTATGAGTCATTTCTAAGACATTTTAAAAAACGTAAATTTTTGGCCAATTTTGAGAAAAATTGATGGACGTTATGATTTAGATTTTCCTTTAAATTGCAGGAAATGTTGCTTAGGAACCATAGATGATATTCCTTTAATTTAACATTGACTGGTCATCCAGAAAATAAAATATGAAATTTGGAAAAAAAATTGATTTTGAGAAAATTTGTTTAATTTTTGCCAAATTGTCAATTTTTCCTAGAAATAAGGTTCCAGACAGGCTAAGTTTTCATTATGAGTCATTTCTAAGACATTAAAAAAAAACGTCAATTTTTGGCCAATTTTGAGAAAAATTGATGGACTAACCCCTTGTGATTTCCAGAAATTAAAATATGAAATTTTGAAAAATTTTAGCTTTTGAGAAAATTTGTTGAATTTTTGCCAAATTGTCAATTTTTCTTAGAAATAAGGTTCCAGACAGGCTAAGTTTTCATTATGAGTCATTTCTAAGACATTTTCAAAAACGTCAATTTTTGGCCAATTTTGAGAAAAATTGATGGACTAACCCCTTGTGATTTTTTTAAATTTTTTGCCAAAAATGTTATGATTTAGATTTTCCTTAAAATTGCAGGAAATGTTGCTTAGGAACCATAGATGATATTCCTTTAATTTAACATTGACTGGTCATCCAGAAAAAAAAAAATGAAATTTTAAAAATTTTAGCTTTTGAGAAAATTTGTTGAATTTTTGCCGAATTGTCAATTTTTCTTAGAAATAAGGTTCCAGACAGGCTAAGTTTTCATTATGAGTCATTTCTAAGACATTTTAAAAAATGTCAATTTTTGCCAATTTTGAGAATAATTGATGGACTAACCCCTTGTGATTTTTTAAATTTTTGGCCAAAAATGTTATGATTTAGATTTTCCTTAAAATTGCAGGAAATGTTGCTTAGGACCCATAGATGATATTCCTTGAATTTAACCTTGACTGGTCATCCAGAAAATAAAATATGAAATTTTGAAAAATTTTAGCTTTTGAGAAAATTTGTTGAATTTTTGCCAAATTGTCAATTTTTCCTAGAAATAAGGTTCCAGACAGGCTAAGTTTTCATTATGAGTCATTTCTAAGACATTTTAAAAAACGTCAATTTTTGGCCAATTTTGATAAAAATTGATGGACTAACCCCTTGTGATTTTTTTAATTTTTGGCCAAAAATGTTATGATTTAGATTTTCCTTAAAATTGCAGGAAATGTTGCTTAGGACCCATAGATGATATTCCTTGAATTTAACATTGACTGGTCATCCAGAAAATAAAATATGAAATTTAAAAAAAAAAAAATTGATTTTGAGAAAATTTGTTTAATTTTTGCCAAATTGTCAATTTTTCTTAGAAATAAGCTTCCAGACAGGCTAAGTTTTCATTATGAGTCATTTCTAAGACATTAAAAAAAACGTCAATTTTTTGCCAATTTTGAAAAAAATTGATGGACTAACCCCTTGTGATTTTTTAATTTTTTTGCCTAAAATGTTATGATTTAGATTTTCCTTAAAATTGCAGGAAATGTTGCTTAGGACCCATAGATGATATTCCTTTAATTTAACATTGACTGGTCATCCAGAAAATAAAATATGAAATTTGGAACAAAAATTGATTTTGAGAAAATTTGTTTAATTTTTGCCAAATTGTCAATTTTTCTTAGAAATAAGGTTCCAGACAGGCTAAGTTTTCATTATGAGTCATTTCTAAGACATTTAAAAAAACGTCAATTTTTGGCCAATTTTGAGAAAAATTGATGGACTAACCCCTTGTGATTTTTTTTATTTTTGGCCAAAAATGTTATGATTTAGATTTTCCTTAAATTTGCAGGAAATGTTGCTTAGGACACATAGATGATATTCCTTGAATTTAACATTGACTGGTCATCCAGAAAATTAAATATGAAATTTGGAAAAAAATTACATTTTGAGAAAATTTGTTGAATTTTTGCCAAATTGTCAATTTTTCTTAGAAATAAGATTCCAGACAGGCTAAGTTTTCATTATGAGTCATTTCTAAGACTTTTAAAAAACGTCAATTTTTTGCCAATTTTGAGAAAAATTGATGGACTAACCCCTTGTGATATTTTTAATTTTTTTCCAAAAATGTTATGATTTAGATTTTCCTTAAAATTGCAGGAAATGTTGCTTAGGACCCATAGATTATATTCCTTGAATTTAACATTGACTGGTCATCCAGAAAATAAAATATGAAATTTAAAAAAAAAAAATTTGATTTTGAGAAAATTTGTTTAATTTTTGCCAAATTGTCAATTTTTCTTAGAAATAAGGTTCCAGACAGGCTAAGTTTTCATTATGAGTCATTTCTAAGACATTTTCAAAAACGTCAATTTTTGGCCAATTTTGAGAAAAATTGATGGACTTAACCCCTTGTGATTTGTTTTATTTTTGGCCAAAAATGTTATTTTTTAGATTTTCCTTAAAATTGCAGGAAATGTTGCTTAGGACCCATAGATTATATTCCTTGAATTTAACATTGACTGGTCATCCAGAAAATAAAATATGAAATTTGGAAAAAACAATTGATTTTGAGAAAATTTGTTGAATTTTTGCCAAATTGTCCATTTTTCTTAGAAATAAGGTTCCAGACAGGCTAAGTTTTCATTATGAGTCATTTCTAAGACATTTTCAAAAACGTCAATTTTTGGCCAATTTTGAGAAAAATTGATGGACTAACCCCTTGTGATTTGTTTTATTTTTGGCCAAAAATGTTATGATTTAGATTTTCCTTAAAATTGCAGGAAATGTTGCTTAGGACACATAGATGATATTCCTTGAATTTAACATTGACTGGTCATCCAGAAAATAAAATATGAAATTTGGAAAAAAATTAGATTTTGAGAAAATTTGTTGAATTTTTGCCAAATTGTCAATTTTTCCTAGAAATAAGGTTCCAGACAGGCTCAGTTTTCATTATGAGTCATTTCTAAGACATTTTCAAAAACGTCAATTTTTGGCCAATTTTGAGAAAAATTGATGGACTAACTAACCCCTTGTGATTTTTTTTAATTTTTGGCCAAAAATGTTATTTTTTAGATTTTCCTTAAAATTGCAGGAAATGTTGCTTAGGACCCATAGATTATATTCCTTGAATTTAACATTGACTGGTCATCCAGAAAATAAAATATGAAATTTGGAAAAAACAATTGATTTTGAGAAAATTTGTTGAATTTTTGCCAAATTGTCCATTTTTCTTAGAAATAAGGTTCCAGACAGGCTAAGTTTTCATTATGAGTCATTTCTAAGACATTTTCAAAAACGTCAATTTTTGGCCAATTTTGAGAAAAATTTATGGACTAACCCCTTGTGATTTTTTTAATTTTTGGCCAAAAATGTTATGATTTAGATTTTCCTTAAAATTGCAGGAAATGTTGCTTAGGACCCATACATGATATTCCTTGAATTTAACCTTGACTGGTCATCCATAAAATAAAATATGAAATTTTGAAAAATTTTAGATTTTGAGAAAATTTGTTTAATTTTTGCCAAATTGTCAATTTTTCTTAGAAATAAGGTTCCAGACAGGCTAAGTTTTCATTATGAGTCATTTCTAAGACATTTTAAAAAACGTCAATTTTTGGCCAATTTTGAGAAAAATTGATGGACTAACCCCTTGTGATTTGTTTTATTTTTGGCCAAAAATGTTATGATTTAGATTTTCCTTAAAATTGCAGGAAATGTTGCTTAGGACACATAGATGATATTCCTTGAATTTAACATTGACTGGTCATCCAGAAAATAAAATATGAAATTTGGAAAAAAATTAGATTTGAGAAAATTTGTTGAATTTTTGCCAAATTGTAAATTTTTCCTAGAAATAAGGTTCCAGACAGGCTCAGTTTTCATTATGAGTCATTTCTAAGTGATTTTCAAAAACGTCAATTTTTGGCCAATTTTGAGAAAAATTGATGGACTAACTAACCCCTTGTGATTTTTTTAATTTTTGGCCAAAAATGTTATTTTTTAGATTTTCCTTAAAATTGCAGGAAATGTTGCTTAGGACCCATAGATTATATTCCTTGAATTTAACATTGACTGGTCATCCAGAAAATAAAATATGAAATTTGGAAAAAACAATTGATTTTGAGAAAATTTGTTGAATTTTTGCCAAATTGTCCATTTTTCTTAGAAATAAGGTTCCAGACAGGCTAAGTTTTCATTATGAGTCATTTCTAAGACATTTTCAAAAACGTCAATTTTTGGCCAATTTTGAGAAAAATTTATGGACTAACCCCTTGTGATTTTTTTAATTTTTGGCCAAAAATGTTATGATTTAGATTTTCCTTAAAATTGCAGGAAATGTTGCTTAGGACCCATAGATGATATTCCTTGAATTTAACCTTGACTGGTCATCCATAAAATAAAATATGAAATTTTGAAAAATTTTAGATTTTGAGAAAATTTGTTTAATTTTTGCCAAATTGTCAATTTTTCTTAGAAATAAGGTTCCAGACAGGCTAAGTTTTCATTATGAGTCATTTCTAAGACATTTTAAAAAACGTCAATTTTTGGCCAATTTTGAGAAAAATTGATGGACTAACCCCTTGTGATATTTTTAATTTTTTGCCAAAAATGTTATGATTTAGATTTTCCTTAAAATTGCAGGAAATGTTGCTTAGGACCCATAGATTATATTCCTTTAATTTAACATTGACTGGTCATCCAGAAAATAAAATATGAAATTTGGAAAAAAAATTGATTTTGAGAAAATTTGTTGAATTTTTGCCAAATTGTCCATTTTTCTTAGAAATAAGGTTCCAGACACGTCATGTTTGCTGGGCTGTCTTTCTCTTGGGACGCTATGCGTTTGGCCTGATTTGCGAGATTCAGACAGCCATTGTACTGTTTTGGGGGAAACTGTTTCGGTAGATTGTAGTGTGTACTAATTTTTTTATGTTAATCAGAGAATTATGAATTGCACAGACTTGCAATCTCTCCTGCTGTTCCCCGAGAGATTATAGTTCGATCCAGCCGTACGACGATTGAACAGCGCATCATCTGTGTTAATATCACATGGAATTGAATACAATTTAAATTCAGAAAGAAACAAGTCCTTAGCTCATTTTTAACCAAGCAATATTTTAACTATGTATACATGATGATCATAAAATACATGTAGGACCAAAAGTAAGGTCCATGGTTTGGGTCAGGTGAGCCCGCTAGAAGAGGACCAAGGTGATGGTCCCATGAATTTCGGGTCAGGTGAGCCCGCTAAAAGAGGACCAATGTTAAGGTCCCATTAATGGTTGGGTCAGGTGAGCCCGCTAAAAGAGGACCAAGGTGAAGGTCCCATTAATGGTTTGGGTCAGGTGAGCCCGCTAAAAGAGGACCAAGGTTAAGGTCCCATTAATGGTTTGGGTCAGGTGAGCCCGCTAAAAGAGGACGACAAAAGGGACCATACTGTTGGTCTATCTTTTGTTTATCCCAAAAAGGAGGACGACAAAAGGGGCCATACTGTTGGCCTATCTTTTGTTTATCCCAAAAAAGAGGACGACAAAAGGGGCCATACTGTTGGTCTATCTTTTGTTTATCCCAAGAAGTTTTGGTCAAATAAACAGCTGCTTTTGGCTGCAGCAAAGAACCAACTGAAAATTGTGTGTTTCCCTATACCTCACTTGCGTCCAAGTATAATTGATTTTATCTCTAAAAGATAAAATGCTTTATACTTGGCACACATTGTCTCACGTTGTACTATCGTCCTGCATTGCGCAACCATTAACGTTTCTATGTCGTTTTATCAATTGCGCAACTAACAAAATGTCCAGCCTTCGTTTTGGGTTGTTTGCGAGTAACAAATCAGAAGAAGTTGGCTTGACAGTCAGGAAAAATGCGTACGAAGGGAAAGAAGAAAATTCCTTACCAAATAAGGTCCTTTTGGTTGCTATGCAGATTAAGAGGTTAGGACTGACCAATGAGAATTCGTGCCGCCCAAGGGCCGAGGTATTTAGCCAAGACCCACGAGGCTTGGCAGCCAGTATTTCGTTGCAACTATTTTCAGCAAGAAATTTGACCAAAACTTAAAATATTTCGTTCTCCCGCCTCCTCCCCTTCATTCCGCCTTAATGGCCTGATTTGCGAGATTCAGACAGCCATTGTACTGTTTTGGGGGAAACTGTTTCGGTAGATTGTAGTGTGTACTAATTTTTTTATGTTAATCAGAGAATTATGAATTGCACAGACTTGCAATCTCTCCTGCTGTTCCCCGAGAGATTATAGTTCGATCCAGCCGTACGACGATTGAACAGCGCATCATCTGTGTTAATATCACATGGAATTGAATACAATTTAAATTCAGAAAGAAACAAGTCCTTAGCTCATTTTTATCCAAGCAATATTTTAACTATGTATACATGATGATCATAAAATACATGTAGGACCAAAAGTAAGGTCCATGGTTTGGGTCAGGTGAGCCCGCTAGAAGAGGACCAAGGTGATGGTCCCATGAATTTCGGGTCAGGTGAGCCCGCTAAAAGAGGACCAATGTTAAGGTCCCATTAATGGTTGGGTCAGGTGAGCCCGCTAAAAGAGGACCAAGGTGAAGGTCCCATTAATGGTTTGGGTCAGGTGAGCCCGCTAAAAGAGGACCAAGGTTAAGGTCCCATTAATGGTTTGGGTCAGGTGAGCCCGCTAAAAGAGGACGACAAAAGGGACCATACTGTTGGTCTATCTTTTGTTTATCCCAAAAAGGAGGACGACAAAAGGGGCCATACTGTTGGCCTATCTTTTGTTTATCCCAAAAAAGAGGACGACAAAAGGGGCCATACTGTTGGTCTATCTTTTGTTTATCCCAAGAAGTTTTGGTCAAATAAACAGCTGCTTTTGGCTGCAGCAAAGAACCAACTGAAAATTGTGTGTTTCCCTATACCTCACTTGCGTCCAAGTATAATTGATGGACTAACCCCTTGTGATTTTTTAATTTTTTTGCCTAAAATGTTATGATTTAGATTTTCCTTAAAATTGCAGGAAATGTTGCTTAGGACCCATAGATGATATTCCTTTAATTTAACATTGACTGGTCATCCAGAAAATAAAATATGAAATTTGGAACAAAAATTGATTTTGAGAAAATTTGTTTAATTTTTGCCAAATTGTCAATTTTTCTTAGAAATAAGGTTCCAGACAGGCTAAGTTTTCATTATGAGTCATTTCTAAGACATTTAAAAAAACGTCAATTTTGGCCAATTTTGAGAAAAATTGATGGACTAACCCCTTGTGATTTTTTTTATTTTTGGCCAAAAATGTT